>CM041776.1:379710455-380987152 GCA_023374045.1 Limonium bicolor
TATTTATGAAAGAAACCATAGGTTAGCTCTTTTATAAGTTAGAAATGTTATATTAAATGGTATATATAAATGGTATAAATGATGGGGAGATTTTGAATAAAGGAAACTATGGTTTATGGAAAAGAATAAGATTTTCTTAGGTGCCCATGCGGCAATAATAAATAGTTTGGTATAAAACCATAGGTTATTAATTAAAGGAAATAAGAATATCATGTCAAATGATATTAGCATATGGTATAACATAACATAATGTTATGGGTCAAACAGAATTTAAATAAAGTTAAGGGCTATACCGAGTTAATAAGAGTTGGAAAATGAATCTTAGACTAAGGTCTATAATGTTATAAATGTTATAACAATTATATGGTTTAGATGGAATTAATATAAGGAAGGGTACTCACATAAAATAATGTGTGACAAACTATAAATAAATGGGATTTATAAACTAAGGTGTTTATGGAATAAACCTTAGGAGTTGTAAATATACAACATAAAATGTTACATAATATTAGGTAATAATCTTAATATAAGTTGTACAATACATACAACTAATGGGAATAATCATCTAATAAAAGATGATAAATGTAACATAAAATATAAGAGTTTATGAAACTCATGAGAATTACCTACGTGGTAAAAAAGATATATACATACACAAGAATAATGTATATAAGGTGGATATATATTTTGGTTGAAAACCATATGATTTATGGTGGTGGTTATTTGGAAAAAAAATAAAATAATATTAGTTACGAACTATAAGTTATGAATTTTAGAATGCACTATAATATAAGAATGCATGCATACATGCAACTATAGGTTAGTACCTAAACTAGATGTGGATAAGATTAAAAAAGAATAAAAGGAATTAAACTTAACAGTTGAAATGTTATGACGTACGCGTTTAAGTAACAAAACCGACTGTTTTTAGAGAAACCCGTAACGAACAACTATAGAAAACAGGGGTGAAACTGTCGCGGTTACATTATTCGGAAATACCGGATGTAGTTAATCATGGAGATTGACTTACAGTTTTTTAATACCATTTAGATTATACTTCTGACAAGACGCTCGACGAGCTAGCGGACTACACGGAGCATAGGATCTTGCTGATTTATACTCCACCGTAATACAATCAGGGTGAACGGTATGTAAAGGGGTTTGATCGAGCCATTTGTCCTAAGGTTGCTCCTTGGGCTCGGATTTGGTGAATAACTTGTATGTTGTTGTGTGATCTGTGATAAGATTGTTTGTCTGAATGTGATAATTAATATGCATAAACTGTATTTATAGCTGCTTATCATTTACTGTTGTTGAGTTAACAGTATGGTTCGTATATATGAACCTATATATTAAAACGAACTAGCCGGCTATGGTGCTATCTTATATGAAATATAAGGAACGTAAGTAAAACGTTTGTAGCACTATGAATAACTATATACATATATCTAAGACTTTTATACGGAGCATTGGCCTTTCTATACCGCTCTTGTATCTAGCACTGGATCCCGAGTTTACAGACCCCGGATTGGACTAATGACCTTAGTCTGCTGTGCTAGAAAATTTGGTAATCGATGCGTGGTATAATTAATTAATTAATGGAATGGAAGTAAAGCCAAGAGGATGTGGCTCGGCGCGCGCTGTGATCACAAAAACGATACCAGGATGTCCGCGTACGGGTCCGTAAGTATCAAGAAAATTTCCCGTGAGCTTAGAATGGCTCGTTGGTCGGAGATCTACCGTTGGAGTGGCTACTGCCGTGGGTGACCCGCCATAATATAGGGTAACTAGAGACATGTCGTTTTAACGAGACATTGTCATAGATAACTGAACAACTAAAACAATTGAGACTTATACAGTGGCGAACAATACCATGGACGAGACTTAATACTTGTTATTATTCTCGTTGTTTCGCTTTGTTGTTCATCTTGGTTATACTTTGTGGTTATTTTATTGTGTGTTGATGGTTGGAGGGAGCCTACGAGGCTAAGGAAATTAGATATGAGCACTGTACGCTACGGCGAATGTACATTGTACATTATATTGTTATGTTCGATACGTTCGATATATAATTGTGGATTGTGTTATTGAAATGGTTGTGGGTGGATGGATGGTTAAAAATCTATGAATATTTGGATGGATGAATATGTGTAGTATACATGTTTATTACAGTATTGCTATAACTGTAAAATGGTAAAGCATGAAACCGACCTATTAATAAGATGTTAAAATGACAAGTGACCATTAGGGTCCAGGCCCGGCATACTCAGCGTCTATCGCTGATACTAACCCATTACAGGTTGTGATCATTGTGGAGCTGAAAGGAAGGAACATGTATTTGGAGTTTTACTTTGTCACCACACTTGGAGATGTTGTATAGCAATGGAGATGGTGAATTGTATTATGGTAAGGTTGTGTATCAGGATTGGGTAGACGCTCACTTGTCGATGTTTATGGTTTATGGACTTAGTATGATGTATAGGAGTTCTCGTTATCACTGCGGTTAGCAGTTTATTTGTATTGGAAGTTGGATGTAGTTTGGCTGCGTTGCTCGCATGGGCGAGTAACGGCCGGTGACACCCGAGTGAGTTTGTAATTGTTATTTATTTTTCCGCTGCGAGACGTTTTATTTATTGCTACATGAGAGATTATATCGTGATTATGGAGAGGGGTGTTACAAGAAGAGTGCCCAAGAAGTTTGCAAGTGGAGCAGGAGATGGGCTCCCATTCATAAATTACGTGCTGAACCACAGTGCCACTAGGGGCGCGAATCTCGATATCTCTAACCAATTCAAGGTTGAAATCAACTTCGACGAGGACTCTAGCATAGGATATTCTGGACTTAGAGGCTGTAGCTTGGTCGGTGTGCAGAGGAGAGTCGAGCTTAGAGCAGATTTTCCTAAGGCTCGATTGGGACCAAAGACTAGTATGGAGACTTGGAAGTTGGATCCAGACAGGGATACGGTTGAGGTCTTTCGGATTGAAGGAAAAGTCGGGAGACCATTTTTTAAGAACCAACGGAGATGAATAGAGAAGCCAAGGGCCCTTATCAAGAACTTGTTGAAGATCTTCCTCCTTATCAAATCGGAAAAGGAACCATCCCTCCTCATGTAGAAGTATTTGGGGGGTAGCTACAAAGTTCCAGGCACGCTTCACAAATTCTTTGACAATATTAAAGCTGTATTTTTAACCCCAGATATAACCAACTAGTGCATTTCTCTAATAGTCAATTTCAGGTTACAGATCATGCTCCTCAATTGAAACATAAGGGCTATCCGAATTTGGAATGTCATCATCATCAAGGCACAAGGACATGCCACAACTCGATTTTTGTTTAGCAAGAAGCATGTCAAGGAACGAGGGATTAGGTTGCGTACCTGACGTCGGTTTAGGACGAGTAGATCTCTTGGCCAAGGCAATACGCTTAGACCCTAGGTCTTTACTTCCCTTTTGAGGCATCATGGATCCCGTGGTCTTGGAGAGAGCCGGAAAGTCCTCCTCCTCAACCCCATTAGACGGGGCGGTGAGCTGATTTAGGAGCTTCTGCAGATTGCGGTCAGATGGAGGACCTAAGGGATCCACAGTTATCTCCTCGGGTTGCTCCTCTTCACGCAACAATTGATCACCTGTTTGGTCCGGACCATCAGAGGAGGCAATATTTTGTTGATCCAATTCATTCCGGATGGAGTCAAAGGAGGCGGCATTCAGGCATGTAGCAGGGTCAATATTTTGACCATCGACCGTAGCTAACATGGCGAGCCTATTTTGTTCCATTTTGTTCGCTGCGGCCCGCATATCAGCAGGGGAGGGGTGCGAAGAGGGAGCTCCAGGTGAGCCAGTTGGCGCCGCCACTTGCACCTGAGGCGCAACAGCAGCAGAGGGCGGCGGGTCAGAGGTGTCGACTTCGCCTGGATCCACTCGACGGCCAGAGGGAGAGGGGGGAGCCACGGCAGAGGTCGACGGCGTTTCCTGTCTTTTGGCTGAGGGAGGGACGGGACCAAGAAGAAGAGACGACAGCAGCTCCTTTCCTTTCTTACTAGAGGCGGATTCCAGAGCCACGGTGAACAGGGGGGAGGTCGACGCCGCCGGAGGAGCAATCGAGGGGGCCGGTGACGCTGCTCCTTTGGGCTTCTTGCGTCCCATTAGAAGGAAGAGGGGGAGGGGAAGCACCTACGACGGGGACCTTGCCACCAGGCGGTGGCCTGGCGGCGCGGCGGGGACCGGCGGAGGTTCAGGCGAAGGGAGGCGGTGTAGAAGCCAGGCTGAGGGAGGCGGCCGCCAGCACAAGGCTCGAGAGTTACGGGGAAGAAGACAAGGACAACGGGCAGAAAACTCCAAGCGCGTGGGGCGCGTTCTTTTGAGTGAAAAGAGTACTGCTTAAATTCGGACCCGTGATTCTGTAAGTTATTAACACTTAACAGTAGTAAAAGAAAAACTACATTGGTTGCGTTGGGTGATGGTCTAAATGTGGCATAAATGTGTCATTTTTTATTTTGGCATTTTTGACCCAAAATGCCAAACCGCCATCACCGAACAACAATTTTCAAAACAGTCACAAAACTACCATTTTCAAAACAACCAACAATTTATGCTGCAAATAGAATGAATACCGTAAACAGAGGCGGAGCCAGAAAACTATAATTAAGGGGGTGAAAATATTTTAATAATATTAATTAATATTTAAAAATTAATTTGTAATAAATTAATTTAAATATTCAATACTTATAATTATATTTTAAAATGATTTATATGCAATGTATGTTATTTTTTATTTCTCGACATAGCCAGTATTAAATTTAAATTTTTTTTTGAATTTCATTAAGTAATATTTAATTGAATAGAATATATAGTTTTAACTACAAATATGTTTAAAATAAATATTTTATCAACAATTAAATAATATATAATAATAAAAAATAAGTGATAGTTGTACGTATATAAATATATCCGGTTACAGTCAATTATTTATTATTCGAAAGAATTATTTTTTCAATTCAATGATTATTTATTCCATTAAAAATTAAAATAATCTTAAATATTAATACTTTTGAAATGTTATATTAAATACTAATATATAATTCATAAAATTTTATTTTTATATGTAACATCTAATATATTTGCTCTAAACACAATGGTTTATTTCTTTATTTTTTCTAATATATGTACAAAATTATTGATAAATTAATATGTATACATATTATAAATTAATTATCACTAAATGTTAATAAAAAATAATAATAATTAAAGTATATAATTGAATATCTACATATATTTTAACTTTATTAACAAAAAATTGTTTTAAAATGTAATATAAAATTTTTAATTGTAACATCAAAAACGGTAAACACACTGCCCAAAAAGGCCAAAACTAACTTATTCAAAATAACCAGACGAAACCGCCGTCTGCCGAACACTATTTTTCAAAACAACCACAAAACTACCATATTTATACCCACCGAACGCTGCCATCGAAGGACAACTTGTATGGATACTCTAATTGAACAAGGAAAATAAATTATTACGATGACAATTACGGATACTGTCGTCAATATATTTTCATCCGACTCAACATGACTAATTACTGGTGAGGCTTAAAAGGAGATTTGATTTATATGAAATGATTGTGTCATGTTAGAGAACAAACCAACAACACCATAATATCCACCATAGCCGTTTATTTTATTCTACTATTAGATGTTCTACAATTGATTGTAAAAGGTGTAGTGATTTAATCACTAATTAGAAAAACACAAGTGTCATCCTGAAAAATAACCATTTATAAATAAATAAAAAGAGAGAAAAGAGTTGACTCAATACCGACACAATGAAAATTTTAAATTTCCAAAAAATATGGTAAGAGTAATTGAATAAACGTAGACAAAAGTGACTATAAATAAGATACTGCTTTTATAAATCTTTAAAGAATTTTATTTTTCGAAAGTTATATAGTATTTTGAAATGTGTTTACCAAGTATGTATTTTAATTGTTAATCATGCATATAACAAAGTGAATCTTGTGTAATTTTTATTTGTTTTTTCTCTTGAATTATGATACGTTAAAAATTACAGAAAGTAAACAACTTGATACCCAATACCCAATTTGTTAGGAATTCTAGACATAATGAGCGAATGTTGTGCATAATATTTTTGAAACACAATTCAACTTTTTTCCTGAAACCCCATACAACAACAAATGACAAAAGTAACGTTAATTAGATCGTTCTTCCTTCCGAAGCCGTCAGTCCAAATTAACGTTAATTTGTTAGAGCTTGAATGTTTAACATAATTATATTATTGGCGTGTTCAACATCAGTTATAAATTTGGCTCATTTGTACTATTATTTTGGTGTCATTTTACACAATGAACAATACGTTACGCACCCCTTAATCAAAATAGCTTACCACATGGAAAAAATATCTTGTCAACTTATTTGATGTTATTCGTTTAAGATTGAGCTTGTTTGATGAAATATGTTCAAAAGTCAATACCTATTAAAACAATATAAAAATTTTAATCAAGAAATGATTGGTACACAAAAAATAGTTTCATTTATGTGCATAAAATGTGCTTATAACTGGTTTACACAAATAAGACTCTGGATCACAGACCTAGTGATAGACTAGGTTAACTACTTAGACTAGTGAATAGATCGGATAATCCACTGCATGTCATCCACATCAATTAAAATTAGGCCTAAGATATATTATTATTATTATTATTATTAATCCACCATTATGACTTAACTATAATCTTGACAATTTCAAATATGCAACTAGTAAAAGCCTTCAAATCAACCTAAGTGTAGTATTAGATTAAAATGATTCCTTTTCTCAATCCCACTTTGAATACTCTTTTGTGCTTCTTGTTCACTATACACAGCAACACTTCAAACTCCAATGGAGTTTGGAAATCCAACCACTTAATTATCCTATGAAGTTGCATAAAAAGCAATTAAACCGTTATATGATCATGGCTGAAAAATAGGGTCTATTAAATAAAAAGGGTTACAAAAAATAAAACCAGTCTTAAAAAAACCAATAAATTCAATTTTCTTGTAAAGAATCTTATTGATGTTTGTTAGAAATGTGTATTTTCTAAATATTAGCCGTGTATAAATTAATATAATTATTTATGAGCATATAAGATTGAAGATTACATAGTAATATACGTAATACCAGATTGAAGATTTCCTTTAGCTCGGAGCATAGTGAGCATTCGTTTGGGTATAAATCAGGGTCGGCTCTCTCGGTGCAAGTGGTGTGACGGAATAGGACCACCGGCCTCCTTGGGTCTATTTTTTATTTTTTTGTTAGATTTTGTCATGTGAAAATTAAATAAATGTTAAATTTTATTTTAAATGTGGTGTTAGAGGTTTCATTTTACATATTTTTATTTAATATTCTTTTATATTTACATAATTTAATTCTATAAAGTTCTATTTTAAATTTTAACACAGGACCCCGAAAATCATCGAGACCAACACTTATGAAATTATCGCTTTTTCAAATACATTTGAAATATTACTATCATAAATTTATTAACAGTAATAACTACTATATTAAAAGGAACGTATAACAACGCTAATGTTTAATTTTTGAAAATTCAAACAAGGTAAACGTTCCGTCCGAAATTCTTCGTCAATTCCAACTGTTAATTCAATACTCCCTCCGTCCTGAATTGACCGTCTTGTTTACTATTTGGATATATCGTTTGATTTCAATTTTTAACATATAAGGTAAATTAATTTTAAAAATTTAAGTTTTGCATATGATTCCCTACATGATAAACTGTATAATACAAAAGTTAGTTTTATAAAATTATTTTATCCTGTATGTTTAATATTGAAGTTGAAAAACGTGTCATAAAGCAAACAGGATAGTCAATTCAGGACAGAGTATTAATGAACAAATACCAAAAAACCATTATATACCTATTGAAATCGTTCAACATTCCAATCCAACAACTTCTAAATTATTATTGATGACTATTATAGTTGATTTGGTCAATAAGTATATCTTTTTTGGTCATAGTCAATAAGTATATTTTTCATTTGACTCAACATGACTAATTACTGGTGAGGCATACAGGAGACTTGATTTCTATGAAATTATATTGCATCATGTTAGAGAACAAAACCAACAACACCATCATATCCTTCAGATTTTTTCTTTCTATTATTTGATGTTCTAAAATTACATGTAAAAAGTTGTTGTGATTTTTTCCCAATAAATAAAACACATCTGTCATTCTAGAAAAGAAACATTTATAAATAAATGAAGAGAGAAAAAAATTGACTTTATAGTGACATAATAAAAAATTTAAGTTCTCAAAAAATAACATTAATAGTAATTAAATGAACGTAGTTAAAAACACAGATGACAGTAATTGTGCTTGTAGCTTTAAATAAATTTTAAACTCGTGTGTGCTTCTTGTTGGCTTGAATTAATATCCACTCCAATACACACAGTAACACATCAAACTTCATTGGAGTTGCATAGAAAGCAAATATCGTTATATATTCACGGCTGAAAATTAGCGTTTTATTAAATAAAAGGATTATAAAAAATAAAAACCAATAAATAGGATTCTTTTTTTGAATTGTAAATCTTTTAAATGTTAGTCGGGTAAAATTAGTATAATTATTATTGTTGTGAAAAGTTATGAAAACATGCATAGTAGCACCAGATTGAAGATTCTAGCTTGTAGTTCGGAGCATAATGAGCATTTGTTTGGGTATAAGTATGAATTTACTGATTTTCAAGATACTTCTTAAATGTTTCCTTTAAGTTATTAACAGTAACTACATGGAAAGGTATCAACGTAATAAACAGATCGACAATGTTTAATATTTAAAAAAAAACAATCACTAGTAGAAAAAATATCAAAAAGTACGGTCTATAAATGACGGTTCTGGTGAAAACCGTCTTTTAAGCCCGTTTGATACACGCGCGCGCAACTTAAAGACATCTTAAATGACGGTTCGCCAGAAGCCGTCGTTTAAGATGTCTGATTTCAGCGCGCCAAAGTATCTTAAATGACGGTTCGCTTGAAACCGTCGTTTAAGTTCTATTTTAAACGACGGTTTCAGGCGAACCGTCATTTAAGATACTTTGACGCGCGCGCGAAATGACCTTAAGTGACGGTTTGTCTGAATCCGTTTTTAAAACAGGTAGACGCGCGCGAATGAACTTAATAAGCGACGGTTTAGTGGAAACTGTCTTTTAAAATATGTTAAAACCACAGATAATTAATAAACCGTCCTTTAAAATATGTTTAAACACATAAATAAAAAAGTCTGAAAAATAGTATAGAGTAATAAATATTTAAATTAGTTTACATGTTGGTTAAACTTCACAAAATAGGTAGTGAGATATTGCATGTATATATAATTTAATAAAATTTATATTTTATAATTAGCATTAATTTTTTACTTTAGTAAATTAGTCTTTTTATAATTAACATTGTAACTATATGTACATATATGTAATCTTATAATATCTTTAGTATGTATATAATACGATGTTATTACCTATTACGATGCCTAACTACTTATTATATTTGTATAGGAGTGAACAAAAATTGGAATTAAAATTCCAATAATTAAAAGATTAAGTTATATATAATTGCTACATATGTGTTTTGTTCATAAAATGAACGAGTTTGATGTTGTAGTCTAGTGGTTGGGGGACGCGTGTGTGGGTGTGTGGGTACCATCCATCGTGAGTTCGAATCCTGACGACACCACTACAGAATAGAAATTAATCTAGTCGCATTAGACTAGATTCATTTTTTTTACGTTCCGGAGCTTTTAAAGACGGTTCAACAAAACGCTTAAAGACATCAAAAAAGACGGTTCTCGAACCGTCGTTTAAGATATTTGACAAAAAATGACGGGGGTATAAAAGACGGTTCAAAACCGTCGTTTTTGAGCAGTTTCAACCACGTTTTCTGCCTCCGTCTGCACCATTGAGAATATCTATATTATTAATCTCACCATTATGATTTAACTATAATCTTAACATCTTCAAATATACAACTAATAAAAGCTTTCAAATCAACCTAGACTTTCGAAAAATAACACTCGTTTGTGCTTCTTCTTCGCTGGAATTAATGCCCACTACATACACAGTAACACATCAAACTCCAGGAATTCGGAAATCCAACCACTTAATTATGCTATTAAGGGCATCCACAATGGTTTTAAGTTTCTTAACACATTCCTAGGTGCCATGTCATCTAAAAATTATATTTTATTACTTAAGAAACTCTATTCACTACAATAACAAAGTTTCTTAATCTCCTCTCACTTGATGAACAACCAATAAACTATCACTATTTAGATGTGAGATAAAATATGAAAGAGAGAGATACACATATGTGGGTCTAATGTGTCATTAAAAGTGGGGTTCTTATTTAAGAACCTTGGAGAGAGAAAATGGGTGGAATCCACACCATTGTAGAACATTTCACATATGTAACCGTGTCAAGAACCCCTATTGTGGATGCCCTTAAGTTGCATAAAAAGCAACATGGTTGAAAAACCAATAAATTAGATTTTCTTGTAAAAAATGTATGAGAAATTTCACGATATACCCCTGAGGTTTGAACGAATTTTATGAGATACCCCTGAGGTTTTATTTTCATTACGAGATACCCCTGAAGTTTCATTTTTTTTACGATATACCCCTGAGGTTTCACTTTCATTATGATATACCCCTGAGTTTTCAATTTTATGCGAGATGCCCCTCAATTCAGATTCTGATATATTATATTTTTCATATCCACATTTTACCCACGCACCATATGTCTCACAATAACCTCACGGGTTTATGGTCAAATTTTTTAAAACGTAAAATATGAACAAAATGCACAAAAAATTAAAGATCAATTAAAATTTTAATTTAATTTAAAAAACATTAATAAAAGTATAATAAAAAATAAAAAAATTAGAATCATAAAAATTTAAAATAAATAGAAATGACTAAACAACAAAAAAATAATCTATTTAAAAAACTTATATTGTTAACATAATTTAAACGGTGCCATAAAATCATAAATTTTTTATAACAATTATATTAAATACATGAAATAATTTTATCAATTATAGTAAGATTTTATTAACGAATATATTATTCGATATCAATAATCACAAGAGAAATTATTATATTTTATGGTTTTTATACTATAATCACAAAAGAAATGATTATATTATTTGATATCAAAAATCATTATTTTAAATTAGAAAAATAAACTCTTGAAATCATTATTTTATGGTTTTTATAGATACTATTATAGCGGTGGCTTAAAATCATAAAATATAATCATTTTTCTTGTGATTATTGATATCAAATAATATATTTGTTAATAAACTCTATCTGTAAATAATAAAATTATTTATAATTTCTTTCGTTTAATATAATTGTTATAAAAAAATTTATGATTTTAAGCCATTTAAAATATGTAACAATATAATTTTTTTAAATAGATTATTTTTTTGTTTAGTCATTTCTATTTATTTTAAATTTTTTTATTCTAATTTTTTTATACTTTTATTAATATTTATTAAATTGAATTAAAATTTTAATTGATCTTTAATTTATATGTGCATTTTGTTCATATTTTAAATTTTAAAAAATTTAACCAGAAACCCATGAGGTCATTACGGGGTATATGGTACGAGGGTAAAATGAGGATATGAAAAATATAATATATCAGAATCTGAACTGAGGGGCATCTCGTATAAAATTGAAACCTCGGGGGTATATCGTAATGAAAGTGAAACCTCAGGGGTATATCGTAAAAAAGATGAAACCTCAGGGGTATCTCATAATAAAAATGAAACCTCGGGGGTATATCGTAAAATTTCCCAAAATGTATTGATGTTCGTTACAGTTGTGAATTTTCTAATGTTACCGGTATAAATTATACTATATCATTATTCTTGTGAAAAGTTATGAACATACAAGACGGAAAATCTTTTGTAATAGTACCAGATTGAAGATTCTAGCTTGTAGCTATGCTTCGTTTGGGTATAAGTATGAATTTATTGCTTTTCCAAGATACCTTTGAAATGTTACTTCTTTTAAAATTTGAATCTGTAATTAAGATAGTAATTAACAGGAGCAATTATATTGAAGGAACTCAAAACAACCTTACAAGCAGAAACAACTAACATAACGTTAACAAACCGGTCTGAGCTACATCCAAATGTAGTCATCCTGATTACATATGTTGACCTGGCAAGTAAAAAAAATAGATTTAATTTTTTTTAAAAAAAAAGTAAAATTGATGCTGCTAAGGGTTATAGTACACAGAATGTAAAAAAAAACCTTGTATATGTGGTCATACAAACATGTACAAATGTTTATTAAAATATGTACGTCCTCACATAGATTCACGTATATCCTCGTATTAAAAATATACAGATGATCACATAAACCTGTAAGAATCATTAAATATATACATCCTTAGATTAAAACTTGTACATATAAGAGAGAAAACTAGTACAAATGGTCATACATACATGTACATGTGTTCATTAAAACATATACATTATGATAATTGAACATGCACATTCTCACATTTGAACATGTACATCGTCACATCAAACACATGTACATTCTCATTAAAATATGTACATCATCACATTAAAGTATAGAATGACGTCCAAATAGATTACCCCAACCTCACACACCCTAAAAACCCACCCTATGAAAGCTAAAAAACGTCGAAGGTATTTTTAGAGTTTGTAGTGACGGATTTAGGGTCCCCCAAACCCGCTTCCACAAACCCTAAAAATCTGTCGAGTTAGTTGCTACAATATAAAGTACAAAACAAATTCCAAATAGATTATCATACCCCCCTCCCCCACAAAACACCCCAAAACCCACCTAGGAAAGCTAAATCGTCGAAAGCATTTTTAGGTTTTGCAGTGGGCGGGCCCTAAACCCGCTACCACAAACCCTAAAAACCTGTCGAGTTAGTTACTACAATATAAAGTATAGAACAAATTTCTAATAGATTCGCCTACCCCCAAAACATCCCAAAATCCACCTGGGAAAGTTAAAACGTCGAATGCATCACTTATTACTTAATAAATCATAATATCAATGTTAATGAATCATAATACAAAATTAATGAATCATTTTATCATTTTAGTGTATCAAAAAATAATTTTTTTAAAAGTTGTCAAAATATATCTATGACTGGTATTGTTTTGAAGAGCTTGAATTAAGGTGAACAATTATATAATTTTTTGGGAAAATTACATCCCCCACCCATGACGTTTGGTGAAATTACACACCCCACCCTCGTGGTTTCAAAAATTACTTTCCCCCATGTGATTTCCCTTTTTTTACACTCAGCAAATTTTCTTTTTTTATTCAACTTAAGAAAAACTTAAATGTTGTCCAAAGTTGATGAAACTTTACACAAACAATGTTAAAGTGTTATATTTTGGTTTGACACAAAAGCCAAAGTTTTTTATGATTTTATTGGATCCGTGGGACCCAATAAAACATGTGATATGTGAATGTGTGTTCATTGGGTCCCACATATCACATGTGAGCTCAAAAAACTTTGAATTTGGCATTGGACCAAAATATAACCCTTTAGCATCATCCATGTAAAGTTTCATCAATTTTGGGCAACATTTAAGCTTCTCTTAAGCTGAACAAAAAATAGAAAAGTAGCCGGATGTAAAAAAGGGAAACCACATGGGTGGGAAAGTAATTTTTGAAACCACGTGGGGGTGGGGTATATAATTTCGCCAAATGTCATGGGTGGGGATGTAATTTTCACTAATTTTTTTTTTTCATTTTGGACTTATATATAAAAAGTTACTATAATTTAAAATTATTGTTGTTGTGATAAAGATAAAGAAAAAGAAAAAATCTTTACAAAACAAAAAAAGAGAAAAAATGTGAATAAAAAGCAAATCGGTGGGCTCCCCTCTTTTGCTCTCCTCCGATCTTTTTTGTTTCTTTTGTTTTCTGTTTTTGTCCCACCACACCCTATTAATTAAAAAATTACCCTATTGTAGCCACTGATAACTATAGTAGTGTAACTAAGAATTCGCGTAACGTTAATGTTTAGTCCAAAATTCTGGTCAATTCCAACCCTTAATTCAAAATTAATGAACTAATACCCAAACATCATTATATACCTATTGAACTCGTTCAACATTTCTAATCCAATAACTTCTATCAAACTCTAAATTTTATTGTGATGTTAGAGAACAAACAACACAATACACCATAACATCCTCCAGAGGAGTTTCTTTTCTTCTACTATTTGATTTTCTAAAATTGCCCTTAAAAAGTTGTTGTGATTTAACCCCTAATTAGAAAAACACAAGTGTCATTCTGAAAATAACCATTTAGAAGTAAATGAAGAGAGAGAGAAAAGTTGACTCAATAATGACATAACGAAAAATTTAAGTTCCCATGAAATAATGATAGAACAAAAGTGCAGATGATAATAATTACTCTTATGATTATTTAATGAATAACATAATTTTTCAAAAGTTTACATATTTTAAAATGAGTCTACCAAAATATGTAGTACTATTTTGATTGTTAATCATATAACAAACTGAAATTTGTGTAATTTACACATTGAATTATGACACGTTGAAAAAAGTATAGAAAGTTAAAAAACTTGATACAGCCCGATTTTTAGGAACTCTTAGACACAAATCAGGGAATGTTATGCATAATATTTTTGAGACACAATTCAACTTTTCGCTCAGTAACCCAACACAGCAACAAATGACAAAATTAACATTAGGGGCACAATTCAACTTTGGACTGGAATTACTAGGACGTTCTTCCAGTCCAAAGTAATTAACTTTATTTTGCTAGTGCTTGAATGTTTGACACAATTATATTATTGGCTTGTTCAATCAGGCATAAATTTGACTCATTTGTAGTATTTTGATGTCATTTTACACAATGAACAACAACAAGAGATAAACATAATCAAGGTATGGCTCGCCTCTTAAAATCTTATAGCTCATGGAAAAAAATTTCTCATCTTATTTGATGTTGTTGGTTTAAGATTGAGCTTATTTGATAAAAGATATATGTACAAACATTATTACCTATAAAAATAATATAAAAAATCATCATCTTTTTGTGTTAAATGAAGAAATAATTAGTACATAGAAAATAATTTTATTTATGTGCTTAAAGTGTGCTTAGAACTGATTTTCACTAATAAGATTCAGGACCACAAACTAAATAATAGACTAGGTTAACTAGTGAATAGAATCCACTAAAAGCCTTCAAATCAACCTAACTCGTTTCTTTTCTCAATCCCAATTTGAAAACTCCTTTGTGCTTCTTGTTCCCTGAATTAATTCCATTACATACACAATAACACATCCAACCACTTAATTATGCTATTAAGTCGCATAATACCGTTATACTTCATGGTGGAAAAATAGTGTTTGTTCAATAAAAAAAGGATTAAAAATAGAATTTAATAAACAAGATTTTCTTATTTATTTTGAATTGTGAATTTTCTAAATGTTAGCCAGCTAAATTAGTATAATTATTATTGTCGTGAAAGTTATTAACATATAAGACCGAAAAACATGATACATAGTAGCACCAGATTGAACATTCTAGCGAATAGTTTGGAGCATAATGAGCATTCGTTTGGTTTTTTTTTTTTATATTATTCGTTTCGGTATCAATATGAATTTATTGATTTTTCAAGATACTTTTTAAATGTTACTAACTTTTTTTTAAAAAAATGTATCTGTAAGTTATTAACAGTAATAAAAAAACATATCGAAAGGAACGCATAACTACAACATTAAAAGTACATCGGCGACGTAAACATTAATTTTGGCTATTCTTCTTGCCGTCGGCCAGTCCAAAATTCTTGGTCAATTCCACGGTGTATCCAACCTGAACAAATTATACCGAAAACAATTATATACCTACTGGACTCGTTGAATATTTCAAATCCAAATTATACTCTAATTCTTGGTCAATTCTATCTCGGCTATTCTTCTTGCCGTCGGCCAGTCCAAAATTTTTGATAGTAGTTATTACTTCCTCCGTTCTAAATTGACCGTCCTGTTTGCTTTATGACACGTTTTCCCACTTCAATATTAAGCATATAAGATAAAATAATTTTATAAAACTAAATTTTGTAACATATAGTTTATTATGTAAGGATTCATATGTAAAACTTAAATTTTCAAAATTAATTTATCTTATATATTAAAAATTGAAGTCAAACAACATATCCAAATAGTAAACAGGACGGTTAATTCAGGACGGAGGGAGTATTAAGATGACAATTACAGTTAATGTCGTCAATATATTTTTCATCCGGCTCAACATGACTAATTACTGGTGAGGTTCTAAAGGGAGATTTGATTTATATGAAATGATATTGTATCATGTTAGAGAACAAATCAACAACACCATACACCATAATATCCACCAGTTATTTTCTTCTATTATTTGATGTTCTAAAATTGACTGTAAAAGGTGTAGTGATTTAATCACTAATTAGAAAAACACAAGTGTCATCCTCAAAAATAACCATTTACAAATAAATAAAAACAAAAAAAGAGTTGACTCAATACTCACATATAATTGAAAATTTAAGCCGCCAAGAAATATCTTTAAGGGTTCATTTATATATGTTGGGTAATTAAATGATCGTAGAAAAAAGTACTGTAAATAAGATACCGTTTTTATAAGTCTTTAATGAATTTTATTTTTCATAAGTTATATATAGTATTTTGAAATGTGTTTCCAAATATGTATTATAATTGTTAAATCATATAACAAAGTGAAACTTGTGTAATTTTTATTTGTTTTTTCTCTTAAATTATGACACGTTAAAAATATATAGAAAGTAAAAAAACTTGATACACAATACCCAATTTTTTAGGAACTCTAGAATAATGAGGGAATGTTATACAAATGATATTTTTGAAACACAATTCAACTTTTCGCCGTAACCCCATAAAACAGCAAATAACAAAAGTAACGTTAATTAAGCCGTTCTTCTTTCCGAAGCCAGTCAGTCCAAATTAACGTTAATTTGCTAGAACTTGAATGTTTGACATTATTATATTATATGGCATGTTCAACGTCAGGTATAAATTTGGCTCATTTGTATTATTTTGGTGTCATTTTACACAATGAACATACAAACATGATCAATGTATGGCATGGCTAGCCTCTTAATCTCAATAGCTTACCACATGGAAAAAAATACCTTTTCAACTTATTTGATGTTGTTGGTTTAAGATTGAGCTTCTTTGATGAAATATGTTAAAAAGTTATTACCTGTTAAAACAATATACAAAAAATTATCATTTTTTTGGGCTAAATGAAGAAATGATTAGTACACAAAAAATAGTTTCATTTATGTGCTTTAAATGTGCTAATAACTGGTTTACATTAATAAGACTCAGGACCACATACCTAGTGATAGACTAGGTTAACTACTTAGACTAGTGAATAGACTGGATGATCCACTGCATGTTATCCATATCAATTAAAACTAGCCCTATGATATATCTGTATGTTCTCTATTATTAATCCCACCATTATGACTTAACTAGAATCTTGACAAATTCAAATATACAACTAATAAAAGCCCTCAAATCAACCTAAGCGTAGTATTAGATTAAAATGATTCCTTTTCTCAATCCCAATTTGAAAACTCTTTTGTGCTTCTTGTTCACTACACACAACAACACATCAAACTCCAATGGAGTTTGGAATTCCAACCAGTTAATTATGCTATGAAGTTGCATAAAAAGAAATTAAACCGTCATATAATTATGGCTGAAAAATAGCGTCTATTTATTAAATGAAAAGGATTAAAAAAAATAAAAACCAATCTTTTTTTAAAAAATGGAAATAAAAACCAATAATTAGATTTTCTTGTAAAGAATCTTATTGATGTTTGTTAGAAATGTGTCTTTTCTAAATATTAGCCGTGTATAAATTATACCACCTCATGTAAAATTTGACTAAAACTTTCATTTGACTAAATTATAGGAGATTTGATTTATATGAAGAATGAAATTGTGTCATGTTACTATGTTAGAGAACAAACCAACACCACCATAATATCCTCTAGTTTTTTTTTTCCCTTCAATTATTTGATGTTCTAAAATTGCATGTAAAAAGTTGTTGTGGTTTTCTCCCAATAAATAAAACACAAGTGTCATTCTGGAAAAGAAACATTTACAAATAAATGAAGAGAGAGAAAAAAGTTGACTTTATACTGACAGAATAAAAAATTTAAGTTCCCAAGAAATAACGTTAATAGTAATTGAATGAACGTAGTTAAAAGTGCAGATGACAGTAATTGCTCTTGTAACTTTAAATAAATTTTATTTTTCAAAAGTTATATATTTGAAACATGTTTACCAAAATATGTATTTTAATTGCTAATCACATAAAAAAGTGAAATGTATGTAATTTTTATTTGTTTTTCTCTTGAATTATAGTAATACTTTAACAAAATAGTATAGAAAGTAAAAAAACTTAATACATAATGCCTGATATTTTTGAAACACAATTCAACTTTTCCCTCGGTACCCCCATACAACAACTTAGGCACAACAAATGATAAAATTACCGTTAACTAAGCCGTTCCGTCAGTCCAAATAGTCATAATGTTTTTCTCTAACAAAAATAAATTCATCATCTTTAAACACTTGGATCACTGGAGTAATTCTTTTTTAGAGGGAAAGATCAATGACATAATTATTGCCGGTACTATACTACTTCCATTTCCAGTTGAATTCTCAAATCGTGGGGTGATTCATAACCAATTATGTTCGAGTGAATGAAGTGCTTAGTTTCCAATAGGCATAATCATCAAACTATATGCCATAGTACCTTTTGTTTATAAATGTAGCTATATGGGATACTTTAATTAGTAAGTAGTACATGTTATACGCAGTAAATGTAAAAATGTAATATATTCTCCAATGTTGATGATGAATAGATGGTGAATCGATTGGTGTCACACATCAATATCAGCAGCCAAAGATGATAATAATGAATGACGGAGACATATTTACAGAAAGCCACTATACAATACAAGTGTCATTTATAATGGTAGGTAATGCAACGCTGCACCGGAAAATCTTGTCGTAGTATAAAAGATCAGTACTACTACTATCATCTTTTACTTTTAGCTAGTATCCAATCCAATTGGGGTTGGGTTGGGGTGCTTGTCAAACTAGCCTTTACTGAGCTCCGGCCTAACTGAATAGTATAGCTTATAGGACACTCACTGCCACAACGAGGCTACTGCTTTCTTTTTCACCGCCATAAACTTTCACCGTCGCCGCCGTGACCAGCACCGCATGGATTGGGTACAGCAGAGAGTTTGTGTTGTGGGGTGCCAAGCGTACCTTTCATTTTTACCGAGAAAGACTATAGTACTACAATTTAGTACTAGTAGTTCATTAATTATTTAAGAGAGAAAACAAAAACAATTAAAAACAGTACTGTACTTTTTTGTTAGTATCACACATCTTTTACATACACCGACTCTTCTCTCCATCTCTTTTTGATTTCCCAGTTCTGGTATTTCCACCCACCACCCTCGCTCCTCTGCAGCCTCCCTTTCTCTCTCTTCATCAGTTCCTACTACTACCCGACGATACTTCACCGCTGGCAAGATTCCCCCCCTCTTATCACTTTTACTTTTCACTTTCCTTCCTCTCTCTCTCTCTGAAACCCGTCGTGACCCAGAGAGAGCCGTATGGGTTTTTCAATTCTTTAACTTTTCCGGCTATCTCATACCACCCGTTACTCCACCGGATCTCTTCCGAACTCCAATTGGCGGCTAATTTCACTCTCTCATCTTAGAAGATTGCTCTGTTCTCTTCTCGTCCTCCACCCACTTCATTCCCTTTTCAATCACTTACCTGACTAATCAATTCCGTCTCTTGACCAGATTCCTAAACCAAATCACCACCACTTATTTCCTACTGACTTATTGCCCCCCTTCTCCCTCTCCTCTTTCTTTAATTTAAAGTCAGTTACTTAGTCAGTCGCTCGGTCGATGGGCTGCGCAGGCTCAAAGATCGACGACCTACCAGCGGTGGAGCTATGCCGGCACCGACTAGGATTTGTCCGCAAAGCACTTGACCAGCGCTACGCACTCGCCGAAGCCCACTTTGCCTACATCGAATCTCTCAAATCTGTTGGTGTTTCACTCCGCCGCTTCTTCGACGCAGCCGGCGGCGCTTCTATTGACCCTTCAAAGGCTCCATCTTCCCCACTCCTCAACCTCCCTCCGCGTGGTAAAGGTGAACCTGAAGCCCAAGAACAAGACAGGGGACTCGACAAGCATCATTTACCTAGTTCATCTCAATCCGGACATCATCTACCCAGCACTTCTGATAACGGTGGTCACCTCTCTTTTCATTCCGATTCCGACTCGGATCTTAGCGGGTCCGATGAATCCACTCTTCACCATGATGACGACCATGACCTCCATCACCACCTAGAGACTGATGATGAAGACCCTTCTTCTTCTTCCCCTCCTCTTACTCGCCAGCCTCATCATCTTCCTCCACCCTCCATCCTCCCCGGTATGTACGAGGATCAGACCGGTTACAGCAACTTTGGTTATAATCCAAACCCGACCAACTCAAACTTTGATCCATACTATGGCGGCTCTGCTCCTGGTATGTATGGCGGCTCTGCTCCTGGTATGTATGGCGGTCCTACTTCTTCTATGTATGTCGGTCCTACTTCCTCTATGTATGGCGGTTCCACTTCCGGTAGGTATGGCGGTTCTACTTCTACTATGCATATGAATTTCATGAAGAAGCAACCTACCCCTTCAGTTTCCTACCAACACAAACCACCTGGTACAGAGACCGTGCAAATGGGAATGGACAATTCCTTGTCATACCCCTACCACGCGGGTAATCCGAATCCAAATTCTTACTATTACAACAACAACAACAACGATCCTTACGGTGGTGGTGGTGGTGGTGGTTACATGAATTATGGCGGCGGTGGTCTCTCTAGAGAGTCTGGTGGAATGGGTGGTTTTTTTGGCGGCCCACCACCTCAAGCTGCCGGTTACGATTCCATGCTCCGGCAGCCGAATTCATCCTCCCCATCAACATCCGCCTCCAAGGCCGCCGCCCCACCACCTCCTCCCCCACCTCCGATCTCAACTTGGGACTTCTTCAACGTGTTTGAGAACATTGAAACCACTTACCCCGCTTACCAAAACACTTCGAGCAGAGCCAGTAAGGATTCTAGGGAGTTGCGAGAAGAAGAAGGTATACCTGATTTGGAGGATGAGGATATGCATCAGGAGGAAGTTGTGAAGGAAGTTCATGGGCATCCTAAATATGTGGAAGCCAATGGCGGGGTTGCTAGTTCAAGTGGCAGCACAAGTGGTGAGATTGGGAAGAAGGGTGGATATTCTGGTAAAGGTGTAGAGTCTCATGATGAAATTAAACCGGATGGTGCAACTACTACTACTACCGAGGTTCATTATAATGCTAGGCCTAGTGGTGGAATCGAACCTGATCCTGTGGAGTATGAGGTTCATATGGTAGACAAAAAGGTTGTTGGAGAAGGAGGCGGTGCAGGTGGAGGAGGTAATGCCAGAGGTTCAACGGGTAGAGCTGGTGCTTTCCGGAATATTTCTGAATTGATTGCTGAAATTCAAGTTCAGTTTGAGAGAGCTTCTGCTTCTGGTGGTGATGTGGCTAAGATTTTGGAGGTTGGAAAGCTTCCTTATCATCGGAAGCATTCGGCTTACCAAGGTTAGTGATGCAATTTCAATATCCCTTAAAGTTTGTTCCAGTCAAGAACCTGTTGGTAGGGTGTGGGAATATTAGCGATTGGGTTAATTTGTAGTCTCAATTCAAATGTTTGTGCATCCATCTTATACAGCAGTCGTGAAGCGTTTTGTACTTCTTAGGCATTCTTCTCCCGTTGAGGGATTCAAAGATGTTTTTCATTTAAACAAATCAAATACGGTTCTTATTCATTGTATAGAGTGGGTACATTTTGGCTCCATTTACATCTTTTGACTCTTCCTGAAACAGTTTCATCAAAGATGTTGCATGCTTTAGCTCCGTCACTGCCTTCTTCCTCTAGAGACTCAGAGGCGTCATCCTCTGCTCCTGACTTTGATGATGACATGCGGCCGAGATCAAAGAATATTTCTTCGACATTGCAAAAACTTCATCTTTGGGAAAAGAAGTTATTGCAAGAGGTTAAGGTGCGTGACATTTATTTTTACTGGCTTTCTGCTTTAACTTGCTGCTTATTTGGAATAATTGGGCTCTAATATGTTCCTCATCCTTGATCAAAAGATTGATTATGTTGTTGGAGAGTTTCCTAAGCCCTTGGCAACACTGGCTTTTTCATTAGAGTTATGGCTTGAGCTTTATCTCTTCCCAGAACAGTATTTAAACTTTCCCATGTTTTTCAACCATATTGGTCCTGGTACCACCACGATGCCATCATCTATGTGTTGTGTCCAAATTTTGTTCATGGTCATGCTTTGTAACAATATGAATCACAGATGTTCGACCATCTGTATATCTTGTAATTACGTTTGTATCCAAGGACGACTCTTATCCAAATTAACTAGGTAGCTCTCAAGGTCATTCCTACAAAGTCTGGTAGGTCACAGTGATACTCTTGTGAATCCTTCTTAAACTTGGTAATTTGCTGGTTTGAGATGCACCTGCTTATGTCCTGAAAATCATATAGCTATATTATGCTTGCTGTTTATCTCTTTCTCTCATTCTGCTGCCTACAATCATTTTCTAATTGTTGATGCTGATTTAGAGGATTTCTGTTGCACTCTGTTATGACCCCTAATCGTATTCCTCATATGAGAAGAGATGTTTTTTTAGCATGATAGCCATACCACTGCTATCTCTCATCAGTATCTTACAAAATGATTTCGACAGATTGAAGAGAAGATGAGGGTTGATCATGATAGAAAGGTGCAGAAATTGACGAGAATGGATGAAAAAGGTGCTGAACCCCACAAGATTGATGCCACCAGAACTCTTGTCCGAAGCTTATCTACAAAGATTAGGATTTCAATCCATGTTGTTGACAAAATCTCTGTGACTATAAGCAAAGTAAGAGATGAAGAGTTGTGGCCTCAACTCAATGAACTCATTCAAGGGTATAAACAATTTTATATTTGACTGAGTGGTCTTTCATAACACAAATATATTGAATGACTGATAGTGAATTATCTGTACACCGAGTCTCTAACAGGTGCTGGCTCCCTTTTAAAAGTTCCCATTTTACTGGAATGATTATGAAGTTATTTCTTGCATACTTTCAGTCTCACGCTTCTGGTGAATATATGGTATCTAGGTAGTAATGGGATTAGACTTTATAACTCAGTATCAGTAATGCTACAATGGAAAATTGGGATAGATAATAACTGTACGTGGAGTGGCGGCTTACTGAGTCGAGCAATTATGCTCCAGATTGAAAACCAAGATATGGCTATGAAGTCGTCTCTACTTGAAGAAGAAAGAAGTCCTATTTGGTTTCTGTCTTATACTTTCTTCTGGAATGGTGTGGATCTTTCTGCTGATAAATTCATCTTGCGTTTGACGAGCTGCTGATAATTCTTAAATAATCATACATCAACTTATTGTCATGGTCTGCTGCTTTAAAGTCGTGCTATGCTACTCTTTGGGTTTGATTTTTCTTTGGTTAATAGCTGAATCTGGGTTTGCAGGTTGACGATCATGTGGAGATCAATGGTTGAGTGCCACCAAAACCAATGTGAAGTAGTTCAAGGAGCTAGGGGTCTGGATGCTGTCGCGGTATCCCAGAACCCTTCCGATTCTCACCTGGAAACTGTACTCCAGCTGGAGCGTGAACTCATCATGTGGACAACTCGATTCTACAACTGGGTGTCCTTCCAGAAGGGTTTTGTTAGAGCTGTGCAGTCGTGGCTATTCAAATGCATCAACACGGATCCCATTGAAACTCCAGATGGACCAGCCCCGTTCTCTCCTGAACGAGCTGGGGCCCCACCTATCTTTGTAATCTGTGAGCAGTGGGCTCACTCGATCGAGAGAATTCCAGAGAAGGAGGTGCTGGATTCCATGAGAGGTTTTGCAGGGATGGTGTTTCAATTCTGGGAGAGAGACAAGGGGGAGATGAGAGAGAGGCTGATGGCGAACAAGGACATGGAGAGAAAAGTGAAAAATCTTGACAGGGAGGATATGAGAATACAGAAAGAGATCCAAGCGTTGGATAAGAAAGTGGTTGTTGGTGGAGGTGAGGATCCGGATGGATTGTCCTTGTCAGGAAACGTGGTTTATCAGAGTGATACGAGCAATAATACTAGTTTACAAGCTGGATTGTTGCGGATTTTTGTGGCCATGGAGAAGTTTACTTCTGAGTCCTTAAGTGCGTATGAAGAGTTGCTTTTGAGAAGTGAAGAAATTGTGAAGAAGTATGCGGGAGAAGGTTCGTAGTAGTTGTTTAGTAGGGATGACTAGTAGTAATTGTTTTTCGGGTGGTGGTACAGTCTTCTTCACCTTGTGTGGTGTACAGTACAGGTCAATTAGGGTCTTAAGAGTGGGGGAATCACTTTGATGTTCTGGAACTGGGGATGGGGATCGTGGTCTCAGATTCCCGTTGAGATGTCTGGATACTTGATGGACGAAGAGGTCACACAGAGAGAAACTAACTGGGTTTTTAAGCCAAAGATCATCTAATGTGGAGGGCCATTTGGAGTTTTGGTATGGGTGGATGGCTCCTGATGTTGAAAAGTCAATAACCCCAATTTTTGTACTGAATATTATGAGGATTTTAGGGTTTTAGTTAGAACAGTGGCGGGTGGATGGGTCAGATTTTAGTTATCTTTTTGTATTATATTTATAGGAAGGAAGGATTATTGGTTCTAATAAGGGAGGTGGGGAAGATATCGCGATATAGGCTTAAAGCTTTGTTGTACAGGAGATGGTTAGGCCGGGTGTTGAAGAAACATATAGTGGAACAATGCATTAACCAGAACTGGGTTTCTCGATTACCAAAAATTGCGTCTTTGCTTGCTTCTCTTCAGCTATAACACGGTTATCCAGCCTTCAGTAGCCATACATCTCTGTGCTTAAGTTCTCGTTGATCATTATATTAGGTCTGAGATCTTTCGCAGCTGTTAAGCTACTTAGCTTACTATAATGGGCAGCACGTCAGACTGTAAAGTTGGAAAAACAAAAATGATGCTGAGTTTAGTTCCCACCTCAAATCACATCTAGTCGGTGTCTGGGTTGCGGAATGCAAGCTTAATTATTCGTGATCATTGCTAAGTACGCAAGCGTGTAATACGAACTCGGGGGATGCAAGCAAATCTGAATTAAAGGTGGTTTAATATGTCACTGAATAGTACCGAACTGGTCTGGAACCGGTTTCAAATCGGAATCACATGTTAATGAAATGAATTTGAATATACTTTTTGAGATCTGGGATCGATCAGCAACCGGAACTGCCTTGAAATTGGTTGGCACTAGAACCTAACTGGTGTATTCGGTGTAAGGATGAATACGAAGAACCGGAACTGTGGAATTGTCCCAAAATCGATCATAACATCCGTTAATTCTCGTCCCCTTTTATAGAAACTTCTAAAAAGATAATTGAATTGTTGGAAAAATAAAAAATTCAATTTCGGAATCGAATTTAGGATTGAACTTGTATTGGACTAATTCTGAAACCGGTCAGAATAGAATTTTGAGCGATTTTGAAGTCGTATACACCCTTCGAAACCAGAACCACCCTGACCAGTTCCGAAGCAGAATACACTTGTTATGGAACCTGAAACGTGGCCATAATTAATCTGAATCTTTTCTCTGAGTGACACAAAAAATAAATACCTATGATTAAGAAACATAAACCCAACAAGCCACAACCTCGTGTATTACAATTTTTGTTGTCAATAAGCATGTATGGTCTGCCTTTTCTTAGTCTATGTTTTTGGAGCCTGTTTGGTTGTCATGGTATTGCTTCTAATGAGATATATTTGTGTCGCTACACATCGACAAATTTATGTAATGTGGATGTGGTAAAGACTAGTCTGTTCACTGAACGTATGTTCTGGGTCTAGTTCTTTATATATTATTGTATATGTAAACATCGTACGTAAACTTACTCTAATCGATTTTAGCATAAAGTACCAACTGATTTAAACTAAAACGTGTCTCAACGTGTCAAGTCAGCTTATTATTTAGTTTGCTCACTGTTTCACTAGGAGTCTGGTTCCACTTCGTATAGGAGTAAAATTGGATTGGCCATGAAGCATGTTCGTAGTATTCCCTCCCTCGTAGAGTTAAGATGTTTGCATGAAAACTCTTACAGGGGATTGTCTTGCGTGGGGTGCTAATTGCTACTCGATGCCAATCTGATGATACTGAATGGTGCATGATTTGTGGGGGATTTAAGAATTTGGTGCATGTATTCATGTTTTGTCTATCAGTCAAGGATTGGTGGAGTAATGAAATACCCCTAAAATTTTAGAATTCATATATTATAAAGTTTACGAATATAATATATAGATTGCAAGTATATTATGTATCTTATGAGTATATTATAATATTTACAAGCTGCAAGCATAATGTATAGTATCTTATAAAGATGATTCGTTTTAATAGATAACCCGTTTTGAAAATAAGCAGGTTGTACTCATCATATTTACCTAGTTAGTTTTCAATAATTATTTATTAAAAATGAAGTTATAATAATAATAATCTTACGATTTAAATACGGTTATGATTTAACTATACTAAATAAGTAAGCTTAAATCCTTGAGTTTCGTCCTTTGAGTTTTCTTGATTGTATTAATGAACTAGTTCTAACTATTCAAATTTCTTACTTTAATCAGTAAACCATATTTATCCTTTGATATTTCCTACTTTACTAATGAATTAATTTTACCTTCTCATATTTTCTAACCCTTGATTTTCTTTAATTTAACTAAACAATTTAATTCATTGATCAGTTGGTTAGTATTCTTTCTCTCTTGGTTTTCCCTCCGGCTTTCTTTAAATACCAGTCATCCATCCCTTCCAATGCATCGTTCGGCGTCACAAAATGTGGTAGTTTTGTGGTTGTTTTGGTCTGGTTGTTTTGGTTGGTTGTTTTGCCGGTTGTTTTGTGATGGTTGTTTTGTGGCTGTTTTGAAAACTAGTGTTCGGCAGACGGAGGTTTCGTCTGATTGTTTTGAATAAGTTAGTTTTATGCAGTGTGTTTACTGTTTTCGTTGTTACAATTAAAAATTTTATATTACATTTTAAAACAATTTTTTGTTAATAAAGTTAAAATATATGTAGATATTCAATTATAGTCTTTAATAATTAATATTCTTTATTAATATTTTAGTGACAATTAATTTATAATATGTATACAGAAATAAACCATTGTATTTAGAGCAAATATATTAGATGTTATATATAAAAATATAATTTTATATTAGTATTTAATATAACATTTCAAATATATTAATACTTAAGATTATTTTAATTTTTAATGGAATAAATAATATCATTGAAATGAAAAAACAATTCTTTCTAATAATAAAATAATTGACTGTAAACATATATATATATATATATTCCCTCCGTCCTGAATTGACCGTCCTATTTACTATTTTGACATGTCGTTTGACTTCAACTTTTAACATATAAGATAAATTAATTTTGAAAATTTAAGTTTTGCATATGATTCCTTACATGATAAACTATATGTTACAAAATTTAGTTTTATAAAATTATTTTATCTTATATGCTTAATATTGAAGTGGAAAAACGTGTCATAAAGCAAACAGGACGATCAATTCAGGACGGAGGGAGTATATATATAGATATCACTTATTATTTTATTATTATATATTGTTTAATTGTTGATAAAATATTTATTTTAAACATATATTTGTAGTTAAAACAGTATATTCTATTCAATTAAATATTACTTAATGAAATTCAAAAACATAAATTTAAATTTAATACTGGATATGCCAAGAAATGAAAAATAACGTATATTAGCGTATAAAATTATTCTTTAATTATTAAGCACTGTATAAAACATATAATAACTTTGAGATATACTGACAAACCATAATAGATTATACAAACAGTTTTGTAATTAATCATTACTTAGCAAGTTGAATACTTATAATTGATATTTCTGAAATATACTACAAATATTTTGTAGTCTAATAATTTTAATATAATTGAAAGTTTATATCGTAATTATTAGTAGTTTGCTCTTTTTCTTGTAGAATATTTTATTAGAATTGATAGATAGTAATAGTTTTAAGAGACTATTCATCCAATAAACAATTTAGAAAAACACTACTAGTTTAAAACTATTGTTCTATATTATTTTCATTAATTTATAATTTATATATCAATCTTTATAAAAAAAATAAAAATAAAAAAGGAAAATAAACTAATTTATAATATATTAATCTATATATTTCAATTTTAATTTAATTTTGTGTCAAATTAATATATAATATCATTTTTAAAATATAATTATAAATATTGAAAATTTAAATTAATTTTTTAAAAAATAATTTTTCAATATTAATTAATATTATTAAAATATTATCGCCCTCCTTAATTACAGTTTTCTGGCTCCGCCTCTGTTTATAGTATTCATTATATTTGTAGCATAAATTGTTGGTTGTTTTGTGCTGGTATATTTGTGACTGTTTTGAAAATTGTTATTCGGATGTGGCGGTTTGACATTTTTTTATCAAAAATGTCAAACTCAAAAATGTCACATTTATACCACAAATATACCAAGTTCGAACGCAGCCATCATCTCTCTCAATCTGCTCTCTAGTCAATCTCTATTTCTCCTCTCACAATTAGACAATCTCTTTTCTGTGCTTGCTTCTCTCCAACCAGACCGAAGAGGCAAATATAGGTAATATTTCTTGCTTCATCTCTCATCTACTCTTATTTACTGACACAAAAAGAAAGATAATATATATTATATATATATATATATATATATATATATATATATATATATATATGCATATAGCCTGTTGCCTACCCTACTCAAATACTATCTTTTCTCTATTTTAACTGATGATCATCTCTCCCCCTACTTTGTTCGAACCCAAAAAGAAAAAAAAAACAACTCTTCTCTTATACCCGATTATCTCTACGTTTGCAATATATATATATATATATATATATATATATATATATATATATATATATATATATATATATATATACTCAAACCTTCTCAACCTATTCTGACCGGAAACAAAAAAAAGGAGAAAAGGTAAGACCTCTCCCCACACCCACGTACAACTCGGAACAGGAAAATAAGAAAGAAAAAAACTACTACTAAGGTACAACACTCCGGCAAATTCTACTATACAACCGGAAGCACAGAGCATCGTGCTTCCGGTGTACACATGGAGAAAAAAAACAACGTGGATACGTGACGTGTATTTGATATTTTTAAAATATTTCCAAACAAATTCTGAAAAATTCCAAACAAATAATTCTAAAACATTTAGTAACTGTTAAAGTTAAAAAATCTCGGTTCTAGAGGAAAATCTGAAAGTTTAAAACAAATAATTCTAAAAAATTTATTAACCGTTAAAGTTAAAAAATCTCGGTTTTAGAGGAAAATTATATTAATATTCTTTTATTATATAATTTTCCATAAAAACTAGTTTGAAATTTTAATATGAGCATTTTAAACAACAGAAAAGTTTTGAACAAATGGTTTAAAATGTTGAACAATGTGTATTGCTAATAAGAACATGTAATTGATGTTTCAAAATGGAGAAAAAATAATTTGAGCAAATTTTAGTAAGAACATGAAATAATATTGAACAAATGGTTTAAAATGTTGAACAATGTGCATCGCTATTATGAACATGCAATTGATGTTCAGAAAAATGGCAAAAGAAATATAAATGGTATAATTATACTGACATTATTTTACGATAAATTTTGGATGAACAACTATTATCACATTTGTGAACAAGTTGTAAAAAATAATTGAACATATGGTTCAAAAAGATTGAACAACTAATTTTATATTTTTGAATATAAACTTTCACTTAAAAAATGGAACAATATGAAGTAACTTTTGAACAATGTGTGTTAAAACTTGAACAAGTAGTACATAGTATCTGAACACATACTTGAAAGTTTTTAAAATGGTAATCCAAATTTAAACAGACAAATTGTACTGACATTTTTTCTCACCGGCGGCCAATTGGTTGAAGATGAAAGTAATGTGAGAAAAGTAAAATCTATCGTGTACTTGTAAAAAAATGAAGAGATCAATGGTTATATAGCTTACATGTGGTTACGACATTGAGAAGTTTCCATGATTCTTCATCATTCAATTCTGCCGATTTATTCATCGATGTCGGTAGCGAAAAATTTTGGACTGATTTGAGTTTAATTTGAACTGACAGAGAGTAGAGTATAAAAAAGAGAGAAGAAGAACATTGATAATTGTGACAAGAACGAGGAGAAAAAAAGAGAAGAAGAACGATAATAATTGCAACAAGAACGAGGAGAAAAAAGAAAGAGAAGAAGAACGATAATAATTGCGACATAAACGTGTTTGTAAATATTTAAGATAGATGAATCTTTTAAAACCGTAAATTGTTGAAATAATTTTAATTAGTGAACAAGTTAAAATGATTTGTTTTGTATAATTCTAAAGAAAAAAATATGTAAATAAAAACTGTCATAAAATAGAAAATGCAACATCAGCGACCGGAAACACAATGCTATATGCTTCCGGTTGTACGGTAGACTCTTTGCAGCACTCCACCCTCAACCCCTAATGACATCAGTTAATTTGTCACTACTATTATTTTGTTTTCTCTTATATTTTTATTCTATTTAGCACACTATTAATTTAAATGCTTGTTTTAACCAGTGTTTTAATTTGTAGTGGAATTATAATATGTTACTATTATATGTTTATATATATACATATATTTTATAATTATGATTTATGGTAATTTATTTATAATTAAATTTAAAATATTCGGTATCTAATACTACCCGTTATTATTTTTAGCCCTGAGTTTGTTAGCGAGGAGTAGTGCTTTATTCACCGGTTGATTGCGGTGCGAGTTTCATCCAAATTTCAAGTAAGTTACTGCATTCACCAGATTTTAATACCTTCGTAAAAATAACATTTTACAGTGGATGTGAAATTTGTGTGTATGATTGTGGTTTAAAACTGAATGATTGCATATTATGGTTGGATCGATGGTTATATGATTATTTGATTATAAAAGTGATTAGTCCGAATGATTGCGGAAATTTTTGTGAGATGTGATGTGAAAATGAAACTATTTTATCACCATGATTTATTGCACAATTTATTTATGGTTGAAAGTATGGATTATGATGAGATTAAGTGATGAATAATAATATCTGTCAAATAATTTTAAAAAGGAGAAAACCATGGTGCATGTGGGCCGTATTAGGACACATGAATGAGATAATAAATGCGGACCGCATTAGGATGCATTACTATGAGATACTGTGGGCCGCATTAGGACACAGTTAGCCATATTTCTACTCCTTAGTCTTTTGTACTATTGGGGGTGTGCACACTTAAGGATTTAGTGGCGAGGTTGGATTCCCGGCTGCGTGTTGGGGTCCGGGTTACAGCTGCGTGTTGTACCCAAAAGTGAGAAATTTGAATTCCTGACTGCGTGTTGGGGTTCGGGTTATAGCTGCGTGTTGTACCCAATGAGAAAGAAAAGTTGTTTTGTCCTGACTATGTGTTGGGACAAGGAAGATAAATAAATTAATCTGGCTATTATATTATGAGATTATTAAGAATCACTCTTGAGGTATTCATGATTGTTTTGGCATGATAATTTGCTTGTTGTATGTTTTACTTGTTAAAAAAAATGATTTCTAAAGAGAAAATGTTTTTAAAGAGTGAAGTGGTAACTTCCTCAGTTTCTCTGACTTTATGGTGGCTCTTTGTGTGTTTGTTTGGATTTCTGCCACAAGTGTTGATGTGCTTGGGGTTTGGGAAGACGACTCCACATAGACTAGTTATTTGTAATTGAATTTTATTTTAGGCTTTAAGGCTTCAACAATTTTATAGAATTGTTATTATGGACGTTGGATTTTGTTATTAAAAATAATGATTTGGTTATTTAGTTAAATATTTAGGCCTTAGCACTCGTTTATTTGCGAGTGTGGCAGTAATACTTCGGATTAGGTTTAAATTTTGCTGCTATATTAAATTAAATTTTTTTGAATAATTGATTAAATAAAAGGCTAGAAAATGTGGGGTGTTACAAGTAAGAAGGGTTGTGCGACCAAAAGGTGTCTCTGATGATGCTGCCTTATGCGATTGGATAATCTCAGCTTGCACTCGGTATAGTGCTGCTAGCTTGGAGAAGATCATTACATTTCCTTAGAAACTCCAGTTTGCTAGGTGTCAAGTTAAGCATGGGTATGTTTGTTCATTTGCGCAGGGAATCGATCAGACGGTGTCCTTGATACAGCTCTTCCAGGTAGCTCCACGAACTCTAAAGTCATAAAGGAAGACATTAGCTACTCGCATAAGCTGTTAAGTTTTATGTGGATGGATGTACCACATTATCATTCAAACGGCTAGTCACTCAACGTCTTAACTCTATACCCTTCCCCTTTTTTTTCTTTGTCTGCTATTAATATCCGAGAGCTTCTATTTGAAATTGTAACAAAATTTCAAAACGTAATATTTTACCCACTGATTATGTTTTCTGATAGTTGATGGAGAAAGTAGTTCCTTTTGTTGAAAAAAGGAGACCGCCACAACATTTACGGAGAGTTCAATGTAATAGTAAAGAGACATGTGCGAGCGTAGAGGAGTCTGTTGTTCATTAGAAAAATTGTATCAATAAGTGTATAATGTCTCTTTTAGTTCACGACAGTGGGTAAGGCATACATGCATTTCCACTGTTCCTGCCTGAAGTTAGAAGAGCATTACTGAGCTTTTTGTTCAGTCGTTAGTGTGCATAAGATGAAGGTTAAGTGCTCCTCTTGAAGGCAAGAGCAGATAGATAAGACGAGGTTGGTTATGTTACTTGAAGGCATGAGTGATAGACAAGACGGGTTTGGTTATGATAAGAAGGTCTTTATATAGGCAAATAAAAAAAGAGTAGTTTGACTCAAACTAGCCGTTTGGATTCAAAACTAGTCGTTACAGAAAATAGGGACATTTTGTGAACATCAAAACTTAAACAATGGCATATTGTGAACTATAAAACTTAAATAGTGACATATTGTAAGCTATAAAACAAAACAAGGGTATTTTGTGTTTTTAAATTTGTTTAAAAAAAAGTAGCCATTACATAGTTGAACCAGTGCCATAATTTTTATTTTATTAAAAAAATTCAAAATTTTCATCAGGGGCATAATGGTCATTGTCCAGAGAAGGTTAACGACGACTTTACATCCATCACCCAATAGTGACATATTGTGAATTTCAAACTTAAATCGTGACATATTAGGGACAACTTTCTAAAAGGGGTATATCGTGAATTACAAACCCAAATCGTGACATATTGTGAATTTTCTTTTTTTAGATACCCACATTAGCATTACTTAAACTTAATCAAACTGATGGGAAATGTCTATAGGTATATCCTTGATACAATAATATCCGGATCCCTTCTTAAACCCATACCTAGCTAGTAAATGACCATACAAGTTTTTGTCTCTACTGACAAACCCCCAATCGGTTTTATCAAAATTTGAACATAACCATTTTTGGTGCTATAAAATGTTTTTTGCTCCCCAATGCACTTCCTTTCCATCTCTAAGAAAATTAACCACCTCTAGACAATCTGACCAAATCTTTACTTTTTTTTTTTACCTTCATTGCCCTTGCCAGCCTTAAGCCTGTTAAAATTGCTCTTGCTTATGTCATTACAGGCCTCATAGTTCTCACCCTCCTTCGAAAGCCACTGCCTTTATATCCTGTCTTCGTAGTAGCTACCATCCACCCATATTTCAGCATCAAAAGATTCATCAGAAGCTTCATTTATTGTCTCCGAATTTAGACCGCAATGGTTTTCCCCTCTTCCATGTTCTGACTTGGTCGCTGCGAGGAAGCTCCTCGCCTGATCTGCCCCCACTCGATGTTTGGTGCCTTCCCATGGAGTAACTGACAATGAGCAAACCACCCACTCCAATGGTGAGTCACCAGAACACAAAGAGTCAAATTGGTGGAGGTTGTGATTGTTATATACCAGTGTGAAACGAGTGACAAGTTTAGAATAAAATTTACCTAGTAGTAGTAGTTAATTAGTGGCGCAGATTTGACGACACTGATCGGACCGGGCCGGGCTATTAGCATTTCTTGAGGTCTAGCTTATCCATTCAATGACGCGTTTGTTGGGCTAGGCAGGGCCACGATAATTGGAGAGAGGATAACTAATGACTTAAAAATTTGATTTGATTGTTACCATCCAAAAAACGAGAAGAAGGGTTAAAAAATTGATTGACGACCGAGTTGTCACTTAGATTAGATGTACTACTGTATATGTGACGTGAATCTGGCTTTCGACATTCCATAATTATTATCCCGACATAAGTGTCCTGTTTGCTTTTTGACACGTTTTTTCACATCAATATTAAACATATAAGATAAAATAATTTTATAAAACTAAATTTTGTATTATATAGTTTATCATGTAAGGAATCATATGCAAAACTTAAATTTTCAAAATTAATTTATTTTATATGTTAAAAATTGAAGTCAAACGACATGTCCAAATAGTAAATAGGACGGTCAAGTGGGACGGAGGGAGTATGGTGGATATATCACAGCGCTACCATTGTACGAGTAAGAATATAGTTGTAGGGTCTCTTTTGGAAAAAAGGAAAAATTTATGATATACCCCTGTTTTCTTTCGTAATTCACAATATATCTCTGTAATTTTCGTATTTCAACTATAAACATGCTTAAATGTTGTCCAAAATTGATGAAACTTTACATGGACGATTCTAAAGTGTTATATTTTGGTCCAATATCAAATTGAAGATTTTTAAGCTCACATGACCGTGGGACCCAATGAATGTGACTATTCATTGGGTCCCACAGGTCATATGTGAGCTTAAAAAACTTCTAATTTGATATTGGACCAAAATATAACACTTTAGCATCGTCCATGTAAAGTTTCATCAATTTTGGACAACATTTAAGTATGTTTAAAGTTGAATTACTAAAATCACAGGGATATATTGTGAATTACGAAAGAAAACAGGGGTATCTCGTGAATTTTCCCAAAAAAAATGTAGTAGGGTCTAATTTAGCGGCTGCAATCCAATACGTGTCAATTTTGCGCGAACAGGTGATTTTATTTGGAGTCTTTTGACTATTAACTGCCCTCTTAATGAGTACTGTATTTTATGCTCCCCATATTAACAGCAAGACGAAGCAGTCGTAAGTGACAAACAGGTTGAAGCAAAACTCGTCAAGATTGCAAGAACTCCGGGTAAAGAACCGTGGAGAACAAACGTAAGGACAAATTTTGTAGACATGACAAGACGAGTCAGTCGGGCTGACATGTCGACGGGTCTGGACCGACAGTGACACTATTGTTTCAGCCGAACCCAAACCCATCCACAGTTTAGCTGGCTGTAATAAGCAGCCAGGGGAAGATGGTGCAGGGTGACCGTAATAAAATGTTGTGTGCGGTTAACTTACTAGGTCAATAGTCGTCTGTAGGGATGGCAATGGGTGACGGGTGCCCGTTTCACCCGATCACCTGACCCATTAAAATGGGTGAAAAACGGGTGACAGGTGAAACGGGTGCGGGTGACGGGTCAGGTCGGGTGAACATTTTTCACCCGGTCACCCGACCCGTTCACCCGATCCGTCACCCGTTTGTATTAGATTAACTAAAAAATATGCTTATCCCATATTTTTTTAGATAATTTGGAAATATTTTGGTTAATACCCTATGTTTTTAGTATTTTATTGACATTAGTTTATGTGGTATATATTGTTGAACAAATATGAGTGTATTTTTTTTAAAAAATAAGCTTATATAAGGTGTTAAAAGCAAAAAATACATGCTGAAAAAAAAATAAAAACGGGTGACGGGTTCACCCGCTTCACCCGAAACGAGTGACGGGTGATGAAGTTGCGGGTGACGGGTCGGGTCAGGTGATGCGGGTGGAAAACGGGTGACGGGTCGGGTGGAGCGTCACCCGACCCGAACCCGACCCGTTGCCATCCCTAGTCGTCTGTTGGCTGGGTTATGTTTTAGTATTATATTAATTTTAAATATTATATTTTTTAAAATATAAGTCTAAAATTAAATATTTTTATATTATTATTCATTTAAATTTAAATTTTTTAAAACAATACCAGACATGAATATGTTTTAAGAAGTTTAAAAATTTATATTAATTACATGTATATATCCATATATATTTATCAATGAGACTTATCATTATAAACACATAACACCATTTTAGTGTATCATAATATCTATTTTAATGAATCATAATATCACAATTAATTAATCATATCTTCATTTTAGTGTATCATCATAAACATAAAAATAAAAATAATTTAAACAATAATACAACACAAAACAATATTTGGTATGTATGAGGTTTAAAATACACTATATAACAATAATAATACACTACAAAACAATCATGATTTTTTATCAGTTCCGAAGTTTATTATCTAATTCACCACTTATTAATTAATGAACCATACTATCAATTTTAATGAATCACAATATCAAATTTAATAAATAATATCGTCATTTTAGTGTATTAGCGTAAACTTATAAAAATAAAAAATCAAACAATAATATAACCCAATGGTGTGTATGAAAAATACATGGTTCACCATATATAAGATTTAAAATACACCATACAACAATAATAGTACACTACAAATTAATAATAATTTTTTATCGGTTCCGAAATTTGAAATTTAATTAACCACTTATTAGTTAATGAATGATAATATCAATTTTAATGAATCATAATATCAAAATTAATGAATCATATTATCATTTTAGTGTATCATCATACACATGTAAAAATAGTTTTTTTTCAAAGTTGTCAAAACATATCCATGACTGGTCTTGTTTTGAAGAATTTGAATTTAAGTAAACAGTTCAAGTTTATCCAAACTACACCATTTTAGAAAGTCAAATTCTTGGTTACATGCATATATGTAGTCAAAGATGACTATATTTATGTTACAACCAACAATAAAACGTGTACAATATATAATAATTCTACTGTAAGTATTGTTTGTATGTATAATATTTGTTATATAAATAATGTACAAATTTTATATGTGTAATGTAAAGTTTTATTCTACTATATGTACAGATAGCTATCTTTGACTACATATAGATATGGGGGTGGACCCAATGTAGAGCGTAGTGTGTCAACTGACACACATGTAATTCATAATAAAGTTAAAATTTATTTATATGCTATAACTAATCATCATGTTTAGTTAGGTGGTTTGACACTCATGTGTTGATAAATATGGGTTTAGTTCAAATATGGTTAATGTAATTTGTTTATTTTATTACAAAATATCATTTAATATATGTAAAGTAAATTGAGTTCAAGGTTAAAGAATGACCGTATTTCACTTTGTAAATCACTCTTCATCTGTGTAATTTATATTTCGCTTTTAAATTTTTTTAGTTTTTTTAGTCCTTATATATTTTGAATGTATCTTTGTTTCATCATCTAATATTGTTCGTTTTCTCTAATCTTGATTTATAATGCACTCCCATCTTTCCACCCTTTTTTATCTCTAAGAACAACAAAGGCCCTAAAGTTAATTACTTAATTTGTAGTTAACATTTGTTACTTGTTAATCTAAATTGATTCTTCTAGTTTGTTCATAAATGATACTTTACTAACTTTAATTAAGAATAATATGTTTTCTTACTTTTTTAATAATATATAATTAAAATTTATTTTACTGTAGACCTTATACTATTAGTATTTATTGTTAATATGATCATAACTTCAATATAACATTATATAAAAGCCTATTGTTAACTTCAAAAATCTAAATTTATAAGTTTGACACACTTGTTTAACGTTTTGGACTTCCAAGGATTTTAAAGCTTCATTGCTCATGTTTATTAGTTAGTTATAGTTAATCGATACCAGTTAGATAAGTGTATTTTAGTTATAATTTAGTGAGACCAATTAAAAATAAATAAATACTTCATCTGTCCCGAAACCATTTTGTTTATTTTAGGTATATTTTTTCACTTCAATATTAAACATATAAAATAAACTAACTTCTTAAAACTAAATTTTATAATATAAAGTTTACCATGTAGAAATCATTTGTGAAATATATTAATTGAAATAAAACAACATGTTCAAATAGTAAACAACAAGGTCAATACAGGAACGAGGGAGTATGAACTAAAATTTATGATAAAGCTATCTATGATAAAACTATCTAAAATACATTAATGCTGCTATCAAACACCCGATAATTATGGCACCCAGCCTTTTAGTATATAGACAAGATCAGTTATGCGATTGCAAACATCCACCCTGTATCACCTAGGCACACAAGGGATCTCATGTCAGCACATAACAAAGTGTACCAAAAATTGTCAAGTGGCATCCGCTTTTCACCTCTCTTAACGTTAAAATCACCCACCAAGCAGTAAGTGCTACATTCACTAGTATATTAAGAGCAATGTTGTGGATGACCAAACAATATATACACTGCTTTGGCTTCACTACAATACGCAAACTAGCTGCTATAGGCACCACTAGGTAGCGTTCGATTGCCGCGAAACGTGGGCTTTGGGTGAATCGCCCAGCTAAAGAGTCCAATAATTTGTTGATAACTGCCCACGTTAATGTGGACATTATTCTTTTTTGGGCCTTTACCCAAACACAGGTAAACCCTGCGTTCACCGTTTTTCGCTGTCTGGCTCCCAAAATACTACTCCGACGTTTACCAATATACCCCTGGTGAACTTGCGTTCGACTGGCAAAACAACCCCATCCGTACACAATTCGAAACGAAAGAACTGCATTAACAACATGTGGATTCCCGTCACCTCCCATTACTCTCTGATTACTCCGTTTGGTAGGTTGTCGCGGTAACTCAGGGGCAGATTTCAGTCCCGTCTTCGCCATTACTACAACGTTCAACAACCAAAGTTTGTTGCTGGAGCAAATCTCTTTATATACTTGCGTATGTTCTCTGTCGATTGTGCGCATATGGTGTGTATTTTCTGCCTTCTTTCTCTTTCAAATACTCAGCTCATGTTTTCTGAACGGACTCGTTTGTGTTGTTCCAACATTCAGGTCATCTGCGGGATCTTGCGGCAGCTATCGTATTTTGATAATAAGGTCATAATGGGGAGCTTCATTGCCTTGCATAACTGAACAACAAAATTCATTGCACCGTTATAATTTGGGTCGTGTTATTATAGATCGACAGAGATTTCCAGCTACATTGCAGGTAATTACCTTGATCTTCCTTGCACTGGTTTTTTAGCTTCTCCTCCTATCTCCTTCATTCATTCTGACCAGATGCCAATGTGGTATGAAATCTTGTCCGGTGAATCTATTTGTCACTCTAGAGGTAGTTGATTGTTTGATTTTTGTGTCTATTACTACTTATAAAGAATAAGAACTAGTGCTAAACATTGGCTGTGTAATACCACTTTAGTCATGGCCAAAGGAAATGATAACGACAAGGTTAAAAGAAAGTTGACAGAAGGAGTGGTGAGAAAAATAGGAAGCCAAAACACGCATGGAGTAATGAGGACGTTGAACTCTTGATTCAGTTACTGGTGGAGGAAGCACAGATACAATTAGGTAGTGGTGGTTCTTTGATTGGTTTCCAGCATAGGTGGGTGTGTGTTACTGAGAAGTTCAATGGGCGTAGAAAAGGGGCACATTATGTAGACAAACACCAATGCAAAAAAAAGGGGACACTCTAGAAGGTGGTTGGAGGAAGTGGAAGGAGTTGACAAACAAACAGACTGGGCTAGGCTGGAATGGAGAAGGAAACTACTGCACTTATCCAGAAGAATGGGTTGCAAGGAAAGCACTGGTAATGTGCATTATTCTTGGTTTGCTGAGACAGTACCTTTATCTTGTAACCCACTTGTTAGCTTACTCACTTTGCATGTTCACATATGACTTTGTTGTATAGGAAAACAGAGGGGTACACAAATTAGTGAATTCCAAATGGCCAGTGCATCTAGTTGATCAGATGGAGCTGATATGGGGTCAATCATATGCTAACAGTGAGCTGAGACTTACCCCTGGGGGTAACACCCCTAAGATGTATGATCTAACTAACACAACCAATGAAGGAGATGCCAACGGATACTTAGGGGTGCAAGTAAGTGTGAACAACAATCCGGAGTCAACTCCCTCTGGTAGTGCATGTGGTGCTGCGTCGATGGATATGTTAGCTGGTTTACCATATGTCACTAGTTATGGTGCTGCTGGCCGTGCAACAATAGGTTGCAAGCACCATATCCTGATTTAGAAACAGACCCCACCTCTTCTATATTTGACTTATCAACTGCCGCTTCAATTGGTGCAAGTTTGACAGCATCCACATTCCAAGGTTCCCCATTTGTTGGGTTTGTAGTTGGGAGTTCAACCCCGTATGAGCCTTACCTTTGCTCCTCTATTGATATGAACACTTAAGGCAGCCAGGTTGACTTGCATCAGAATCAAGGCATTCCAAACCCATTTATCCCTAACAGTGGATCTAGTTACAAACCTCCACATTAGGATGAACTTATGGAAATCACTGCTGATGGAGCTATTCATGGAATGAGGAAAAAGGGTCTACACGCTAAAAGGGACCCAATAGTGGGGAAGAAAAGAGCAAGAGAAGCAAAGGGAAGTCTGTTGTAAGTGCTGAGGATCTAAAAGACATGAAAGATGGCCTTGATCAGACCTTAGATGGTTATAAGAATGTCATACTTGGTCTGCAGGCTGAGGCTGAGAAGGCAGATGGTGTAATCTCAGTCAAGGAGGCTGCCAATATTGTAAGGAGTGTGAAAAGTATTAATAGGAGGGAGTTAACCTATGCGATTATGGTGCTGAAGGATAGAGGTCATAGAGAGGTGTTAATGACTTTGGTTGACATATATGAAATTCATGACTGGGTAACTCATCTTTACTACGACACATATGGTGATGGGAAGTAGGAGACATAGTTTCTGAGAAGTTGTAGGTTTTTTGTTCGCTGCTAGTTCCATGGCACAATATTTTGGCTATTACTGCAAGTATGTTCCCCCAATGTTCTTTACTTGGGTATTTTGGGCTTTTAGATAAAGCTTTATGCAGTATTTGATGGGAAATAGGTTACTTGTTTGTTAAACTTACATGTCAAGTCAGTATTTTGAACATTTTTAGTTTGCATTAACTTAGGTTAACTAGTAGATGTCTTCTATATGGTTGAAATGTAAAATATTTCCAGTAGCACTAGAGTAGTGATATAGATATTTTGTAAAGCAACGTAAAGTATGTTTGCGAATTGTTATTATTTCTGCAGTTACATTCAGTTGACCTTTGGTTTTTCTTTATTTTGCTTGTTCTGGTAGGGTGATCACATATAGTAGCCAAGTGAATCTCATTCGAATACTTAACCAAAAGTTTAAGGAGAACATTAAGGATTACCTTAAATTTGTGATTCTGCAACAACTTGAGAACTATCAACGCCATTTTCTACTGAGGCTTGCACAGATAAGAATAGAACATGAAGAGGCGTATGAGATGAGTGGGAGCTCAAACAAAAGAAAGAAACACAGTTGCCATATTTGTGAGCGTAACGGGGATATCGACAAAGTGTATCTAGCATTTGTTAAGAAGAAGATGGCGTACAATCTGTCTCTTGCAAATTATATTGAGGATATGATTATCGGGTGCAAGAGACCAAACTACTCATTGATGAACCAGAGAGAAGGGAAGATGACAGAGACAAAGCAGTACATAAACTAAGGGCCATTTCTGGATTGTGTGACAGTGAGTTCAGGTTTGGCGCATGTATGGCATAATACTACGGGTTCCGCGACCTTTTCAAGGTGCTGTCAAACGAAGAAATAGTTGATGTAATTAGGATGAAGATGGAACTATAGGGCACTAGTTGATTACTGGATTATAGTCGATAAACTGATTTCTACTACATTTTACTAAAAATACATTTACTTCTATGTCCATCTATGCTTTACATACATGTCATGTCTTCCTGCTCCACAGTTTGATAATCTGTAACAAACATCTACCATACTTATTTGTAATCATGCTCACAGACTTGTTGATCTATTTCAATATATAATCTTGGTGAATCTTCACCATAATACATTCAGTTCATGTTTGCTGCCCAAATTCAGTGTCTTTTATATGTATCCTTTTCGATAAAAAGTAGTCTGTGTAATGATGTGTATGTTGTTATTGTTTTAGATTTGAAAACAGATTGAGCCACTTTCTAGCACACAATTCTAGAATGTGCTGAAAATAATTACAAATGATCCAGAAAAACTTAAGACAATTTTGTACAACAATCTGCATGAGTCTTGTACGTATCGAGGAACAATATACCCGATACTTTGAGCTACTGTCACAGCAGATGAGTACATGTCCTAGGGTCCCAATGTATGCATTTTTAATGAGGGGCAATTCATTGGTCAATGAGCTGTTAGACGGCCATCTTGTACGATGCTTTAACGTTTTGCGTATGAACAAAGATACATTCTTGGCTCTTTGTCATGTGCTAGAGTACAAGCATTACGTCAACAACACGACATACATAAGTGTGAGGACATTGAGTCACAGGTGTGCAAATAGAGACACGATGGAGAGATTTCAGCATTCGGGTTCTTCGGTGTCAATACATTTTGGTGATGTGCTTGATGCTTGTGGTAGATTATGTAAGGACATTGTCAAACCTAGAGACCCTAAGTTCCGGTCCATCCCAACACAAATACTCAACAATAATAAGTACTACCCCATGTTTAAGGTGATGTTTTGATTCTACCATTTGCTATACATGTTTTAGTATTGTTTATTTTAACGTACGTGCCTGTGTTATAGGATTGCATTGGCACATTGGACGGCTGCCACGTAGAGCTAACAGTCCCAGAAAGGGATAAGTACGTTTCATTAATAGAAAGGGTGTTACAACTACTAACATTTTGGCTGCGTGCGACTTTGACATGCTCTTTGTATTTGTCTGTGCTAGTTGGGAAAGGTCACCCATGACACTAGAGTGTATTTGAATGCAATAAACGATGTTGATCAGAGATTCTCAAAGCCTTCACCAGGTACATTGGAAAAGTGTTATTGTAATACTGCTTACCAGAAATAACAATAATAACAATGACTAATATGAACATGTTTTACATTATTCAAGTAAGTATTTCCTGGGGGATAAAGGGTACCCAGATCGAGAAGGCCTTATGACACCACATACGAGAGTGAGGTATCATCAGTTAGAGTTCAGAGCTGAGAATCCAAGATGTGCAAAGGAAGCGTTTAATAGTATCCACTCGTCACTCCGTTCAGCAATAGAAAGGTCGTTCGGTGTCCTGAAGGCAAGGTGGAAAATTCTAAGGAAGGTTCAAAGTTACCCTTTGATAAAACAAATGAAGATAGCGAGTGCATGCTTTGTACTGTACAACTACATCAGACTCAGCAGTTTCGGTGATCCATGCTTTGCTATGGCAGAATCCTCACCATACTTCATCCCTGACGAAGATGATGACGTATCAACAGATCCAAGTTCTTTGCGTCCAAGTGATATTTCTGGTAGACAATCTTCTCAGAATGGTGGACTAGAAATGGTAGCGCTAAAGAATAGGCTTACACGTGAAATGAGTAGCTCTTAAATGTTTATGCTATCAAATGCCTCTAGTATGGTCATCATGGTAGTTGTAGGCTGTTTTTGGCACGGAACATACTGTAGTAGTGTGTATCTCGAATCAATACTTTCGGTTTTGAAAGATGTTATATGTTTTAGTTGGTTGTACACATGGAAACAAGTAAGTTATTGTAATTTGGTAGTTGAAGAATGTTGTACTTGTGGTTTAGGAATGTTGTCGATGTGACATTTCATTACTATATGTAGTGATGGCGATCTGATTGTTTGTTGTCAAGTGTGTAGCAGAGTATTGCCTCCCACATTGTTGTTTGGAGTGGGGTTTTAATAGTGCATATACGTGCATGCGCGTGTGGGTGTTTGAATTAATCACTTACCACTCCTCATACATCCGTATGCTCCATACCGTGTGTCGTGCAATAGCACAATTATCACCTGTGGTGATGCCCCTATACGTGGCGATTTTTTTCGCACATGCACTTGGAAAATTCGGAAACACAACCCACATTACAAAATTGGTTGAGCACTAAACAATTCAAATACAAGCAAAAATCTATCTTGAAGTGAACTAAAAACACTCCCATCCGACACATGGTAAAGCCCATGCTATGCCATCATACCTTGGCTCTACCAGTGGTACCTCTTTACGACAACATTTTTTTAATTCATGTGTTACAGACAGAATTCCTCATTTGTCCCTGGGGCAGGATAAAACTTCAATATATAAGGATAAGGATATGGTTCTGTCAAATTAGGTTTGCCATAAACTTTCTATTAGGGATGGCAATGAGTGATGGGTGCCAATTTCAACCGATCACCCGACCCGCTAAAACGGGTGAAAAACCAGCAAAAAATGGGTGAAAAATGGGTGACGGGTGAAACAGGTTCGGGTGACGGGTCGGGTCAGGTGAAAAATTTTCAGCCGTTCACTCGACCCGTCACCCACATACATATATATTAAAAAAAATACTTATTTCATGGTTAATTCTCTAGGTTTGAGTATGTTGTTGACATTAGTTGATTAGGGTATGTCTTATTAACAAAAATGGAGTTTTTAGCAAAACTAAGCTTATATAGGTGTTACAAAATAAAAATATATGCTGGAAAAAAAAATAGGTGACGGGTTCACCCGTTTCACCCACGGGTGACGGGTGAAATGCAGGTGAAACAGGTGAGAAATACGTACTAAAAAAATGGATGAACATCACCTGTTTCACCCGCGGGTGACGAGTGAAACGGGTGACGGGTGGTGATTTTTTGGGTGACGGGTTGGGTCGGGTGATGCGGGTGAAAAACGGGTGACGGGTCTGGTGGAGTGTCACCCGACCTGAATCCGACCCGTTGACATCCCTACTTTCTATACCCCTTACTCCTTTACTTCTCATCTCTGTTGCTCACAGAGTTCATTTTTCTTTTCAGTAGATCTGTCCGCAGAAGTTGTGTAAGTATCTCCAACTTTCAATGGGAATACGATTGTCGATAATTGATTAATGTCGTTTATACGTAGTCCAATGGGGACAATTGCACGTGCAAAACATGAGTTGGTTAATGCTGTACAATTAGTGGTTGATAATGTTCAGTTTATCTGCATGCGCAAGAACAGATGAGTTCACAAGGAGTTGTCAAATTGGAAGTGAAGGTGGAAGTGAAAATTGTTGATGCAATGCAGGAACAAACTCGTTCAGCTGTTAAACAAGAGGTCGATGATGTCAAAGTAGCTCACGCGGTCAAGGATGATATCACGGTTGAAGATGAGGATAATTTTCTCTATGGTCCAAATCCACCTCATGTTGATGAATGTTACTAGGCATATTTGCAACATTTTGGTAGAGGATTTCCTTAGCAATCCAGTGTCCGAAAATGTCTCCAGGCCAATATATGTTTATTTAGGTTTGTCTTCAACAAGTCATTGGACTGAATTACATTCAGCTGTGTGTGTTTCTTTTTAACTCAGAAACCCATGAATTATGGTATGGAGTACTACTGTTACGTTTGAAATGTATGGGTTTTTGTTTGAGAAAACATTCATCATACAATAATGAATGTTATTTTCGATGGAGTGTAACAACCAACATTATGAAACAACATAAAAAACGTAGGTAGTTTCATTGTCATGATGCCTCATACACAAGCATACTACTGGTCATTCAAAATAAAAAAAGGCCCATTGCAAAGCATTCTAACACATCTGCATGATAAGCCATAGTACAAAGATTCATACAGTTTACTGTCCAAAAAATAGAGGTTACATGGGATTCAAAACAGAAATACGGTACAACAATTCCTAGTCATCTTAATCATCAGTCAAAACCGGGATAGTGCATGTTCACGGAGTATTCTGAACTATCAGACTCATAATGGAGGTAATCCTCATTGAAACTAGGTGATGGTAATGCTGGTGATGGTGGTTTGTTGACTAATTTTCCGGCCAATGGAGATTTAGGAATTGTTAGGGATTGTGGTACTGACGAACACTTTGTTGTCACTGCAGTTTTATGAAATGGTGAAGCAACACCCCCAACAACACAGTCAACACCTATGGTGTCCCAATGTTTTTGAGATGTCCGTGACACAGGTATTTCATATGTTTTATTAACATTTTTCATGCCCATTTCTCCACTCTAGCTAGTTTTCCTCTACTTTTGTGTTTTATTGGTGTTTTACATAATTATTGCTGAAACAGAAGGGATAACATAGCTAGGAACAAAGTAGAAAAAAAGACAAACGTGTGGGCACAAACGGATCCAAAATCGGAGCTAAAACGAAGAAGATACAACATTTTGAAGTTAGCCTGCCCACAGGACCGACCCATAGTGGGTCGGTTGGATGATTCTGGAGGCCAAAAATGCTCGTTCCAGGGGCCGAACTTGCTTCTGGACCCGACCGACCCTAGGACCGACCCATGGTCGGTCGGTTGGACTTAATAACACGATTTTTGACCCCCCGAAATTGCTTCTGGATGCAATCGACCCACGGGACCGACCCAGGGTGGATCGGTCGGTCGCAGATTTTGCCCAAATCTATCTTTTTAAAAGGAGAAAAAGAGGAGAAAGAGAGGTATTCTACATAGAACAGAAAAACGACGGGAAAAGAATAGAAAAGAGGGAAGAAGAAGAATAAGAAAGAAAAGGAGGAGAAAGCTCTCCTCCATTGAAGCTCTTCTTCAACCTCCCATGGCTATTTCTTCTCCCATCACTCATTTTTGTTCTTTAATGGCTGTGTAGTTTCCTTGTAGCTTGTGATAGGGATTTTCCCCCAAAATCCCTATAACCTCCATTGTTGAACCTTGAACTTATTTTTGTGCTTTATTTTAGTCCATGTGCTTAATGAAGATAATTATTGAGTGTTTATGGCTTCTAAACTTGTTGCTCATGATTTGGGGATTTGTTTAGGGTTTGCTCAACTAATTGTCAATTTGTTAAATTGGTTGATTTGGACTACCGATTATTTTAGCATTATTGTGGGATGCTATCAAATTGTGATTCTGAGATAGAAACCTAAACTGTTGGGGACTAGAACAGTGTACTATAATTCAATGATTTTGAGATTATACTACATTGCAACTTTGGGGGAACTTGAGCTTAGTGCTGTCGATTGACCCGGGGCTTAGCTGATTGAGAAGTTTCGGTTAAAGTGGTTAGGATTAGTAGGCCTAGATTAGGTTGCTAATTAATTAAGTGTTCCTGTTGTTGAGCTATGAGTTTGAGGTTCAACAATCGGTAGTAAGGGGAGGACGGGTGCAAATATCCATCCTAAGCTACACCTATCTTAGATTAGTTAGTTTAACCTTATTGTTTTTCTTCAATTCCCACTATCAACCAAAAACCCTAAAACCCCCAATTTAAGTTTATGTACTTTTGTATATTTCTATGCACATTGACTAACCTTATAATTAACTAGATAGTTACGAAGTTCCTGTGGATACGACCTTGATGTACTACAATGATTGGGTTCACTGCCCATAGTTAGTAAGATAGTTTAACCACTATTTTGCAACAACACACCTTCACAACGCTGGATTAAGGTGTTGCTGATGTTCTTTTGTCTACTTCACCTTTACCATTTCCACCATCACCCACGACATAGTTGTCACTCTCTCCATCTGAATCCGAAAGCACTTTGTAAACTGGTAACAACTTCCCTGAAGATGAATATGCGACCTCCTGTGTAACACCCCTATTAACGAAAATGCAGCGGAAATAAAATACTAAGGCGATTACAGATCATCAGGTTCCAAACACCCAACACCAAACCTCACCAATTTTTACCTAGAACAATACAATTGCTACGGTCTGAACTCGAGAAAACATAACATAAACCTGACAATAGAAAAATACGCCAATGCTCCATAAAATCCTAATTCCCATCCCAATCACTCATACTCTTCGTGGCCACCTGTATAACAACTCATACCTGCAAGATAAAACCAAGCAGCCCACCCCGGGAGGGGTGAGTTAGTTCCCTAGAATGGAACTGGTACAATCCTCATACAGAAATTAAAACATAGTCTTTTAACAATATAGTAACTTGGAAAGAAACTCTTAAAGACAGAACGGAGGAACAAGGCACTTTGAAATCACCAAGTCAAAGTAACAAGCAATGAATAGAGATAGTCAACAGGAAAGATAAAGTTAGTCAATTAAAACCACACCACGAGTTAGTGAACATCCCATGCTTAAGTTAGATTAAATTCCAGTCAAGAGTAGAAAGACCCAAGTAGTCACAAGGACTAGGAAAGAAAGGAAGAGATCCAAGAACCAACAACTCAAGAGTGGAATGAAACCAATTGGAAGAGATGGCTCCGCTGCCAATTATGTCCCTTTTGGGACAGGGGATACACAGCCCCTCGCTGTTAACTACGTCCGATAGGACAGGGGATATACAGCCCCTCGCTGTTTACAATGTCCGATTGGACAGGGGATATACAGCCCCTCGCTGTTTACCGGTGAAGATGTGCGCACATCACAATAAAGACTCAGCTCATGGATGAAACAATATCCATAGTCAAAAGAAGAGTTCACCAAGATTGACATTCCATATTCCCACTAGATTACTAACTGCACAAGTGCAATACCAAAATACTCAGTCCTACAGAGTGCAGAGGCGTAAACCCTCGACAGTTAATATCTAATGAGGTAACCAGATAAGTAGAACCAATGATCATGTGAGTTGTACATTCAAGGCTCAGTTAGTCACATCAAGCTGAGTTAGACACACAAACAGTTTCCTTTCGAAATTCATTCAAGCTTAGTTAGCGTTTCTCAAAACATTCTATAAAGTTCGTTACCAAAAGTATCTGAGTACGAGAAATCATACCTGGTATATGTAGAAGCAGTAACCAAACTTGAAAATGTGAACTACTTCCACTATTCACCTATAATTAAAGTATTCCAAGCATTGATTAGTTAAGGCACTATAATGCTACGCATCTTTCATTCTTACCAGTCTACAGTTTTGGTTTACAGTTACTCTCTCCTAAGGATCTGGCTAGATCTCGTAATTAAATCTTTAATGCACATTTTAACTTGTTCCATTTACCCACTCCTGAATATAGGTTTAGCTTATTTAAAATCTTTAGCTACGTTTGGCTAACTTATTTTAACACCTATTTAAGGTTTAGGATATGTATTTCCCCCTAATAGTTCACCTAGATGTCACATTAACAATTAATATTTTTAATTGTCACGTATGAGTTAGGTTTATCCTAATTTTCCCTCTTATTATGTTTCCCATAAGGTATGTTACCTCTTTTATTTACTTCTAATGTATTTATATATACACATATATTTTCCTTAGGGTTTATCCAAAACATTTTTTAATAAATTCTTATTGTATTTAATTATATTTAATATCTTTTAGACATAACCACAACTGATATACGGTTTATAAAATAAAGTATTTTTCCTAGTTTTAATTAAGCATATTAACCTCCATAAAATGTAGTTTAGTTTAATTCCTTGATTCAACATAAGTTTCTATTTTATTTCTCTCATATAAAAATATATATATATACGTAACAATTTTTACTTCACTTAAAGTTAATACCCAAAATATTTATCGACATTCTGCTATTAGATGTTAACTTAGTCTTCTCATATTTTTCCCAACCTAAAAAGTGTTCTGCTATTAGATGTTAACTTAGTCTTCTCATATTTTTCCCAACCTAAAAAGTTTATTAACAGACTATACTTTTATTTTGTTACATTAAAAACCTTATATTATAAGATAACTTATGAAAAACCTAAGCATTACAATTTTTAAACCTATTTCCCCTTGTCCAAAAATTCCCAAATTAAGTATATAGTAACTATAACATTTTAGACCTATTATAAAATTTTTATTTCATAAAAATATCTTTTTAAATTATCCAAATAATTCCATAATACTCGTAACTTGCAAAAATCATAACTTACGTTTAAAAACTCAAAACCCATATTAATCTACATCAAAATAAACTAGATTTTATAAGGAATCTATGGTTAAAATTTCAAGTCAAAATACATTCGGGAAGACCATTAAATAAATATAGCAAGTTAGGACTTTATTCTGGAAAACATATTAATTATTATAACTTAAACCCCTACGATCTAATCTCGGCCGTCCATTTCTATTAACCCCAATCGGACGGCCCACAGCTCACGAGTTCTTCAGCAATTCCCAATTCGCACCCGAGTACTAATCCCACGATATCTCACAATCTACAGAACGAAATTCGATGATTCTTGTTCCTATCGATTCGAAATTAAATTCCGGTTCTAATGGTACCGATTTCCCCAATTATCATGCAGAATTGAAGATTTTCGAATCTGGGTTCGAAGTTAGGGTTTATATTTCGGTTTCGATTGAATTAGACAAATTCCCCTATTGTAATCCGTAATAGACTAAATTGGCATGTGGGTTTGACCGGTAATGAAGTTACGATTGGCAAAACGGAGCAATTTGATCAGAAACTCACCGGAATTGCATTAACGGGGAGAACCAAATCGGAAATTCTGGAAACTTGTTATTTTATGTGCAGGGGGTATCCACTTCTCGAATCAACTCGCGCCAACTGAGAGGGATTTGATTCATGAAACCTATCACAATCCAAACTAGACATGTAACTCTAGACGTTAGTGGAAGAATCATTGAATTTGATGAACTAGGGAGAAAGTTACAGATCTCACAAGATCTGTGTTTACCTAGTCGGTTTCGGATAACTGGGCAGAAATACCACCGTGATCGAGTAGGCAACTTTAGACAGCTTTATCTCCCAAACCAGTGCGAATCAGCCTTGGCCATTAACATGAAAGTTGTAGAGGGATTAGAGATCTTCAAAACAAGCTGAAGAACACGAAATTTGGCTGAGAAACGAAGAAGTTATGGCGAGACGAAGTTTACCTGATTCCAGGAAAAACTGGAATTCTGGGTTACGAATTCGCAAGGAGGCAACTTTGGATCAACTTTCCGGTCATTGTAGAAGGAGTTAGATGGTGTGTGAGTAATGGTTGGAAAGAGGAAAGATAGGAGAATCGAATGAAACAAACGGCATACCAAATGGTGGAGTAGAGAAAAAGATATAGGTGTCTAAAGATCGACCCTGACATGCCAAAACGAAGGAAACTCAACCGATTAAGTTAACTTGGTGCTGACTGGGCGGACACGTGTCCCGAGGCGCGCGGCTGAGTCAGCTAGCCCTGGACACGTCAGCAACCTCCAAAATTTTGGCTCTAAACTTCAATTTATCATAACTTTGGCTAGGATGATCCGTTTTTAACGTTCTTTTTATCGATCTTCTTGGTTTTCCATAACCTTTTTATTGGTATAGTTTTCATGGCCTGATTTGACCATTCTCAAAAAGTCAATCCTAGCAAGGCTTTTGAAGCTTTAAGGTTTCTATGATTTTATTTTGACTTTTAAGCCTTAAATCAATGTTCAAAATATTTCTAAAATCTTTATAATATAATTGGAGTGTCTTGAAATTTTCCCAAGATTTATTGACTTATAAATCTCACTATTAAATTCATAATACCATATAATAAATTAATATTTAATAGTATTATTTAGGGTTTACTAAAAGAAATCCCCTAAATTAATTTAAATTAATTTATGGGGTATTTCAGTCTACCCCCCTTAAAAGGAACTTCGTCCCGAAGTTTAACACCAACTAATAGCTACTCACACCACATCAGGTGTGCTGTCAAGAATTACCAGAATGTTCATCCAATAACAATTCCAACCAAAATTCCATACCAATCCATACCAATTGTAATTTCTCCCACAATCTATTTCCACTCATTTCCATTTCCAAATTCCACGCAAGATTATACGTCAGACCAAAACCAAGATTTTCATAGATAGAAATCAAGAATCAATAGAAGTCAAGAATCACACAATGTATAAATCAAGTACATACATACACCTCTCCATCACTCGACTAACAAAACAAACAGGGCATAATCTGGATGAGGTGACGAAGAAAGAGTATGCACTACCCCCCCGAAAAGAGCCAAGGTACGCCCTCGTACCGCTATGAACAAGAACCCAGTAAAGGCAAGAATACAAGGAAATATCATGGAATAGGTGTGGGTACTTCACTCTCATAGTCCTCAGTCTCCCAAGTAGCTTCTTCAACCCCATGATGCTCCCAAAGAACTTCACTAGCTTGACTGATCTGCCTCTCGTTTCCCGGACCTTCGTGTCCAGATCTGAATGGGAGTCTCCTCATATCTCAGTGTAGGTTCAATCTCAATCTCTCTGGCTGTAGCACGTGAGAAGGGTCAGGTACATACTTCTTCAGCTGAGATACATGAAACACGTCATGTACCTTCCCCAACTCCGCTGGTAGTCTAGTCGATATGCTGCTGGGCCCACGCGCTCCGTAATCCTGTACGGACCAACATACTTAGGGCTTAGCTTTCCTCTCATCCCAAATCTGAAGATGCCTCTCATCGGAGACACTCGTAGGAAAACCATATCACTGATCTGAAATTCAAGCTCTCTGGTACGCTGATCCCCGTAAGATTTCTGCCTAGACTGCGCTGCCCTCATGTGCTGCTGAATAACTCTGATGTCATCCTGCAGTCTCTGAATATACTCGGACCAATCAAAACTGTCTCAGCAGGGTCACTCCATGATAAAGGTGTCCGGCACGGTCTGCCATACAGAGCCTGAAATGGCCATGCCGATAGACGAGTGATAGGAGTTGTTGTAGGAGAACTCTACCAAGTGTAGACGCTCTACCCAACTCCCCTGATAGTCTAAGGCGACCGCTCTCAACATATCTTCCAGTGTCTGAATCGTCCTCTCGGTCTGCCCATCTGTTTGAGGGTGGAAGGCTGTGCTAAGTCGCAGCTGAGTACCAAATGCCTCCTGCACCTGACAAAATCTACTAAGGAAACGTGCATCACGATCGGAGACGATCGTCTTCGGTACCCCATGGTACCGGATGTGCTCTGTGGTGAACACCTCAGCTAGTTTGGGCACCTTCCATGTGTCCTTGATAGGTATGAACTTAGCTGTCTTAGTTAACCTATCGACTATCACCCAAATTGTGTTCAATCCACCTCTAGCTGGAGGGAGACCGACCACAAAATCCATACTAATATCGTCAAACTTCCAGCACGGTACCGGTAATGACTGAATCTGGCCTCCTGGTCGCCGATGCTCGAACTTCACCTTCTGACAGGTGAGACATCGGAGACGAAGTCTGCTACATCCCTCTTCATCCCGCTCCACCAGAATAACTTCTTTAAATCCTTGTACATCTTGGTGGCTCCAGGATGTACTGACAATGTAGAGGAATGAGCTTCAGAGAGAATCCTGGTCTGAAGTTCTGTCGCATCCTGAGGAACGCAGAGTCTGCCTCTGACTCGAAGGTGTCCCTCGCTGTCTAGCTCGTAGTCATACTTCAGACCATCAGTCAACCCATCTGCTAATTTCTGCCTGACACCCTGTAGATACACATCACTGTCCTGAGCTGCATATACCTCCTCAGCTATCGTGGTCGTCTCTATGAGAGCAAGAAGTGAATGTGCTCTTCTGCTCAGAGCGTCTGCCACGACATTCCCTTTACCCTCAGTGTACTGGAGGTCGATATCATAATCAGCTAGTAGCTCGATCCACCGTCGCTGTCTCAAGTTCAGCTCCTTCTGGGTCCAGATGTATTTCAAACTCTTATGATCTATCATAATTCTGACCGTGGCTCCATACAGGTAGTGTCGCCAGATCTTCAAAGCAAAAACTATGGCGAGGAGCTCAAGGTCATGTGTGGGATAATTTTCTTCGTGCTTCTTCAGCTGTCGAGAAGCGTAAGCCACAACTCTGCCATTTGCATCAATACTCCACCGATCCCCTTGCCTGAAGCATCACAGTAAACCTCGAATCCCTCATTTCCCTCGGGGATACCAATACTGGAGCTGTGGTCAGAGCATCCTTCAGTGCCTGAAAGGAGACCTCACATGCCTCTGTCCATACAAACGGGCTATCCTTCTTCATCAGAGAGGTTAAGGGCTTGGCTAGCCTGGAGAAATCCTTCACAAAGCGTCTATAATAGCCAGCCAACCCAAGGAAGCTCCGAATCTCAGTCACTGAGGGGTCTGTGCCAGCTCTTCACCGCCTCAATTTTAGCTGGGTCACTGAAACTCCCTCAGCTGAGATCACATGACCAAGAAATGATACCTTGTCCAGCCAAAATTCACACTTGCTGAACTTGGCATAGAGTTGCCTCTCTCTCAGAATCTCCAAGACTGTCCTCAAATGCTGCTCATGTTCCTCCCTACTCTTGGAGAAGATCAAAATGTCGTCTATGAATACGACCACTGACTTGTCTAGCTGGGCTTGGAAGACCCTCTGCATCAGATCCATGAATCTCTGGTGCGTTAGTCAGTCCAAACGGCATCACTGTGAACTCGTAGTGGCCGTATCTGGTTCGGAACGCTGTCTTCTCTATATCTGATTCAGCTACTGCTATCTGATGATATCCGGAACGCAGATCAATCTTGGAGAACACCCTTGCTCCCTTCAGCTGGTCAAATAGGTCATCGATCCTGGGCAGTGGGTACTTGTTCTTGATCGTGACATTATTCAACTCCCTGTAGTCAATACATAACCTCATGCTTCCGTCCTTCTTCTTGACGAACAGCACAGGAGCACCCCAAGGTGAGACACTGGGTCGGATGAAACCCTTATCTAGTAACTCCTGCAGTTGTTTCTTCAATTCACCATCTGCAGGGCCCATCCGGTAGGGTGCTTTGGCAATCGGTCCGTACCAGGTATGAGGTCGATGTTGAACTCAACCTCCCTCATGGTGGTAGTCCAGGTAACTCCTCGGAAAAACGGGGTACTCCGACACAACTGGTACGTCACTCTTGAACTTCAGGTCTGTCCTCAGATCCTGGGCATAACAGTAGTAGGCGGTCGCGCCCTTGGACACCTCCTTCATCAGGGACAACGCCGATACAACCTTCACAGTCGGCTGCTTGGGCTGCATTCGGTATGATACTGTGATCCCTGTAGCTGACTTCAAGAGGAGACGATGCTCTGCACAGTGTAGCCTACCTCTGTATCGCTGCAGCGTGTCCATGCCCACAATTATGTCGAACCCCATGCCAGGGAAGACAATGGCATCAAAGAGGAAATCTGCTCCCTTGATGTGTATGTTCAAGTCCTTACATTGCTTACTGCACTTGATTAACTCTCTGGATGGCAATAAGACTGAAGCGAGTCATGGATATCTCTGTAGGGGCATCTATCTTAGCATGGAATGCCTGGGATATGAATGAATGGGAGGCTCCAGAATCAAACAGAACAGTGGCTTCCACCTCATTAATTAAGAACGTGCCTGAAACCACAGAGTAAATTCTAAGATTTCAGGCAACTTCCAAGGTAATAAATCAGGCTAGTAGTTATACCTGTGATGACCATCCCATTGCTCTTCGCTTGAGCCTGGTTCAACACAGTCAACCTGATCTCTGAGTTTCCAACCCCTACAACGACGCAACAAAACTCATAAGATTTCCATTCTTATTAAGGTCTTCATGAGCATCTTAATGATCACAATGCTGAAATTATAAAAATACAAGGCTAGATCTGTCTAAAGGTTAGGTTTAAACGGCCAGGTTTCATGTGGGTCTGGTTGATGATGGATGTGGGGGCTGTGTGGGGCTTAATTCTCTTCACCCCATGGTAGATAAGTCTGGCTGCTCCCCCGAATATCAGCACATCACCTGACTTCAAGAGGATCTTTGTAGCAAGATCCATTCTCTTCTGATCTCCAAATAGGAATTCCGCGTCGTCTCCAAGTGATATGGACACCACTGGAACTCCTCTGGTGATGGACTCTAGAGACTCGTCCCTATCCTGATGCATTCCTAGCTTACCTTCTTTTCCATAGAAGTTGATGATGCACACATCTGAGGTTAGGTCTGGGACGGGTTCATCCTCCAATTCTTGGGCTGCTTTAACTACAGCTCCAATGATGGTCTGCAACTCTCCTGGGATTGGTGGCACCTCCACCTCTTCATAGCTTCTAGTGATGTGGTCCCACTTCTTACCTAGGCACATGATCTTCACCTTCATGGTTGAACCGTTCTTGAAGGTAGGGGTGTAAAAGTTCCCTCCTTTCACACCTAATTCTCGCATCTTGAGGATCAATGCATATTGGTCAGCTGGGGTCAAAAATTCTCGTAATAAGATCATCCCGGGTCTCAATATCTCACACTTCTCTGGTGGGTGTGGTTTGGCTTCAAAGGAAATGGTGGGTGTGGAAATAGGCAATACAGGAAAGCAAATATCGAAAGCTGAATGAAAGACAACAATTGCCATTAAGTAAACAAGTCAAGGTTCAAACTGGTTTTAGCACAAAGATGTAAAAGAAAGAGGGATTTATAGTTCATCCCTTTACAATGTGGAGGAAAAATTACTTGAAGAAATGAAGTGAAACGAAGGTCTAAGCTTCTTCAGTAGGAAAGTAGTCCTCACCAGGTGAACTCGGGTCATCACAGGCTGATTCGACATGGTCCACCAGGTTGAGAGTTGGTGCTTTGCCTGGCCTCTGAGGGTAGTTTTGGGCAGGGCGGTTGGTAGATGGTCCTGCACCTCCTGTGCCACCTCTACCTCCACCTCCGGCAGCATTTGTAGCTGGGGCTTTAGCCGTCGACCCGGTGTGTGGCTTGTAACTCTTGGAGTCCGGATTCAAGAAGCATTCGAATCCCCTGTGCCCTTTCTTACCGCAGTAGTGGCATTCTACCAGGTTCCCTTTATAGTCCTTGCCTGGGTGATCCTTCTGGCACCACCTGCAGAAATACCTTCTCACCGGGTTGTCTCCTGTTTCAGTTCAAGGTTAGTAATGTGATAGCAAAATAAAGCTATATTATAGATTCTAACTTTTCTCACCCCTAGGTGGCTCATAGCGAAGAGGCTTAGCATGGGAAGGAACGATGGCTTTCTCATTCCCTCCCTTGAAAAATTTTCCCCTCTTTTCATGATTCTGAGAGGATCCTCTTCCATTTCCTCCTCCATTATCATTCCTCCTCTTCCCTAGCACCGAATCCTGATATGCGATGGTGGTTTCGCAGTCATTTGCATCATTAGCTAGTTCATGTCGTTACAATACGTGTTAGTGGGGAATCTAAGCATGGCAGAAATTCTATAGTCATATTTCATACCCGTAAAGTCTTTCCTCTGGTGGAACCGATCATATTCATGATCCTGAAGTCTAAACCGGTATGGAATTTGTCCACCAAATACCTCAGAGCGTAAGCCCCCTCGCCAATGACGGCAAGCAACTCCACAAACTTGTCATAGTATTCAGCAACAGAGGAAGTCCCTTGCTTCAACTGCTCAAATTCACCTCTCATCCTCTTCTATAGGTAGGATGGGTAGAACTTAGCTCTCAGGGCCACCAGAAATGCTTGGAAATCAAAGTTCGCCTGGGCGGTCAACTCGGCTCTGGCCGTCTGCCACCATCGATGAGCGGGCCCTTGGAGAAAGTAGGCCGCTATGTCCACTTGGCGATCTGCTGGAACATGTAGAGAGGTAAAAGCCTTTTGAAACTCGGCGATGTATTTCTCTAGAGCTTTCGGTACTGGCTGACCTTCGTAGACTGGGGGACGAAGATCGTTGACCGCTTTCAACCATTTGAACTCCCGTGGACCGTTGGGTGGTGGCGGCGGTGGTTGAGGGATCTGAGCCTGCTGCTGAGCTAATGCAGCGGTCACAATCTGAGCTATGACCTCAGGGGTAACAGCGTCGGGTCCGTAACCACCTGGGGGTCCTGCTCCTCGTCCTCCCCGTCCTCCGCGTCCTCCTCTTTGAGACATTTAACTACTAAGGACGGTGTTTGTTGTTCAGAACTTGTGTTAAATCTAGATATCTATGTAGTAACGTGCGAAGTGTTTTATAGCTACCCAGGGACGGTATGTAGCTAGAGTGTTCATGAGTAATGTAAGTAAAGTAATGTATGGGGTAAGGGCAACGTGCCTTTCTGGAATCCTCACTTCCCAATTCTACCCTACTTCCCCAGTTTTAAGGCCACCTATATTCTAAGTATTTCACTCGGCTTGTTTTCTCGGGCTCAGAGCGTAACTACGCTCTAATACCACTTTCTATAACGCCCCTATTAACGAAAATACAGCGGAAATAAAATACTAAGGCGATTACAGATCATCGGGTTCCAAACACCCGGCACCAAACCTCACCAATTTTTACCTAGAACAATACAATTGCTACGGTCTGAACTCGAGAAAACATAACATAAACCTGACAATAGAAAAATACGCCAACGCTCCACAAAATCCTAATTCCCATCCCAATCACTCATACTCTTCGTGGCCACCTGTATAACAACTCATACCTGCAATATAAAACCAAGCAGCCCACCCCGGGAGGGGTGAGTCAGTTCCCTGGAATGGAACTGGTACAATCCTCATAACAGAAATTAAAACATAGTCTTTTAACAATATAGTAACTTGGAAAGAAACTCTTAAAGACAGAACGGAGGAACAAGGCACTTCGAAATCACCAAGTCAAAGTAACAAGCAATGAATAAAGATAGTCAACAGGAAAGATAAAGTTAGTCAATTAAAACCACACCACGAGTTAGTGAACATCCCATGCTTAAGTTAGATTAAATTCCAGTCAAGAGTAGAAAGACCCAAGTAGTCACAAGGACTAGGAAAGAAAGGAAGAAATCCAAGAACCAACAACTCAAGAGTGGAATGAAACCAATTGGAAGAGATGGCTCCGCTGCCAATTACATCCCTTTTGGGATAGGGGATATACAGCCCCTCGCTGTTAACTACGTCCGATAGGACAGGGGATATACAGCCCCTCGCTGTTTACAATGTCCGATTGGACAGGGGATATACAGCCCCTCGCTGTTTACCGGTGAAGATGTGCGCACATCACAACAAAGACTCAGCTCATGGATGAAACAATATCCATAGTCACAAGAAGAGTTCACCAAGATTGACATTCCCATATTCCCACTAGATTACTAACTGCACAAGTGCAATACCAAAACACTCAGTCCTACAGAGTGCAGAGGCGTAAACCCTCGACAGTTAATATCTAATGAGGTAACCAGATAAGTAGAACCAATGATCATGTGAGTTGTACATTCTAGGCTCAGTTAGTCACATCAAGCTGAGTTAGACACACAAACAGTTTCCTTTCGAAATTCATTCAAGCTTAGTTAGCGTTTCTCAAAACATTCCATAAAGTTCGTTACCAAAAGTATCTTAGTACGAGAAATCGTACCTGGTATATGTAGAAGCAGTAACCAAACTTGAAAATGCGAACTACTTCCACTATTCACCTATAATAAAGTATTCCAAGCATTGATTAGTTAAGGCACTATAATGCTACACATCTTTCATTCTTACCAATCTACAGTTTTGGTTTACAGTTACTCTCTCCTAAGGATCTGGCTAGATCTCGTAATTAAATCTTTAATGCACATTTTAACTTGTTCCATTTACCCACTCCTGAATATAGGTTTAGCTTATTTAAAATCTTTAGCTACGTTTGGCTAACTTATTTTAACACCTATTTAAGGTTTAGGATATGTATTTCCCCCTAATAGTCCACCTAGATGTCACATTAACAAATTTTTAATTGTCACGTATGAGTTAGGTTTATCCTAATTTTCCCTCTTATTATGTTTCCCATAAGGTATGTTACTCTTTTATTTACTTCTAATGTATTTATATATACACATATATTTTCCTTAGGGTTTATCCAAAACATTCTTTAATAAATTCTTATTGTATTTAATTATATTTAATATCTTTTAGACATAACCACAACTGATATACGGTTTATAAAATAAAGTATTTTTCCTAGTTTTAATTAAGCATATTAACCTCCATAAAATGTAGTTTAGTTTAATTCCTTGATTCAACATAAGTTTCTATTTTATTTCTCTCATATAAGAATATATATATATATACGTAACAATTTTTACTTCACTTAAAGTTAATACCCAAAATATTTATCAACATTCTGCTATTAGATGTTAACTTAGTCTTCTCATATTTTTCCCAACCTAAAAAGTTTATTTACAGACTATACTTTAATTTTTGTTACATTAAAAACCTTATATTATAAGATAACTTATGAAAACCTTAGCATTACAATTTTTAAACCTATTTCCCCTTGTCCAAAAATTCCCAAATTAAGTATATAGTAACTATAACATTTTAGACATATTATAAAATTTTTATTTCATAAAAATATCTTTTTAAATTATCCAAATAATTCCATAATACTCATAACTTGCAAAAATCATAACTTACGTTTAAAAACTCAAAACCCATATTAATCTACATCAAAATAAACTAGATTTTATAAGGAATATATGGTTAAAATTTCAAGTCAAAATACATCCGGGAAGACCATTAAATAAATATAGCAAGTTAGGACTTTATTCTGGAAAACATATTAAATTATTATAACTTAAACCCCCACGATCTAATCTCGGCCGTCCATTTCTATTAACCCCAATCGGACGGCCCACAGTTCGCGAGTTCTTCAGTAATTCCCAATTCGCACCCGAGTACTAATCCCATGATATCTCACAATCTACAGAACAAAATTCGATGATTCTTGTTCCTATCGATTCGAAATTAAATTCCGGTTCTAATGGTACCGATTTCCCCAATTATCATACAGAATTGAAGATTTTCGAATCTGGGTTCGAAGTTAGGGTTTATATTTCGGTTTCGATTCGAATTAGTCAAATTCCCCTATTGTAATCCGTAATAGACTAAATTGGCATGTGGGTTTGACCGATAATGAAGTTACAATTGGCAAAAACGGAGAAATTTGATCAGAAACTCACCGGAATTGCATTAACGGGGAGAACCAAATCGGAAATTCTGGAAACTTGTTATTTTATGTGCAGTTCGGGTATGCCACTTCTCGAATCAACTCGCGCCAGCTGAGAGGGATTTGATTCATGAAACCTATCACAATCCAAACTAGACATGTAACTCTAGACGTTAGTGGAAGAATCATTGAATTTGATGAACTAGGGAGAAAGTTACAGATCTCACAAGATCTGTGTTTACCTAGTCGGTTTCGGAATAAACTGGGCAGAAAAAACACCGTGATCGAGTAGGCAACTTTAGACAGCTTTATCTCCCAAACCAGAGCGAATCAGCCTTGGCCATTAACATGAAAGTTGTAGAGGGATTAGAGATATTCAAAACAAGCTGAAGAACACGAAATTTGGCTGAGAAACGAAGAAGTTATGGCGAGACAAAGTTTACCTGATTCCAGGAAAAACTGGAATTCTGGGTTATGAATTCGCAAGGAGGCAACTTTGGATCAACTTTCCGGTCATTGTAGAAGGAGTTAGATGGTGTGTGAGTAATGGTTGGAAAGAGGAAAGACAGGAGAATCGAATGAAACAAACGGCATACCAAATGGTGGAGTAGAGAAAAAGATATAGGTGTCTAAAGATCGACCCCTGACATGCCAAAACCGAAGGAAATTCAACCGATTAAGTTAACTTTGGTGCTGACTGGGCGCGACACATGTCCCGAGGCGCGCGGCTGAGTCAGCTAGCCCTGGACACGTCAGCAACCTCCAAAATTTTGGCTCTAAACTTCAATTTATCATAACTTTGGCTAGGATGATCCGTTTTTAACGTTTTTTTATCGATCTTTTGGTTTTCCATAACCTTTTTATTGGTATAGTTTCATGGCCTGATTAGACCATTCTCAAAAAGTCAATCCTAGCAAGGCTTTTGAAGCTTTAAGGTTTCTATGATTTATTTTGACTTTTAAGCCTTAAATCAATGTTCAAAATATTTCTAAAATCTTTATAATATAATTGGAGTGTCTTGAAATTTTCCCAAGATTTATTGACTTATAAATCTCACTATTAAATTCATAATACCATATAATAAATCAATATTTAATGGTATTATTTAGGGTTTACTAATTGGAATCCCCTAAATTAATTTAAATTAATTTATGGGGTATTTCATCCTGCACATCATAGTCCATAACTGGTATATGCTCGATGTCTACTTGAGTATTCAAGAAAGTGAGAAAGTTTAGGTATGGGCTTGCAATTGTAGAAGACAAGTTGGGGCATGCCCTTGCCGTTTATCAACCAGGATGTATTTGAATGGTTAGTAGGTATAGTTTCATTTATTTTGATGTGTAAACACTATCAGAAAACAGAGATACATTATGTCAATTAATCAATGCAACACTTCTATAGGCAATTAGGTGACCTTCGGCACTCTGAACAATGCAATATAATATATGTTAGACTGTACTACCGTAGAGGGTTGTGATGCATCTACTGATTCTGGTTGTAACATCCACTCAATGGTTGGTTTGTTAATAATGCCAAAATGTCAACAACCACAGTTTCAATTGTTACGGAGTCAATGTAGACCCACAACGTTGGATAAGTGTCTTGACTATGGATTTACTACATGCGAGGGATGTACAGCTGAAAGCAAACAAAAAATATCAACAAAGTTGATACTGATAATACTGAGTGTTTAACAAAAACTGGTGTTTTATGTGGATCAAACATAATGCCCCAGCACAACTGATCCTCTGTTTAATAAACGACCAGTTTGCTTAAAATTCCAAACGACTGTCGAAAGAGTATTACATAATACAATATGTAATAGATGTCCAGCTTCACATCACACAAACTAATCAGAATCAATAATTATGTAGTCTGAAGTACCACCAGAACTACAACCAGGACTAGACTCTCCCTCATATTGCTCTATTATCATACATTCTGAGTCCTCACATCCATCATTGTCCATATTTGATTCAATGTTGAGTTCAGGTGAATTTGACGGGTAGTTCATCTTAGCAGTTGCGTCTGGCTTCTACTGGTTAGTGCTTCCAACTTCAAAGACTATTATCGCAAGCACCTTCCCCTTGACTCGCACAAGCTTATCTGCTGGCAAAGCAACAACAATCTGTCGGCGAGATGTTGTTCCGTCAGCCCATTTCGCATGACGAATACCTTCCTCTTTGTGCTCGGGTGCTATATTTTGTTGACTTGAATCCATAGCTTCATGCAAAACATACATGCCACTAGTCGGACAGTCAACGACCATTAGACTGATCAAAAATAGATAGTTAACAGAATAGTTTACTCAATCAAATAACACCATATTCCTTGAATATTAACCAAAACAATATATTGAAGCAAAAACTGTACCAGGTAGTCTGCTCTTGATTCATGTCATTTAAATCAAGAGGTGGAACATATGTTAAAGCAACAAGATGAATAGTGGTTGTAGGAGTTGGCGCAACAATTGACAAAGGAGATGTATGGTGACAAAAATCAAACAAAAATACGAGAGCATTAGGGTTTTCAACATGATGTTAAGGTCTGGTTATATCCTTTGTTTGATATGCAGCTGGTTAGACCATCTGTTTAGTTAAGCTTGTGTGATATTATTAAAGGTTGGATAGTCCAACTGCACTTGGGCTTAAGGCAAAGGTATGATTTGATTTAAAAATAATATATATGTGAATTAATATTTTTATTTTTTATTATTAACAAATATATTCGGGTTTTGGGTTGGGTCGTGGGTTTAGATCTCTACCCTAACTCAACCCACAAAATTAGTTTATTACTCTAACCCAACTCAAAAAATAAATGAATCAATAATCAAGACCTTAACCCATAAAAATATGAGTTGGGTTCGGGTTGGATTTCAAGTTGGTATGGTATCACGTCCCTAGGTCCGGTATATTATGTTATACTATATATTATATACTTAAACAAATTAATAATTTTTTTACTGTAGAATAACAGTTTTAATAACTGAATTAGATTACATTATCTTAATGATAAAAAAGCTACTCAAAACTTAATCTCTCAAAGATAAATAAAAAGTAGCAAAAATGGAATATTTCATAGAATGTCACTATATTTTTGGCTAATTTGTGAAATACCATTAAAAAAAGAAAGTCATAAAATGTCATTATATTTTCATAAAATTCCATGAAATATCATTATAGTCATTAACAAGATGGAAAAAGACAAAAATACCCTACTAGTTAACAAAAGACTTTAAAGTTCACAATATGCCCATAGTGTTAAAATAATTTCAAAATTTCACAAAAATATCAAATTTTATAAAATTATAAAAATATTAAAAATTCAAAAAAAATATAATTTTTATAAAATTTAAAAAAGGTATAATTTTTTTAAAAAAAATTATAAAAAATATAACATTTAAAATTTTAAAAAATTTAAAAATTAAAATATTATAAAATATTAAAACAAATATATTTCATTTTTGAAAATTTATTCCGTACCATAAAAAGAAAATTGTGTTCTAAAAAAATTAATTTATATCAATTTTTCTACCAATATATACCAATTAAGTACCATAATTTTTACCACACATTTTTAATTAATATTTTCTATCAATTTAAATTATTTCTTCAAGGTAAATAATTTTTTTTGCTAATAAACTTTAAAAATTAAAATTTCTAAATATAATAATTTATTATGAAGAAATTATTTAAATTGATAGAAAATAATAATTAAAAATGTATGGTAAAAATTATGGTACTTATTTGGTATAAATTATGGTACTTAATTGGATATATTGATAGCGAAATTGACATAAATTATTTGTTTAGAACACAATATTCTTTTAATGGTACTGAATAAATTTTAAAAAATGAAATATTTATTTGTTTAATATTTTCTGATTTTTTCATTTTTTATAATTTTTATACTTTTTTTAATTTTTATAAATTTTTTCAATTTTTTCAATTTTTTTTAATTTTATAAAATTTGGTATTTTTGTGAATTTTTGTAATTTTTTAACACTTAGGACATATTGTGATTTTAAAAGTACTTTATTAACTAGTAGGGTATTTTTATCATTTTTCCATCTGGTCAATGACTATAGTGGCATTTTATGGAATTTTACGAAAATATAATAACATTTTATGACTCTCTTTTTTAGTGACATCTCATGAATTAACAAAAAATATAGTGGCATTTCATAAAATTTTCCAAAAAGTTGAACTATCCTCGCTAAACTGGTAGTATAAGAAATTAAGAATGGACGGTGGAGCTAGTTCCAATTTGGTAGGTGGCTCCTCCCTCTTTTTTTTAGAAAATAAAATGTAATTTTGTATGGAGGAGAGATGAGAGAAAAAGTAAATTAAGAGGAAACATATTTTAAATTTCAAAATGTTATCATAACTTATAAAATATAAGTGTAAAAATATAAAATTATACCATTGTTAATCATAATTCATGCTCTTCAAAACAAGATGCATCATGGTATGTACTTAAATTTTATGTTTTTGTGATGAGTATACCACATATTTTAAAAGTGAATCTTATTCATTAATAAAATGAATCTTCTTTAATAATATTCTGAAAATAATTATTATTTATAGTCATAAATTTACTAAAACGTCCATTGAATTTTTAGGGTCTATGGTTTAGGAATTAAGGAAAATTGTCGGGTCGGTGACGACAATATAAAGTAGAAAAAGGCTACAAAAAGATTACTGTAACACCCCATCCAAAGCCTATCGTGGTTATCGCAATCTGAACACTTAATCGAATACGTCGCAGCGGAAATAAACAACTCCTGGACCTTGCCACGGTCTGATCGTTAGAAAATACCGGCTTAAATACTTACAATACTTATCCAAAACAATTATCCAACTTACACGTCAACATTCATAATACCACAACCAACCGAGTACTAGTATCTCAAACATAATCCCAAGCTTACATCAGTTTAATATAGACAGTCGGGTGCACAGGCGCAACCCGAACTCAAAATAAATGTCCCAACCTAAATCTAACCGCTCCTACTCTCATGGTGCGTCCTCATGGGCCTCTTACCTGCAAGTGTAAAAATAGCCCCCGAGGGGGTCAGCACGAATGCTGGTACACCCTCTCATGGCCCCCAAGCTAACGGGGCTACGACGACTAATTGTCGATAGCATGGAAATTGATTACATACACAAACATAATATGAAGTGCAATAACAATAACCACAGATGAACATATATAATTCACCACCAATGAACGACTCAAGCGTTCCCTTAACAAGTGGGTTAGTAACCCCCTTCCTCAGTTCTCATTTCCTTAATCTCAGTCCCTTAACTTACCTTAATCTTAATCTCAAACTTATACTTGCCAACCTCTCCACTATTAGATTGGTTAGCCCTTAATTGGTTGCTTATCTTTGTAGGGCTTGGTTAACCCTAGCCGGTAGCAGTGCACTATCCGACGATAAGCTACCTTCCTTAACTTATTAGGGATGTAGGCTTGATCCCTCCACGCCTTCCTTATTGTGCCTCCCACCTCGAACAGTAGTCCGGGTGGTCGGGTCGATTTGTTGACCCTAGGCGACGAGTCTAATGACCAGTCTTATTTGGAAGTCGGATCTGATTCAGATACCGACCTCCCCCAATACACATGTGCCGGTACCATTCCGGATTCCTCACTCCCACCCCAAGTTATGGTTAGTGAAAGCCTTAATTACCAAGTGTTAGTTAAACCTTGACGGGTAAAACCAACAATCACCGATCCTTAGTTCTCAACCTTAACTCAGTAAGTACTAACCTTGGTTAGCAACAATCTCAAGCCTCGCGGGTTAGTGTAAATGTAACACAATCGCGACGAGAGCAATATAACCGGTTGCATGCTTTATCTTGTTTTAGTCATAGCAAATAAACAGATAGCACACAAGCCGAGGGACACCTCGTTAGCAAGCAGGTCACGAAAAGGATTGTACCGTTCACCGTCGACGATCGTTTGGTTTATTTCCTTCCAAGTCCCAATTCACAAAGCCTAGAACATTGATTCAGTTTTAGGTTATTATCAATCCAACTCAATAGAATTACTTAACTTTCCTAGACATCAATATTTACCCATTGTTATTCACTAGGTCCTTATGGATTTTAACTTAAACTTCTAAGTGCATCATTTCCTCATTATCTATTACATTTATTCACCGACTTAGTAGCCATTACACCCACCAAACATGCCCTTAATAACATATAACTTCAATACCCAATCATCCCCATCAGTTCCTAACATTTTCCAAGCTTAAACAAGGTTTTTAGAGTGGTCCGGGACTTTGTATGGGACTTAAGTCCCGGACCAATACAAGCTGCAACTCTCGGGTGGTTTTAATGGGGTGGTCCGGGACTTCATACTGGACTTAAGTCCCGGACCATAAGGTTGTAGCAACTCTCGGCCATATTTTTAGGTTGGTCCGGGACTTCACCCTGGACTTAAGTCCCGGACCAGCTACAGATTTCTTCATTTTGCATTATTCTAAGTCTTGTTACACTTGTTCCCTTCATCCATAAATCACCCAAACTTCACACATGATCTTAGGCATATTCTAATACCAAAATAACATCATAAACTTGCCTAACTCCTTCTCTAACCTTATAACCTAATTTCTCACATAATCTCTTAATACTTGCAATATTTTCCTTAAGTTTTCTAAGTGGTATATCATGCCTACAACTCAAACTAACCAAAATGCTATCTCACAAACATTATCACCACTCCTAAGCATTATTGCTCCGCAGCACCTCCCTTACACAAACTCCTACTATTTCCCTCAAGCTTACACTTAAATTCTCACAAGGCATTATCCCTTCTTTGTTTACTAAAACTTGCACAGGACTTAACCACACTCCCACATATCCCTTGAGCATTAAACTCACTCATTTGAACTCTAATTCCTTCAAGACAACTCCTAAGTCCTTTAAACACTCAAGAACACTCTAGTTCACTTTCTTTCACCAATTTAGGCCCTAAGAGTTCCTAGTACTTCCTTAGTCATTAAATTCCCTTAGGATATCTTAAACACTTAAACTCTCCTTTAAATTTTGCCATGGGTTCTCTAGTATATAGTACCTCCTAACACATGGTTTTTCTCCATCAAACAACCAACATTACCCAAATTCTCACCACAACAACTTAACACCCAATTTACACCAAAACCACACCACATCATCATATAGTGCTTGAACTTAAAGTGCTTGGCACTTAGGCCCTTAAATAACAATAATCTTAACCACTGAATCTCCACATATATTTGCCTTCAACCTGCGAATACACTCAACAAGGCTCCCATTGAAATAAAATGCTTCTTGTAATTCACCTTGATATTCTTAAACTATCTCTTTTCTCATTTGCTCCTTAGTCACAAGTTCACAAGTATAGTCATTGTTTCTCCTAGGTTTTATAGCACCTTCCCTATATAGACTCTACACTAAACTCATCACATACCCATATCTCATTCCCTTAAACAACAAGACAACTTAAGGTAAGTAATTTACCTTGTTTTCTCACAAGCTTAAAAGCTTTTCTCCTTAGGTTTTCTTTGTTCAATCTCGGTCACCAATGTGATTCCCCTTGCCAATGTTCTAACCAATATCCAATGACTCCAATGAGTACTAGATAACACATTAACCCTAAGGGACAAACCCTAGGTTTAAAAATATGTTTTAAGGTATTAATGTGATTGTTTTACCTTGGTTTCTCAAGACAAACTTGGATGTGAAGCAAGAAGGACCTCCTCTCTCCTTTGAAGAGTAGAAACAAGCTAGAACAAGGCATAAACATGGAGTCCCATGAGTATATATTTTCGGTCAAGTGAAGAAAATGGTGGAAACCTAGATTTTCTTACACTTTCTTTACCTTAAGAGAATGGAGATGTCAATGGAGTCTCCAAACTTGAATTTCCTCCTCTAATGGTGGTTTGACTTGGCACCAAAATGAAGCTCTTGAAGTTTTGAAAAGATAGAAAGGAGGAGCTTGAGCTAACTAAGAAGAATATGTATTTTGTTTTGGATTTGGAGCTTAAATGAGCAAGTGGTGTGCAAGGGAAGGTGGAGCTTTCATGGAGGTGAGCTCTACGTGAATGGAGAAGAGAAAGAGAGCAAGAAATCGTGGGAACAAGAGAGAATGAAATGAGAAGTGAGGAGAGAGGTAAGCAAAAGTGATATTATTATTAAAAGGTGAATGTTTATGCTTTATAAGACTTATTTGCTTTCTCATTATAGTTAGATAAGTGTGGTGAGTCACACTTAAGAAACCGGCCCCCTTTAGAAAGGGTAGTTTAGTCTTTGTTGACCAAATGTCTCACTTATATAGACTATGTTATAAACTAGCTTAATAAATTCACTATTCATCAAAAACAAGGCACATTGTTGTGAAATTTTTGATTTCCCATTGATATAGACCTCCAAATGTGATACTATATAGTACACATATTAATTAAAGAGTAATGATGGACATTTAGCCATTCAAAACTCATTTACAAGACAATTTTTCAAAAACGTGCTTTAAGACTCCTTAAAGCACATTTTGTGTTTTAACTTGTTTTCAAGCTTGGTTTTCTTTGGTAATTGATTTAAAATGACCATTAGGACATTACTAAGGTCTTAGAACAATATTTGGGTACTCTCCCATGTCTCTCCAAGCTTAGAGCACGTTTTTGCTTAAACTGCTCTTTTGGTGTTTCCTTATATTTTCTTTGATTAGAAATGTTTCTTAATGTTTCTAAGGCATCATTTAGCCTTCTTATATCTTAGTTTATCATTTAAACACCATATCTAAGTTTGGGGTATTTCAATCTACCCCCCTTAAAAGAACTTTGTCCTCAAAGTTCACACATGTGTTTAACCATTCACGGTACACAGTTCTCTTAATCTTAATACCACATCTTATATTCACATTCATACATCTCAAGACTCAAAGGTCAATCTCAAATACAATACATAAGTATCATACATAACTCAAAACTCAAACTTACACCAAAGTGTAGCAACTTACACAAATTCACATCTTAAACAACCAAACAACGACAAACATGATCGTTTCCTAACTCAAAAGCGAGGAAGCTCTACCCCCCTTAAAAAGGGGTACGCCCCGTACCCTATACAGACGATCTAGTCAGTAAATAAAGAAGGGTACTTCGCCCTCATCTTATCCTCTAATTCCCACGTGGCCTCTTCGACATCCTGGTTAGACCAGAGAACCTTCACCAGTCTCACTGACTTGTGGCGAGTGTCCCTAGTCTTACTGTCCAAGATTCTCTGAGGAGTCTCCACGGATCTCATATTTGGTTCTAAGGTCAACCTCTCAGGTTCTAACACATGGGAGGGGTGGTGCATGTATTTCTTTAGCTGTGAAACATGAAAAACATCATGCACTTTACCCAGCTCAGCAGGTAAATTCAACCTGTAAGCAACGGGCCCACCCGCTCCGTAATCTCATAGGACCAACAAATTTCGGGCTTAACTTGCCCTTCTGCCCAAACCTGAATACACCCTTCATCGGTGATACTCGCAGAAATACCCGGTCGCCCACTGCGAACTCCAGGTCTCGTCGTCGAACATCAGCATACGACTTCTGCCTATCTTGAGCAGCTCTCATGTTCTCCCTGATTTGCTGAACCTCAGCCTGAACTTGTTCTAAGTACTCTGGTCCTATAATGACCGTCTCACTCGACTCATCCCAGCAGAGCGGTGTACGACATGGTCTACCGTACAACGCTTGAAAAGGTGCCATCTTGATCGAAGCGTGATAGCTGTTGTTGTATGAAAACTCGATCAGATGCAATCTGTCAATCCAACTGCCCTGGAAGTCTAAGGCACATGCTCTCAGCATGTCCTCGAGTGTCTGAATAGTACGCTCAGTCTGACCATCTGTCTGAGGATGGAACGCGGTACTCAGCTTGAGTTCTGTACCCAACGCTTCTCTGGTAGCTCTCCAGTACCTCGAAAGGAATCTGGTATCTCTATCTGACACTATGGTCTTTGGTATGCCGTGATGTCTCATAATTTCTTTCTCAAATAACTCAGCTAATTTGGTCACCTTCCAAGTATCCTTCATCGGTATGAATCGGGCTACTTTGGTAAGGCGATCCACCACCACCCATATCATGTTGAGACCTCCCTTAGCAGGTGGAAGTCCAACTACGAAGTCCATGGAGATATCATGGAACTTCCACTCCGGAACTGGCATCGACTGTACCATTCCGCCCGGTCGTCTGTGCTCGAATTTCACCTTCTGGCATGTGAGACACCTCAAGACGAACTCGGTAACATCTGTCTTCATCCCGACCACCAGAAGTATCTCTTCATGTCTTTATACATTTTAGAGGCTCCCGGATGGATGGAAACTGAAGAACAGTGTGATTCTCTAAGTATACGGCCTTTCAGATCCGTGTTACCTCGTGGTATGCATAATCGGCCCTTATGTCTGATCAGATCATCATCATGAAGTGTGAAGTCGTATTTCTGACTCTCAAAGGTACCATCTGTCAGCTTCTGTCTGACCTCTCTCATATACTCATCAGTCCTCTGAGCCTCTCGCACCTCATCAACCAAGCTGGAGAAAGAAACTAGCGAATGGAGTGAGTGTGCTCGACGGCTCAGGGCATCTGCTACAACATTGGCCTTCCCTTCTTTGTATTGGAGGTCAATGTCATAGTCTTTCAGAAATTCTAACCATCTCCTCTGTCGAAGATTAACTCCTTCTGAGTGAATATGTATTTCAAACTCTTGTGATCGGTGTAGATCGTGACACTAACCCCGTATAAGTAGTGGCGCCATATCTTCAAAGCGAAGACTACAGCTCCCAGCTCTAAATCATGTGTGGGGTAGTTCTCCTCATGTTTCTTCAACTGGCGTGAGGCATATGCCACCACCTTGCCATGTTGCATGAGCACGCAACCCAGCCCTCTGCCGGATGCATCACAATAAACCTCAAAGCCCTCTGTACCGTCTGGAATGGTCAGTACCGGTGCAGTGGTCAGTGAGTCCTTCAAGCGCTGAAATGATCTCTCACAGTCGACTGTCCATAAAAATGGTGCATCTTTCTTCATCAGACTGGTCATCGGCTTCGCGACCTTGCTGAAATCTCTAACAAACCTCCTGTAGTAGCCTGCCAGACCGAGAAAGCTCCTGATGTCGGTAACAGTCTTCGGCCTTGGCCAGGTACGTACGGCATCAATCTTTGCTGGATCCACTGCGATCCCAGCATCTGAGATGACATGACCTAGGAAAGAGACCTGGTCAAGCCAAAACTCACACTTGGAGAACTTAGCATATAGCTGGTTCTCCCTTAATATTTCCAACACCCTTCTCAAATGTTCCTCATGCTCAATCTTAGACTTTGAATATATCAATATATCATCAATAAAAACCACCACCGACTTGTCCAGCTGCTCCCGGAACAAGCGGTTCATCAGATCCATAAACTTCGCTGGCGCGTTCGACAAACCGAACGGCATCACTGTAAACTCATAGTGGCCGTATCGTGTCCGGAATGCCGTCTTCTCAATGTCTCCCTCCTTAATGGCTATCTGATGATACCCCGATCTGAGATCAATCTTGGAAAACACAGATGCTCCCTTCAACTGATCGAACAGATCGTCAATGCGGGGTAGTGGGTACTTATTCTTCACTGTTACTGCATTCAGCTCTCTGTAGTCGATGCAGAGGCGGAGACTACCATCCTTCTTCTTCACGAAGAGGACTGGCGCTCCCCATGGTGACACACTTGGTCTAATGAATCCCTTATCCAACAAATCTTTCAGTTGTTCCTTTAACTCAGTCATTTCTGCCGGAGCCATACGGTATGGTGCTTTGGCTATCGGTCCGGTACCAGGTAGCAGTTCAATGGTGAACTCTACCTCCCGAGTGGGTGGCATGCCGGGCAGTTCCCGTGGAAATAAGTCGGGGAACTCCGACACTACCGGTAAGTCGGGGTCGAACTCAGGGTCTCTCTCTATGTCCTGTACATAGCAGAGGTATACTTCCTTTCTCCTTAATTCCTTGTACATTGCCATGGCGGTGATGATCTTAGTCGAAGGCTCTCTGGGCCTCTGGCGGTATGATATTGTTACCCCAGACGGACTCCTGAGCAGCAATCTATGCTCGGCGCAGAGGATACGTCCCTTGTGCCGCTCCAACCAGTTCATCCCGAAGATAACATCAAATCCTAGCTTACTGAACTCAATGAAACTGACTGGGAAGTCTTCCCCCTTAATTCTGATGGTGGCTCCTCGGTAGTAACGAGTGCAACGAACCTTCTCCTTAGACGGGAGCGTAACCGTGAAGTCGGGTAGCTCTCAGCGTCTAGCCCCAACCTGCTCGCAAATGATGCAGAGACAAAGGTATGCGAGGCCCCTGAGTCGAAGAGAACTGATGCCTCAATCCATTGATCGGAAGGTGCCGGTGAGGATAGTACCGCTAGCGTCGGCCTGTGCCTCTGTGAGTATGCTTAGTGCACCTTCCGTACCGAGTCCATAACCTAATTGTATTCACAAGCTCATGAGTATTGATGGTATAACAAGAGTCGTAACAATTTATATGAACAACACTGTTATTTTATTCATGACCATCCTGTTTACAACATGTGCTTCAATCTTACATCTCATTTCTCATCTCATTCTAACATTACATGGCTAATATTGTCTAAAGGTTAGGTTTAATCTTCCTGGTCTCATATGCGTCGCATTGATTACTGCTGACGGTGCTGTATTCAGCTTGATTCTCTTAATCCCATGGTACAACATCCTTGATTCTCCTCCCAAAATTAATACATCACCTGACTTAAGTATTATCTTATCTGCACGGTCCGCACGCTTCTGCTCGCCGTATAAAACTCCGCATCATCTCCAATGGACCAAGACACTACGGGTATCCTTCTTTCGAGAGACTCCGTTGTCTCGTCCTTATCCTGGTGTAGTCCCAGTTTCCCATCTTTTTCGTAGAAGTTTACAATGCAAATGTCTGGCTGGATGTCTGGAATCGGTTCAGCTTCCAACTGCTGAGCGATTTCCACGACTTGTGTAATAACTGGATGGAACTCTTCGGGTATTCCCGGTGGTGAGACTCCATCTTGCTCCCTTGTGGTTTGGTAATTCTTGGCATACGGATTCCAATCCTTGCCCAGGCTCATCATCTTTAATTTCATCCTTGCTCCCCCTGGGTACTCCGGTGTGTAAAAACCTCCCGGTCCCATTCCTAGTTGATTGCATCTCCTGATGATGGCTATTTGTGCTTCGGGTGTCAGGTATCCCCTTAATAAAATCATACCTGGGCGGATAACCTGACATTGTTCGGTTGGAAAGTGTGTGGTTCCGATGTCGGTGTGCTCCGGGTTAGATGTGGATGGTATAGGGTAGCAGATGTTGAATCTTCCTAAAGTGGTAGTAGGTTATGTCTTACTTAGGTTCTAATCTCATGTTATTTTCACTTAACTCATATATTTCACCAAACATGCATGATAATGCGGTAAGCAGGTAGTTTTACTACTAAATAGTTATAGTGGTACCTGGCCTCGATGAGGGCTCAGGCTCATCGTCCCGATCCACCATGTGTAGAGTGGGCCCCGTCTTCTGGGTCGCCCGTGGGTTCTTGTCTGCACTGGTTGCCCCCCTCCTCTGACGTTAGAGCCAATCCCTGATCAGCCTTGGCCTTAACTTTGAACGGGTCTGAAATTCTTACTCTCTGGATTCCCGTAGCACTCATATGCTCGGTGTCCAAGTCTCTCGCAGAAGTTGCACTCTACTTGTTCCCCTTACAGTCGAGACCCGGGGTCCTGTGACACCATCTACAAATGTAGCGTCGATGGAGCCACCACCGGCTCCTTGTCTCAGTCCTCAGATCCTGATCATTACAAATGTCAATATTCACATCTCAAATGGTCACTAGTTGTTTCTTAACTTATGTATTACCAATTCCTTACCCTTCGGCGCCTTAGAGCGCAGGGGTGTAGCTGCATACATATGTCAGCTTCAATGGCTCTTCCGGAGCTTCTCCTTTCCCCCTTCCCTTTCGGGTTCTGATTCTTCTGGGCTGAGGGTACTTCTGTTTCTGTACCCTCTTGCCCTTTACTCTCTGAGCTCTTCCCAGCACTCTTCCGCTTTGCATTCTCCTCTCGTCCCTCAGCTGGACGGTAATCTCAACCTTAGCAGCGGCATGATACACTCTGCGTTTTCCATAGTATTAGTCTCACTTATTTCATAATCTAAATCTTATTCACCACTTATTCAAATTTCAATCATTCTTGTACCTGCAAGGTAGTGTAACTCGGCGCCCAATGCCGTAGCGGAGTCGATGGCTAAGACCGCCATAGAAGCGGTCTACCAAGATCTGGTCAGAATACCCTAGACCTGGCTGAAGACTAGCAAGGCGGTGAACTCTGAGTAATACTCGTCCACCGTCATCTTGTCCGACTGCTTAAGCGCATCTAACTGCAAGCGCTTCTTCTTCGTCTGGACATGGGCGGGTAGTACTTTGCCCTAGCAAGGCGGTGTACTGCTCCCAGCCGAACTCTGGGTTGGCCACATGCTCGGCCCTCACCAGCTTCCACCAATCGCCCCCCGCCCCTTCAGGTAGAAAGCAGCTAAGCGCACCTGATCCCAGCAGGGACATCAGGGTCTCGAAGGCGGTCTCCAGCTCGGAGATGTACGCCTCAAGCTTGGCGGGACGGTCTCCCCTTGAAGTGAGCGGGTCGAAGATCTGATAAGCTCTTCACCCAGTTTGGTTCCCTAGGTTGTGGCGGGGAGGTGGTGCACCCACACCAGGCTGATAGCCCATGTGCCCTAAAGCGGCAGCTACGATCTCTGCGATCGTCTGCCCTCCAGGTATCCCTGGAATGTCCCACCCGGCCGCGACCTCGGCCTCCTAGGGCGTCCTGCCATCTGAACAATCATAACTTACATTAGATTCACATTCACCACTGTTTGGTTAGTAAATTTATAACGTCCTAGACGTAAAGACAATCCACACTTATTAGTGGTCATCTGACTCTACTCCACTCTAACTTCTCACACCCTTAACCCAATACCTATTCTTTAACTTATATCCTAACTCGGTGGTTACTCATGTCCGGTATTTCTGATCAGAGCGTACTACGCTCTGATACCACTTTTTGTAACACCCCATCCAAAACCTATCGTGGTTATCGCAATCTGAACACTTAATCGAATACGTCGCAGCGGAAATAACAACTCCTGGACCTTGCCACGGTCTGATCGTTAGAAATACCGGCTTAAATACTTACAATACTTATCCAAAACAATTATCCAACTTACACGTCAACATTCATAATACCACAACCTACCGAGTACTAGTATCTCAAACATAATCCCAAGCTTACATCAGTTTCATAGACAGTCGGGTGCACAGGCGCAACCCGAAACTCAAAATAATGTCCCAACCTAAATCTAACCGCTCCTACTCTCATGGTGCGTCCTCATGGGCCTCTTACCTGCAAGTGTAAAATAGCCCCCGAGGGGTCAGCACGAATGCGGTACACCCTCTCATGGCCCCCAAGCTCAACGGGGCTACGACGACTAATTGTCGATAGCATGGAAATGATGTACATACACAACATAATGAAGTGCAATAACAATAACCACAGATGAACATATATAATCACCACCAATGAACGACTCAAGCGTTCCCTTAACAAGTGGGTTAGTAACCCCCTTCCTCAGTTCTCATTTCCTTAATCTCAGTCCCTTAACTTACCTTAACTTAATCTCAAACTTATACTTGCCAACCTCTCCACTATTAGATTGGTTAGCCCTTAATTGTTGCTTATCTTTGTAGGGCTTGGTTAACCCTAGCCGGTAGCAGTGCACTATCCGACGATAAGCACCTTCCTTAACTTTTAGGGATGTAGGCTTGATCCCTCCACGCCTTCCTTATTGTGCCTCCCCCTCGAACAGTAGTCCGGGTGGTCGGGTCGATTGTTGACCCTAGGCGACGAGTCTAATCCAGTCTTATTTGGAAGTCGGATCTGATTCATATACCGACCTCCCCCATACACATGTGCCGATACCATTCCGGATTCCTCACTCCCACCCCAAGTTATGGTTAGTGAAAGCCTTAATTACCAAGTGTTAGTTAAACCTTGACGGTAAAACCAACAATCACCGATCCTTAGTTCTCAACCTAAATCAGTAAGTACTAACCTTGGTTAGCAACATCTCAAGCCTCGCGGGTTAGTGTAAATGTAACACAATCGCGACGAGAGCAATATACCGGTTGCATGCTTTATCTTGTTTAGTCATAGCAAATAAACAGATAGCACACAAGCCGAGGGACACCTCGTTAGCAAGCAGGTCACGAAAAGGATTGTACCGTCACCGTCGACGATCGTTTGGTTTTTTCCTTCCAAGTCCCAATTCACAAAGCCTAGAACATTGATTCAGTTTTAGGTTATTATCAATCCAACTCAATAGAATTACTTAACTTTCCTAGACATCAATATTTACCCATTGTTTCACTAGGTCCTTATGGATTTTAACTTAAACTTCTAAGTGCATCATTTCCTCATTTCTATATTACATTATTCACCGACTTGTAGCCATTACACCCACCAAACATGCCTTAATAACATATAACTCAATACCCAATCATCCCCATCAGTTCCTAACATTTTCCCACAACACAGGTTTTTAGAGTGGTCCGGGACTTTGTATGGACTTAAGTCCCGGACCAATACAAGCTGCAACTCTCGGGTGGTTTTAATGGGGTGGTCCGGGACTTCATACTGGACTTAAGTCCCGGACCATAAGGTTGTAGCACTCTCGGCCATATTTTTAGGTTGGTCGGGACTTCACCTGGACTTAAGTCTCGGACCAGCTACAGATTTCTTCATTTTGCATTATTCTAAGTCTTGTTACACTTGTTCCCTTCATCCATAAATCACCCAACTTCACACATGATCTTAGGCATATTCTAATACCAAAATAACATCATAAACTTGCCTAACTCCTTCTCTAACCTTATACATAATTTCTCACATAATCTCTTAATACTTGCAATATTTCCTTAAGTTTTTCTAAGTGGTATCATGCCTACAACTCAAACTAACCAAATGCTATCTCACAAACATTATCACCACTCCTAAGCATTATTGCTCCGCAGCACCTCCCTTACACAAACTCCTACTATTTCCCTCAAGCTTACACTTAAATTCTCACAAGGCATTATCCCTTCTTTGTTTACTAAAACTTGCACAGGACTTAACCACACTCCCACAATATCCCTTGAGCATTAAACTCACTCATTTGAACTCTAATTCCTTCAGACAACTCCTAAGTCCTTTAAACACTCAAGAACACTCTAGTTCACTTTCTTTCACCAATTTAGGGCCCTAAGGTTCCTAGTACTTCCTTAGTCATTAATTCCCTTAGATATCTTAAACACTTAAACTCTCCTTTAAATTTTGCCATGGGTTCTCTAGTATATAGTACCTCCTAACACATGGTTTTCTCCATCAAACAACCAACATTACCCAATTCTCACCACAACAACTTAACACCCAATTTACACCAAACCACACCACATCATCATATAGTGCTTGAACTTAAAGTGCTTGGCACTTAGGCCCTTAAATAACAATAATCTTAACCACTGAATCTCCACATATATTGCCTTCAACCTGCGAATACACTCAACAAGGCTCCCATTGAAATAAAATGCTTCTTGTAATTCACCTTGATATTCTTAAACTATCTTTTCTCATTTGCTCCTTAGTCACAAGTTCACAAGTATAGTCATTGTTTCTCCTGGTTTTATAGCACCTTCCCTATATAGACTCTACATAAATCATCCATACCCATATCTCATCCCTTAAACAACAAGACAACTTAAGGTAAGTAATTTACCTTGTTTTCTCACAAGCTTAAAAGCTTTTCTCCTTAGGTTTTCTTTGTTCAATCTCGGTCACCAATGTGATTCCCCTTGCCAATGTTCTAACCAATATCCAATGACTCCAATGAGTACTAGATAACACATTAACCCTAAGGGACAAACCCTAGGTTTAAAAATATGTTTAAGGTATTAATGTGATTGTTTTACCTTGGTTTCTCAAGAAAACTTGGATGTGAAGCAAGAAGGACCTCCTCTCTCCTTTGAAGAGTAGAAACAAGCTAGAACAAGGCATAAACATGGAGTCCCATGAGTATATTTTTCGGTCACGTGAAGAAAATGGTGGAAACCTAGATTTTCTTACACTTTCTTTACCTTAGAGAATGGAGATGTCAATGGAGTCTCCAAACTTGAATTTCCTCCTCTAATGGTGGTTTGACTTGGCACCAAAATGAAGCTCTTGAGTTGAAAAGATAGAAAGGAGGAGCTTGAGCTAACTAAGAAGAATATGTATTTGTTTTGGATTGGAGCTTAAATGAGCAAGTGGTGTGCAAGGGAAGGTGGAGCTTTCATGGAGGTGAGCTCTACGTGAATGGAGAAGAGAAAGAGAGCAAGAAATCGTGGGCAACAAGAGAGAATGAAGAAGTGAGGAGAGAGGTAAGCAAAAGTGATATTTATCTTAAAAGGTGAATAGTGTTTATGCTTTATAACTTACTTATTTGCTTTCTCATTACTTAGTTAGATAAGTGTGGTGAGTCACACATAAAGAAACCGGCCCCCTTTAGTGAATAAGGGTAGTTTAGTCTTTGTTGACCAAATGTCTCACTTATATAGACTCATGCTATAAACTAGCTTAATAAATTCACTATTCATCAAAAACAAGGCACATTGTTGTGAAATTTTTGATTTCCCATTGATATAGACCTCCAAATGTGATACTATATAGTACACATATTAATTAAAGAGTAATGATGGACATTTAGCCATTCAAAACTCATTTACAAGACAATTTTTCAAAAAACGTGCTTTAAGACTCCTTAACGCACATTTTGTGTTTTAACTTGTTTTCAGCTTGGTTTTCTTTGGTAATTGATTTAAAATGACCATTAGGACATTACTAAGGTCTTAGAACAATATTTGGGTACTCTCCCATGTCTCTCCAAGCTTAGAGCACGTTTTTGCTTAAACTGCTCTTTTGGTGTTTCCTTATATTTTCTTTGATTAGAAATGTTTCTTAATGTTTCTAAGGCATCATTTAGCCTTCTTATATCTTAGTTTATCATTTAAACACCATATCTAAGTTTGGGGGTATTTCAATTACCCTACACCAAACAGCCTAAAAGCCACCTAAGAAAGCTAAAAAAACGTCGAAAGTATTTTTAGGGATCGTAGTGCAGGGTTTAGGTTCAATTTTAACAACCTTTGATTCACTTTTCTTAAACCTCTTATTCACTTTTGTTAAACAACATCTGTATACAAGATTCACTTTCCTTAAACTGGTTTAGTTTTTAAAAGTCTGATTCATTTTTTAACAACCGTTGATTCACTTATCAATAAATGAAAGATTTATATTGTTCTCGCATAAGATTCATTTTTCTCAATTAAAGATTCACTTTTAAAAAACAAAGGATTCACATTGTTTAATTTGAAAGGTTCACTTTTCTTAAACATAAGATTCACTCTTTTTAAACATAAGATTCACTTTTCTTGAACGAAAGATTCACTTAAAAAAAATGAAAGGTCAAACGTGTTTTCATTGGGTCCCACAGGTCAACGTCAGGTTCGCCAAACTATTAAAGAATACTACTGTGGTTTGGTTATTAATAACCACTCAAGAAAAATATAACGTTACTGTTGATGTATTTTGATCGGCAAACTCAGCTTCAGACTGATGAGCGTGAAGAAGAAATAAAGAAATCCACGCGCCAGTCCATAACCGAGGAAATAATCTAAGCAAGAAGAATATCTTAAACGGCTTTTTATCTATCTATAAAAGATAAATAATATCTATGATTTATGAGTTGTAATTAATGGGTTCGGCATCTATATATGGGATTGTAACTCTAGGGTTACGGAGGTTTTAAGGGGAAGAAAGCATTAGAGAGGTGAAAACAAAAGTAAAAGCGCCGCATAAGTCGAGTGAGAGATGTTTACAGGAGAAAGATTAGTATAGTACTGAAACATAATTCGTACTGAGAAGCATATTTTCCGTGTGAGGTGTTAAGAGAGGATTGTTCTCTTAACGTGTTGAGAGTTTAGATCTCGTGTATAGGTAGTGTGGTGAACATACTACGTGCCAATCTTGTATCGAGTTTGATACGTGTTCTGAGTGATAATCTGAGTTACAGTGTTCGTTTATCATCATCGTATTCTGTCTGTTCTAGTCTCACGCTCAGTAGGATTCTTCAATTGGTATCAGAGCAAGGTTACCCTAAATTCAGAGAAAAATCTCTCAGGGTAGGTCGAGATGAATACCTACAGTGTCAAGCCACCTAAGTTGACCAAGTTCAACTATACAAGCTGGTGTGAACAGATGGAGGATCAACTTATTTCAATTGATCTTCAACTTTGGGATGTGGTGACTGAAGGAGACTTAAAACCGAAATATGTTGAAGAAGGAGTTACCAAGGATAAGCCAAAGTCTAGCTGGGGGGAGAATGATAACAAATTGATAAGTAAGAATCGACAAGCAAGGAGAGTTATAATGTCTTCCCTGTCAGACTCGGACCAACAGAAAGTTTAGGTTTGCGCACCGCAAAAGAGGTTTGGGAATTCCTTAAGACGGCTTACGCGGGGACAGATTCAGTCAAGAAAGCAAAGGGAAAACAACTCAAGAGGCAGCTTGATAATTTTAAGATGGAAGAGGGAGAAACAATTACGGAGGCAATAGAAAAATTTGATAAAATTTTATGTGAACTTAAGACGGTCGGTGTAACTCTGGATAATGCTCAAATAAACGAGAGGTTTCTGGATAGTTTGTGCAAAGATGGTTGAACTACACCACCGTTTTAGAGTCTACGAAGGATCTATCAAAATTGTCCTTTGAAGAACTGGGGTCTGAACTAACAGTGTACGAAGGCAAGATGAAAGGTGGACTAGTTGGACTCGGTGTTAGTAAGGATCTGGCACTAAAGGCGAAGAAGATATCAAGCGATAAAGAAGATGATGATGCTAACGAGGATGAAGAGATTACTATGATAGCTAACGGAATTAGGAAGATCTTCGGCGGAAGAAGAGGGTCTGGGTCCAGAACTGACAGATTCAAGTATAAGAAGGAACAAATTATTTGTTTCCGGTGTAACAAGCCTGGACATGTGGTGAAGGACTGTATGTTAAAGACAAAGGATGAATTTCGTGACAAAATCAAAAATTCACAGAGGCAGCAGCTGTGGGGACAAGAAGAGTCAGATGAAGACTCAGAGACAGAAGAGGTAGCACAAGTATGCATGACTGCGGTGGTTGAAGATGATGAAAGGGTCAGCGTACAATCAGATAGGAACTTCTGCATGATGGCTAAAGATGGATGGCAAGAGATCCTAGAAGCAGACGAGGTAAGTCCTGAACTCATAGAAAGTGCATTCAATACCTTGTCAAAGAAAGAAATGTTTAGCTTGTTAACAACTGCTGTGGCTAAGATTAAACTGCTTGAATCTAGACTGTCAAACCTAGATATTCCTATAGAGTCTGCTAATGAATCTCAGGATAAAGAAAAATCTACTATTAAGTTTGTCAAACCGATAAAAGAGAGAGTTGCTTGTTTACCTGCTTGGGTTCAATCTGAATTTGAAACGTTACAAGAGAGGCATGAGAACTTAAGAAAGCAAAATGAGATGTTAGAGGATAACTTGTCCAAGGTTAGGAGAGAAAAAGAACTAGCAACACCACGGAATCCCGTTTGGTACACTGGAAAAGCAGATTTAACTCAGATGCTAACCGGGAAGAAGAAGAGTGTTACACCTGTTTATACTCCAGTAAAAAAAGTCTTTTATGAAAGATCTCTTAAGTCAAGATTTTTGTGTCAATATTGCCACAAACCCGGTCATAGTGTTGGTACTTGTAGGGATTTATACTATAGAAAATCTTTTGTTGACAATACACGTCAGTCTAGAGCTAGTAATAACAACTATCATTCGCAGTTTAGGTGTAAAACAGGATCTAGGCTAGTATGGGTACCTAAAGCTAAACAGTAATTGGGTGTGTTTAGGCACTGGCTACCTCGTTATGTGAGAACTGGTGGCTGATGGACAGTGGGTGCTCACGACACATGAGTGGAGATAGGAAGAAGTTCAATTCCTTAGAAGAACATCGAGGAGGAAAAGTTACATTTGGGAACAATGGCAAAGGGAGAATAATAGGAGTAGGGTCGATTGGCAAAGAGAATTGTATTGATCAAGTCAGTTTGGTGGAAGGTCTCAGTCATGATCTGTTAAGCGTGTCACAAGTGTGCGACAAAGGTCCCTCGGAGGTTATCTTTGATTCTAATGGATTTCAAATTCGTAACAAGGCTACACAGGAGGTACTGTTACAAGGGTGTAGAGTAGGAAATCTTTACATGGTAGATGTGAACGACCAGGAAGACTTAACTTGTCTTACAGCTAAAGATGATGAAGAAGTTTTGTGGCATCGGAGGTTAGGACATGCTCATTACAGGTTGATTAACAGATTGAGACTAAAGGAGTTAGTCAATGGGTTACCACAAAGAAGGATAAGTCATGATGTTATCTGTGCTGATTGTGCCCTGAACAAACAAACACGGGTTTCGCACTCTTCGACTCATGCGGTCAATAGCACCAAGACTCTAGAGTTGATTCATATGGATTTAATGGGACCAATGAGGATTCAGAGCAGGTCTGGTAAGAGATATATACTGGTGGTCGTTGATGATTACTCAAGGTACACATGGGTGGTTCTACTTCATAGTAAGGATCATACATATTCTGAGATTATTAGTCTGTTTGCTAAGATTCAGACTCAAACGGAGAATAAGGTCAAGACTATTAGGACTGATCAGGGGACGGAATTCATAAACCAGAAGATGTCCCAGTTCTGTACTGACAACGGAATCACACATACCTATTCCGCAGCCAGAACTCCTCAGCAAAATGGAGTGGTGGAACGTAAAAATAGGACTCTCCAAGAAATGGCTCGTACGATGCTAAATGGTAGTGGGCTTGCACCAAGTTTTTGGGGGGAGGCGATAAATACGGCATGTTATATTCTCAATCGAGCCTTGATTCGGCCAATTCTAGTCAAGACTCCCTATGAACTGTACAAAGGGCGCAAACCATCTATATCACATTTCAGAGTGTTTGGGTGCTCGTGTTATATCCTCAATCATGGAAAGACTCAACTTGGGAAGTTTGATAAAAGAAGTGATGAAGGAGTATTTCTCGGCTATGCAATGAGCAGTAAAGCTTATAGGGTTTTTAACAAACGCACCTTGGTTGTTGAAGAGTCTGCAAATGTTACGTTTGACGAGAATAACTTTGGAGGACGTGTCAGTCATCAGGAGATAAAAGATCTCTTTCAGTGTAAGGCCGATGATGTACTCATGGAAAATAATTCCGAAACTGATTCAGAGGTAGAAGTGGTACGAACTCAAGTTCTTCCTTCATCGGTTCCGACCTTAGAAGCCACACCACCAGAGCACACTGTCATCCCACCAGTAGTGAACCAGGAAGCCAGAGTCATGCGTCGTCTGACACCCCGTAACGCCCCGGGTATAGAGATTAACAATATTTTGTCAGACTTGAACTCAGGGGTACAAACCAGGTCGAATGCACAAAACTATTGTGCTTACTTTGGATTTGTATCAACAATAGAGCCAAAAACTGTGAAGGAAGCATTAGAACATGAAAGCTGGATAAATGCAATGCATGAGGAGTTGAATGAGTTTGTACGAAATGAGGTATGGGAACTTGTTGAAAAACCCGAAAATCAGAACATTATAGGAACGAAGTGGGTCTATCGTAATAAACTGGATTCAAATGGTCAGATATCCAGAAACAAAGCTCGACTAGTTGCCAAAGGGTATAACCAACAGGAGGGATTGGATTTTGATGAAACCTATGCTCCCGTTGCACGACTTGAGGCTATTCGATTGCTCATAGCCTTTGCCACTTTACATAGGTTCACACTCTACCAGATGGACGTTAAGTGTGCCTTCCTAAATGGACACCTCAAGGAAGAGGTATATGTTACTCAACCCCCGGGGTTTGAAGATCCTATCCATCCTACTCATGTCTATCGGTTGAAAAAGGCATTATATGGGCTTAAACAAGCACCAAGGGCGTGGTATGAAAGATTGACCACTTTCCTTGTTAGTCAACAGTTTGTACGTGGACATGTTGATCGTACACTGTTTATCAAACAGTGCGGGGTGGATAAGCTTCTGGTTCAGATATATGTCGATGACATTGTCTTCGGTCCACCAGTCCTCAGCTAACAAAGGAGTTTGAGACCGTAATGACTCAAGAGTTCCAAATGAGTAACATGGGTGAGTTAACTTATTTTCTTGGCTTGCAGATTCGACAGACAGCTGATGGCACCTTTGTCAGCCAAACTAAATATACGTTGGAGCTTTTAGCGAAATACAAGTTCAATGAGTGTAAACCAATGTTCACTCCGATGTCAACCACTCTCAGACTGGGACTGGAACCCACTGCAGAATCTACAGATCCTACTATTTATAGGGGGATGATAGGGTCTCTTCTCTATCTTACCGCGAGTCGGCCTGATATTATGCAAAGTGTGTGTTTTTGCGCTCGGTTCCAATCTAATCCCAAAACACCTCATGTCAAAGCGGTCAAACGCATTTTTCGCTACTTACAAGGGACATCAACTCTTGGACTTCTATACACGGCTACTTCGTTGCCTACACTCTCTGGATATACTGATGCAGATTTTGGTGGCTCTCTTACTGATAGGAAGAGTACCACGGGCACAGCTCAATTTTTGGGTTCTAATCTCATTGCTTGGTCTTCTAGGAAACAAGCTTCGGTTGCTCTGTCTACGACTGAAGCTGAGTATGTGGCTGCGGCGGCGTGTTGTGCCCAGATCTTATGGCTTCATCAGCAGCTTGAGGATTATGGTCTTTTCTTCATTCCTATCCCTATCTATTGCGACAATACCAGTGCAATTGAGCTAACCAAAAATCCGGTTCATCACTCACGTTCCAAACACATTGACATCCGTCATCATTTTATTCGTGATCACGTTGAACATGGCCATGTTATTCTCGTTCATTGTCCCACAGAAAAACAGTTGGCCGATATATTCACCAAGCCCTTACCAAGAGAGACTTTTGAGCGACTTCGTTTTGAGATTGGCATGGTAGATACCAAGTGAGAGATAGATCAGATGTTTTGTTTTTGTTAATTTTCTTTTATTTTGTTCGGTTGTGGGTTTGTTTTTTATTTTTTTACTCTAAACATCTCTGATTGTTACTCATGGATGATAGTATTCTATACCAAGTCTTTTATGGATACAACGTTATGAAGGTTATTAAGATGAGTATGTTATTTACTTCAGCATGTCTTCCGAATATACATTAATTGGATGTATGCATCTTTCTCCTCTTTCGTATAAATCTCCTGAATGTGTCTCACAAGCATCATGTTGGGGTATGCACTAAAACTAAATGCTATAACATCACAGTGGCTTTATAATACAATGGAACAAACAAGGCAAGAGATTCCTCTGCTCACAGCACAAACAACACGTATTTGGCCTCTTTCATTCGATAATTAAGTCTTCAAGGATGCTTCATCATCTAACTTTCTAAGGGTAATTACTCTGGACAAGTTGACCCAAAGTCGCTACATGGATGGAGAGAAAAAGTCAAGGTGTTGTTTACTAAATAACACACATAATGTCTTTCACAGCTGTGAGTATGAGTCTGTGGTGATGAAAGGTATAATGGAATATGATTATACTTCTCACCTCTTGTAGTTTCAAAGGAAGTTATGATTATGCACAGGCTTATTCACTCAAATTATCCACATGCCCTGCTTGTGGATGTTCACTGAAGGAAATTTAATAATATCAGGAGACTGGAGTCATTATTTCCTAATGTATGCTGGGTGATATCTTTGTAGATAAATGTGCTCATCTTCCTAATCTTCTAAAGGTTTTATTCTGAAAGACTCAGTCTAGATCTCTCAACTGTGTTTATTTTCAAACGGAGGAGTTTAGCTTTAATTTTTGAATAAAAAAAACCCCACACAAATTTTTATTCTATTTCTCTCCCATTCTCAGCATACTTAAAACATCTACTGCTTACTCACTTGGTTACACCTCCCGAAGTCTCTTAAACAGTGCCAACTCTTGCTCTTCTCGAGCTTCGTTCTTGAAAATTTTCCCCCCTTCCTTCTTCCTTCAGCCATGGATTCTTTCGAACAACTCATTTATGAGAATGCTGTTCCTCTTGCTACTGAAAAACCGGAGCATTATAGCCAACAAACAATCGTCCCCGATTCCATCTCAAAACCCTCACCCGACGCAAAATCTCCAACTCCAAAAGAAACCACTATTGTCAGCGATGAAGATTCCTCTGCTGTTCCTACTGAGGACGACATTCCTCTGGCTAAAACACGTCGTCGGTTGCGCACACCTGCAAAGAAAGCCGCTCCGGGAGTCGACGATGCTTCCTCGGTGAACCCAAAGCGCAAGGAGGGTGATTCTCCAGTAGTTCAACAGCGATCGTCGAAGAGGCTGAAGTCTGTGCCACGTCGTCCTTTTGCATCCAAGGTCAAGGAGTTTCATCAAGAACGGTCGCAAAACCCAGGTCGTACCTTTCCACAGAAACCCATTTTTAATCGTTCGATGCTTGAATCCGATATTCTTCCTGGAAAATTGGTTGATTGCGATTGGTTAGGCAAGAACTCGCTGGAATCGTTGGTGGAAATTGTTAAATTTCAAGGTTGGGACAAATTATTTAATTCTGAAACCACCTACTACCCAGAGTTACTCTTTCCGTTTGTTCTAAATTTAGAATTCGTTTCACCATACGAGTTTAAGACTGAGGTGGCTGGAATAAAAATGATAATCTCTCCTGCATGGCTTGCTATGATTCTTGATGTCCCTCTGGATGGTTTAGCTGAGTTTAATACTCAGAAGGTGGATGTCGCACCACTCTGACGTTGTGCAACACTTTGGCCTGACTCGTGCTAGTTCTAGACTGAAGCACTATCCACAGAGAGACCTAGATGTATTACCAAGGTTACTCCATTTGCTTGCTTATCAGACATTACTCCCACGCTCTGATATGCGTGATAAGGTCACACCCGTGGATTTAGGATTGATGTGGTGCTTAGATAAAAAGATTCATCTCTCCTTGCCAAGACTCATCATATCTCACTTGCGGTTTATTGTGAATAGCTCCAAGCCCTCCATTCCTTACCCCTTCTGGCTTACAAAGGTTCTTCGTCATTTCAATCTTGTTAAAGATGATGCTTACTTCTTCACTGCTCAACCCACTAACTATCTAGCTGTCGCAACACTCTCCAAGATGGGCTTGGAATTGACATCGTCAGGCTGGCAATTCAAACAAACAGGGCAACATGAGGAGAAGACTGGCCATGCACTTCCCTCCACCGCCTCTCTGATCCAGTCAGTCCTCGACTCAATGATGGCAATGGAGAAGCGCTTACTGGACCGGCTGCAGATTCTGGAGGACAAACTTAATTTCTTGATGTCGGCGGATAACTCAACATCTGAACAATCTGATAAATTTTAGTATTTTTTCAGTTGGATTGCATCCTACCCCTCCCCTTCTTGCTCATTACAATATCTGCTATCTTTTGTCTTTTTTGATGTGGCAAAAGGGGGAAGTGTATTAGGAAGTCTTTAACAAATGGGTTTATGCACAAACAGTGGTGCAGGTTTATACTTGTGTTGTGCTTACGGCTAGTATATTTGTTTTAAAAATTCTCGAACTGAATCTCCATTACTCTGTCTGTTGATACTTGGTACAAGTGGGTTTATGATGCGAATCACATATGTAGAGATTATGTTCGGTTATTTGTCTCTTTATTCTTTTACTTGCTGTCATATCACATTTAATGCACAAAAGGTTGTGAGTTTTACACTAAGTACAGGGCAAGCAGAAAAAGATGTGAGATTAAGGGGGAATACCAACAGTAGATGGGACTTTCTTGCGAAGCTATGACATTACAAGATTCAGGGGGAATTAATGCAAGAGGTTCAAGACTTCAACAGTTTGCCGCATCAAAAAGGGGGAAATTGTTGATGTATTTTGATCGGCAAACTCAGCTTCAGACTGATGAGCGTGAAGAAGAAATAAAGAAATCCACGCGCCAGTCCATAACCGAGGAAATAATCTAAGCAAGAAGAATATCTTAAACGGCTTTTTATCTATCTATAAAAGATAAATAATATCTATGATTTATGAGTTGTAATTAATGGGATCGGCATCTATATATGGGATTGTAACTCTAGGGTTACGTGGGGGTTTTAAGGGGAAGAAAGCATTAGAGAGGGTGGTGAAAAACAAAAGTAAAAGCGCCGCATAAGTCTCGAGTGAGAGATGTTTACAGGAGAAAGATTAGTATAGTACTGAAACATAATTCGTACTGAGAAGCATATTTTCCGTGTGAGGTGTTAAGAGAGGATTGTTCTCTTAACGTGTTGAGAGTTTAGATCTCGTGTATAGGTAGTGTGGTGAACATACTACGTGCCAATCTTGTATCGAGTTTGATACGTGTTCTGAGTGATAATCTGAGTTACAGTGTTCGTTTATCATCATCGTATTCTGTCTGTTCTAGTCTCACGCTCAGTAGTTTCTACAGTTACCCCCACATATAACCCTATGATGGCTAACGCCGTCGAAGTAGCTAACAATGTTAATGAAAACTAATGTGGTTCGACTATTGACCACCACACAATAAAAAAAGATGAATGTACCCCATTCAACTCTTTGATGACTAACACTACAGAAAAATCTAGCATTGACGAAACATATAAAAAATATGTATTTTATATATTTTCACAATGAATCTTAAAACATATGTACATACAAAAAAATATAAAATTTTAAATTTATCAAAACATATTCATGTTGGATCTTATTTTGAAGAGCTCGAATTATAATGAACAATAATATAAAATTTATGTTATTTGGACTTATATTTAATAAACTACAACACCTTAAATTTTTACAAAAGGACAAAGATAGAAAAAGACGAAAATGATACAACCAAAAAAGGTGGCACGAGCGCAAGGTCATATTCACGTATCAAATAAGCAAAGGGTACAGACTGTCGACCAGGGCATCGTGAAAGAATATTTTGTTGATCTATTGTCTCATATTATTTAAGTTGAACTTGTTCCTTCATTCATTCAAATCTAGCAAAATATTACAAGAGCCGTGATTCTGCTCTTGGAGTTTCGAGGCATACATAAGTTTTGAGGAAACTGAAATTGGCGACCAACTACACCAGACAATATTGTAACATCTACTAGCTAACACACCTGGGAAATTAGAAAACTCCATGTAACAAAATAAGCATCTAAGTGATTCAAAGTAACCCATAACATAAAGCAAAGTAGGAAACATTCTAATAGCCGAGGTAGTGCCTTGCTTTAGATCTTCCAAGATTTTCATAGTTTCATTGCAATTGACTCTTATACAAACTCGGACCTCCTTCATGCGCATGGCCTGCCGAAGCATATGGACGATACCTTGGATTTCCAGCATAAGCTCCTTCTCCCACTTCTGATTTTCCTGTTACAAGCCAATAATACATCACCCACATGAGAGAACATGACTCCACCGCAGATCAAAGGTAAACCCAGTTTCTTGTAACAGTTGGTGTAGATTGAACATTCATCTAGCCCAGTAGTGAAGGTAGAATCATAAAAGTTGTTATCTAAACCTTTCTTCATCGACAGCTGATATGCTTTTGTGAAGGCAATGTTGCTATCAGTACAATCTAGGATGGTCAACTTCTGATTATGTCTACATTTGTTTTTTGCATCATAGACTGCCCACATGTAGTTAGCTATCTGTGCAATCAAAGGTTGCTCCATTTCCTAGCATTATCAGAAAACCAGTGTTGGATGGCTCCTTCTTGATTATTAGGAAGTTCATCTATTTTGACTATGTTTTTCCAAATATCTTGGACACACCAGCACTAGAAGATGTTATGTTGGTCCGTATCCAATCTACCATATAGATAGCATAAACCTTGACCCCCTATTCTTTTAGCAATATTGGCTAGACATGGGAGTATATGTTTGAGGAATTTCCAGCAGAACAATTTGACTCTATGAGGAACTAAGTTCCCTTCAAGTCTTTGTATCGACTCCCAAATGGAATGGTTGTGACCTGATGTGGAATCCTTCTCTAACAAATGATGGAGAGCTTTATAACCAGACTTAACTTTGTACACACCAGAGGGACAATGGATCCATTTCTATTTATCAAGGGGGCAGGATGACAGTTTGATACTGAGAATAGCCTCTTGGTCTACAGGTAGAAAATTGTCGGAGGTGATGTTGGGGTTCCATGTGTTACTGTTTGAGCATATCAGTGACTCACTGTCTCAAGGAAAGAGTCAATGGGTATAGTAGTGTAAGGCCTACCAGGTTGATTATGACAAATCTAGGGAGATTTCCAAATACTGGAGGAAGACCCGTTTCCTATCTCCCTCAAGCTGCCCAGCCTGATAACCTTGATACTGCTGAGCAAAGATCTTCAAATTGGGATATCATGGGTCCCATGAGCTGCTTCAAGGACACAATAGTTGGGGAAGTATGCAGCCTTAAGAGAACTAGCAACTCGCGAGTCTAGTTTATCCAAAATCTTCTATATTTGTTTTGCCAAAAGAGCTAGATTAAACTCTTCAATTTGTTTGAAACCCTTCCCCCTTTGTCAGTCAGGGTACATATACTCTCCCATTTTTTCCAATGCATGGTTTTTTTGCCGACCTTACCACCCCACCAGAAATGGGAGCAAACGGAATTCATCTTGGATATCAAAGCTTAAGGGATTTTGAATAATGACATAGTAAAGGTAGGAATGGATTGAATAACACTTCTTAACATGACTGATCTAGCAGCTTGAGCCATTGGTTTGGACCAGTTATTCACTCTTTTCTTGAGGGTTTGGATAAGGTAGTTGAAAGTTTCTTTTTTGTTCCTACCTATCTTGATTGGGAGGCCCACATATTTAGCAAAATGAGGCCCTTCCTAAACTCCTAGACTATTGGCCATATTGGTTTTTTCAATTTGGTATATTTTGGGGCTAAAAGTAATTTATGACTTATGAAGGTTAATTTTGTAGCCTGAATAGGTTACAAACTTGGATAGAAGATTTGACAGGAACGTGGTGTTTGATATTGAAGCTTGTCCGTAGAAAATAATATCACCAGCAAAGGTCAGATGGGAAATGAGCGGGGCATTTTTAGTAAAAGCAACACCCTTGCATTGCTTTTTATTCATGGCTGAGTTCAGAGTTCTGGATAAGGTTTCTTGGGCCACAATGAAAAAGAAAGGGGAGAGAGGATCCCCTTGGCGAATACCTCTACCTTGCTCAAATATATCCCCAGGGATCCCATTGACTGGGATCCTCCAAGCATCTGGGAATCCCATAGAATACAGGACAAAATTGATAAAAGGCCTTTCCACCATATTTCTTCCTTGAAATGCAAAAGTTCTATCTCAATAAGGATTCTTTTATGATTTGCCAATGCCCAAACACTTTGACTCCCGAGAGTAATGGCTTCTAACTCTTTTTTTTTTGTAGAATCTTATAACGGATTCTAGACAGAGACCACCCTTTCCACTGGATGAGTTTATTTTTACACTTCTGTATATTGACCATCAAACTCTCCCCAGACCCTCCCAAATCTCTTGGACTATTTCTTTACATTTCGTGTCGAACAACAACACATTTTCGAATATGAAAATTCTACCCTGTTTTTTGTGACTCTCAAAGAACCTAATAAGGATAGGAAAGTGGTTAAAAAAATCCCCTTGGGAGGTGTTGTACAAACATGGATGGAAACAAAGTGCAAGCTCCACTTGAGGTCAGGGCCCTATCTAATCTACTCTTAAAGGTATAGGGAAAGGGTTGACAATTTATGTATGTGTAAGGGTACCCTAAAAAACCTAAATCTATCATACTCGCTTGAGAGATAGTCTCTCTGAATGAAGCCATATGATTTTCCCCTCTTACGTTCCCTCCCATTTTTTCAGACTCAAACTAGATTTGGTTGAAGTCCTTCGCTATAATCCAAGGAATCCTAACTTGTCTTCTAAGGGTTAGTAAGAGTTCCCAAGAAAAATGTTTCTTATTCCAATTAGGCCACCCATAAAATCCAGTGAAGTGAAAGGAAGTCATACCTAGGATAGAAATCTCAGCTGCCATATAGTGGATGGAGTAGTTGATGATTGTCACAGCAATGGACTTCCTCCACAAGAGCACTAATCCCCCACTTCTACCCAAGTTTGCCACTGATATACCATTATATTCTAACCAACAAGCTTTAATGAGATCCATCTCAAGAATGGATCGATGGGTCTCCATCAAAAAGACCAGGCCGAGTTTGTGTTTCCTGAGCAAACCAGTGACTTAGACCACTGCACAGGGGTGACCTAGCCCAAGTAGTATAACGACAAACAACTCATTTTGGAAGGCAACTGTGCTCAGCGTCAGGGACTGCCTTGGACTAGATAAACTCGTGGTACTCAGACTTCTCTAGTTCATCCGGAAGAATTAGAGACCTAATCATTAGAGGCTTAAGGTTGGCGAGCTTCCTTTTTTTTGAATTTGTCAAGGTAGGATAGTTTAAGGAGGGACTCAGGGAACATCTTTCCTTTTTCTTTGTCTTGAGCTTCAAGTGGGTTGTTATTTGTGATCACATGACTGGGGCTAGGGGAAAAGTTTGGAGACTGGCTGTGGGGGTGAGCTTGTTGCATGATGCGGGACAAGGAAGAGTTAACTTCATGGTTTGGGGATTCCAAAAACACATTCTTTCTATTATTGAAATCATTTTCGAACTTGGAGATGGCATTCAAAGTTGTGGTACACTTTCTTTTCAACATCAGACATAGGAGTAGAGAAATTAGAGATACAGGAATTAGGATAAACAAGTCAAGGAGAGACAATTTTTGGACCGGGTCTTGGAAACCCTGGAGGGGCAGATAATGGGTTATTTGAGGAACTTTGTGGAGATAATGGGATCATGGCCTTAGGGGGATTAACTAAAGGAATTCCTTCAATAACATGGGGGATCTAGTGAGAAATTGGTGTGGTATCTACGGGTCTTGTCACCAAAGATAGGTCCACATTGACAATCGAGGATCAACTGGTGGGATCAGTTCAGCTTGGGTGGCTAGGACCGTTATACCATCCAAAACTCTCTCCTTCTTCCATTGATTGAGAAGGAACGAGTCAATGACTGAAGCTAGGGACCCAACATATTTTGAATGGATCCAAGGACCAAATCGCTCCATGGAGTTGGGATTAGATTTTGGTAACTTGCATTCTGTAATGGTATGAGTAAGAAACCCACACCTGTAGCAGAAACTCTGTGGATTCTCGTAAGATAGTCTATAAATTATGTTTCCATTCAATGTGTTGACTACTAGCATTCTACACAAGGGCTCGTTTAGGTTTATTTCAATTTCAACTCTGAAAAACCGCACAGCTAGAGGGTTAATATGAGTAGAACATTCGACAAACTTCCCTATACTATTAGCAAGATTAGTAGTAGTAGCTTTGTTGAAGTAAGCCAAGAGAATTTTGTGAATACCAGCCTAGATTCTAATGACTTGTGGCTCGTGTTCTTCAATGTGCAGGTTCGGATTAATAGCCATCATGGCTAATAATCGATGCTGGAAATGCACAGACCATTCATCAGGATGATCTTCTTGTCCTTTTCAGAAGCAAATTGAAAAGTAAACTTGTTGAAACCCACTTTCGAAACTCAAAAGAAGGATTTCGGCTTCCATATGTGAACTAGGACATTCTACATCACTCTTGGAGCTACTCGATTTGGACCCCAAACCCTCCTAAACAAGGCTTTTCAAAAGATAGGGGTACTGACCTCCATTACCAGACTTCCTTCCTCTACAGACTTAGTTTCCGCTGGATGGAGAGGAAGGTGGGAACAATTTGAAATGATAGAATCCATGGGTGGGCTAGAGAAGAAAAGGGGTGGGATTTTTTGCGGCAGATGGTTAATGATTGGGACTGACTAATTTTGTAGAGATTGATACGAAAGTCTAGGATTAGAGGTTATGGCAGAAGATCTGGATTGCTGGGGCAAAAGATAATCTGGGGGCACTTTCTGGATCTTTGGAGACATAATCGGGATGCAGAATTCGGGTGTCTGAAGGGGTGAGCAAACGGGGCGGTTATTTGGGATAACCAAAATAACCGTTCTTTTTTTCGGATTTGATCATCATTTTTTTCATCCGTTTTACAAAAGTTTGGTTATTTCGGTTAAAATGGTTATCCGTAATAAAGTACGGTTCAGTTAACGGATATTGAAATTCAAACTTCGGTTATTACGTTTATACAAATATTTTTATAAATTTTATTCTTTTCTTAACCCCAATAATTTTATCTAATATTTTACTACTCACTCAATTAGGTTTATGTTTTGATTATTTCGGTTAATTCAGAAAGTTTGGTTTTTCGGTTATTTTAGGAAGTTTGGTTATTTCGGTTATTTTAGAAAGTTCTGTTATTTCAGTTATTTCAGAAACTTTGGTTATCGGGCGGTTAACGGTTTTTAGAGTAACATAAAAAACGGTTATCGATTAAAACAGTTAACGGTTAAAACAGATATTAGTATTAAATTTAGTTAATTTAGTTATAACCGAAATAACCAAACACCGTACTTTAATTTAAACTTCGGTTAACGGATATCCGTTTTAACCGTTTGCACACCCCTAGTCTGGACGCAATCCCACCGGCCAGAATAAATGAGCCTAACACCGTCTGTGCCCTAGGGGCGACATGAGAGGGGAAGACCCCTGTTGAGGCAGAGCCTCTCCTACTTCGATTTTAGCATGAGAGGATGTGATCTATTGGGAGTAATGCATCTGTGGGAGAAGGCGCATGCAACGAGGCCAACCACTTGGAGATGATATGAGGAACATTCTCCTATTGAAACTAATCAGTAATAACTTCTCGCGTGGGCACCCTGCTCGAGTCCAGGAGAAAATCTCTTAGTCCCGCTTGGGGAATACTTCCTTGGAGGGTCTAATTTCCTTGTCTGCTAAAAAATCTTCCACTTTGACATTCCTTTGGATGGTAAAAGCCATCGGACTCACACTCTAGGGGGAGGCGTGTATGAGACGCATTCTCCTCTCACAAAAAAGCCCCTCCTCTTGTTTTGTATGATTTGTTCGGCTATTGATAAGTGTCTAAATGAGCATGTTTTATGGGTGTATTTCATATATTATATCAGCACTTTTCTTGCTCATTTCTCACTTATCGTATGTTTTTCCTCTAGTTTATGTTTTATTGATTATCTCACAAATTTATTGGTTAAAACATGAGGAAAAACCAAGCTAGGAGCAAAGTAGACAAAGAGACGAACGCATAGGCACAAACGGCTCGAAAAACGGAGTCCAAACGAAGAAGCTAGAGCCGGTCAAAGTTCGCAAAAGAAAAACAAGTCAAAGACTTGTGTCCATGTCTGTGTCCGGGTAAATAAAGCCGGACAGAACAATAGAGTTCGTGTCTGTGTCCGGATATATAAAGCCGGACGTGGCCAATTGTGTCCGGGGATATTGGCACGGACAAGAGCCGGACAGAGCTAGAAGCGTCCGCATTACAAAGACCGGACAAGGGCCGGACGTGAATACTGAGTCTGTGTCTTGTCCGGGTATTTAGGGGCGGACACAAACCCGGACACAACTTAAGTCCGTGGAATTAAGCCAGGACAAGGGGCGGACGTGTGTATGGAAGAAATATGTTTGTGGATAAATGGACGGACAGAAACAAGGACGCGTGTAAATGCGACGCAGATCCAGAAATTAACGCGACTAGTTGCGTTCGCCGACCGTCTTCCCCAATTGCTTCTTCCTTTTGCGGCGCCTACAGACATGTCGAACTGCTCCATTAACAATATCAGGCACCTCCCTTATCCTGTAAATCCTTTCACGCGTGATCCAGCTCTTTCTCCACTCAGTTCTGTCTCCTCTCCAACTCTATCTTCAACCTTCCCCTGCCTCTATATAAACCTAGTCCTTCTACCATAAATAAACTGCACCACGACGGGAGACTGAAGAAATCTTTCACCACACTCATCCATTCTCTTCCATTCATTTTCTCCCATAACACCACAACATTCCATACTCACGCAGAAACAAAAGAAATAGAAGAGCAGCAGTGAGAGCAAGAGCAGACCCGTTCTTTCTCTGAAATAATGGCTAATTCTATCTGTGCTATCTTCTTATTCCCGTTAATGTCTGAGTAATTTTCTTTTGTATCCTAGGATGGGGGTTTGATTCTAATATTACGTAAATCAGTATTTATCACCTGTCTCTCTTGTTAAACTTGTTTTAATTCCTTTCAGCAAATATTGTTAAATGCTTTGCGTGACAAACAACTGCATTTTTATGGTAACTATCAACATATGATTTTGAGATAGTCTAAGTACCACAAAGGAATTAACCTTGGTATTTACACTCCGGATTGAGCAGGAAAATACTGAGGCTATAACTAAGAGTTCGTAACTGACAATTATTAACTCTAATAGACAATAAATAATTGAGACATGGTTATAAATCTGTTTAAGTAATTTAGGTAATTCCCCCGCTATCCTAGGATACCTTTTCCATCCATATCAATCAATTCACCTTATTTTACTGTTTTTATTATTTCTGTACTAATCCAACAACAAATCAAGCTTGTCTCCGGCTAAACCCCTTTTTACAGTTTTTATTAACTACCAAGACTAGGATAATTGAACAATTTCCCTGTGGATACGACACTTGTTATACTACTCCGAATAGGTGCACTTGCCTATTAGTTTGCTATAAATCTATATATATTAACGTGTAGTTTTATCCCAACAGCTATATCGACCTATTGTTTCATATTGATTTAAGTTTGATCTATATGTGAAACTGACTTGAGTTAGTCAGCTTTTACTAGTAAGACATAGTTAGTAAATGTTGTTTATGTGTTTTAAAATGCGACATGTGTAACCACACATCCATAGCAGTGAGGTGAGTGTATTACTATTCTAGATGCTTCTGTGATGTGGTTTGATGGATCCTATGCCAGGATGCTACGACCAGGATGCGAGCTTGAGGCTAAGGCGTATTTGGCTGTCTTTTTCTAAATGTACAAACTCTCTATTTTCACCAACTCATTTTTTCCTTTCTTATGTGTCACTAAGAATTTGCTTAGAACCTATATTATAAATGTTTTTTTATATTTCATGTCACTGTATAATTTCATTTTAATTCATTACATGTCACTTTGTTATTAGTTTCATGTTGCTCTTTCTTATGTCCCAGTATTATTGAAATACGATATGAATTTGTTCATTTAATTTTAATGTGTTTGTAATTAAGTTAGTTTAAAATATTGTTTTCTTCAAATTGTTGAAGCGACATTATTATTGTGGATTTAATGGATCGGCCAGTCCACTAAGGGTCTGTTCGTTTGCCGTGGTTATTTTTGTGGGTAGATTAATGTGGAGATTAATCTTATTTCAAATCCACACTGGTATCGGCATTAATCTACGGCTCAAAGTTAGAGTGTTCGTTTCACACATCATCTGTAAAGGTGAGTTTTTCTCTCAAAAGTCCCAAATACCCCTGTCTGCTATACTTGGACTTCTCTTCCTCCTTGGCGTCCGCTACAGTTAACTGGTTTGTCCTTCAACTTCGGTGCCGCACTAGTTTTTCTTTCTCCACTGGTTTGTTTTTCTGGAACTTCTCCTTTGAAGATGAAATCGAAGTGGATGCTGAAGCTGCAGAATTTTGAAGTTTTTCCTTCCCGTTCTAAGCCTGCGACTACTTGAAAAAATCTGTTTCCTTGGAGACAAATTTGAAGGCTGATTCCAGACAGTTTAGGGGATTGAAGGGGTCGTCGAGTACGCTGTTGAACGATGCTTCTGAGGTTGTTGAAAAAATCTGTCTCCTTTAGGTATTTAACATGGACTGCTTTGGACGGAAGGGTAAAACGGTAAACAAGATTTTACAAAGGCAGCTTATTTTTTTTTTTTTTTGATCAACATGGGAACTTATTTCATTCAAACAGAAGCACCGACTACATGGGGAGGACGCTCACGGGTAAGGATGGGAAGGATATTACCCGGAGGTTCCACAAGGTTTATACTCGTCCACCCTGGACTAAATGATAGATTAGCTAGACTATCAGCTAGAGAGTTCTGCTCTCGACTAATGTTACAAATAGAGCAGCAGCTAAGAGATTGCAACAACAATTTACATCTAGAGATAATATTTGCTAGAGGGTGACTAGGTTGGAGACCCCTTAGCAGAAGCCGAACTGCCTCAGCTGAATCCGATTCTATTATGGTTCTTTGGTAACTCTGGTTTCGTGCCATGTTTAAAGCTTCACAAATACCCCATAGTTCAGCTTCGAGCACATCAACATCTCCCAGATACCGGAAAAAGCCGCAGATCCACTCTCCTTTACAATCTCTACCAGCGCCTGCTACAGTTGTCTCGCCAGACTGTTTTCTGGATGCATCCGCATTAATCTTCAAAGTATCGGGAGGAGGAGGTTCCCATCCCTTTGTTCTGTCTCGCCCTTTCATTACAGACCTAGCATCATAAGAGGAAATAAAGTAAGAAAGAAAACTATGAATTCTTCTATGCATTAGAGACATAGGAAGGGGTGTTTCAGCAATGTTATTGTGGAACTTGGAGTTTCTCCAATGCCAAAGAGTCTGGCACGTGACAGCAAAAATTTGTGGCCACTTAAATCCTTCAAAACGTGTAACAGACCGAGAGGAGCTCAGGTTTATGAGCAACCAATCTCTAAAGCTTGAGCTGGGAGAGTCCAATGGTAGAGATATATTATCCGTGACCATTTTCCATGCCTCTACTGCACACAGGACAGTGCCGTAAGATATGTTCTGTATCCTCCCTATCACCACAAACATCACAAGTGTGAGTAGCAATAAGACCAAATCTGAACAATAAAGATTTCGTTTTCAGAGCATTATGAGAAGCAAACCAGAGAAAGCATTTAATTTTTTCAGGAATTTTCATATCCCATATTACTTTCCAAATCTGATCTCTAGCCCCCTTACTAGACAATCTAGCATACGCACTGGAAACTGATAGCGAACCATTACTGCTATCCGACCAAAAATACTGTCAGTCCCTGCCTCCTCTGATATAAATTTACTAGATAAGGTAGAGAGAATCCTAGCCGGAAGAATACCATTAAGATAGTCAAAATTCCAACCAGTTCCAGCCACCCATAGATGCGAAACCTTAGCAGTTAAATCAACATCAGAATTATTTAAAATGAAGGAGCATAGTGGTTCATCATACAGCCACATGTCCAGCCAAAAAGAAATAGATTGACCATCCCCTAATTTCCACCTAGAGCCAGAATCAATGAGATCTTTACTAGCCCAAATATTTTTCCAAGTACTAGATGCTGTTCTAACATGGGATCTCCTGTACTTATTAGCTAACACCTTAGCCCAAAAGCTATTTTGATTTTGCAAGAATCTCCAGCTTAGTTTAGCAAGACAAGCTTTATTCATGACATTAATGTCCCTGAGACCTAAGCCACCTTCAGTTTTAGGTTTACAAATAGAGGGCCAAGCAATCGTATGTAACTTCCTATCATTTTCCCTATGCCCCCAAAGAAAACACCTACAGATTTTATCAATGGTAGCACAAATGTTAGTAGGGATCTTTTGGGACATCATATGAAAAGTAGGAACTGCTTCAATAACGGATTTAGCTAACACTAATCGCCCAGCAAAGGAAAGGGAATTGGCTTTCCAACCCGCAACCCTACTCCTAACTTTTTCCACCAAATCAGAAAACAAGTTTGAATTAATTCTACCCTGGATTAAGTTAATACCAAGATATTTGCCAAAATTATCAGCTACAGGGATGCCTACCGCTTGGCTAATTCTAATCTTATCGCCAGGCGCCACATTTTTGGAAAAGATGAGTTTGGATTTCTCCAAGCTTATCCTCTCACCAGAAGCAGCACAGAAAATGTCCAAAACAGATTTCATGCATGAGATATTAGCTTCAGAAGCAGACCCCATAAGAACTAAATCATCCGCAAAAAACAAGTGGGAAATACAAGGGCCACTATGGCAGATTCTGATTGGTTTCCAATTTTTGTTTCTAACATGCCACCCTATGATGTGGGATAATCTCTCCATGCATAATACAAACAATATGGGGAGATGGGATCCCCTTGTCTGATTCCCCTAGAAGGAAGAAAGGTTTCAGATTGGTATCCCTTCCAAAGGACTCTCATGCCAACCGATTCAACACAAAACATAATAAGATTGATAATACTACTAGGCAGATTAAGACAATGTAAGGTATCCCTTATGAAACTCCAAGATAATCTATCATAGGCTTTTTCAAGATCAACTTTAACAGCAACCCAACCCTCTTTAGCCTTAGTTCTCCTCATCGAGTAGAGGACTTCTTGCATAATTACATGGTTGTCCTGGATATGACGGTTGGGGACAAAACTAGTTTGAAAAGGGGAGACAACATCCGGAAGAAAGACTTTGATTCGATTCGCAAGAATTTTAGAAAGGATCTTATAGGAAACATTACAGAGAGCAATGGGCCTAAATTGTTTTATAGAAATGGGGTTAGGGGTCTTAGGGATGAGACACAAGAGGGTTTCATTAAAGCACTTTTCAAATCTCCCAGAGCTGAAAGCTTTAAAAATAAAATCATAAACATCAGATTTAACAATGTCCCACTGATTTTTATAGAACCATGCATGGAAGCCATCTGGACCAGGGGCTTTAAGGCTACCCATAGATTTCAAAACTTCCTCAATTTCATGAAGATCAGGGGTAATCGATATGGACTCCAGAATATTCGAATTAATCTCAGGGAAATCATGGCCTAGGGTGTGAAGATTACTAGTAGGCTCCTTTGTATAAAGATTTCTAAAGAATGAGACAGCCAGATTTAATAAATTCTCATCTCCCTCTACCTTATTCCCAGAGTTGTCTTCTAAAGAGAGAATTCTAGCTCTAGCCCTTCTGATTAGGGTTTTCCTGTGGAAATAACTTGTATTCTTATCTCCATAGCAAAGCCATTTCTCCCTAGATTTTTGGAACCAAAGAGATTCCTCAGCTAGAAGGATATCCTCTAATTCAATACTAAGCTTCTTCTCCAAGTTTCTTAAGAAAGGATTTTGACTCTTCTCAAGAGCTTTTTGAGTACCAGCCAGTCTAGCTAGGAGTCTCTTCTTTTTCCAGAAAATGTTCCCAAAAGTCTCTCTATTCCAAGAGTTTAGAGAATTAGCTAAACGGGACAGGTTATTAGGAACATTCAGTCCCGGAATCCAGGATTCTCTGACAAGTTGGTTAAACTCATCATGGGCAGCCCAAGCAACCAGAAAGCGAAAGGGTTTAGGAATCCTAGCAGGAGGTTCTTTAAGTTGGATACCCGTCAGAATGGGGGAGTGGTCAGAACCAATCCTAGGCAGAATGATGCATTTCGTGGAAGGAAAATGCTCGAACCAATTACAGGAAGCCTAAACTCTATCCAGTTTGACAAAAATAGAACCGTTGGTCCAGGAAAATTTGCAGCCTTCGGAAGGAATCTCAATTAAACCATTCGAATGGAACCAGTCTAAAAAGGCTTTACTACCTCTATTTAAGGATCTAACCCCCCCTTTTTTATCAGATAACGATAAAATGGAATTAAAATCACCCATACAAATCCAAGGGTGGTCATCTTTCGGAATAGAAGACAAAGAATTCCAGAGAGAGACTCGCGCAGAATCCTCAGGTTTAGCATAGACAAAAGTGGAAAACACAGAAAACTTATCAAATTTCAGGCGCGCATGAATATATTGGCTGTCAGATTTTAACACATCAATGATCACAGAAGAATTCCAAATTAACCAAAGCCCACCACTAAAACCAGCAGCCTCCACACAGAAACTATTAGGATATCCAATTTTCCTAATGATACCATCAGCTTGAGCCCCACTAATCCTAGGCTCACAGAGAAAAATAACACTAGGTTTATGCTCAGAAATCAAATTCTTAATACACGGAAGAAAAGATGATTTAGCAGCTCCTCTAACATTCCATGACAACATATTAATTAAAGAAACCATAAGACCTAAATAGAGATAGAGTGGAAAGATAAAACCTGGTTTAAGGCCGGGATTTAAGAGCCCCAAAATTCTCCATATCGTGCGATCCTTCTGCCCGATTGATAGGTTTAGAACCCACTATCACCAGGTCATGCTTCTGGTTGCTTGGAACATCCAGAACCGTGGCTTTATCAGGTGCCTGTGAAACAGGAATCCGACTGATTGTTACCCCCATAGCATCTGAAAGCACCTCCTCAGGTTTGCTACTAGCTTCAAGAGAATCCTTCACTATAGACTCATGCTCTCCCTGTTCCTTATTCCCTAAAGCAGAAAAAGGATTTTCAGGTCTACGAGCTGAAGTAGAAGCCTCTTTAACAGGAGCTTCCTTGGTCTTAGTGGTATTCCTTTTACCAGCTGCTCTCCGCCTTCTGTTAACTGTCATCCACGGACCAAAATCAGCCTGATCTTGAGGGGGCGTTTCCACCGGGGTCTCTTGCACAACTTTGAAACCACCCTCATTTACAGGGGCCTTATCATCTTCTATTCTTGGGCACTTTGAGAAATGATGCCCAAAGCAACCGCATTTAAAACAAACCAGGTGAACTCCCTCATACATTATGCAGTAAGTACGGTTCTTAAATCTGAACTTTCCGATCAGCGGCTTAGTCAAATCAACTGAGACACAGACTCTACCATAAAGCACCCCCATCTTAGACTTCGTAATCGACACTTTCCGGACAGCTCCAACCCTCGCTCCAATAATAGAAAGAACCGCTTCAGATTGGTATTCTTGGCCCAGATCTGGAAATTTAATCCAAACATCCATACTAGACAGAGCTTCCGTATTAACATCAAAGCCTATAGACCATTTCCTCACCGATAGATAGTGGTCAGAGATAACCCATGGACCTTCAGTTAACACATAATCCCTATCCTTTTTTCCTTCAAACTTAACTGTGTAATACCCATTACCTAGCGGAGCAAAATCGAACCTACCGCCCAATTTCCACCGTTGGACTAATCGATCATACAATATATGAGCAGGAAAGGATTTACCGATAAGCTTGATAATCACAGCCTTTCTCCACTCCTTTCGAATACTTCTGTCAACTTCTTTAGGAAGAGTGATAGTGGGGCAAAGCTCATCGTCATTTACCATCACATCATCCTGAATCGGCTCTTCATCCTCCGAGAGGTCTTCATCTGAAAGCTCCTCCAAATCGACCTTGTTATGCTCCGCAACAACATCACTGAAGGACCCCTTCACCCACTCAGCAACAGGAACTCCATCTGGAATCAAATCTTGGTTATCTGGAAGAGGGCGCTTTTTCTTTCTAGATCGACTACCATCTTGCGAATGAGCCGCCTGGAATTCAAAATCCATGGGCGCCGGAGTCCAGGTTGCAACGAAACAAAAGAAAATCGGAAGAAACGGGCTCCGATCAAACAACTACGAACTGAAATCACCTTCTGCCGTGGAGGAAACTGTAGTTGCAACTTTGACTGGGAATATGGCGAAAGGGACTCGCATGTGGGTTGGGCTGACACCAAGGAGACGAGTGTTTAAATCTGACGAAGATCGACGGAGCGACGACTGCAAGCAGCCAAGCGGCGGCAGGTTTTCGTGAGAGCTCTCTATGACCAAAGTATATATTTTGACATTATGATACCAAGGCAGCTTATTTTTTCAAACGCAGGGTTTTGTAGCTTTTTGATAAATGTGGCTGGGCAGCAATTCGTGGACCTTTATGCAGCCCGATTCGTCAATACGTCCCATCCGACATTATTCATTAAGTCCATTAATCTGATATATCCAGATTAATTCGATGAACGAACGGGGTCTAAGGCAGTGAGCGACTGAGCGCCATTCATTTCTTTTGAGCCGCTAAGTAAAAAGTAGCCACTAGCCATTGATCTGCCACCCAGGTAGAGTTGATAAGCTAAGTTTGGCTTAACGATCCTATCCAGCCTAACCCAAAAAAATTATGCAAACCTTGAAAAAATATCCAGCGGGCTTAATTTAGAAAGAGGATCAAATAAAAAACCGGATTAAGTTTTGATAAAATTTTAGTCCGGATAAATCCGGCCTGACCTGGATTGATTATTATATATATTTTTTAAAAATATTATAATATATAATTTATTTAAAATGATTTATATAATATTATTTAATATTTATTCAAATTATATATTCATATTTATGAAAATTATATTTGAAAATTATATATAATATATACTTATATATAATATATTTAATTTTTTGAACGTTTAATAATTATTTAATATATATATATATATATATAACTGGGCCGGGTGGACCGGACCCTGGCACATGTGGAAAAAATCTGGGCATGGCTTGGTCTGGCCCAAAGTTTTTTTTAATGGGCTTGGACAAAAAATTTAGGCCTGAGGGGCTTAAAGTTCGTGGTCATCCCGACCTGCCTCCCAAATAATCGTTTTCCCCGGCTGTTTGTATTAGCTGTCAGACTTAGCTGCTGAAATAAAATAAAAAAAATGATTTACCACCAAAACATGGACTGGGACACCACTTCCACAAACACACCCATAATATATAATAAATAATTCAAACAAGTATATCTTCTACAATGTAAGTGTAAAAACATACTTTGTTACCATTTTTTTTATATAAATTTGAATTCTTCAAAATAAGATCAGTTATGAAATATAATCTTACAAATTTCAATTTTTAAACACTAAAATGATGCAATCATATTTAATAGGTAGTAAGATTCACCAATCAAGCATAATAGTTAACTAACAAAGAGATGATTTGCAAAAGTAATAAAATGATTTATTGGATTTATATGTACGACTCACTCACTATGATTATACCTAGTAACTTGAGTTGATGAGTCGGGTTTGATATCAACCCTAACCCAACTCATTTAAAATATCATTAGCCCAACCCAACCCAAAATAAATAGGTTAAAAATCATGACCATAACCCAACGCGTTTAAAATTCTTAAACCCTAATCCAATCCGCCTAACCCATTTTTTAATCAAACAATACCGCATATTACGTAACACAGTCATAAATGTCACATTACATGAGATTAAATTGTATACATTTAATATAACAACCTTCATAGACCACTTTTCAAAGTACATAATCTACTTTTTTTTTATTCCTCGTTAGCATTACATAATATATTTAGATGATACAATCATATCCCCTGGATAGCATTTGATAGACCACTTCTCAAAATACAGTAGCTACTTCTAGAACTTATTGGATGTAAAGTACTATACTTATCCTGTTATAATATCATTCATAAAAATATATATATCTCCTACTTTTGGCCACTCTTGTACATAATCTTAATATACCAGTTGTGTTGTATCATTTAGAAAACGTCAAAACAGATATCATTCATAAAAAAAACAACATCTTGGAGTAGTTATCTTCACATCAGCAACTGTAGAGCTGGTTGAGTCAAACTAAATAAATAACGTGTGAAGTTAAAACTCTCAAAATAATTGTTTGATATGTAGAGCAAGTTGGGCCATTTGTTTGATTAACATAATGAAGTTTGTGATATTTTTAAAGACAGATCCCACTAGACTTGGCCTGATTCGTAAAATATTTTCTACTTAAGGCTAAAGGATAGTTTGGTCTGAAAATAATATATATATATACATTAATATACATATATTATTAACAAATATATTTTCGGGTTGGGTCGTGCGTTTGGATCTCTACCCTAATCCAACCCACAAAATTAGCTTATTATCCTAACCAAACCCAAAAAAGAAATGGGTCAATAATCAAGACCCTAACCCGTAAAATTATGGGTTGGGTTCGGGTTGGGTCAAAATTGTCAGGTCTAACTATGATAGATATGATAAAATTTAAATGATCCAATGCATACATACATATACCAAAATAATTGAAAAACTCAGTCAAGACAACATATTTCTACTTTCATACAAATCATTATTATTACGTTACACGGTATTATTCAACATCTTATAGTGTATTTATATCACCATGTGGTAAATAACCCATTGTCTTGGCATAGAAATTTGGAACTAATTCGTGGATTATTATCATTTTTTGGTATATTATTATTATTGTACGCTGTTTTAATTCTTATGCAGTGAACACGAAGTGTCATTAATACATACAAATATATACTTGCTACTAATGTACATTTTAGATTTATAAAAACATATCCATGACTGACCTTATTTGAAGTAAAAATATTTTTTGTTTAAATATAAAAATCACATGTATACGTCATTTTTTACTTTTCTTAATAAGTATGTAAATCTTCAAAGTGACTTATATTTTTCAACGGTGGGAGTACTATTTTATATCTTTTCTATATGTCACAAATGATGTCCAATCAAAAGTTCACATGATGAACATTGCAACACAGCTGGTTACAGTGCTCTCTTTTTTGTCCCTTACTGGCAAGGGTTTCTTCACCGCCACATCTATGGCTTTGCCTCTTCATCCGCCTTTTCTGTCCCAGATTTTCTCCTTTTTATTCGTTATCTTCGCTTATTCTCATTGGAGCTGCATCTTCACCCTGCTAAAGGGGAAGCTAGATGATGATGAAGATGAGATCGGGATGGAATTTGTCATAGTTGTTGATGCATGAAAGGGTAGCACCGTTTTGCTTCAGGCGATGGGAGTCTCCACCAGTGCGTATATGTCTTACACAGTTTTTAATGGTGGCGGTGGTTGGTGAGATGGGTGGTGATGGTTAGGATCGCGATCCTAGTGTAGGATCGTAAGTGATCCCTAGGATCGGATGGTGGGATCGAATCATGGGATCATTTGATCCTACAAAAAGTGAGTTAATAGTGGTAAAAAATATACATATGTTATAAACAACTTCTATTTGAAGCATATAGTATAATTTGAGTAAGATTATATAACATTATTGAATCAAAAAAAGACAACAACTACGATAGTACACTTACAAAATTGAAATGTAGATAAGCAAACATTATGAATTCTCATAATATTGTCCATAAAAAATAAAATGAAATGAGATAGGTTGCACATAAATCAAATTCAAAATTTTTATGTGTGTTTTTATTTCTTTCATCACCCTCCCAACAAATATTATGAGTTAGTTTATAAAATCATCGGTTTTCACATCCATGTTCATTCAAAAGAGTAAAGTAAGCAATGAAACACATAGTCAAAATGAGTTCTAATAGCTTATTGTTTCAATTATAAACCAAGAAGAAAAAAATGATAAGAGTAATCAATAAAATTTAATAAATTTGTATTGGTTATTTTAAGTTTTTATTTTTGTTTTTACTTTAGAGTTTTATTACTTTGAATTTGCCAATCAATACAATATTAAGTAGCCATTTAAATGATATATATTTTTTGAACACCTAGGTACATATTGTAATCCTTCATGATGGAGAGCAACAAGAAGTGATATTCCAATCTTAATTCTTATTCGCTCAAATAAATCTACATATAAATTTTTTTTAATAACATCTAGTTCAATGTCATAATATTTGATTGATTATGAAACTTTCTACAAAAATTTTAGAGTTGTTTGTTTCTTTATATTTTATTAAGACATAATTCTCAATGATATGAATAAACATAAAAAATGGGATCGATGGGATTGCAAAATTGTACTATGGATCTAGAGTGTAGGATCGTAGGATTGTACGATAAAGTCGTAATCCTTTGACGATCCTACATGGCTCTGATCCTACATGTGATTCAGATTGTAACTATGAATTTGGATCGTAAAATCGTAGGATCGTGGGATTGGATCACGATCATGTGAACATTGATCTGTAGTCTTCTCGATCCATTGGGGAGGGAACTTGGTCCCTTGAGGAAGAAGGTTGGCCACAAGAGAATGTACCAAGGTTTTTGATGAGTTGTTGCTGCACTTGGAGTGTGGCATCGACATGGAAGATTTGGGTATACTACATGCCAATGTGGACAAAATCGAGATGCTTTTTTTGCCAATTGATTGACCGCCTAGTAAACTTCTACTGAAGGCTTTGCAGATAAAACCATATGAAGCTAGCAAAACTTCTTTGATATGGAAATGGTATCAGAAATCCAGATTCCAGAGATAACCAGGAATACGACTCTTGAGGTAGCGGGTTCAAGCTCTAGCCAGGATATGACGAATAGGAAGGTGGCCCTTTGGTAATGCTCAGGGCCACCAAAGGGGATGATGGGCGATGTTGACCTTCAATGCATGCGACTAGGGACATGGCTCATGCAATTGCTTGTTTTTGGAACCTATGGTTTGATTCCATGTCTTGTTTGGTAGTAGCAAAGCGTGGGTACGTGTAGTGTGTTTTTAACATGTGTTTACTAGTGTTTGTTATTCGCTATGGTCCATGTTTTGACTTTGGGACTTTTGATCGTGGTAGACTAATAGTTCTCTTTTGGTATATATATATATATATATTTGTCGGCGTATGTGTACTCACACAACATCCCACGAGATTCGGTTGCAATTAGTAACTGTCTGATAGACTTTGTTGGATTCTGGTTTTGTAAGCACGGTGGTTTAAAAAAGAACCACACAGGTGGCCAATGCAATATTTGCGCCAATAGATTTTTTTTTGATAATTATAGGCACATGGCCTAGGGTGCCACAAGGGCAAATCAAATAACACCGACTCAACTCTTACATAACCTTTCTAGACCTACCTTACACAGACATTACACGGGACATCTTACTAGAGACCTTTCTTGACCTCTTCTTACAACCTTTTCCTTGCTTCTCTGAAGATACGACACACCTCCCTTGCATCTCTGATGACTTTTCCAGGCCACCGTCCTTCACGGCGCACCTCCCTTGCATCTCTGACGACTCTTCCAGGCTGGGTAATCGGAGAGTAAACTTGTTTCCCCCACCACCGTCCTTCACGGCGCACCTCCCTTGCATCTCTGACGACTCTTCCAGGCTGGGTAATCGGAGAGTAAACTCCTTTCTCCCACCACCGTCCTTCACGGCGCACCTCCCTTGCATCTCTGACGACTCTTCCAGGCTGGGTAATCGGAGAGTAAACTCCTTTCCCCCACCACCGTCCTTCACGGCACACCTCTCTTGCATCTCTGACGACTATTTATGCAACTATTTATAATATAACTATTATGGTCACCATGTATATATGTACACCGCGAATAGATGATAGTATCAGTTAGAAAGATAAATGTAAAAAGAATACGATAGACATTGTTAAAGTATCATCATTAAAAATGCGTAATCCTTTATTTTATTTGGTGAAGTTCCACTTGACGTGAGTGTAAATAGTTTGTCCAACTATGCTACATCTCTAACTTCCGTGATTAAATAGTGCGTGCTCTGTTTATGATCAAAATGAAATTCCTAATTAACATTTCTTTGTGACGTTGGGAAAGAAGCAAATTATGAACGTCATCACAGGGATGGAGGGAGGGAAGAAAGTTACATTGCGTACCTACAAGTGTCATTCACTGAAAAGGATTGGTTACTTAACCCCGAAGCGAAAGAAACTAGAAGAAAAGGGATTAAGAATCTCAAGAAACTAAAGCAAGCAAGAGAACAAAATTACTGATCGACGTGAAGTATAGATTTCCAATAATCAAATTAATGATGGAGAAAAAAATTGGATATTGTTACCTGCTCTATCATTAATAATGTACTAGAATATCATATTGGCCCACCGTCACGAGCATATAATAGTATAATATGCATGGTGGAGTGAATTCTACCCTAGTGTGTATTGATTATTTAATGCAGTATACGACATAAGCATTAATTATGCTTAGCTACTTCGGATCACCCGCAGAAAGGTTTACTTTAATTGTTAGATTTATATAGATCGGGGTACCTACCTCTTGAGCGCAGCGGAATTATACAGATCGTCACTGTTGAATCCTTCGCGTCTACCAGGTGGAGGAGGCCACAGCAGCACTCCCAACGCTATCCACGACCTAAGAACCCTAACACGGCTCTCTCTCTGTGTATTGTATTCTATGAGAAATAGAATTTCTGTATATCGTGTGTCCACGCACACCAGGAAACTAATTCCATACCTCTATATATAATAATAACAGAAACAGATAAGAATAACAAATATTCTTATCAATATTATTTGACGTTGGTTGTAAGTAATATTTAACAAATAAATATTATCTTTTTATTTATTACTAAAATAAAATAACCAACATCTCCCACTCAACCAATGGTCAAATACTCGAGAGCTTTCGTGTTTCATACATGCAAATAGGTCGTGCGACCTGCCAACACACCAGCAATGTGGATAACTTCAAACCAAACCTCTCAGGCCAGAATGAAGCATCCTACAAAAAGGTTGTCTGCACCTCAAGTCCAATTTCTGTTCGACTAATCCAAACTCAACCCAGATCCTTCAACATATGGATGAGCAGGATACTGTGACCAATCACTATAACTACTAAAGTTACTGGCGCCAGCAATTGTCACTTCAGTCTGAACTACTCTTGTAAACTTTTCCTTTTTAATTGGCATCGTATCTTAATGGTAATAACCGCTTTCCCAGAAGGTTGCACTAAAACCGTAAAAATCATGGAATCTTGGTAATCCTTCCAAAGTAGCAGCATCATTACCACTATTACAACCCAAGTCAAAAGGTCAAAAGGTGCAAATAAAAAAATATTGACTCACACAACGAAGGAGCAAGGATCAATCCATACGCTTCAATAAGGTCGCTAGCACGTACCGTATGAAAGTACGTTGTGGGGAGTTCTCTTACATAGAGGATGTCAACTCCCACCCACACGAGTCTAAAAGGTTCACATAGACACCTCCCACTCGGCTAAAAATGAACTTACATGGGTATAGGAACCTTTATTAAATATCCCATGTGGATTAACCAATAACCCTTTTAATATAGACTACAAAAGTCTCCCACTAACTTTGAGTCACTAAGACAAAGTTAGCATTACTTCATGATAACATATATCCAATGAAGCTAGCTACTTGTGTGAGAAAGTATGCCTTATAGTTCATTGACATCAATACACAACATGATATTTTGACAAACAAAATATTGAAGAGAATAAGCATTCTTATATCCAACAAGGTAAAAATTACCGTGGCCTTAGCATAACACATAGTTTGCTGTGCTCTAAAAGTAAAAAAACTTTTGACAACTTCCAGTGTCTGGGACCTGGATTTGTATGGAAACGACTAACAATTCCAACTACACAACAGATATCCAGCCTGGTGTACAACATAGCATACATTAAGCTACAAAATTCATTGAAATATGGTACATTATTCATATAGGCTACTTCTTTTAAGTTAGGTCCATACCTGCACTAAGCATAGAATCTTTTTGGTTATGAGTCATTGGGTATACAATCACTAAGATGGTATATTTTCAAAATATTATTAAGGTAAGGTAATTTCTTGAGACAAACCCAAGATCTTTATCTTCCTATTTCTTAATATTTTGACTTCCAGTACATAACTGGCTTCACCCTTATCCTTCATATCAAACTAGCTTTGGTAGTAAAAACTAGTTCCAAGTTGTCACTGGCTATTAGGATGTCATCTACATACAAAGTTAGAATGACAAATCCTTTTATGTATAACTTATATACATACAATGGTCTTCATTTATAATGGAAAACTTGTCCTTGACCATTGCCTCATGGAATCTAATATTATATTGTCTAGATGCCTGCTTAAGACCATAAATGGATCTATGAAGACGACATACCTTCTTCTCTTGACCCTTAACATCAAACTCATGAGGCTATTCCATATATATCTCCTCCTCAAGATTTCCATTGAGGAAAGCAGTCTTTACATCCATTTGATGTAATTCTAAGTCCAGACAGGCAACAATAGCCAAAAATAGTCGAATGGACCCAAATCTCACTGCAGGTGAGCATGTCCCATCATTATCGACTCACTCCTTTCGAGTATAGCCTCTTACCAAATAGAAGATCATCCAAGTCCCAAACTTGGTTAATGTTCTTGGACAGTAACTCTTCTTCCATTGCTTTTATCCATTCAGATCCATAAAACTTGAGACAACGTCTCTAAAAGTCATAGGCTCATGTCAATTGCGTTCCTCCTCCTGAACTTGAGGATTCAAAAGAACATCTTCAACAACCATATCATTTTGATTACTTAAATCTGGTTGTTGATTAGGATCATCTAGTTCATAGAACTCTTGATCCCTAGTTGCTCCATAAATGGATGAATAATCATTTACCAAGAATGTGGCATCACGAGAATCAGTCTCAATTGTTCTCCCAATTAACTTTGAGAGTTAATTTATTCTCTACTTCATTCACGTAACAAATTCGTGTGAAGTTACCAACGAATGTGATAAAACATCAGCACCAAGCTTGACAATCATACTCATTAGGCCACAAATATTTGAATGAATAAGCTGCAATGGTTGAGTAGTCCTTTCCTCTATAGAAAATGGTTTCCTAGTAGATTTTCCAGCTAAACCGGGCTTACACTTAGCGAGTTATAGCTTCTTGAGTTCCACTAAGGAGCTCTTCTCTTGCTAGTCTATTCATCCAATCAATACCAATATGACCAAGCCTAGCATGCCAAAGTTCTGAATAATCAGAATTTATAACATAAATTGAATGAATATGATTACTTAAACCAAATTTGGCATTAAATACTACGAAACCATTCAATAAAGAGTTATTACTTAAAAATGTACCAATATTAAGCAACTAAAGTTGATCCTTCAAAACAAATTTGAAGCCTAACCCAAGAAGAGTTGGAAAGAGACTAAATTTCGCCTTATTTCAGGGGCATACAAGTCATTATGTAAATACAAAGATTGACCACTATGCAAAACTAATCTGCAGGTTCCAATCTTGTGCACATCAATGCTAGTGTCCTTCCCCATGTAAATATTTTGGCTTCCTCTTCTAGGAATCCGGCGAAACTCTACAAAAGATGTTCGATCCCAAGTCACGTGCTCTATTGTTGCTGTGTCTACAGACCACATAGAACATGTATCAGTTAACACATAACATGAAGCAACAAAACAAGAGGAAAGGTATGAACACCAAGTAAATACCTCAAGCTCTGGGCAATCTTTAATAAAGTGCCCTGATTTTCTACAATTGTAGCAAACACCTTTAGACTTGCCTCTAGAACCACCAGCTTTTGGCTGGTTCTTTGTATCTTTACCACCATTGGTCTTGCCTCCCTTCCTTTTCTTCCACTGCCCTTTCTTAAAGTCACTGTTACCATTATTCCCTCTTTTATGCATATGATTCTTATGAACTCTATTGTTAGAATCAATAGCATACACCTCATTAGCTGGTTTTTCACAGAGTAACCTATCCTCTTCCAACTCAAGATGACGAGCAACATCATCAAAGGTGCGGATGTTATCATCATGGGTTAAAGTCTGCTTCAGAGAATCCCACTCAACACTCCGAGGGAGAGATCTGATCAGAGCTTGAACTTGCTGCTCATCAGACAACTCATGTCCTGCAGCTTTAAGCTCATTAACCATATTAGACATGGCAGTAATATGTTCAGCCATGGTCTTATCAGATCTCTTTTTGTAGCTATCAAGACGCATTTGCAGTTGTCTTCTACGAGTAACAGTGCTTCCTCCAAAGTTCCGCTTGACTGCTTCCCATACTCCATTAGCAGTTTGATGGGTTTCAAAACGCAGCATCAAGTCACTTCTCATACTACTTAAAAGTATGATCCGTGCAGTGCGACTCTTCTTCTTTCAGGCATTATAGGTTTCTAGCTCCCTATGTGCCTGAGCGGAGTGTCCCTCAGCAGATGGAGCCTCCATGACTTGTAGAGTTGCATCCAAAGTTCTTGGTCTTCCAAGACATACTGAACTTTACGACTCCACGTATCATAATTTTGTTCAATTAATTTTTCACCCTTGTTAAGATCTGCTACTATACTCTTCGATACGACATCCATCTTACAAAAAAATGATGTCATTAGTTGTTGTGTCTTACACGTGTACATAACACTAATTGTTTATAGTATTGTTAAAATATTTATCAAAGTATAAGAAACAAAAATATGCTTCGCGCATACAATCAATTTCAGTACTTAGATTTATAAATTAGCATACCATAAACATGCAACAAATGCATTTATAATTTCAAAAACATTCAAAATTATATCGGTTCCCATAACTTATGAAAAACAAATCTTCAGTATTATTGTTCCATTAATAAATTCCTACTAAAAGAATTATTTAATTAATTAGCGTCTACTAAAGACAATCTAGACAAACTAGATTAATTGAAATTATATGAACAACTATTGTTCAAGTGATTACATTATTTGATGGCTACTAAAGACAATCTAGACTAACTAGATTAATTTAAATTATTTTGAACAACTTATGTTCAATTCTAATTAATAAAATTATTATTCATATCATAATAGAATAACAATTACTAAAAACATGGAACAATAATATTCATCACAAAAACGAACAATAAATGTTAATCTTACCATTGTAAGAATGTAATGTTACAAAAACATTTTAACAACCTTTTATATGTTACGAAAACATATATCTATGGTATTATATAACTATTATTATGTAACTTATACATATCCTCATTAGATTCGATATAATTATGCATTAGAATTTAACTGAATGTATACTATTTAAATGACTCACAAAGAGAATAACTATGTCGCGTAATTAATAACCATAATATTGGCTATAATATATGTTTCTAAATTTTAGGAACAAATCCTATTATCAAGATCTTGTCGACCAAACACATAATTAATCTCCATACTTAAAAAATAGCATCAGGGAATCAATATCAATAGCAAGAAAAATTGTTGCCGAATCAATATTAATCAATATTATTAACAATAGCGGCCGTAAATAAAATCACACATACAAACTCATGTTTTGGCTATATTTAATTTGCTGATATTTGAATGCGTAACTTTTGTTTATAAAACCTTTCTCATGAGCGCATAGTCAAACAAAATCCATAAAATTACTCAAACAATATTCCACATAACATCCATTACGAATGGAAAAAAAATTATAATGATATAAATCATGCATGCCATTCATATTGATAACAATCTCCTCCGGGGAGTTAGTCATGATTTATGGGTATGACACACGCAGTTCTAAGATTTTCTTCTCTTTCAAAAAAAACCCACGGTGGTAGAACAAGATCCATAATTTTTTTTATTTAATACCCCACATATATATATAGATTTCAGATCCAGACCCTGCATGCCGACTATACAATGGCGGCGGCAACCCTTTCTTGTCGCTCAATTGAGAAATAGGAACCGGCACAATCAAACAAAATAATTCACAAACATACATCCCAAATAATGTAATCGTGCCAGTCTGACTACATATGGTTTTTTTTTCTCTTTTTCGAACAAGCAAGATGATAGTTTTGAGTTCAAAACTCTAAGAAGTGTGACCTGACTCCTAATTACCACAAAATCGTAATTATTGCAATTGCGCACAAAGTTCTATCACCGCCGAATTGATTACTCCCGGCAACTAACGAATCCAAAAGAACAAACCAAGCTCTGATACCATTGTTAGATTTATATAGATTATGGTACCTACCTCTTGAGCGCAGCGGAATTATACGGATCATTCTTACTGTTCATTGTCAACCGGATCGTCTTCCTTTAACAGCAATTGTTGAATCCTTCGCGTCTACCAGGTGGAGGAGGCCACAACAGCACTCCTCACGCTATCCACGACCTAAGAACCCTAACACGACTCTCTCTCTCTCTCTCTCTGTGTATTGTATTCTATGGGAAATAGAATTTCTGTATATCGTGTGTCCACGCACTCCAGGAAACTAATTCCATACTTCTATATATAATAATAACAGAAACAGATAAGAATAACAAATATTCTTATCAATATTATTTGACGTTGGTTGTAAGTAATATTTAACAAATAAATATTATCTTTTTATTTATTACTAAAATAAAATAACCAACATTAATAATCTTAGAGATTATTATTACTATAGTAGTTTGTCACTTTTCTTAACCGGGTCTACATGAAGTCTTTGCTCACCCACCAGACATACGTACTCGTAGGTCCACGAAAGCTTATTCTCTCATAATCGCTCAATAACATATTTCCACATTTGACTGCATGAAAATTTTATAATCTCAAAAACATTGATCATGATAAGATCTTTTAGGCTAGAGGAATTGTCTAGAGTTTTCCTTTTTGTTCTCTTTTCCGGTTTCGTCTCTATGTTTTCATCGTTTTTTCAAGTTTTAGTAGGTGATTTGTTTCGGGAAGGGTTGTTTGTTATGGGTTACTGCTGGTATGGGCTAATCTCACATAGTTCCTCCGGGATATGCATGGAAAACATTTTATGTTCTTTTCTTTTTTTTTCCTTTTTCAGTTTTGCATACAATCAATCTTGGATATAGAGTTGTGGTTCATCCCAAATCGATATTTTAGGAAAAAAGATACTAGTCCCTTTACTATAAATAGGGGTTAGTATTGTGAGATGTGGTTCATCCCACATCGATATATTAGGAAACGGGATACTAGTCTCTTTACTATAAATAAGGGTTAGTATCATCTTTAGTTTCTCATCCCTTCAACATTCAACTTCATACCTAGTTAAGTTGTATTGTCTTCTCTCTTTATTTCTGAAGTAATAGTAAAATCAGTTATAGTTCTGGTGTCTTGTTTATAGATTTATCTAGCAGCTATTGTGGGTAATTTTGTAGTGCTTTATTGTGCTAAGAAATTACAGTCAGGGAATTCTGTCTAAGAAAGTGGTTCTTAAGTGGGAACCATTGTGACCCTACCACGACCTGAGAATTTTGTGTATGGGGTGATTTTCTAGTACAATAATTTACTCTCTTACCCAGTCGCTTCCACAATGAGTGGTATCAGAGCCAAGGTTCTGTCTTAATATGCTCTGTGGTTGAAGCTAGGCTGATCTTCCACATCAGAAAAGCGTACCTTTGATTGTTTGATACGTCATAGTGCTGCTAGATGAAAATTGGAGCAGGAATGGGGGAACCCAAATCAAGAACCCTAGAGACAACATCATCAACTTCCTCATCATCAATTTGGACAAGAAAGGTGATGACTAATGTAAATTTTTCAGTGGAGACGTTTGATGGTACAGGCCATTTCGGCATGTGGTAATGTGAAGTCCAAGACGTTCTCTTTCAACAAGGTCATCGCCATTGAAGAGACAAGACTTGAAGAAATGCAAAAGAAGGAATGTGAGGCCATGGATCGAGCAACTTGTGGTACAATTCGCTCATGCCTGTCAAGAGAACAAAAGTATGTGTTTTCTAAAGAAAATTCCACATGTAAACTGTGGAAGACACTGGAGGAAAAATTCATGAAGAAAAGTTGTCAGAATAAGCTTTTTATGAAGAAAAGGCTATTCCTTTTTTTCTTATGTTTCGGGGACCACGATGAATAATCACATCACCAGTTTCAATCAACTAGTAGCTGATTTGGTAAACATGGATGTGACATTCAATGATGAAGATTTGTTCGTAATGTTGTTGGGATCTCTTTCTGATGAGTATAAGTTTCTCGAAACAACTCTACTCCATGGGAAGGACGAAGTCTCTCTAAAAGATGTTATTGCACCTCTATACAGCCATGAGTTGAGAAGGAAAGAAAAGAGGGTAAGTAGTAGCGAAGCAGCAACAATATTGGTGGTGAGAGGTCGTTCATCCGCTCAAAGAAAGCGTGGTCAAAATCCAATGCCAAACTCGGTAAAGATGAATGTGCATTTTGTCAAGTAAAGGGGCATTGGAAGAAGGAATGTCCAAAGCAAAAGAAAAAACAAGACTGTTCAAGATGCATGTGTGGCAGAATGCGACAGCGATAGATCAGGACTATCATTGGTGGCATCAACTTCAACAATTAACTAGGACGAGTGGATTCTGGATTCAGCAGCAACCTATCATATGTCCCCCATTCGAGATGGTTCTTTGACTACAAAGAGCTAAAGAGTGGAACCGTTTTGATGGGAGACAATAGTTCATGCAAGAAAATTGGTATAGGTTTAATCAGGTTGAAGAATCATGATGGATCAACTAGAGTTCTAAGAGATGTTCGGTATGTTCCAAACATGAAAAAAATCTCATTTCTGTGGTACACTTGGAGTCAAAAGAATTCTTGTGGACGACTAAGGACAGAGTTCTAAGGGTCATTTTTGGAGCATTGATGGTGATAAGAGACACCAGAAGAAACAATTCGTACTACTACGAGGGTAGTACTGTTATTGGAACAACAGCTGTTACAAACGCTTCCAAGGAGAATGGTACTTCCTAGTTATGGCACATGCGACTGGGGCACGTTGGTGAAAAATCTTTACAGATTCTTGCAAAGCAAGGATTGCTGAAAGTGTGAAGGCTTGCAAGTTAGACTTTTGTGAGCATTGTATCCTTGGGAAGAAAAAGAGATTAAAATTTTGCACCGCCATCCATAATACGAAGGGTATTTTGGATTACATCCATTCTGACATTTGGGGACCCGCCAAGACGCCTTCCTTGGGTGGTAACCGCTACTATGTGACCTTTGTGGATGATTTCTCTCGAAGGTTTTGGGTGTATGCCATGAAGATTAAGGATGAAGTGGTAGGAATTTCCTAGCATGGAAGAAGATGGTCGAGATGCAAACAGGTCGAAGGATCAAGTATCTCCAGACAGATAATAAGGGAGAGTACATGAGTGATCCATTCTTGAAGGTTTACAAAGACGCGGGAATCGTCTGACACTTCACAGTCAGGGAAACACCACAGTAGAATGGAGTGGCAGAGAGAATGAACCGAACATTGCTAGAGAAGGTTCGATGCATGTTGTCAAATGTTGGGTTGGGCAGACAATCTTGGGCAGAGGTGGTAACATATTGCAGCCATATTGTGAATCGGTTACCATCGTGAGCTATTGGTAGAAAGACACCACTTGAGGCATGGTCTGGAAAACTAGCTACTGATTATAGTTCTTTACGATTTTTGGTTCTATGGCTTACTACCATGTGAAGGAATTAAAATTGGATCCAAGGGCAAAGAAGGCTCTATTTATGGGATTTACGCCTGGGTAAATGAATACCGGTTGTGGTGTTTAGAAGCAAAGAAGATAATCATTAGCAGAGATGTTACCTTTGATGAATCTACATTGTGGCAGAAGGTGAAAGTAGACTCCATCCAGACAGAGGGAACTCAAAAGCAGGTGGAGAAAGCACCAAAACAGGTGGAGTTCGAGGAGACATTGCTAAACCCATTGGTTGGAGATGATAGTGACTCTCAAGAAGTAGATGAATCGGATGTGGAAGCTTCAACAACAGAATCAGATCCGATTACAGAAGAAAGACCTAGAAGAGAGATCCACAAACCTGCTCGCTATGCGTATATGGTGGCTTATGCACTTCCAGTTATAGATGAAGGGGCACCACCTACTTTCTAAGATGCAAATCAAAACTTAGAAAGTAAGGAGTGGAAAGGTTCAATGGAAGAAGAGATGAATTCTCTTCACAAGAACAACACATGAAAGTTGGCACAACTACCTGAGGGCAAGAAGGCAATTGACTTCAATTGGGTGTTTGCAAAGAAAGTAGGAACTCTAGGAGAAAACAGTGTCCGCTACAAGGCCAGGTTAGTGGTCAAAGGGTATGCATAGAAAGAAGGTATAGATTACCATGAGGTATATTCTCCAATTGTGAAGCATTCTTCCATTAGAATTCTGTTGGCATTAGCAGCAGAGTTGGATTTGGAACTAACCCAACTCGATGTGAAGACCGCGTTCTTACATGGCGATATGGAGGAAGAGATCTATATGAATCAACCGAAAGGATATAAGGTTTGTGGTAAAGAGGATTGGGTTTGTAGGTTGAGCAAATGATTGTACAGGTTGAAGTAGTCTCCAAGGCAATGGTACAAGCGATTTGATTTGTTTATGAAAGGGCAGAAGTACACTTGTATCAAATTTGACCATTGTGTATATTAGCGCAAGCTACATGATGGGTCTTATATCTACCTACTCTTGTACGTTGATGACATGCTAATAGCTCCAAAGAATCAGTCAGATATTGATAGATTGAAGGCTCAGTTAGCTCAAGAGTTTGAGATAAAATATTTGGGAGAAGCCAAGAAGATTCTCGGGCTGGAGATTAGCAGGGACAAAAGAAGTGGAAAGCTTCGATTGACTCATAAGCAATACTTGGCGAAGGTGCTACAACGTTTTTACATGCATGATGATACAAAAGTTATAAGTATCCCACTTGCACCTCATTTGAAGCTAAGTGCCAGTTATCTCCTAAGACTAAATAGGAGTGAGAATATATTGCACAAGTCTCATATGTGCAGTTGTAGCTTAATGTATGCCATGGTGTGTACGAGGCCCGACATTTCACAAGTAGTTGGAGTTGTGAGCAGGTATATGCAGGACCCTGGCAGAGGTCATTGGCATGCTGTGAAATGGATTCTACAGTATATTAAAGGTACTGTAGATGTAAGTCTTCTATTTGAGTGGGATGTTAAAGGTGGTCAAGGTATGGTTGGATATTATGATTTTGACTATGCAGGTGACATGGATAAGCGACGATCTACTACTGGTTACTTGTTCACTTTAGCCAAGGCGCTAGTGAGTTGGAAATCTACCTTGCAATCTACAGCTGCTTTGTCTACAACCGAGGCGGAGTACAAGGCTCTGACAGGGGCTGTAAAGGAAAGTATTTGGCTTCATGGGTTGCTTAAAGACTTGGGAGTTAGTCGGAGGCACATCACAGTGCGCTGAGATAGTTAAAGTGCTATTCATTTAGAAAAGAATCAAGTCTATCATGCAAGGACGAAGTATATTGACGTTTGTTATCACTTTGTGCAGGAGATACTCGAAGAAGGGGATATCCTTGTTCAAAAGATCTGAATGACTGAGAATCCTGCAGACATGATGACCAAGGTGGTGACCACAGTTAAGTTCAAACATTTCTTGGACTTGACCAACATCCTGCACGTTCAAGATGGCGCATGAAGGCGCATTCGAAGACACTTCTATTTATTTTTTGAGAGAGTGTGTTTTGTTTTTTGAGTGGGATAAACCAAGGTGGAGAATTGTGAGATGTGGTTCATCCAACATTGATACTTTAGGAAAAGGGACACTTGTCCCTTTACTATAAATAGGGGTTAGTATTATGAGATGTGGTTCATCCCACATCGATATATTAGGAAAAGGGATACTAGTCCTTTACTATAAAATAGGGGTTATTATCATCCTTAGTTTTTCATCCCTTCAACAATCAACTTTATACATAGTTAAGTTGTATTGTCTTCTCTCTTTGTATTTCTAAAGTAATAGTAAAGTCAGTTATATTTCTGGTGTCTTGTTTATAGCTTTATCTAGCAGCTATTGTGGGTAATTTTGTAGTGCTTTATTGTGCTAAGAAATTACAGTCAGGAAATTCAGTCTAAGGAAATGGTTCCTAAGCGGGACCATTGTGACCCTACCATGACCTGGGAATTTTTTTTGTACGTAGTGATTTTCTAGTACAATCATTTACTCTCTTACCCAGTCGCTTCTGCAAAACAAAAGTCTTATTCCTTCCTTTTTTTGCTCTTTTCTTGTCATTTTGTATTGGTATTTCTGCTTCTATCTCTCCGAAATCTTCCTCTTCAAAACTCTCCTTCTTTTTTTTCTAGGTTTTGGTGGGCTTTGCTCTGTTGCGAGTTTTGGGGTTAGTGTGGGTTTTGGGCTCCATAAACTATGAAGGTTTTTGAGGTTGATGGAACCATCATGTCGAGCGGCCGTTATCTTTTAAGGAAGCTTTATTTGAATCATCAGTAAGAGATTGTTCTTTGGGCCACATACTAGTCCAGAACTGGAGTGTTTTCAGTGTGTTTAGGGTTTATATGGTGGCCTGAAACCTTTTTATGCTTGAATTTGAAAGGGTGAAAGCTCTACATGTCATTCTCACCCGTGGATCTTGGATAGTTAATGACTCGCTCTTTGTAGTTCCAATATTTAATCCTAATAATGCTCCGGAAGATCATATTTTCCCGTGGGTTCCTTGTCGGGTCCGGATATATGATGTTCCAGCTAGCTTCCGCCATCTTCAATTTGCAACAGAGTTGGGGGCAAAACTTGGGCGATTCCTAGAGTCATAAAGGATCCATCCATTTCAAGATATTGGTATGTTTGACTTAAGGTGCTCTTTAATATTCAGGCTCCTATCATGCGCTGTCTCCTGATCTTGTTAGAAGGAAAGGATATTGTCTTCCGAATCTCCTATGATAATATACCATCGATTTGTTCACTCTATGGGCTGATTTTGCATACAAAGGATAACTGCCCATTGTATGTGGCTATGTATAGAGGCTTTTCAACAAAATCGAGATTTCAGGGTTGTCATGATGGCTATGGGTCTTGGGTAAGATGTGTGGGGTGGCATCATATTTGCTGGGGAATAGGTGCTTTGATGCAATAGGTGAGAATGGGTTGGGGATAAGGAGGAACAATGTGTGCCTCTCTCTCTGTTGAGCTCGATGATTCTTCTCTCCGTAATGTGGTTGTTATGTCTATTGATCAGCATGACATCTCTTGTTGTATGGGAAAAAGAAAGTTTGATCAACTTCTTGCGAATGCCACTAGAGATGAGTTATGGGATTTAAGGATGTATGAGGCGTCTCGAGAAGGTAAGAAGGTTTAGTCCTTACTCCTTTAGCTCCTTCTATTTTGGCAGGTTCAAGTGGTGATTCATTCAAGAATGACAGTGAAAGGGCAGCTCTAAGGGAGGCTCGGGGTCGCTTGAGGAAATGAAATCGTTGTTTGGTATTTGCATAGAGATGGACCCAACTTATGAAATTAGATGGGGTTTGCTTCTTCTTCGGTCGACAATGTCCAAACTAATTTGTTTTACTTTACATACTATGGGGGAATCTATCTTTTATTATGCATGGGCTAAGCGTGTTGTTTTTATTTGTTAGATAATTCGGATGGGTATCAAAATAAATTTTTGGTGGCGACTTTCTAGGAGTCTCTCTTTTCTTAGATTAGTTTGGTCTTGTTTTGAATTTGTCTGGTGGATAGGAATCAGTATGAGGTTGGATAACTTTGGTCTAATTGGAATTATGAAGAAGCTACGAATGCGGTGAAGGTTGGTCGACGCTAGGTCTGCTCGTGTGACTTCCTACGTGGAATCTGTTGCAAATGGTGGCAAGTTGTTTTTTTTTTCTTTCTTTAATCTAGGTGTTGGGGTTGTTGCTTTGGGTCAGTACTTTGCTACATTTACTATATATACATGCAAACAAGAAACAATCCCACAACACTGATACCAACCATTAGTTACTTGTTAACCTTAACATATATGTGGAATGCTAAGTGGTTTCTACTTACATCCTATGTGAATCATGTATGTTCTTCTAATTATATACCGCCACATACAAAATCACTAAAAGATAGATAAAACTGTCACACACACACACACACACATATATATATATATATATCAAAATGTACAAGACCTAAAAGTCTAAAACAGGAAAATCTCTTGAAACAACCACCCCCTTGGTACTTTCAATTCATTAAACTAAGAAACCATATAACAATAGTACAACACCTATAAAGGGGTGAAGCCCTACAAAAGAAAAATAAATAAAGACATACTAACTTTTTAAGTAAGACTAACATTAAGTCCAAAAAATAAAAGAACCATGAGTGGATGATCTTTCTACATAATCAAGATCTTGTCTTATAAAACACCAAAATCCAAACGTGACTACTAAGTGATTAAACCATTATACTTGAACTAGAAGTCAATCAACCTAAACAAGAAGATTTGTATCACCCATTTTGGACATCATCTTACCAATTAGAACGAGGAGAATAAATTCCTTTAATCAAACCTTAAACATTAATCCATAAGCATCTTAAGGAGAGCAATCATCATAATGAAATCAACAAATTTATTGACTAAAAGAGAAATATATGTAACAACATAGTTTCAAGTTGTTGGTGGCAGCTTTGATTGAAGTCTCACGGTTTTATTTTTGAGGGTCAACCACGTACACCGCTTAAAACATGTCTACCATAGGAGAGTATCCACACCCTTATAAGGAGTGCTTTGTTCACCCCCTTCAACCGATGTTGAAGCTGTTGGTGGCATACCACACTCACCTCTTGAAGGGAGCCCAGCATCCCCGCGGGTCACTGGTACTTCTTTGACCACCGGCTTTGATATCATATGTAACAACCCAGTTTCAAGTCACTAGTAGATATTGTTGGCTTTGACTAAAGTCTCACAGTTTTGTTTCTGATGGTCAACCAGGTACACCACTCAAAACGTGTCTACCATGGAGGAGTATCCACCCCCTATAAGAAGTGCTTCGTTTGCCCCTTCAATCGATGTGGGAGCCGTTCTTGGCACACCACTCACCCCCCTGAAGGGAGCCCAGTGCCCCCCGCGTGTCACTAGCACATCGTTTCTACCACCGGCTCTGATATCATGTCTAACAGCTCAGTTTCGAGTCGCTAATAGATATTATCTACTTTGACTGAAGTCTCATGGTTTTGATTTTGAAGATCAACCAGGCACACCACTCAAAATGTGTCTACCATGAAAGAGTATCCACAACCTTATAAGGAGTACTTTGTTCGCTGCTCAAACCAATGCGAGAGCCGTTGGTGGCACACCACTCACCCCCTGAAGGGAGCCCATCGCCCCAGTGGGTCACGGCACATCAATCCTACCACTGGCTCTGATACCATATGTAACAACCCAGTTTCAAGTCTCTCATAGATATTGTCCTGATCTAAGTCTCACGGTTTTGTTTCTGAGGGTCTACCAGGTACGCCGCTCAAAATGCGTCTGCCATGAAGGAGTATCCACACCCTTATAAGAAGTGCTTCGTTTGCCCCTCCGACCAAGGTGGTACCCATGTGTGGCACACCACTCACCCCCTCAAGAGAGTCAAGCACCACCGTAGGTCACTAACACATCGACCCGGCCATCGGCACTAATACCATATGTAACAACGTTCAAGACGGACAAAACTGTGAGACTTCAGTCACCGGCTAGGAAAGACTTGCCCATGATGCTAACATACTGATCGTCTCAAACGGAAGCTTCAATTACCCCACTCCACCAGATGCTAATGTATAAATTTTATTGCTTCATTTTTTAAAATTGTAAGAAACTTCTTACGTACGTACAAAGACTCTGATTACCCTTTATGATGTATAAAAGTACTATTTAGTCGACAAGGGATACACAAATTCTGGAGGTGTTGTGATGCCTTTCTCGACCGCGTACCACTCATCAAAATGGAGGGGGTGCTCCATCAACTGGTCGTGAGGAGATTTTAAGCAAATGTCACTTTTCTTTGTGTAGTGTAATTGAAAGGGTGTTTGGTATACTCAAGAAGCGTTGGTGTATTTTAGACCACATACCACATTACTGATCGACGGATAAAAGTAGGATAGTTTTAGCGTGTTTCTCTTAAAACAACTACGTACGACTGCTTTATCCACTTGACTTCATTTTCATGAGCTTAAAAACGAGTATGAAAGGTACGCAAACAATGATCAAGAAGATGATGGTGCTGTTGCAAATGATGTAGAGGTTGTACATGATCCAATTAGATGCCAATGGACACTGTTCATGGCGCTATTGCAAATGAGGTTATGTCATCTACGGCCGTATGATGTGTGAGAGCTAAATGCATCTCCTTACTACATATATACTCCAAAATGCTTGCAAGCCATAAAACTAAATGGGCTTAGACTGAGTTTTATTATTCTACTTTTTATAAGATTAACCATGTGGGTGTATTTGACATTACTTAATGGTTTACATTTTCTTGGTCTTGTATGTTTATTATATTTATGTACTATTTAGGTATGAAACAATATTTCTTAATTTTGGAGATGTTGTTAGGTAAAGTATGTGAAGTTGTATAAATCAATCAAATCCACAAGAGAAAACACTTCTCTAAAGTCGAACTGTTGTACAATCAGTAACATGCGTGAACTAACAGTTTTTTTACTAAATGCAACATACAATTTACTAATTACAAAAAAATGATTTTTTAAAACCAACAGCAGGCTTCCACTGCACACCAAAAACCAAAAGCAGACAGCTTCTGTGAAACCATTATTAGATAGCTTCTTAATTTTCCAACAGCAAGACTCAACAACAGCCCCCACCAGCTGCCCCCAAACAAACCCAATGTGACCAAAATATTGTGCACATATGAAAGTATATTTTTGTATAATTGACAAAGATACAACGTATATGCAAGTCATTGAAGACAAATTGTTTAAAACAATACTACCCTCATGCCACTAGGATTGTCCTGGTTACGATATGATATGTTGTTTGACTTTAATATTTAACATATAAGATAAAATAATTTGATAAATTTTATTCATGCAATTCCTTGTTTACTTGATAAACTATAATTTTATAAAAATCTTTTTATCTTATATGTTAAATGTTGAAGTAGAAAAATGTGTCAAAAAAAATCAGAACAATCCTAGTGGGACTAAGGTAATATCAATTATTTTATGTTTATGGAAATTTCACCGAATATTACTAATTGATCTCTTTCAAGTGGTTAACTAACAACAAGGGTATTTTAGACTTTTCCAGGGATATTAATGGAACAGCTGATGGAACACGAGATTGAATGTTATCTTGTGAAATTAGTTAAAACTCAGTGTTATTTTGTATAATTTTAAAAACATAGTGATATACCGTGAATAAAGTAAAAACTATAGTGATATTTGGTAAAACTTCCTTTTTTATATAACTATGTGATAATCTTGTCAGTGCTACGTCTGTTCCGAAAAGACCCAGTGACCATATATTACTACTAAGGGCTCGTTCGTTAACTAGATGGAAAAACAGGCCCACATTAATGTGGCATTAATCTTGTCCAGTTCATCTTATGAGCCTTTTAGACCCGTTCAGTAATGAGATTGAAAAATTCATCCATGACTGTATGCAAAAGACCAATAACCCCTTCCTTTTTAGCTTCTGCCCAGTATATTTTCTATCGGTCCACCTCAACAACACCACCATCTTCTTCCTCTGGTAACATTGTTTTTCTCTCTCTCATCTTTCTTCTTCTTTGTTCTTCGGTTCGACCTTTGTCTATTACAAAACCAAGAACTTTCATTTTTTCTGCACATTTTCGTTGCTGTGTCGACATCACCATCTTCTTCCTCCGCTAACTTTTCTGTTTTTGCTTCTCAAATTGAATGCGGTTGTTGAGGGACGCCCAGAACATCCTTCTGGGTTTGCTTCTCAAATTGAATACGGTTTCTTTGTGTCATTGAATGTAGTAGTCGGTGGATATGTCAGCTGGTGGAAGGGGGTATATTGGGCATTGTTCAATTTCATTTGACGGGATGAATAAAAAACGCGGCATATCCCGCGTTTTCCTATCAGCTCTGAATGAGAGATTAATCCCCCTATGCAGATGAATGAAGCTGGAGATTAATCTTCTGTTCATCTCAAAAATAGGGATCTAGCTTGTGAACGAACGTCACCTAAGAAGATTACACGCCTACATTCAACTAAACCCAAAAAGAATCTCATATATAGAGTTTGATGAAAATGTGCTAACAACCTAACTTAATACTTATAGGGACAAGCAAAGCCCATTTGTGGGTATCCGCAACAATGTCCACGAAGAAAGTGCAAGAGAAAACCCTCATTGAACAATCCATAACAAAGATTGGCCTTAACAGCATTCCTCGCCACTTCAAACTACCATCAACACGAAAGATAACCACCCATAATAGCATCCCAACCGCCAAAAAAATGGCAATTTCTATTGTACAACCGGTTGTACGGTGAGCATCGTACAACCGTTACAACCGTTCATTTTAAATTCAAACGTTGTTCAAATTTTTGTATTGATTGTTCATATTGATGTAAAAAGGTCCATGTGTTATTGTGAAAGTTGTTCAACTTTATATGATGATTGTTCAAATTAATTGTGAAGAATGTTCGGGAATGTACGTAAACATCGTACAACCGGTGCAAAAAAATAAAACCAAGCTACGCTACGCTAAATTATACGATATTATATTACCACAAACCAAAAACATCAGTAACAGTGCCAAATAACATTCTCATAATGCCAATTCTTCCAATACACTTTTCATCATTGGTACGTGTTGATTAAATATGCCAATTACTGTTTTGGAACATAACATTTCGGCTAACGTTTGTAATTGATGAAGGTTTGTTGGGTAGTATTTTGACTTTTAACTTTCATAAAAACACTCATTTTTACAACATCTCCTAATTTTATCAATGAGTCTTAGCTACAACTATATGTAGCCATCTTTGGCTACATTTTTCATGGTATAGTTTATATAGAGTAAATGTACATGTTTTATAAGTTTGTTGTACAGTTTATAAAGTTAGTATGTACATTTTGTATAAATTCAGAAATATCACAATTCACTGTATACATGTACATATACATCAGTACAGTTTTAAATGATCAAATGTACAGTTTTCAATAACCAAATGTACATGTATGTAGCTATCTATACCTACATATGATTGTAGCCAAGAAATTGGGTAATTTTATAGGTAGATGGCATAAATTTGGTGGGATAAGGAAAAAATAACTTATAAAATCAAAATATAATAGTCCTTTTCAAAACCTTTAAATTCTTTTCTCTGTTTGATGGAATGGAATAAACCACTTTAAAATAATCAAAACATATTCAATAATTGATGTTGAAGATCCTTTTCTCTTCCAGTTTTTTTTTAACTTTCACTATCCTAGCTAGTGAATTGTTCGCTAAAACAGTACTATCTATATTAGAGTGGCATCCCTATGAATTTTCTGTGTTTTCAATCATATAAAAGATATTGTATATACTATATTTAATTTTTGGGAGTTAATTTATGATATTTTTATTTATATACTTTATTTAAAATTTAATAACATAAGGGCAAAGTTTTTTTTATATTTAGAAAACAAGTATTGGATTTATAATATTACTAATATATTATAGAAGAGTAGAAAATTCTATTTTTTATAAAAATACTGGCCCGTTTCTACCACATATTTTTTAGGAAAAATTACATTGCCCACCCATGACGTTTGGCGAAATTACACAGCCCACCCATGAGGTTTCAAAAATTACTTTGCCCACCCATGTGGTTTCCACAATTTTACATCCAGCAACTTTTCTAATATTTGATCAACTTAAAAGATGGTTAAATGATATCCAAATTTGATGAAACTTTACATGGACAATATTAAAGTGTTATATTTTGGTAAAACGTGAAATCCAACGTTTTTTAAGCTCATATATGATCCGTGGGACCCGATGAACGTGTCTCATGTTTCATTGGGTCCCACAGGTCATATATGACCTTAAAAAACTTTAGATTTGGCATTGAACAAAAATATAACACCTTAGCATCGTCCATGTAAAGTTTCATCAAATTTAGATATCATTTAACCATCTTTTAAGTTGAACAAATATTAGAAAAGTTCTTGGATGTAAAATTGTGGAAACCACATGGGTGGACAAAGTAATTTTTGAAACCTCGTGGGTGGGCTGTGTAATTTCTCCAAACGTCATGGGTGGGCGATGTAATTTTCCCTATTTTTTAACACATTAAATGATACATAATCAACTATAAATCACCAGCTTTTACAATATATAGCAATATGTTTTCATAATACCAAAATGTAAAAGTATCATACTCTAACATTATAGCTTAAAAAACACCAGGTTGCAAGATAACAATCTAACATTACAATTAAAGTAAATGATAATAAGACACTATTAATAGAACAAACTCAACACACAAACTAAAAAATTATTCATTATATCCGAATACTCTTTTGCTATTCTTAAATAATTACCAAAGTTGCTACTGTTTTTTAGGAAAATTATAACTATGATTAGCCATAGATGCTTAAAACATGGTTTGGTACATTGTCCCCACCCAAATGACAACCTGCTTCTCCCTTAACCCAACTTGGGCTAATACATGCGCCTCACAAACATCCTCCCTAGGCACATAAACAAAATGCCTATCACCAAACAACCTTGTTTTCGATCCTAATCTGTTCAAAAAGAAACTAACATCACTTTGTATCTTTCCCTCACTCATCAAAATACTAATATTAGATTTACAATCAGTAGAAAACATAAATTCGATCAAAACCCACTGCCAAAGCACTTTGCAGCCTCAATTCCAACGCTAGTGCTTCAACCTCTTACACTGATGATGCACCATAACCATCCTGTATCACTGTTTCCTTCACCTTCCCCTCCCTGACCTTACAGACCACACCAACCCCAAACGTTTTATCATGAAAAAAAGCTACCATCCACATAATCTCGGGCATAAGAATCATCCAACTATTGCTGCTGCAAGACCCGGACCTCTGCTCCCTTGACCCTTCATTGTCACCTGAAGATAACTGCTGTCTGATACCATCGTGCCCATATATCAGAGATATGGCCATGGGCCAGTTAACATTGCAAAACCAAATTTTCCAAAGATGAAGAACCAAAGTAGATAAGGAAGACATGGAAGAGTGAATACAAGAATCAAACACCCATTCCACAAAAGCCATGTCATTGTGAATATATGAAGACAAAGTAACACTAGCCAAGCCCTAAAAGTCCTGCAGTAAATCATAATGAAGAAAAACATGGGCTAGAGAATTTGTTTCCCCATAAATACAAGCATGGTCAATGCACCCTGCAAACCGAGAATGCACTGCCTTTGTTGGAATGATACCAAACACTCTTACTCGTGGAGGTAAGTTACATTTACATGCCTTACATAAAGAAAGCTGCTACCGTTGAATGACTCCTCTTCCTTTTCATACCATGATATGTAAACTACCGCCACACCATACTAGTCAATCTATTGATTGATTAGTCAAAGAGCTTATTAAATTTGTATGTTATGTATCTTTATTACATAAATCAACATATATTGGTTTGTTTGATTCATTATAACATGATTTATAAATTTTATTTTATTTTTTAAGTTTTTGTCTTTTACTTTATTATATTTTTTCATATTTGCATAAATAATGTGTAGGATCACTGGAGCTGATGTAGTCTGTCTAGGTTGTTAAACTCAGACAGACTAGGTCTAGATGTAATGTATGTAGCAAAAGCAACACAATACATATACAAGAAGGAGAAACTTTATTGATATAATTTTTAGGGTTACAAGAAAGTATCTCACACCAGGGGTTAGGTTGACATACTCTGTCTAACGCCCACACCAACTCCTCAATGAGTAGATCAATACAATATAAAGAGAAATAAGTGCAAAATCTTTTAAAAGCTTGATATAAGAATTGTAGCTTGTAATAGGAATCATGTCTCTTTTTCTGGTGACTTTTCCCTAATATAAGAAGTATTGGAGCGGAAAAGCATAAATGAATTAGCAGAAATGAGCTTCCTTTTATAATGAGGTTGTCTAGACGGTTGACAGAGTCTGTTTCTGATTTTTCAGGAGCACAACATCCACATTGCATGATTTTCGGACCTAAATGTTTCCTGGACGTTTATAAGCCTTGACCCTCAATTTTTGGCCAACTACAAAGCCAGTGAACGACTTGGAAGCATTCTCCCGTGAATTTTGCAGCCACTTACAGCTATCATCGTCAGCTGGACTCTGTCAAGGTGATGTACTATGTCAAGACGATGGACTCGATCTGTCGAGAAGCTTTAAGTCTTATTGTACATTCTTTGCAATGCCCTCTTTTTTTATATGTTTGTATTGGTTGTCTACTGACATTGATTGACCCATCAACTCAATTGATCGAATGCATTCATTAATGCACTCTGTTTGTACTGATGAACTTCATTTAACAACAAAACTCCAAGTTTAAGCATTTCTTCATTGACTCAATTTGCGCGTTGATTGAGTCATCATCGGCAAAATCCAAAAATTCCAACAAAATGAAATGTGCACTCCTTTCACTCGAATTGATTGTTTTTAGTTTCGATAAAAAGTTATTATCTTGCACAATTATAGAACATTATATATAATCAAGTTGATATTTAAAAAATATCAAAGTGTATAATTTGTATATTATATATTAGTATATTAATGTTTTGAATAAATTTACTTTAAATTAAGTTTGTTGTCCAATTTATAGAAAGTTTATTGCACTGTTCTAGAAAACACTCTTATTGTAGGTAAATTTATTTTCTAATATGTAAATGCCTAACTGAACTAAAGTAATGTATGTGAAATGAATTATTTACAAGAATTTAGTATATATTATGAATAATTTATTTGGCTTCCATATTTTTTATGGTTATAGTTATTTTAATAATTTTGAACGAATTATATAATAAATTTAGTATGTTATAATTTTTTTAAGATATATATAAACTTGCGTGATGCATGATTTATAATTAACTTTTAATAAATTTATATTATTTTATAACTAAACAAAACAATTATAAAAAGACTACAATATTAAACACTATCACATGTATTAAGATTAAACTTGGCAAAGGTGACCCGAACCAGAAAAACCGAACCGATCCAACCCGATCCGAACCCGAACTTAAACTGAATAGTGTGATCCGAAATGTGACCCAAAAATCCGAACCGAACCAAACCAAAACTGAATCAAACTGAAATTTGGTATAACCGAATCCACCAGAACCGAATTCACCCGAACCGAATCCACCCAAACCGAATCAACCCAAACCGAATCCACCCGAATGTTTTGCTAAATCTAAATCTACTATAGTTGTTCCAACTGTAAAAATAATCTTGAAACCAAAAACACATAATGGAGATTTAGACATCCAATAAGTGTTCATTGCTCACAAATGATATATATATATATAATATTGAACATCTTCAAGCATCTCAAGTCTTGTAGTAATAAAACATTCATAAACTGTGTTGTTATTCTTCCCACACATGGATGTTTTGCTCCAAACTATAGATGTTTTGCTTTAAAATGTTTATAATACAATTTAATGTGTATCATTACTATTTTATAATACTAAACAAATTTTGATTTTAATAAAATTAGGTTTTTTTATGTTTAGGACACGAGACTTGTGAATGGTTTAAATGTTGATGAATTTTAATTATAAAACCTAAACTTTGTAGTTGAGACATATACTATTCAAGATTAATTTGTATATGCCTAAAGAAAATTATGCAATAAAATGAGGAAAATAAATATTCCAAATGGTAGATTATTGTGAATCGTGAGATAGACTAGCATTTTGGAGGATGAATAAGGTTTGGAGGATGAATAATCCCCACCTTATTCCATCTACCTTAACAACTTAACCTAAGATGTTGTATAAGACAATGTAATGTGTATCATTACTATTTTATATTACTCTATATTTTATAAACTTAGGTTTCTTTATATTTAGGACTTAGGAATGGTTTGAATGTTGATGGATGGGCGTGGGCGTGTGACACTTGTGCGAGGCGGTGATGGATGGGTGTAGATGCGTGACGCTTGTGGAAGGTGATGAGCTCAGGGTGTGACGGGCGTGGGATGACGGGAGGCACGTCGTCGGGCGTGGGCGGGGTAAACTGGACATCGATTGCCGAATATTGACCACTAATTCATAAAATCTTAATTTGTACTTAGTCTATACAATTAATAGTTTAAATTCATTTACAAAATTTGTCATCTAGTTTAATTTTATCCAACCTATACACAATAGAAGTTTTGATCAACAGTAACACTATATTAAAAGAATTTGAAGCCGCATATGAAAATCAATGCAAGTTACGAAGGTTGCTTAAAATTCGTACTTTAAATTTTTTATCAATTAAACCCGGATAAGTCACCCGAATTTGACCTATAACCCGAAAAAACTGAATGACTCAAAGGCTAACGCGAACCAAAAGCACCCAAACTCGAACTCAACCAAACCGAAATAACCCGAATCAAATTTAAACCATTGAACCCGATCCGATCCAAACCAAACCGAATAGTAAATATCTACAAATTGACCCAACCCGAACTGAACCGAACCGAGTGACCCGGATTGCCAGGTCTAATTAAGATAGGCGATCAAAACGTTACTCCAAATAGATATCCAAGCCAAAATTTCTCAAATATGATTACAAAAAGACTTGACAGGGCTGTTATATTTTGCTATGTTTATTTATTTATCTGCTGTTTTTTAATGAGGTATCAGTTTTACTGTTTGACATAAACGGCGTAAAAGCTAACCGCTGATAATGGACAATCAACTTTTTTAAGTTGGAAGCTGCCAGCTAAATTTGAACAGCTGATAACTAATCTTAATTAGACAATTTTCCTCAAAAAAAAATCTTAATTAGACAATTGAATTCAACTAGTGTACTCTCTCATCGTGGGTTTCGATCATCCAATCTTTTGTACCGGGTTTATTTGATAAGCTAGTTTATTATCTCTATATGTCACATACATCAATTGTCATATCAACTATTTTCTCTTCTATTTTTTCTAACTTTCAGCTGACAACTGACATCAACTAGATTATCAGCCGTGCAAAAGAATGAGCGCAAATTAGTTTATGCGAATCAAACTAAAACAATGTTACTACTAGCAGCAGCAGTCGTTTATTGTCGATATCTTACGGAGTTGAGGTGAAGGAGGATCACTGTTTATTTCCAGCATTGTATCTTCACCAAAGCTCAAGAAGGTCCAACCCCACCACTGGGGTCGTCCCCTGAAGGGAGGAGAGAGGGAGGAAGTGAAGACAAGAGATCCACCGTGTGAAATCAAAGGGGCGAAACCCCAGAGTGGACAACAAAAATCCATCTTTAAGAAGAAAGCAAAGGCAAAAGAGAACTCAATTCTTCTACTACCAACCAACCCAGCTAATGCTACACTTCTTTCTTTCTGGCCTAAATTGTCTATTTTAATGGCCTAGTACTAGCACCAGTACTAGCGGCTCTATCTTTTCGTCCATCTGCTCAGTTCTGCACACGGGTGAACAGACAATAAAAGCTTTTTACCATCTTCTGATTCTGATTAACCCGCTGTCAGTACTGGACGCTTTTCCACCTCCTCATCTGACACGCAAAAAATAAACTTTAAAATAACGCACGAGAGACAGAGAAACAAGGAGAAAGAAGGAAGAAAAGGGAAAGCGAAGGAATTATGGGTTGCTGTCACTCCTCTCCTCTGTCAGAAACCCGCCGAGAAGAAAAGCAGAATCACCACCACCACAACCGCCATCGTCCAATCACCCCCGCTTCCGGTATTGCAGCCTCCGGTGGAGGTGGTGGGCCGTCCACCACGAGCTCCGCCGTTGCTTCAGTCGAGTCAGGGGTTCCCGCTTTTGCTGAGTTTTCTTTAGCTGACCTCAAAGCAGCAACTAACTGTTTCAGCTCCGAGTTTATAGTGTCCGAGAGTGGTGAGAAGGCCCCTAATTTGGTTTACAAGGGTCGGTTGAAGAATCAGCGCTGGATCGCTGTTAAGAAGTTTACCAAGTTGGCATGGCCTGATCCAAAGCAGTTTGCTGTTAGTACCTGTACCACTAACTTCAGGCTTTTATTTTATTGTTTTCATGGCTCATCTGGGAATAAGACAGATGCTTGCCGTATTAAATTGCTTTAATTTTTTTGTGGGTTATGATGTTTTCTCATCTCGGCTCTGTAAATTTGTTTGTGGGTTTCTTCTAACTTGGTCATAATTAGGAGGAGGCCTGGGCTGTTGGGAAATTGAGGCACCGTAGGCTGGCCAATTTGATTGGCTATTGTTGTGATGGAGACGAGAGGTTGCTGGTTGCTGAATACATGCCCAATGATACTCTTGCCAAGCATTTATTTCACTGTATGGGTTTGTTCTCTCTCTTTCAACTTTTCATATATATATATATATATTTATTTTAGTAATCAAGTGTGGCTCCTCTCTTATTTCTTAGTATACTCTCACTTGGAATTGGGAGAATGGGTTTTGGTGTGTGAGTTTATCATTGGTGTTGCCGAGCATTGCTAGTTTTGCAATCAAGCATGAGAAGACATGTTCTGTGTTCTTTAAATGACAATCAATGACTTCATTTCAGCGGAGGAGGATATTTATTGTCCATCTATTGTACCTCTAGCCCAAAGAGTTCACTTGGTTGGTGGTCCTAATGGGTTGTCCTGGCAATGAGGATAAGTAGATACGCACTTCAAATGATATATTTGAAAGCGACTCAATTTATTGGCTGGGCAAGAGTGGTTTGCATTTCGCAAGATTTTATTCATTTTTTATGCTTAAGTTGTCTGCAATCGATTTTAATAAGGGTGGAGTAGTTTTACTGGATGTGATCCTCAATCACTAACTTCTTTGCCAGTGGAAATAAGCTTTTGTTGCTGAAGGTGGATAATAAATTTGAATACTGTATGTGATTGTGTATATGTAAGATGCAACAGCTAATTTCATTATACACGAACTGTACTTATTTTGTCCTTCATTATCAGGGGAGAACCAAACCATTGAGTGGGCCATGCGACTGAGAGTAGGTCTGTATATTGCGGAGGCTTTGAATTATTGTAGCTCTGAAGGCCGCCCATTGTACCATGATTTGAATGCTTATAGAGTTCTTTTTGACGAGGTGTGGATGCTTTCCTAAGATTGCTATGAATTTGGAACAATAGTACAGCTGGTTTGTGCTTATGCCAAGACATTCTGATTGAATTCTCTATGTTCTTGGTTTTAGAACGGTGATCCAAGACTATCATGCTTTGGGTTGATGAAAAATAGCAGGGATGGTAAAAGTTATAGCACAAATCTTGCCTACACACCTCCAGAATATCTGAGAAATGGTGATTTCTCTGAATGACTCTATATTTCCTGCATTCTGTCTGTTTCATAGTTCAATTACCTGTGAAATGTTATGTGCGCTCTATTTAGCTGAATCATATCTGCATGCTAGAGAACTTTGCTGCTCATATATAGCTAATAAGTAATCTCGTTATATTCTTAGCGATGGAGAGTTCAGTTATTACTGATGATTCAGATGCCTTTTTAGTGGCAGCTGATTCAGTCTTTTGTTCATCTACAACTTTCCCTGCTGGGTTGGGAGAGTTTGTAACAAATGCAATGACAAGGAAGGATCCGTTTGTTTTTAGTACATGTTGTATTAAGACTGCCGGAGCTGTAACAGATAATCGGTTTGGATATGTGAGGGCAGAATATCATTTTGGATCCTATAGTTCTTCTTAGAATCTTGAAGCATCTAAAATCTTGTGTATGCTGTCTAATTGTGGAATTAAAATTTTATATAAGCTGGCCACTCTGCTTGGAAGTGTTGGCTGGGTTCGATTCAAAATATAACTGTGTGCTATCTGCATGCCTTCTTTATCAATCAAAGTGATTCTCTTTTTTCTTCTTCCCTACTACAAAAAGCTTGGTGATTGATCCTAATTAACTGCATATGGGTGTTAAAATCCTTGACAGTTTCTTCTGCCTGATCTGGCTCAGATTTGACTTTGGACTGATTTGAAAGCATTTCTAGATCATAGATCTGTTGTCTTGCAGACATGCTAAGTAACTTTAGTGTGCTGGTTAGACTGTAAGATAGTCCTTGATGACTGTACAAGCTTAGATGGTAGAAGAAGCTCACTAGACTGTACTTGTTAGTCGTCCTGAATTTGGCATTGCTAATTTTGGTGATGCATATTTTGGTTTCTTTCTTCATTGAATTATGTAGTTCAAGGCGATATTGACCATCCCTGCCATAAAAGCTACTTAAATATGTTTCTTTTATTGGTTGTGTACTCTTCTGACCATATCAATTCATGTGCTGTGACGTCTATCTGGCTCTCTACACTTGGTTTTTCCACCAAGAAGAATTCAAGGAGATGTCATATATGCTATCCTTAAGACCAATTCTGGATTTATTATACTGAACTGTTGTGCTTCTTAAACTTTCTTGCTATTATAGTAGTAACTTTTATGAGATATCTGTCGTTGCCCATCATTTTGTACTTATTTCCCCTGTTTATTGCAGGAAAGGTCACCTCTGAAAGTGTTATTTACAGCTTTGGCACCATTCTTTTGGATGTATTGAGTGGAAAGCACATCCCTCCAAGCCATGTAAGTGAGCTGAGTTTAGACTTGTATTTTGCTTCTAACATGTCTTATCATTAATTATGTGAAGTTGATGAAAAAGGCTGGTTTGAACTTGTTGGTGTGAGCTAGGTAATGGTCAGAAGTGGAGGGAGAAAACAGCTATACAGTTTTTCAATTTTTTTTGTTTTTGTTTTTGTTTTGGCCTTTTAATGGTGACATGTATTTGCCTACATTGGCCATAACTTGTAGAGTTGGCTAAATGATTTGTAACACATGTTGCCGGGGCATCAGTTGCAGTTTTGATTTGAGTATTTCATGGGCAGTAAGGACATAAGATCTCATGATATGTCATCAATCTTTCACATTAGAATCGTTCTTTGTATAGGCACTTGACATGATTCGAGGCAAGAACATCACCACTCTGATGGACTCTCATTTGGAGGGGAAATTTTCCATGGAAGATGCGACAACAGTTGTTAATGTTGCTTCTCAATGCTTGACATATGAGCCAAGGGAACGACCAAACACCACTGATCTGGTCTCGACACTCTCAGTTCTTAATACAAAGCCAGATGTAAACACTTCATACTTTCCATCTTCTGTTATTATTTTGAATTGCAATTATGGTATCTGTTTCTAACTTCTGATCTCGTTCGCAATGGTTTATGCACTACATGAGATTGAGAAGCTATACATGTCATGTGTTTTGTATTATAAGAACTTAGGGTTTGGATTTGCTTCAAATTGAAACCCTGAGATATGCTCTAGAAAAAAAAAAATTGTTACGGAGAAGTGCTTATCTTGTATATATATATTTTTTTTAACTAGCCTTCTGTTATCTTAAAGTAGTCTTTCTGTGATGTGCCTCAGTCTCTCATATTCACTTTCGTAATATATCTGTTGGTAAATTCAGATTCCATCTCATGTTATGCTTGGAATTTCAAAGGATGAAAAAGCTGCAGTAACTCCGCAACGTCCACTTTCACCAATGGGTGAAGCTTGCTCCAGGTCAGACCTCACTGCTATTCATCAGTTATTGGTGATGGCTCACTATAGAGATGATGAGGGAAGTAATGAGGTAAGTAATCTTGGAATAATGGTTTGTTTTATATCCCTCGACTTCTAGTTGACGATAATCTGGACGTTTTAGCATCTTTTCTTTGTACACTTTTCAGTTATCCTTTCAAGAATGGACCCAACAGATGAAAGATATGTTAGAAGCACGGAAACGTGGAGACTATGCGTTCAGAGATAAAGATTTTAAAACTGCTATTGATTGCTATTCCCAGGTAAATATGATGCTTCTGGTAGAACTTTGGTGCGATTTTCTGGTTTATTAATAAGCCAAGCTAGTCTTTTGTTGATGGTAACAATTGGGAATTGTATATATGTAGTTCATACCCTACTTATCATGAATTCTGTGATTATTGTAACAACTGGGGAATTGTATATATGTAGTTCATAGGCGTTGGAACCATGGTTTCTCCAACCGTGTATGCCCGCCGGAGTCTATGTTACTTGATGTCTGACCAACCTGATGCAGCCCTGCGAGATGCAATGCAGGCGCAATGTGTGAATCCCGAATGGCCGACCGCTTTCTATATGCAGTCAATCGCTCTGGCAAAGCTGAACATGCAGAAGGACGCTGTGGACATGCTCAATGAGGCCTCGGGCCTTGAAGAAAAGAGGCAGAAAGGTGGGAAAGGTTGATTTTGATCTTTGATCGATGCTCGTTGATTTGTCTTGTGGATAAAGATACAACGCAAAACCAGGATTCTGGTGTTATGGGTGTGGCTAGATGAGGGATGAAACAGAAAGAGGGAAAAGAGTGGGAAATCGGAGATGAAGAATTAAGGAAAGGGTTCGTCACTAATTGGTTCGGTGGGAGGATGTAATCATAAAAAACTGCACTCGATACTTCTTTGATTGTAATATCATTGCTGTGGGTATTTATTGTTTGTCTAGAGTGGGAGGTAAAGAAGGGATGGGCAAATGTGCGGCCGGTTTCATTCTCGTTTTTGTTTGTGTTTCTGGAATAATAAAATGACGGGATTGTTTCATGGGTTCTACGATATCTCTCCGTCGACTTTGAAAACCTAACGGTGCACGGGTAACTAAAAAGTATTGTCTCCTTTGAGCATTATTAATGACACACACTATGCAACGTAAGCATGAAAATCCAAGCATCCGGATGGGGGTTAAAGAAAGTTAGATAGTGAAACTTCTTGTTTACTCTGTTTGAACAAGAAAGAAAGAACTTCAAATACTATTTTTTATTAATCTCAAATTTCTATAGGACTATAGAAGCTGAACAATTATTATTTCGTTCAATCTTATAAATTAGACAAATATAATTTTAAAATTGAGAAAATTACTCCAGAGCCCCTGAGGTGCGGGTATTACAATTTAACATCTTGAGGTTATCTATATATTTTTCAATCACTCAAGGTATAAAGTTTCTGACGGTGAACCCCAAATCTATAAATATGTTTTGTTTGGATATTAATTCCCTCCGGTCTAGTAACCTCACGACATTACATTGTCACAACAAAAATACTTAATACTCAACCACATTCATAATCGCTTTCTTTTTATCTGTCTTCATCAAAAGAAGAACTGTAACTTCACTTGAGCAACAAAAATGTTCACAGGAATTGCACCCTTATGGGTTTTTGTCAAAGAATAGACTTTTAGAAAGAGAGATTGTGGGTGGGAATATGCTTTAAGTATTTCATAGTTCGACAATATAACACAGTGAAAATCTAACATCGTTAATGGATAAAATGTCATGTCTGAGGGAATTAGCGTCCAAGCAAATACATTCATGGTTTTAGGGGACATAATCAGGAACCCCATACCTTGAGCGGTCGTTTAAACTAGTTCCTCATTGTATTTTGATTTATGCTTACCTGCACAAGCTTTATCCCATCTAACTCTACCGAAGCTTTGTCCTAAAACTTTATCAAAACTCATCCCGATTATCCCTTATCTAAAAATACGACTAGAGTTTGAAATATATAGGATTAACTCTCACAACATTAGTTGAGGTCCTCTAGTGGCTGAGGTCGATAGGGATATTGAAGTGTGAACCGATGCTGAGGGTTTTGGTGGGAGAAGCGACCTAGACAAAGAGTTTGAGTACAGTGTTGGTATCCCTCAGATGGCTACATTATTTGTGGCAGAAGTATCGGACTTTGTAACGGGCAAGGTTTTCGAGCCTAATGAGTTGCCTTAGTCTCAACAAGAGGGGGTTAGCACTTTCTTCTGCGGTTTCCTGGCTTTGCAGATGGTGAGATATCATGTCCTCAATATTGATCTTTTTATCTGAAACTATGATAATGTGAAGTAGGTGGAGATGGTTCAACTCGGTTGGGTGGCTATAAATGCTTTGTTGTGATTCAGTGGGTAGAGCGGCTAGGAGGCTATATCAATCCGATGTTTTCTCTCTTCATCATATTGATTACGGGATTCAGAAGACGGGAGAGGGGGTTAAGAGGAGGCTTAATGGGGTTCTATGGTTAACCGCCAAAAGGGGGCAGTCATCTTTTAGGGGAGTTGTTGCGCAATTTGACTGCTCCAGAATTAAAGATGTACTTTTTGACTGCGAGTTGGTTGACCAGATGTGAAGCGATGCTTCTAGCTCTCTAGCAGAAGTGGACACAATCAAATATGGAGTATCACTTGCAGCTACAAAAGGAATCAAGAATGTGGTGGTTATTATCAATAGTTGAGAAATCATGAAGCTGGTGATGAAGGTGCTTTCAAGGAATCAAGAGGTTTCCCCTCGTATTATTTCGATTTTTGTAAGGAGATCAATGTTAGACTCCAATATTGTAATGACATTTTCTCATTAACTCTTGATAATGCGCATATGATATGAAGTGCCGATTTGGGGCGTGGATTTGGTGACGGCCCCAAAACTCCGTCGCCCACTGAAGACCGTTTTTTTTTTTTGAAAAATTCACAATATGCCACGATTTGAGTGTAATTCACACAATGTTCACAGAATCGCGATTCGATCCCACGATTCTACGATCTTACGATCCAAATTCATAGTTACGATCCGGATCGCAAGTAGGATCGGAAATATGTAGGATCGTCAAAGGATCACGATTCCGTCGCACGATCCTACGATCCTACGCTTTAGATGTATAGTACGATTCTACGATCCCATCAATCCCAATTTTTTATTTTTTGTTTATGTTTTTCATATAAATATAAATTATATCTTAATAAAATCTAAAAAAAACAAATAGTTCTCAAAATTTTGTATAAAGTTTCATAATTCATAAAAAATCTTGACTTTGAACATTGCAACTAGATGTTATTAAAAACAACTTTTATATGTAGTTTTATTTGAGGTCATTGAATGAATAAGGATTAAGATTAGAATATCACTTCTCATTACTCCTTCCATTATGAAAGATTACAAAATGTACCTAGGTATTCATAAAATGTCTAACATTTAAAGTTTTATTTTATATTGTAATGGTTAGAAAATTCAAAGTTGTAAAACTCTAAAGTAGAAAATAAAAAAAAACTTAAAAGGACCAATACAAATTTATAAAGTATATTATTGATTACTTTGATCATTTTTTTTTCTGTATTGGTCTATAATTGAAACAATAAGCTGTACGAACTCATTTTGACTTTGTGTTCCATTGCTTACTTACTCTTTTGAATGACATAGATGTGAAAACCCTGATTTTGTAAATAAAAAAGTTGTATCTCACAATATTCATTAGGATGGTGATGAAAGAAATAAAGACGCAGATTTAAGTTATGTTTAACTTTTCTGATTTCATTGGGATGCTACACACATTGGTACTATAATAAACTTTGAGCTTTTCAAAATGCGTTAGTCCACCAAAGTTCCAGCCTTTTATCCCTTCCAGCACGTTTATCTCCATGTCCATATCTATCTCTGATCACCAATTGCTAGCCTCGTCAACATGGAAATACCACGGGCTCTCCAGGAAATGAGGATGACATCTCATCAGATAGATTCATCCCAAATCGATCACGAAAGCATCACAACACTCTAGAGCTAGCACCATAAAATAGATTGCCCCAGATTCGATACCCAACATTAGGGAGCCAGAAGGCTTAAGTTTTTGGCAAATGTTAATGATGCTCCCAAAATGCTATTGAGTTCGATGGTTCTATTTCTTCACCCCGCTTTTCCTCAGGATGCGGTTCTGTTTGCGCATTCTTTTCACATCTAACCTCTAGACATCAAAAAAGCGATAACTACAACAAAAACTATCACATCTATCCAGAAAAAACAAGGGCATTTTGTGAACATAAAAACTCAAACAATGACATATTGTAAACTACTTAACTTGAACAGTGGCATATTGTAAACTATAAAAACCAAACAAGGGTATTTTGTGTTGTAACACCCCTACCGCTAATCAAGTCATTACCTCTTAATCGGTCTCAATTACCAATACCAATGCAGCGGAAATTTACTACAAACGGTGGGTGATACAATGCCGTTAGTTACCCACGCGACTAACAAGGCCAAATCCAAACACAATATCCATTTACAATAACCAATTACCAAATCGGTCTAATGAACTTGAATATAACGAGTACTCCATACCAACCAATACATTCCATTCCTTAATCAAATCATAATACAATCCAAACCTCAATTCAATACTATACTAAGTCTCTACAATTTTCAAGATTGCCGATAACATTTCAGACTTACAATTCATCAATACAAACAAGTACAATTTTCTTAATCAACTACCCGTGCTTAAATAGCAACCCCGTCCTACCTTCGAATGGTATTCGGCTCCAAAGTACCTGTAAGTAAAAACGGTGCCCCAAGGGGCTCAGCATATTGCTGGTATGAAATTCGCATACCCCGCGTGCTAACGGGGGTACGCCGACTACTTGGTAGAGAACATGAGATTCATTTTAATTCAATAATCATGCTCGCAATTAAAGGCATTCAAACAAGGAATACAACAACAACTAACACAACAAGTTTGTTAGTTAGTATTAACTTACTCTTAGGCCTTGAGGGTTCTACCTCACTATGCCTTAGTCACTTATTCATTACCTTACCCATTCTCTTGGGTTACTCTTACTCAAGCTCCCTTATTCAAATTCTCAATTCAAGTTCTACAACTCTCGTTCTCAATTCTCAACACAATCCTCAAAGTTCTCAAACTTCAACTCTCAAATTCTCAATTTCAATCTCTATTCTCAAATTCTCAAGTTTCAATATCAATTTCTCAAAACTCAATCTCAATTCTCAAGGGACATCTTTTAAGTCATTACCCATGACCTTCGGGCAGAGTTATACACTAGACTCACCACCGGGCTTACAAATTCTCGTCTTACTTCCCCGGCTACGACCCTACACCGGGTCTAGCATGGTGGGAAGGTTCTACTATCAAACGAAACTATACACTTAGCTTCTCAAATTCTCAAACGTCCGTATCTCTACCAGACTACTCAATTTAACAAATACTCCTCTCTCGAGTTATATTATAATCATAAAGATTAGCCTAGAAGTATCTCCCTCGATATCATCTAATAGCTTAGGGAATTTTATCAATGTCTAGTATTCTCAGATTTAAGGGTTTTCCCCAACTTGTCGAATACTATTAAGTTCGGGACAATTTCTTATATTGGTCGGTTCCGCGTATTGTAGGTCGACTATTTTTCTAAGGGAGTTTGATGGTCCCTTATCATTCTTTTACTTCTCTCAAAATTTCTTTTCTTTGAACTATTATCATCCTCTAAGTAGAGGTCTCATTATTTCCTTCCACTACTGATTATTTTGTGGTTCGTTCATTTTGGTTTTCTAACCGTTATCGGGAGCTTACTAATCCCGTACAACTCTCTCTCACTTTCAGGTGAGTTCATAAATTTGTCTTATCGTATTTTCAATCAATGGTTTCCGTGTGTTTCCACGTTTTCGTTGAATTACGAATGAATATTTCTACAAGTCACTAACCAAACAATACTCATCTATGACTCGGTCTATACACTAAGTTAGACCACACAATCATTCAAGTATGTTAGTTCATACATCATGCATCAAGACATACACATCAAATGCAATAAATCATTTTCATACTTTTATCTTGATTAAGTCGGCACACAAGCACACAAATCAGTGTAATCCGGTTAGCATACAGGGCATGAGAAAATCATACCTTTCACCATGGTTTAACTTTACCGTGTCACCTCATATTGCTCGGTTCACACTTGATCCACTGATAACATTCCAAATGTTCTTATTAACATGAAGGCATTACGGTATGTAAATAACTACTACTCCCGTACTTACCCCGTTATCCCTTTATCTCGGTTTTACTCTTGTTATTTTAAGTTCTCACTTCTCAATCACATCTACCACTTGTTTATCCTTCTAATGACATTTACATGTCACCAAACAACTACTAAACATCATCTAAGACCATTACCAATCAATCCCCCATGTTTTAAAGCCTTAAAAACACTCTCGGTACATTTTTGGGGGTGGTCCGGGACTTGGTCCAGACCCTAAGTCCCGGACCAATACATTGACAAACTTTCGGCCATTTTAATAGGTTGGTCCGGGACCTTGTACCCAGCTCAAGTCCCGGACCAAGTGTAGATGGTAACTCTCGGCCTAAATTTAAGTATGGTCCGGGACTTTGTCCAAGGACCAAGTCCCGGACCCTGCTAAAAAGCTGCTATAAGGTCCTTTTCCAACCCCTTTTCCAACCTTAATCCACACTCAATCTTTCCCTAATCAATCCACATGTTTTCTAACATGTTTAACCACCTTAAAACACTCTTAATCATGCTCTAAATCATTGGTCCAATTCATTACCCAACTCTTGTTCAATTCTACCAATTTAAATTTCCATTTTCAACACTTTTGCACACTAGTGCATTACCTAACTCATCTTGACAGTTTTTACCATGTTCTCACTCAATTTGACCATTATAATTCCATCCTAGACAAATGCATTCACTATACCCAAGTCCAACTCTTGTTTTCAAAGCCTTGCACACTAGTTCTTTTCTAGCTATTCCAAGATACCAAACATCAATTTGCTACAGATTTTTACTCTTCCTTTTCCAACCCCCATATCCAAATTCAAGGGTGGTTAGTTAACCAACTCAATCCCTAACAACACCTAGTTAACCCTAGGTCATTCTTCACTCATAATAACACTTAAACCACTTAGATTTCTACACAAATTTTGCCATAGTTTCCCCACAATTCTAGCATACCCAATTGCACCATTTCTCACCTAAATCCATTCACAACTAGCCACACCCATGAAGGGTCCTACCAGCACACAATTTCCATTCAAAATTCATCATACACAATTTAATGCACCAATCATAATTCACTTGGCTCTAAGGCCCTCAAATCACAAATACTATCACCAATGCATAAATATAACCACAATTCTCTTCCCAAACTACCAACCACATTCTTAGTGTATATTTGGTTCATCCATTTCATTACCCATCCCAAAATTCTACAAACATTAGGAATATGTGTTAAGGTAGATTATTTACCTTTGATTCTCACATTTCTCTTTTCTCTTCTTTGCTCTTCTTGCTTGAAAATCGGCCAAAGGCCATGGAGTTGCCCAAATTCTATTTCAATGCCCAAGTGGGAAATGAGAACTAAGTATAACCCTTAGGCTCATGGAAAATTCCAAACTACAAAGGAAGGTGTTTAAAGCACTAATTTAGGTCATTACCCTTGGAGCTTTTGAATAGATTTTAAACCTTGAATTAAAAGGTGGGTTCCACCACCGTTGGAGGCTTGAACCAATTCTCAAATCAAGAAGAAAGCAAGGCATCAAAAAGGGGCCAAATCGGTCAAAACCAAGAAGGAAGGAAAAGTGGGTTTTCCTTGGATTTTCTTACCTTGAATGAAAGGGGAGACTCCAAGCTTCAAGAATCTCTAGCTTTCTCTTCAAATGGGCTATACCCATGGAGATGAATTTCACCATTTTGGAATTTTGAAAAGAGAGAAAGATAGAGCTTGGTGAGAGGAGCAAGAATATGTGGTTTATTTTTCATTTGGAGCTTGGATGTAGCTTGAGCAAGGTGAGGAAGTGGGCTGCCATGGAAGGCTTGCAAAATCACCAGAAATGGAGGAAGGGAGGAGGGATAATACAGTGGAAGAGAAGGAGGGAAGGAGATAGAAGAGAAAAGTGAGGAGAGAGGGGACTCTTCTTACTTTTTGTACTTTTTCACTTTTCTCTTTTGTTTTGTTTACTTACTAAGAGTCAAATGAGTCAAAAAGAGGGGTGAGTCAACATAAAAACCGGCCCCCCTATTATACATGAGCTGGGGCATTTTTTGTCTTTTACAAGAAAACACTCGTTAATTTACCCGGTTTTAGCACTATTCACTAACCGGGCCGTTTTCCGGATTTTTCTTGTTTCTTTAATTTTAATGTATCTTAAGCTTCCATCAATGTCTAATTATAGTTATTTGGTTGACTATAATTTTCGGGTTTTCTCAAAAAACGTGCTCTAAAGCTTTATTAGCGTTTTTAATCCATTTTATGGATCCGTTTTCTTCGGGAATTGTTCCAGTACATTAATTAGGCCTAACTAAGCATTAGGAATTCATCTAGGATCCTAACTGAGGTCATACACCTCCTAGAGTTACGTAACGCACAATTTTATATTTTATGCTTTTTACGCGTTTTCTCTTTTCTTTTGGATTTATTTTCTTCACCAAAATTCTTTAGGCACTATTAGGCCCTCAAATACCATATTAGAATTATTTAATCACCATTTTTAAGTTTGGGGTATTTCATTCTACCCCCCTTAAAGAACTTTGCCCTCAAAGTTGGTGAATCTAATATTGTTACTCACATAGGTACTCTATACTGAGGTTATAACCACTATATGACCTCACAGACCCCAAGGTCTGACTCAATGTATACCACACATCCAAACAACATGTCACTGCATGCATAGCAATAAAAAATATCCTTTGTCAATCTCTCCATGGGGTCCATCCAAAGATAAAGAAGGCACACTTGTCCTCTCCCATATCGAGTGATCCCTCAGGTACCGGTCATGTTTGAACACTTATGCTCTCTGGTTCACGGCTGTCATGACTTTGGGCACTTACGCTTTCTGGCCCTACGGTCCTTTGGTTCTGATCAAATTCATTTGCACATCTAGAGATCCTCAGGCACTTACTGGTCAACCACACTGACACAGGACTTCTCTACGTCCCGCTGCCCTTGGAAAGATACAAAACACGCACTACCAACGTCCTACCAGTCACTTAGTAACGTTGCTCGTCAGTTATAGTGGTTTCAAAACTAATCATCACTCCCACCGGCTCACACACTAGCCTTACTTCCCCGGTTTCGACCCAATACCGGGTCTAGTATGGTGGGAAGGTTCAGCTAGCATCCATGGAAGCGGTTTCAAAACCGGTACTCCTTCTCAAGTTTGAAGAAAAATCGTTTTTGCCAAAATCAGTTGGAAATTCATTTTGAAAACTCAATACAACTCCAAGTTCCAATTTATGATAATTTCATCTATTACTAGCATTATTACTTGTGGCCACTTATAGGGAGCTTCAAGAGTCATTCAACCTCAATGTGATCAGCATCGGTGTTGAACTATCCTTCAACCCCAATTTGTGTTCGGTTTCCCTTGATCGCTAGCAAATCAAGTTCCACCTCCCACCTCAATTCAAAAAATCAAATAGTCAAACATTATTCCATTTTCTATCTTTTAATCTTTCTAGTTGTAATCACCAAGCGATACATTTTTCCGATTCTTAGAATTCTTTTCCTTACTTATTACTCATCTCATCAATTGTTACTCAATTTATCTCCAAATAATTTACCTAAAAAAATCAATATACAGTATCACTCCAATTAGTTTTCTATCCTCCAATCATTCACAAATCAAATCAAATCAAATCAAGTCACCTAGGGAACTCAATTCCCACTAGGTTCAACATCGGTTTCATACCGATTTATTCTCATCATATCTCCCAAACATACTCATTTCTCAACACCGGTTTCATACCGGCTCATATCTCATACTATTACCAATCGGGGTTCTCATTCCCCTGGAGTTTCTCTACTCCTTTTCACTTCTAATCTCACAAATAACCATAATTACACAATGAGTGAATACAGATGTTTATGTAACAAAAGTATCAATCATCAAAACAAATTCTTTTGCGCTATGCGCATTATAGTTTACGCATTTATTACGCAAAACATACACTTTGCGGTTTTCGCTCTACCACCCTTAAAAGGGATTACGCCCACGTAATCTACCATGTTTCAACATTGGACATTGGTCGAAGGCATTCAGCCGTCATGAAGTGGTTCAGCTTCCATGCGGTCTATTATATAATGTTTTTTGGTCAAAGGGTCTTAACCAATTTACTGGTTTAGTCCCTGTACCAAAAATTCTCATTGGAGTTTGTTTAACTCTTAACCAGGTTCGGTTATAGCCTTAGAGGCTTCAAGGCGTTGATAATTAGCCATTCATTCACTAGGTATATTAAACCTTAGAATTCTGGGCCCACTAGCTTCTACTGCGCGACCTTGATAACTTGGGGTTTATTCGCCCTTCTCGTTATCCTTAATGTGTTACACATCACCTTTTCGTCCCTTTTTATAATGGGAATAAGGTTTATCAATCAACGCGTGGTATTTCTTACCGTGCGCGGACTCAATGACCTTCGGATTCTCCATCCAGCTCTTTTGGAAATCTATTATGCATACTATTGTATACTTTCGTGATCATTCACTTGATTCTTCCGACGTGCTGTCGGTTGAGGTTGAGCCACTACTCAGTATGTAGTGCTTCCTCCTTTATTAGTGGCTTCTGAATTATGCCCACTCATTTGATTCTATGCAAGTTTTCTTCTACTTGCATGACCTTGCATCTTCTATGCATCGGTCCTCATAACTTTCATAAGTTTTCTTCCATTTTTATTCTGGTGGAATTCACTTCTTGTGATTGTTGGTGTGCTCCACACTCTTCGTGCTTCTTTGGCCTTAGGCCGCACGGTTTGTTCCTAGGCTTCCGCTTAACTGGCTTGTGCCATGTTCGTTAGTATGTTTGTATACCTTCCGTATCCAATACGGTTGGTTATTCATCAATTGGGTACTCTTATCTTGAATTTTATTACTTCATTTATCTCTTTGATCCTCTTAGGATATACTTCCAGTTCCTTATGCTACTGCAATAGGAATGAACATCGCCTACTCTGTGAGGTCTTTTGTACCTTGGTACAGATTTCTGGCTTGTTGCCCCGTCTGTCTACCATCTCTTATTTAGAATCTCCATGTCATTGTGTGATTATTCACATACATTGGCCGCTTGTTGCGCACCATGTTCTTACTGATTCTACAGTATTGGTCTACATGGCGTCCGCTGTTACTAGCTTCCGCTCATGCATTTCACCATTTATACAATGGTTCGTCATTTATTTGGCTGATCATAAAATATAGTATTCTCTCATGTCTCTGAACTCCTTGAGTGTTATTCACTTACACTTCACGTTTACACACACAGTGTTTCTTCTAAACCGATTACTCTTCGGTTTTGAACAATTGCTATAATAGCTTATTCCCATATTGCTTGGCAATAATTGTATGCTCAAGCTTCACTACATTAGTAGTTCTGAAGAAGATGTATTAATAGACATCCACTGATGGTATCCTCTTCTTTGGAATATGTTCACTGCTCTCGCGGTCTCACAATAATGAGTGGTATCCTCGCTTGTTAGTTATTAAACAATCTTACTTGTGCCATTACCGACAATTATCCTTATGATTCTTAGTAGGTCTTGTAACCGTTGTATCTACGTACTGTAGTAGGTTGACGGCTTACATGCCTCATTGCCTAAAGCTCTGCTCATCTTAGGCTGTTCACAAGTATTGTTTCTCCGTATACCATCAAATGGCTTGGAGGTATTACCGGGCTCCATGATAAGATCGTCGCATCACGCTTCCGTTTGTTGGAGACCCTTTAGGTATTTTGATACCATCGGTGTCATTTGTCAATTTAGGGTATCCCCTGTCAAGTGGGATCCCTTCGGTGTTCTAACCGAGTGTTCATTTAGCTCTTGTGCTCTTACCACGACACTTTGTTCGACACCCTTCAAGGATTGCTCCTGGGTGTTGCTAAGTGATGCCATTTCATCTGGCTTGTAGTTATGGGTATGTTCAGTTATTGCCCCGCTTTGCGGTTCTGTATTTCGTATTGTCCCGTTTAGGGTTATAATGTCTCCCGTTCTTAGGGTAGACCACGAATACTTTTCCTCATGTCTTGACCGGGTTGATATCCTCTTCGGTGATGAATGGTATTCTCCGGTAACTTATAGGATCATTCTGGGTATTTTATCCCGTTCATTGAGCATTGGCGTGTTCATGCTAGGCATTTGCCTCACTGTGTTTAGACTGGGTATTCATTCCAGTTAACATGCTTGCTTCTAGATTCTCGAGACATATCCAATGTCTTTACTCAATTGTTTGTGCTTCTCGTACTTCCTAACTCTTGATCATTCTCCTGGAGTGAGTTGTTGACTCATTTAGCTTCGTGAGCTTACCTGAATTCCTTCTTGATCGTTCGAGGTATTCAACTGTTCTAACTTGAACTTACTTCACTGTCCGTAGAACGGAGTCAACTACTTCCCATGTTTCGTACACTACTTGTATACATACGTGGGGTACCTTATTGGTACGTTACCACTTACCTGACTAACTCACAAATGGTCTGTCAGGCCCGCAGGCTCCTTCAGATTGCGGTCGTCCCACATCCCATTTTTGGTACACTTGTAGTGCTCGTCACCCGCCTTGGTGAAGTATTCTATTGTCAACTCCTCTTGTATCATTCTAGGATAACTTACCGTGGTTCTTCTGGTTTGGTTTTAAAATCTGAGGTTTAAAAAGAAAATTTCGTGTTTGAAAGAAAAATCTTGAGTTTGAAAGAAAAATTTTCATGGCGTTGTCATGTCTAAGGTCTTGATCAAGTCCAGCTTCTCGCCGACTAGTATGTTCCTTTAAGGCGATGGTCAGGCCATTGGGCCTTTCCAAGGTTTCGTTCTTCAAATTCTTAGGATTGGTGATCCTATATTTGCTTCACTATCATGGTGGTACTTTAGTAAGTACTTGTTGGTCATTAAGTTTTCCAGATAGCCCTGTGGTTGCTGCACTTGCCCTAGCAAGTGCGCGGGTAGGTCGGTTTTCAGGTAAGCATATACCGGTTACAGTGTTGTTTCCATCCGTATTTGGCTGCCTCATTGGCTCTTCCTTTGATCTTTTGATCTTGACGATCAATTTACTGAGTAGCTTCTCAGTGTTCTTGACATGGCTTGTCGTTAATTCGTGTGCTTCCCTGATCCTTGGAGTTCTCCATGTACCTTGCTTCGTAGCTCGTTCCCACACTTGTACTGTGGTTACCGAGGCTTATCTCGTTTAGGCTCTACTTTGTAGTCCTCTCGGGAGGTATCCCGTAGGTGTTCTCGCAGCTGTCTGAGCTATGTTATCTAGGCATTACAGCCTCTTGGCGTCGTAGGGTTGGAGTTTATCAACCTCAACTAATTCCTTAGTCGGTTTGTATACCGTTGACGGTATTATCATGCGTTTGTAGTCCGTAGACTCTCTTGTCTCGGGTTTTGTTGCTCCACCTTTTTCGCTTCATTGCGCGGTTATGCTTCCCTTCTTGCTGGCTACGCACGGTTCTCTCGACTGCGAAGCACGTTGCCCCATGGTGCCGTAAATTTCATTATCCTAAGGTTAGGATTCTCAATCTACCGCTATTAAGTGCGGTTATTGTCATTCAAACAGGAACCGTCTCTGGGTTTTCCGGTTCTCAGAATCTACCGTATGACAGGTTCCTTTCTCTTTCAAAATTTATTTATAACTGCCAGATCGGGTTCACCCGAGTATGAGAGGTCTTTCCATCTCTCTGGTGTTCTTGTCCCAACTTTATAATGTGGGTTGCGGAGGGCGGGTATGGTTATTTAAGGTTTCCGGTTCACACGGAAGTTCCTATCTAGCGTACCTCTCACGCTAACACTCAACCCTTAGCCCTAAGTCTCTAATTCCTAACTTGGTATTTCTAACTCGGTATTTCAACCATCAGCTGATACCACTTTTTGTAACACCCCTACCGCTAATCAAGTCATTACCTCTTAATCCGTCTCTATTACCAATATCAATGCAGCGGACATTTACTACAAACGGTGGGTGATACAATACCGTTAGTCACCCACGTGACTAATAAGGCCAAATCAAAACACAATATCCATTTACAATATCCAATTACCAAATCGGTCTGATGAACTTGAATATACTGAGTACTCCATACCAACCAATACATTCAATTCCTTAATCAAATCATAATACAATCCAAACCTCAATTCAATACTATACCGAATCTTTAAAATTCTCAAGATTGCCGATAACATTTCGGACTTACAATTCATCAATACAAACAAGTACAATTTTCTTAATCATCTACCTGTGCTTAAATAGCAACCCCGTCCTACTCTCGAACGGTATTCGGCTCCAAAGTACCTGTAAGTAAAAATGGTGCCCCAAGGGGCTCAGCATATTGCTGGTATGAAATTCGCATACCTCGCGTGCTAACGGGGGTACACCAACTACTTGGTCGAGAACATGAGATTCATTTTAATTCAATAATCATGCTCGCAATCAAAGGCATTCAAACAAGGAATACAACAACAACTAACACAACAAGTTTGTTAGTTAGTATTAACTTACTCTTAGGCCTTGAGGGTTCTACCTCACTATGCCTTAGTCACTTATTCATTACCTTACCCATTCTCTTGGGTTACTCTTACTCAAGCTCCCTTATTCTCAATCTCAATTCAAGTTCTACAACTCTCATTCTCAATTCTCAACTTAATCCTCATAGTTCTCAAACTTTGACTCTCGAATTCTCAATTTCAATCTCTATTCTCAAGTTTCAATATCAAATTCTCAAAACTCAATCTCAATTATCAAGGGACATCTTTTAAGTCATTACCCATGACCTCTGGGCAGAGTCATACACAAGACTCACCACCGGGCTTACAAATTCTCGTCTTACTTCCCCGGCTACAACCCTACACCGGGTCTAGCATGGTGGGAAGGTTCGACTATCAAACGGAATTATACACTTAGCACCTCAAATTCTCAAACGTCTGTATCTCTACCGGACTACTCAATTTCCCAAATACTCCTCTCTCGGAGTTATATTATAATCATAAAGATTAGCCTAGAAGTATCTCCCTCGATATCATCTAATAGCTTAGGGAATTTTATCAATGTCTAGTATTCTCAGATTTAAGGGTATTCCCCAACTTGTCGAATACTATTATGTTCAGGACATTTTCTTATATTGGTCGGTTCCTCGTATTGTAGGTCGACTATTTTTCTAAGGGATTTTGATGGTCCTTTATCATTCTTTTACTTCTCTCAAAAGTTCTTTTCTTTGAACTATTATCATCCTCTAAGTAGAGGTCTCATTATTTCCTTCCACTACTGATTATTTTGTGGTTTGTTCATTTCGGTTTTCTAACTGTTATCGGGAGCTTACTAATCCCGTACAACTCTCTCTCACGTTCAGGTGAGTTCATAAATTTGTCTTATCGTATTTTTAATCAATGGTTTCTGTGTGTTTCCACGTTTTGGTTGAATTGCGAACGACTCTTTCTACAAGTCACTAACCAAACAATACTCATCTATGACTCGGTCTATACACTAAGTTAGACCACACAATCATTCAAGTATGTTAGTTCATACATCATGCATTAAGACATACACATCAAATGCAATAAATCATTTTCATGCTTTTATCTTGATTAAGTCGGCACACAAGCACACAAATCAGTGTAATCCGGTTAGCATACAGGGCATGAGAAAATCATACCTTTCACCATGGTTTAACTTTACCGTGTCACCTCACATTGCTCGGTTCACACTTGATCCACTGATAACATTCCAAATGTTCTTATTAACATGAAGGCATTACGGTATGTAAATAACTACTACTCCTTTTGTAACACCCCTACTACGTACTTAACAATTACCTAAATCGCAGCCGAAATAAACAACTAAACAATAACTAAACGGTTCGGTGCTACAACGCCGTTAACCACCCACGTGGTTAACAAGGCAGAACAAATACAAGTGTACCGGTCTGATGATCAGACTCCCGAGCATAGAACTAAACCATAAATACATAATATACAATACCGAGTATTTATTTACAACCATCACTGTAAACTGTCACTGTAATGTATTCATTATCCAAAATATACCGCCACGGGAGCACAGGCGCATCCCGGGCCTACCAACCAAAAGGTACCAAAAGTATTTCTACAACCTAGGATCTACAGCCACTCCGCTTCTTCGATCCTCATCCTGCAAATATAAATATGGAGCCCCCGAGGGGGTCAGCAATCCTTGGCTGGTATGGTTAACGTGCAGCCCATCGGCTACCGGGATACGTGCAACTAATTGTCATGATGACATGGCATTCATTTTAAACATACAGCATATATATCATAGCAAGAGTATTGCATAACAACATCACACATAACATACAAGAACGAATCCTTTTAGGAAACGAACCAACACAATTAGATCCCATGGAGAGCCTAGAGAATATTGCCAAACTCATGCTAAGCTTGTTACATAACTCGTTACCGTCCTGTTAAATTGAACGAATAACTTAACACAAAGGTGCGTCGGATATAGTGATCCAAGCACACCGAACAAACATAGTATGCCCCTGTGGCCCGACGTGAGTAAGTAAAATAGCCTTGGTTAAGCTAAAGGGAAAGTTGAAGACCAAAAGAGAAGACAACCTTAACATACAAAGAGAATCGAACCGGTTATGACATCGACTCCCATACTCACACGCGTGGCCGGAACTACCGGACTCCTCACTTCCCCAGTTAGCACTTGTTAGAAGTCCCATTGTTGGACTTAATCAACAATTTCACAAGCAAGTGTTTAGGTCATGTTAGACACACACACACAAGGGAAATGAGTCACACCTCAACAACACAATGATATTAACAACTGTAAACTCATTACATGACTTAAGTCTTACAAGGTCACAAACACACAGAAAAACATACAACACACAAGCCGGTGTAAACCGGTAGGCAACAGACTGCAAGAAAACCTTACCTTGGTCCTTGCTGCGAACGTGACCCGCCAAGCGTAGTCCCTAAACATAATTAATAATGTCGGTAAATTAACTTATTTAACTTCCGTTTACTAAGTATTTACATGATTGTATGACATGTTCTATGCTTAAACTCACCCTTGATTACCTTCATTATACCCCCTAGGGTTAACTTCTTAAGCCACTCTTTGTTTGTTTTTTTTTACAAGTTTTGGTCCGACCGACCTTACCGACCGACCTTACACAAGGTCGGTCCATTCCAGAACATATTACCGTCAGAAAATTCTACTCCGACCGACCTTGCAAGTTCGGTCCACAAGGTCGGTCTATTCCCGAGAGTTTTTCCCCTTTGAAAATTTAGGCCCGACCGATCTTGACAAGTTCGGTCCCAAGATCTATCGATTCCCGAGACTCACTTACGTACAAAGATTTAGGCATGACCGACCTTGTAAGTTCGGTCCCAAGGTCGGTCTATTCCAGAGACTTAATCCGTACCAAAAATCCATGCCCGACCGACCTTGCAAGTCCGGTCCCCAAGGTCGGTCCATTCCAGAGACCATTTCTCGCAGGGTAAACTGGGCTCGACCGACCTTGCAGGTCCAGTCCCCAAGGTCGGTCTGCTCCACCCTTGTTTTTAATTGCCCATTTACTACAAACTTCACCTCATAGTGCCCTTAGTTCTAACTAACCACATTTGGCACTTCAAACACCCCTTAAGACATCCATCAACTCCTTAAATCATTTACTACTAAATCCTCCTCAAGCATTACACAAATTCGTTATAAAAAGGTTAGCCATGCCAATGTTTTTCACTAAGTTTTATGTGATGTTTATATACCTATAACTACCTATTCCCAAATGTTTTCTCACCACTACAAACTCACATCTCTCCCAAGCATCTTTTCCTCACCAACCAACTCCTTGAATAACTCCACAAGCTTATACTCCTTCATGCAACACAATCACCTTCTTCCTTGTTCACCAACATTGTACAAGTCCTAAACACAATCTCACCATGATCTTGAAGTATCCCAAAATACTCATTTGCATTCTAAAACACCTTAATGCATGTTTTCTTTCCCTTAACACTTAAATCATTCTAACACTTCATAACTCACCAAAACTCATTTTAAACACCTAAAACTTCTTATACATTATCTAAATTTCGACATGGGTTCTCCTAGCATCTTGTTACACCAAAAACACAAGTTTTCACAACACTACATTCACATTACATTCAAGAACACTTAAATCCATCAAGAGCATTCTTATACACAAAACTTCGCCAAACTTACAACTACATCACAATATAGTGCATTATTTAAATTGCTTGGCACTTAGGCCCTTAAATAACATGGCTCTTAGGCCCTTAAATAACATGAACCTTAAACACTGAATTTCCCACAATATATTTGCCTTTGACCTGCAAATACATACAACAACACATATGTCCTTTAATAGTCTCCTTGAGAACATTTTACTAAGTCATTCACCATTGGCTCCTTAGGTAGTTTTTTAACAAGTAACATAAGCTCATTTCTCCTAAGACATTAGACTACATCAAGTTAGCACAATTACCTCTTTTTTTTCCTTCACAAGTTTTTCACTTATTTCTCCTTGCTCTCCTTCTTTGATTAAAATCGGCAAGGACTTTGGTTTGCTTGTCAAGTTTCTAATCAATATACAAGCAAAAGAATGAGCATTCAAGCTTCATGCTTAAGCTCATTTATAAACCCTAATTTACACATTGTCTTAAAACCTTGAGATAGTTGTTTTACCTTGATATTGGAAGGGAGTTTGAACAAGTAACAAGAGAGGACTCCACCAAGCCCTTGAATGATTGGAATGAAGCTAGAACAAAGCAAGAGAAAACACCATGAAGAGGTGATTTTCGGTCAACACTAAAACATGAAGGAAATGTTGTTTTTCTTGGTTTTTCCTTACCTTGAAGAAAAGGTGATCAACAAGGCATAAAAATATAAGCTCAAGCTCCTTCAATGGTGGATCTACATGGCACCGAAATGGTGGTCTTGAAGTTTTGAAAGGATGAAGTTGAAGAGCTTGGCAAGACTAAGAGAATAGTGGTCTTGGTTTTTGATTTGGTAAATGGAGCTAGGAATTACAAGAGTTTAAAGATGGAGAATGGTGCTTGGGCTGTAGCAAAACCGTGTATGGAGGAAGAAGAGAGGTTGGAGGCGTGGGAAATGAAGAAGGAAAGAAGAGAATGAAAAAGACTTAGTTAGTTTAGATATTTAGTAAAGTAAATAGTGATTTACTTTATCACTTTTCTATCTTATCAATTAACAAGGGGATGACTCATCCCTTATAAGAAAACCACCCCCCCATTATATATTATTGGTATTTTAGTCTTTGTTGACCAATTAACTCACTTATGTTAACTTATGTTATAAACTTGCTTAATTTGGTTACTATTCACAAAACAAGGCACATATTTGTGAAAATTTTGATTTCTCATTGATTTAGACTTCCTAATGTGATACTAAGTAGTACACGTGTTAATTAAAGAGTAATGATGGACATTTAGCCATTCAAAACCCATTTACAAGACAATTTTTCAAAAATGTGCTTTAAGACTCCTTAAAGCACATTTTGGTTTTTTAACTTGTTTTCAAGCTTGGTTTTCTTTGGTAATTGGTTTAACATGTTCATTAACATATAAATAAGGTCTTGGTAAGCTCATTAGGTCTTAACCAAGCTTATCCCAGCTTAGAGCACATTTTCGCCCATATCGACTTTAAGGTATTATTTGTGTTTACTGTGGTTTAAATTGTTCACTAATGTTTCTAAGGCACTTTTTAGCCTTATTATACCATATTTTAATGTCTAAACCACATACTAAGGTTTGGGGTATTTCAATCTACCCCCCTTAAAAGAACTTTGTCCCCAAAGTTCACACTTCCCACATAGCTTTAATATTAGAACACGGGAATACTTATAAAACAATACTTCCATAGCAACATTAACAACACTTACATAACATCGGACACAAGGTCCAAACAAAAACACATCATTCAGACTCAACGGTCTGTAACACACAACATACACACAAGACACAGCGTCCGTAACAACATAACATAGACAATGTATTTAAATACATGTCATACACATACCGTAACGGCTCTACCCCCTTAAAATAGGGGTACGCCCCGTACCTATACACACAAACACTAAGAAGTAAAACAACAACGGGTAATTCGCCTCATCTTATCTTCCAGCTCCCAGGCGGCTCCTCGACGTCCGGTTAGACCAGAGAACTTTCACCAGTCTCACAGACTTATGGCGAGTGTCTCAAGTCTTAGTGTCCAGAATCCGTACGGGAGTCTCCACTGATCGCATGGTCGGCTCTAAGGTAGCCTTTCAGGCTGAAGTACATGAGACGGATGAGACATATATTCTTTAACTGGGACACATGAATATATCGTGTACCTTGCCTAGCTCAGCAGGTAAATCTAGCCTGTAAGCTAACGGGCCTATCCGCTCCGTCACAACATAAGGCCCCACATATTTCGGGCTCAACTTGCCTTTCTGGCCAAACGAAACACTCCCTTCATGGGGGATACTCTAAGAAATACCTGATCGCCCACGTCGAACTCCAGGTCACGTCTGCGCACATCGGCGTATGATTTCACTATCCTGAGCTGCCTTCATGTTAGCCCGGATCTGGCGTACTTCTGACTGTACTTGCTCCAGATACTCTGGTCCTATGATGACCGCTCACTCGACTCATCCAGCATAATGGGTGCGGCATGGTCTACCGTACAAAGCCTGGAAAGGGACATCTTGATCGAGCATGGTAACGTGTTGTAGCTAAACTCGATCAGATGTAACTTGTCAATCCAGCTGGTCTGAAAGTCAATTGCACATGCACGTAACATATCCTCGAGTGTCTGGATGGTGCGCTCACTCGACCATCAGTCTGCGGGTGGAACGCCGTACTTAGCTTCAGCTCGGTACAAGCGCTTCCCGTGTGGATTCCAGTACCTCGAGAGGAATCTGGTATCCCTGTCAGACACAATCGTTTTCGGTACCCCATGATGTCTTACAATCTCTCTGTCGAAGAGTTCTGCAAGCTTTGCCACTTTCCAGGTGTCCTTCATCGGTATGAATCTAGCCACCTTGGTCAGTCGGTCAACAACAACCCAAATCATATTCATACCTCACCTTGTAGGTGGAAGCCCTACTACGAAGTCCATAGAAATGTCATGGAACTTCCCTCAGGCACTGGCATTGGCTGTACCATACCACCAGCCGTTGGTGCTCAAACTTGACCTTCTGACAGTGAGACACCTCAACACATAATCGTTCACATCCTTTTTCATACCTGTCCACCAAAATATCTTTTCACAACCCCTTATACATTTTGAAGCTCCGGGGTGAATCGAAGTCGTAGAACAATGTGATCACTCAGTATGCGCTCCTTCAGCTCACTGCTACTCCTCGGAATACATAGTCGGCCATTAAGCCTAATCAGGTCATCATCGTGGAGTCGGAAGTCGTACTTCTGACCCTCGAATGTGCATCAATAAGCTTCTGCCTGATCTGCAACATATACTGATCCGACATCTGAGCACTCCGCCACCTCTTCAACCAAGCTAGAATGAGAGACTAGCGAATGGAGAGAGTGTGCTCGGCGACTCAGTGCGTCAGCTACCACATTTGCTTTACCCTCCTTGTACTATAAATTGATGTCGTAGTCGTTTAAGAACTCGACCCACCTTCTTTGTCTCATGTTCAACTCCTTCTGAGTGAACAAGTACTTAACTCTTGTGGTCAGAATAGATTGTCACGCTTACCCCATACAAATGATGTCGCCATATCTTCATGCGAAGACTATGTCACCCATTCTAAATTGTGGGTAGGGTATTTCTCTTCGTGTTTCTTCATTGCCGGGAGGGTAAGCCACGACCTCCCGTGCTGCATCAATACACATCCCATACCTCTGCCTGATGCGTCACAATAGACCTCAAAACCATCTGAACCGTCTGGTAAAGTCAGGACTGGTGCAGATGTCAGAGCATCCTTGAGGCTCTGGAAAGAACTCTCACAGTCGACTGTCCACTCGAATGGTGCATCCTTCTTCATTAAGGAAGTCATCGGCTTCGAGACACTGAGAAGTCCTTCACAAACCTCCTGTAATATCCTGCCAGACCGAGGAAGCTCCGTATGTCGGAAACTGTTTTCGGCCTAGGCCAGGTGCGCACTGCATCTATCTTTGCCGGATCAACAGCGATCCCGGCTTCAGAAATCACATGACCAAGAAAAGATACTTGGTTCGACCAAAACTCACACTTTGAAATTTAGCATACAGCTAATTCTTTTTCAACGTTTGCAACACACTTCTCAGGTGGCTTTCATGCTCACCTTTCGATTTCGAGTACACAAGGATATCGTCGATGAAGACTACCACTGACTTGTCCAACTGATCTTGGAACAAGCGGTTCATTAAGTCCATGAACTTGGCTGGTGCATTGGATAAACCAAACGGCATAACCGTAAACTCGTAATGTCCATATCTGGTTCTGAATGCGGTCTTCTCAATGTCACTGTCACGGATGGCAATCTGATGGTATCCGGATCGTAGATCTATCTTGGAGAACACTGATGCTCCTTTCAGCTGATCAAATAAGTCGTCGATGCGTGGTAAAGGATAACGGTTCTTCACCGTAAACTGCATTCAGCTCTCGATAATCAATACAAAGGCGGAGACTACAGTCCTTCTTCTTCACGAAGAGGATCGGCGCTCCCCATGGTGAAACGCTAGGGCGGATAAATCCCTTGTCGAGTAGGTCTCTCAGCTGCTCCTTGAGCTCTGTCATCTCTGCTGGAGCCATACGATAGGGCGCCTTCGCAATTGGTCCAGTGCCCGGAACCAAATCAATCTCATACTCCACTTCCCGTGCTGGCGGCATGCCCGGCAGTTTAGGAAATACATCAAGAAACTCCGACACTACCGGCACATCTGGGCTAACTCTAGGTCTCTCTCTATGTCCTGGACATAGCAGAGGTATACATCATTCCCTCGTCGTAGTTCACGATACATGGCCATGGCGGTGATGATCTGAGTCGAAGGCTCCCTGGGCCTCTGGCGGTAAGATATAGTAACCCCAAATGGACTCCGAAGAAGCAGACGATGCTCGGCACACAGGATTCTGCCCTTGTACCGCTCCAACCAGTTCATCCCGACAATCACGTCAAAACCAAGTCCCTCGAACTCTATCAAGTCGATCGGAAACTCTTTTCCTCTAATTCGTACAACAACATCTCGGTGGTAGCAGGTACATTGATCCGCTCTTTCGACGGGATAGTGACTAGAAAGTCTGGCATCTCTTCTTCGTCTACCCCAAGCCTCTTCGCAAAAGATAGCGAGATAAATGTATTGAGGCTCCGGAGTCGAACAAGATCGAAGCGTCCACGCCATTGACTGGAAAGGTACCGGTGAGGATTGTGCCGCTCTTGCCGGCTTCTGCCTCATTACAAACGCCCAGTATACCTCCCGTTCCGAGTGCACAGCCTAATTCATTGGCAAACTTCATAAGTATACGGTACACAACACGGTTGATATCCTTCCAAAACAACATCTCTTTATTCATTAACATACTCTTTACACCATAAGTTGGTTCACTCTGTCAACATAACTAACATTTACATAACATCCTTAACATACAACTGGCTTCATCGATTACATGGTTACAAAGGCTTCAAAACTGCCTGAAGGTCAATTCAAACGTCCGGTTTCATATGTGTGGCATTGATCACTGTCGAAGGTGCGGTATTCAGTTTGATCTTCTTGATACCATGGTAAAGCATCCTTGACTGTCCACCCAAGACTAGTACATCTCCTGACTTCAACACTAACTTCTTGCGAGATCACCATGCTTCTGCTCGCCGTACACAAACACTGCGGTATCACCAATGGACCAAGACACCACGGGTACTCCCTTACTTAGAGACTCGGGTGACTTGTCCTTATCTTGGTGTAACCCTAACCGTCCACCTTTCTGGTAGAAGTTCACAATACATAAATCTGTTTTAACACTTGGTATTGAATCCGATTCAACTTGCTGAGCAATTCCACGGCGTGGTTAACGACCGCAAGGAACTCCTCAGGTATCCTCGGTACAGTTGCTCCGTCTTCAGCTCGCTCATCTTGATATGTCTTGGTGTAAGGATTACAGTCCTTACCCATGCACATCATCTTTAATTTCATCCTCGATCCGCTCGGGTATTCGGGTGTGTAGAACCCTCCAGGTGCTGCTCCTAGTTCATTACATCGTCTGATGATGTGGATTTGTGCTTCGGGTGTCAGGTATCCATTTAAGAGTACCATACCTGGTTGTATAACCTGGCACTGCTCCATTGGGAACTCGGTGATGCTGATGGTTGCCGCTTCAGGGTTTGGTGTGGGCGGGATTGGATAACAGATATTGAAGGTTCCTAGATTTTTCAGATTACCTAATTTAGGTGTTTCCACACTGTACTTTAACTCTTTACTTACATGGTTGTATACTTAGACTCACTAACACACACGCATGAAATGCGGTATGCAATTACTCATTTCATTTAACGGTTTAGGCGGTACCTGGTCTAGAAGAGGGTCCTGGCGCCTCAGACCGGTCCACCACATGCAGGGCGGCCTTGCTGGATCCCGACCCCTTCCCCTTCTGGGAATCAATGTACCTCTAATCGGTGGGGGCTGGTTAGCCGTCTTTGGGCCATCGGTAGTCACGGCGGCCTTACCCTTCCATTGCCCCTTAGCCTGTAGTTTCTGCCATTCGGGTTCTGGAAGCACTCGTAGTCACGATGCCCCATCTTCTTGTAGAATCGGCACTGCACGTCATCTCCCTTGCAGTCCTTGCCGGGGTGGTCTCCCTTGTACCACTTGCAGTAGTAGTGGCGATCGGATCCAGAGCCCGTGCTAGCTGCTAACACATCACACATTCAGTACATACTTCACATTATAACATCACACACTTACACTTGATATTCAGAACTAATTAGTTACCCTTGAAGGGTTGAGAGCACAGGGGCTTAGCCGCATATGCATAGGTGAGCTGCAACGGCTCCTCAGCAGTGGTGGTCTGGGCCTGGCCCTTGCCACCCTGTTGTTGTCCTTTCTGAGACTGGGGGTATGGCTTTTCTTCTTCCTCCCCCGTACCCTTGTGTGCTTTGACCCTCGCTCGTGGCCTTGCGCTTGAGCACATTCTCCTCGTCCCTCAGACGGACGGTGATCTCTACTATAGCAGCGGCATGATAGCACTCCTATTATTTAGGGTGTTAGTTATGCCCCGCAAATCAAACTCACAATTTCATTCACACATTGTTCATACTTATTCACATCACACTGTGGTTCATTACCTGCAAAGTAGTATATCCGCTCGGCCCCATACCATAGCGTAGGCGGTAGCTCAGTCCGTTGTAGAAGCGGTTCACTAGAATCCGGTCTGAGTAACCCAGATCTGGCAGCAGGTGGATAAGTCCGATGAAAGCGGAGTAGTACTCATCTACCGTCATCTTATCCCTTGTCTCAGATTGTCCAACTCCAGGCGCTTGGCCTCTTGCACGTGTATCAGGTAGTACTTGGCTCGCAGCAGAGCCGTGTACTCCCTCCACTGAAAGGTAGGGTCAGCAACTCTGCCCTCCCGTACCAACTTCCACCAACTCTATGCCGAACCCTTCAGATAGTAAGCGGCAAGACGGACCTTGACCTCCTCGGGCACATTCAAGGTCTCGTAGGCGGTCTCCATCTCGGAGATATACGCCTCCAACTTACATGGATCGGTCTCCCCACTAAATGACGGGGGTCTCAAATCAGCCAACGCCTTAACCCAGTTGGTCTCTCGTGGCGGTGGCGGTGGTGGTTGAACTTCGGGCTGTTGCCCCTGCTGAATCGCAGCTACCAACTGTGGGACCATCTGGGCTACGGCGGCCGCTACAGCATCGGCCATGACTTGCGCCGTAGGGTTCTCTCCCTGGTTCCCGATATCACCAATGCCGCGCCCGCGGCCTCTACCACGTAATCTACCTGACATCTGAATTCACACAAACATTCATTAGCAATCTTGCCTTCAAACTTATCGGTCCAACGGTTGTAACATCTTCCCGACAATAAGGTATTTCCACACTTAATTAGCGGTTAACCTTTCCATAAATGTTCACTTGAATAACTATAGCTAGGTTCCTAACTCGGTATATTCCTAAGCTCGGTATTCTAGTCATCAGAGCGATACTTCGCTCTGATACGACTTTTTGTAACACCCCTACTACGTACTTAACAATTACCTAAATCGTAGCGGAAATAAACAACTAAACAATAACTAAACGGTTCGGTGCTACAACGTCGTTAACCACCCACGTGGTTAACAAGGCAGAACAAATACAAGTGTACCGGTCTGATGATCAGACTCCCGAGCAGAAACTAAACCATAAATACGTAATATACAATACCGAGTATTTATTTACAACCATCACTGTAAACTATCACTGTAATGTATTCATTATCCAAAATATACCGCCACGGGAGCACAGGCGCATCCGGGCCTACCAACCAAAAGGTACCAAAAGTATTTCTACAACCTAGGATCTACAGCCACTCCGCTTCTTCGATCCTCATCCTGCAAATATAAATATGGAGCCCCCGAGGGGGTCAGCAACCCTTGGCTGGTATGGTTAACGCGCAGCCCATCAGCTACCGGGATACGCGCAACTAATTGTCATGATGACATGACATTCATTTTAAACATACAACATATATATCATAGCAAGAGTATTGCATAACAACATCACACAAACATACAAGAACGAATCCTTTTAGGAAACGAACCAACACAATTAGATCCCATGGAGAGCCTAGAGAATATTGCCAAACTCATGCTAAGCTCGTTACATAACTCGTTACCGTCCTGTTAAATTGAACGAATAACTTAACACAAAGGTGCGTCGGATATAGTGATCCAAGCACACCGAACAAACATAGTATGCCCTGTGGCCCGACGTGAGTCAGTAAAATAGCCTTGGTTAAGCTAAAGGGAAAGTTGAAGACCAAAAGAGAAGACAACCTTAACATACAAAGAGAATCGAACCGGTTATGACATCGACTCCCATACTCACACGCGTGGCCGGAACTACCGGACTCCTCACTTCCCCAGTTAGCACTTGTTAGAAGTCCCATTGTTGGACTTAATCAACAATTTCACAAGCAAGTGTTTAGGTCATGTTAGACACAACACACAAGGGAATGAGTCACACCTCAACAACACAATGATATTAACAACTGTAAACTCATTACATGACTTAAGTCTTACAAGGTCACAAACACACAAAAAAACATACAACACACAAGCCGGTGTAAACCGGTAGGCAACAGACTGCAAGAAAACCTTACCTTGGTCCTTGCTGCGAACGTGACCCGCCAAGCGTAGTCCTAAACATAATTAATAATGTCGGTAAATTAACTTATTTAACTTCCGTTTACTAAGTATTTACATGATTGTATGACATGTTCCTATGCTTAAACTCACCCTTGATTACCTTCATTATACCCCTAGGGTTAACTTCTTAAGCCACTCTTTGTTTGTTTTTTTTTACAAGTTTTGGTCCGACCGACCTTACCGACCGACCTTACAAGGTCGGTCCATTCCAGAACATATTACCGTCAGAAAATTCTACTCCGACCGACCTTGCAAGTTCGGTCCACAAGGTCGGTCTATTCCCGAGAGTTTTCCCCTTTGAAAATTCAGGCCCAACCGATCTTGACAAGTTCGGTCCCAAGATCGGTCGATTCCCGAGACTCACTTACGTACAAAGATTTAGGCATGACCGACCTTGTAAGTTCGGTCCCAAGGTCGGTCTATTCCAGAGACTTAATCCGTACCAAAAATCCATGCCCGACCGACCTTGCAAGTCCGGTCCCCAAGGTCGGTCCATTCCAGAGACCATTTCTCGCAGGGTAAACTGGGCTCGACCGACCTTGCAGGTCCAGTCCCCAAGGTCGGTCTGCTCCAGACCCTTGTTTTTAATTGCCCATTTAACTACAAACTTCACCTCATAGTGCCCTAGTATGTTCTAACCACATTTGGCACTTCAAACACCCCTTAAGACATCCATTAAACTCCTTAAATCATTTACTAAAATCCTCCTCAAGCATTACACAAATCTTATAAAAAGGTTAGCACATGCAATGTTTTTCACTAAGTTTTTATGTGATGTTTTATACCTATAACTATCACTATTCCCAAATGTTTTCTCACCACTACAACATCATCTCCCAAGCATATTTTCTCACCAACCAACTCCTTGAATAACTCCACAAGCTTATAGCTCCTTCATGCAACACATCGCTTCTTCCTTGTTCACCAACATTGTACAAGTCCTAAACACAATCTCACCATGATCTTGAAGTATCCCAAAATACTCATTTGCATTCTAAAACACCTTAATGCATGTTTCTTTCCCTTGTAAAACACTTAATCATTCTAAACACTTCATAACTCACCAAAACTCATTTTAAACACCTAAAACTTCTTATACATTATCTAAATTTCGACATGGGTTCTCCTAGCATCTTGTTACACCAAAACACAAGGTTTTCACCATTAAACATTCAAGAACACTTAAATCCATCAAGAGCATTCTTATACACAAAACTTCGCCAAACTTACACTACATCACAATATAGTGCATTATTTAAATTGCTTGGCACTTAGGCCCTTAAATAACATGGCTCTTAGGCCCTTAAATAACATGAACCTTAAACACTGAATTCCCACAATATATTTGCCTTTGACCTGCAAATACATACAACAACACATATGTCCTTTAATAGTCTCCTTGAGAACATTTTACTAAGTCATTCACCATTGGCTCCTTAGGTAGTTTTTTAACAAGTAACATAAGCTCATTTCTCCTAAGACATTAGACTACATCAAGTTAGCACAATTACCTTTTCCTTCACAAGTTTTTCACTTATTTCTCCTTGCTCCTTCTTTGATAAATCGAAAGGACTTTGGTTTGCTTGTCACTTGTTTGCTTTCAATAATCAATATACAAGCAAAAGAATGAGCATTCAAGATTCATGCTTAAGCTCATTATAAACCCTAATTTACACATTGTCTTAAAACCTTGAGATAGTTGTTTTACCTTGATATTGGAAGGGAGTTTGAACAAGTAACAAGAGAGGACTCCACCAAGCCCTTGAATGATTGGAATGAAGCTAGAACAAAGCAAGAGAAAAACACCATGAAGATGGAAAGAAGAGAATGAAAAAGACTTAGTTAGTTTAGATATTTAAGTAAAGTAAATAGTGATTTACTTTATCACTTTTCTATCTTATCAAATTAACAAGGGATGACTCATCCCTTATAAGAAAACCGCCCCCCATTATATATTTAGGGGTATTTTAGTCTTTGTTGACCAATTAACTCACTTATGTTGACTTATGTTATAAACTTGCTTAATTTGGTTACTATTCACAAAACAAGGCACATATTTGTGAAATTTTTTATTTCTCATTGATTTAGACTTCCTAATGTGATACTAAGTAGTACACGTGTTAATTAAAGAGTAATGATGGACATTTAGCCATTCAAAACCCATTTACAAGACAATTTTTCAAAAATGTGCTTTAAGACTCCTTAAAGCACATTTTGTGTTTTAACTTGTTTTCAAGCTTGGTTTTCTTTGGTAATTGGTTTAATATGTTCATTAACATATAAATAAGGTCTTGGTAAGCTAATTAGGTCTTAACCAAGCATATCCCAAGCTTAGAGCACATTTTCGCCCATATCGACTTTAGGTATTTATTTGTGTTTACTGTGGTTTAAATTGTTCACTAATGTTTCTAAGGCACTATTTAGCCTTATTATACCATATTTTAATGTCTAAACCACATACTAAGGATTGGGTTATTTCACCTTTACTTACCCCGTTATCTCGTTATCTTGGTTTACTCTTGTTAATTTAAGTTCTCACTTCTCAATCACTTCTACCACTTGTTTATCCTTCTAATGACATTTACATGTCACCAAACAACTCCTAAACATCATCTAAGACCATTACCAATCAATCCCCCATGTTTTAAATCCTTAAAAACACTCTCAGTACATTTTTGGGGTGGTTCGGGACTTGGTCTAGACCCTAAGTCCCGGATTAATACATTGACAAACTTTCGGCCATTTTAATAGGTTGGTCTGGGACCTTTACTCAGCTCAAGTCCCGGACCAAGTGTAGATGGTAACTCTCGGCCAAAATTTAAGTATGGTCCGGGACTTTGTCCAAGGACCAAGTCCCAGACCCTGCTAAAAAGCTGCTATAAGGTCATTTTTCAACCCCTATTCCAACCTTAATCCACACTCAATCTTTCCCTAATCAATCCTCATGTTTTCTAACATGTTTAACCACCTTAAAACACTCTTAATCATGCTCTAAATCAATGGTCCAATTCATTACCCAACTCTTGTTCAATTCTACCAATTTGACCATTACAATTCCATCCTAGACAAATGCATTCACTATACCCAAGTCCAACTCTTGTTTTCAAAGCCTTTCACACTAGTTCTTTTCTAGCTATTCCAAGATACCAAACATCAATTTGCTACAGATTTTTACTCTTCCTTTTCCACCCCTATATCCAAATTCAAGGGTGGTTAGTTAACCAACTCAATCCCTAACAACACCTAGTTAACCTAGGTCATTCTTCACTCATAATAACACTTAAACCACTTAGATTTATACACAAATTTTCCATAGTTTCCCCACAATTCTAGCATTCCCAATTGCACCATTTCTCACCTAACTCCATTCACAACTAGCCATACCCATGAAGGGTCCTACCAGCACACAATTTCCATTCAAATTTCATCATACACAACTAGCCACACCATGAAGGGTCCTACCAGCACACAATTTCCATTCAAAATTCATCATACACAATTTAATGCGCCAATCATAATTCACTTGGCTCTAAGGCCATCAAATCACAAATACTCTCACCATTGCATAAATATAACCACAATTCTCTTCCAAAACTACCAACCACATTCTTAGTGTATTGGTTCATCCATTTCATTACCCATCCCAAAATTCTACAAACATTAGGAATAGGTGTTAAGGTAGATTATTTACCTTTGATTCTCACATTTCTCTTTTCTCTTCTTTTCTCTTCTTTGCTCTTCTTGATTGAAAATCGGCCAAAGGCCATGGAGTTCCCAAACTCTATTTCAATACCCAAGTGGGAAATGAGAACTAAGTATAACCCTTAGGCTCATGGAAAATTCAAAACTACAAAGGAAGGTGTTTAAAGCACTAATTTAGGTCATTACCTTTGGAGCTCTTGAATAGATTTTAAACCTTGAATCAAAAGGAGGGTTCCACCACCGTTGGAGGCTTGATCCAATGCTCAAATCAAGTAGAAAGCAAGGCATCAAAAAGGGGCCAAATCGGTCAAAACCAAGAAGGAAGGAAATGTGGGTTTTCCTTGGATTTTCTTACCTTGAATGAAAGGGAAGACTCCAAGCTTAAAGAATCTCTAGCTTTCTCTTCAAATGGGCTATACCCATGGAGATGAACTTCACCACTTTGGAATTTTGAAAAGAGAGAAAGATAGAGCTTGGTGAGAGGAGTAAGAATATGTGGTTTATTTTCATTTGGAGCTTGGATGTAGCTTGAGCAAGGTGAGGAAGTGGGCTGCCATGGAGGGCTTGCAAAATCGCCAGAAATGGAGGAAGGGAGGAGGGAGAATACGGTGGAAGAGAAGGAGGGAAGGAGAGAGAAGAGAAAAGTGAGGAGAGAGGGGACTCTTCTTACTTTTTGTACTTTTTCACTTTTTCTTTTGTTTTCTTTACTTACTAAGAATCAAATGAGTCAAAAGAGAGGGTGAGTAAACATAAAAACAGGCTCCCCTATTATACATGAGCTGGGGCGTTTTTCGTCTTTTACAAGAAAACGCTCGTTAATTTACCCGGTTTTAGCACTATTCACTAACCGGGCCCATTTTCCGGATTTTTCTCGTTTCTTTAAGTTTAATGGTTCTTAAGCTTCCATCAATGTCTAATTAGAGTTATTTGGTTGACTATAATTTTTATGGTTCCATTTGACCACTCAAAGTCACGTTTTGGGTTTTCTCGAAAAACGTGCTCTAAAGCTTTATTAGCGTTTTTAATCCTTTTTATGGATCCGTTTTCTTCAAGAATTGTTCCCGTACATTAATTAGGCCTAATAAGCCTTATGAATCCATCTAGGATCCTATCCGAGGTCATACACCTCCTAGAGTTACGTAACGCACAATTTTACGTTTTGCGCTTTTTACGCGTTTTCTCTTTTCGTTTGGATTTATTTTCTTCACCAAAATTCTTTAGGCACTATTAGGCCCTCAAATACCATATTAGAATTATTTAATCACCATTTTAAGTTCGGGGTATTTCATGTGTACTTTTAAAATTTTTTTAAAACAAATACTGTTGCACAATCGAAGCAGTGCAATTAAGTAATTTTTTTATAAAAAAAACTCAAACTTTTCGCCAGGGTATTTTGGTCATTGTCCAGAGAGGGTTAACGGTGAAATTAACGTTCATAACCGGACAGTGGCATTTGTGAATTTAAAACTCAAATCGTGACATTTTAAGGACAACTTTCTAAAAAATGGTATATCATGATTTACAAACTCAAATAGTGACATATAGTGATTTTTCCCTTTTTTCTTCCTTTTAATAACTGCATGTCAGCATGCATTGTTTGGTGGCTAGGCGGCATTTTTTAATATTATATTCTTTTGTTTTCTACAATACCTCAATAATTGAATTATTCATAATACTTGGAGAATGATTCATCAAGACATAAAATTTTATATATGACTATATACATATATATTGACTATTATATTGTATTTTCTTAATCTTATAATATTGGTCATTTATAAATATTTGAAAAATTGAAATCATTTATAAATATTTGAAAAATTGAATTATATATCAGTTAATATATATATATATATATATGTCTTAATCAATTTAAATAAAGTTATAAATAAATTAAATTAATGTAAAATCACTAAGCTAAATATTTATATTAAAAAAAAATTAAAGTGTCACACAATGCTTTTAAGAATATTAAACTTAAAAGTTTTGGCTTAAATTAAAGGTTCGTGATATAATTAACTTGTGACTTTAGATAAGAATAACTTTTCGGAAAATTTTTATTAACGATGAAAAATCTAAAACCATATCTATATTAGATAAAATACAATTAACTAATAATATTGATAAAAGAAAATTAATAGATAATATAAATTTACTAAATGATAGATGCGTGACATTCTTTAAGCCACCAGGTAAGGATACATTGTAGATGAGTGGACTAATTTCAATTGTCTCATTGTCTATATATATAGCTTCAATTATTGTATTACTATTCATGATTATTTATAAATTTTTAATCAATAGTTTAAAATGTATAGATAATAGTTGATTAATGTTTCCATAATTAGTAATGTAATAATTGCTTTTAGAACGGGTATATATATAACTATTAAATAATATTTTTTTAGTCTAATGGTATTGTTATTTATATATATATATATATGAAAAAATAAGTATACATTATGATTCCTATACACAATTATTTGTTCTATAAAAACTGTACAGTTAGTAAATAAAAACTGTACGAATGGATATTTAAAGTTAGACATTGAATTCTGATATTATTGAAATTCTACTAGATGTCATACTAACTTCTTAAACTGTACAATAAGCTTACAAAACTTGTACTGTAACACCCCTACCGCTAATACCGTCATTACTGTACCATACTTACCTTCGCAGCGGATATTACTTACTCAACGGCGGGTGTACAATGCCGTTAGTCACCCACGTGACTAACAAGGCGAGTTACAATTCTACATACTATCGGTCTGATGAATATGAACATACCGAGTGCTCTACATAATACAATACTTCCCATTGCCTACTCATCCATAATTCGATTACAACTTCAATCCATTACTATACCGAGTATACTACAATCCTTAATTTACCGATACTACTTGGACTTCCAATTCTCCAATACATTACAAGTGCAAACCCTCTCATACATCTACCCATGCTTACGTAGCAGTCCTCGTCCTACTCTCTCGATCGGTGATTAGCTTCGAGTACCTGCACACTAAAAACGGTCCCCCGAGGGGGTCAGCTTACGCTGCGCATGAAATTCGCATATACCGCGTGCTAACCGCGGTACGCCGACTACTTTGGGTCGGATATACATGGAGTTCATTTTACATGCATACATACATACTCATGCTACAACAATACATTCGCAATACCTACATACACATACAAGGTTCAATACGTACTAAGGAAGACAATTCGATAGTCAACCATTCATACTAGTTATTTGTTCAATACTCTTTCGTTGCGTTACTCGTTACTCTACTCATACTCACTCCTTACTCTGTATACTCATCACTCCATGTTCGGTATCCTACTCGTACATGATCCTTACTCTGTACTCGTTACTATACTTGTGTATACTTGCTACTCGATACTCCATACTTACTCACACGTACTCACTACTCAATACTTACTCATACATACTCAATACTCGATACTCATTACATACTCATTCTCACTTCTTACTCAGTACTCATTACTTACTCATACATACGCAATACTCATTACTCATTACTTTGGTCTCTGGGCGGAGTCATACAGAAGACTCGCCACCGGACCTACAATACGAGGGCTATACGCTTAGCTCCTCAAATACTCAAATGTTTGTTTACCGGACTACTCAAACTCCCAACACTCTTCTCTCAGAGTATGATACAATCTCATGGATTAGCCTAGAAGTATCTCTCTCTATAACCTCTGCTAGCCTAGGGAATACCACCGTCTAGTATCCTCAGATTTAAGGGTTTCCCCAACATATCGAATACTCTCTCGTTCGGGGCATACTTACATCAGTCGGGTCCTCTCATAATGGGTCGACTAATTGCTAAGGGGTTGGAGATCCCTCATCATTCTTTACTACTCTCATGGTTCATGTCTTGCACCAAGATTAATTCCTCTAATAGAGGTTACTTATATATTTCCACTACTTTTGTTTGTGGATTATTCATTTCGTTTCTCCTACCGTTATCGGGAGGTTATTACTCCCGTGCACTCTCTCACATTATAGTGAGTTCATTGGGTTGCGTTATCGTTTATTGTTTCGATAGTTTAGTGCGTTGCTACTGTTCCATTAGTTCACGACATGACTCTTACTACGAGTCACCACACAACAAGACTCATCTATGAGTCGATCTACGCACTAAATGAAGCCACACAGTCAAACATGAAGGGTTAGCTCACACAAAATACATCAAGACATACAATGAAGGCAGTAAACCATTTTCATGCTTTAGTCTTGATTAGCCGGCATACAGCACACAAATCAACGTAACTCGGTTAGCATACGGGGCATGAGAAAATCATACCTTTCACCGGAGTTAGCTTTACCATGTGTTCCCTTGTCCTTGGTTCACACTTGTTCCACTGATAATGTTTTCAACATTTTTATTAATACTATGTTCATACGATACACAAATAATTACTACTCCCGTACTTACCCCGTTACCCCGTTGTTTCGGTTCAACTCAATGTTCATATACTTACAACTTTCCTAATCACTTCTCATACTTGTTCATGGCCTTAATGACCTTTAAACATCATTAATTATGTCTTAATTAACTTATACTAGCATTACCCTTCATTACCCTACCTTAGATTAGCTTTAAAACACTTTCTGTGAAGATTTTGATGTGGTCCGGGTTAGTGTCCGGGTTTACAAACCCGGACCACATGGTCTGTGCACTCTCGGGTAAGTTTTAAGGGTGGTCCGGGTTGGTTGCTGGTTTGCAAACCCGGACCATTCCTTTACAATTCTCTCGGGTGGATTTCAGGGGTGGTCCGGGTTTAGGTCTTGGTTTGCAAACCCGGACCATCCCTTCTATATAACATTCTGTCGTTTTTTTATGCTTGTCCGGGTTTGCGTACTTGTTTGCAAACCCGGACAAGTTGCAGTATTTTCATATATGCTAGTTTTTGATTATGTTTCAACTCCAAATTCCTTCCAATCTCTTCCCCATTATTCCTACATATAATCTAGCATAATTTAGCATTGATTAAGCACCTTAAACTAGCCTAATCCACCTCTATCAAAATCTGTTACATATACATGCCACTTTCAAATTTTTCCTCCTCTATTACAGTTTTTCTACTGAAACATTTGCTACAGGTCTTTCCTTTCTTCTTCCTACTACTCCTATGCCCCTTTGCATTGCCTCATTTGCATTATTCTCACCCCAAGACTTACTCACTACCTAGCTCACTTTACCAAGTCTCACACATTAATTCTTCCTTGTTTCTCCAACACATTTCAATACCTCTTGCTACAGATTGTTATACCCTTAAAATCACATACCACAATTACCTATCCATGGTTTCTATCCATCTCTACTAAACCCAATACACACCTTGGTTTCTCCCATTCACCAAGTCATTCTTAATGCACAATTCCTACCGGAATTTCGCCATAGTTCACCTATCTTTCTTACTTTTACACACACATCCTTTCTCATCACATTCATCCCTATTCTAGCCAAACCATAAGGGTTCTATCAGCACACATACAAAATCTTAATGCACCAATACTTCCTCAATTACAATACCAACACATCATCAAACCTCAATACCAATCCTCGTACACAATATACTCGGCTCCAAGGCCTACAATTCACTTACTAGCACAAATACTCAAAACTTCATAACTTCAATATTAATACATAGTTTAGGTTCCTTTATTTGTTTACCCATTCCCAAATCCTAAAGCATTCAAAATAGCATTAGGGTAACTTAATTACCTTATTTCTCCATTCTTTGTTTCCAAGCCTCTCATCTCCTCTTCTTGGTCACAATCAGTCAAATGGAAATGGAGTTGTCAAACTCCATCCCAACACCCAAGGAGCACAAAATTGAACTTAATTAATAATCCTAACCCTTGGAATTACACTAATCCAATTAAGGGCTTGAAACACCATAGTTAGGGTTTACCTTTTTGGAGCTTTTTAAGAGGTGCTTTCACCATTGAATCAAGAAGGGAATTACTCCACCATTGGAGGGTTGAAACAAGGCTCCAAAACAAGAAGAAAACATGGTGTTACAAAGAGCAAAAATCGGTCAAGAGAGAAGGGTGAAGAAAAATGAATTTTCTTTGGAACTTTTTACCTTAGAAGGAAGATGAGGCTCCAAGCTACAAGGTGGTGCCCTTTTCTCTTCAAATGGGCAAAACCCATGAAAATGAAACTCATCCTTTTCGAATTTTGAAAAGAGAGAAGTGTGGAGCTTGAAGAGGGGAAGAAGAATATGTGTTCGGTTTTTCATTTGGAGCTCTAACATGGCTTGAGCATGGAGGGAAAGGGAGGCTGCCATTGTTGCAGAGTGGAGCAGCTCAAATCGCCAGGAAGGGGAGAAGAGAGCAGCTCACGGTGGAAGAAAGGAAAGGAAGGAGAGAGAGAAGGAAATGAGAGGAGAGAGGTAAATATTTTACTTTATGCTTTTTACTTTACTCTCTCCTCCTTTTTGTTTCTTTCTTTCTTTATTTGTGTGTGAGTGAGGGGCTGACTCACTAATAAAACCGGCCCACTTAACTGTTACAGGCTGGAGCGTTTTTCATCTTTTACAGAAAACGCTCGTTAATTTACCCGGTTTAGCACTATTCACTAACCGGGCCCGTTTTCCGGAATTTTCTCGTTTCTTTATTTTTATTGGCTATTAAGCTTCCATTGATGCTTAATTATTGTTATTTAATGGTTTACAATTTTTACGGGTTCGTTTGACCTCTTAAAATCACATTTTCGGTTTTCTCGAAATATGTGCGCTAAAGCTCTATTAGCGTTTTAATACATTATTCGGATCTGTTTTCTTCGGAAATCATTCCCGTATACTATTTAGGCATGAATAAGCACTAGGAATCCTTACGATACTATAACCGAGGTCTCGTACCTCCTATGGTTATTTAACGCTTATTTTAGCGTTTTCCGCTTTCTAAGCGTTTTTCTCATTTCTTTTGGATTTATTTTCCTTACCAAAATTACTTAGGCACTATTAGGCCCTTAAATACCATATTAAAATATTCTAATCACCATATTTAATTCGGGGTATTTCATGTACTTTTACACTATACAAACTGTACAGTTTAAAATGTTGCCAAAGATAGAGAAATACCCCAAATAATTAGCAGCTTAAACTAGTGAAGTTTAAATTAAATCATGTGCAATAATTACAATAAAACCTTATGGTATTTAAAATATAGATCCAAACGGGTACTTACACCGCCGCGTATACATATCGATACGTGATACGCAAATATAAGCTCATATGAATAAAATCATAAACGCGAGGAGATTATCCGAGAATATCGCGTTGTATAATTCAGACATATAATAATGTACGAACAATTAAATTTGGTATATACCTGTCCGGAAACATGACAACGTTACATATTAATACGGTCACGTACTTATATATGTACGTTTATGAAGATACATATACGTAACGTTACAATTTACAACGTCGTATATAAAATAAATAATAACGTCGCATAGCTACATATAACTAAAACGCGACAAAAATAAAAGGGGGCTTATATATATAGACATGTACGTATAAATAACTAACAACGTAACAAAATGAGGTAATCGCGTATAAAATTAATAACGCGACGTATATTATATGGTCTTACATATATAAATAAGCATGTATAACTTATACAAAAAAAAGAAGAAAAAAAAAGAGAGAGAGCAAAGACGCTCCCGCTGAGGTTCAACCCCGTACCTCTCGTATGCCTAGTGAACGTCTTAACTGGTTAAGCTATGCTCGAATTCAATAACTTATACCAACAACTTAATAAGTATTAGCCTACTAACCTAACTATACAAAAAAAAAGAAGAAAACAAACCTGTCCTCTGTGAACTAGTAAAGGGACGGGGATTGCTCCAGCAGAAAAAAATCTGCAACGCGTGCTTTTGCTTGTCAATTACCAGCTCCACTAAGGCCCATGTATCCTCCAGCAAATATTAGAGTTGGAGCACCGAATTCCCACACGTTCTATTGGAAATTGAAGACACAACTATCTCGCTTATACCTCATACACGAGTTGGGGATAGTAAAATATGAAGTCCCAATTGCTGCAACAGTTGGCGATACACTACAGAAACCAATGCACTCACTAACTTGGGTTTTAGTTAAAGCAACCAGGGCAAAGGCATGCACATCAGGGTCTGTGCAGAAGTGGTGTTTCTCTTACAAATTCCCACGCCAACGTCTTGTGGACTGAAGCCACTAACTCCCTTAACTTGTCTCTACAGCCCAGCTTCTTCTCTTAAGTCATTATATCACTATAACCAACTCAAACTGGTGCCTGTCTCACGCAAGTACCGTTCTTAGTGTGCAAGCCCTGGAGAAACACCTGGATCAACACCAGTCCAAACAGCAGGGTAAAACGGCATTTAATTCCCTCTTCATCCTGCACCTGTTGTTATCCGAGAATCATGATGTGTACACTCTTTCCCTCACATCCTTGTCTATCTGAACTCAACCTCTGATTTCTTCTTGTTGCAAGTCAGAAACTGGGTGCTCCCAAGTCCTGTAAACAGCAAGGAAACTCCTGTAAGCTTCCCTAATTTCTCACACTCAGATACCGAAGCTCACTTCAACTCCCTTGGCTGACCACACAAGTCTAGTTTAACAAGCCAAAGACCCCTACAGCCTGTTGTACCACCTGTTCGAATACCAAACCAGATATTACCTCAAAAACAACCCCCTTGCTGTCTACTTCTGCGGTGGTGTTACTCCCTGCGTAAGACCCCCATCTAACTCTCTGTATTATCTTCATGCAAGAACCTAAAAGGAGGCCTTAGCCGGTAATATCTCTCTTTCTTCTTGAACTCATAATCCCACCCCTCCTGAGGTGCTCGAAGTACTGCTGCATGGGTTATTAAAAAGAAAAAAAACTGGAGCAAAGTCACCCAGATTCTAAATCCTAACAAGTCAGATCCAAGAGTTCAAGAGGATTGAAAGCTACACCTGGCGCCAAGGACCAACCAAGAAGGGATCAGCCAACAGACTCGAGCTGGTGAGCACCTCCTAACTCTGTCACATGATCAAAATACTCTCTGTAAGTTTCAAACTATAACAGGAACCAGTAGCTTAGGATTGGTGGTGTGAGTAATATACTGGTTATCTGAGAACCCAACCAACAAGTTTAGAGAGCAAAAAAAAAAAAAGAAGAAAAGAACCCTGAGAAATGATTAGGTGAAGGCTCAGAGAATTCCTTAGAAACCAACTAAAGAAATCAGTGCAGAAACTAGCAACTGATTCTGTTGCTTTGTGTTCTGTCTACGAAACGCCTAGAAGTATTATAGATGTAGTACTGGATTAATAATGTAACTGAAACGTTGACGGTGTACCTATCAACTCGTGGGAATGTTTTAAAGGAGAAGAAACCAGAAACCAACTCGTGAATAAACAGAAGAGAAAGTTCAACAGCTTCATGTTTTTGTTTCTTTCCAGTTAGCATTAGGGGGTTCAGTAACATAAGTAATGCTGCTATGGATCTGTTTAGAAGTTAGAAACCTTGGGTGAACACCTAACTAAATGGGTAAGCAAGTTGGGGTAAACAGAAAAACAGATTTGAGAATAGAAAGAAAAACAATAACAGAAATATACACCAGTTCAGATTTCAGTTCTTCCTCAGTATGTATGATAATTTTCAGAGGCATAGGCCTAGTTCGTGAAAAAAAATCCAGCCATAATACATTTTTCAAATGACTTAAGCTATTATTTGTTTCAGTCTGTTCTCTACGCCAACCTGTACTCCACGTACTTCAGCCCATATCAACATTATTGCTTTTGTGATAACTGGTTACCAAACTACCGTAAATTGCTTTTGTGATATAATATATATTTCACTGTGATGCAGCAATTATATTAGTAAATATTATTTTAATTAAATAATTAGTAATTTTATTTATTAGTTATATGAAAAGAATACATATGTTATATATGTAATTATGATATAAATATTAGTAAATATTATTTTAATATTAAATAGTTGGTAATATTTATAGACATTTTATGTTACACATTATTTATCACTTATATGAATATGAATACATATGTTATATATGTAATTATGATATATAAATATTAGTAAATATTATTTTACTTAAATAATTAGCAATATATGTATTGTAGAAATATTATGTTGCACATTATTTATTATTTATATGATTATGAAACATATGTGATATATACAATTATGAATTGACAAAAAAAATAGCAGTTTGGTACATCAGTAAATATGAAGTTATGATATATAAACATAAGTAAATATTATTTTAATTAAACAGTTGGTAGACATTTTATGTTATACATTATTTATTAGTAATATGAAAATGAATACATATGTTATATATGTAATTATGATATATAAATATTAGTAAATATTGTTTTAATATTAAATAGTTGGTAATATTTATAGACATTTTATGTTACACATTATTTATTACTTATATGAATATGTATACATATGTTATATATGTAATTATGATATATAAATATTAGTAAATATTATTTTACTTAAATATTTAGCAATATATGTATTGTAGAAATTTATGTTGCACATTATTTATTATTTATATGATTATGAATACATATGTGATATATGCAATTATGATACAACATTAAAAAAATATATTTTAATTAAATAATTAGTAATATATATAGAAAATTTATGTAACACATTGTTTATTACTTATGTTAATATCAACATATATGTCATTGATGAATAAATATTGGTGAATATTATTTTAGTTACATATTTGAAAATTGTACAATAGTATTTCCAAAATATTTTTAAATTGTACTATAGTATTTATAACATATTAATATGTATATAAATTTACTTATTAATCTAATTATACATTAAGCTGTTAAATAAGTTTAGCAACGACAAACACATTATCAGATTATTTGCAATAAACTAATGTCATTTAAAACTAATTATATATCAGCTTTCAGCTTACTTAATCAGTCATCAGCTATCAACTATCAGCTCTTTCACGAACTGGGCCATAGTCCTTGCTGCCTGGAGTTGTTTGAGGGTTAAAACTGCATTAGAAGGATAACTAAGTAGTTAGATAACGTGGGAGAAATTGGAAAATCTGATGCGTGAGCAAGAAAAAAAAACAGAAGAGAGTTAGTACTGTCATAGTTTCAGATTTCACTCCTGATTTCAGTTCTGTAAAACTTTGTACAGAAAGATTAGATGGAGTTGTATTGAGTTGTTAATGAGCCTAAACACTTCTTATACACTTAAGAGAAGTTATAAACACTTTGGGTAAGATTAGAAAAACTGATTATACCCAAAAGGAAGTTGTAAAGCTGCTGTACAAAACTTGAGTTCACGGGTTTTTCTGCAGTTCTTGGTTCTGTATAATGAACTCCCAGTAGCTTTAACAGTTCTGTTTTGGGTTGTGTTTAAGTGTAAAACCTTCTTAACATACTTAGCTAGTTGGGTAAAACTTTTGGTTGAGATTAGAAGCTGATTTATGGACTAAAAGAAAGTTTGAAGAGGCGCTGTACAAAACTAGAGTTTACTGTTTTTCTGCAAATTATAGTTTCTGTAAAATGGACTTTCAGAGGTGATAACAGAAGTGTTTTGGTTAGTATTGGGTTTAGAACTTTCATAATACACCTAGGTAGTTGGATTAAAAACTTTGGGAAGGTTTAGAAACCGATTTATAACCTAAAGAGAAGCTTAAAGAGGAACTAAACAGAATTGTTGTTTTCAGTTTCCTGCAGATTCTGATTTCTGTAAAATGACCTTTCAGAGATGCTAACAGCTTTATTTTGAGTTGTTCTTAAGCCCAAATCCTTCCTAATACAAGTATCTAGTTGTGTAAAAATTTGGGAAGATTTGGAGGCTGGTTAATGAACTTATAGTAAGATGAGGAGGTGATGTGCAGATTTTTGCTTTCCAGTTTTTTCAGAATCATGCTATCTCTGTATACCGTGATACAGATGTCTACAAGGGGTTATGTTGGTTTAATAATAAACCTAAATCAATGCTAATACATTTATATAAGTTGGTATATTCATTTGAAAGATTTGAAGTCAGTTTACCAACCTAACCGAAGGGAATAAAGAAGTAATGCACAGATTTTGCTTACAAGGTTTTCGATAATGAGTTGTTTCAGTGTAACCAAGTTGCAGGAGTTTTAAGAGTGTTGAGTGGGTCAGGAAGTGAACTTGAAACCTTGATAATACATCTACCTAAGAGTATAAACACTTTGGGAAAATTATATAGCAATTCAAGGCATTGAAAAGAGAAGCTCAATGGAAGTATGCACAGATTTGGTGTTCAGTTTCTGAAACTTGTGTCTCAGTATGATTGATTTATAGAGGTTTTAAAAGTGTGGTATGGGTTTAATAATGAACCCAAATCGTATCTAATACATCTAACTAAATTGGTAAAACGCTTTGGGAGAGTTAGACATCAGTTTGGTAACTTAAACATGGAGTAGAATGAAGATATGTGCGGTTTGTGTTTTCAGTTTCTGTTAGGTTTCTGTTCTGTTTAGATGGGTCTCTAGGTGGTTAGTAGTGTGTATTAGGTTAGTTATGAATATAAAACTGCACTAATATGCCTAGCTAAGAGGGGATACATTGTAGGCAGATTTAAAATCAATCTTAGGTAAACTTGTCACATTTTGGGCTCTTAAAAAACACTCTAAAACATCAACTAAAGATGGGACCTAGTTAATGGGTGAGCCATAAATATAAGTGTCCTAGGTAAAGTCTAAGGATAATACTGGAAGATTTCTAAGGGCTAGTATAAGTTAAGCATTTAATTTCACTTGGAACAACACCCGATAAAGTAAGAAGAACTAGGGAAACGTCACAACGAGGTTGTCACACGAAATCATAGAACTGACGAGTTTTGTTGATTAACGCTAGGGCTGTAACGAACGCGACCGGGACCCCGAGAGTGAGACAACCCTAGCTCTAAAAAGGTATGGACATGTGTGGTTCGTATGTTGCCGTGTTACACGGCTTGTGTGCTGTGTGCTTTGTTTGACAATGACCTTAAGACTAAAGCATGAAAATTGGATTGCTTGTTGTGACTTGCTTAAATGCTTGTTATATATCATTGTTGCATATTACTTGCGCGCACACAGTAGTTTAGTCCCTTTCTCGTTTATGGAGCTTTGAGATGAAGCTTGACGAACTACGTAAACAAACAAAAGAATTAAACAATGAGAAAAAACTCCTCTCTAACTATAGAGGACTCCTAAGGACACCCACTATGGTGTCAAGATATTTATGATAAATGAATATCCTATTGAGGACTACTATCGACACCCACAATGGTGTCGAGCTGACAAAAAAAGGATATAATAAGTAAGTACCAGCTGATGGATCATATGGATAATCGGGAAGAAGGATTCCCGGGCCGCGCGGTTGGACGCTCGGGAGTTGGTATCTGCATCAGATCCTTCGACCGACTATTGTTATTATTGTGGAGCGCATCCTGGGGTCTAGAGATGACCCTCTCTCTCGACATATGACACGGGACTGGAGGATTAGCGAGCACACCCTGGGGTCTAGAGATGACCCCTCTTTCTCGACATATGACGCCGGGAATGGAGGAGTGGCTATGGAGAAGACGTTCTCCAAATTGTGGTGATAAGAGAATTCATAAATAACCTTAAAGAAACAAGGAATGATTAGCACCTACATAATAAAGACTCGGGATCTAATCTATATCCCCTGACTCGGTGCCAGAGAATAAAGGAAAACATGCGTAATGAGACTAAGCAAATAAGAAAATTCACAAATGTGATCTTTTAAGAAACAATGGCTGAATAGCACCTACATAGTAAAGTCTCGGGATCTAACCTATATCCTGACTCGGTGCAAGAGAAGGAGGTAAACTGGTGTAATGAGAACAAGAAAAAATACGTAATCTCTTGAATGATCCCATAGTGAGATCAGCGGTATAACATACCTATGCACATGTCTTATTATTTACATGATGTTGTTGTTATGCTAGCAAACTGCTTTGTGCTGGTTGCATGTTTGATGTTGCTATGTTGCCAGCATGTTTCGCTTGGTTGTTGTGGATAATGCTCTGCTACCTTTAAGTGTGTATGAAACCATGTTGTATTGTGATGTGCTTTACTGCTTCATTATAGCATGTAAATTGACTTAATAATATTAACCAAGTAGTCGTGTGGTCCGGCAACATACGGGCTACACACGTTCATACTCAGCGTTTGTTGAGTCCTTTACACCCATTTTTTTTTCAGGTATTGTGTCGGACGATAACAGAGCGTAGGCGGGATGGCTACCATGGGGGTAGTCCATCAGGGCATAACTTTGAATGGTTGTGTGTAGTATGTAGTGTATGGGTTGTTACTAAACCGAGATGTAATTCTCAGACTATGATTTGGTATTTTTATTGTAGAGACTCGGTATTGGAAATTATATTTTGAGTTGTATGTGAGTTTTTTGAGGGCGGTTTCCAGTCATTCAGACCATAACTTGATGTTGGTAGCATGGTGTGTCAACCACGTGGGTGGTTGGCGTCTGTGACACCCGGATGGAGTTTATTCCGCTGCATAGTTAACTTGTAATATGGCGAGGAACGTTGTCTGTATTGTTTGGATGTTTATTCGGGGGGTGTACAGATAGCTACATATGCTTATAGCCAAGAATGATTGAAAGGAAAATATATATAACAATTAGTGTTATCTTTTCCATTATAGTGATGGAAATGATTATAGAAGATTTTGTACATATTTCTAATCACCAGTGTAAAAATTTATAAATTGTCGTGGATACATAAAAGTCATGGTTAGAATAATACGTAAAATCAACTCCAACTCAGTTTATCGTTTCAAAACGTTTATAACCTTTAGGTTTATCAATCACTCAAGCCCTATAAGCTAATAAATGGTAAGAAAATATTTGTATACATAATGATTGATAAGATTATAACAGCTAGTGTACATGTTTCTAATCATCCGTAGAAATGTTTATAACTTATCGTGGATATGTAAAAAACAAGGTTATGAATATGTAAAATCGACTACAACAACTCAATTTATGATTTCCAAACATAAGTTTATCAATGATTCAAGCTTTGTAAACTGATAAACGGTAAGAAATATTATTACGCACAATGATTTGATGAGAGGCAAAAGGAAAGATAGACAACAGTTAGTGTCATCTTTTCTCTAATAGTGATGGAAACTATTGTAGAAGGTTGTGTAATGTTTCTACTAACCAGTGGAAATGTTTATAACTTATGGTGGATACCAAACACTAGTAGAAAAAATATTTTAAATGACGCACTTTAAACCACAGTTAAATATAAACCGTCGTTTAAATCTTTTAAACCACGGTCATTAAGAAAACCGTCACATATGTTGCACGGCTCACCATATAAATGACGGTTCTTTATAAACGTCGTATATAGTTCGTCGTCTAGAAGATAAAACGACGGTTCACGCTAACCGTCGTATAAAGTAGATATAAACCATGGTTCACTTAGAACCGTCGTTAAAAGATTTACCCCAAACATTATCCAAACCACGGTTTAACTGGTCAACCGTCGTTTATTTTATCCAATATAGGTCTTAAACGACGTTTTCTTCTAATCAACCGTCGTTTAAAAGTCTTAATTAAAAACCCGACACCTCCTTCTTCCCCTCCCGCGTTCTTGGTTTTTCCCCTGTGCGATTTTGTCGACGATTTTTTCCACCCCCGCCGTCGAGCACCAGTGTGCCGTTGTAACACCCCACTCGATAAACTCGTAATAATCACTCTCGTATAATCACTCACGTAGCGTAATTAGAGACGTCTCACAGCGGAAGTTAAACTACATTAATCCTCACTTGGGTGTCACATGCCATTACTCGCCCATGCGAGTAAAGAAGCATAACCGTAATCTAACAATGAACAACAACACTAACCGCAGTGATGAACGAGATATTTATTACATTATCCTATATACAAACCAATACCTATGACAAGTGAGCATTTAAAGAGTTCCCAGAATTTCAACGTCCTAACCGATTTAATATTAAACATGCGATAATAAAAGTCGATGTAGTCTACCCATATTCCCGCACTCCGACTTCACGTCCCGATCCACAACCTGAAATGGGTTGGCCCCAAAAGGGGCTCAGCAAACTATATGCTGGTATGCTAAAGTGTAATCCTAGACCCTTTAGGTCACTTAGGTCAATTAGCCGTCTGAACATGAGGTTGATTACATGCTGGTTCATTTTGCAGTTTATATACAGCAGTAAATAACATGCATAAGCATACAGTATTCCATCAAAGTGACAGTCCATACATTACATACAATCCACGACATACCAGATACCATGTTCTACAAACAGTCATACAATATACAGTAAACATTCATACAAACGCGTAGTTACTTCCATCGAGATGTTAGTAGTTTTTCCTTTAAATAATGTTAATCACCATTTAGTCTTACTCTCAATACCATTGGGCGTCATGTTAGGACAACCCGGAAATAACCTTACTGGACAGTAGTCCTCCCGTACACACGAAGTGCTCATTGCCAAGGATCACTCGATCCCGGGGCTTCCACTTGCCTAATAAAGGCGTCCATGAATGGCCGAAGCCGTGTGCCAAAGTCGGCACCCTGGTCCAACAGTCTATCTAGGCCCGTCGGAATATAGAGGGAGTCGGTCCGATACGGACGTTATACTCCGGTGATCACCAATGCGCAACCAACTAGTCGAAACTAATTGGATTCCCATACCATTTACCATAACCAACACTCTCCAATGTATGATTAATCCTTAATCAACTACCCTAAGTAAATACTTAGGTTTTGGAGAAATCTTTACTATTATTACCTTTGAAGTCTTATGTACTTCCCTAGACATAGTATAGGTTAAAGTCATGTTCGAGTATCAAGATCTAGAGACTGGGGATCCCGAGTCTCATTCCTAAGTGTTTTACTTAGGTCAGTTAGGGATAAAGTTCCCGAATATTAGTATTCCAACCGCATAAACAATCATAGTAATATTGTCCGAAGACATCGCGCACAATAATAAACGCTTACCAACCAAATGATTAATCCACACAATCCTGCATAGCATACATATCGCTCTTGTCACATAGTCAAGCAATACCCGAACCGAGGCTCCCCTCAGAGGTTCGGACCACACAATGAACATACCTTACACCGTCGACGCTCGCGTAACAACCCCCGCGTAGTCTCTAGCGCTCCCAAGACTCTGTCTACCAACTCGTACCTCTGGTACATATGTTGTTCTAATATTAGCATATACAATTCAAACTCACTTAATCACCCAAGATCCAACCCTTAAAATATACTTCCACAAATTTTCTAACTTACCCCCTCATGTTATGTAATGTTTATAATGACATTTATTCATTAATAACTTCCTTATAAAATTTATCCTCTCATACTTCAACATTATGTCAAATTATACTATCCCAACCTTATTATATATTCGGTCCACATATTATCAAATCAGCCCACACATTTTCGTCAACTGCAATATTTACCCCTTTCACTTTGATTATTTATAAAATCAACCCATATATTATAACCACTATATTTATATCCTTATTAGTTCATAATCTAAGGTTTTCAAACATTATCATATACAAGTGTTATGTATACAATTCCGAACAGCACCTACTGTTTTCGAAATCCCTATATCATTCCCGCATGTTTTGATTATTTACAAAAATATCCCATACATTATACTTGTTACATTATTAACCTTATTAACTTATAACCTAAGGTATTTAAACCTTATAATATACATGTGCACATATAATATATATTATTGAACAGTCCCGACATGTTACCCAAATTTATTTATCCACCCATATATTTCTTTTATTTGCACTATAACCCCTTTGTTTGCAACCTTTAATTTTAATACTTAAAACTTTATAATATACACCTTAATTATTTTAAATACCATAACTAACCCAATGCTTTCCCTCAATTCCAAACAGTCCCTCTGTTCGATTTAACACACCTTAACCTTTATCTATCATTATTTACATTTTGGCCCATATTTATTTTATAAGCTTACAATTTAATTTCACAACTTTATACTATACACATTGGTTTATTTAATTCCAAAAGCCAACCAATATTTTCCCCAAATTTCCGAACAGCCCCAAAGGTTGTTCTAACTCCCATTTCCACCCAAAGTTTCGGTTATTCACCGAGTAGCTCATAAGTCTTATAAAATGTTACATTTTAAATACTCAAACTATATGTTATACTCCTTAATTAAATAAATTACATTTCTAACTCATAATTTACCCAAATCCACATACAGACCCTTAAGGTCATTTAAATTTCATTCTAGCCCCTAATCTTCCAGAAATTACATTATATACCCATAGATTTTTAAATTGTTACACATTCGCACTTAAACCATATATTATAATCCTTAATTAATTAATTCATCAAAACTAACCAAAAAGTACTTTTAATTTCCAAACAGACCCCTAGGGTCCTAATATTTATTTTCCAACACCCATATTCCTCGGTAATTACAAGAACTACCCCCTTTCTTTTATGATTGTCATTTTTGACTTAATAGTTCTTTAAATGCCCAAAATAATTATTCTTGTCATTTTAATTTGGTCAAACCTCACTTGTGGTCAAGGTTGACTAGTTAATTTATCCTCTTGACCAGATTTGTTTTTATTTACTAAAATATCCCAATTAAAACTCTTTTTTTTTATTTAACCCCTACTCTCATAAAATTTATATCCTACATTCATAGACTTCCTAAGACCATCCCTCCCGGTTTCTATTTATATTTAATGTTCTATTTTTCTTTAATTATGTTTTGACCCCATATATAATTTATTTATTTACTTATACATTTTATAAGGTTTTAAAATTCATTTAAGCCATGTTAAAAGCTTATAAATATACCAATACACTTCTAATATATTTCTTAGTAGTTATATTTGCTAGGGTCATAATCTTTGCACCATAAACTTACTTAACCTTTAAATCAATCCAAGAATTTATTAATATTTATTTAAAGCCCAAAATACCCAAAACAATATAGCCTAATTACATAGCTTCAATAATAGCACAATAGTAATATTTAAATTGTATTAAAGTGTTTTCTAAATTATATTATGTCACGGTTTGCAACCAGATTTTTACCTTCACACCATTAAATTATTTTCCTTCATTAATCACTTATAAAATAGCTTTAATTAACCCATTAGCACTTAGTCTCCCTAATCCATTATTTAACCATTTATTTTCTACACATTTTTAGGATTTAAATAGCACATATATAAGCAACCACCCTTACGGTTTGCCCAATTATAATTAATTTCCTTAAACCATTTTTCTCCCATTAATGACTTGTAAAATACATGCTAATAGTCTCCCATAACTAATCTCACTAATAAAATACTGACCCCTTAATTCCCTCCATGTATTTAGGATTTAACTTCGCCAAAACTCACATATATTCTCGGTTTCTTGCGAATTTATTATCTAATGCCATTAAATCATTTCCTCTCATTATTGGCTCATAATTTTGACTTTAACAAGTCATTAGTACTTGAATTTATTTACTAATACATAACTATCATTTCTCCACCTCTAATTCGGATTTAACAACACATTTACGTATATCTGTTTCTGTCTAATTAAGTTATTCAAGCAACAAACATTAAGAAAATAAAAAGTTATAGGGACCCTTACCTTAATATGATTACCAAGAGAATCTCACCAGCCACACTTTAATCTCCCCAACATATGTATATATATATATATATACGATCGTAGGTTAGATTTTGTATTTAGATTTTTCCTTAAGCAATAATGTAGTTCTTACGGCATTAATGGGCAAATTACCTTTCAGTGATTGACTTTTCCTTCTAGGTGTGATTCACAGCTCACGTTTCCTTTGGGTGAGCAAGGACCCATGCGGTCAGTATTTGTACAAGAAGATAGATTGAGTTAATGCCTCACTTAAGTACTAAGTTTAAGGAGTTTGAAATATAGTTTCTGGAAGTCCTTACCTTGCTAATCTGATGAAGGTTCCAGCCTCATTTTCGGTCATCTACTGCAGGAGGTATAATCTCAGTTTTGAGCAGAAAATCAGAGGGAGAAACATTGTTTAGATAGCCTAGGAGTGTCGGTTTCTACCTCACTTACAGCTGCTCTTGGTGTGTCTCCTAGTGTAGTTCGTTGACTTGAGGACGTGAGTTCTACACCTTGGAATGTGGAAGGAGATGGTGAAGAAGAGTACTGAAACAAGAGGATGGAAGTGGCTGAAAAATCGTGAAGGAAGTATGGAAGAAAGGGTGCAGTTTTACCTTGGTTTGGAGGAGTTCTATGACAGTTTCATGGCTGCTAGTAACCAGAGAACTAAGTAAATGTTCCTTGCTTGCTTGCTGTGTGTGAAGAAAATGAGCAGACAGAGCATGTGTACTCCTTGTGCGCCAGTCACATGAAGAGAATGCACAACAGGGGCGCATATATGTAACTTATTCGCCAGTTCAGGTAGCAAAGTTATCCAGAGTGAACAAAAATATACGGGAGCATGAATGTCCCTTGTTTGCCTGGTAAGTTGCAGATTACCGTGAGTTCAAGCAGTGAAGCAGGAGGAAGGGAAAATGTTGTAGTATTTTACCTTGTTCTGCCTAAGAGCCGATGGAGCTGGGGTTCAGATTTTACACCACCACAAGGAAAGGAGTTGTCTGGTTGTTGCTGCTGTTCAGAGTCAAGAAGGGAGTGAGCAGCTTTGTTGTTCCTTCTGCTGTTGTTCGAAAATGAAACAGAGGAGAAGAAGCTGCTGTGGTGTGATGGGTTGTAGAAGAAAAAGGAAAGGAAGTGGTGATGGTTGCTGTTGCGGGACAAGGAAGGAGACACGATTGTTTTTCTGCTGCTATTACAGAATGGAGAAGAGGAAAAATGTTGTTGTTGTCGTGTGCAGCAAGGAGAGAAAGAAAAGATGGCTGAAGTGCAGTACATGATGTTGTTGTACTGTCACGTGAAAGCAGGAGGGGAAAAATAAGAGCAGTGAAGTTGTAATGTTGAGGGCTGAGGAAAAAGAAGAAGGCACTTGAGTGCTGTTACGGGACAGTATGGGAAGGGAAAAAAAATGATGTTAGCCTTGTACTTGAGTTGTACTCTATTATTAATTTATTATGTCTAATGATGTTTTGTTTTCTTTTGCTTGTGCAGGTAACCGGCAATGGAGGGAAATGGGAAGATCTTGAATTTTTTCCTCTCCTAAAATTGTGGCACAAATTGTACATTTGTTTCTCTTTCCAATATTGTTTTTCTAATCTACTTTCTTATTTCCCATGTCTATACCGATTGTGCATTGCTTTGGAAGGAGATTTCAAATTTTCATTGCCTAATAATGTAACATACAAGTTATATATATATGACTATATTTATTTGTTAAATGGTGACTTATGGTATTTTGTTTTAAATGTATATATATATGGGTATATATATATATTGTATATATGATTTTCTTCGACTATATAAATATTTATATAGCTAAATGGGTGCTATATGTGACTTTTAATACATGTACTAATATGTTACATGTGATATTAAATTTGGGAGTTGATTTCTCTTTAATAACATTCTCTCTTTGGTTAGAGATCTAGTGTATAATTTAATGTCCATTTGGACTATATATTCATACAATAATTTTTATAGCAATTATTGCCCGTGATTTATTTTAATCCATAGTAGTTAAGGTAGTAATTATTCGGGGTATTTCAGTCTACCCCCCTTAAAAGGACTTCGTCCCGAAGTCATCCAAATCGAATATGTATATAACTACCCAATGAAACCTCAAGGTATCAACCCATCGTACCTATCAATTCTAAGGTCTTCACACTTTCCTGAAGTGTCATCCGTTCCATTCAACCACTAGTCTTCCAATCCAAACCAACCACATATATATCACAAGTCCCGAAGGACGTCAGTACATAATAGTTCAAGTGCTCTAGGCACATACATATCACAAAACATATCCCAAGTGCTTAAAGCACATACACACAACAAAGATCATCCCACATGCTTAAAGCACATCCACCTAATCAAAATATATCTCAAGTGTTTAGCGCACAAATACACAACAACCACAACGCAAGTGCTTAAAGCACATACATACCACAAAAACAACATAAAATGGCTGAATATGCCCAGGGCTCTACCCCCCTTAAAAAGGGTTACGCCCCGTGACCCCCAAAGTATCACATAGTCGCTATGGGAAGAGCGTAGGATACTTGGCTCTCATGGAGTTCTCCAACTCCCATGTGGTCTTTTCGCCTCATGGTTCGACCAACGGACTTTGACCCTTTTAATGGTCTTGTTCCTGGTTTCCCTCTTTTCCACGGAGTGGAGTCTTCTCATATCTGAGAGACGGGTCGATCTCTCGTCACTCGGCTCTAAAAAGGAAAATGTGAAGGGTGAGGCGCGTACTTTTCAGCCAAAGGCGTGGAATACTTGTGCGCTCTCCCAAATACGTGTTATTGGGTCCACTCGCTTCGTAATGAGGTGCAGACCCACGTACATAGGGCTTGGTTTGCCACTTTTCGTTCCTAAGGACATGTTATAGAAGATTTATTAGCAGGGAGTTATTGCTGACCTCGTTTCAATATGACGGTGTCATTCACGGTCTTCTCTTAATTTGGAAACGGAGGTATCTTAATCGGTGCGGTATCGTTAATTGTAGATGCACACGATTTGGTCTAAATCGTATCCAGACGTTCTAGATTACTTGCGTGGGATATGTTTTAGATTGTTATTATCTTCACTCATTGGTTTCTAGTTGAGGTTGAGTATGACATTGACTATCGTTTGTCATTAGTGCCCTTTGCACTAGTCTCTAGAATTTTGGATGTACTAGTTTATAAATCCACGAAGGTAATTCTTGTCATTTCGTGGTTCCGGGTTGTTTTGTTCCGGAGTAATAACTTAATTATGATATTTGTTATGTACTTCGTGTTGTTATATGTTTTGTATTCAGTATATTGTTCTTACGCCAATACTTGTATGGTTCGCCCCGTTTTTGCTAGGGACTCCATTGTTGTGTTTATATTGAGCCTTGCATCTTTCGACATCCTGTATTGGTATGTTTCTTGGCAATTGAGGAATTTTTCCCTTGGTCTATTTTATATCCTTTCTATTTTTCCATGTTATTTGACAAGGGTATGATTATGCATTTATGAGTTCTTGTGTTGGTTATAACGTCGAACGCCATATTTATTTTGGAGCTTGTCCTCTGGCGGTCTAGGCTGTTTGTATAGCCTGCCCACGATTTGTTTCTCATCATTTGAGTCCTTTACGAGTTTCACTCGTCTGGTCGTTGCCAATGTATTTGTTCTAAAGGTTGTTTCTGCTGGTTGCTTCTTTGCGCACCACCTTTTAGTTGATTCGACGGTTAAGTTATTGTGACAATTGCTCTATAGTTTAGGGCGTCTGCTAGTGTGCTAGCTTACCTTTCTTTTATGTATCTTGGTGTACTTATGTTCAGCCCCTTTGTGGGTGGAGACGTATCTTTGCCCTTAATTTGGGCATACAAGACTGTTACCTCATTCGGTAGTGTTAGTGGTCTCTGTTAGAGAGTAATTCCCTTTATGCCCCTCTTGTGGGTGGCGATTGTTGCCGTCGTATAAGTTCTTTTGAATACTAAGGGTTATGTTGGTGTGAGTAACTATCGAACCTTATGAGGGTCTTAGTCATGTTTATTCGCCCATTTAATGGGTTTTTATGGCTGTCATTAGGTTGGCTATCAACTCTTTCCTACTTCGAGAGGTTTCCATTTTATGTTATTGTGTATTAACCATTCTTTGCGGGGTTACGACTTAGTCGTGTTCTATTCATAGTTTTTGGTACTTCTAATCTCGTTGGTTCTATTAGGATTCTTCTCGTTAATCTACTTAAGGTAATTGTTTATACTGGTCTGGATTTGCATCACTGACCTTGGTATGGAGTTGACTACCTCTTGAGTTTCTCACACTACTTGTCTACATGTATGGGGTACCCTACTGATATATTGCTACTTACTTGACTAACTTAATGATAAGTCTGTTAAGCCCGCAAGCTCCTATGGAGTGTGGTCGTCCCATATCTTGTTTTGTATACTCGTAGTGTTCGTCACGCGTTCGTGAAGTATTCTGTTGACAATCTCCCTTTTTAATTCGTGTTGGGGGGTGTCCTCAGGAAAATTCTTTTTGGTTCCCTAGGTTCCCAGCCCAGTGGTGTGATTATGTACCTTTCATTCAACAGGTGTTTGCGATATCTCGCCCTGACGGTAAAATTTGCTTCTGAGTGGTACAAGGTGGTCTTTCTCCACTATCATTGGCTTCGTTATTGACATGAGTTCACCGTTGTTTTAAAGGAATTTACGACTCCTCGTATTGATAAGTTGTTGTTGTTTTATTGTTTAGTAAATTTTTTTTGTTGGAGTTACTTATGTGTTGATACTAATTATTGTTAGTTGGTTACTATGCGCACGGTTCGGCGCTAGTCTATTGCTTATCGCTCTTGTTCATAAGTTGGCAAGTTATGCACGTTAATTTCGGTGCATATTATGGTTCTTCTGACCTTACCCTATCCTTAGGGTTACATCGTTTGATGTAATTTCTGGGCCTTATGATGAAGATTTGTGTTTTCTCCTTTCTATGGAAGTTTCTATTGTGGCCTGGTTTTAACCCGTTTCCATTAATTGTCCTGTCATTTTAAATGTTACTGCTCAATTGGTATATGTTAGGACGTAGTCGGAGGCGGTATTTTCGCCCTCCTAGACTTGTGTTCTTCTCATGTACATTAAGTAATTCTACTTTAAACTTGTGTTTCATAACCTTTAGATTTGTTATCCTGTATCACCGTTTAGGCTGTTTGCCATTAATTAACCTGTATAGTCCTTTCCCTGACAGCCGTTATGTTATTAGGCGGCATGTCTTAAAACACGTATTCCCTCTTTATTACCTATTGTTTGGCGGGACGCCAATGGCAGTAGCCATTTCCCTTTCCATTCGGAACCCTCATTCAATGTTCGGTGTGATCAAATGTATTACCAATGTTTATTTGTTATTTGACATCTGTTTGTCCCTTGTTGGTTATGGCATTCCTTGTTATGGTTATTGCCTTAGATAGTAATCATTTAGGTGTTCAACTCCGATTCTCATTTAAGGTTGCGATCGGTTTAAGTATTAATTGTGTTGTAATGTAACATTTTCAATGTTGGTCCTACTGAGGACTAGTATGTTATTTTCTCTTTCCAATATTTGTTATGTATTGGCGTATGCCATTATGGGCGTAGGATTGCCCTAATTGTCTCGTGGTTATGTTCCACCATCATTATTTATAAAAATACATTTGGGAGTGAACTGTGATTTCACGAGTATTCGTATTCGACACCTTATTCGTTAGATTGCATGTATTTAGTTGTCTGTAGCTTTTATACTTTGGTTCCTTGTTTATTTTTAATGTAATTAATTGTGACCACTTGTAGAGAGTATCATGAATCATCCGACCCTGATGTGATCAGTATCAGTGTTGAACTATCCTTCCACCCCAATTTGTGTTCAGCTTCCCTTGACCTGTACCGAATCAAGTTCCACCTCCCACGTCAATTTTAAACCATCAAGTGATTTACCAAGCATGTTATGATGTTTGGCTCATAGGCCGATGTTATTGTATGATTATTGTGTAATGATTGTAGTTTGTTATGGGCTGGGGTATGCCCTTTAGTTGTTATGTTTGGACTCGTCAGGTCCTCCAATGGTTGCAGTTTCCGTATTCTAAGGGTTTTGTAACCCTTTGGTGACAGGTTGTAGTTATAGTGTATGTACTATACTTGTATAAATAGTTAGTGATTACCGGTAGTCATGACTTACACGGTCTTGTAGAATCCAATCCTAATTGTCGTTATTCTTGTAGTTACAGTTGCAATTATAGTTACAGTTATACTTATAATTGCAGTTGTAGTTATAGGAGTGGTTGTAGTTATGAGATTCGCACTGACGTTGTATGAATGTTTGATGATTACCGGTGGACATGGCGTTGCACCTGTGGCCTACACGGTCTGTAAAATTCTGTTGTATTTATCGTTATAGTTATAGTAGTGATTGTAGTCATAATTATAGCCATAATTGTAACCATAATTGTAGCCATCATTGTAGCACTTGCTGTAGCAAGTGCGCGAGGTAGACGGAATTGTGAGTATAGTATTTGCTATAGTGCTTGTTGTAGAAAGCGCGCCATGCTGGTTGAGTCATCGATTTCTAGAATTGTTTGTTGCACTAACGCTTCGATCGTTTGAGTATGGTTTAGATGATTAGTCTTGAAAAGGGTAGTATTGGAGTTATTTCCGTTCGTTAAGGTAGGGTAAGTTTTCTAAGGTAATTCTGTTTCTAGGTTCTCTGAGTTAGGCTATTTCTGAGTTTTGTTGAAAACTCCCTCATGGTAGGAGGAGGTTCCTGACGCATGTTCATGCAGTCAATGTATTAAGTTAAGGATGTACGGTCTCCTAGATCGCGCTGTGTACTAATACCAGCGCCTACGGTTCCCACAAAATTCGGGGTATTCTGCCCCTGGTGACTCTTTCCCCTTCTAGTAGCTCGTATCGGCTGGGGTCTGCTCCGTGTGGCTACCTCGTGGTGCTTCGGGTTCAGCAGATGGAGTACTCTAGTTATCCTTGGTACGACATTCCTTTCCTTGAGCGTTATGTTATAGTAATTTTAGGAGTTTCGCTCGTAAGCTCATATGGTTATTTTGATGTAGGTCAGATTTTACTGAGTCTTCTAGGTTGTATCCGGTTGAAGCTATTCCCATTTTGAGAGAGACTTATATGCATTTCTTGGTGACATCTATTACATTGCCTCTATGGGTGATACTCGAGATGTGGGCAGCGGCGGGTGGGGTACTACTGTTGTTTTCCGGGATGTTCTTCAATCAAGCTAGTGCGGCGACTACCGTCTCAACGCTTTTCAGGGTTACAGGACCTCCATCACCCCCGACATGCCTCTTCTCGACACCCGCAATGCGCTATGTCGTATTATTACTCGATAGTTTACCGTGTAGAAATCAATAACATAGATATGTCATTAAGGCTAATTTTGTTACGCATTTAGCGTTTCTAAGACACTAGTTCGTTTAAGACCAGGCGGCTCGTACCTCACAAACGTTTCCCGTATTTCCCAAGTCCTATGCTCACTGTCTAAATCCTAATATCTCGTCATCAGAGCGGTACTCCGCTCTGATACCACTTTTGTAACACCCCACTCGATAAACTCGTAATAATCACTCTCGTATAATCACTCACGTAGCGTAATTAGAGACGTCTCACAGCGGAAGTTAAACTACATTAATCCTCACTTGGGTGTCACATGCCATTACTCGCCCATGCGAGTAAAGAAGCATAACCGTAATCTAACAATGAACAACAACAACTAACCGCAGTGATGAACGAGATATTTATTACATTATCCTATATACAAACCAATACCTATGACAAGTGAGCATTTAAAGAGTTCCCAGAATTTCAACGTCCTAACCGATTTAATATTAAACATGCGATAATAAAAGTCGATGTAGTCTACCCATATTCCCGCACTCCGGCTTCACGTCCCGATCCACAACCTGAAATGGGTTGGCCCCAAAAGGGGCTCAGCAAACTATATGCTGGTATGCTAAAGTGTAATCCTAGACCCTTTAGGTCACTTAGGTCAATTAGCCGTCTGAACATGAGGTTGATTACATGCTGGTTCATTTTGCAGTTTATATACAGCAGTAAATAACATGCATAAGCATACAGTATTCCATCAAAGTGACAGTCCATACATTACATACAATCCACGACATACCAGATACCATGTTCTACAAACAGTCATACAATATACAGTAAACATTCATACAAACGCGTAGTTACTTCCATCGAGATGTTAGTAGTTTTTCCTTTAAATTATGTTAATCACCATTTAGTCTTACTCTCAATACCATTGGGCGTCATGTTAGGACAACCCGGAAATAACCTTACTGGACAGTAGTCCTCCCGTACACACGAAGTGCTCATTGCCAAGGATCACTCGATCCCGGGGCTTCCACTTGCCTAATAAAGGCGTCCATGAATGGCCGAAGCCGTGTGCCAAAGTCGGCACCCTGGTCCAACAGTCTATCTAGGCCCGTCGGAATATAGAGGGAGTCGGTCCGATACGGACGTTATACTCCGGTGATCACCAATGCGCAACCAACTAGTCGAAACTAATTGGATTCCCATACCATTTACCATAACCAACACTCTCCAATGTATGATTAATCCTTAATCAACTACCCTAAGTAAATACTTAGGTTTTGGAGAAATCTTTACTATTATTACCTTTGAAGTCTTATGTACTTCCCTAGACATAGTCTAGGTTAAAGTCATGTTCGAGTATCAAGATCTAGAGACTGGGGATCCCGAGTCTCATTCCTAAGTGTTTTACTTAGGTCAGTTAGGGATAAAGTTCCCGAATATTAGTATTCCAACCGCATAAACAATCATAGTAATATTGTCCGAAGACATCGCGCACAATAATAAACGCTTACCAACCAAATGATTAATCCACACAATCCTGCATAGCATACATATCGCTCTTGTCACATAGTCAAGCAATACCCGAACCGAGGCTCCCCTCAGAGGTTCGGACCACACAATGAACATACCTTACACCGTCGACGCTCGCGTAACAACCCCCGCGTAGTCTCTAGCGCTCCCAAGACTCGTGTCTACCAACTCGTACCTCTGGTACATATGTTGTTCTAATATTAGCATATACAATTCAAACTCACTTAATCACCCAAGATCCAACCCTTAAAATATACTTCCACAAATTTTCTAACTTACCCCCTCATGTTATGTAATGTTTATAATGCACATTTATTCATTAATAACTTCCTTATAAAATTTATCCTCTCATACTTCAACATTATGTCAAATTATACTATCCCAACCTTATTATATATTCGGTCCACATATTAATCAAATCAGCCCACACATTTTCGTCAACTGCAATATTTACCCCTTTCACTTTGATTATTTATAAAATCAACCCATATATTATAACCACTATATTTATATCCTTATTAGTTCATAATCTAAGGTTTTCAAACATTATCATATACAAGTGTTATGTATACAATTCCGAACAGCACCTACTGTTTTCGGAAATCCCTATATCATTCCCACATGTTTTGATTATTTACAAAAATATCCCATACATTATACTTGTTACATTATTAACCTTATTAACTTATAACCTAAGGTATTTAAACCTTATAATATACATGTGCACATATAAATATATATTATTGAACAGTCCCGACATGTTACCCAAATTTATTTATCCACCCATATATTTCTTTTATTTGCACTATAACCCCTTTGTTTGCAACCTTTAATTTTAATACTTAAAACTTTATAATATACACCTTAATTATTTTAAATACCATAACTAACCCAATGCTTTCCCTCAATTCCAAACAGTCCCTCTGTTCGATTTAACACACCTTAACCTTTATCTATCATTATTTACATTTTGGCCCATATTTATTTTATAAGCTTACAATTTAATTTCACAACTTTATACTATACACATTGGTTTATTTAATTCCAAAAGCCAACCAATATTTTCCCCAAATTTCCGAACAGCCCCAAAGGTTGTTCTAACTCCCATTTCCACCCAAAGTTTCGGTTATTCACCGAGTAGCTCATAAGTCTTATAAAATGTTACATTTTAAATACTCAAACTATATGTTATACTCCTTAATTAAATAAATTACATTTCTAACTCATAATTTACCCAAATCCACATACAGACCCTTAAGGTCATTTAAATTTCATTCTAGCCCCTAATCTTCCAGAAATTACATTATATACCCATAGATTTTTAAATTGTTACACATTCGCACTTAAACCATATATTATAATCCTTAATTAATTAATTCATCAAAACTAACCAAAAAGTACTTTTAATTTCCAAACAGACCCCTAGGGTCCTAATATTTATTTTCCAACTCCCATATTCCTCGGTAATTACAAGAACTACCCCCTTTCTTTTATGATTGTCATTTTTGACTTAATAGTTCTTTAAATGCCCAAAATAATTATTCTTGTCATTTTAATTTGGTCAAACCTCACTTGTGGTCAAGGTTGACTAGTTAATTTATCCTCTTGACCAGATTTGTTTTTATTTACTAAAATATCCCAATTAAAACTCTTTTTTTTTTATTTAACCCCTACTCTCATAAAATTTATATCCTATATTCATAGACTTCCTAAGACCATCCCTCCCGGTTTCTATTTATATTTAATGTTCTATTTTTCTTTAATTATGTTTTGACCCCATATATAATTTATTTATTTACTTATACATTTTATAAGGTTTTAAAATTCATTTAAGCCATGTTAAAAGCTTATAAATATACCAATACACTTCTAATATATTTCTTAGTAGTTATATTTGCTAGGGTCATAATCTTTGCACCATAAACTTACTTAACCTTTAAATCAATCCAAGAATTTATTAATATTTATTTAAAGCCCAAAATACCCAAAACAATATAGCCTAATTACATAGCTTCAATAATAGCACAATAGTAATATTTAAATTGTATTAAAGTGTTTTCTAAATTATATTATGTCACGGTTTGCAACCAGATTTTTACCTTCACACCATTAAATTATTTTCCTTCATTAATCACTTATAAAATAGCTTTAATTAACCCATTAGCACTTAGTCTCCCTAATCCTTATTTAACCATTTATTTTCTACACATTTTTAGGATTTAAATAGCACATATATAAGCAACCACCCTTACGGTTTGCCCAATTATAATTAATTTCCTTAAACCATTTTTCTCCCATTAATGACTTGTAAAATACATGCTAATAGTCTCCCATAACTAATCTCACTAATAAAATACTGACCCCTTAATTCCCTCCATGTATTTAGGATTTAACTTCGCCAAAACTCACATATATTCTCGGTTTCTTGCGAATTTATTATCTAATGCCATTAAATCATTTCCTCTCATTATTGGCTCATAATTTTGACTTTAACAAGTCATTAGTACTTGAATTTATTTACTAATACATAACTATCATTTCTCCACCTCTAATTCGGATTTAACAACACATTTACGTATATCTGTTTCTGTCTAATTAAGTTATTCAAGCAACAAACATTAAGAAAATAAAAAGTTATAGGGACCCTTACCTTAATATGATTACCAAGAGAATCTCACCAGCCACACTTTAATCTCCCCAACTGTATATATATATATATACGATCGTAGGTTAGATTTTGTATTTAGATTTTTCCTTAAGCAATAATGTAGTTCTTACGGCATTAATGGGCAAATTACCTTTCAGTGATTGACTTTTCCTTCTAGGTGTGATTCACAGCTCACGTTTCCTTTGGGTGAGCAAGGACCCATGCGGTCAGTATTTGTACAAGAAGATAGATTGAGTTAATGCCTCACTTAAGTACTAAGTTTAAGGAGTTTGAAATATAGTTTCTGGAAGTCCTTACCTTGCTAATCTGATGAAGGTTCCAGCCTCATTTTCGGTCATCTACTGCAGGAGGTATAATCTCAGTTTTGAGCAGAAAATCAGAGGGAGAAACATTGTTTAGATAGCCTAGGAGTGTCGGTTTCTACCTCACTTACAGCTGCTCTTGGTGTGTCTCCTAGTGTAGTTCGTTGACTTGAGGACGTGAGTTCTACACCTTGGAATGTGGAAGGAGATGGTGAAGAAGAGTACTGAAACAAGAGGATGGAAGTGGCTGAAAAATCGTGAAGGAAGTATGGAAGAAAGGGTGCAGTTTTACCTTGGTTTGGAGGAGTTCTATGACAGTTTCATGGCTGCTAGTAACCAGAGAACTAAGTAAATGTTCCTTGCTTGCTTGCTTGCTGTGTGTGAAGAAAATGAGCAGACAGAGCATGTGTACTCCTTGTGCGCCAGTCACATGAAGAGAATGCACAACAGGGGCGCATATATGTAACTTATTCGCCAGTTCAGGTAGCAAAGTTATCCAGAGTGAACAAAAATATACGGGAGCATGAATGTCCCTTGTTTGCCTGGTAAGTTGCAGATTACCGTGAGTTCAAGCAGTGAAGCAGGAGGAAGGGAAAATGTTGTAGTATTTTACCTTGTTCTGCCTAAGAGCCGATGGAGCTGGGGTTCAGATTTTACACCACCACAAGGAAAGGAGTTGTCTGGTTGTTGCTGCTGTTCAGAGTCAAGAAGGGAGTGAGCAGCTTTGTTGTTCCTTCTGCTGTTGTTCGAAAATGAAACAGAGGAGAAGAAGCTGCTGTGGTGTGATGGGTTGTAGAAGAAAAAGGAAAGGAAGTGGTGATGGTTGCTGTTGCGGGACAAGGAAGGAGACACGATTGTTTTTCTGCTGCTATTACAGAATGGAGAAGAGGAAAAATGTTGTTGTTGTCGTGTGCAGCAAGGAGAGAAAGAAAAGATGGCTGAAGTGCAGTACATGATGTTGTTGTACTGTCACGTGAAAGCAGGAGGGGAAAAATAAGAGCAGTGAAGTTGTAATGTTGAGGGCTGAGGAAAAAGAAGAAGGCACTTGAGTGCTGTTACGGGACAGTATGGGAAGGAAAAAAATGATGTTAGCCTTGTACTTGAGTTGTACTCTATTATTAATTTATTATGTCTAATGATGTTTTGTTTTCTTTTGCTTGTGCAGGTAACCGGCAATGGAGGGAAATGGGAAGATCTTGAATTTTTTCCTCTCCTAAAATTGTGGCACAAATTGTACATTTGTTTCTCTTTCCAATATTGTTTTTCTAATCTACTTTCTTATTTCCCATGTCTATACCGATTGTGCATTGCTTTGGAAGGAGATTTCAAATTTTCATTGCCTAATAATGTAACATACAAGTTATATATATATATGACTATATTTATTTGTTAAATGGTGACTTATGGTATTTTGTTTTAAATGTATATATATATGGGTATATATATATTGTATATATGATTTTCTTCGACTATATAAATATTTATATAGCTAAATGGGTGCTATATGTGACTTTTAATACATGTACTAATATGTTACATGTGATATTAAATTTGGGAGTTGATTTCTCTTTAATAACATTCTCTCTTTGGTTAGAGATCTAGTGTATAATTTAATGTCCATTTGGACTATATATTCATACAATAATTTTTTTATAGCAATTATTGCCCGTGATTTATTTTAATCCATAGTAGTTAAGGTAGTAATTATTCGGGGTATTTCAACCCATTCCTCACAGAACTATCTACTTTCTAAATACAAAGGCATGCCACCGGTCTCTTACCTTGACCGTATCTACTTCGGGGACCTGCACACTAAAAACGTTCCCCCTAGGGGGTCAGCTTTCGCTGCATATGATAACCGCATACCCCGCGTACTAGTGAGGGTACGCCGACCACTTGGTCGAATACATGCAGTTTATTTTACAATACATACATACATACATGCTTTCATTCATACCAATACAATACTTTACAAGGATCATTCATACAGTTCAATACATACACGGAAGATAATACAAGTCAACCATCAATACTTACCTTCACCGGAATACGCATACCATTACATACACAATACTTACACAATATACCATACTTGTTAGCTCCGTTTGTCCACCCGGTTAATCGGTGGAGATTACCTTTTACTCGTTCCACAGAACTTACGCATACATACTCATACTTTACTTACTTGCTGATCCATACTTACTTACATACTTACTCTTACTCATGTTAAGCCGGTATGGCCTCTGGGTAGGGACTACACCGTCCCACCACCAGGCTTTACTTGGTTCACCAATCCAGGATGCTCCCCATTTAAGGGGTTGGGCCGTGGACCAGTTTAAGAACCAGGAATCGGATCCAACCTCTTGTGACTCCTCATCCTCACACGTGGCCGAAGCGATATCGGACTTCTACTCATTCCAATTTACTCACTTAAGTTAGGAGTTAGGTAGTTAGGAATTAGTAGAAGTCAACATCCAAGCCACATACACATTACATTGTTCATATACACATCCACGCGAATACAATACAATATACCAGTACACTACTTATTACAAATGCACCCCATCATCATTCATATATTTCATGAATTATACAAACTAGTGTCAAGACAATAATATCAAGAACACATAGATCAAGCACCAGTAGGTGCAATATAGTCCGATTCATGCATTTATCTTATTTAGGTGATCAAATAAGCACACAAATCGGGGTAACCAGATTAGGATACAGGGCATGAAAAAAATCATACCTTTCACCGTTGAGTTACTTTATCGGGTGTTCCCGTGCTCCTTCGTTCCTTACTTGTCCCTTGAGTCCTAGCCTCGAACCAATGACTACATGCCAAATGGTTCTGTTAATACTAAGCATTATAATACACGCTTAGCTACTACTCCCGTACTTACCCCGTTATCCCATTACTTCGGGTTACTTAATGTTCTTATACTTTCAACTTCCTTATTAATCCCCTTACTTGTTTCCCATTTACATACCTTCTTTACCGTTAGTATTACATTAATGGTGTATTACTAGAGGTCCCCTATGTATGTACATACCCATGTATATACATGCATATGATTATTACTTTTTTTTTTGTAAGTTATGGGTCGTCCGACCCAGCGTCCGACCCACGCCCTGGGTCGGACCATTCTTGTAACACCCCAACCTGAAATCTAATAACCTGTATGACGATCACTCCCAAATAAAACACAAACTGCAGCGGAAATAAATACAACAATCGGGCGGTATTACAATGCCGTTGGCCACCCTAGTGACCAACAAGGCTAACTCCAAATACAATCTCCAAAAGTCACGGTCTGAATACGAATACAATCCGAGATACTAGGAATCAAATTCAAAGGTACAATAATTAAGTAAAACAAATAACTAGTAGGCGACTCCCATAGCTTGAATCTACCCCACCTACACTCGGTGTGGTAATCTTCTCTACTTCAGGTACCTGAAAAATGGGGGTGCCCCAAAGGGGCTCAGCAAACAATGCTGGTATGGAAAACGTGCAGCCCATCGGCTACCGGGCCACACCAACTACTTTGTCGAATACATGCAGTTCATTTTTGTAAAGCTGTAGACAAGCATAGTATGATAATAACAAGTATCCATACAAGGACAACAAAGTCACATAAAACAAGACTTCAGAAGGTCAAGTTAGATGAACTGTAATCATTTGATAATAGTCGGGTCCACACAGTGGGTGTAACACCCCTATTTAACGTATTTAAAGCGAAATAAAATACGAAGGCGTACAGACCATCGGGTTCCAAACACCCGGCACCAATCCTCACCAATTACAACTTATAACTTACAAAAGTACGGTCTGAACTCGAGAAACTCAACATAAAATAAACATAAATAAATACAACCAATCTCTCCAAAAATCCTAATACCATCCCAGTCACTCATACTCTTCGTGTTACCTTATAATAATTTGTACCTGCAAGATTAAACCAAGCAGCCCACCCGGGAGGGGTGAGTCAGTTCCCTGGAATGGAACTGTACTATTCTCCAAAACAAACTTTAATATAACTTGAAAATAACAATAACTGAAAACAGCACTTAAACAAAATAAAAGCGATACAAAAACACCCTTTTAAAACATCGAGTCAAACAAAACATTTCAAAGGAGACAAGTAACAGAATAGCAAAATTAGTAAATAACACCACACCAAGATTAGTGAATAATCATTACTTATGTTAGATCCATTTCCAAGTTGGAGTAGAAGACCCATGTAGTCACGAGGACTAGGAATGAATGAGAGAAAACCAAAACCAGCAACTCAAGAATGGAATGACACCAACTGGGAGGATGGCCCCACCCCAAGAACGTCCACTAAGGACAGGGGATATACAGCCCCTTACTGTTAACTACGTCCTCTCAGGACAAGGGATATACAGCCCTTTACTGTTTACACGTGAGACGCGCGCACGCCACAGCAACGACCCCCACTCATGGATGAAACAAAGTCCAGAGTCAAAGAAAGAATACCAAGACGACTTTTCCAAATTCCCACCAGATCACCAACTACCCAGAGCAATACCAAAACACTCAGTCCTACAGAGTGCAGAAGCGTAAACCCCAAGTAATCAATGCCCAGTGGAACAACCGAAGGGAAGGAACCAATACCCAAGTGAGTTTCACATACAAGGCTCAGTTAGTCAGACAAGCTGAGTTAGTCACACAACCATTTCTTTTTTTTTAAAATTCCTCTTAAAGTTAGTTAGCGTTTTCCAAAACATTTCACAAGCCAATCATCAAAAATATCGGAGTACGAGAAATCGTACAACACATTCCATAAAGTCCAAAACACATCAAGCTGAGTACGAGAAATCGTACCTGGGTAACGTTGTAGCAGTTCTAATCAACTTGCGCAAACAATCAACAGTACTCTGAAGAATATTAAAGGTAACTTACTATCAATAACCCGTACCCTAAGCAAAACTTAAATGAATTTTCTCTCTTATCTCCAAATCTCAATTATCTATAAGCCCTCGCTTAAATGTTATGTATAACCTTTGACTTTATTTTAGATTGTATAGCCAAGGTTTAGGATCAAGGAATGTATTTTATTAACACTTGTTAATTGTTCCACCCTTATCCACTTTACCCATACCTAACCATAATTCTCACATTAAAGACCTTTATAACATAAGTGCATTATACGTTATTCAATCAACCTTAGAATTTCAATAACAATTTCTTAAGCTCAATACTTTTATTCTTACTTTAGGACATACATCGTGTTATGACCAATGATGGGTTTATCATAGAATACTATAACTATTATTTCACAATTTATTGACTATGTATCTTTATCAATATCTACTAGATAATCCATTATAACTAAGTTTTCCCCTTAACTTAATTAAGATCTACATCCCGTATTGAAATCGTAGTGTTGTAAGCACCTTAGTATAACTTATTTGAGCTACTAAACTCAATTATCTTATCTTTAGTTCAGAATGGCCTTTAATTACAACCATCTACTAATCTTGTCATAAGTTGTTAATTACTTTTCATCTTGAAATAACCATATTATAGTTAACTCAAACTTATCGACTCTCACATTAGTATCCACAAGGTATATGATTTACTTAACCATATCTTTATAATAAGGTGTTTTAAGATAACCTTTTATGTATCCTTACTTACATTTAATTCCCTAACTGTTTTACTTTTATACACCTTCTCTCTCTAGACCATGTATAATCCTTTTGTATTAAACTTCGTTAAACTCAAGTCTTAAATACATTTTATTGTTTACAAAACCTAAGGTTTCAAAAGAATAACTTAATAAATTAATTTCCTTTATTGTATTTAGGATGGACATTATATCTTAGCATAAGGTGAATTTATCAAAGAATTAATTCTAGTTCGTAAGTGAAATTGTTAATTATTAATAAATAATCTATTCTGAAAATCCCCATACCTTATACTCAAATGACACATTAATTTTTCCGTGTCAAAAGGTAAATCAATATAATCTCTTATGTAACCTAGTTTCATCTAATTAAAGGTTCAATGATTTTAGTATCAAATTTCTATCTGCAAACCTTTTTGTAAATCTTTAACTATTATGTACATCACTTATTTATAAACTCACACTCCTGAATATCGATAATGAATGTATTTTATATGGCTTAACTAATTCCAAGAAACTTAAGGATTATTATTTAGATTAATCTCCTAATCATAGTTTAATATAATTTTATATCATAATCCTTTTAATGATTTTATCTTAAAATATTAAGTTATTACTCAATACTATAAATATTAAGAATAATTAAATTCTAGACTTATTTATCCTCTTCACATGTAGACGTAAAAGTAACTCATTTATTTTACTATTGTTTATATAATAAGAACATTTAAATGTAAAAGTATTTCATTTATTTTATATTATTATATAATAAGATCTATTTGTGTAACCCTTTATGTAGACTAATTACAAATATCCTAAATTTCAACTTATTAATTTTCTTAACCAAATTATAGATTTACATTGGGTCACTGACTAAATATACATGTATTTTAATATCGTTAATATAAATCCTAGAAATTCAAAGGTAACCAATTTTATTTATATATATATTTATATATTCTAGATTTGTTCAAAACATTATTTATGTAGTTTATTATATTTAATTATGTTTAAAACTTTTAGGCATAACTACAACCGATACGCGGTTTATAAAATAAAGTGTTTCCCTTTAATATATATAAGTATACCTGTATTAGAATTTAATTAAGACATTCCCTACGTAACTTTATATTTAAACTATCTATCACTGACTGCATCCCATGTATGTTCTATGAAGTATTTCCTTTAACTATATCTTAGGATACTAGCTCTTATAATATTTAGTTATTATAAATGTTAATTTATAGTTCCTTGCTTTACTCTAAGTTACTATTTTATTCTGTTTATATATGTTAGAAATATAATATATATATTTCCTTAGTTTAATTAATAATATTAACTCCCATATAAGAAGTAAATAAAACGTAGGACAATTAAACTGAATACCCCAAACCTTGATATGTGATTAAATATCAAATTATGGTATGTAAAGGCTAAAAAGTTCCTTAGAAACATGAATGAACCATTTAAACCATAGTAAAGTGCAATAAAGCACTAAGACACAGTTTGAGCAAAACATGCTCTAAGGTTGGGTGAACTTGGTTAGGACCCAAAGAGCCTACCAAGACTTGATAACATTTAATTATGATTTTATAAGGCTAATTAAGTCCTTAGGAAACTTTGGTAGACAATGAAACCAAAACCAAAACACAAGGTTAATACCTTAAAGTCAACATGAGCAAAAATGTGCTCTAAGCTTGGGATGAATGTGTATAAGACCAAATGGTCCTATCTATACCTTATTCATATGTTAATGACAATTAAATCAATTACTAAGAAAACCAAGCTTGAAACAAGTTAAAACACAAAATGTGCTTTAAGGAGTCTTAAAGCACGTTTTGAAAAATTGTCTTGTAAATGAGTTTTGAATGGCTAAATGTCCATCATTACTCTTTAGTTAACATGGTACTATATAGTGACCATTTGGGTGGCCATATTAGTGGTAAATCAAAATTTCACTTCTATGTGCCTTGTTATAGGTGAATAGTGATTTTTATACTAGTTTGTAACATATAATGTTATAAGTGATTAAGTTGGTCAACAAAGACCAAAACACCCCTAGGTACTATTTGGGGCCGGTTTTTATGGTGTTGTGACTCACCACCCTTGTTAGGTTTACAAAGAAAAAGAAAGAATGACTAATTAGTATACTATTTGCTTTATAAGGTATAATATCTTAACAACAACTTATCTCTTCATTCTCTCTTTCCTCTCATTTCCACGTTTGGCATCTTCTTCCTCCTCTCTCCACGGTTCCAAACAGAACCATGTCAATCTTCACCTTCTTCACTTGTAACTTAGACTCCATGCTCCGAATTTAATTCCGAGACTACCGTTCTCTTAGTTGGAGCAAGCTCTTCATTCCTATCTTTCAAATCATCAAACCACCATTTTGGTGTCAAGGAGAACTTCCATGGAAGGAGCTTGAGCTAATATTTTTATGCCTTGTTGATCCCTTTGCTTCAAGGTAAGAAAAAACCAAAAGAAAACTCCATTTCCTCTCTTTTTAGTACATGGCCGAAATTAACCTCACCATGGTGTCTTTACCTTGCTTGTTTAGCTTCATTTGAATCTTCCAAGGGCTAGGAGGAGTCCTCTCTTGATAGATATTCAAGCTCTTTCTCATTCCAAGGTAAACAATCATGTTAATACCTTAAGATAATATATGTAACTAGGGTTACAATGAGATAAAGCTTAAAGCTTATATACTCATTTTAATGTTGGCATGTTATTTAGTTTTGGCAGGAACCAAATGCCCTACCGGCTCTACAAGGAAACAAGAAAGAAATTTGTGAGGAAAAGAGGTAAACAACCTATTTTAATGTGGTTTGCCTTAGGAGGAATAAGCTGATAATGCTTGTTAAAGTACCTAGGAGCCAATGGTGAATGAGCTAGTAAAATGCTCTCAAGGCTTATTAAAGGAATATGTATTGTTTTGGGTGTATTTGCAGGTCAAAGTATTATTAGTGGGAAATTCAGTGTTTAAGGTTTTGCAATTTAAGGGCCTAAGAGCCATGCATTTAAGGCCTAAGTGCCAAGCAATTAAGTTATCTATATTGTGATGTAGTCTTAATGTGTGAAGTTGTGTATAAAATGTTTGATGGATTTTAAGTGTTCTTGGATGAATTAAGGTGAAAACCTAAGTGTTTGGATGTGGGTATATGCTAGAGAAGCTATGGCCAAATTTGGGAAATGTGTGAGAATTCTAAGGGTTGTAAGTGAGTTTTGGTGAACTAGGGAGGGTTTAAAGGTGAACGAATGTTTACTTGAGAAGGAAACAAGTATTAAGGTGATTAGAGTGATGTCAAGGACTTAGGTGTTGTCTTGGAAGTTCTAGAAATTCAATGTGTGTTTTAAGAATGTATTAAGCCATGAGAAGTTGTTTAAGGTTTAGGTAATGTTGATGTTCAAGGAACAAGTGATGTTGGTATGATATAAAAAGGAGATTTAGTTAGTAAGAAAATGAGCTTAAGAGATGATGTTAAGATGAGGAGAAATGTTTTGGGATAGTATTATGATAGGTGAAATGCCACCTAGTAATCATAGGGAGAAAACATTGTGAGTGTAGGAATTTTGTTGGAGATATGAGTAAGTTTAAGGAATTAGGAAAATAGTTTTGTGAGTTGTTTAAGAATATCTTAAGGGTGTGTTTGAAGTGCCAAATGGTGTTAGAACACATTAAGAGGCCTTAGGAGAAGTTGGAGAAGAATTGACTAGTTTTGGTAAGTTTAGGAGGCGACCGACCCAGGGGCCGACCCAGTTTGTGGGTCGGTCGAGCCTCTGTACAAATGTTAGGAATGTGTTCGGTATGGTCCGACCCAAAAGGTGTTCGGACATGGGTCGGTCGGTCAAGTTACAAAGGAGGGAAAATGTTCGCACATGGACCGACCCCAGCATGGTGGGTCGGACGTGGGTCGGACGGTCATGTTTGTAAGGAAGTAAAAGGGGTCTGTAATGGACCGACCCAGTTTGGGTCGGCGGTGGGTCGGTCGGACCAAAAACAAGATTAAGGTTATGCAATGATATGAGAAGATGGGGATTGGTAGGTAATGATGTTAAGGATGTAGAGGGCATGTTAGGTGAGTTTTAATGACTATAAAGTGGGTTAAAATTGTATTAAAATGTGAGAGTAAAACAAGTTAAAAATGTTAAGTTATGTAACTAAGTTAACGGGAAAAAATTAAGCGTTGACATTAAATGATCAAGCAACCCCGATGTTATAAAAAACACATGTGATGTTAACAGTGTTCGAGAATCGCCGAGGTCGGAACATTAAATGGACAGGATAAGTGGACCCGGTGACAGGTATGGTTTTCTGCAACCTGTGTCCTAACGGATTACACCGGCTTGTATCCAATGTGTTTTTCTGCTGTTTGCCACGTTATGATATAAATCATTGAAACGAGTTTACAGTCATTATTGTTATTGTATGTTTAGTGCCGATACCGGTAACCTCTAATGCGCCTGAAGGGCTAGTTAACCACTATTAGGGTAAACGAGTAGAACGGTATCCGGTAACAACGTTTCCGACTTAAGGAACGTTCTAACCACGGCTATGCGTGAGTTGGTTATGTGATGTTTTGTGCGTGATGTTTGTATGTGAAGGTATGACTTCTCTCTCCTCCCTTGTGTGCTTAACTCGGTTAGATACCGTATGGTGTGTGTGGTTGTGGTAGGCTCCATAATGGATCTCTAACTGCTTATTATTAAGAGTCTATGGGGCTAACGGGGTGAGGAGTCCGGCAGTTTCCGGCCACGCGTGTGGATGGTGGGGGTCGTTATCATGTCCAGTTCGGCTCCCTTGGTGTATTTTAGGTGGTATTCCAATTTGGTTTCAACCTTCCCTTACTTATCCAAGCTAGTTTACGACTACGTCGGGCCATAGGGGCATACTGTTGTTGTTTGTGTGCTTGGGATCACTATATCCGACACACCTTGGGTTAAGTCAACCGTTCCAATAACAGGATGGTGATGAGGTAATTAACGAGCTTGGATGAGTTTGGCAACAATCTCTGTGCTCATGGTATGGACTAACTATGATGGAAGGTTCCTGTGAGAACCGAGTTTATGATGATATGTATTGTTGTTGTGATATGCAAAATCCTTGCTATGCTTGGCTTATATATATATATTGGACGTTTAAATGAATGCAATGTGGTCATGTGTCCGTCGAGACAAGAAGGGTTGTTATGTTGTTATGTGTAGGATGAGTTATGTTGTAGGATATGGAATGTGTTGGCTCATGGAAATGAATCCCAGTTTGTGACAAGAGGCATTTAAGGATAACCCGATTAATGGGTACATGCCGTCGTTAAGGAAGTAGCTCCGTTAGAGGAGAGCCACTCTAGGGTTTAAGGAATCATTGGATGGTTGGTTAAGTGAGGATGTTTTGGTTTATAGTGGAGCCCGTTGAGGCGAAATATTATGTGAGACTTATTAATGGTTTGTATACATGAATTAAATATAATCAACTGCATGCTAAGACGACAAATAGTCGTGCGTGGCCCGGTAGCATGCGGGCTGCGGGATACCATACAAGCAAAGGTGGCTGAGCCCCTTGGGGCCACCCCTTTCTCTTCTTTTTCCTATTTCAGGTACGAATGCTGGAAGCCGTTCGAGAGTAGGACGGGTAGTCATTGTACATGGGTAAACTCTTAAGTGTATGTATACAGTAGGGTGTAGTAAGACCGAAGTTGTTGTCGGCAACAGTTTATAAATACTCGGTACAGGGGGAGTGTAGTATAAATAAATGTTGAAGATGGATTGAGTATTGTATTGTAGTGCTCGGGAATCTATCCATCAGACCGATACAAATGTACATATGTTAGCCTTGTTAGCCACGTGGGTGGTTAACGCGTTGTAACACCATTGGAATAAGTAATGTGATGAGTTGGGTTTCCGCTGCAGAATGTTTTATGTTGTTTGTTGTGGAGGGGTGTTACAAAAAGTGGTATCAGAGCGAAGTGTCGCTCTGATGATGAATTACCGAGCTTAGGAAGTACCGAGTTAGGATTTCGTTTTTGGGTTAAGGGTGAGTGATAGCGTGAGAGAAACGCTAGTTAGGAACTACCCGTGACTACTGGAAAAACCTACAATATCCATCCCATCCCACCCTCCACAATCCCTGTCTATAACTTGGGAAACAACGCCAGAGAGATGGAAGTCCTCTCTACTCGGGAATACCCGATCTGGCTGTTATTAAATCCTTTAGGGTACGGGGAAACCTGCATACACGGTTGATCCGAAAACTGGGAATCCCCGAAACGGTCCCCATTTAAACAGTGTTAACCACATCTCATAGCGAAGAGTGAAGAATCTTGTGTAAAGAGGAATAGAATTTCCAGCAACCTGGGTCGACATGCAGAGCAGTCGAGGGTGACCAGCTTGCAACGCACCGATCGTGCAACAGACAAGAAGTGGATTAATAAAACCCGAGACGAATGTCTATGGGACCACAGTTGATAAATGAACACCCACGGTGTATCAACAGACAAGGGAACTGCAACGTAGTGCCCAAATACGTGGAACGGGATACAAAGAGTATACAATACTAAGGAAAAGGGGTCTCCCAGAATGGGAAACACCCTAGTTAATGAATATCACGTGGAAACAGTGAGAAGTCACCTAGAGGAGTATTTATCAAGGCAGTAAGATCAGTGAGGGCCAACAAGGCCACTGATGACAATATGGGTAAAAACAATACCACAAACGGTATGTGTTAAACCGATAGCCAGTTAGCATGGCGCACTTGCCATAGCAAGTGCTGCTATAACAGGGCTATTCGGAAAACTTATAGCCGCTACAAGTACTTGGAAAAGTACAATAAGTTAAAGGTGATTGTCATAACAGTGGAAGGGCCTGTTAGCCTAACCTCTGTAATTGGAAGTACACCAGTCAGCAAGAAGCTATACTTGGCTAAGGCAAGAAGATGTTGTGCAACCATGGAAATTTTTCTTTCAAACCTAATTTTCACAAACCCTTTTCTTTTCAAAACCAGATTTTTCTTTCAAACCAACACTTCTTTCCAACCTTCTTTTAAACCAAGCCAGTAAGACCAAGGACAGTTGACAAGGATACAACGATGAATAAACTCTCCCTCGATTAAGTTCGGGAAGCAGGGAATGAATATTGTCACGGGACAATATAAGGGAATTGACAACAGAATACTTCACCTAGGCGTGTAACGGACACTACAAGTGTACCAACTGTGTTGTGGGACGACCGCACTCCGATAGGAGCATGTGGGCCTGACAGACCTACTTATAGGTTAGTTGGGTAGGTAGTAATGTATCAGTATGATGCCCCATATATGTATACGAGTAGAGTCCGAAACACGGGAAGTAGTCGACTCCGTCTACGGTCAGCAGTACAAATCAAACAAGAGCTAAGGATTACAAGGAATAATTGAAGCTAAGGAACTCAGTTGAGATAACTAGACTAAAGGAACTAGTGAGTTTATTTCAAGGAAATGTAAAGAGTCAAGGAGTGCGAAGAGCACGGACTATTATGAAAGACACCACATGTGTCTTGATAAGCCTAAGGGATAAAACATGATAGCTGGAATGAGTACCCAGCTACGAACATAGGAAGGTGTAGTTTACTGAATTTACCCATAGATGCAAGCCTAATGTAATGGCATACCTTAGCAACACCCAAGAGCGATCCTTGAAGGGTGTACGCATCAACAATTGTTGAATGAAATGCATGACAGAAACACAAGGGTTGAAACTAACACCCAGTTTAGACATAAATTGTCAGGAGACGGACTGACAAACCTAAGGGGCATCCCATGAAAGGAAACGGAATGTAACGACCTTGTCATGGAGCCCACTATAACCTCTAAACATATAATATTGTACAGAGAAGTACATGTGTATGGATAGCCTACAATGAGCCCAGCTCAAGGCAAATAAGGCTTATAAGCCACAAACAAGATATGTTATGTAAATTTGAGTTAATTGTAGAAGTTAATGTGGTACAAGGAAATAGAGCGGAGAACGAACCACTGCATTAAGAGTGGGGATACCTCTCGATATGGTGAGACCGCAGGAGCGGTAGTTGTGTGAATCAAGTTCAAGAAATATGTGGAGGACGGACCATATTGTTATTACCACAGGATGATTTAAATAAAATAACACGAAAGGAAGTGCTCGTACCAGTTGTGTACGCAGGAAGTGTGATAAGTTGATAGCAACCACCATAGGTGTGTGAAGCTAAATGTGTAGCGAACGACGCTCAAGGGAAAGGTAGTAATATATTCAAAAACCAGCCAAATAAGTGGCTAGATAAACCCAGCATATTGGCAGAAGCTAATATAATAGCAGATGCAGTATAGGTTGATGTTATATAATGAGTAAGGACACGGCGCGCAATAAGCGACCGTTGTATGAGGATGGTTAGATGATAAAATGGTGAGTGAGCAGAGTTATGAGTTAAACCCAGTGGAGGTACAACATTAAGCGATAGCAAATGAACCGAGCAGTAAGCCGGTGGCAAGTGTTGAATGATAAGGATTTCAGTCAAAATTCCTATTGCAATCGCATGAGAGAGTTGCTGTCAAGGGCTTACGCCTCTGCACTCTGTATGACTGAGTGTTTTGGTATTGCTCTTGCACAGTAATGATCGAGTGGGATAGCTAGGAATCAGAAGCATGGTAATTATGGAGGAATAATGTTATAATGGCCGATGCATAGGAAATGCAAGACCGCACCAATAAGGGATAATTGTACAAAACCGAATGTGGAGACATGATTAACAGTAAGTGACTACAATAGCACTAACTGCCAAATATCGGTATGGAATATACCCCAAATATTATAAATAATTGAGAGAGCACTACACACTAGGTAGTAGTCAATCTCAACCGACAGTAAGTCGGTAGAAGCAAGTCAATCCTTGCGAAGTACATAGTAGTTTACGCTGTAAGCTACTGGGGAAATGGAGGGGAAATTGTGAAACTCACCGAATTCGCTCAGGGTAAGAGACACCATGCGTCGGTTGAGAAACCATTGTTACCTCGATAATGGTAATACGTTGGAGATGTACAATACATTAACAGTAACGAATGGGGCAAACAACAGAGGCCAGTGAGCCCATGCGTCAGGTACCGGATATATATGGTGAGTTATCAATACCTAAAAGCCTCACAGGCCAGGACCGAAACCGGTTATGAGTTACAACTCCAATGCGAATTCTTGGTTTAGGGACCAAACCGCTAATATGGTTAAGATCCTCTAATCAGAATCCATTGTGTAATACACCGCGTGGAAGTTAAAACACTTCACGACGGCAGACCATTTTAAGCTAATGATCAGTGATTGATTACGTGGGCGTAATCCCTTTTAAGGGGGGTAGAGCGCAAAACCACTTAGTGTGTTTTATCGTACAAGCGTACGTGAACTAGGTTGTGCATAGCACAAAATGATTTGTTATGATGGTTGGCGCGTGTGTTACATAAACATACGCATTTATTTGTGGTTAAATTGTGGTAATTACGCACAAAAGATGCGAATACCATTGTGTGAAGTGTGTCATTTTGTTAACAGTGGTGTGAGAGAGTACGAGTGGAAGGGAGTAAAGAAACTCCCGGGGATCTACAACCCCGACGGTGCATAAATGTAAACCATGTATTGTATTTTGATAAAAAAATATATGTATATATATACAATGTGGTGATTTATGAAGGGTTATAAGACCGACATAGAATCTAGTGAGAATTAAATTTCCTAGGTAACTTGAATTAAGTTGGATTTGGGTGATGATTGATAGACAGAGTTCTATCCCATGGAGATGTTATGATTATGACTAGAAGGATTCAAAGATAGAAAAGGGGATATGCTTGAATTAATTGTTGGTTGAAAATGGAGTGGGAGGTGAAACTTGATTATCATGAGATCAAGGGAAGCCGAACACAAATTGGGGTGGAAAGATAGTTCAACACTGATGCTGATCACATCAGGGTTGGGTGATTCTTGAAGCTCCCTATAAGTGATTACAAATAACCATGTTAAGGAAGATACAAGGAGCATAAATCGGACTTGGAGTTGTATGGTGTTTTCAAAAGGATTTTCAATTGGTGTTTTCAAACAATCGATTAATATTTTGAATAAAAGATCTTCTTATACTTAACCTCACAAGGAAATTTTAAATTTAAGTGATTGTTTTAATTTCCCAAAGGCACGGGGACGGAAGGCGTCCATCGCGACCGGGTTCTGCGGGATCATAGTGTATATCAAGGATATTTTGATTGCTATACATGCTCTGACATGTTGTGTGGTATGTGTAATGAATGTTGTTTTGACTTGGATTTCCTAAAGTGTATACTATCAAGGCCTATGAGTCTAAATGTGTGGTGTTTCATAGACCTATGTGTCTAAAGACTGTTATGTTATGGGGACCTATGTGTCCAAATGGATGTGAATGTGTTGCCCGGACCATTAAGTCCGAGGTTGTGATGTGAAGTATGTTTGGTTAAGGAAGTTTATTTCCAAGTGATTACTGTGTTCTAATCTAATGATATGCGAAAAGTGTGAACTTCGAGGACGAAGTTCTTTTAAGGGGGGTAGATTGAAATACCCCAAACCTTGATATGTGATTTAAATATCAAATTATGGTATGTAAAGGCTAAAAAGTGCCTTAGAAACATGAATGAACCATTTAAACCATAGTAAAGTGCAATAAAGCACTAAGACACAGTTTGAGCAAAAACATGCTCTAAGGTTGGAGTGAACTTGGTTAGGACCCAAAGAGCCTACCAAGACTTGATAACATTTAATTATGATTTTATAAGGCTAATTAAGTCCTTAGGAAACTTTGGTAGACAATGAAACCAAACAAAACACAAGGTAATACCTTAAAGTCAACATGAGCAAAAATGTGCTCTAAGCTTGGGATGAATGTGTATAAGACCTAATGGTCATATCTATACCTTATTCATATGTTAATGAACATATTAAATCAATTACTAAAGAAAACCAAGCTTGAAAACAAGTTAAAACACAAAATGTGCTTTAAGGAGTCTTAAAGCACGTTTTTGAAAAATTGTCTTGTAAATGAGTTTTGAATGGCTAAATGTCCATCATTACTCTTTAATTAACATGTGTACTATATAGTATCACATTTGGGTGGCCATATTAGTGGGAAATCAAAAATTTCACTTCTATGTGCCTTGTTATAGGTGAATAGTGATTTTTATAACTAGTTTGTAACATATAATGTTATAAGTGATTAAGTTGGTCAACAAAGACCAAAACACCCCTAGGTACTATTTGGGGCCGGTTTTTATGGTGTTGTGACTCACCACCCTTGTTAGTTTACAAAGAAAAGAAAGAATGACTAATTAGTATACTATTTGCTTTATAAGGATAAATATCTTAACAAAAGCAAACTTATCTCTTCATTCTCTTCTTTCCTCTCATTTCCCACGTTGGCCATCTTCTTCCTCCTCTCTCCAACGGTTCCAAACAGAACCATGTCAATCTTCACCCTTCTTCACTTGTAACTTATGACTCCATGCTCCGAATTTAATTCCGAGACTACCGTTCTCTTAGTTGGAGCAAGCTCTTCATTCCTATCTTTTCAAATCATCAAAACCACCATTTTGGTGCCAAGGAGAACTTCCATGGAAGGAGCTTGAGCTAATATTTTTATGCCTTGTTGATCACCTTTGCTTCAAGGTAAGGAAAAACCAAAGAAAACTCCATTTCCTCTCTTTTTAGTACATGGCCGAAAATTAACCTCACCATGGTGTCTTTACCTTGCTTGTTTAGCTTCATTTGAATCTTCCAAGGGCTAGGAGGAGTCCTCTCTTGATATATATTCAAGCTCTCTTCTCATTCCAAGGTAAAACAATCATGTTAATACCTTAAGATAATATATGTAACTAGGGTTTACAATGAGATAAAGCTTAAAGCTTATATACTCATTTTAATGTTGGCATATTATTTAGTTGTTGGCAAGGAACCAAATGCCCTACCGGTTCTACAAGGAAACAAGAAAGAAATTTGTGAGGAAAAGAGGTAAACAACCTATCTTAATGTGGTTTAGTGCCTTAGGAGGAATAAGCTTATAATGCTTGTTAAAGTACCTAAGGAGCCAATGGTGAATGAGCTAGTAAAATGCTCTCAAGGAGTTTATTAAAGGAATATGTATTGTTGGGTGTATTTGCAGGTCAAAGGCATTATTATGTGGGAAATTCAGTGTTTAAGGTTTATGCAATTTAAGGGCCTAAGAGCCATGCATTTAAGGGCCTAAGTGCCAAGCAATTTAAGTTATGCACTATATTGTGATGTAGTGCTTAATGTGTGAAGTTTGTGTATAAAATGTGTTTGATGGATTTTAAGTGTTCTTGGATGAATTAAGGTGAAAACCTAAGTGTTTGGATGTGGGTATATGCTAGAGAAGCTATGGCCAAATTTGGGAAATGTGTGAGAAGTTCTAAGGGTTGTAAGTGAGTTTTGGTGAACTAGGGAGGGTTAAAGGTGAACGAATGTTTACTTGAGAAGGAAACAAGTATTAAGGTGATTTAGAGTGATGCAAGGACTTAGGTGTTGTCTTGGAAGTTCTAGAAATTCAATGTGTGTTTTAAGAATGTATTTAAGCCATGGAGAAGTTGTTTAAGGTTTAGGTAATGTTGATGTTCAAGGAACAAGTGATGTTTAGGTATGATGTAAAAAGGAGATTTAGTTAGTAAGAAAATGATGCTTAAGAGATGATGTTAAGATGAGGAGAAAGTGTTTTGGGATAGTAGTTATGATAGGTGAAATGCCACCTAGTAATCATAAGGAGAAAACATTGTGAGTGTTAGGAATTTTGTGGAGATATGAGTAAAGGTTTAAGGAATTAGGAAAAATAGTTTTGTGAGTGTTTAAGAATATCTTAAGGGTGTGTTTGAAGTGCCAAATGGTGTTAGAACACATTAAGAGGCCTTAGGAGAAGTTTGGAGAAGAATTGACTAGTTTTGGTAAGTTTAGGAGGCGACCGACCCAGGGGCCGACCCAGTTTGTGGGTCGGTCGAGCCTCTGTAAAATGTTAAGAATATGTTCGGTAATGGACCGACCCAGAAGGTTGGGTCGGACATGGGTCGGTCGGTCAGTTTTCAAAGTAAGGAAAATGTTCGCACATGGACCGACCCAGAATGGTGGGTCGGACGTGGGTCGGACGGGCATGTTTGTAAGGAAGTAAAAGGGGTCTGTAATGGACCGACCCAGTTGTGGGTCGGTCGGTGGGTCGGTCGGACCAAAAACAAGATTTAAGGTTATGAAATGATATGAGAAGATGGGGATTGGTAGGTAATGATGTTATAAGGATGTTGAGGGCATGTTAGGTGAGTTTTAATGACTATAAAGTGGGTTAAAAGTTGTATTAAAATGTGAGAGTAAAACAAGTTAAAAATGTTAAGTTATGTAACTAAGTTAACGGGGAAAAATTAAGCGTTGACATTAAATGATCAAGCAAACCCCGATGTTAATAAAAACACATGTGATGTTAACAGTTGTTCGAGAATCGCTCGAGGAACATAAATGGACAGGATAAGTGGACCCCGGTGACAGGTATGGTTTTCTTGCAACCTGTGTCCTAACGGATTACACCGGCTTGTATGCCAATGTGTTTTTCTGTATGTTTGCCACGTTATGATATAAATCATGAAACGAGTTTACAGTCATTATTGTTATTGTATGTTTACGTGCCGATACCGGTAACCTCTAATGCGCTTGAAGGGCTAGTTAACCACTATTAGGTAAACGTAGGAGAACGGTATCCGGTAACAACGTTTCCGACTTAAGGAACGTTCTAACCACGGCTATGCGTGAGTTGGTTATGTGATGTTTGTGCGTGATGTTTGTATGTGAATGTATGACTCTCTCTCCTCCCTTGTGTGCTTAACTCGGTTATGATACCGTATGGTGTGTGGTTGTGGTAGGCTCCATAATGGATCTCTAACCTTATTATAAGAGTCTATGGGCTAACGGGGGGTGAGGAGTCCGGCAGTTTCCGGCCACGCGTGTGGATGGTGGGGGTCGTTATCATGTCCAGTTCGGCTCCCTTGGTGTATGTTTAGGTGGTATTCCAATTTGGTTTCAACCTTCCCTTAGCTTATCCAAAGCTAGTTTACTGACTCACGTCGGGCCATAGGGGCATACTGTGTTGTTTGGTGTGCTTGGGATCACTATATCCGACACACCTTGGGTTTAAGTCAACCATTCAAATAACAGGATGGTGATGAGGTAATTAACGAGCTTGGTATGAGTTGGCAACAATCTGTGCTCATGGATGGACTAACTATGTGGAAGGTTCTTGTGAGAACCGAGTTTATGATGATATGTTTGTTGTTGTGATATGCAAAATACCTGCTATGCTTTGGCTTATATATATATATTGGATGTTTTAAATGAATGCAATGTGGTCATGTGTCCGTCGAGACAAGAAAGGGTTGTTATGTTGTTATGTGTAGGATGAGTTATGTTGTAGGATATGGAATGTGTGGATCATGGAATGAATCCCAGTTTGTGACAAGAGGCATTAAGGATAACCCGATTAATGGGTACATGCCGTTCGTTAAGGAAGTAGCTCCGTTTAGAGGAGAGCCACTCTAGGGTTTAAGGAATCATTGGATGGTTGGTTAAGTGGGATGTTTTGGTTATAGGTGGAGCCCGTTGAGGCGAAATATTATGTGAGATTATTATGGTTTGTATGCATGAATTAAATATAATCAACTGCATGCTAAGACGACAAATAGTCGTGCGTGGCCCGGTAGCATGCGGGCTGCGGGATTACCATACCAGCAAAGGTGCTGAGCCCCTTGGGGCCACCCCTTTCTCTTCTTTTCCTATTTCAGGTACGAAGTGCTGGAAGCCGTTCGAGAGTAGGACGGGGTAGTCATGTACATGGGTACTTTAAGTGGTATAAGTAGTAGCGTAGTAAGACCGAAGTGTTGTCGGCAAGTTATAAATACTCGGTACAGGGGAGTGTATGTATATAATAAATGTTGAAGATGGACGAGTATTGTATTGTGTAGTTGCTCGGGAATCTAGTCCATCAGACCGATACAAATGTACATATGTTAGCCTTGTTAGCCACGTAGGTGGTTAACGGCGTTGTAACACCATTGGAATAAGTAATGTGATGAGTTGGGTTTCCGCTGCAGAATGTTGTTATGTGTTGTTGTTGGATGGGGTGTTACATAAACTCCTTAATTTATATAAGTTTCTACTTAAGTAAGTATAATACATACATGTAAATAATTTCTTTTCTCTTAAAAACTAATCAAAAACATTTATAAACTACTGTTATAAAATGTCAATTTAGTTTCCTTTATTTTCCCCAGCTTAAAAGTCCAATAACCAACCTTACTTTAATTTTTGATTACATTAAAAACTTTATATTATAGGTTATTCTTATGAAAAACTCATAAACACAATTTTTAAAACCCTTTACCATTGCCCAAAAATTCCCAAATTTAATATACAGTAACTATAACATTTTAGACATATTATAAAATTTTTATTTCATAAAATATCTTTTTAATTTAGCCAGATAATTCCAGAAACGCCGTAACTTGTAAAAATCATAACTTATGTTTAAAAACTCCAAATCCATAATAATTTATATCAAAATAAACTACATAAAATAAGGAATCTATGGTTAAAATTTCAAGTCAAAATACATTCGGGAAGGCACTTAATTAAACAAGTTAGGGTTTATTCCTGGAAACAATATAAAAACTTATACATTTAAAATTAGTATGTTTTAATCGTGGCCGTCCATCTCTATTAACTGAGATCGAACGGCTCCTGCTGCGCGAGTTCTTCAGAGAACTCAAATCGAAACCGAGTACTAATCTGCCTATATCTCCTAATCTACAGAACGAAATCGAATGGTTTTTGTTTCTATGGATTCGAAATCGAATTCCGGTTCTAATGGTACCGATTTCCCCAATTTTCATGTAGTATTCATCAAGATTCGAGGTTAATACGAGAGTTAGGGTTTATATTCGAACAGGATACGATTCGGTTATTAAATCGTCAAATTCTCCTAATCTAGAGCGTAATTGACACAATTGAAGCATGGTTTAGGTCGAATTAACAACTACGAACAACAATATCGGAAAAATTTGGTCGGAGACTCACCGGATTGTGCGAATTTGGTGAATTCGAAAACCGGAAACTGGAAAAGGCTCGAGCTTGACCGTGTTGGGTAGCCTACTTTGCGACCCTATAACTTTCGGTACAGATTGAATTAGGCCGTGTTCTTTGGCTCAATCGAAAAGATGGGACATAGATCTACACAATGATAACAAGAACTCAATCTAATATGCATTATACAGGAAGAAATTTGACCCGAAAGTTACGAGTTTACCTCTCTGTTTCCGGTATTATTTTATGTGCTGAAAAATCCGGAACTTTGAGCGACTATAACTTCTAAACGGTTGTGATTCAGACTTGGGCATAAACATAAGAATGTAGACGGGTTAGAGATCTACACAACAAGCTAAGCATCGAGATTTGGTTGAAAGAGAGGAAGTTATGGCATGTCGAACTTTACCTGAAATCGAAGTATAACTGGAATCTGGGTTACGAGTTGAAAGATGGCAACTTGCGAGAGATTTTCCCGACGATGTACAAGAATTAGCTTTAATGTGAGTTATGGTTGTAAAGAGGGAATTAAGGAGAAGAGAATAAAGAAGACGGCTTGGAAAAATATTGAGTAATGAAGAAGATATAGCCGTCACAAGTTAGGGCTAGATGGGTTGTTAGCTGGGAAAAACGAGGAAGTAAAGATCTGCCAAGTGTTGGGACGCACAGGAGGGTGACACGTGGCACCTTATGAAATTTTGGCTCTAAACTTCAAACTAGCATAATTTGGCTAGGATGATCCGTTTTTGACGTTCTTTTATCGATCTTCATGGTTTTTCATAACCTATTTTTTGGTATAGGTTTCATGGCCTGGTTTGACCATTCTCAAAAAGTCAACTCTAGCAAGGCTTAATAAGCTTTAAGGTTTCTAGAATTTTATATTGACTTTTATATTTCCAAACAATGCTCCAACACTTCCTAAATCTTTATAATATATTTGGGTGTTTAATAATTTTCCCAAGATTTATTGACTTATAAATCTTATTATTAAATTCATAATACTATGTAATAATGTATAATAATTAGGGTTAAATAGGGAGAAAACCCCTAAATAAATTTCACAATTCCATATACTAATTTAATATTCATAATCCCATAATAATTTAATATTCATAACTCCATATGATAATTTAATATTCATAATTCCATAAATAATTTAATACTTAATAGTATTATTAAAGGTTTAATAAAAGAAATCCCCTAAATTAATTTAAATTAGTTTAAATTAATTTAGGGGTATTTCAGTGGGACTGGCAGAGGTATAGAGTATGTCAATATAGTGAAGGTATAGTGACTCGTTAAAAGAAAGGTGGGTAATTAGTCCCCCAGAAGATAACGTAGTTAACTCCTGTACTTAAAAGAGGTGGGAACCGAACCCTCGAGAGGAATGAAGTCTTCCCCTCCACTTGAACTGTTCCGGTACGCAGCCGGTGAGTGACATAATGCACCCAGAACTCCTCTCCACTTGAACTGTTCCGGTACGCAGCCGGTGAGTGACATAGTGCACCCAGAACTCCCGTCGCGACGTAAATTGAATAGGAGACGACCTGAGACAGGTACAACTCCTGTAGCATGCATGGCCAGATCCAACTGGGCTCCTCGTTCTCGTAGTATAGAATTGTTAGGTGTCATACAAGGACGTTAATTAAGAACGCAATGGGTATTGTCAGTTATCACGTTTAGGATAATGACGTTTGTTATAAAGTGAAGTTAGTGAGAGACTTGAGTACAAGTTCTCGGTATAATAAAACGCAGGTATTTAATCCACTGGTATTGTAGTGTTGTATGCGTGGGACATACACGTTGTAGTTAGCATCATTCGTGCACATAATAAAATAAACAGTGCGCAAGAGTAAAACAACAGTTTACGTTAATTATCTTGGTCGTTATTTCAAAACAACAGATAGCACACAAGCCGGTGTAATCCGGTGGGCAATAGGTTGCAAGAATCCCATACCGTTCACCGTAGACTGTACTTGTTTAGTTCCCGGTCAACGTCTGGTCAAACAATGTCCTAGAATAGGATTAACTGAGAGGGTTAGTTTATTTACCCTTATTTAATAATTTTATTGGATCATTCAACAAATTTCGTATTTGTTATTTTATGTGAGGTTTATTTCTTTTAATTACCTCATGTTTTAATGTATAACTTATTTGTTATTCCCTTTTGTTTTATTTATAAATCCTTTAAAATGTACATATATGTATTATTTATTCATGTACTATATTTGTTATTATTTTAATTGTCTAGGTGACTTAGCAACTTATAATCTCTTAACTATACTATTTGCCATACATGGACATAAAATTCTTATAGTTTTTATTCTTCCTCCTTTAACCATAAATAATAATTATTGGTTACCTTTAATTTCCTTATAACTAATAAGCCATAGTTTTAATTCCATAACTCCTTAAATCAAAATTCTTCTTTCTAATTCCTCCAAATATCCACATGGAACCTATATTTATTTAAATCTAAATTCTTACCCTTATATTTCGGTTATTTACAAAACAACCACAATAATTCATAAACTTTATATTAAATTCTAATCTCATTATATTATTGTTTTAATTCCTTATTTAATTAAATTCCAAAACTACCATTATATTTGGTATATTTCTTTTGGAATATATAACTTTTCAAAAATTACCATTTAGCCCCTTAAATTCTCGGCCTATATATATATATATTTTCTATAATTACAATTTAACCACAAAACCTTATAATCTTTACATAATGCCTTATAAACTATAGTTTTAATTTTAATTCTCCATAATTGCCGAATATATATATATATAAATTCTTAAATTACAAAACTAACCCAAAGTAATTCGGCTTTGGTCATGTACTTTCCATAATTACATTTTCACCCCAAAACTTTGTAATAGTTACTTAATAACTTATAAACTATAGTTTAAATATTCAATTCCTTAAATTCAAAAGTGAACTTCATAATTCTCTTAATTATGAATTCGCCAACAAAGTTCCAAACTTTCATAACAACTTTTATAAATTACATAATAGCCCAAAACTTTATAAATTGCTTCTTTAACACTTGTTTAAATTATCTAAAATTCATAAACTTAATTCCTAACCTTAATATTATCATAGTTACTCCAAACACACCCTTAACTCGGCTTTTACAATATATACACCAAACTTTGTAAAAATTACATTTTAGCCACATAACTTAATTAATTAGCCATTAAGCACTAATAAAATATTTTTAACTCTCCAAACTTTATAATATAGTTTATATACATAAGTAGTTCATTAAAACCTATTTTTCACTTAGACCATTCGGCCATAATTAAATAGTTACCATATAGTATGTAAAAGTAGATTTATATGTAAAAATAACTATAATAAATTCATATGAGTTATATAACTCGTGTAAAAATTATTGGAATGTCTTATATTGATTCATAGCTCAAAATAGAGCATTTTACCCTAGACAATTCGTATGAACAAGGATGTACCTAGGTAATTTTTATGACATTAAAATGTGTCTTAAGTAAATATTTCCATATATGTTATAGATTATATTTTTGGTATATTATACCATATAGTTTCGTTTTAGGTACCCTAGGAGGTGTACATAATTTTTGTATAATTTTTAGAAGCTTAACAAAGCTTATAACATAAAGATTTGCTTAGTAAACTTACTTCTTACAAGGATGGTTAAGTGCTTGGACTCTTCATGAATCTCCAAGCTTTCTCCAAGGAATCTTTGATGCTCCACTTCGGTTTTATGCAAGAGGTGAGGAGGAGTTTAGGAGTTAGATCTTTAACAAGGATCTTAAGTAGATTTGTAAGTAGTTTTTCAAGGATTTACCTTAAGCTTTCTCCTTATAAATTCGGCACACTTAGGGTGGATGAAGAACAAGCTTTCCTTCATGAAAATGAAGAAGAAAAAAACCTTAGAAGAGTTAGAAATTGGTTACACAACAAAATGTGCTTTAAGGATTTTCAAGCATGAAAACTACCTTAAGATAACCTTGAGATGCTCCTTGGATTAATGTTGGTTTGGACAACCTCCTTGGAGTATTAGTTGATGCCGAAATGCTATGGTTGTGCTAGGAAGAGTTTTGCTCCAAGGCTTGACATGAAATGCTAGGAAATTACCTTAAAGATGAAAATAGAAGTTAAAACTCCATTAATGGACTTAGGAGCTTCAAAGGAAGGAGATGAAGGAAGAAGAGAGAGTTAGGAACCGTACCAATTCGGAAATGAAGTGGGCAAGGGAAAGAATGAGTGCAACCGTATAACATAAGGTATGTTTGCTTGATTTGTTTTGTTAATTTTAATGTCATTTGACTAGTCTTTTCATTAGTTATTCCATGGGTTATTGGCTCAAAAATGCCCATGTTATATGCATGATTTTGGCCATGTGGTGTGACAAGGCATGGTGGAAGAAAATAATGTGAGCTAGAAGACAAGGAAATTTAGGTAAGTTTTATTCTTTTGATTTCTCTATGTTATGCTTGTCTTCTTCTTCTATTGTAGGTGACCGAATACAAGTGTCAAATGGAGCTTCTCAATCGGCCATAAAGAGCCTAGGAAAAGCAAAGGTTGGTCACATGAATTTAAGAAATGAAAAAGGTGGAATAAGAATCTACTTTTTGCTTTTAGCATTTTGTTTTTTGTCTAGCTAACATGGCCTTGTCCCATGGCATTATTTCGACAGCATGGAGGCCAAATCAGACCTACATACTTTGACATTAAGTATTATAGTACATGGGAAGGTGAGTCACCATGTCTTATGCCTTTTATAAATTTTTAATGTAAGTTTTATACTAGTTTTTGGACTGAAAATCGGCCCCTATAGAGCACCTTGTTTGACACTGCCATTTATTGATTTAGAGGTTCATTTTAACCCTATTTAAGATTCTTAATTCGTGGCATGTCAAAAACTACAAGGTAATTGCGTAAGACGCGTTTTAGTGGCACCCGAAGGTGCGTTTTTGTGCTCTAAGGAAATTTTGGGGAAGTAACTCGTCTTTATGTGTTCCAAGTGTTATAAACACCTTATAGTAAATAATGATATTAAGATGTTACATTGAGTTATATGGGGTTACATCAACCCATGACATAATTTACGGGCCATCGGGACCACTCTCGGCAAAAAGGAGCGTTAAGAAATCCTCCTGAGGTTTTTGTTGAATTTTTGAGAAACCACTTCGTGGGTTCTTTAGGATGGTTAATAATGATGTTAGGAACTCTAAGAATTAATTTTATAGGAGTTCGTGCCACTTCGGCACTCCTCCGGGCTTTTCGTGCTTTAAGGGGCGTGCATGAGCACTCCCGAGCGTTTTGCGTTTTTGACTAAATATAGCTTAGGGAATATGTTTATATTCATATAATGAGTGTATGACCATTTGGTTTGAGTTTTAGAAGGTCATACAAGGTCATGCTTGATCATATGTTTCTAAGGCGTTTTAGCGTTTATGGTGAAACGACTATTTTTACGTAACGTTCTCATGCATGGGTTTGCATGCGTACGTGAAATGATTTATATTTGGATTATTTTCCATTAAATAATGGTTTTATAATGATAATAAGATTTGGGGTATTTCAATCTACCCCCCTTAAAAAGGACTTCGCCCCGAAGTCTCATATCTAAATTTATAAGGTTGTGGGGAATCAAGTTCCACTAAGTATCCACAACTCAATCTAGTTTTTAGGGATCAAGTCCCAAGTCTCTATATTCCTAAGTTCATAGTGTACATCAAACACAACAGGAATACTTTGGAAGGTCATATCATATACCTACAATGTAGTGCAATGTAGTAAACACAATCACGTTTCATTTCAAATAGTGCAACGTAGTGCACATAATCTTTCCATTGTAGTGTAACGAAGTACACATCAATAAGTAAAATACACGGTGCAATCAAATATAGTGTTACACAAGAACACATACAAGACAAAGTGTCACAGAAAAACACAAATGCACACTAAACTCACAAATGAAAAAGGCTCTCCCCCCCCCAAAAAGGAAGGGGTACGCCCCGTACCCTAGACTAAAGTGTCTAGTCGGTAAATAATGAGGGAAACTTCGCTCGCATATCAGCTTCTAGCTCCCATGTGGCCTCCTCAACCTCATGGTTCGACCAAAGAACCTTTACGAGGCTCACAGACTTGTTTCGAGTCTCTCGTGTCTTTCTATCTAAGATTCGTTGCGGTGTTTCCACGTACCGCATTGTTGGTTCTAATGATAGTGTCTCTGGTTGTAGAACATGAGAAGGATGAGGCATGTATTTCTTAAGCTGAGACACGTGAAAAACGTTATGTACCTTGCCCAATTCTGCTGGCAAATCAAGTCGATATGCCACAAGACCCACCCGCTCTGTGATAGCGTAGGGTCCTACAAACTTCGGGCTTAGCTTGCCCTTCTGTCCAAATCTGAATACACCCTTCATGGGTGATACTCGTAGAAATACCTGGTCGCCAACTGCGAACTCAAGGTCTCGTCTCTCATCAGCATACGATTTCTGTCTGTCTTGTGCTGCTTTCATATTATTTCTGATTTGTTGTACTTCTGCTTGAACTTGCTCCAAGTACTCAGGCCCAATGATGACGGTCTCACTAGACTCGTCCAGCACAATGGTGTGCGGCATGGTCTGCCATATAGTGCTTGAAAAGGTGACATCTGTATAGAGGTGTGATAACTGTTATTGTATGCAAATTCAATGAGATGTAATCTATCTATCCAGCTACCCTGAAAGTCCAAGGCACATGCTCGTAGCATGTCCTCTAAGGTCTGAATAGTCCTCTCTGACTGGCCATCTGTCTGAGGATGGAACGCTGTGCTAAGCTTCAATTCAGTTCCAAGTGCTTCGCGAGTAGCTCGCCAATATCGTGAGAGAAATCTGGTATCTCGATCTGAAACAATAGTCTTTGGTACTCCATGATGTCTGATAATCTCTTTCTCAAATAGTTCTGCCAACTTTGGCACCTTCCAAGTGTCTTTCATCGGAATAAATCTAGCAACTTTAGTCAGTCGATCAACAACAACCCATATCATATTTAGTCCTCCTCTCGTAGGTGGTAGTCCCACCACGAAGTCCATAGAGATATCATAAAACTTCCATTCAGGAACTGGCATAGACTGTACCATACCTCCTGGTCGTCTATGTTCGAATTTCACTTTCTGACAAGTGAGACATCGAATCACATATTCTGTCACGTCGCCCTTCATACCACTCCACCAGAAATACCTCTTTAGATCTTTGTACATCTTAGAAGCTCCTGGATGGACAGATGTGGAAGAAGTGTGGGACTCTCGAAGAATATGCTCTTTTATATCTGTGCTGTCTCTGGGAATACATAATCTGCCCCTTAATCTGATCAGCCCATCATCATGTAACTGAAACTCATACTTCCCTCCTTCAAATGTACCGTCAGACAACTTCTGACTAATCTCCATCATTCGCTGATCATTCTGCTGTGCGCTACGTATGTCGTCTATAAGACTCGAGCTAGCCACAATGGCATTTAGGGAATGTGCTCATCGACTCAACGCGTCTGCTACCACATTAGCTTTTCCCTCTTTGTACTGCAAATCAATGTCGTAGTCCTTGAGAAATTCAACCCATCTCCTTTGTCTCATGTTTAACTCCTTCTGGGTGAATACATATTTCAAACTTTTGTGGTCCGAGTATACGGTCATCTGGACACCATACAGGTAGTGGCGCCAGATCTTCAATGCAAAAACAATTGCTCCAAGCTCCAAGTCAAGTGTGGGATAGTTTTCCTCATGTTTCTTCAGCTGTCGGGAAGCGTAGGCGACTACCTTCCCATTCTGCATGAGTACACACCCTAATCCCCTGCCTGATGCATCACAGTAAACTTCATAACCCTCTGTGCCTTCAGGTATAGTCAAAACTGGTGCTGATGTCAAAGCATCCTTCAAATACTGGAATGAGGTCTCACATTCTGTAGTCCATGTGAATGGTGCGTCTTTCTTCATTAAACTTGTCATAGGTTTTGCTATTTTGGAGAAGTCTCTGACAAACCTTCTGTAGTAACCTGCTAACCCAAGGAAACTCCTGATATCAGTCACTGTCTTTGGCCTAGGCCAGGTGCGAACTGCTTCTATTTTTGCTGGATCCACTGCGATCCCTGCGTCTGAGATGACATGTCCTAGAAAGGAAACTCGGTCTAACCAAAACTCGCACTTGGAGAACTTAGCATAAAGCTGGTTCTCCCTCAAGATCTCGAGTACATGTCGGAGGTGACTCTCATGCTCTTCCTTAGACTTTGAATAAATTAGGATATCATCGATGAATACTACCACGGTCTTGTCCAACTGCTCTCTGAATAATCTGTTCATAAAGTCCATGAAGACTGCCGGTGCATTTGACAAGCCAAAAGGCATAACTGTAAACTCATAGTGCCATACCGTGTTCTGAATGCTGTCTTTTCTCTGTCTTGCTCCCTGATAGGTATCTGGTGGTATCCCGATCTCAAATCGATCTTTGAAAACACCTTTGCTCCTCTTAACTGATCAAACAAATCATCAATTCGTGGTAGTGGATATTTATTCTTCACTGACACTGCATTAAGCTCTGTAATCAATACATAACCGAAGGCTTCCATCTTTCTTCTTCACAAAAAGAACTGGTGCTCCCCAAGGAGATACGCTAGGTCGTATGTATCCCTTGTCTAATAAATCCTTCAGCTGTTCCTTCAACTCAGCCATCTCTGCTGGTGCCATACGGTACGGTGCCTTAGCTATGGGACCGGTACCTGGTAGTAATTCAATGGAGAACTCTACCTCTCTGGATGGCGGTAAGCCTGGAAGTTCCTTTGGAAAAATATCCGGAAATTCTGACACCACTGGCATATCTGGATCAAAATCTGGGTCTTGCTCCATATCCTGAACATAGCATAAATATACTTCCTTCTGCTTCCTGACGTGTTTGTACATGGACATAGCAGATATCACTTTTATTGATGGTGCTCTAGGGCTCTGGCGGTAAGATCTGTCACTCCTGATGGGCTCTTAAGTAACAGCCTGCGCTCTGCACAAAGAATGCGGCCTCTGTGCCGCCCCAACCAGTCCATCCCGGCTATAACGTCGAATCCTAGACCTCTGAACTCAATTAGGTCAATGGGAAATTCCTCCTCCTTAATACGGATAGTGGCTCCTCTATAAAGACGAGTGCAACTGATCTTCTCCTTAGACGGGAGTGCCACCTTAAAATCAGGTAACTCTACAGCGTCTAGCCCCAACTTCCCCGCAAGCGAAGGCGAAACGAAAGTATGTGAGGCTCCGGAGTCAAACAGTACTAATGCAGCCACTCCATTGACAGGAAAGGTACCAGTGAGGATCGCGCCGCCCTTGCTGGCCTCCTCCTCAGTAAGTATACTTAAGGCACCTTCCGTCTCCTTAGCACAACCTAACAACAGAATCTGGGTAAGTACTTTGGCATATGTTGGAGGTTGAAAAACATTCACTTTTCATATGCTTCATTGATGAGATGATCTTCTTTCAGATGTCCAAAAACAATTACAACACTAGTACTTTCTAAAGGTCAAACTTAATCTTCCTGGTTTCATGTGAGTGGTGTTTATCACTGTCGAAGGTGCTGTGTTTAGTTTAATCCTTTTAATTCCATGGTATAGCAACCTTGACTTTCCACCCATTATTAAAACATCTCCTAAATTCAATATGATTTTCTTTGCAAGGTCCACACGCTTCTGCTCGCCATAAAGGAACTCTGCGTCATCCCCAATTGACAAAGACAATACTGGTATCCCCTATCGAGGGACCCTTGTGTTTCATCCTTGTCCTGATGTAGTCCTAAGCGGCCTCCTTCTTCATAGAAGTTGATGATACATAGATCAGCCCTTAGATTGGGAACTGGATCTTCTTCTAACTGTTGAGCTGTATTAACTGCTTGTTCCACAATTTGTAAAAATTCTTCTGGGATTTTTGGCACTTGCTCCATCTCCATTTCTTGTGTCCTGGTAGGTCTTTGAGTAAGGATTCCAATCCTTTCCTAAGCACATCATTTTCAGCTTCATTTTTGATCCTCCTGGAAATTTGGAGTGTAGAACCCTCCTGGTCCTGCTCCCAATTCTTGACATTTCCTGATGATTGCAATTTGTGTCTCCGGTGTTAGGTATCCTTTGAGTAGTATCAAACCTGGTTGGATAACCTTACGTTGTTCGTTCGCTGGTTCTTGTACTTTGATAGTGTTTTCTTCCAGGAGGGTGGTGAGGGGATAGGAAAGCATATCTTATAGCTTCCTACGTGGTTTAAAATTCTTCTAGTGAGTCTTATTAGTTCTTTCCTATGCAACTAAGCAATCAAGGCATGCAAGCACTCATTCACAACATTCATCGCTCAATGACGTTCGTATAGAAATACCTGGGTTAGTTGAAGTACCAGCTTCATCTGAGCGGTCCATGACATGCAGGGCGGGTCCCGATGCTGGGCCTTTGCCCTTATTTCCCTGCGTTTGGTTGGTTGGTGGAGGGCGAGTATCGCTGGCTCCACTCTTATGGCTGGTGTTTGCCCTTGCTCCCGGGCGGTAGTTCTTGCTCTCCGGGTTTCGGATACACTCGAAGGCACGATGTCCATATATCTGACAGTGGTGGCACTGGACTTTCTCCCCTTGGCAGTCCACCCCGGGGTGATCCTTTCCACATTGTCTACAGTTGAAGTGGCGGACAACCCTTTGGCCCGTGTTTGAGCCATGTCCAGAACCTATTCAATCGAGGTCAATTATATATCCCAACGGTACTGAAGTAATCACATAAATTTCAAATTTAACTGTTTGGATAAAGTTCCTACCCTTAGGCGGGTAGGTTTTCTGTGAGTTTGTTGCTCCGTGGGTTCCTGACTGGGGGTTCCCAGTAGTCTGGTTCCCCTTCCCTTGATAGGACCCCTGGCCTTTTTGATAGGGTTTGTTCCTTCTGTTGGAGTTTCCCTGCTTGGCATCCTCGCCGCCAGGTCCGTCCTTTCTCTTTTGGGAGCTCAAAGCATCCCTTCTTTTGCATGTGATCTCCACAATGGAGGCAGCATGGTAACATTCCTGAAATCTCAAGGTATCAGTCTCCAAATCTCCCATGACGGGGTATAGTAGGTAATAAAATTTCAACTGGTTTATGTCTCTCCTGTTTTACCTGTAAGCTGGTGGGAATGATTGGTCCCATCCCAAACTGGAGTCGAGGACTCAGTCCCCCGTAAAACCGGTCGACCAACACCTGGTCCGAGTATCCTATTCCGGGTAGTAGTCGGAGTAGCGAAGTAAACTTCGCATAATATTCATCCACGGTCATCTTCCCGTCTGCTCCAGTGCATCAAACTCCCTAGTCTTCACCATCCTGGTGTGGGCCGGGTAGTACTTGCCCCTCAGTAGTGCGGTGTAGTGTCCCCAAGTGAAAGCTGGGTCATCCAGGTGGTCGCCCTTCACCATATTCCACCAATCTCTTGCTGCATCTTTCAGGTAAAAGGCAGCGAGCCTTATCCCTAGGTGGGACGGCTAGTGTCTCGAATGCTGTTTCCATTTCCATGATATAGGTCTCCAAGTGTGTAGGGTCAGTCTGCCCCTTGAATGCAGTTGGCCTGAGATCGGCCAAACTCTTCACCCAATCCTTCTCTCTGGGTGGTGGTGGTGGAGGTAGCTGCTGCTGCTGCGCAACCCCCGCCTGTGCAAATGCTTGAGCTATCAGTGTAGCAATATCTGCCAGCCTGACAGGCGAATCCTCAGCTGTCTGTCCGTGGCGTCCTCCTCTTCCGGACATCTGCAGGATGTTGAGGTTTATTAGATACTGTGGTCAAAATCTTGGTCTTGGATAGTAGTCTAAGTAAAAACTAACTTAAACTTCTTTCTATACTATCACTCAACCCGTAACCTATAGTTTTAGAAATCCTAATCTCGGTGTATCCTTGTATCCCGAGCGTAACTACGCTCTGATACCACTTTTTGTAACACCCCAACCCGAAATCCAATAACCTGTACGATGATCACTCCCAAATAAAACACAACTGCAGCGGAAATAAATACAACAACCGGGCGGTATTACAATGCCGTTGGCCACCCTTGTGACCGACAAGGCTAACTCCAAATACAATATCCCAAAGTCACGGTCTGAATACGAATACAATCCGAGATACTAGGAATCAAACTCAAAGGTACAATAATTAAGTAAAACAAATAACTAGTAGGAGACTCATAGCTTGAATCTACCCCACCTACACTCGGTGTGGTAATCTTCTACTTCAGGTACCTGAAAAATAGGGGTGCCCCCAAAGGGGCTCAGCAAACAATGCTGGTATGGAAAACGTGCAGCCCATCGGCTACCGGGCCACACCAGCTACTTTGTCGAATACATGCAGTTCATTTTTGTAAAGCTGTAGACAAGCATAGTATGATAATAACAAGTATCCATACAAGGACAACAATGTCACATAAAACAAGACTTCAGAAGGTCAAGTTAGATGAACTGTAATCATTTGATAATAGTCGGGTCCACACAGTGGGACTGACAGAGGTATAAGAGTATGTCAATATAGTGAAGGTATAGTGACCTCGTTAAAAGAAAGGTGGGTAATTAGTCCCCCAGAAGATAACGTAGTTAACTCCTGTACTTAAAAGAGGTGGGAATCGAACCCTCGAGAGGAATGAAGTCTTCCCCTCCACTTGAACTGTTCCGGTACGCAGCCGGTGAGTGACATAGTGCACCCAGAACTCCTCTCCACTTGAACTGTTCCGGTACGCAGCCGGTGAGTGACATAGTGCACCCAGAACTCCCGTCGCGACGTAAATTGAATAGGAGACGACCTGAGACAGGTACAACTCCTGTAGCATGCATGGCCAGATCCAACTGGGCTCCTCGTTCTCGTAGTAGAATTGTTAGGTGTCATACAAGGACGTTAATCAAGAACGCAATGGGTATTGTCAGTTATCACGTTTAGGATAATGACGTTTGTTATAAAGTGAAGTTAGTGAGAGACTTGAGTACAAGTTCTCGGTATAATAAAACGCAGGTATTTAATCCACTGGTATTGTAGTGTTGTATGCGTGGGACATACACGTTGTAGTTAGTCATTCGTGCACATAAAATAATACAACAGTGCGCAAGAGTAAAACAACAGTTTACGTTAATTATCTTGGTCGTTATTTCAAAACAACAGATAGCACACAAGCCGGTGTAATCCGGTAGGCAACAGGTTGCAAGAATCCCATACCGTTCACCGTAGACTGTACTTGTTTAGTTCCCGGTCAACGTCTGGTCAAACAATGTCCTAGAATAGGATTAACTAAGAGGGTTAATTTATGTTACCCTTTAATAATTTTATTGGATCATTCAACAAATTTCGTATTTGTTATTTTATGTGAGGTTTATTTCTTTTAATTACCTCATGTTTTAATGTATAACTTATTTGTTATTCCCTTTTGTTTTATTTATAAATCCTTTAATGTACATATATGTATTTATTTATTCATGTACTATATTTGTTATTTATTTTTAATTGTCTAGGTGACTTAGCAACTTATAATCTCTTAACTATATTTATTTGCCATACATGGACATAAAATTCTTATAGTTTTTATTATTCCTCCTTTAACCATAAATAATAATTATTGGTTACCTTTAATTTCCTTATAACTATATAAGCCATAGTTTTAATTCCATAACTCCTTAAATCAAAATTCTTCTTTCTAATTCCTCCAAATATCCACATGGAACCTATATTTATTTAAATCTAAATTCTTACCCTTATATTTCGGTTATTTACAAAACAACCACAATAATTCAAACTTTATATTTAAATTCTAATCTCATTATATTATATTGTTTTAATTCCTTATTTAATTAAATTCCAAAACTACCATTAATATTTTGGTATATTTCTTTTGGAATATTATAACTTTTCAAAAATTACCATTTAGCCCCTTAAATTCTCGGCCTATATATATATTTTCTATAATTACAATTTAACCACAAAACCTTATAATCTTTACATAATGCCTTATAAACTATAGTTTTAATTTAATTCTCCATAATTGCCGAATATATATATATATATATAAAATTCTTAAATTACAAAACTAACCCAAAGTAATTCAGCTTTGGTCATGTACTTTCCATTAATTACATTTTCAACCCAAAACTTTGTAATAGTTACTTAATAACTTATAAACTATAGTTTAAATATTTAATTCCTTAAAATTTCGAAAGTGAACTACATAATTCCCTTAATTATGAATTCGCCCAACAATAAGTTCCAAACTTTCATAACAACTTTTATAAATTACATAATAGCCCAAAACTTTATAAATTGCTTCTTTAACACTTGTTTAAATTATCTAAAATTCATAAACTTAATTCCTAACCTTATATTATATCATAGTTACTCCAAACACACCATTAACTCTCGGCTTTCACAATACATACACCAAACTTTGTAAAAATTACATTTTAGCCACATAACTTAATTAATTAGCCATTTAAGCTCTAATAAAATATTTTTAACTCTCCAAACATTATAATATATGTTTATATACATAAGTAGTTCATTAAAACCTATTTTTCACTTAGACCATTCGGCCATAATTAAATAGTTACCATATAGTATGTAAAAGTAGATTTATATGTAAAAATTATTTGAATGTCTTATATTGATTCATAGCTCAAAATAGAGCATTTTTACCTTAGACAATTCGGTATGAACAAGGATGTAACCTAGGTAATTTTTATGACATTAAAATGTGTCTTAAGGTAAATATTTTCCATATATGTTATAGATTATATTTTTGGTATATTATACCATATAGTTTCGGTTTTAGGTACCCTAGGAGGTGTACATAATTTTTGTATAATTTTTAGAAGCTTAACAAAGCTTATAACATAAAGATTTGCTTAGTAAACTTACTTCTTAACAAGGATGGTTAAGTGCTTGGACTCTTCTTGAATCTCCAAGCTTTCTCCAAGGAATCTTTGATGCTCCACTTCGGTTTTATGCAAGAGGTGAAGGAGTTTAGGAGTTAGATCTTTAACAAGGATCTTAAGTAGATTTGTAAGTAGTTTTAAAAGGATTTACCTTAAGCTTTTCTGCTTATAAATTCGGCTCACTTAGGGTGGATGAAGAACAAGCTTTCCTTCATGAAAATGAAGAAGAAAAGAACCTTAGAAGAGGTAGAAATCGGTTACACAACAAAATGTGCTTTAAGGATTTTCAAGCATAAAAACTACCTTAAGATAACCTTGAGATGCTTCTTGGATTAATGTTGTTTGGACAACCTCCTTGGAGTATTAGTTGATGCCGAAATGCTATGGTTGTGCTAGGAAGAGTTTTGCTCCAAGGCTTGACAAGAAATGCTAGGAAATTACCTTAAAGATGAAAATAGAAGTTAAAACTCCATTAATGGACTTAGGAGCTTCAAAGGAAGGAGATGAAGGAAGAAGAGAGAGTTAGGAACCTTGCCAATTCGGAAATGAAGTGGGCAAGGGAAAGAATGAGTGCAACCGTATAACATAAGGTATGTTTGCTTGATTTTTGTTTTGTTAATTTTTAATGTCATTTGACTTGTCTTTTCATTAGTTTATTCCATGGGATATTGGCTCAATAAATTCCCATGTTATATGAATGATTTCGGCCATGTGGTGTGACAAGGCATGGTGGAAGAAAATAATGTGAGCTAGAAAACAAGGAAATTTAGGTAAGTTTTATTCTTTTGATTTCTCTATGTTATGCTTGTCTTCTTCTTCTATTGTAGGTGACCAAATTCAAGTGTCAAATGGAGCTTCTCAATCGGCCATTAAGAGCCAAGGACAAGCAAAGGTTGGTCACATGAATTTAAGAAATGAAAAAGGTGGAATTAGAATCTACTTTTTGCTTTTAGCATTTTGTTTTTGTCTAGCTAACATGGCCTTGTCCCATGGCATTATTTCGACAGCATGGAGGCCAAATGTGACCTACATACTTTGACATTAAGTATTATAGCACATGGGAAGGTGAGTCACCATGTCTTATGCCTTTTATAAATTTTTAATGTAAGTTTTATACTAGTTTTTGGACTGAAAATCGGCCCCTATAGAGCACCTTGTTTGACACTGCCTTTAATTTATTTAGAGGGTCATTTTAACCCTATTTAAGATTCTTAATTCGTGGCATCTCAAAAACTACAAGGTAATTGCGTAAGACGCGTTTTAGTGACATCCGAAGGTGCGTTTTTGTGCTCTAAGGAAATTTTGGGGAAGTAACTTGTCTTTATGAGTTCCAAGTGTTTATAAACACTTATATGGCATTACATCAACCCATGACATAATTTACGGGCCATCGGGACACTCCCGGGCAAAAAGGAGCGTTAAGAAATCCTCCTGAGGTTTTTGTTGAATTTTGAGAAACCACTTCGTGGGTTCTCTTTAGGATGGTTAATAATGATGTTAGGAACTCTAAGAATTAATTTTATTGGAGTTCGTGCCACTTCGGCACTCCTCCGGGCTTTTCGTGCTTTAAGGGGCGTGCATGAGCACTCCCGAGCGTTTTGCGTTTTTGACTAAATATAGCTTAGGGAATATGTTTATATATTCATATAATTAGTGTATGACCATTTGGTTTGAGTTTTAGAAGGTCATACAAGGTCATGCTTGATCATATGTTTCTAAGGCATTTTAGCGTTTATGGTGAAACGACTATTTTTACGTAACATTCTCCTGCATGGGTTTGCCTGTGCACGTGAAATGATTTATATTTGGATTATTTTCCATTAAATAATGGTTTTATAATGATAATAAGATTTGGGGTATTTCAATTCCAGTAGATTCCCGTTCTCTGAAATTCTCCCCGTCCGACCCAGCACTATGCCGTCCGACCCATACCCTCTGGGTCGGACCGTTCCAGAAGGTTTCGGTCCCATGTCCAAGCTCTGTCCGACCCACTGTCCAACCCAGACTCTGGGTCGGACGAAATCAGGAGCTTTGACCTTGAATTTTTTTTTGCCTGTCCGACCCACGTCCGATCCACGGCCCTGGGTCGGACCATTCCAGAATGATTTATTGTCGTTACTTAAGCCCCGTCCGACCCACTGTCTGACCCAGACTCTGGGTCGGACGGTAGCAGAACATTGCTACAGACCTTTTTCTTTCCGAATTTCACCCTTTTGCTTCCCCAATCCTCCTATATGTAATCCCACATGTTTTAGTGCCATTTAGGCCTCCTAAAATACCTCAATTCATTCACCAACCCCATTACTAAATCCATCAACCAATTATACAATTTCCTCACTTCCTTTTAACACTTACAACAGTTTTTCATTCTCTTATGCTACAGATTTTCAAACTCCATTCTACCATCCATTACTTCTCAACCAATGCCACTATTAGCATCCCAAATACCTCATCTCACCATGCCAATTCATTTCCAAGCAATTGCACCTTCTATACCCAAGTCCAACATTTACTTTACCAAGTCTTATACTCTAGTTCTTCCTAGTTTCTCCAAGGCATTCCTTGCACTCTTGCTACAGATTTTGCATCCTAGTATTCCCATACTTCAAATACCATTCCATGGTCATTAGACATCCCTACAATCCCCAATACACACCTTGGTTCTCCCATTCACCAAGTCATTCACAAATGCACATATTCCTACCAAAATTTTGCCATAATTCATCTACTTTTCTTACTTGGCCACACATACCAATTCTCACCAAATTCATTCCTAATCTAGCCAACCCTTACAAGGGTCCTACCAGCAATCAATACAAATATAAATCCATCCCAATACACCAATACTCCATCAAACATCAATACTAATACTCATACACAACATACTTGGCTCCAAGGCCTACAATCCACATACTAATTCACAATACTCAAACTTCCAAATGTGACATATAATACTATTTTGGGTTCCTTAATTAGTTCACCCATTCCCATTACTCTAATGCAATTAGAACTTAACATTAGGAAGGAGCTCTTACCTTGAGCTTTTAATTCCTTCTTTCTTTCTTTTCTCTCCTCCTTCTTCCTTTCTTGCCCAAATCGGCCATGTAGGGAATGGAGTTGCCAAACTCCATTCCCATCACCCAATGAACACAAAACACTACAATTAATATACTAACCCTTAAATTAATGCCAATTCCTTGAAGTGTTTGAAATGAAATTTCTAAGGTTTACCTTTGGAGAGTTTTATAAGGGGTTTTAGCCCTTGGTTCAAGAAGGTGAATCCACCACCATTGCAAGGTTGATATTATGCTCCAAAGAGAGAGAAAAATAGAGCATTACAAATGGGGCAAAAATCGGTTATGAAGGAAGGTGAAGAAAACATGAGTTTTTCATGTAGATTTTTACCTTGTTGGAAAGAGGAGACTCCAAGCTCCATAATGGTGTGCTTTTCTCTTCAAATGGGGAAAACCCATGGAGATGAAATTCATCCTTTTCGAATTTTGAAAATAGGGAATGATAGAGGATGATGAGGGGAGTTCAAATATGTAATTTGTTTTCGATTTGGAGCTTACATGAGGATGGAGCATGAGGGAGAAGATGGAGCAGCCATGGTTGTTGTGGGGAGCTCCAAAAATCTCCAGCCTTGGGAGGAGGAAGAGAGAGAGCACGGGGGGAAGAAAGAAATGGGAGAGAGAAGAGGGAAATGAGGGGAGAGAGAGAGTGTGAGTGCTTTTTACTTTCCCACCTTTTTGCTTTTTGGATCTCTTATTTAATTAGCTAGTTACATGTGTGTGTGAAGGAGTTATTTGACTGATAAAAAACCGCCCCCTACAGTTATACTAGCTGGAGCGTTTTTCGTTTTTTTATAGAAAACGCTCGTTATTTTACCCGGTTTAGGTACTGTTCACTAACCGGGCCCGTTTTCCAGAATTTTCTCGTTTCTTTATTTTTATGGGTTATTAAGCTTTCATAAATGCTTAATAGTATTCATTTAATGACTTATAATTTTTACGGGTTCGTTTGACCACTAAAAATCACGTTTTCGGGTTTTCTCGAAAGACGTGCGTTAAAGCTCTATTAGCGTTTTAATACATTATTTGGATCCGTTTTCTTCGGGAGTTGTTCCCATATATTATTTAGGTCTTATTAAGCCTTTAGAATCCATATAATACTCTAACCGAGGTCTCATACCCCCTATGGTTATTTAACGCTTATTTAGCGTTTTTCGCTTTTTAAGCGTTTCTTTATTTTTCCTCACCAATACTACTTAAGCATTATTAGGCTCTTAAACAAGGATTAGGATAATCTTAATCACTATATTTAAGTTTACGGTATTTCAATCTACCCCCCTTAAGAACTTTGTCCTCAAAGTTGCTCGAGGTCATGGGGTTACTATACTTACTCATCCATACTTATCTAATGCCAAAGCCATACATTCTTCCTCCTTACCAATCCCAAATCCGTTACTCAAGGTTCCTACATACCATACCATACCAATATACAATAGTTACTCCAATCCGCACTACTACTAACTATCTGGTTCCTCATTGCAGAGTTCATACATACATACATACAGTGCAATGCTATCCCCAAAGCAGTGCAATACACATACAATCCCGCAGGCACTCAGGTCATCTAGACACAGGACCCCTTTATGTCCTGCTGCCCTTGGAATAATACAACATGCTACACTACTATGTTCTCCGGTACAAGCTTCTCACAAATTCTTAACCTTCAGTCTAAGAGAAATACTTCACAACAGCTAATAAAAAAAAACTTTCTAAAGCATAGAACTCCAATTCCAGTTTATATTCATTACTTATATCCTGTGTGTGATTCTTGTGACCACTTGAGGGGAGCTTCAAGAATCATTCGACCCTGATGTGATCAGCACCAGTGTTGAACTATCTTTCCACCCCAATTTGTGTTCGGTTTCCCTTGATCTGATCAGGATCAGGATCGACTTCCCACATTAGTTTCAAACAAACAAATAATTTACTAGTTTTCATTTTCTATCTTTTTCCCCTTTCTAGTTGTGATACGAATTCATACATCTCCAAAGGATGGAATTGGTCCATCAATCATCCTCACTCTACTTCCCAAATGCTTTACTCCGTGGTTCAATCCCTAAATGCTCATTTCATCAACCTTCACTACTTCCATCCATTACTCACCATCATCTCCAATATTCTAACTAAGGAATACTATACCTATGAGATTTAGTTGTCTTCAATTTGCTTCAAATAATTTACCTACGATTCCACTACTCATAAACTTCATTCGTCTACTACTCTCATTCATTTCGTACTACTTCTTCAAAGGCTACAATATTTGTGGAGCTCCGTCCACTACTCATTACTTTTCTTTTACTAATACTCTTACATTGGTGTTACAAGATGGGTATATTCATCCTATGGTATTTGCCTGTCTAATGCCTAGTTACAATAATTACAATATGAATGAGTACTTATGTTTATTTAACATAGTATCAATCATCAATTTGGTTCTCATTTGTGCTATGCACATTACGGTTTATGTGTTTTATTCACAAAACTTATATTAAGCGGTTTTCGCTCTACCCCCCTTAAAAGGGATTACACCCACGTAATCTACCATATGTTATTATTATTAAACGTTGGTTTAATCAATTTGGGCAAACTGAAGCGTTTAGCTTCACTACGGTATACTATATAATATGCTCTGGTCAACAGGGTCTTAACCATACCAATGGTTTAGTCTTTGCACCAAGAGTTCCTATATGAGTTTATTTAACTCATATTTAATTCGGTTCTAGCCTAATCGGCTTCAAGGCATTAATAGCCATTCTGCTATACTTACTAGGTATATTATCTCCTAGCTAGGGCCCACTAGCTTCTGCTGCGCGACCCTGATAACTCGGGTTATTCACCCTTCTTGTTATCCTTAATGTGCTATACATCACCTTCTTATCCGTCGATTATGGGAATAAGGTGTACTAAACAATTGCGGTATTCTTTTACCGTGTTTGAACTCAATGAGTTTAAGATTTATAACCAGCTCTCTAGTAATCTTCTGCACATGCTATTCGTGCTTCCACGATTATTCGTTTGTCGGGTGAGGTTAAGTCACCACTTAACTGTAGCGCTTCCTCTGTAGTCACTACCTTCCAAATTATACCAGTTCTTCTGGTTCGGTACAAGTGTCTTTACTTGTATGACCTTGCATTTCTATGCATCGGTCCTAGTGACTTTCTTAAGTCTTTTTTCACCTTTATTCCATTGGTATTCACATTTTGTGATTGTTAGTGTGTTTTACACTATTTGTGCTTAGGCCGCACGGTCTGCTGCTAAGCTTGCTTAACTGTCTTATGCCATGTTTGTGGTGAAAAGAAAGATTTACTACGGTTTACATTCTCCATACCCCTAGCCATCGCATTAGATCATTAGCTGCACAAGTGTAATACCAAAACACTCAGTCATACAGAGTGCAGAGGCGTGAACGCTTGACAGTAAGTCACTTATGTGATAGGAAAGAATATTTCTACCTGTCGTCCCATGCTTATACTCCGTGTTATTATCTGTTATTTCCTCATAGCGGTCGCCTGCTGAGCGTCGTATTCTTACTCATTGTACAACATTGTTTTTACTGTTTCTGTTACTGTGGTAGTTCCTCTTTACTTATTGCCATTATCATTGGCACCATTTCCTTATGGTGCACATACACTAGGAGGTTCCTAGTTTATATGTATAATGGTTGTCGTAGTATACCGCAATCTTATTATCTTCCCCTTGTGGGGATGTTTTATTTCAGTTTACGTTTTATGTGTATGTTAGCTTACCTCACATTCTATCATCATTTATGATATAATTTACCCAGTATCTTGGTTGACCAAGGATGAGGCAATTCATCGGGTTGTAAGCTCTCTCGAGCGTTAGTCATTTGTGGTGTTCAATGTGTATTCACATTGATTGTTTTGACAATTATTGTATTCCAGTGCTGAGCATTGATTATAGGCTAGCTGTGTAGTTCTACTTGTATGTACATCACCGGGACATCCCAAGAAACTTCGAGGGTTTTCTGGTCCCGTTCTCCAGTTGGAGGGTATTCTATCACTAACAAGTGAAGGTTCTTGTTGAGGGGTTGTCTCCACTCATAGGTCACATGACGAGGTTTATCATGTTGGTGTTTATACAATGGTTCACCACATGCTTGAGTGCATATGGAGTATGCTTACTCCTTAAGTCGTAATGGTTTGGAAATCTCATTTCCTTATTCCATTGCACCTTGGCAATATTTATAAGCGTAGGCTTTACTGTTATAATAGATGGAAGCCTTTCTAAGGGTTCACGTCTTCACCACATTGGTGGTCTTTGGCTAACGAGGGGTACCTTCCCTTGGGTTTCTTGTAGTGTTCAAGTGGGGACTAGGCCAATGTTGGCATTATCGCGATTGTTATGCCTCTGTGTACCATTGCTACAAAAGGCATGAAGGTAATTAACGGCTTGTCAACTGTATACTAGACTGATGCTCTAGTGACAGTGACACTGAGTTGGTCATTACTCCAAGCCACTCATAAGGTTGGGTTTGGATTGATGGTCCAGTTGTTGATTTCTTGTCGTATGAGGCAATGCCTCTTGCAAGTCTTGTTAGCAAATGGTGTGGGTTACGCACCCTCAAGGTTTACATTACACAGTTGGTTGATGGCTTTTAAGCCTTATTGTTGCAAGCTATGCTCTTTGCAAGTTGCTTATACATGTCTCCACTCCCTGTATACCCCATAGGTTGAAGGTATTACAGGGCTCCATGGTAAGTCGTGACATCACGCTTCCGTTCGTAGGAGGCCCCTTTAGGCATTCTGGTGTTAACCAGTGCCTTTTTGTAATTTAGGGCATTTCCTATTAAGTTAAATCCCTTCGGTGTCTTAACCGAATGTTTGTTCTAGCTCCTGTGCTTTTATCATGTCGCTGTTGTTCAACTGTTGTTAACTCAGACACCCTTCCAGGATCGCTCCTAGGTGTCGGTAGTTATGCCGTTACATCCGGTTGATGTTTATAATATGTGTTGTCCACTATACCGTCTCATGGTATTGTATTAAGCTCCCTTTAGGTTTATAACGTCTCCCGCCGTTGGGTAGACCGTTTATTCTTACTCCTAGCGCTTGCACCTAGGTTTAATATTCCCTTCAATGATGGGTTATACTCCATGGTAATCTTGCGATTGCTCTTGGGGACTCTGTCCCGTTTGTTGAGTATTGTTAGGTTCACGTTAGACATTCGCCTTAATGTGTTTAGGCTGGGTATTCCATCCAGCTGTCAGGAAGTTGCTTGGATTATTTGAGACATATCCAATGTCTTTACTTACTCGTATGTGCTCTTTTCACTTCCTAGTTCTTATTCCTCATCTTCAGATGGACTCTCTGAGTTCCTTTATACTTGGTCGTCTGAGGTGTCCAGTTGTTCCGATTTGAACTCACTCATGGTCCGTAGAACGGAGTTGACTACTTCCCGTGTGTTACACACTACATGTATACATACGTGGGGTACCATATTGATACGTTACCACTTACCCAACTATATGTCAGGCCCGCAAGCTCCTTCGGAGTGCGGTTGTCCCACATCCCGTAATTGGGTACACTCGTAGTGTTCGTCGCACACCTAGGTGAAGTATTCTGTTGTCAACTCCTCTTGTATCATTCTGTGATACTTACCGTAATTCGGTTGGTTTGGTTTAAAATTCAAGGTTTTAGAGAAAGGTTGTGGTTTTGAAAGAAAAATTTTGGGCTTTAAAATTATGGTTCGGTGTTAAAAGCAGTCTCTCATGGCATAGCCATGTTTGAGGTCTTGACCAAGTCTAGTTCCTCACTGACTGGTATGTACTAAGTACAGTGGTCGGGCCGTTAGGCCTTTCCAAGGTTCCATTCTTTCAGTGTCAGGATTTGTGATCCAGTAATTGCTTCATCGTTGTCACGGTACATTACTATGTACTTGTGACGTGTTAGAGTTCCTTCACATTCTCATGTTCTTACTACACTTGCCGTGGCAAGTGCGTGGTACTGGTGGTTTTTGAGTAATCCTATACCGATCACGGTATGGTCTCCACTCGTATTTGTTAGTCTTGTTGACTCTTCCCTCGATCTTATTGATCTATAATTGGTATACTCGATTCCTTAGGTAGCTTCTTGGTGGTCTAGACATGGCTGTCGTAGATCTGGGTACTTCTCCAATCCTTGGAGGTTCCCACTCTATTTGGTTTAGTGTCGTTCCTTGTGGTTCGTTCCCACACATCTGTGGTGGTTACTGAGCCTTCCTTATATAGGCACTACTCTTGTAGTCCTATTGGATTATATCCCATGGTTGTTCTTGTAGTTGTCTGAGCTATATTTCCAGGTACTGCAACCTTAATGGCGTTGTAGCTTTGGAGTTAACCGCTTCCGACTAAGTCCTTAGTCAGCTAGCATACCGTTGGCGGTATTATTCAAGTATTACTATCCCGTAGACTTGTGTCTCGGGTTCTGTTACTGCTCCCTTTTTCATTCCGGTGCACGATTAGTGCCTCTTTCCTGCTGTTGGTTGGCTAGCTAGGTTTCGCGACTGCTAAGCACGTCGCCCCATGCTGTTGTAAGTTGCAGCCTCCTCGTGGTTGGAGTGCTCATCCTACCGCTATTAAGTGCGGGTATGGTTTTTCAACCGGGATCCATCTCCGGGTCTTCCATTTCTTGGTATCTACTATTTGTCGGTTCCTGTTACTGTGTGATTACTTCATAACTGCCAGATCGGGTTTTTCCCGAGTATGAGAAGACTTTTCTTCTCTCTGGCGTCCTTTCGCAAGTTATACAATGGGGTTTGTGGCGGGCGGGACTGGTATTGTAGGTATCCGGTACTCACCGGTGGTTCCTAACTAGCATATTTCTAATGCTAACACTCAGCCCTTAGCCCTAAGCTACTAATTCCTAACTCGGTATTCCTAAGCTCGGTACTTTCAGTCACCAGAGCGAAGCTCTGATACCACTTTTTGTAACACCCTACCGTTAATACTGTCATTACCGTCCAAACTCCTCGTACATCCAGATTCACGCAGCGGATACATACTTACATACAGTGGGTGATACAATGCCGTTAGCCACCCATGTGACTAACAAGGCTATTACTACTACATACAACATCGGTCTGATAGACCGGAATATCCGAGTACTACACACTTACAGTACATACTCCAATTACTAAATCAAATACTAGAACTTCCATTCATTAAAATACTCCGTAAGTTCAATACAATATCATACACCGAGTTTACTAAGATCCAAATACAAATACTATGCTTCCTTCAATTCCATACATTCTCATTGCGAGTCTATCTACTACCCATTCCTCACAGAACTATCTACTTTCTAAATACAAAGGCGTGCCACCGGTCTCTTACCTTGACCGTATCTGCTTCGGGGACCTGCACACTAAAAACGTTCCCCCTAGGGGGTCAGCTTTCGCTGCATATGGTAACCGCATACCCCGCGTACTAGTGAGGGTACGCCGACCACTTGGTCGAATACATGCAGTTCATTTTACAGTACATACATGCATACATGCTTTCATTCATACCAATACAATACTTTACAAGGATACATTCATACAGTTCAATACATACACGAAAGACAATACAAGTCAACCATCAATACTTACCTTCACCGGAATACGCATACCCATTACATACACAATACTTACACAATATACCATACTTGTTAGCTCCGTTTGTCCACCCGGGTTAATCGGGTGGAGATCACTCTTTTACTCGTTCCACAGAACTTACGCATACATACTCATACTTTACTTACTTGCTGATCAATACTTACTTACATACTTACTCTTACTCATGTTAAGCCGGTATGGCCTCTGGGCAGGGACTACACCGTCCCACCACCAGGCTTTACTTGGTTCACCAATCCAGGATGCTACCCATTTAAGGGGTTTGGGCCGTGGACTAGTTTAAGAACCAGGAATCGGATCCAGCCTCTTGTGTCTCCTCATCCTCACGCGTGGCCGAAGCTATATCGGACTTCTACTCATTCCAATTTACTCACTTAAGTTAGGAGTTAGGTAGTTAGGAATTAGTAGAAGTCAACATCCAAGCCACATACACATTACATTGTTCATATACACATCCACACGAATACAATACAATATACCAGTACACTACTTATTACAAATGCACCCCATCATCATTCATATATTTCATGAATTATACAAACTAGTGTTCAAGACAATAATATCAAGAACACATAGATCAAGCACCAGTAGGTGCAATATAGTCCAATTCATGAATTTATCTTATTTAGGTGATCAAATAAGCACACAAATCAGGGTAACCAGATTAGGATACAGGGCATGAAGAAATCATACCTTTCACCGTTGAGTTACTTTATCGGGTGTTCCCGTGCTCCTTCGTTCCTTACTTGTCCCTTGAGTCCTAGCCTCGAACCAATGACTACATGCCAAATGGTTCTGTTAATACTAAGCACTATAATACACGCTTAGCTACTACTCCCGTACTTACCCCGTTATCCCATTACTTCGGGTTACTTAATGTTCTTATACTTTCAACTTCCTTATTAATCCCCTTACTTGTTTCCCATTTACATACTTATTTCTTTATTGTTAGTGTTACATTAATGGTGTATTACTAGAGGTCCCCTATGTATGTACATACCCATGTATATACATGCATATGATTATTACTTTTTTTTTTGTAAGTTATGGGTCGTCCGACCCACGCCCTGGGTCGGACCATTCCAGTAGATTCCCGTTCTCTGAAATTCTCCCCGTCCAACCCAACACTATTCCGTCCGACCCATACCCTCTGGGTCGGACCGTTCCAGAAGGTTTCGGTCCCATGTCCAAGCTCTGTCCGACCCACTGTCCGACCCAGACTCTGGGTCGGACGAAGTCAGGAGCTTCGACCTTGAATTTTTTTTTGCCTGTCCGACCCACGTCCGATCCACGGCCCTGGGTCGGACCATTCCAGAATGATTTATTGTCGTTACTTAAGCCCCGTCCGACCCACTGTCTGAACCAGACTCTGGGTCGGACGGTAGCAGAACATTGCTACAGACCTTATTTTTCTTTCCGAATTTCACCCTTTTGCTTCCCCAATCCTCCTATATGTAATCCCACATGTTTTAGTGCCATTTAGGCCTCCTAAAATACCTCAATTCATTCACCAACCCCATTACTAAATCCATCAACCAATTTATACAATTTCCTCACTTCCTTTTAACACTTACAACAGTTTTTCATTCTCTTATGCTACAGATTTTCAAACTCCATTCTACCATCCATTACTTCTCAACCAATGCCACTATTAGCATCCCAAATACCTCATCTCACCATGCCAATTCATTTCCAAGCAATTGCACCTTCTATACCCAAGTCCAACATTTACTTTACCAAGTCTTATACTCTAGTTCTTCCTAGTTTCTCCAAGGCATTCCTTGCACTCTTTGCTACAGATTTTGCATCCTATTATTCCCATACTTCAAATACCATTCCATGGTCATTAGACATCCCTACAATCCCCAATACACACCTTGGTTCTCCCATTCACCAAGTCATTCACAAATGCACATATTCCTACCAAAATTTTGCCATAATTCATCTACTTTTCTTACTCGGCCACACATACCAATTCTCACCAAATTCATTCCTAATCTAGCCACACCCTTACAAGGGTCCTACCAGCAATCAATACAAATATAAATCCATCCCAATACACCAATACTCCATCAAACATCAATACTAATACTCATACACCACATACTTAGCTCCAAGGCCTACAATCCACATACTAATTCACAAATACTCAAACTTCCAAAATGACATTACTAATACATTATTTTGGGTTCCTTAATTAGTTCACCCATTCCCATTACTCTAATGCAATTAGAACTTAACATTAGGAAGGAGCTCTTACCTTGAGCTTTTAATTCCTTCTTTCTTTCTCATTTCTCCTCCTTCTTCCTTTCTTGCCCAAATCGGCCATGTGGGGAATGGAGTTGCCAAACTCCATTCCCATCACCCAATGAACACAAAACACTACAATTAATATACTAACCCTTAAATTAATGCCAATTCCTTGAAGTGTTTGAAATGAAATTTCTAGGGTTTACCTTTGGAGAGTTTTATAAGGGGTTTTAGCCCTTGGTTCAAGAAGATAAATCCACCACCATTGCAAGGTTGATATTATGCTCCAAAGAGAGAGAAAAATAGAGCATTACAAATGGGGCAAAAATCGGTTATGAAGGAAGGTGAAGAAAACATGAGTTTTTCATTTAGATTTTTACCTTGTTGGAAAGAGGAGACTCCAAGCTCCATAATGGTGTGCTTTTCTCTTCAAATGGGGAAAACCCATGGAGATGAAATTCATCCTTTTCGAATTTTGAAAATAGGGAATGATAGAGGATGATGAGGGGAGTTCAAATATGTAATTTGTTTTCGATTTGGAGCTTACATGAGGATGGAGCATGAGGGAGAAGATGGAGTAGCCGTGGTTGTTGTGGGGAGCTCCAAAAATCGGCAGCCTTGGGAGGAGGAAGAGAGAGAGCACGGTGGGGAAGAAAGAAATGGGAGAGAGAAGAGGGAAATGAGGGGAGAGAGAGAGTGTGAGTGCTTTTTACTTTCCCACCTTTTTGCTTTTTGGATCTCTTATTTAATTAGCTAGTTACATGTGTGTGTGAGGGAGTTATTTGACTGATAAAAAACCGGCCCCCTACAGTTATACTAGCTGGAGCGTTTTTCGTTTTTTACAGAAAACGCTCGTTATTTTACCCAGTTTAGGTACTGTTCACTAACCGGGCCCGTTTTCCAGAATTTTCTCGTTTCTTTATTTTTATGGGTTATTAAGCTTTCATAAATGCTTAATAGTAATTATTTAATGACTTATAATTTTTACGGGTTCGTTTGACCACTAAAAATCACGTTTTCGGGTTTTCTCGAAAGACGTGCGTTAAAGCTCTATTAGCGTTTTAATACATTATTTGGATCCGTTTTCTTCGGGAGTTGTTCCCATATATTATTTAGGTCTTATTAAGCGTTTAGAATCCATATAATACTCTAACCAAGGTCTCACACCCCCTATGGTTATTTAACGCTTGTTTAGCGTTTTTCGCTTTTTAAGCGTTTCTTTATTTTTTTTGGATTTATTTTTCCTCACCAATACTACTTAAGCATTATTAGGCACTTAAACAAGGATTAGGATAATCTTAATCACTATATTTAAGTTTGGGGTATTTCACTAAGGAAAGGGGGACAGTATCTGAATCAGATCCGCCCTCCACTTAAGGACTTGTCTTCGGACTTGTTGCCTAGGGCCGGTTGCCGGCTCAGCTACGCTGGACTCCTGTCCAAGGTAGGTGGCATTAAGATGGTGCGGTAGGATCACCTAAATCCTAGGTTTGAGATTAAGCTACAACCATTTCCTTTCTAGGAACGGTTTGTATACTGAGATTAAGATAAGGTTAAGATTGAGGTAAGATAAGGAACTGAGGTTAAGAAAATCAGGATTAAGGTAGGGGTTACTAACCCACTTGATAAGGGAACGCTTGTGTCGTTCATTGTGTGTGAACCATGTATGTTCATCTGTGGATTGTTGTTTATTGCACTTCATATCATGCTTGTGTATTTAATCAATTTTCATGCTATCGACAATTAGTCGTCGTAGCCCCGTTAGCTTGGGGGCCATGAGGGGGAGTACCAGCATTCATGCTGACCCCCTTTGGGAGCTGTTTTTACACTTGCAGGTAAGAGGCCCATGAAGTCGCACCACGAGAGTAGGAGCGGTTAGACTTAGGATGGGTTGTTTATTTTAAGTACGGGTTGCGCTTGTGCTCCCGTCTGTTTATATTGAAACTGATGTAAGTTTATGACTATGACTTAGATACTTAAACTTGGTTGGTTGGTGGTATTTTGGTTGGTGATGTTTTGGTCGGTTGTTTGTTTTGGATAAGCGTTATAAATTGATAAGGCCGGTATATTCTAACGATCAGACCGTGGCAAGGTCCCGGTGTTTGTTATTTCCGCTACGACGAATTCAATTAAGTGTTAAGTTTGGCGATAACCACGATTGGCTTTGGACGGGGTGTTACAAAAGTGGTATCAGAGCGTAGTTATGCTCTGGTCAAGAAATACCGGACATAAGAAACCACCGAGTTAGGATATAAGTTAAGAAATAAGTGATGGGTTAAGGGTGTGAGCTGTTAGTGTGAGTAGAGTCAGATGACCACTAATAAGTGTGGATCGTCTTTACCGTCTACGGACGTTATAAATTCGTTAACTGAAACAGTGGTGGATACGAATCTAATGTGAGTTATGATTGTTCAGATGTCAGGAAGGAGAGGCCGAGGCCGTCCCAGAGGCGAGGGGCAGACGATCACAGAGATCGTGGCTGCCGCATTAGGGCACATGGGCTATCAGCCTGGTGTGGGTGCACCACCTCCACCGCCACAACACAGGGAACCAAATTGGGTGAAGAGCCTTGCAGATCTTCGACCCGCACACTTTAAGGTGGAGACCGATCCCGCCAAGCTTGAGGCGTACATCTCCGAGCTGGAGACCGCCTTTGAGACCCTTGACGTCCCTGCTGGGATCAAGGTGCGTATGGCTGCTTTCTATCTGAAGGGGGCGGCAGGCGATTAGTGAAAGCTGGTGAGGGCCGAGCATGTGGCCAATCCAGAGTTCGGTTGGGAGCAGTACACCGCCTTGCTACGAGCAAAGTACTACCCCGCCCATGTCCAGATGAAGAAGCGCTTGCAGTTGGATGTGCTTAAGCAGACCGACAAGATGACGGTGGACGAGTATTACTCAGAGTTCACCGCCTTGCTCCGTCTTCTGCCACTTCTATGGCGGGCTTAGCCATCGACTCCGCTACGGCATGGGGCCGACGAGTTACACTACCTTACAGGTAATGAGAATGAATGAGATTTGAGTAAGTAAATGAGTAAGATTTAGATTATGCGAAATAAGAGTGACTAATACTGTGGAAAGCAGGAGTGCTATCATGCCGCTGCTAAGGTTGAGATAACCGTCCAGCTGAGGGACGAGGAGAATGCTAAGAGGAAGAATGCTGGTAAGAGCACGGAGAGCCAAGGGAAAGGTGGGTACAAGAAACAGAAGTACCAGCCTCAGGGCCAGAAAAATCAGAACCCAAAAGGGAAGGAGGAAAAGGAGAAGGCTCCGGAAGAGCCATTGAAGTTGACGTACGCATACGCAGCTACACCCCTGCGCTCTAGGGCGCCAAAGGGTAAGCGATTGGTATTGAGTGAGTTATGAGACAACTAATAACCGTTTGAGATATGAGTACTAATATTGCGAATGATCAGGATCTGAGACTGAGAAGGGAGCCGGTGGTGGCTACCAGCGACGCTACATCTGTAGGTGGTGTCACAAGGACCACCCCGGGCTCGATTGCAAGGGGAATAAGGTGGAGTGCAACTATTGTGGGGTATACGGACACCGAGCATATGAGTGCTTCCGGAACCCCGCTAGCAGAGCCTATAGGCCCGATACTAGGGGCAAGGGCAAGACCGATCAGGGAGCTGGATCTGACGGTCAGAGGAAGGTGCAGCAAGCTGCAGACAAGAACCCACGGGTGACCCAGAAGTCGGGACCCACACTACACATGGTGGACCGGGACGATGAGCCTGAACCCTCATCCAGGCCAGGTACCGCTATAACCATTTAGTAATAAAACTACCTGCTTACCGCATTATCATGCATGTTTGGTGAATAATTGAGTTAAGTGAGAATGAGATGAGATTAGAACTTAAGTAAGATATAACCTACTACCACTTTAGGAAGCTTCAACATCTGCTATCCAATACCATTCACACCTAACCCGGAGCACACCGACATCGAAACCATAGACTTTCCAACCGAACAATGTCAGGTTATCCGCCCAGGTATGGTTTTATTAAGGGGATACCTGACACGCGAAGCACAAATAGCCGTCATCAGAAGATGCAATCAACTAGGAATGGGACCGGGAGGTTTTTACACACCGGAGTACCCAGGGGGAGCAAGGATGAAATTAAAAATGATGAGCTTAGGCAAGGATTGGAATCCGTATGCCAGGAACTACCAAACCACGAGAATGCTAGATGGAGTCTCACCACCAAGAATACCCGAAGAGTTCCATCCAGTTATTACACAAGTCATGGAGATCGCTCAGCAGTTGGAAGCTGAACCGATTCCAAACATTCAAGCAGACATTTTTATTGTGAACTTCTACGAGAAGGATGGGCGACTTGGACTACACCAGGATAAGGACGAGACAACGGAGTCTCTCGAAAAAGGGATACCCGTAGTGTCTTGGTCCATTGGGGATGATGCAGAGTTTTTATATGGCGAGCAGAAGCATGCGGACCGTGCAAATAAGTTGGTACTTAAGTCTGGAGATGTATTAGTTATGGGAGGAAAATCAAGGATGTTGTACCATGGGATTAAGAGAATCAAGCTGAATACAGCACCGTTAACAGTGATCAACGTCACACATATGAGACCAGGAAGATTAAACCTAACCTTTAGACAATATTAGACATGTAATGTTAGAATGAGATGAGGAATGAGATGTAAGATTGAAGCACATGTTGTAAACAGGATGGTTATGAATAAAATAACAGCGTTGTTCATATAAATTGTTACGACTCTTGTTATACCATCAATACTCATGAAGCTTATGAATACAATTAGGTCATGGACTCGGTACGGAAGGTGCGCTAAGCATACTTACAGAGGCACAGGCCGACGCCGGCGGTACTATCCTCACGGGCACCTTTCCGATTAATGGGATTGAGGCATCAGTTCTCTTCAACTCAGGGGCCTCGCATACCTTTGTCTCGGCATCTTTCGCGAGCGGGTTGGGGCTAGACGCTGATGAGCTACCCGACTTCACGGTTACGCTCCCGTCTAAGGAGAAGGTTCGTTGCACTCGTTACTACCAAGGAGCCATTGTCAGAATTAAGGGGGAAGACTTTCCAGTCAGTTTTATTGAGTTCAGTGAGCTAGGATTTGATGTTATCTTCGGGATGAACTGGTTGGAGCGGCACAAGGGTCGTATCCTCTGCGCCGAGCATAGACTGCTGCTCAGGAGTCCGTCTGGGGTAACAATATCATACCGCCAGAGGCCCAGAGAGCCTTTGACAAAGATCATCACCGCCATGACAATGTATAAGGAATTGAGGAGAAAAGAAGAAGTGTACCTCTGCAATGTACAGGACATAGAGAGAGACCCCAAGTTCGACCCCGACTTACCGGTAGTGTCGGAGTTCCCCGACCTATTTCCATGGGAACTGCCCAGCATGCCACCCACTCGGGAGGTAGAGTTCACCATCGAGCTGCTACCTGGAACCGGACCGATAGCCAAGGCACCATACCGCATGGCTCTGGCAGAAATGAATGAATTGAAAGAACAGTTGAAAGATTTGTTAGATAAGGGATTTATAAGACCAAGTGTGTCACCATGGGGAGCGCCAGTCCTCTTCATGAAGAAGAAGGATGGTAGTCTCCACCTCTGCATCGACTACAGAGAGCTAAATGCAGTGACAGTGAAGAATAAGTATCCACTACCCCGCATTGACGATCTGTTCGATCAATTGAAGGGAGCATCTGTGTTTTCCAAGATTGATCTCAGATCGGGGTATCATCAGATAGCCATTAAGGAGGGAGACATTGAGAAGACGGCATTCCAGACACGATACGACCACTATGAGTTTACAGTGATGCCGTTCGGTTTGTCGAACGCACCAGCGAAGTTTATGGATCTGATGAACCGCTTGTTCCGGGAGTAGCTGGACAAGTCGGTTGTGGTATTCATCGACGACATATTGATATATTCGAGATCTAAGGTTGAACATGAGGAACACTTGAGGAGAGTATTGGAGATATTGAGGGAGAACCAGCTATATGCTAAGTTCTCCAAGTGTGAGTTTTGGCTTGACCAGGTCTCCTTCCTAGGTCATGTCATCCCATATGCTGGGATCTTAGTGGATCCAGCAAAGATTGATGTCGTACGTACTTGGCCAAGGCCGAAGACTGTTACCGACATCCAGAGCTTTCTCGGTCTGGCAGGTTACTACAGGAGGTTTGTTAGGGATTTCAGCAAGGTCGCGAAACCAATGACCAGTCTGATGAAGAAAGATGCACCGTTCTTATGGACGGCTGACTGTGAGAGTTCATTTCAGAGTTTGAAAGACTCACTGACCACTGCACCGGTTTTGACCATTCCAGATGGTACAAAGTGCTTTGAGGTTTATTGTGATGCATCCGGCAGAGGCCTGGGTTGCGTGCTCATGCAACATGGCAAGGTGGTGGCATATGCCTCACGCCAGTTGAAGAAACATGAGGAGAACTACCCCACACATGATTTAGAGCTGGGAGCTGTAGTCTTTGCTTTGAAGATATGGCGCCACTACTTATATGTGGTTAGTGTCACGATCTACACCGATCATAAGAGCTTAAGATACATATTTACTCAGAAGGAGTTGAATCTCAGACAGAGGAGATGGTTGGAATTTTTGACAGACTATGACATTGACCTCCAATACAAAGAAGGAAAGACCAATGTTGTAGCGGACCCCCTGAGCCGTCGAGCACACTCACTCCATTCGCTAGTTTCTTTCTCCAGCTTGGTTAATGAGGTGCGAGAGGCTCAGAGGACAGATGAGTATATGAGAGAGGTCAGACAGAAGCTGACAGATGGTACTTTTGAGGGTCAGAAATATGACTTCAGACTTCACGACGATGATCTGATCAGACTTAAGGGCCGATTATGCATACCACGGGGCAACACGGATCTGAAAGACCGTATACTTAGAGAATCACATTGTTCTTTAGTTTCCATCCATCCGGGAGCCTCTAAAATGAACAAAGACATGAAGAGATACTTCTGGTGGTCATGGATGAAGACAGATGTTACCGAGTTCGTCTTGATGTGTCTCACATGCCAGAAGGTAAAATTCGAGCACCGATGACCGGGCGGAATGGTACAGTCGATGCCAGTTCCGGAGTGGAAGTTCCATGATATCTCCATGGACTTTGTAGTCGGACTCCCACCTACTAGGGGAGGTCTCAACATGATATGGGTGGTGATGGATCGCCTTACCAAAGTAGCCTGATTCATACCGATGAAGGATACTTGGAAGGTGACCAAATTAGCTAAGTTGTTTGAGAGAGAAATCATGAGACATCACGGGATACCAAAGACCATAGTGTCAGATAGAGATACCAGGTTCCTTTCGAGGTACTGGAGAGCTACCAGAGAAGCGTTGGGTACAGAACTCAAGCTGAGTACCACGTTCCATCCTCAGACAGATGGTCAGACTGAGCGTACTATTCAGACACTCGAGGACATGCTGAGGGCATGTGCCTTAGACTTCCAGGGTAGTTGGATTGACAAATTGCATCTGATCGAATTTTCATACAATAACAGCTATCATGCTTCGATCAAGATGGCACCTTTTCAAGTGTTGTACGGTAGACCATGTCGTACACCGCTCTGCTGGGATGAGTCGAGTGAGACTGTCATTATAGGACCAGAATATTTAGAGCAAGTAAAGGCTGAAGTTCAGCAAATCAGGGAGAACATGAAAGCTGCTCAAGATAGGCAGAAGTCGTATGCTGATGTTCGATGACGAGACCTGGAGTTTGTAGTGGGCGACCGGGTATTTCTACGAGTTTCACCGATGAAGGGTGTATTCAGATTTGGGCAGAAGGGCAAATTAAGTCCGAAGTTCGTTGGTCCTTATGAGATTACGGAGCGGGTGGGCCCGGTTGCTTACAGGTTGAATTTACCTGCTGAACTGGGTAAAGTGCATGATGTTTTTCATGTTTCACATCTAAAGAAATACATGCACCACCCCTCCCATGTGTTAGAACCTGAGAGGTTGACATTAGAACCGAATATGAGATCCGTGGAGATTCCTCAAAGAATCTTGGACAGTAAGACTAGAGACACTCGCCATAAGTCGGTGCGACTGGTGAAGGTTCTCTGGTCTAACCAGGATGTCGAAGAGGCCACGTGGGAATTAGAGGATAAGATGAGGGCGAAGTACCCTTCTTTGTTTACTGACTAGATCGTCTGCATAGGGTACAGGGCGTACCCCTTTTTAAGGGGGGTAGAGCTTCCTCGCTTTTGAGTTAGGAAACGAACTTGTTGTCGTTTGTTTGGTTGTTAAAGATGTGATTTTGTGTAAGTTGCTACACTTTGGTGATAAGTTTGAGTTATGTATAATACTTATGTATTGTGTTTGAGATTGACCTTCGAGTTTTGAGATGTGTGATTGAGAATATAAGATTTGGTGTTAAGATTAAGAGAATTGAGTACCGTGAATGGTTAAGCATATATGTGAACTTTGGGGACAAAGTTCTTTTAAGGGGGGTAGATTGTAATACCCCAAACTTAGATATGGTGTTTAAGTGACAAAGTAGATATGAGAAGGATAAATAATGCCTTAGAAACATTAAGAAACCATTTTAACCAAAGAAAACATAAGGAAACACCAAAAGAGCAGTTTAAGCAAAAACGTGCTCTAAGCTTGGAGAGACTTGGGTGAGCACCCAAATATCATTCTAAGACCTTGGTAATATCCTAATGGTCATTTTAAACCAATTACCAAAGAAATCCAAGCTCAAAAACAAGTTAAAACACAAATTGTGCTTTATGGACTCTTAAAGCACATTTTTGAAAAATTATCTTAGAAAGGGTTTTAAGTGGCTAAATTCCCATGATTACTCCTTAATTAACATGTGTACTAATTAGTATCACATTAGGGAGTCTAAATCAATGGGAAATCAAAAATTTCACAAATATGTGCACTAATTTGTGAATAGTAACCAAATAGTGCCTAGTTTAGTCTTTAAGCAATTAAGTCTAATTAATTGGTCAAACAAGACCATGACCAGCCTAATGAATGAAGGGGGCAGGTTTTCTAAGGGTGTGAGTCACCAAAAGTAGCCAAGTAATGTTAGAAGAAAAAGAGAAAAGCAAGTTATTACTATTTACTTTTAAGGAATTAAATATCTTATATGCTATCTCTCTCCTCTTTTCTTCATTCTTCACCATCTTCATCGATTTCTCTTGCTCTCTTTCTTCTCTCTCACGTAAGAAGCAAGCTCCATGCTAGGTCCATCTTCTTTTGCCCACATCTTACTCATTTAAGCTCCAAAATGAAAACCAATCACATATATCTCTTATTTAGCTCAAGCTCTTTCTTTCTATCTTCTCAAAACTTCAAGAGCCTCATTTTGGAGCCAAGGAAAATCACCATTAGAGGAGGAAACTCAAGCTTGGAGACTCCATTAGCTTCTCCAATCTCTTAAGGTAAAGAATATGTAAGAAAATCTAGGTTTCCATCATTTCTTCCCTTTTCTGAAAATTTGTACTCATGGTACTCCATGTTTATGCCTTGTTCTAGCTTGTTTTCTACTCTCCAAAGGATAAAGGAGGTCCTTCTTGCTTCATATCCAAGCTTGTCTTGAGAAACCATGGTAAAGCAATCACCTTAATACCTTAAAGCATATTTTTAACCTAAGGTTTGTTCCTTAGGGTTAATGTATTATCTAGCACTCATTGGAGTCATTGGATATTGGTTAGAACATTGGCAAGGAGAGTTTAAGTGGTGACCGAGATTGAGCAAGGAAAAACCTAAGGAGGAAAGTTTGTGAGCTTGTGAAAGAATAAGGTAAATTACTTACTTTAAGGTGTTTTATTGTTTAAAGGAATGGGATTTAGATTTGTGATGAGTGTAGCTTAAGGTTTACATTAAAAAAAAGGGCTATATATAACCTAGGAGAAACAATGACTATACTTGTGAACTTGTGACTAAGGAGCAAATGAGAAAAGAGATAGTCAAACAATTTTGAGATGAATTACAAGAAGCATTTTACTTCAATGGGAGCCTTGTTGTGTGTATTCGCAGGTTAAAGGCAAATATATGTGGAAATTCAGTGGTTAAGATTATTGTCATTTGAGGGCCTAAGTGCCAAGCATTTAAGTTTATACACTATATAATGATGTGGTGTAGTTTTGGTGTAAATTGTGTGTTAAGGTGTTGTGATGAGAATTTAAGTGATATTGGTTGTTTGATGATGAAAAACCAAGTGTTTGGGTGCAACAATATGCTAGAGAACCCATGGCAAAATTTAGTGAAGAACCTAAGTGTTTAAGATGTTCTAAGGAGATTTCATGACTAAGAAAGTACTAGGAAGTTTTAGAGGTTGTCTTGTTGAAGAAGGGTGAGTTTAGGGTGTATAATGAGTTAGAATGACCTAGACATGGTCATGGAGGATTTAGGGATCAAATGAATGTATTAGTGTATTTAGGACTTAGGCAAACATTGGTAAACTAGTAGAAAAGAAATAATGTGTTGGATGAAGGAGGTATAAACTTATGTAGAAACTTTAAGTAGTTGCATTAAGGAGTTCTAGATGGTGAAAGATGCTTAGGAGATGATGTTATAGTGGTGAGGAAGCATTTGGAATAGTGGTTATATTAGGTATGAACCACCACATAGAAACCTAGTGAAAAATATTACAAGTGTTGGCATGATTACAAGGAAAAATGCATAATGATTAAGGTGGATGTTGCTGAGTGATTTAAAGTTTTTAGTGGTTGGCTTAAGGTGTATTTGAGGTTCCGAAACGAGGTTAGAACATATTAGGATATATGAGGAGAAGTTTGAAGTTAAATGGGAATTTAGAAACAAGGTTCTGGAGCCGACCGACCTTAGGGACCGGCCCTGCAAGGTCGGTCGAGCTCAATTTACACTACCGGAAAGAGTCTCTGGAATCGACCAAACTTGGGGACCGGACTTACAAGTTTGGTCGGGCTTGTATTTTGTGTAGGAATTAAGTCTCTAGAATGGACCGATCTTGGGACCGGACTTGCAAGGTCGGTCATGCCTGGAATTTTGTACGGGAATTGGTCTCTGGAATCGACCGAACATGGGACCGGACTTGGCAAGTTCGGTCGGGCTTAAATTTCCCACGGGCAAAACTCTCGGGAATGGACCGACCTTGGGGACTGGACTTGCAAGGTCGGTCGGGGTAGAATTTTCAAACGGTGATAGGTTCTGGAATGGACCGACCTTGGGTAAGGTCGGTCGGTAAGTTCGGTCGAGCCTAAAACATAAAAAAAAGTAATTTTAAATTCTAAGGATGATAATTGGTAATAAGGTATGCCATTGGCAGGGTAGTAATGATTAGGACCCTAAGAACCTAAGGGATTAAGTTAAGTTAAGTAAAAACCTTAATGTTTAAAGTTAAGTTTATAAGGTTAAGTGGCAAAGACTTAAGAGGGTATCGAATGGGAATCTTTAGGGACTAAGTGAGTTAAGTAAGGTGAATGTAACTAATGGCCTAAAAATGAATCAATATTTTAGGTTTGTGAATTGGGACCCCGGAGAAGGTTAAACAAACGACAGACGACGGTGAACGGTACAATCTTTCTTGTGACCTGCTTGCTAACGAGGTGTCCCTCGGCTTGAGTGCTATCTGTTTGATTGCTATGACTAAGACAAGATAAAGCATGCAAGCGGATATATATATTTGTTCTCGTTGTGTATGTGTTATCTTTACACTAACCCTCGAGATTTGAGTTTGTGACTAACTAAGTTTAGTACTTCCTGAGTTAAGGATAAGAGTTAAGTATTGGTGATTGTTGGTTAATACCCGATAAGGTTTAACTAGCACATGGTGTGTAAGATTTGTACTAACTGGAACTTGAGTGAGGAACCCGGCACTGACTCCGGTCATGCATGCTAAGGAAAGGGGGACGGTATCTGAATCAGGTCTGCCCTCCGCTTAAGGACTTGTCTTCGGACTTGTTGCCTAGGGCCGGTTACCGGCTCAGCTACGCTGGACTCCCGTCCAAGGTAGGTGGCATTAAGATGGTGCGGTAGGATCACCTAAATCCTAGGTTTGAGATTAAGCTACAACCATTTCCTTTCTAGGAACGGTTTGTATACTGAGATTAAGATAAGGTTAAGATTGAGGTAAGATAAGGAACTGAGGTTAAGGAAATCAGGATTAAGGAGGGGGTTACTAACCCGCTTGATAAGGGAACGTTTGTGTCGTTCATTATGTGTGAACCATGTATGTTCATCTGTGGATTGTTATTTATTGCACTTCATATCATGCTTGTGTACTTAATCAATTTCCATGCTATCGACAATTAGTCATCGTAGCCCCGTTAGCTTGGGGGCCAGGAGGGGGAGTACCAGCATTCGTGCTGACCACCTTTGGGGGCTGTTTTTACACTTGCAGGTAAGAGGCCCATGAAGTCGCACCACGAGAGTAGGAGCGGTTAGACTTAGGATGGGTTGTTTATTTTGAGTACGGGTTGCGCTTGTGCTCCCGTCTGTTTATATTTAAACTGATGTAAGTTTATGACTATGACTTAGATACTTAAACTCGGTTGGTTGATGGTATTTTGGTTGGTGATGTTTTGGTCGGTTGTTTGTTTTGGATAAGCGTTATAAATTGATAAGGCCGGTATATTCTAACGATCAGACCGTGGCAAGGTCCCGGTGTTTGTTATTTCCGCTGCGACGAATTCGATTAAGTGTTAAATTTGGCGATAACCACGATTGGCTTTGGACGAGGTGTTACAATTATGTTTTGATGTGGTGCTTCCTAACCTACGCTCGACGTGTTTAGTGTTTGCACTCATTTCTCGCTCATGGTCATAACTTCTTGACCATTGAATTCGATATTTGATGGATTTACGCATTTGATCTGTTACTTTCACGTGATTGGACGCACAACTACCAAGTCGTGTAACACCCCTACCGCTAATACCGCCATTACTGTCAAATACTTACCTTCGCAGCGGATAATACATACACAACGGCAGGTGTACAATGCCGCTAGTTACCCACGTGACTAACAAGACCAGCTACACTACTACATATTATCGGTCTGATGAATTGAACATACCGAGTACTCTACACAATACATTACTTTCCCTTGCATACTCAACCATAATTCAATTACAACTCTAATACAATACTATACCGAGTCTACTACAATCCTTAAATTACCGATACAGGTTGGACTTCCAAATTCACATTACAACTCGAATACAACTCCCATAATTAAACTACCCATGCTTACATAGCAATCCCCGTCCTACTCTCTCAAACGGAGGTCAGCTTCGAATACCTGTAAAATTCAAAACATCGCCCCTAGGGGCTCAGCAAAATTGCTGCATATGAAATTCACATATACCGCGTGCTAACCGTGGTACGCTGACTACTTTGGGTCGGATATACATGGAGTTCGTTTTACATGCATACATACATACTCATGCTACAGCAATACAATCAACCATACTTACATACATATACAAGGTTCAATACCTACCATGGAAGACACGTTGTCCGTCAACTGTTCGTTAGTTATTCGTTTGCAAGGTTTCCACCAAGCTGAATCTTACTTACTCATTGTTTTATTCATGTTGCACTCACTACCTTACTCATTATTTACTCATGCTCTACTCCGTACTCGCTACTACTACTACTTACTCTTACTCAATACTCATCTCTTGCTCACGCATACAAAGTACCCATACCCTTCTCCTTACTCGTACTTACTCATTGCTCGCTACTCATTACATACTCATACTTACTCATTACTCATTACTTTACTCATACATACGCAATACTCAATGCTCATTACTTTTGGTCTCTAGGCGGAGTCATACACAAGACTCGCCACCGGGCCTATAAATTCAAAGGCTATACACTTAGCTCCTCAAATATACAAGTGTCCATTTTTACCGGACTAATCAAATTCCCAACACTCCTCTCTTGGAATATCTTACAATCTCATGGATTATCCTAGAAGTATCTCTCTCAATAACCTCCACTAGCTTAGGGAATTACCACCGTCTAGTATTCTCAGATTTAAGGGTTTCCCCAACATATCGAATACTCTCATGTTCGGGACATTACTTACATCAGTCGGGTCCTCTCATAGTGGGTCGACTAGTTGCTAAGGGGTTTGAAGATCCCTCATCATCATTTACTACTCTCATGGTTCATGACTTGCATCAACCTTAATTCCTCTAGTAGGGGTAATTTATATACTTCCACTACTTATTGTTTGTGGATTATTCATCTCGGTTCTCCTACCGTTATCGGGAGGTTACTACTCCCTACACTCTCTCAAATTCTAGTGAGTTCATTGGTTTGCATTATCGTTCATTGGTCCGTTAGTTTAGTGTGTTTCTACATTTCCATTAGTTCACAACAAACTCGTACTACGAGTCACTAAACAACAAGACTCATCTATGAGTCGGTCTACACACTAAGGGAAGCCACACAATCAATCAAGAAGGGTTAGCTCATACAACACACAGCAAGACATACAATGAAAGGCAATAAACCGTTTCCATGCTTTAGTCTTGATTAGCCGGCATACAACACACAAATCAACGTAACTCGGTTAGCATACGGGGCTTGAGAAAGTCATACCTTTCACCGGAGTTAGCTTTACCATGTGTTCCCTTGTTCCTTGGTTCACACTTGTTCCACTGCTAATGTTCCCAACATTGTTATTAATACTATGCTCATACGATACACGAATAATTACTACTCTCGTACTTACCCGTTATCCCGTTGTTTCGGTTTAACTTAATGTTCAGATACTTACAACTTTCCTAATTACTTCTTATACTTGTTCATGGCCTTAATGACCTTTAAACATCATTAATTAAGTCTTAATTACCTTATACTATCATTACCCATTAAGCCCCTACCTTAGAATGGCTTTAAAATGATTTCTGGGCACTTTTTAGGGTGGTCCGGGTTTGTGTCCGGGGATACAAACCCGGACCAATGCATTTGGTCAGTCCTCAGGTGTATTTTGTGTGTGGTCCGGGTTTAGAGCAGGGTTTACAAACCCGGACCATGCGCTGTTAATCTCTCTAGGGTACAAATTTTGAGTGGTCCGGGTTTAGGGGTTGGTTTGCAAACCCGGACCATTCATTGGCAATTCTCTCGGGTATAATTTTGGGGTGGTCTGGGTTTAGGTTCTGGTTTGCAAACCCGGACCACTACTCACGCATTACACTCTGTACAGATGTTTGACTGGTCCGGGTTTCTGTACTTGTTTACAAACCCGGACCAGTTGTAGTATCTACATATATGCTAGTTTTTTATTATGTTTCAACTCCAAACTTCTTCCAATCTCCTCCCCAATATGACTACATATAATCTAGCATATTTTAGCATTGATTACGCATTTTAAACTAGCCTAATCGACCACTATACCAATCTGTTACGAAACACCATTCACTGTCAAATTTCTCCACTGTTACAGTTTTTCCTTCTTCAACAAATGTTACAGATTCTCCCTTTCTTTTTCCCACTAATCCTATGGCTCTTTCTTTGCCTCATTTGCATTATACTCAACCCAAGTCTTACACATTAATTCTTCCTTGTTTCTCCAACACATTCAAAAATCTCTTGCTACAGATTTTATATCTTTTCATTCTCTTACCACAACAACTACTCCTTAGTTACTAAATCATCTCTACTAAATCCCAATACACATCTTGGTTCTCCCACTCACCAAGTCATTCTTAATGCACAATTCCTACTAAAATTTTGCCATAGCTCACCTACTTTTCTTACTTTGCCACATACACACTTTTCCATCAAATCCATTCATAATCTAGCCACACCCTTACAAGGGTCCTACCAGCACTCAAATGAACACCAATACATCAATACTCCATCAAGCAACAATACTAATACACATACACCATTATTTGGCTCTAAGGCCTACAATCCAAATACTTAGTTCACAAATTCTCAAACTTCCACAATTCAATACTAATACAATATTTTGGTTTCTTTAATTTTTTTACCCATTCCCATTACTCTAATGCATTTTAAAATAGAGCACTAAGAAAGAGCTCTTACCTTAAGTTCTCATTTCCTCCTTTCTTTTCCATTCCTTCTTCCATCTTTCTTGCACAATCGGTCACATGGGGAATGGAGTTGCCAAACTCCATTCCCATTACCCAATACATACAAAACAAGTGCAATTAACATACTAACCCTTAAATTAATGCTAATTCATTGAGATATTTAAACAAAATTTCTAGGGTTTACCTTTTGAAGCTTTTAGGAGGGGTTTTAGCCCTTGATTCAAGAAGGTGATTCCACCTCCATTGCATGTTGGAATTATGCTCAAAATAGAGAGAAAAGAGAGCATTACAAGGGGGTAGAAATCGGTTACAAAAGAAGATAAAGGAAACATGAGTGACTCATGTAGATTTTTACCTTAATGGAGAGAGGGAAATCCAAGCTACCTATTGGTGCTATTTTCTCTTTGAATGGGGAAAACCTATGGAGATAAAGTTCTCCCTTTTCGAATTTTGAAAAGATAGAATGATGGAGAATGTTGAGGGGATGAAGAATATGTACTTTGTTTTTTTGATTTGGAGCTTTAATAAAGCTTGGGCAAGCTTGAGAAGGTGAACTGCCATGGAAGGGGGAAAGCAATCGCCAGCAACCAGAGAGGAGGAGGAAGGTGACGGTGGGGAAGAAAGAAAGAAGAGAGAGAGGAGGGAAATAAGAGGAGAGAGGGGGTTTTTGCTTTTTGTACCTTTTTCCTCCTTTCTTTCTTTTTCTTTCTTTCTTTATTACTTGTGTGTGTGTGTGTGAGGGGCTGCTCTCATACTAAAAACCGGCCCCACATATATATGTAAGCTGGAGCATTTTTCGTCTTTTACAGAAAACGCTAGTTATTTTATCCGGTTTAGGTACTATTCACTAACCGGGCCCGTTTCCTGAATTTTCTCGTTTCTATAATTTTATTGGTTATTAAGCTTCCATTAATGCTTAATTATTGTTATTTAATGATTTATAATTTTTACAGGTTCGTTTGACCACTTAGAATCACGTTTTTGGGTTTTCTCGAAAAACGTGCGCTAAAGCTCTATTAGCGTTTTAATACATTATTTGGATCCGTTTTCTTCGGGAGTTGTTCCCATATATTGTTTTGGTCTTATTAAGCCCTTAGAATCCATATAATACGCTAACCGAGGTCTCATACCTCCTATGGTTATTTAAGGCTTATTTAGCGTTTTTCACTTTTTAAGCGTTTTTTATTTCTTTTGGATTTATTTTCCTTACCAAAATTGCTTACGAACTATTAGGAGCTTAAATACCATATTAAAATAATTTAGTCACCATATTTAAGTTCGGGGTATTTCAAGTCGGAAGTCTTTAAAGCTTATAACGTGGCCATGGGGTGTGATGAAAGACAACGGGACCATGGAGGGATATTTTAGGTTTGTGGAGCCATAGGGGTGACCAAAGCTGCACCTTATGTCTTCTCTCGGAATCATCTTCCTTGTCTTGAAATCATCTAGCTGCTTCGTGTTGACGTTGTTTTCGAGCTTCTGGACTTAGACTTTTTGTAGTCGTCCTTTACACCATTTCTCCTCTTTTTTGTCATTTGGATTTCCTTGAGGCATTTCGGGTTTGCCTTTTTTGTTTTATCCTTTCTTGACTTTGTCTTCGGGGTTCTTGTGTTTCCCGGTTTTGGGCTTCGAGAGTTGTTTTGATGTGTGCTCTTTAGATCCTGTGTCACTCTAAGACCAATTACCGATCACTTCATCATGCTGATAGCGGCGTTGCTTCATTGGACTGATGAGAATGTTATCTGAGAGTCTGACTCCTCGCTTCCTTAGGTCGCCGGGTCAAACATTCATCATTGGCTGGGTTATTTTTTGGAGTTCATAATATCGAAAAGGGATATATGAAAGGCTCAGCGGGGGTGCCTAGGGTTTGATGTCGGGGTTCACAAGCTTTTGGCTATGTGGTCTTGTACCTAGGTGCTTCGTCATTCCTGATAGTTGTGTATCCGTTCTTTGTTACTTTTCACAGGTCTGAGAGTAAATTTACAAATTTTCTCCTTCGGTCAGAGTTATGCCGTATACCTCACCTTTGAATGTCGTCTCACCGGAGTCGTGAAAAATGACACGCTCGTTCGCTTATGGTTTTTCCACTCAAGATACTCTCACGAATTTCACTCAAAGACTAGTTCACACGCTTAAACGAAAGATTAAAGACGATGATCCTGAGGTCATATTGCCCGCAGTATTTATTTGGGGTTTATGAAAACACTTAAACAGATGTGGATTTAGGAATGCTTTGTGGATATTTTGAGATAGACTGTGGTGTGTGGACGGTCATGTTCACCCTTTTTTAGAAACAAAAGACGAGTCATTCTATTCTGTTGTCTGAAAATGAAATACCTCAAACTTAAATATAGTGATTAAAATTAATCTAATGCGTATTTACGGGCCTGATAACGCCTAAGTAATATTGGTAAGGAAAAATAAAGCCAAAAGAAATAAATAAACGCTTAAAAAGCGAAAAGCGCTAAATAAGCGTTTAGTAACCATAGGAGGTATGAGACCTCGGTTAGCATGTTATATGGATCCTGAAGGATTAATAAGACCTAAATAATATATGGGAACAACTCCCGAAGAAAACGGATCCAAATAATGTATTAAAACGCTAATAGAGCTTTAGCGCACGCTTTTCGAGAAAACCCGAAAACGTGATTTTAAGTGGTTAAACGAATCCGTAAAAATTATAAATTATTAAATAACAACTATTAAGAATTAATGGAAGCTGAATGACCAATACAAATAAAGAAACGAGAAAATTCCGGAAAACGGGCCCGGTTAGTGAATAGTACCTAAACCGGGTAAAATAATGAGCGTTTTCTGTAAAAAACGAAAAACGCTCCAGCTAGTATAACAGTGTGGGGGCCTGTTTTTATAATATATACAACTCACACTCACACACACTAAGCTAGCTAATTAAATGGGGAGCCACAAAGTAGAAAAAGTGCAAAAGCAAAATAACACTCTCTCACCTCTCACCCCACATTTCACTCATCTCTCTCCTATCCTTCTTCTTCCCCCCCCCCATCACCGATTTCTCTCTCCTTCTCCCAAAGGGGCTGGCGATTTTGAGCTTCCCCAGCAACAACAATGGCAACTCTCACTTCTTTCCCATGCTCTACCTTCATTTGAGCTCCAAATGTAAAAATGATTACATATTTGTAATCCCCTCATCATCCTCTACACTTCTCTCTTTTCAAAATCCGAAAATGAGGAAGTTCATCTCCATGGGTTTTCCCCATTCAAAGAGAAAATAGCATCAATGGGTAGCTTGGAGTCTTCTCTCTCCATTAAGGTAAAAATCTACATGAAAAACTCACATTTTCTTCAACTCCCTTTGGTAACCGATTTTGCCCATTGTAATGCCTTGTTTTCACTCTCTCTTTTAAGCATCAATTTCACCTTGCAATGGTGGTAGATTCCCCTTCTTGGACCAAGGGCTAAAACCCCTCCTAAAACACCCCAAAGGTAGACCCTAGAAAACTTGCTTTAAACATCTCTATGAACTAGCATTAATTAAACGGTTAGTATGTTAATTATACTTGTTTTATGTGCTTTAGGTGATGGGAATGGAGTTTGGCAACTCCATTCCCCATGTGACCGAATTGTACAAGGAAGAGAGGAGAAGAAGTGGAAAAGAAAAGAGGAAATAAGAGCTTAAGGTAAGAGCTCTTTCTTGAATGCTAAATTTAATGCATTTGAGTAATGGGAATGGGTAAATTAAATTAAAGAACCCAAATGGTTGTATTGGTATTATAGTGTTGGAATTTTGGGTATATGTGAACTAGTATGTGAATTATAGGCCTTAGAGTCAAGTATATTATGTATGTGCATTAGTATTGTGGATTGAGGGAGTAATGATGTATTGGTATTGTAATTGAGGAAGTATTGGTGTACTAAGATTTTGTATGTGTGCTGGTAGAACCCTTGTGGTTTGGCTAGAATAGGGATGAATTTGATGAGAAAGGAGAAGTGTGGATAAGTAAGAAAAGTAGGTGAACTATGGCAAAATTTTAGTAGGAATTGTGCATTAATGGATGACTTGGTGAATGGGAGAACCATGGTATGTATTGGGGATAGTAGAGATGTTCAATGACCATGTAATGGTAGTTGTAGCAAAAAGGCATCAAAATGCATTGTAGAACTAGGAAGGATTAGTGTGCAAGATTTGGTAAGAAGAGAGTTGGACTTGGTTATAGGTAGTGTAATGGCTTGGAAATGTATTTGGGATGCTAGGAGTGACATTGGTAGAGGAAGTATTGAATGGTAGAAGTTGGGTTAAAAATCTGTAGCATAAGTAACACAAAAACTATTACATGTGTTGGAAAAGAAGTGAGGGAATTGTGTAAGTTGATTGATGGATTAAGTAAAGGAATTGGTGGACGAATTAAGGTATTTTAGGAAGCCTAAATGGTGCTAAGACATGTGGGATTACATGTAGGAAGATTGGGGAAGAAATGGGTAAGAAAGGAAATGAAAAACAAGGTCTGTAGCAACATTCTGCTACCGACCGACCCAATGACTAGATCGGTCGGTGGGTCGGTCGGGGCTTAAGTAGCGAAAAATAAAAACACTGGAAAGGACCGACCCAGGAGCCGTGAGTCGGTCATGGGTCGGTCGGGCTAAAATTCTCAGTTGTCGAAGTTTCTGACTTCAACCGACCCAGAGGTTGGGTCGGTCGGAGCTTAGACAACGGGACTGAAACTTTCTGTAATGGATTGATCCAGAGGTGTATGGGTCGGTCGGAATAGTTCTGGGTCGGTCGTGGGAAATTCCGGAGAACGTAAACTTACTGGAATGGACCGACCCAGGGGTTGGGTCAGTCGGTGGGTCAGTCGACCCATAACTTACAAAAAAAATGTATAACTATAATAAGTATGTATATATATATATATATGTATACCCACATATACATATGTACATATATATATATATATGAGAACCATTGTAAGTAAAGAGATAAACTTAAAGTAATGAAAAGTAAGTAAACAAATTGTAAGTATAAGAAGTGTAAGGACTTAGTAAGTATGAATTAGGAAACGTAAGAGTGGTCGAGTTAGGTTAATGATAGTTGGATTAATCACTCAATTGTATGTATATCATAGGATTTGATTTATGAACACCGGAGGAACGTCGGATACAAGTACAATGGTGAACGGTATGATTTCTTCATGCTCTATATCCTAACCTGGTTACCCCGATTTGTGTGCTTATTTGATCACCTAAATGAGATAAATGCATGAATCGGACTATATTGCACCTACTTGTGCTTGTTTATATTGTTCTTGGTATATTCGCCTTGAACAATCAGTTTGTATAATTCATGAAATGAATGAATGATGAAGAGGTGTATTTGTACCTTGTATTGTACTTGTGTATTGTATTATATTTCGTATGGATGTGAATTTGAGCAATGTATTTGTGTATGTGGCTTGAGTGAATGACTTCGACTAATTCCTAACCACCTAACGTCTAACATAAGTATTGAGTAAATTGGAATGAGTAGAAGTTCGATATATTTTCGGCCACGCGTGAGGATGAGGAGACACAAGAGGTTGGATTTGATTCCTGGTTCGTAAGCTGGTCCACGGCCCAAACCCCTTAAATGGGTAGCATCCTGGATTGGTGAACCAAGTAAAGCCTGGTGGTGGGACAGTGTAGTCCCTGCCCGGAGGTCCCGACGACTTAACTTGAGTAGGTAGTAAGTAAAGTAACTATTGTATGAGTAATGGTCTTGGCTGGTGTGAGTCATTGACCCCGAGTAAAAGAGTAATCTCCACCCGATTAACCCGGGTGGACAAATGGAGCTAACATGTATTGCGTATTGAGTATGTAATGTGTATGTATTGCGTATATGTATTTCTGAAGAAGGTAAGCATGAATTGATGGCTATAATTGTATTCCTTGTATGTAATGAAGTGTGTGGATGTATTCCTTGCGTAAAAGTGTTAAAGTATGTAGTATGTGTATAAGAGCATGTATGCATGTATGTTTGAATAAAATGAATGCATGTGTTCGACCAAGTGGTCGGCGTACCCTCGCTAGTACGCGGGGTATGCGGAAGTCATATTCAGCGTAAGCTGACCCCTAGAGGGAACGTTTTTAGTGTGCAGGTACCCGAAGCAGACATGGTCGCAATAAGAGACCGGTGATATGCAGATCGTAGAAAATAGTATTGAACTTGTAGCCTTGAAGTAGTAGTGTACCAAGGGAGTACACCTGGGCACCGTTGGTATGTAGACGCGAGGAATGGGTAGATGTAGACTCTTAATGAGCATGAATGGAATTGAAAGAGGTATTGTATTTGTATATGGAATTTAGTAAACTCGGTTATGTATATTGTACTATATGGTATTGTAAAGGAGCAAAGTGTTGAATGGAACATTGTAGTATTTATTAGTAAATGGAGTACGTATTGTAGATGCGTAGTACTCGGGATTCCGGTCCATCAGACCGATGTTGTATGTAGTAGTAGCTAGGTTAGTCACGTGGGTGACTAACGGCATTGTATCACCCACCGTATGTATGTATGTATCCGCTGCGTGAATCTGGAAGCATGAGGAGTTTGGACAGTATTAACGGTAGGGGTGTTACAGAAAATAATTATTTCATGATTCTTTTTCTTGAAAAACAATTTTTTGTTTTTGTTTTGTTAAATGAATGCACAAGAAATTCACAAACGGAACTATGCTATATTTCACGAATGGAAAGATACCATCAAAAATTGTAATGTTAGGAAAACTACCTAAAATGATAAAGGAAGCTAGCTACCATTAAAGTTTGAAGAATGACTGAGAAAAGAAAACTACTAAATCGAGAAAACTTCTAAAATAGTGATGTTGAACTGTTTGATGCCAACGTGGTAAAGACTAAAGCTGTTTATCGTCGGGACGCCATTGACCATGATTGTCTTCCTTCCAATCTTCGAGTCGGCCCTGTAAAATGTTTGAACTAGGAATGCCTATGCGTGACGCATGAGACACTTGGGCCTGAATGTGAGGTGCATGGGTTGAAACGGTTTCATGAATATGGATTAGGCACTCAGGCCTGGATGAAATGAAAGTGAGTCACACATGCCAGAATGATTCATAAATGGGTTGGCACTTGGGCCGGAATGTGTTGTGATATTATGGCACTTGGGCCAAAAAGTGTTAGACGATGTGGCACTTGGGCCGGAATGATTTGGGAATGTGGCACTTGGGCTATAATGTGTTTGGGAATGTGGCACTTGGGCCGAATTGATTTGGGATTGAAGTAAGACATATGGGTCAGAGGGACTTCTAGACTAGAATAGATGTGTGGGCCTGAGTGCCCTTAATCTAATAGTGAGACACACAGGCCGAATGAAACTGTATGAAGTATGAATGGGCCACTGGGCCGAGAGAGGAACTTTGAAGTCTGAGATTCATTTTGAAGTTCTTGTTGGGCCTACGGGCCAGAAACTGGAATAGATGAGTTGCGTAAACTATCCTGAATTTAAATGAGTCAAAAGCAGATGGTTCTGATTGGGCCTGAAAGCTGGTACCCAGATCTAGGATTTTGGGCTAGGACCCAAATAGAAAGTCTACCTAGACTAGGATGGGCTTTGGGCCAAAATGGAAAGGCATGATTGATTTTCATGTCTCAATCATTACTTTTAGGTGGATTTTTTTATGAGCCTACAACTAAATGGATAAACCAAATTGGGCTGAAAAAGAAACCACCTAAGTCTAAACTTTTGGGCCGAAGCCCACATAACTCACATGTTAAACCAAACATAGCCTTTGGGATGCAAATAATAAAGCCACGAATTCAGGTTAGGCTGAGTTAATGTAGGACATATCCTATCAATTTCTAAGCTTGGTAGTGGGCTGATCATACAAGAAATTAAGGCCCACACAAGTTCAACATGTTCTCACTAGACGCTAAAATCAAATCGGGTATGGATCGATTCGGAGAGGTGCTTGGGGCGTGGGCCCAGGTTACCACAACAGAATAGGGCTTGCACGCTATTCTCTTTGGGCTTCCCCACTTTTTCCACATCACCTGAAGGTGTGCGTCTACGGTTGGGTCTTTGACTAACCAAACAATGGGCTAGGTAAGGACACTACCAGGAAAACGCTTGGGGCTAAGGCCCAGGTATTAAGGGGATGTGGTCAGACGACCTCCTCCTCTCTCCTCCGCTTATTCACATCACCTAAAAGGTGTGAGTCCATGACAGGGGACCCTCAAATGGGTCCCAGGGTGAAATCGGTTTGCGTGGATCCTCGCTCTCACATGATGCAAAGGTGCAGAAATTAAAGTGAGCACAAAAGTAAATAAACAAGTAATAAAGCCATAAATAAAAATTTTATGAGTTAATCCCTCTTTCTTAAAATTAAACAGGTTAAAGTTAAGAATTTGTCCCCAGTAGAGTCGCCAGTCTGTGAGCCTCGATTTTAATCCCTATCCTATGTTGATTAAAGCTGATTAGGATCTAACCGGGTTTTAAGTCCACCTATGTAACGCCCCGGTTTACCACCACCATTTACTTAGCCTCTTCTTTTTTCTTCTTTTTGATTCTAGAGAGACATGTTATAACTGAAATAACAGCTTATATTATGCATGCGCCAGTCTTCTTTTTACAAAAGGTCCCCTAATACTATCATCGGGGGTTACCACCACACTTACTAACCACTAGTAAGTGTAAGGCTATAATCACCACCACCCCTACGCTAGCTATCTTACATCGCTGTTACTATCAAAAGAGTGACACAACCAACCCGTCACTTTACACCTTAGTACCAAAAGACCCCTTCCAGCCAACTACTATGTTAGCTCCTACTCCTATTTTACACCAAAAGTAAAGGGGTATCAAAAGGCTATTACATCGCTAGCATCTAACTAGGGACCACTTAGATATACTCGTACACAGTGGAAACATCATGAGTGATAGACTGACTGGTGCCATTCTCCGGGTGCCTAAATCCTTGAATCTTCTTGTTCCATTCCTCATACACTATCTCGGTGACCCCAGGCTGTAAACTTCTACGATATGTGACAAACATGAAAATATAGAAAGTATCGGTGGACTCGTCCTCGGTGCAGAGAAGGTGTCCATCCCAGTTACCCTGAATTCACAGAATACATATACACAGGAAAACACAACCAAATAAAATCAGTAAAAACTGAGTAACACTACCATTCCCATAAAACTTATTTTCTCTTTAAACCTTGTGTTCCAACAAATATTAACAAATTCATAAATCAGAATGGATCACACACCATTTACCTGTACCAAGAATTATCAAGAGATAATTAATATCATATACAAGATATTTCCAAATGAAGTCCACCACCACCACCACCCACCCTATGTCCTTAAGTGTGCACACCCCCTATGGAGAACTTCTGCCCAATAGGAGTAGATCATAGTGGCAGCTCCACTTCATTAGTAGGAGCTTATATTGTTGCCGGAACGTCGGCTTGGCCTTAAAGGCTCTCACAAGAGGCATAGCCTTAGGATAACCATGATATCAACATCACACAATACTTTCCACCACCACACCACAAGAGGTTATCCTTAAACACATTTGCAAACCATGAGTAAGATATCATAACCAAGCTTTACACAAGTAGTAATTCACACATCAAGCTCACCACTTGAAAAATAACCTTAATAACATCATAAAAATACCATTAAAGCTCCAATAAATCAGAGAATCAAACAATTTCCAAGAAACCACCTTAGAAAGCTTAAATTCTTATTTTTGCCAAAATCACTATTCACTAGCTTAAACAACTTCCCAAAGAGTCTCGGCCTAACAATTTAACCATGATCCAATATCAACAACACAAGTATCTCTTCAAAATTTCAGCTCAAGATCAGTTCGGAAACCCATTCAAACATTCAGAAAGGCTTAAAGCACATTTTCTCATTTTTAGCTTCTTTACCTTGTCTAACAGACTTAAATTTCTCCATTCGACTTGATTTTTCCAACATAACCATATATTCACTATTCAAGACTACCCTCAAAGTTTTAGCTCAAACCCATGTCGTAAACCTATCCAAACAATTCCTAAAGCTTAAAGCTCATTTTTCTCCATTTTCAAAGTTCTTTAGTGTTTTCCTACTTCCCAACCTTATCTCGACTTGATTTTCTAGGATGTTCACTAACTATTCATCCTTAGTTTACTGTAGAAATTTAAGAAAATAAGAGATAGGATTCGTAGATAACAAAACAGAATGACTTAAGAAGGAAAATAAGCTTAAAGGGTGAAAGTGATGTGCATAGATGTTACCTGTCCTCTCCTAGCCATTTTGATGTTCTTCTACCTTGATTATAAGTTTCTTGAGCTCAAAATCTCCAACAACCAAGTCACCCACCTTGGAGTTTGGCTTCCACTCCCTAAACTTGCCTTTTCCCTTGATTTTAGCTTAATTACTACCTTAGATTTGTGTTTCCAATGGAGGAGTGTTGTTGCCTATGCTCCAATGGTGTTTTCTAGCTTAGGAGAAGCAAGGTAGATGAAGAGGAATGGCCACCTTGCTCACCTACCATGGCCGACCTCCACCCCCCCCTTTATACTTGATTTTTCATCCTCTTACTATTTGTAATTATTACTTCTAGAATTGTCCATAGCCATTGATTTGTGTTAGGTGACAAAAACCAATCCTAACCACTCATGCCAAACCGCCATTGAATGGATAAGGAGGGGGCAAGTTGATTTTGTAATCATTGGCAAATAGTAAGGAGGTGTGAATAGTAAGGAGGTGTGAATAGTAACCGAGATATTTTTCTCCTCCTTCCTTGATATTTTCGGCCCCATCTTAGGCCATGTTTGGCTTGAGCTTTTATGGGAATTAAGACTATATGTGTAGGTATGTTAATACTAGTGTGGGTTATCAAGTTTAAGGAATTTCCTCGGGTCACTTTTGAGCTCTCCTTAAGCCCCGTTTGCCCAGAATCACTAAATACTGAAAAATGTAACTAGATTGTCTTATATTAAAAGAAGAAAGATATGATTGTTTCTTTCCTCAAAACACTCTCAAAAGTATCTAACACACTTCCTAAGGTTGATACCCACTCTCAGTTTCTGAGGAATTTAGTAATTTTCAGGAATTTCAGAAATCCTGCGAAACTAAGGTTTACCGGGTGATACTCCGGGAACTAAAATTCTAATGTTCACCAAGCACCTCCAACTAATTATAAACTTCTCCATCTTTAGAAATTAGGGTTTCCTAAGGTTTACAATTAAATAAGACCTTAATCACAGTTTAAGAAATTTGGGGTATTACAACCTATAACCTAAGATTAATAACTATGTCATATAACAATAATTATTAAAACCTAAGCTAGCTCACTGGAATCTATTATGTGTTGCCACCTAATTTAACCTAGGTCAAATTAGGAAAGGAGTGTTCGGGTTCGGGGGCTTGGTATACGACTTATATAGGGTTCAATTACTTTCATTACCCCTAGAAGTCGTTTTTCCTCTACTTAGAGTATTACGGCTTATTACGAGTCGCTTTAACCTAAGTGCGCGAGCTTCTGTTTTTTTATGTTTTTTTAGCATTTTTTGACAGAAAATTAAAAATGAATTAAAATTACCTAAACTAGGGTTTCAGAGGCAGAATTAGGTCAAATTTTGTTTCTGTCCGTGGCCACGGACCTACTGTCCGAACCGACAGACCCTAATTAACCTATGTGAAAATAAAGTCGAACTAAACAGAAAACTCAATTTCGAAATGTTCGAGGCCACGGACAGGGCGTCCATGGGCCCGGACATGTTTTATAAAACCCTAATTTTTTTGAAAATTTTGAAATCCCTCCACTTTTATGCCCTGTCCGTGGGTGCGGACCGCCGTCGGACGGCAGCATTGAGGCTGTTCCCGGCGGTGTTTTTAGCTTAAATTTTATGGGTACGTAGCCTGAAAGATTATAAACACGTTAGTAATTGAAAGAATTCAATTTGAAGTTAAAAATAATACGAAACTTAGCTAACACGTTAGAAGGCAGAATGAAATACCCCAAACCTAAGTATGCTAAGTAAACATCAAATTATGATGTAGTAAGGCTACAATACGCCTTAGAAAGATTGGTAGACAATTTAAACCAAGGAAAACACAAGAAAGTGCCTTAAGGGCAATTTGGGCAAAAACGTGCTCTAAGCTTGGAGTGACTTTGATTAGCACCCAAATACCATTATAAGACTTTAGTAATATGCTAATGGACATTTTAAATCAATTAGCAAAGAAAACCAAGCTCAAAAACAAGCTTAAACACAAAATGTGCTTTAAGACTCCTTAAAGCACCTTTTTGAGAAATTGTCTTAGAATTGAGTTTTGAGTGGCTAAATGTCCATCATTACTCTTTAATCAACATGTGTACTAATTAGTATCACATTAGGAAGCCTAAATCAATGGGAAATCAAAATTTCAGAAATATGTGCACTGATTTGTGAATAGTGCCAAATAGTGACTAGTTGAAGTTTTAATCAACTTAAGTCAATTAGTTGGTCAACCAAGACCATAAATATCTTGGTTATAATGAGGGGGCCGGTTTTCTAAGGATGAGTCACCATAGACTACATCAAATAAGGAAGAAAAGAAGAGATAAGTAAAAGGAGTTACTATTTGCTTTTATAAAGCAAATATCTTATATTAGCCTACTTTTCTTCTTCTCTCTTTTCATTTCCCTTCTTCCCACGGTTTCTTCCTCCCTTCTCTTGCTCCAAAACCGAGAGAGCTCCATCCATGGGTGCTCCACCTTCAAATGCTCACCAAGTGTTCATCTTTGCTCCAAATCAAAAACTAAGTATAGATTTCTCTTAGTTAGGCCAAGACCTATCTTTCTGTCTTTTCAAATCTTTCAAAGCTCAAGTTTGGTGCCATGAGAAAACTCCATTGATGGAGGAAAATCAAGTTTGAAGAGCTCATTAGCTTCTTCATTCTCTTAAGGTAAAGAAAATGTAAGAAAAACCATGTTTCCATCATTCCTTCCACATGGCCGAAAATGACTACTCATGGGGCCTTGTTTTTATGCCTTGTTCTAGCTTGATTTATTCACCAAGGACTAGTGGAGGTCCTATTTCATTCAATGCCCAAGTCTACTTTGAGACTTCAAAGGTAATCATCCACTTTTATGCCTTAGAACACATTTCTAACCTAGGTTTTCATTCCTTGAGGTTAGTGTATTGTTTAGTACTCATGTGAGTCATTGAATATTGGTTAGAACATTGGCAAAGGAAGTTTAAGTGGTGGCCAAGATTCATGCAAGAAGATGGTCTAAGGAGGAAGTTAAGATAAGCTTGAGAAAACAAGGTAAAATGCTTACCTAATGGTGGTTTAAGTTTTAAGGAATGAGTATTAGATGAGTACCAATGTGGCTTAGACCTTACATTATGCAATGGGTTATATAACCTAGGGAAAACAATTTGAACAAGCTTATGAACTTGTGACTAAGGAGCCAATGAGAATGAGTTAGTAATATAAGTTTAAGATGGATTTTAAGAGCATTATAACTACTATGAGATTGATGGGTGTATTTGCAGGTTGGAAGCTTTTATATGTGGGAAATTCAGTGTTTAAGTTTAAGTTATTTAAGGGCCTAAGAGCCATGTCATTTAAGAGCCTTAGTGCTATGCAATTTAAGATTATTGCAATATATTGAGTTTGATGTGACTGAGTTGGTTTGGGTGAGAGATATGATGGAAAAGAACTTGATGTGTGTGAGATGGTTGAATGAGGAAAACAAAGCATTTGGGCATGATAATATACTAGAGAAGCTATGGCGAAATTTGAGTAGAAAACAAAGTGTTTAAGTGGTAGTGGTGAGTTAATATGCCCTAGGGTTCACTAGGGATCATTAAGAGGAATTTGAGTGGAAATGAGTTAACTAAGTAGTTCTTGAGGTTTAGGGTGACCTAGAGTTGTCTAGAAGGAATTAGAGTTTAGATGGGTGTATTGAACACACCAAAGTCATGGTGGTAAGAGGAATGGTGAGACTTGTGCATGAATTTGAAGGAGAAGGTGTATAATGCTTAAGATGACTTAGATTTGAACTAAGAGTAGAACAATGAGAGTTCGGGAGTTTGTGTAAGAGGTGGTGATGTTAGTAGTGGACTAGTAAGGTTTAGTTTAAATGGTAATGTGTGAACTTGGGTGGTGGAAGTGAAAATTGTAGGAGAATGTTGTAAGTCGTCAAGGAAAATGACTAGAAACGTATAAGAGTGTATGATCATGAGAATGGTGAGTAAGTTGTATAAAAGAGGTGGAAATGTCTAAGGAGGGGTGTTACATGGTTAGGGTAAATGAAGAACCATGTCAAGGTGTTATGGTAATGGAAGGCAATGTATAAGTAAGCTCAAGAGTTTAGGAGTGATGAGTAACAAAGGGAAAGAAAGGAATTGTGCGAGGACATGCAAGATAACCTTGGAAGGTTTAGCAACCAAAGAGGGGATGCATTAATGCTTAGGGGGAAGTTATATTGATTGGGAAGGAAACACTTTGGATAGTTAGAGTTTTAGACAAAAATTACATGTTGGAAAAATGAGGAAAAAAGTAACAAGTGTTATAAATTCTTGTAAGGATGAGAAATGAGTTGAGAAAAATGGTTAAGGGGGTTTTAAAGGATGTTCTAAGTGAGTTTAAGAGCCTATAGCATTAAGACATAATGGGACACTTGTGGAAGAGTTGGGCATTTTTGCAAGAAAGGATATAAGTGTTTAAGGGTGTAGAAGATGAATATTCTGGCCTGTCCGAACTTCCGTCCGAATTTGGAAGCTCGGACATGCCCTGTTGCGATTAAAATTTTTGAGTCTCGACTAGAGTCCGAACTACCGTCCGGACTTAGATGTTCGGACACTTGAAATTCTTCCTTTGATTTTTCCTCAACCTATGTCCGAACTTAGGGAAGTTCAGACACATGTTCGGACACACGTCTGGTTGCACCCTTTTGAGTCTCGACTTGCGTCCGAACTTGGTAAGCTCGGACACAAGTTCGGACGCGGTGCTGTTTTGACCAAAAACTTTGTTTAAGGTTATGAAATGATATCCAATGGTGGGGACTAATATGTAATGATGTTATAAGGTTGTTTAAGACATGTTTGGTGGGTATCAATGATAATTACGTGGGTGAATAAGTATAAGTTATGAGGAGAAGTGATTCACTTAAGATTAAGTTTGTAAGATTAAGTTGTAAGACTTAAAAAGTGTTAGGTTGGGATCATTAAGGGTTAAGTAAGGTAAGTAAGTTAAGTAAGGTAAGTAAGTTAAGTAAGTTGAATTAAGTTAAGTGATTAACAACCTAAAACTGAATGAATGTTGTAGGACTTGGGAATTTGGACTCCGAGAGAGAGTAAGCAACCGAACAACCAACGGTGAACGGTACAGTTCTTCTTGTGACCTGCTTGCTAACGAGGTGTCCCTCGGCTTGTGTGCTATTTGTTTTTGTGTGCTCACTAAACAAGATAAAGCATGCAACCGAAATATTATATTTATTGTATTGTTGTGTGATGTTTGAAAACTAACACAACATACCGTGAGAACTTACTAACCAATGTTTAGTAAGGGAATGAGTGAGACTGAGGAATGCTCCCTAATATGGGACGATATAAACCGAAAGAGGTTAACCAACAAACACGGTCTTGAGACTACTACTAACTGGAACTTGAGTGAGGAAACCCGGGACCGAACTCTGGTCATGCATGCTAAGGAAAAGGGGGTCGGTATCTATAGCAGATCCGTCTTCCGCTTAAGGACTTGTCTTCGGACTTGTAGCCTAGGGCCGGTTGCCGGCTCAGCTAAGCTGGACTCCCGTCCAGGGTAGGTGGCATTAAGATGGTGCGGTGGGATCACCTAAATCCCAGGTTTGGACTTAGGATACAACCATTCCCCTCCAGGAACGGTTTGTATACTGAGAATAAGTTAAGATTAAGATTAAGGTAAGGTTAAGATAAGTTGCAACCATTCCTCTTTAAAGGATGGTTTGTATTAATAAGACTAAGATAGCTACATCCACTCCTTATTAAAGGATGGTTGTTTCTAAGGTTAAGATAAGATTAAGATTGAGGTGAGATAAGGATGGACTAAGTTTAAGAGGAAATACAACCTAAGGAGTTAAATAACTAACTCTCTAATTAAGGGAACGCATTTAAGTCGTTCATTGTGTGTGAACTTTGATTGTTCATTGTTGTTGGTTGTTGTTCACTGCACTTTCTATTATTGTTGTGCATCTAATCAACCTCCATGCTATTGACAATTAGTCGTCGTAGCCACGTTAGCTTGGGGGCCATGAGAGGATCGTACCAGCATTCGTGCTGACCCCCTTTGGGGGCTGTTTTTACTACACAGGTGTACATCAGGAGGCGGCCGTCGCGAGAGTAAGAAGGGGTATAAGTGTTAAGGGTTAAGTGTGGCCTACGAGTTGTGCATGTACACTCGTATGGCAATTGAGTTAGTAAGATGTATAGGATGTGAGAGGTTTGTAAGAAGAATATGTATTTGGTTAAGGTTGTTATGTACTAATGTTCGGTATATTCTGTAGTCAGACCGTGACAAGGTCCTGGAGTGTAAAGAATTCCGCTGTGTTATGTATATATATATGCTGTAAGTTGCGAGACCACGTTTGGATTGAGTTGGGGTGTTACCCAACCTATGACTTAGATTGGGAAGAATGTTACCAGGAAAGGGTACCAACGAGAATACTGAGATAATGCTAAGGACAGGGGCGGAGAAAAACCATGCCTTTAGGGTGGGGATACCTCTCCTTGTTGTGAGGCCATGAGTGGGAATGAACCCCTCAAAAGGGCTTTCACTTATTAGAGATGCAATACGCTTTTGTTAGAGAATGGAAACTGTAAACTTGAGATTACTTTAGAACATATTAGATACACTTGAGTAATAAGGAAGGTTGTAGAGATAGACCCCATATCCAACACCCAGGATGTAAGAATTAGTAATTGTCAGAGATAGACATTGTGAGTTCACATTATGGCACGTCAAGTGACCAATGCTCAGAAGAGCTTGTGACTCAGCGGATGACTTCTTCAGGAACGAGTTAAATTACATGGTAGATAACATCACTAAGGATGAAAGAAAGCGAGAGAAATTAACCTACTTACAAATCTGAGATTGGAGCAGAACACCTTCGTATTAGGAGTCAACTATTTTACAGCACGGTATGACAACCGCCATACACCGGAATGAGAGAACTCCCAGTGTGTTTACACCAAGAAGGGACTGAGTATGAGGTAAGATATTAGAACAAGTGAGTAAGAGGTTGCACCATCAATGGGCAACATGGTAAAGGCCAACTACCACGGTAGTAGTGGTCGTGAGTACAGTATTTATATGAGGGGATTAAGTCATGGTGCGCGGTAAAGCGACCGTTATGTAAGAGCCGTCAAATATTGGCACTGAGGCAATTAGATTTATGAATTAAGACCACCATAAGTAAGAAAATAAGATGGTAGACGAACTGTGCATTGATGCCAGTAGTCTGGACCTGGTTTGGTAAGATTACACAGGAAGCACACAACCCATTCCTTAAGGAACTGGAAGTGCATTCCTAATAGAATGAATATGAGAAAGAAGATAAGAGGCTCTATGGAAAGAGACCTAAGCTACTAAGAAATAGAATCAATACGGAATACGGAAAGGAGCTGGAGCATACCATACCCAAGAACACAGTTAAATGGACTTCCCTTGATTGACTTCAAGAAGAACAATAAATGTTATTATGGAACGAAGAAAGAGGAGATCGACAACAGAATACTTCATAATTAGCAGTAGCTCAACGTGTGACAGACACTATAAGTTTACTAAAACGAGACGTGGGACGACTGCACCCCACAGGGGCTCGCAGGCCTGACACGCTCATTTATGAGTTAGTCGGGTAAGTAGTAATGTACTAGTAAGGTACCCCATGCATGTAGACGAGTGGTGTAAGGAACACGGGAAGTAGTCGACTCCGTACCACGGACAACGACGCAAGATCAAACGAGAGCAGCTACTACCACAAACAGTCGAAGAGAAGAATTCAGATTGAACCAACAACACAAAGGAATCAGAAAACAAATAATTAAGGACTATGAAGTGCGAAGAGCACGGATTGTTAAGCACAGACATTGCACATGTCTTAAAGTGTTAAGGATAAGACTGTAAAGCGCATTAAGTACTAAACAGTAGTTTCAGATTAAGAATCATCCTCAGACCAAAGGTCAAATGGAAAGAACAATTTAGACATTCGAGGAACCATTAAGAATACAAACGTTAGATCTCTAGGGAGGTTGGATAGACGAGCTATAAATCATCATGGCCATGTATATAGAAAGATAACACGTGACCATTGAGAGACCTTTAGTGCTAAACCATAAGCACACAAGAGAAAGATATCTGATACCATAAAAAGGATAAGAGAGGCAAATAAGCCTAAAACTATCAGAGTCGTGCAGCGGAAGCTAGCAGATCACACTAAGTTAAGGAAATGGTATGAGTACCGTTAAGAATCCTCGATACAGAGACTAAGTCATTTCTGATCGAATTATAAGTAAGATAGATGACATGGAATCTAGAATGCTTGGTAAGAATTAGACATCTTGAACTTATGTTCAAGGATGATATAATGTTGATTACGTGGGCGTAATCCATTTTAAGGGGGGTAGAGCGAAAACCGCTTAGCGTATGTTTGTGTACTGAGTACATAAACTACGGTGTGCATAGCACTAAATAATTTGAGAATATGTTTTGCATAAACATTTTGATATAAAATCATGGTTATTGCACACAGAAGATGTGAATACCATACATATTAACTACCTATCTTGTTAACTCCGGTGTGAGTACAAGTTAAGAGAATTAAGGAGGAGGTTTAAGGAGATTTAAGAAATAAGAATATATGAGGTATGAGTCGATATGAGACTATGTGTGAGATAAGAATAAGATAACACAATGGGATACGGTTCTGTAACACCCCTACAACGCCCCTACCAACTACCGAAATCGCAGCGGAAATAACCAACCAACAATAACTAAACGCTTTGGTGTTACAACGCCGTTAACCACCCACGTGGTTAACTAGGCATAATAAATATAAGTGTATCGGTCTGATGATCAGACTCCCGAGCATAGAATCTAACATCCATATATAAACATAACCAACCATACCGAGTATTTAATTTACATCACACCTACCAACCGTAAACATCCACCACTGTATAACAAACGGTACCAAAATGAAATGCCTCGGGAGCACAGGCGCATCCCGGGCTCAACAATCCAAAATAGCCAAAGTACATCCACGACCTAAGATCTAGAGCCACTCTGCTTCTTCGATCCTCATCCTGCAATAAAATATGGAGCCCCCGAGGGGGTCAGCAACCTTTGCTGGTATGGTTAACGCGCAGCCCATCGGCTATCGGGATACGCGCAACCAATTGTCATGATAACATGGCGTTCATTTTAAAACAACCAACATATATATATATATACCATAGCATAGCAAGGGAATTTGCATAGCACAACATCAATACATACACCATAAAATCGGTCCTCACAAGGAACCTTCCACCATAGTTAGTATACATAGTGAGCCTAGGGATTATTGCCAATCCCATGTTAAGCTCGTTACCAACCTCGTTACCGTCCAGTTATTTAGAACGGTTAACTTATACCCAAGGTGTGTCGGATATAGTAATCCCAAGCACACCGAAATAACATTCGTATACCCCTGTGGCCCGACGTGAGTCAGTAACTAGCTTTGGGTAAGCTAAGGGAAGGTAGAAACCAAATTGGGATACCACCTATACATACACCAAGAGAGCCGAACCGGATATGATATCGACTCCCGTCCATCACACGCGTGGCCGGAACACCGGACTCCTCACTCCCCCCGATTAGCACTTGTTAGTGATCACACAATATTTTGTTAAGTCACATACAAGCAAATATTTAGGTCTTGTTAGACAACCAAGGGGAAAGGAGTCACAACCTTACAACATCTTAATGTATAACAACTGTAAACTTTTTTCATGCCTTAATCTTATAAGGTCGTAACACACAGAAAAACAAACAACATCCAAGCCGGTGTAAACGGTAGACAACAGACTGCAAGAAAACCATACCTTGGTCCTTGCCTCGATTGGTTTCCCCGTAGGTCACTCCTATACATAATTAATAACGTCGGTTAATTATTTATTCAATTCAAACTTGTTAAGTATTTAACATGATTGTATGACATGTTTTAATGTCTATCTTACCCTAGGTTACCTTCGCTATACTCCCTAGGGTTTACTACATAAGTCACATTATTTTCTGTTTTTTTTTTTAAAAAAAATTTTGGTATGTCCGACCCACCGTCCGACCCACAACTGGGTCGGACCCTTCCAGTGGTTTTCGGGTCTGAAGAACCTTACCTTGTCCGACCCATGTCCGACCCAACCTTCTGGGTCGGACTATTCCAGAGACATGTCCGACCCACGTCCGACTCACTAGACTGGGTCGGACCATTACAGAGAATTCCATCGACCTCAGAACATCCATGTCCGACCCATGTCCGACCCACCCTTCTGGGTCGGACCATTACAGAACATTTTACCGCCTTACCAAACAAGCCCGTCCGACCCATGTCCGACCCATCCTTCTGGGTCGGACCATTCCAGAACAATTTCCAGACGTCTAACAGAGGCTGTCCGACCCAAACTTGGGTCGGACCCCTGGGTCGGACGCCCTCTAAATTTACCCAAACTTTGTCAAATCATCACCAAACTTTTCCTAAAGCCTCTTAATGTTTCGTAACAACATTTGGCAACCTTATATCCACCTACAACATTCATGAAACTCATTTTCTAAGTCCTTAAGCCTTTACTTATTCCCTTGTGAAATTTCTTAACACTTATAACATTTTACACTAGGTTTCTAAATGGTGTTTCTCACCTATGATAACTACTATCCCAAAATGCTTTCTCCTCCTCTTAACTTCATCTCTTAAGCATTAATTCTCACAACTAACTCCTTTTATCATTCTTGAAATTCTTTTCCAAGTGTACACTTTCTCCTTATTTTACCAAAGTTTGCCTAAGTCTTTATCTAAGTCCAAAATGACTTTGGTACATACTAAAACCTCAAGCTCATGCCTAAGTCCTTGTTACACTCTAGAACACTTAAGACATTATATCTTCACTTGTAAAACACCTAGTCATTTCCTAACACCTCTAACTCACCAAACCTTATGTAAACACTTAGAACTTCTTGCTTCTTACCTAAATTTGACATGGATTCCCCTAGAACATTACTAAGCCTAAACACTTTGTTTTCTCCATTAAACACACAAGAACATCTAGAATCACCAAGAACACTCTCATACACAACTTCACCAAATTCACACTACATTACAATATAGTGCATAATTTAAATTGCATGGCACTTAGGCCCTTAAGGTGCTTAACTCTTAAACACTGAATTTCCACAGTATATATGCCTTTGACCTGCAAATACACTCAACAACACATATGCCTTTTACTAAGCTCTTGGGAACACTTTACTAAGTCATTCACCATTTGCTCTTTAGGTAGTTTTAACAAGCATTATAAGCTCATTCCTCCTAAGGCATTAAACAACATTAGGTTAGTAGATTTACCTCTTTTCCAAACCACTTTTTCTTGTTTCCTTATAAAACCGGTAAGGTATTTGTTTCCTTGTCAAGTTCTAAACAATATACAAAACACATAATGAGTATTCAAGCTTTAAGCTCCATCTCATTGTAAACCCTAATTTTACATTGTTTCAAAAAACATTAATGTAGTTGTTTTACCTTGATCTTTGAAGAGAGTTTGAATATATATCAAGAGAGGACCCCACCTAGTCCATGAAGAGTTGAAATGAAGCTAGAACAAGATCACACAAAGAGCTATGTCAATGTGTATTTTCGGTCAAGGTAAAAACATGGAGGAAACATGATTTTTCTTTGAGATTCCTTACCTAGGAGCAAAGGAGATCAACAATATGTGAAAAGACAAGCTCAAGCTCCTTCAATGGTGGAACTCCATGGCACCGAAATGGGGCTCTTGAAGCTTTGAGAAGATGGAAATGAAGAGCTTGATGAGAGGAAGAGATTGGTGGTCTTAGAATTTGATTTGGACAAGTGAGCTTGATTTAGCAAGTGGTCAAAGCTAGAGTTTTAATGGTGGTGGTGGTATTACCGTGAGAGAACAGCAATAAGGAAGGAAGAAGAAGGTTGGGACCGTGGGAAATGAAGGAAAGAAATGAGAATGAAGATAGAATTTGCTTTTAAGAAGATATTTGTAGTAATAAAGTAAAAGTAAGTTTAATTAGTTTTCTTTACTTACTTATTATATCAACTAGAGAGTGGTGAGTCACCACACTTAGAAAACCGGCCCCCTATATTATAATGAGGGTATTTTAGTCTTTGTTTGTCAATTTAATTACTTAATACAACATATGTTATAAACTAGCTTATAAAAATCACTATTCACCTAAACAAGGCACTTAGAAGTGAAATTTTTGATTTCCCGTTAATATAGCCACCCAAATGTGATACTATATAGTACACATATATATTTAAGAGTAATGATGGACATTTAGCCACTCAAAACTCATTTACAAGACAATTTTTCAAAAATGTGCTTTAAGACTTCTTAAAGCACATTTGTGTTTTTAACTTGTTTTCAAGCTTGGTTTTCTTTGGTAATTGATTTAATATGTTCATTAATATATAATTAAGGTCTTGGTAAGTTCATTAGGTCTTACCCAAGCTTATTCCAAGCTTAGAGCACATTTTAGCTCTTATTGACTTTAAAGCACATTTGTGTTTTCTTTTTTTGTTTAAATTGTTTACTGTAACACCCCAACTCAATCCAATTGTGGTCTCGCAACTTAACAGCATATATATACAGGTCACAGCGGAATTCTTTACAATCCAGGACCTTGCCACGGTCTGACTACAGAATATACCGAACATTAGAACAATCTAACCATTTACATATCCTTCTTACAACCCCCTCACATCCTATACATCTTACTAACTCAAATTGCCATACGAGTGTACATGCACAACTCGTAGGCCACTCTTAACCCTTAACACTTGTATCCTCTTCTTACTCTCGCGACGGCCGCTTCCTGATGTACCTGTGTAGTAAAAACAGCCCCCAAAGGGGGTCAGCACGAATGCTGGTACGATCCCCTCATGGCCCCCAAGCTAACGTGGCTACGACGACTAATTGTCGATAGCATGGAGGTTGATTAGATGCACAACGTAATAGAAAGTGCAGTAAACAACAACTCAGACATGAACAATCAAAGTTCACACACAATGAACGACTTAAATGCGTTCCCTTAATTAGAGAGTTAACTATTTAACTCCTTAAGTAATGTTCCCTCTTAATCTTAGTCCAACCTTATCTCACCTCAATCTTAGTCTTATCTTAATCTTAGAAACAACCATCCTTTAATAAGGAGTGGATGTCCTTATCTTAATCTTAATTATACAAACCATCCTTTAAAGAGGAATGGTTGCAACTCATCTTAACCTTACCTTAATCTCAATCTTAACTTAATCTCAGTATACAAACCGTTCCTAGAGGGGAATGGTTGTAGCTTAATTCGAACCTGGGATTTAGGTGATCCCACCACACCATCTTAATGCCACCTACTCTGGACGGGAGTCCAGCGCAGCTGAGCCGGCAACCGGCCCTAGGCTACAAGTCCGAAGACAAGTCCTTAATCGGAGGTCGAATCTGCTATAGATAACGACCCCCTTTCCTTAGCATGCATGACCGGAGATCGGTCCCGGGTTTCCTCACTCAAGTTCCAGTTAGTATTAATCTCAAGACCCTGTTTGTTGGTTAACCTCTTTCGGTTCCTATCGTCCCTTCTTAGGGGGCGTTCCTTAGTCTCACTCAATTCCTTACTAAACATTGGTTAGTAAGTTCTCACGGTATGTTGTGTTAGTTTTCAAACATCACACAACAATACAATAAATATAATATATTCCGGTTGCATGCTTTATTGTTTAGTGAGCACACAAAAACAAATAGCACACAAGCCGAGGGACACCTCGTTAGCAAGCAGGTCACAAGAGAACTGTACCGTTCACCGTTGGTCGTTCGGTTGCTTACTCTCCTCTGGAGTCCAAATTCTCAAACCCTAAAACATTCATTCAATTTTAGGTTGTTAATTACCTTTCAATAAAGCTAACTTACTTAACTCACTTACCTTACTTAACTCTTAATGATTCAACCTAACACTTCTTAAGCCTTACAACTTAATCTTAAGTGAATCGCTTCTCCTCATCACTTATACTTATTCATCCACTTAATTATCATTGTTACCCACCAAACATGTCTTAAACAACCTTATAACATCAATACCTAATTATCCTCATCATTTCCCATCCTTAAACAAGGTTTTTGGCCAAAACAGTGGCATGTCCGAACTTGTGTCCGGACTTCCCAAGTTCGGACACAAGTCGAGACTCAAAACTGAAAACAGACGCATGTCCGAACATGTGTCCGGACTTCGGAAGTTCGGACATGGGTCGAGGAAAATCCTAAGTAGAAGCAGGCACGTCCGAACTTGTGTCCGGACTTCCCAAGGTCGGACACAAGTCGAGACTCTGAAAATTTTCACGCAACAGGGCCTGTCCGAACGTCCATGTCCGGACGGATGTTCGGACAAGGCAAAACACTCATTTTCTAAGCCTTCAAACACTTAACCAATATTACCAAACTTCTCCTAAACCCTCATAATGTCATCTAACATCATTTAGGCACTTAAACTCACCTTATAACTTCCACCAAACTCTCCAAAACAACTTCCCAAGATCTTCTCAAACATTTCCTAAATTCTTACAAACATTCCTAACACTTGCCATATGCTTCCTTACATTTCCAACTTGTACATTTTGTCTAAAACTTCAACTAACCAAAGTGTTTCTTTTCTACCCATATAACTCCTCCTTAACATCAATGCTTGTTAAACCTTCCAAGGTCATCTTGCATGTCCATGCACAATTTCTCTTCTTTTCACTTGTTACTCATCACTCCTAAACTCTTAAGCTTGCTTATACATTTATTTCCATCACCTTAACACCTAAACATGGTTCTTCATTTACCCTGACCATGTAACATCCTCCTTAGACATTTCCACTTCTCTTATGCAACTTACTCACCATTCTCATGATCATACCCTCTTATACGTTTCTAGTCATTTTCCTTGACGACTTACAATATCCTCCTACCATTTTCACTTCCATCACCCAAGTCCACACATTACCATTCAACTAAACCTTACTAGTCCACCACTAACATCACCACCTCTTACACAAACTTCTCGAACTCTCATTGTTCTTGTCTTAGTTCATACCTAAATCACCTTAAAGCATTATACACCTTTCCTCCAAATTTGCACAAGTCTTATCATTCCTCATACCGTGTCTTTGGTGTGTTCAATGCACCCATCTAAACTCTAATTTCCTCATAGACCATTCTAGGTCATTCTAAACCTCAAGAACTCCTTAGTTAACTCATTTCCACTCAAATTCCTTTGTATGACTCCTAGTAAATCCTAGGTCATATTAGTTCTCCACCATCACCTAAACACTTATTTTCTACTCAAATTTCGCCATAGCCTCTAGTATATTATCATGCCCAAACACATTATTTTTCCTCATTCAACCATCTCACACACATCAAGTTCTTCTCATCATATCTCATCACCCAAACCAATTCATTCACAACAAACTCAATATATTGCAATAATCTTAAATTGCATAGCACTAAGGCTCTAAATGACATGGCTCTTAGGCCCTTAAATGACTTAAACTTAAACACTGAATTTCCCACATATAAAAGCTTTCAACCTGCAAATACACCCATCAAACATAGTAGTTATAATGCTCTTAAAATCCACCTTAAACTTATATTACTAACTCATTCTCATTAGCTCCTTAATCACAAGTTCATAAGCTTGTTTAAGTTCTTTTTCTTAGGTTATATAACCCAATACACAATGTAAGCTCTAAGCCACATTGGTACTTATCTAAAACTCATTCCTTAATCTTAAACCACCATTAGGTAAGCATTTACCTTGTTTTCTCAAGCTTATCTTAATCTCCTCCTTAGACCTTCTTCTTGCATAGATCTCGGCCACCACTTAAACTTCCTTTGCCAATGTTCTAACCAATATTCAATGACTCATATGAGTATTAAACAATACACTAACCTCAAGGAATAAAAACCTAGGTTAGAAATGTGTTCTAAGGCATAAAAGTGGATGATTACCTTTGAAGTCTCAAGGTAGACTTTGGCATTGAATGAAATAGGACCTCCACTAGTCCTTGGTGAATAAATCAAGCTAGAACAAGGCATAAAAACATAGCCCCATGAGAAGGAATTTTCGGCCATGTACAAGAAATGATGGAAACATGGTTTTTCTTACATTTTCTTTACCTTAAGAGAATGGAGAAGCTAATGAGCTCTTCAAACTTGATTTTCCTCCATCAATGGAGTTTCCTCTTGGCACCAAAATGGAGCTTTGAAATATTTGAAAAGATAGAAAGATAGGTCTTGACCTAACTAAGAGAAATATGTGTTTAGTTTTTGATTTGGAGCAAAGATGAACACTTAGTGAGTGGTTGAAGGTGGAGCATCCATGGATGGAGCTCTCTCGGTTTGGAGCAGAAGAAGAGAAGAAGAAATCGTGTGAAGAAGAGAAATGAAGAGAGAGAAGAAGAAAAGGTGGCTTATAAGAGATATTGCTTTAATAAAGCAAATAGTACTCTTTTACTTATCTCTTCTTTTCTTCCTTATTTGACTACTTATGGTGACTCACCTCCTTAGAAAAACCGGCCCCCTACCTTAAATGAGGCTAGTCATGGTCTTTGTTGACCAACTAATTAGCTTAAATTGATTAAAAACTTAAACTAGTCACTCTTTGGCACTATTCACTAATCAGTGCACATATTTCTGAAATTTTTGATTTCCCATTGATTTAGACCTCCTAATGTGATACTAATTAGTACACATGTTGATTAAAGAGTAATGATGGACATTTAGCCACTCAAAACTCAATTCTAAGACAATTTCTCAAAAATGTGCTTTAAGACTTCTTAAAGCACATTTTGTGTTTTAACTTGTTTTCAAGCTTGGTTTTCTTTGATAATTGATTTAAAATGACCATTAGGATATTACTAAGGTCTTTTCATGATATTTGGGTACTCACCCAAGTCTCTCCAAGCTTAGAGCACGTTTTTGCCCTGATTGCCTTTAAGGCACTTTCTTGTGTTTTCCTTGGTTAAAATTGTCTACCAATCCTTCTAAGGCATATTCTAGCCTTACTACATCATATTTTGATGTTTAATTAGCATACTTAGGTTGGGGTATTTCAATCTACCCCCCTTAAAAGAACTTGGTCCCCAAAGTTCCCATGCATCTTATCTTATTAGAATACATGTCTTACCTCATTCCTTAGATCATATAGATCATACTTATGTATACTTAGTCTCATTGGATCATTGGATCCGCCATATTCTCATACTTAAATATCACACAACATGCTTAAGCATGTGTAGCACTCAAAATCCTTTTGTTCCTTTTTGATGATTAAAACATTCACATAACTTCCAACGTATTCTCCCATGTCACCGGTCCGTAGACAATGGCTCATTCGTCCTCGTCACCATGGGCCAGAATACAAAAACACGCTGCTCTCCCATGTCACCGGTCCGAAGACAAAGGCTCATGCGTCCTCGACTTCATGGGCGAGACTCAGTAAAAAGGTAATCCTTTTTACGAGGTGATGTGAGGAATAATTCCTCTAGTTAAAAATACAATCAACTCCAATTTCATTTTATCTTAAGGCCTCTATCCTTAGTGTGATTTAATTGTGACCACTGGTAGGGAGTTTCAGGAATCATCCTACCCTGATGTGATCAGCATCAGTGTAGAACCATCCTTCCACTCCAATTTGTGTTCGGTTTCCCTTGATCCCTAGAAAATCAAGTTCCACCTCCCACGTCATTTTCAAACATCCAAATAATTCACTCATGTCCAATTTTCTATCTTTTTAGTTCTTCTAATCATAATCAATTCATTTCCAAAGTGTGGACTCATTCCATCTAACATTCCCAATTCATCTCTTAGTAATTACCTCAGACTTAAATTCCTACTAAATTCTATATCAGTCTCATCCCAACTTCCACTGTCTCATACCACATAGCATTACTATCTTCTTCCTCATACTCATATCAAATGATATCTCATAGTGTTATCTTATTCTTATCCCACACCTAGTCTCATATCGACTCATACCTCATATATTCCTTATTTCTTAAGTCTCCTTAATCCACTTAATCCTCTCTTAATTCTCTTAACTTGTACTCACACCGGAGTTAAGTTAACAATAGGTACTTAAATGTATGGTATTCACATCTTCTGTGTGCAATAACCATAATTATCTCAAAATGTTTATGTAAAACATATTCTCAAATTATTTTGTGCTATGCAACCGTAGTTTATGTACTCAGTACACAAACATACGCTAAGCGGTTTTCGCTCTACCCCCCTTAAAATGGATTACGCCCACGTAATCAACATTATATCATCCTTGAACATAAGTTCAAGATGTCTAATTCTACCAAGCATTCTAGCTTCCATGTCATCTATCTTACTTATAATTCGATCAGAAATGACTTAGTCTCTGTATCGAGGATTCTTAACGGTACTTATACCATATTCTTAACTTAGTTTGGTCTAATCTCAAAGGTAGTGATCTGCTAGCTTCCGCTGCACCACTCTGATGTTCTTAGGCTTAACTGCTTCACTTATCTTTTTTTTTTATGCATTTAGGTCCTCCTGCCTCCTTACAGTTAGGTATATTGGTCCCTCAATGGACACGTGTATCTTTATATATACACGGCCTTAATGAGTTGTAACTCGTCTATCCATTCTCCTTAAAGATCTTATGTTCATACTCTTAGTGTTTTATCGAATGTCTAAATCGTTCTCTCCAACTGACCTTTGGTCTGAGGATGATTCTTAGTCTGAAACTACTGTTTAGTGCATATTGCGCTTTACAGTCTTAACCCCTTACATCTTAAGATATGTTCAATGTTTGTACTTAACAATCCGTGCTCTTCGCACTTCATAGTCCTTAATTATCTATTCTCTGGTTCCTCTGTGTTGCTGGTTCAACTGAATCTTCTCTTCGACTGTCTGTGGTAGTAGCTGCTCTTGTGTGATCTTGCGTCGTTGTCCGTGGTACGGAGTCGACTACCTCCCGTGTTCCTTACACCACTCGTTCACATGCATGGGGTACCTTACTGGTACATTACTACTTACCCAACTAACTCACGAATGAGCGTGTCAGGCCTGCAAGCCCCTGTGGGGTGCAGTCGTCCCACGTCTCGTTTTAGTAAACTCATAGTGTCCGTCACACGTTTAGCTATTGCTAATTATGAAGTATTCTGTTGTCGATCTCCTCTTTCATCGTTCCATAATAACATTTATTGTTCTTCTTGAAGTTAATCAAGGGAAGTCCATTTACTGTGTTCTTGGGTATTGTATGCTCTAGCTCTTTCCTGTATTCCGTATTGATTCGGTCACTTAATATCCGAGGTCTCTTTCCGTAGAGCCTCTTATCTTGTTTCTCATATTTATGCTACTAGGAAGCACTTCCAGTTCCTTAAGGAATGGGTTGTGTGCTTCCTGTGTAATCTTACCAAACCATGTCCAGACTACTGGCATCAATGCTCAGTTCGTCTTCCATCCTGTTTTCTTACTTATGCTGGTCTTAACTCATAAATCTAATTGCCTCAGTGTCAATATTTGACGGCTCATTCACATGGTCGCCTTCCGCGCACCATGACTTAATCCACTTATATAACTATTGTACTGACGACCACTACTACCATGGTAGTTGGCCCTTACCATGTTGCCCATCAATGGTGCAACCTCTTATCATTTATTCTAATGTCTTACCTTATACTCAATCCCTTTTTGGTGTAAACACACTGGGAGTTCTCTCATTCCGGTGTTGGCAGTGTCATACTGTGCTGTGTAAAATAGTTAACTCTGAATACGAAGACGTTCTGCTCCAATCTCAGTTTCGTAAGCAGGCTAATTCTTTTGCTTCCTTTCATCCTTAGTGATGTTATCTACCATGTAGTTTTAACTGGTTACTGAAGAAGTCTTCCACTGAATCACAAGCTCTTCTGAGCATTGATTAATTGACGTGCCATAATGTGCAGTCACCATGTTTTCTCTGACCATTACTAATTCTTACATCCTGGGTGTTGGATATGGGGTCTATCTGTGCAACCTTCCCTATTACTCAAGTGTATCTCATACGTTCTAAGGTGATCTCAAAGTTCATAGTTTCCATTTTCTAAATAAAGTGTATTTTATCTCTAATATGTGAAAGCCCTTTTGAGGGGTTCATTCCCACTCATGGCCTCACAACAAGGAGAGGTATCCCCACCCTAAAAGGCATGGTTCGTTCTCCGCTCATGTCCTTAGCATTATCCCAATACAATCTCCCACCTAAAAGGTCATGTGTTCGTATCTCCGCTTTAGGTCCTTAGCATTTAATATTCCCACTCATCCCATCATTCTCACTGGTACCCTTTCTTGGGTAGTCATGTTATTCCCAATCTAAGTTATAGGGTGGTAACCGTTCATATCACAAATTGTAGTCCTTTCGTGGCTTAAAACAAGCTCTCTTATAACTTACTGCACATCGGGCTCTGATGGTGGTAAACATCCTTGGCTCGTACGCTCTTAGTACTTAATGTCTCAGTTCATTATTGTGCTCTACTCATCTGCAGGTCATTCTCTAAGATTCTGGTTTCTTGAGCACTATCCACGTAGGTTATACACTAAATGTAGTATAGGGTTCATGGTTAAGTTGCTGCATCCTGCTTCCTGCTATGGAAGTTGTTCAGGTGATCTGAGGTATTTAATGTCCTTGACAATACTGTCATTTTACTAGACTTATGTCTTTTAATAGTCAAGGTTAGGTTCGTATTAGGCGTTTGCCTTGCGGTGTCCAAGTGGATATCATCCTGTCGTTTTATACTTCCACTCAACGCTTCGTTCAACTTCCGTTGACTATGCCACCCGTTGATGATCAATCATACTTGGGTGTTAATGAGTTAAACAAACAGTGTTAACTGTCATTCATCAGTTGTTCGGCTCGACTATGCCGCTCTGTGGGGGTAGTCCTCTGAGCTCTCCTCTTCCAGGTTGTCCGACTTAATCCTTAGTAGGTTATAGCTTACGTTTATTTCTTTATCCTTGTTTTCTGGGTTTTCCAACATCTTCATTGAAGAATGTTGTTATCGGTATTCTTAATGGTCACCCTGGGAGTCTTATCCAGTTTTCGTAGGAATTCGTTGCTTCAACAGTCTCAATAGTATCTTATATACATCCCTTGTATATTATTGCTTATATTGTGTTTTTGCTCGCATTACCGAGCGATCCCTTAGGTTTCCCCTTGGAGTTCGGGTTATGTTCTACCGTACTGTCGGTTGTCGTTGTAGTGGGTTATTACCGTTGCAAATATTTATATGGTTTAGTACTTTGTCTGAGTTCCGCTCCCGGCTGACTGGTGTATCACCTCATCTCATCATGGTTAGGCCGTCGGGCCTTTCCAAGGTCTTATTTTTCTGTTCTCATGGATTTACAATCCGGTATAATATGTGTTACAACTGTAGCGTTCTCCTATCTCGCCTTGATGGCTTTTCGTGTAGCTAAACCGTGGTAGCACTTGCTATGGCAAGTGCGCCATGCAGGATGGGTTATTGGTACAAGGCACATTGGAAGTGAAACTCCTTCTAATTTCCATGTAATTGGTAGTCCTCGGGACTCCTTCTATGATCTCTTATTTTAGATAACCGTCCATTCGGCAGTTTCCTTGTGTTTGATAGTACTGTCATTTATCAGGGCGTTCTCTTTCTGAGGGAACCCCTTAATATTTCTTATGTCTTAATCCCGCTTCTGTCTCCACACATTTTGTTGTGGTTATTAAGTATAATTCTCTTTAGGCACTACCTCGTAGTCCTATTTTGGTATACATTTGTATGAATTTCTACCGTCGTCCGCATTATGTCGGCCAGGTCTTGTAACTTCCTCATTGTATGGGGTTTGGAGTTCCTGTTTCTAACTGGACTTTCCAGTAACCTCAATCCTTATGCTTGGTTTCATCCTACTGTTATGCTCCTTCGGACCACTGTCCGGTACTCATGTCGCTTTCCTTTTCCTTTCTATTGCAACCCGTAGTGCTTTCCTTATCATTGGTATTGCGGGTTATTTCGACTGCGTAGCATGTCGACCCATGTTGCCGGTAATTACCGTTCTTTTACTGGTAAGGTTCCATTGGTAACGCCTGTTTCGCCGATGCGCTCCATTAAAATCTCCCAGTTCTCCTTAACTGTTATGCAACAAGATGTTTCTCGTATTGCTTACTGTTAGCTAACTGCCAGATCGGGTTCCCCGAGTAAGAGAAGGCTTTCTTCTCTCTGGCGTTTGTTCCACATATTTAGGGTTAGGGATGTGGAGGGCGGGTCTAGGTACTATGGATGTCCGGTAAGCACCGGGAAGTCCCGACTAACGCACCTCTCACTCTATCTCTCAACCCTTAAACCATAACTCAAACTCAACCTCTGTATTCTCCTAAGTTCGGTATTTCTTGTCTTCAGAGCGTAACTACGCTCTGATACCACTTTTTGTAACACCCCAACTCAATCCAATTGTGGTCTCGCAACTTAACAGCATATATATACATGTCACAGCGGAATTCTTTACAATCCAGGACCTTGCCACAGTCTGACTACAGAATATACCGAACATTAGTACAACAATCTTAACCATTTACATATCCTTCTTACAATCCCCTCACATCCTATACATCTTACTAACTCAAATTGCCATACGAGTGTACATGCACAACTCGTAGGCCACTCTTAACCCTTAACACTTGTATCCTCTTCTTACTCTCGCGACGGCCGCTTCCTGATGTACCTGTGTAGTAAAAAACAGCCCCCAAAGGGGGTCAGCACGAATGCTGGTACGATCCCCTCATGGCCCCCAAGCTAACGTGGCTACGACGACTAATTGTCGATAGCATGGAGGTTGATTAGATGCACAACGTAATAGAAAGTGCAGTAAACAACAACTCAGACATGAACAATCAAAGTTCACACACAATGAACGACTTAAATGCGTTCCCTTAATTAGAGAGTTAACTATTTAACTCCTTAAGTAATGTTCCCTCTTAATCTTAGTCCAACCTTATCTCACCTCAATCTTAGTCTTATCTTAATCTTAGAAACAAACATCCTTTAATAAGGAGTGGATGTCCTTATCTTAATCTTAATTATACAAACCATCCTTTAAAGAGGAATGGTTGCAATCATCTTAACCTTACCTTAATCTCAATCTTAACTTAATCTCAGTATACAAACCGTTCCTGGAGGGGAATGGTTGTAGCTTAATTCGAACCTGGGATTTAGGTGATCCCACCGCACCATCTTAATGCCACCTACTCTGGACGGGAGTCCAGCGCAGCTGAGCCGGCAAACGGCCCTAGGCTACAAGTCCGAAGACAAGTCCTAATCGGAGGTCGAATCTGCTATAGATAACGACCCCCTTTCCTTAGCATGCATGACCGGAGATCGGTCCGGGTTTCCTCACTCAAGTTCCAGTTAGTATTAATCTCAAGACCCTGTTTGTTGGTTAACCTCTTTCGGTTCCTATCGTCCCTTCTTAGGGGGCGTTCCTTAGTCTCACTCAATTCCTTACTAAACATTGGTTAGTAAGTTCTCACGGTAGTTGTGTTAGTTTTCAAACATCACACAACAATACAATAAATATAATATATTCGGGTTGCATGCTTTATCTTGTTTAGTGAGCACACAAAACAAATAGCACACAAGCCGAGGGACACCTCGTTAGCAAGCAGGTCACAAGAGAACTGTACCGTTCACCGTTGGTCGTTCGGTTGCTTACTCTCCTCTGAGTCCAAATTCTCAAACCCTAAAACATTCATTCAATTTTAGGTTGTTAATTACCTTTCCAATAAAGCTAACTTACTTAACTCACTTACCTTACTTAACTCTTAATGATTCCAACCTAAACACTTCTTAAGCCTTACACTTAATCTTAAGTGAATCGCTTCTCCTCATCACTTATACTTATTCATCCCTTAATTATCATTGTTACCCACCAAACATGTCTTAAACAACCTTATAACATCAATACCTAATTATCCTCATCATTTCCCATCCTTAAACAAGGTTTTTGGCCAAAAAAGTGGCATGTCCGAACTTGTGTCCGGACTTCCCAAGTTCGGACACAAGTCGAGACTCAAAACTGAAAAACAGACGCATGTCCGAACATGTGTCCGGACTTCGGAAGTTCGGACATGGGTCGAGGAAAATCCTAAGTAGAAGCAGGCACGTCCGAACTTGTGTCCGGACTTCCCAAGGTCGGACACAAGTCGAGACTCTGAAAATTTTCACGCAACAGGGCCTGTCCGAACGTCCATGTCCGACGGATGTTCGGACAAGGCAAAACACTCATTTCTAAGCCTTCAAACACTTAACCAATATTTACCAAACTTCTCCTAAACCCTCATAATGTCATCTAAATCATTTAGGCACTTAAACTCACCTTATAACTTCCACCAAACTCTCCAAAAACAACTTCCCAAGATCTTCTCAAACATTTCCTAAATTCTTACAAACATTCCTAACACTTGCCATATGCTTCCTTACATTTCCAACTTGTACATTTTGTCTAAAACTTCAACTAACCAAAGTGTTTCTTTTCTACCCATATAACTCCTCCTTAACATCATTGCTTGTTAAACCTTCCAAGGTCATCTTGCATGTCCATGCACAATTTCTCTTCTTTTCACTTGTTACTCATCACTCCTAAACTCTTAAGCTTGCTTTACATTTCTTTCCATCACCTTAACACCTAAACATGGTTCTTCATTTACCCTGACCATGTAACATCCTCCTTAGACATTTCACTTCTCTTATGCACTTACTCACCATTCTCATGATCATACCCTCTTATACGTTTCTAGTCATTTTCCTTGACGACTTACAATATCCTCCTACCATTTTCACTTCCATCACCCAAGTCCACACATTACCATTCAACTAAAACTTACTAGTCCACCACTAACATCACCACCTCTTATACAAACTTCTCGAACTCTCATTGTTCTTCTCTTAGTTCATACCTAAATCACCTTAAAGCATAACACCTTTCCTCCAAATTTGCACAAGTTTTATCATTCCTCATACCGTGTCTTTGGTGTGTTCAATGCACCCATCTAAACTCTAATTTCCTCATAGACCATTCTAGGTCATTCTAAACCTCTAGAACTCCTTAGTTAACTCATTTCCACTCAAATTCCTTTGTATGACTCCTAGTAAATCCTAGGTCATATTAGTTCTCCACCATCACCTAAACACTTATTTTCTACTCAAATTTCGCCATAGCTCCTCTAGTATATTATCATGCCCAAACACATTTTTTCCTCATTCAACCATCTCACACACATCAAGTTCTTCTCATCATATCTCATCACCCAAACCAATTCATTCACAACAAACTCAATATATTGCAATAATCTTAAATTGCATAGCACTAAGGCTCTTAAATGGCATGGCTCTTAGGCCCTTAAATGACTTAAACTTAAACACTGAATTTCCCCATATAAAAAAGCTTTCAACCTGCAAATACACCCATCAAACATAGTAGTTATAATGCTCTTAAAATCCACCTAAACTTATATTACTAACTCATTCTCATTAGCTCCTTAATCACAAGTTCATAAGCTTGTTTAAGCTCTTTTTCTTAGGTTATATAACCCAATACACAATGTAAGCTCTAAGCCACATTGGTACTTATCTAAAACTCATCCTTAATCTTAAACCACCATTAGGTAAGCATTTTACCTTGTTTTCTCAAGCTTATCTTATCTCCTCCTTAGACCTTCTTCTTGCATAGATCTCGGCCACCACTTAAACTTCCTTTGCCAATGTTCTAACCAATATTCAATGACTCATATGAGTATTAAACAATACACTAACCTCAAGGAATAAAAACCTAGGTTAGAAATGTGTTCTAAGGCATAAAAGTGGATGATTACCTTTGAAGTCTCAAGGTAGACTTTGGCATTGAATGAAATAGGACCTCCACTAGTCCTTGGTGAATAAATCAAAGCTAGAACAATGCATAAAAACATAGCCCCATGAGAAGGAATTTTCGGCCATGTACAAGAAATGATGGAAACATGGTTTTTCTTACATTTTCTTTACCTTAAGAGAATGGAGAAGCTAATGAGCTCTTCAAACTTGATTTTCCTCCATCAATGGAGTTTCCTCTTGGCACCAAAATGGAGCTTTGAAATATTTGAAAAGATAGAAAGATAGGTCTTGACCTAACTAAGAGAAATATGTGTTTAGTTTTTGATTTGGAGCAAAGATGAACACTTAGTGAGTGGTTGAAGGTGGAGCATCCATGGATGGAGCTCTCTCGGTTTGGAGCAGAGAAGAAGAAGAGAAGAAGAAATCGTGTGAAGAAGAGAAATGAAGAGAGAGAAGAAAGAAAAGGTGGCTTATAAGAGATATTTGCTTTAATAAAGCAAATAGTACTCTTTTACTTATCTCTTCTTTTCTTCCTTATTTGACTACTTATGGTGACTCACCCTCCTTAGAAAAACCGGCCCCCTACCTTAAATGAGGCTAGTCATGGTCTTTGTTGACCAACTAATTAGCTTAAATTGATTAAAACTTAAACTAGTCACTCTTTGGCACTATTCACTAATCAGTGCACATATTTCTGAAATTTTTGATTTCCCATTGATTTAGACCTCCTAATGTGATACTAATTAGTACACAAGTTGATTAAAGAGTAATGATGGACATTTAGCCACTCAAAACTCAATTCTAAGACAATTTCTCAAAAATGTGCTTTAAGACTTCTTAAAGCACATTTTGTGTTTTAACTTGTTTTCAAGCTTGGTTTTCTTTGCTAATTGATTTAAAATGACCATTAGGATATTACTAAGGTCTTTTCATGATATTTGGGTACTCACCCAAGTCTCTCCAAGCTTAGAGCACGTTTTTGCCCTGATTGCCTTTAAGGCACTTTCTTGTATTTTCCTTGGTTAAAATTGTCTACCAATCCTTCTAAGGCATATTCTAGCCTTACTACATCATATTTTGATGTTTACTTAGCATACTTAGGTTTGGGGTATTTCATTTACTAATGTTTCTAAGACTCTTTTTAGTCTTAGTAAATCATGTTTTAATGTTTAATCAACATACCAAGGTTTGGGGTATTTCAATCTACCCCCCTTAAAAGAACTTTGTCCCCAAAGTTCACCCTTCCCACATATCTTAATATTAGAACACGGGGAACACTTTATAAAAACAATACTTCCAAAACATCATTACCAACATTACCATCATTCTTACACCACAACGGACTCGAGGTCCAAACCACATAATACCATTCAGACTTAACGGTATGTAACATAACATAGACAATGTATACATATACATGTCGTACACAACCATAACCGAAACGGCTCTACCCCCCTTAAAAGGGGTACGCCCTGTACCCTATACATATAAACACTAAGAAGCAAACAATGACGGGTGCTTCGCCTTCATCTTATCTTCCAGCTCCCAAGTGGCCTCCTCAACGTCCTGGTTAGACCAGAGGACCTTCACCAGCCTCACGGACTTATGGCGAGTGTCTCGAGTCTTAGTATCCAGAATCCGTACGGGAGTCTCCACTGATCGCATGGTTGGCTCTAAGGTTAGCCTTTCAGGCTGAAGCACATGAGACGGATGGGACATATACTTCTTCAACTGGGACACATGAAACACATCATGTACCTTGCCCAGCTCGGCGGGTAAATCAAGTCTATAAGCTACCAGGCCGATCCGCTCCGTCACAACATAAGGCCCCACATATTTCGGGCTCAACTTGCCCTTCTGGCCAAAACGAAACACTCCCTTCATGGGGGATACCATAAGAAATACCTGATCGCCTACAGCGAACTCCAGGTCACGTCTGCGCACATCAGCGTACGACTTCTGTCTATCCTGAGCTGCTTTCATGTTAGCCCGGATCTGGCGAACTTCTGCCTGAACTTGTTCCAGATACTCTGGTCCTATAATGACCGTCTCACTCGACTCATCCCAGCATAAAGGCGTGCGGCATGGTCTACCGTACAATGCCTGGAAGGGAGACATCTTGATCGAAGCATGGTAACTATTGTTGTAACTAAACTCGATCAGATGTAACTTATCAATCCAGCAGGTCTGAAAGTCAAGTGCACATGCACGTAACATATCCTCAAGTGTCTGGATGGTGCGCTCACTCTGACCATCTGTCTGTGGGTGAAACGCTGTGCTCAATTTCAGTTCAGTACCTAGTGCCTCTCGCGTAGACTTCCAATATCTGGATAGAAATCTGGTATCTCTGTCAGATACAATCGTTTTTGGAACCCCATGATGTCTTACAATCTCTCTGTCGAAGAGCTCTGCAAGCTTAGCCACTTTCCAGGTGTCCTTCATCGGTATGAATCGAGCCACCTTGGTCAGTCGGTCTACCACAACCCAAATCATATTCAGACCTCCCCTCGTAGGCGGAAGCCCTACCACGAAGTCCATAGATATGTCATGGAACTTCCACTCCGGCAATGGCATTGGCTGCACCATACCGCCAGGCCGTCGGTGCTCAAACTTGACCTTCTGACAAGTGAGACACCTCAACACATAGTCATTCACATCCTTTTCATTCCAGTCCACCAAAAATATCTTTTCATACCTTTATACATCTTTGAAGCTCCGGGGTGAATCGAAGTCATAGACCAATGTGATTCACTCAATATGTGCTCCTTCAGCTCAGCGCTACTCCTCGGTATACACAACCGGCCATTAAGCCTAATCAGGTCATCATCGTGGAGTCTGAAGTCGTACTTCTGACCCTCGAATGTGCCATCAATAAGCTTCTGTCTAATCTCCACCATATACTGATCCGTCATCTGAGCACTCCGCACCTCTTCAACCAAGCCAGTATGAGAGACTAGCGAATGGAGAGAGTGTGCTCGGCGACTCAATGCGTCAGCTACCACGTTTGCCTTACCGTCCTTGTACTGTAAATTGATGTCATAATCATTTAGGAACTCGACCCACCTCCTTTGCCTCATGTTCAACTCTTTCTGAGTGAACAAGTATTTCAAACTCTTATGGTCGGAATAGATTGTCACGCTTACCCCATACAAATGATGTCGCCATATCTTCAATGCGAAGACGATGGCACCCAATTCTAAGTCGTGGGTAGGGTAGTTCTCCTCATGCTTCTTCAGCTGTCGGGAGGCGTAAGCTACGACCTTTTCGTGCTGCATCAATACACAGCCCATACCCCTGCCTGATGCGTCGCAATAGACCTCAAAACCATCTGGACCGTCCGGTAATGTCACAACCGGTGCAAATGTCAGAGCATCCTTGAGACTCGTGAAAGCACTCTCACAGTCGACTGTCCACTCGAATGGTGCATCCTTTTTCATCAAGGAAGTCATCGGCTTCGAGACACTGGAGAAGTCCTTCACAACCTCCTATAATAACCTGTTAGACCGAGGAAGCTCCTGATGTCGGTAACTGTCTTCGGCCTAGGCCAGGTGCGCACTGCATCTATCTTCGCCGGATCAACAGCGATCCCGGCCTCAGAAATCACATGTCCAAGGAATGATACTTGGTTCAACAAAATTCACACTTAGAAAATTTAGCATACAGCTGATTCTTTCTCAATGTTTGCAATACATCTCTCAGGTGGCTTTCATGCTCACTTCTCGATTTCGAATACACGAGTATGTCATCGATGAAGACTACCACTGATTTGTCCAACTGATCTTGGAACAAACATTCATTAAGTCCATGAACTTTGCTGGTGCATTTGACAAGCCAAACGGCATAACTGTGAACTCATAATGCCCATACCTAGTTCTGAAAGCTGTCTTTTCGATATCACTGTCACGGATGGCAATCTGATGGTATCCGGAGCGTAGGTCTATCTTGGATAATACTGATGCTCCCCTCAGCTGATCAAATAGATCGTCGATGTGTGGTAAAGGGTAACGGTCTTCACCGTAACAGCATTCAGCTCCCGATAATCAATACACAGGCGGAGGCTACCGTCCTTCTTCTTCACGAAGAGGACCGGCGCTCCCCATGGTGAAACACTAGGGCGGATAAAGCCCTTGTCGAGTAGGTCTCTCAGCTTCGCCTTGAGCTCTGTCATCTCTGCTGGAGCCATACGATAAGGCGCTTTCGCAATGGGCCCGGTGCCCGGAACTAGATCAATCTCGAACTCAACCTCTCGTGCTGGCGGCATGCCCGGCTGTTCCTTAGGAAATACATCAGGAAACTCCGACACTACCGGCACATCTGGGCTAAACTCAAGGTCTCTCTCTATGTCCTGGACATAGCAGAGGTATACATCATTTCCTCGTCGCAACTCACGATACATGGCATGGCGGTGATGGTGATGATGTGTCGAAGGCTCCCTGGGCCTCTGGCGGTATGATATAGTAACCCCATATGGACTCCGAAGAAGCAGTCGATGCTCGGCACATAGGATTCTACCCTTGTACCGCTCCAACCAGTTCATCCCGACAATCACATCAAAACCTAGTCCGTCGAACTCTATCAAGTCGATCGGAAACTCCTCATCCATGATTCGAACAACAGCATCTCGGTAGTAGCGGGTACACCTTATCCGCTCTTTCGACGGGAGAGTGACCACGAAGTCTGGCATCTCTTCACCGTCTAACCCCAGCCTCTTCGCAAATGATAGCGAAATGAATGTGTGTGAGGCTCCAGAGTCGAACAAGATCGATGCATCCACGCCATTCACTGGAAAGGTACCGGTGAGGATTGTGCCGCTCTTGCCGGCTTCTGCCTTATTGCATACACTCAGTATACCTCCCGTTCCGAGTGCACAGCCTAATTCATTGGCAAACTCATAAGCATACGGTAGTAACACGTTGATACACTCCAAAACAACATTCCTTTATTCATTAACACAGTCTTTACACCATAAGTTGGTTACATTGCAGACATGGCCAGATATAGCTCCTTTATCAAACCACTGGCTTAAAACATTACATGATTACACAAGGCTCAAAACTACCTGAATGTCAAATTCAAACGTCCGGGTTTCAGATGTGTGGCATTTACCACTGTCGATGGTGCGGTATTCAATTTAATCTTCTTGATACCGTGGTATAACATCCTTGATTGTCCTCCCATGATTAATACATCACCTGACTTCAACACTAGCTTCTTTGCGAGATCACCACGCTTCTGCTCGCCGTACATAAACACAGCGGTATCACCAGTGGACCAAGACACCACGGGTACTCCCTTACTTAGAGACTCGGGTGACTCGTCCTTATCTTGGTGTAACCCTAACCGTCCACCTTTCTGGTAGAAGTTCACAATGCATAAGTCTGCTTCCACGTTCGGAATCGGTTCCGATTCAAGTTGCTGAGCAATTCCCACGGTGTGGTTAACAACCGCAAGGAACTCCTCAGGTATTCCTGGTACAGTTGCTCCATCTTCAGCTCATACATCCTGATATGACTTGGTGTAGGGATTCCAGTCCTTACCCATGCACATCATCTTCAGCTTCATCTTCGAACCGCTCGGGTATTCGGGTGTGTAGAAACCTCCTGGTGCAGCTCCAAGTTCGTTACAACATCTGATGATGTGGATTTGTGCTTCCGGTGTCAGGTATCCATTTAAGAGTATCATACCTGGTTGGATAACCTGACATTGCTCTAGTAGAATTCGGTGATGCTGATGGTGGTCTCTTCAGGGTTTGGTGTGGGCGGGATTGGATAATAGATATTGAAGGTTCCTAAGTTTTCCACATTGTCTAATTTAGGTGTCTCTCACATCGTTCTTTAACTCATTACTTAGGTGGTTTCACATTAGACTCTCTAATACAACACTCATGCATGAAATGCGGTAAGCAATCACTTTTTCATTTAACAGTTCAGGCGGTACCTAGTCTCGAAGAGGATCCTGGTGCCTCAGACCGGTCCACCACATTCAGGGCGGCCTTGCCGGACCCCGTACCCTTCCCCTTCTGGGATTCAGTGTACTTCTTGTCAGAAGTCTGCTGTATGATCGCCTTCAGTGGTCGTGGTAGTATTACCCTTCCACTGCCCCTTTGGCTTATAGTTCCTGCTGTTGGGGTTCGTCCAACACTCAAATTCGCGGTGCCCCATCTTCTGGCAGTGACGACACCTAACATCGTTCCCCTTGCAGTCTTTGCCGGGGTGGTCTCCATTGCACCACTTACAGTAAAAGTGGCGCTCCGGTCCAGAACCCGCGCTAGCTGCTACAACAACACACCATCAATACTCATTTTCCATCTTAACAACATACACCTCAACTAGATACACATGATTAAGTAATTACCCTTAGGCGGGTAGGAGCGTAGAGGCTTCGCCGCATACGCATACGTGAGCTTCAGTGGCTCATCAGCTGTGGTGGTCTGGGCTTGGCCCTTGTCACCCTGGTACTGACCCTTCTGGGGCTGAGGGTAGGGTTTCTTTTTCTTTCCTCCCCCATACCCTTGCTGACTCTGGCCCTCGTTGGTGGCCTTGCGCTTGTGCGCATTCTCCTCGTCCCTCAGACGGACGGTAATTTCAACCTTAGCAGCGGCATGATAGCACTCCTGAATTTTAGGATGTCAGTCATGCCCCGCAAAAACAACTTACCAACTCACATTAACATTCACCCATGGTATAATTTGATTCACAGCATGGTACTCTAATTACCTGCAAGGTAGTATACTCAGCTGGCCCCATCCCATAGCGGAGACGGTGGCTAAGACCATTGTAGAACCGGTTCACCAACACTCGGTTCGAATACCCAAGGTCTGGTAACAGGTGGATAAGGCCGGTGAATGCGGTGGTGTGTAGTAGTCATCGACCGACATCTTATCCCCTGCCTCAGACTATCCAGCTCGAGGCGCTTGGCCTCCTGCACATGTACAGGGTAATACTTGGCTCGCAGTAGAGCCGTGTACTCCCTCCAACCAAACTCAGGATCAGCCATCCTGTCCTCTTTCACCAACTTCCACCAACTCTGTGCCGTACCTTCAAGTAGTAAGCAGCAAGACGGACCTTAGCTTCAGCAGGTACTGCCAAGGTCTCGTAGGCGGTCTCCAGTTCGGAGTTGTACGCCTCCAGCTTTCGAGGATCAGTCTCCCCATTGAATGATGGTGGTCTCAGATCAGCCAACGCCTTGACCCAATTGGTCTCTCGTGGCGGTGGTGGTGGTGGCTGAACTCCAGGCTGTTGCCCTTGCTGTAACGCGGCAACCATCTGGGGTACCATCTGGGCTACGGCGGCTGCTACTGCTTCAGCCATAGTCTGTGCCGTAGTATCATCGCCCTGGTCACCCATACCTCCAGTACCGCGCCCGCGGCCTCTACCTCGTGGTCTACCTGCCATCTGTATTCATATGAACATCTCATTAGCATTATGCTTGCACACCCCTACAACGCCCCTACCAACTACCGAAATCGTAGCGGAAATAACCAACCAACAATAACTAAACGCTTTGGTGTTACAACGCCGTTAACCACCCACGTGGTTAACTAGGCAGAATAAATACAAGTGTATCGGTCTGATGATCAGACTCCCGAGCATAGAATCTAACATCCATATATAAACATAACCAACCATACAGAGTATTTAATTTACATCACACCTACCAACCGTAAACATCCACCACTGTATAACAAACGGTACCAAAATGAAATGCCTCGGGAGCACAGGCGCATCCCGGGCTCAACAATCCAAAATAGCCAAAGTACATCCACGACCTAAGATCTAGAGCCACTCTGCTTCTTCGATCCTCATCCTGCAATAAAATATGGAGCCCCCGAGGGGGTCAGCAACCTTTGCTGGTATGGTTAGCGCAGCCCATCGGCTACCGGGATACGCGCAACCAATTGTCATGATAACATGGCGTTCATTTTAAAACACAAACATATATATATATATATATATATACCATAGCATAGCAAGGGAATTTGCATAGCACAACATCAATACATACACCATAAAATCGGTCCTCACAAGGAACCTTCCACCATAGTTAGTATACATAGTGAGTCTAGAGATTATTGCCAATCCCATGTTAAGCTCATTACCAACCTCGTTACCGTCCAGTTATTTAGAACGGTTAACTTATACCCAAGGTGTGTCGGATATAGTAATCCCAAGCACACCGAAATAACATTCGTATGCCCCTGTGGCCTGACGTGAGTCAGTAACTAGCTTTGGGTAAGCTAAGGGAAGGTAGAAACCAAATTGGAATACCACCTATACATACACCAAGAGAGCCGAACCGGATATGATATCGACTCCCGTCCATCTCACGCGTGGCCGGAACAACCGGACTCCTCACTCCCCCGATTAGCACTTGTTAGTGATCACACAATATTTTGTTAAGTCACATACAAGCAAATATTTAGGTCTTGTTAGACAACCAAGGGGAAAGGAGTCACAACCTTACAACATCTTAATGTATAACAACTGTAAACTCTTTTCATGCCTTAATCTTATAAGGTCTTAACACACAGAAAAACAAACAACATCCAAGCCGGTGTAAACCGGTAGACAACAGACTGCAAGAAAACCATACCTTGGTCCTTGCCTCGATTGGTTTCCTCCGTAGGTCACTCCTATACATAATTAATAACGTCGGTTAATTATTTATTCAATTCAAACTTGTTAAGTATTTAACATGATTGTATGACATGTTTTAATGTCTATCTTACCCTAGGTTACCTTCGCTATACTCCCTAGGGTTTACTACATAAGTCACATTCTTTTCTGTTTTTTTTTTAAATTTTGGTATGTCCGACCCACCGTCCGACCCACAACTGGGTCGGACCCTTCCAATGGTTTTCGGGTCTGAAGAACCTTACCTTGTCCGACCCAACCTTCTGGGTCGGACTATTCCAGACACATGTCCGACCCACGTCCGACTCACTAGACTGGGTCGGATCATTACAGAGAATTCCATCGACCTCAGAACATCCATGTCCGACCCATGTCCGACCCACCCTTCTGGGTCGGACCATTACAGAACATTTTACCACCTTACCAAACAAGCCCGTCCGACCCATGTCCGACCCATCCTTCTGGGTCGGACCATTCCAGAACAATTTCCAGACGTCTAACAGAGGCTGTCCGACCCAAACTTGGGTCGGACCCCTGGGTCGGACGCCCTCTAAATTTACCCAAACTTTGTCAAATCATCACCAAACTTTTCCTAAAGCCTCTTAATGTTTCCTAACAACATTTGGCAACCTTATATCCACCTACAACATTCATGAAACTCATTTTCTAAGTCCTTAAGCCTTTACTTATTCCCTTGTGAAATTTCTTAACACTTATAACATTTTGCACTAGGTTTCTAAATGGTGTTTCTCACCTATGATAACTACTATCCCAAAATGCTTTCTCCTCCTCTTAACTTCATCTCTTAAGCATTAATTCTCACAACTAACTCCTTTTATCATTCTTGAAATTCTCTTTCTAATTCTCACAACTAAACTCCTCCTCTTAACTTCATCTCTTAAGAAAACTTCTATTTCGAAAATAGCCAAATGAAACATTTAACTCTCAGCTTCAATAAATAGTTACTATAAGTTTTATTAAAACTTGATTTAAACTTTATAATATATACATATAAATGTATATAAGCCATATAACACTTTTTAAAAATTATGCTAATGACTTAGAATGATTATAAACTCAAAATAGAACATTTAACTCTTAGACAATTAGGTGTAATAATATATGTATCATATTTAAATTTTGTGACACAAGTTTATACCTTAAGGTAATAATCTTACCTTATATGTTATAAATTATTTTCTTGACATTATAACCCAAATATTTCGGCCTTAATATTACTAAGACTTATACATAATTTTATACCAAAGTTTAAAGCTTAAATCAAACTTAAAACTTAATAAACCTTAATTATAGAAACTTACTTCTTAAACAAGACAATTCTTGTACTTGATTCTCCTTGAATTCCAAGCTCTTCAAATGCTATTTTGATGGAGAGAATTTGGCCTCCATGTACATATTTAGGAGATCGTTTGTTAGACTTCTTACAAGGATTTATAAATAAAGATTTGGAGTAGTTTTACAAGAGTTTACCTTAGGTATTAACAAGGTATTTTTGGTACACATGGATGATTGTAGATCCAAGTTTCCTTCATGAAATAATGAAGATAATATAGATTTAGAAGCCTTAAATTTTCGGAACTGGTTTAAGTATTTTGGTAGGATTTTCAACATGAAAATATACCTTAACTTGATCTTGTTTTTCCTTGAGTTGTTGTTGAATCTAGGTAGCTCCTTGGAATACTTATGCTTGGCGAATTCTTAAAGGATTGCTAGGACGATTTCTTGCTTTAAGACTTAGGAGATTTAACTAGGAATTTACATATAAATGATGTTAGAGCTTAAAACACCCATTAATGGAGCTTTGAAGCTCTAAGGAATTAACTATCAAATGAAGAAGAAAAGAGAGGAAAGGAGAATGCTTACCAATCGGCTAAAGTGTGGTAAAGGAAAGAATGAAGGCTACGTATGGTTTTAAGGCAAGACAAGCCAAGGAATCAAATGATGAATAATCAGTATGATTCAAGACATTAGTTTATGACTAGTTTTTTGATTAATTTGACCTCAAATTTGACTCCAAAGTCTTCCAAAACTGTCTTGCTTTCGGCTACATGTGAAGGGAATTATGGGTTGATTAATAAGCCTAGGATATAGGAAGTTAGGCAAGACAATTGTTTAGCATTTATGAGTTGATTATTGATGCTAATCTTGTTTTATTCTTGCAGGTCCTTCGGCCATGGAGCATGTAGATAGCTCCTAATTCGTTGTCGACTACGGCTCATAGGATTGTAGGAGACCAATTAGTTTTTGTTTATACTAGACATAGGATTAAGCTTAGTTAGGTGTTTGTCTTTCTTTGATTAATTATAAACAGCAATCATACCTCTTTTATCCTTGAGTTGTTGACAGCATTAGGCTAGGGATGGGCTGCTGCATTAGTTTAGTCACAACTTTTATATTATTTGATTCTAGATCTACTTTTAAGCATTAATTTCATTTCTTTCTAACTTATTCTCTTGTTGTTTCTTTGCAGGAATCGGCCATGTGAGGCTTATTTGACTGAGTTATTTGACATATTATCACATGGTACATGAGAAGATGAGTCACCATTCCATAAGACAAATTTTTAACTAAAACTAGTCCAAATGTACCTAAAATGGCGCCCATCATGGAGACTATATGGGACTGATTTAAATATGATTCCTGTCACCCTATATTGTATTAAGACCCACATTATAACATGTAATAGGTTCCAGCATTTAATTGGTACATTTATATCATGGTAAAAAGATGAAAGTTTAAGGTAAAAATGCTATTTTAGGTACCTTTTTGACCCAAATATTGGTCCTACTTGTGCTATGAGTTTAGCACTGGCATTAATTGATTTAGATGGTAAATGTTTTCCCCTTTTAATATTATCAACTGTGGCTCCTCAAAAGCTTCAAGGTAATTGCGTAAAACGTGTTTTGTGACACCCGAAGGTGCGCTTTTGTGCTTTAAGGATATTCTAAACAATAAGTAGTCGCTATGAGTTCCAAGTGTTTATAAACATTTTGTATACTCAATAATAATATTTAAGGTGTTACATTGAGTTTATGGGGTTATATAAACTCGTAACTCAATTTCCCGGGCTACCGGGACACTCCTAAGCAAAATACGAGCATTAAGAATTTCCCCCGAGCACTTTGTTTATTTTTGAAAAAGTAGCTTGAGAATTCTCTTTAGAATGGTGAATATTGATGATAGGAACTCTAAGAATGAATTATATAGGAGTTCTGCCACCTCGGCACTCCTCTGGGCATTCCCGGGCCTTTATGGGGCCTCACCGGGAACTCCCTAGCACTGTATTTAACTGGGAATTTAGCATGAGAACTTCACCTTATATGTTTATTTAAGTGTTAAGGTGCATTTGGAATGAAGAGTAATGCTTATTTCTTCTTATAAAATATTTCCGGGACTTTCGGGTCTTTCGGGCCTTTAAGGGACTCCTGGGCATTTTGTATTTATACTCAGTTCTAACTGAGGACTTGTGTTTTAAAGGTCATATAATGATTTTAGTTAACTTCATATGAGTCTTTATAGCTTATATAACTTGTTTAGCTTAAGGTCCGGTTTAACGCCCGTTTATGAACTTAAGGAGTTTAGGTGCGTTATTAACGCCTAAGTGTTAATATACTTTTCTCAAGGTTTAATAATCCCCCAAATAATACATATTCCCCTTTATTTAATTATTTAAAGGTTAGGGGTATTTCAATAAGTCCCGGACCAGCACAAAAAAACTACCGAGAGTACCTTCAGAAGTGGTCCGGGACCTAGGTTGAGTAACTAGTCCCGGACCACCCATAAATAAGTGCTGAGAGTGAGGCCAGTAATTTGTCGGGACTACAGTCCAGGACCATGTCCTGGACCATCCATTTTTATAAAGGAAGTGTGCTTTTTTAGATGGTAAATGAAGGGGGCTTGTTGGGTAATGCTATTATAAGGTTGTTAAGAGTTGTTTGGTGGAATTTTATGGCCATTGGAGGTGTTAACAAGTGTGAGGTAAAAAGAGAAGTAAATAACATAAGCGGTTAAGCTTGAACTACAATGATTTAGTAGTATTTAGTTGTAGATCATTAGTGATGATATGAGTTAGGTTAATTAAAAGAAATTAATCACCCAATTCGATCAATGTTTTAGGGTTTAAGATTTGGACTCCGGAGGAGAGTAAGCAACCGAAAGACCATGGTGAACGGTATTGTTTTCTTGTGACGTGCTTGCTAACGAGGCGTCCTCGGCTTGTATGCTATATTGTTGCTATGGGACGACTAAACAAGATAAAGCATGCAACCGGAATATTATGTTTGTTGTGTGATTGTGATGAAACTAACATAACTTACCGTGAGAACTTACTAACAATGTTTAGTAAATAATTGTGTGAGAATAAGGAACACTCCCAAATGTTATTTTCTTAGTAGCCGAAAGAGGTTAACTAACAAACATTGACTTGAGACTTTCTACTAACTAGAACTTGGGGAGTGAGGAATCCGGGACTGACTCCGTTCATGCATGTTAAGGAAAAGGGGGTCGGTATCTGAATTGGATCCGACTTCACTTAAGAACTTGTCTTTGGACTTGTTGCCTAGGGTCGAATGTCGGCTCTCAGCTACATTGGATATCCAGTCCAAGGTAGGAGGCATTAAGATAGTGCGGTAGGATCACCAAAATCCTAAATTTTAAGATAAGTTATTTATTCAACCAATGGAGTTAATTGCTCATTGGCTAGGGTTGCTTTTGACCCGACAAAAATAAACATTGAGATAACATACAACCATTTCTATTTAAAGAATGGCTTGTATTCTAAGACTGAGATAAGGATTAAGATTGAGGTAAGATAAGGATGGACTGAGATTAAGAGGTACCATATATAAGAGTAGTTAAAAAAAATACTAACTCATTTACTAAGGGAACGCCTTTAAGTCGTTCATTGTGTTTGAACTTTGATTGTTCATATGTGGCTTGTTGTTTATTGCACTTTCTATTATGTTGTGCATCTAATCAACCTCCATGCTATCGACAATTAGTCGTCGTAGCACACGTAGCTTGGGGCTATGAGAGGATCGTACCAGCAAAGGTGCTGACCCCTTGGGGGCTAAAGTAGTATATTTTACAGGTGAATGTTAGAGGGCGACCGTCCTAAGAGTAAGATGGGGTAGACGTATACGGGTTTAAGTGTGACCTACGAGTTGTGCATGTACTCTCGTATGGTAATTTATGTTAGTAAGTTGTATAAGATGTAAGGAGTTTGTAAGAGTGTATGTAATTGGTTAAGGCTTGTAAGTACTAATGTTCGGTATATTCGGGTTCATCAGATCGTAGCTAGATCTTGGAGATTTTAGTAGCCTAGTTGGTCATGTGGGTGACTAACGGCTGTAACACCGAATATTGTAAGAATCCACTGCAAGTTAATATAAGTGAATGGAGGTTTATGAAATAAGTATGGCATTATGAGTTGGGGTGTTACATCCCCCGAGTCTCCTAAACCGGCCCCCGCGGCCTCGTCCACGTGGTCGACCTGCCATCTGAATATACATGAGCGCACATTAGTATTATGCTTACAAACTTATAGGGTCAAATGTTTATAATGTCCTTTTGGTGACAAGGTTTCAAATTTCCTAACTCGGTATTCCTAAGCTCGGTAATCAGGCAATCAGAGCGATACTTCGCTCTGATACCACTTTTTGTAACACCCCAACCGTAATCTCCACACTTAGCCAATAATCGCAGCGGAAAACATAACTTAAACATTAACCAAAAGGGGCGGTGTTACACGCCTGTTATACCCAAAATTTCAACCCCCCGAAGTAGTCTCAAAGGCACACGTGTTACAAAGGAAAAAATGGTCAAAATGCACCAATGCCGGATTTTCCAGGGACATTCCCGGGATTTTCTATTTTCATATGACATGTTAATCATCTCCAAACACTTCCAAATATCATAGTCATTATGAAAGGTATTTCATGATTTTCTGATAATTTTTATTCTGGAAATTAAGCTTTTAATAAGCTAGTCTCTTTAATAATTAACACATGAAATAGCCTCAAAATAGAAATAAAAAGGTTTTCAAAATTAAAATAAAATTGTCACATGGTTAGCATGACTACATACAATCATAAACCTGAAATTATTTTATTTTGGAACCTTAGCCCAAAATTTAAAAGAGAAATTCAATCATTTTTGCTATTTTCTCTCTCCTTTGCAAAATACCGAAATCAAAACAAAATGTCATGAAATTTTAACACAACATAGAGGATGATTTTTACAGACTAATGCCGTTTGAATTTCGTTATTTCAACTTTCCAATAATAAGTTATGAATTATGGGAGATTCCAGATTGTGAGATTTTTATCTAATCGGTTATTTATCGAAATAACCTTTTTCCAACTCACAAAAATCCTAAAAATCATTCTTTACCTTCAGTTAAAAGGATCTTGTTCTATCAACATGGCCTTGCTTCTTCTATAAAAGGACCTTCCAAAAATGACCTAGGGCAGAGGAGAACATTCCCATAGTCAGAAAACACAACCGTCTACTTGCCTCCCACGTTTTCAACACTCCCAACACCGAAACTCTACCGAAATCATCCCAAAATCGATCCCCAAAAACACATTCTTTCTTCTCCCATTGAACTTCTAAGCATCAAAAAACCACAAATACAAAACCGAAACGTGCTTAACAACACAAGGAAGAAGAGGTCAGAAGCTCGTGTCAAAGTCAAATCTAATCGGCCACCAACGAAGCTTTCAGAGATTCCTGACGTGAAGGAACAACAAATTTTCGAAATCAAAACAGGGTAAAAAACCAAATTCTCTAACCCTTCTGGTTGAAATTTCTAACCAAATTGATTTTTCCTTGCTTCTGAATTAAGGTTTGTTTGTGTTTATGTGTAACCCCCCAACTCATCCAAACGTGGTCTCGCAACTTACAGCATATATATATACATAACACAGCAGAATTCTTTACACTCCAGGACCATGCCACGGTCTGACTACAGAATATACCGAACATTAGTACATAACAACCTTAACCAAATACATATTCTTCTTACAAACCTCTCACATCCTATACATCTTACTAACTCAATTGCCATACGAGTGTACATGCACAACTCGTAGGCCACACTTAACCCTTAACACTTATACCCCTCTTACTCTCGCAACGGCCGCCTCCTGATGTACAGCTGTGTAGTTAAAAACAGCCCCCAAAGAGGGTCAGCACGAATGCTGGTACGATCCTCTCATGGCCCCCAAGCTAACGTGGCTACGACGACTAATTGTCGATAGCATGGAGGTTGATTAGATGCACAACATAATAGAAAGTGCAGTGAACAAAAAACCAACAATGAACAATCAAAGTTCACACACAATGAACGACTTAAATGCGTTCCCTTAATTAGAGAGTTTGTTATTTAACTCCTTAGGTTGTATTTCCTCTTAAACTTAGTCCATCCTTATCTCACCTCAATCTTAATCTTATCTTAACTTTAGAAACAACCATCCTTTAATAAGGAGTGGATGTAGCTCATCTTAGTCTTATTAATACAAACCATCCTTATAGAGGAATGGTTGCAACTTATCTTAACCTTACCTTAATCTTAATCTTAACTTATTCTCAGTATACAAACCGTTCCTGGAGGGGAATGGTTGTATCCTAAGTCCAAACCTGGGATTTAGGTGATCCCACCGCACCATCTTAATGCCACCTACCCTGGACGGGAGACCAGCATAGCTGAGCCGGCAACCGGCCCTAGGCTACAAGTTCGAAGACAAGTCCTTAAGATTTAGGTGATCCCACCGCACCATCTTAAGCGGAAGACGGATCTGCTATAGATACCGACCCCATTTTCCTTAGCATGCATGACCGGAGTTCGTCCCGGGTTTCCTCACTCAAGTTCCAGTTAGTAGTAGTCTCAAGACCGTGTTTGTTGGTTAACCTCTTTCGGTTTATGTCGTCCCATATTAGGGAGCGTTCCTCAGTCTCACTCATTCCCTTACTAAACGTTGGTTTGTAAGTTCTCACGGTATGTTGTGTTAGTTTTCAAACATCACACAACAATACAATAAATATAATATTCTGGTTGCATGCTTTATCTTGTTTAGTGAGCACACAAAAACAAATAGCACACAAGCGAGGGACACCTCGTTAGCAAGCAGGTCACAAGAAGAACTGTACCGTTCACCGTTGGTTGTTCGGTTGCTTACTCTCTTCCGGAGTCCAAATTCCCAAGTCCTAAAAAATTCATTCAGTTTTAGGTTGTTAATCACTTAACTAAATTCAACTTACTTAACTTACTTACCTTACTTAACTTACTTACCTTACTTAACCCTTAATGATCCCAACCTAACACTTCTTAAGTCTTACAACTTAATCTTACAAACTTAATCTTAAGTGAATCACTTCTCCTCATAACTTATACTTATTCACCCACGTAATTATCATTGATACCCACCAAACATGTCTTAAACAACCTTATAACATCATTACATATTAGTCCCCACCATTGGATATCATTTCCTAACCTTAAACAAAGTTTTTGGTCAAAACAGCACCGCGTCCGAATTTCTGTTCGAGCTTACCAAGTTCGGACGCAAGTCGAGACTCAAAAGGGTGCAACCAGACGTGTGTCCGAACATGTGTCCGAACCTCCCTAAGTTCGGACATAGGTCGAGGAAAAATCAAAGGAAGAATTTCAAGTGTCCGAACATCTAAGTCCGGACGGTAGTTCGGACTCTAGTCGAGACTCAAAAATTTTAATCGCAACAAGGCATGTCCGAGCTTCCAAATTCGGACGGAAGTTCGGACAGGCCGCCAGAATATTCATCTTCTACACCCTTAAAACACTTATCTCCTTTCTTGCAAAAAAGCCCAACTCTTCCACAAGTGTCCCATTATGTCTTAATGCTATATAGGCTCTTAAACTCACCTTAGAACATCCTTTAAAACCTCCTTAACCATTTTCTCAATCCTTACAAGAATTTCTAACACTTGTTACTTTTTTTCCTCATTTTTCCAACATGTAATTTTTGTCTAAAACTCTAACTATCCAAAGTGTTTCCTTCCCAATCATTTATAACTTCCCCCTAAGCATTAATGCATCCCCTCTGCTTGCTAAACCATCCAAGGTTATCTTGCATGTCCTCGCACAATTCCTTTCTTTCCTTTGTTACTCATCACTCCTAAACTCTTGAGCTTACTTATACATTGTTTTCCATTACCTTAACACCTTGACATGGTTCTTCATTTACCCTGACCATGTAAAACCCTCCTTAGACATTTCCACCTCTTTTATGCAACACTTACTCACCATTCTCATGATCATACACTCTTATACGTTTCTAGTCATTTTCCTTGACGACTTACAACATTCTCCTACAATTTTCACTTCCACCACCCAAGTCCCCACATTACCATTTAAACTAAACCTTACTAGTCCACTACTAACATCACCACCTCTTACACCAACTCCCGAACTCTCATTGTTCTACTCTTAGTTCATATCTAAGTCATCTTAAGCATTATACACCTTCTCCTTCAAATTCATGCACAAGTCTCACCATTCCTCTTACCATGACTTTGGTGTGTTCAATACACCCATCTAAACTCTAATTCCTCCTAGACAACTCTAGGTCACCCTAAACCTCAAGAACTACTTAGTTAACTCATTTCCACTCAAATTCCTCTTAATGATCCCTAGTGAACCCTAGGGCATATTAACTCACCACTACCACTTAAACACTTTGTTTTCTACTCAAATTTCGCCATAGCTTCTCTAGTATATTATCATGCCCAAATGCTTTGTTTTCCTCATTCAACCATCTCACACACATCAAGTTCTTTTCCATCATATCTTCATACCCAAACCAACTCAATCACATCAAACTCAATATATTGCAATAATCTTAAATTGCATAGCACTACGGCTCTTAAATGACATGGCTCTTAGGCCCTTAAATAACTTAAACTTAAACACTGAATTTCCCACATATAAAAGCTTCCAACCTGCAAATACACCCATCAATCTCATAGTAGTTATAATGCTCTTAAACTTATATTACTAACTCATTCTCATTGGCTCCTTAGTCACAAGTTCATAAGCTTGTTCAAATTGTTTTCCCCAGGTTATATAACCCATTGCATAATGTAAGCTCTAAGCCACATTGGTACTCATCTAAAACTCATTCCTTAAAACTTAAACCACCATTAGGTAAGCATTTTACCTTGTTTTCTCAAGCTTATCTTAACTTCCTCCTTAGACCAACTTCTTGCATGAATCTCGGCCACCACTTAAACTTCCTTTGCCAATTTTCTAACCAATATTCAATGACTCACATGAGTACTAAACAATACACTAACCTCAAGGAATGAAAACCAAGGTTAGAAATGTGTTCTAAGGCATAAAAGTGTATGATTACCTTTGAAGTCTCAAAGTAGACTTGGGCATTGAATGAAATAGGACCTCCACTAGTCCTTGGTGAATAAATCAAGGTAGAACAAGGCATAAAACAAGGCCCCATGAGTAGTAATTTTCGGCCATGTGGAAGGAATGATGGAAACATGGTTTTTCTTACATTTTCTTTACCTTAAGAGAATGGAGAAGTTAATGAGCTCTTCAAACTTGATTTTCCTCCATCAATGGAGTTTTCTCATGGCACCAAACTTGAGCTTTGAAAGATTTGAAAAGATAGAAAGATAGGTCTTGGCCTAACTAAGAGAAATCTATACTTAGTTTTTGATTTTGAGCAAAGATGAACACTTGGTGAGCATTTGAAGGTGGAGCACCCATGGATGGAGCTCTCTCGGTTTTGGAGCAAGAGAAGGGAAGAAGAAACCGTGGGAAGAAGGGAAATGAAGAGAGAGAAGAAGAAAAGTAGGCTAATATAAGATATTTGCTTTATAAAAGCAAATATTAACTCCTTTTACTTATGTCTTCTTTTCTTCCTTATTTGATGTAGTCTATGGTGACTCATCCTTAGAAAACGGCCCCTCATTATAACCAAGATATTTATGGTCTTGGTTGACCAACTAATTGACTTAAGTTGATTAAAACTTAAACTAGTCACTATTTGCACTATTCACAAATCAGTGCACATATTTCTAAAATTTTTGATTTCCCATTGATTTAGGCTTCCTAATGTGATACTAATTAGTACACATGTTGATTAAAGAGTAATGATGGACATTTAGCCACTCAAAACTCAATTCTAAGACAATTTCTCAAAAAGGTGCATTAAGGAGTCTTAAAGCACATTTTGTATTTAAGCTTGTTTTTGAGCTTGGTTTTCTTTGCTAATTGATTTAAAATGTCCATTAGCATATTACTAAAGTCTTATAATGGTATTTGGGTGCTAATCAAAGTCACTCCAAGCTTAGAGCACGTTTTGCCCAAATTTCCCTTAAGTCACTTTCTTGTGTTTCCTTGGTTTAAATTGTCTACCAATCTTTCTAAGGCATATTCTAGCCTTACTACATCATAATTTGATGTTTACTTAGCATACTTAGGTTTGGGGTATTTCAATCTACCCCCCTTAAAAGAACTTTGTCCCAAAAGTTCCCATGCATCTTATCTTATTAGAATACATGTCTTACCTCATTCCTTAGGTCATATATATCATGATTATGTATACTTAATCTCATTGGATCATTAGATCCGCCATATTCTTATACTTAAATATCACACAACATGCTTAAGCATGTATAGCACTCAAAATTCTTTTTGTTTCTTTTGATGATTAAAACATTCACATAATTTCCAACGTATTCTCCCATGTCACCGGTCCATAGACAATGGCTCATTCGTCCTCGTCACCATGGGCCAGAATACAAAACACTATGCTCTCCCCATGTCACCGGTCCGAAGACAAAGGCTCGTGCGTCCTCGACTTCATGGGCGAGACTCAGTAAAAAGGTAATCCTTTTTACGAGGTCATGTGAGGAATAATTCCTCTAATTAAAAATACAATCAACTCGAATTTCATTTTATCCTAAGGCCTCTATCCATAGTGTGATTTAATTGTGACCACTGGTAGGGGAGTTCTAGGAATCATCCAACCCTGATGTGATCAGCATCAGTGTCGAACTATCCTTCCACTCCAATTTGTGTGGTTTCCCTTGATCCCTAGAAAATCAAGTTCCACCTCCCACGTCATTTTCAAACATCAAATAATTCACTCATGTCCAATTTTCTATCTTCTTAGTTCTTCTAATCATAATCAATACAACTCCAAAGTGTAGACTCAGTCCATCGAACATTCCCGATTCATCTCTTAGTAATTACCTCAAAACTTAAATTCCTACTAAGTTCCATAACTGTCTCATACCAATTCTCACCATCTTATATCTCATAGCATTACTATTTCCTAACTCATAATCATATCGAACCTGAAATACCCCAAACCTTGGTATGTTGATTAAACATTAAAACTTGATTTACTAAGACTAAAAAGAGTCTTAGAAACATTAGTAAACAATTTAAACAAAAAAAGAAAACACAAATGTGCTTTAAAGTCAATAAGAGCTAAAATGTGCTCTAAGCTTGGAATAAGCTTGGGTAAGACCTAATGAACTTACCAAGACCTTAATTATATATTAATGAACATATTAAATCCATTACAAAGAAAACCAAGCTTGAAAACAAGTTAAAACACAAAATGTGCTTTAAGAAGTCTTAAAGCACATTTTTGAAAAAATTGTCTTGTAAATGAGTTTTGAGTGGCTAAATGTCCATCATTACTCTTAATATATATGTGTACTATATAGTATCACATTTGGGTGGCTATATTAATGGGAAATCAAAAATTTCACTTCTAAGTGCCTTGTTTAGGTGAATAGTGATTTTTATAAGCTAGTTTATAACATATGTTGTATTAAGTAATTAAATTGACAAACCAAAGACTAAAATACCCTCATTATAATATAGGGGGCCAGTTTCCTAAGTGTGGTGACTCACCACTCTCTAGTTGATATAATAAGTATGTAAAGAAAACTAATTAAACTTACTTTTACTTTATTACTACAAATATCTTCTTAAAAGCAAATTCTATCTTCATTCTCATTTCTTTCCTTCATTTCCCACGGTCCCAACCTTCTTCTTCCTTCCTTCTTGCTGTTCTCTCACGGTAATACCACCACCACCATTAAAACTCTAGCTTTGACCACTTGCTAAATCAAGCTCACTTGTCCAAATCAAATTCTAAGACCACCAATCTCTTCCTCTCATCAAGCTCTTCATTTCCATCTTCTCAAAGCTTCAAGAGCCTCATTTCGGTGCCATGGAGTTCCACCATTGAAGGAGCTTGAGCTTGTCTTTTTACATATTGTTGATCTCCTTTGCTCCTAGGTAAGGAATCTCAAAGAAAAAAAATCATGTTTCCTCCATGTTTTTACCTTGACCGAAAATACACATTGACATAGCTCTTTGTGTGACCTTGTTCTAGCTTCATTTCAACTCTTCATGGACTCGGTGGGGTCCTCTCTTGATATATATTCAAACTCTCTTCAAAGATCAAGGTAAAACAACTATATTAATGTTTTTTGAAACAATATAAAATTAGGGTTTACAATGAGATGAAGCTTAAAGCTTGAATACTCATTATGGTGTTTGTATATTGTTTAGAACTTGACAAGGAAACAAATACCTTACTGGTTTTATAAGGAAACAAGAAAGAAGTGGTTTGGAAAAGAGGTAAATCTACTAACCTAATGTTGTTTAATGCCTTAGGAGGAATGAGCTTATAATGCTTGTTAAAACTACCTAAAGAGCAAATGGTGAATGACTTAGTAAAGTGTTCCCAAGAGCTTAGTAAAAGGCATATGTGTTGTTGAGTGTATTTGCAGGTCAAAGGCATATATACTGTGGAAATTCAGTGTTTAAGAGTTAAGCACCTTAAGGGCCTAAGTGCCATGCAATTTAAATTATGCACTATATTGTAATGTAGTGTGAATTTGGTGAAGTTGTGTATGAGAGTGTTCTTGGTGATTCTAGATGTTCTTGTGTGTTTAATGGAGAAAACAAAGTGTTTAGGCTTAGTAATGTTCTAGGGGAATCCATGTCAAAATTTAGGTAAGAAGCAAGAAGTTCTAAGTGTTTACATAAAGTTTGGTGAGTGAGTTAGAGGTGTTAGGAAATGACTAGGTGTTTTACAAGTGAAGATATAATGTCTTAAGTGTTCTAGAGTGTAACAAGGACTTAGGCATGAGCTTGAGGTTTTAGTATGTACCAAAGTCATTTTGGACTTAGATAAAGACTTAGGCAAACTTTGGTAAAATAAGGAGAAAGTGTACACTTGGAAAAGAATTTCAAGAATGATAAAAGGAGTTAGTTGTGAGAATTAATGCTTAAGAGATGAAGTTAAGAGGAGGAGAAAGCATTTTGGGATAGTAGTTATCATAGGTGAGAAACACCATTTAGAAACCTAGTGCAAAATGTTATAAGTTAAGAAATTTCACAAGGGAGTAAGTAAAGGCTTAAGGACTTAGAAAATGAGTTTCATGAATGTTGTAGGTGGATATAAGGTTGCCAAATGTTGTTAGGAAACATTAAGAGGCTTTAGGAAAAGTTTGGTGATGATTTGACAAAGTTTGGGTAAATTTAGAGGGCGTCCGACCCAGGGGTCCGACCCAAGTTTGGGTCGGACAGCCTCTGTTAGACGTCTGGAAATTGTTCTGGAATGGTCCGACCCAGAAGGATGGGTCGGACATGGGTCGGACGGGCTTGTTTGGTAAGGTGGTAAAATGTTCTGTAATGGTCCGACCCAGAAGGGTGGGTCGGACATGGGTCGGACATGGATGTTCTGAGGTCGATGGAATTCTCTGTAATGATCCGACCCAGTCTAGTGAGTCGGACGTGGGTCGGACATGTGTCTGGAATAGTCCGACCCAGAAGGTTGGGTCGGACAAGGTAAGGTTCTTCAGACCCGAAAACCATTGGAAGGGTCCGACCCAGTTGTGGGTCGGACGGTGGGTCGGACATACCAAAATTTAAAAAAAAAAACAGAAAAGAATGTGACTTATGTAGTAAACCCTAGGGAGTATAGCGAAGGTAACCTAGGGTAAGATAGACATTAAAACATGTCATACAATCATGTTAAATACTTAACAAGTTTGAATTGAATAAATAATTAACCGACGTTATTAATTATGTATAGGAGTGACCTACGGAGGAAACCAATCGAGGCAAGGACCAAGGTATGGTTTTCTTGCAGTCTGTTGTCTACCGGTTTACACCGGCTTGGATGTTGTTTGTTTTTCTGTGTGTTAAGACCTTATAAGATTAAGGCATGAAAAGAGTTTACAGTTGTTATACATTAAGATGTTGTAAGGTTGTGACTCCTTTCCCCTGGTTGTCTAACAAGACCTAAATATTTGCTTGTATGTGACTTAACAAAATATTGTGTGATCACTAACAAGTGCTAATCGGGGGGAGTGAGGAGTCCGGTTGTTCCGGCCACGCGTGAGATGGACGGGAGTCGATATCATATCCGGTTCGGCTCTCTTGGTGTATGTATAGGTGGTATTCCAATTTGGTTTCTACCTTCCCTTAGCTTACCCAAAGCTAGTTACTGACTCACGTCAGGCCACAGGGGCATACGAATGTTATTTCGGTGTGCTTGGGATTACTATATCCGACACACCTTGGGTATAAGTTAACCGTTCTAAATAACTGGACGGTAACGAGGTTGGTAATGAGCTTAACATGGGATTGGCAATAATCTCTAGACTCACTATGTATACTAACTATGGTGGAAGGTTCCTTGTGAGGACCGATTTTATGGTGTATGTATTGATGTTGTGCTATGCAAATTCCCTTGCTATGCTATGGTATATATATATATATATATATATGTTGGTTGTTTTAAAATGAACGCCATGTTATCATGACAATTGGTTGCGCGTATCCCGGTAGCCGATGGGCTGCGCGCTAACCATACCAGCAAAGGTTGCTGACCCCCTCGGGGGCTCCATATTTATTGCAGGATGAGGATCGAAGAAGCAGAGTGGCTCTAGATCTTAGGTCGTGGTGGATGTACTTTGGCTATTTTGGATTGTTGAGCCCGGGATGCGCCTGTGCTCCCGAGGCATTTCATTTTGGTACCGTTTGTTATACAGTGGTGGATGTTTACGGTTGGTAGGTGTGATGTAAATTAAATACTCTGTATGGTTGGTTATGTTTATATATGGATGTTAGATTCTATGCTCGGGAGTCTGATCATCAGACCGATACACTTGTATTTATTCTGCCTAGTTAACCACGTGGGTGGTTAACGGCGTTGTAACACCAAAGCGTTTAGTTATTGTTGGTTGGTTATTTCCGCTACGATTTCGGTAGTTGGTAGGGGCGTTGTAGGGGTGTGCAAGCATAATGCTAATGAGATGTTCATATGAATACAGATGGCAGGTAGACCACGAGGTAGAGGCCGCGGGCGCGGTACTGGAGGTATGGGTGACCAGGGCGATGATACTACGGCACAGACTATGGCTGAAGCAGTAGCAGCCGCCGTAGCCCAGATGGTACCCCAGATGGTTGCCGCGTTACAGCAAGGGCAACAGCCTGGAGTTCAGCCACCACCACCACCGCCACGAGAGACCAATTGGGTCAAGGCGTTGGCTGATCTGAGACCACCATCATTCAATGGGGAGACTGATCCTCGAAAGCTGGAGGCGTACAACTCCGAACTGGAGACCGCCTACGAGACCTTGGCAGTACCTGCTGAAGCTAAGGTCCGTCTTGCTGCTTACTACTGAAGGGTACGGCACAGAGTTGGTGGAAGTTGGTGAAAGAGGACAGGATGGCTGATCCTGAGTTTGGTTGGAGGGAGTACACGGCTCTACTGCGAGCCAAGTATTACCCTGTACATGTGCAGGAGGCCAAGCGCCTCGAGCTGGATAGTCTGAGGCAGGGGGATAAGATGTCGGTCGAGATGACTACTACACCGCATTCACGGCCTTATCCACCTGTTACCAGACCTTGGGTATTCGAACCGAGTGTTGGTGAACCGGTTCTACAATGGTCTTAGCCACCGTCTCCGCTATGGGATGGGGCCAGCTGAGTATACTACCTTGCAGGTAATTAGAGTACCATGCTGTGAATCAAATTATACCATGGGTGAATGTTAATGTGAGTTGGTAAGTTGTTTTTTGCGGGGCATGACTGACATCCTAAAATTCAGGAGTGCTATCATGCCGCTGCTAAGGTTGAAATTACCGTCCGTCTGAGGGACGAGGAGAATGCGCACAAGCGCAGGCCACCAACGAGGGCCAGAGTCAGCAAGGGTATGGGGGAGGAAAGAAAAAGAAACCCTACCCTCAGCCCCAGAAGGGTCAGTACCAGGGTGACAAGGGCCAAGCCCAGACCACCACAGCTGATGAGCCACTGAAGCTCACGTATGCGTATGCGGCGAAGCCTCTACGCTCCTACCCGCCTAAGGGTAATTACTTAATCATGTGTATCTAGTTGAGGTGTATGTTGTTAAGATGGAAAATGAGTATTGATGGTGTGTTGTTGTAGCAGCTAGCGCGGGTTCTGGACCGGAGCGCCACTTTTACTGTAAGTGGTGCAATGGAGACCACCCCGGCAAAGACTGCAAGGGGAACGATGTTAGGTGTCGTCACTGCCAGAAGATGGGGCACCGCGAATTTGAGTGTTGGACGAACCCCAACAGCAGGAACTATAAGCCAAAGGGGCAGTGGAAGGGTAATACTACCACGACCACTGAAGCCTGAAGGCGATCATACAGCAGACTTCTGACAAGAAGTACACTGAATCCCAGAAGGGGAAGGGTACGGGGTCCGGCAAGGCCGCCCTGAATGTGGTGGACCGGTCTGAGGCACCAGGATCCTCTTCGAGACTAGGTACCGCCTGAACTGTTAAATGAAAAAGTGATTGCTTACCGCATTTCATGCATGAGTGTTGTATTAGAGAGTCTAATGTGAAACCACCTAAGTAATGAGTTAAAGAACGATGTGAGAGACACCTAAATTAGACAATGTGGAAAACTTAGGAACCTTCAATATCTGTTATCCAATCCCGCCCACACCAAACCCTGAAGAGACCACCATCAGCATCACCGAATTCCTACTAGAGCAATGTCAGGTTATCCAACCAGGTATGATACTCTTAAATGGATACCTGACACCGGAAGCACAAATCCACATCATCAGATGTTGTAACGAACTTGGAGCTGCACCAGGAGGTTTCTACACACCCGAATACCCGAGCGGTTCGAAGATGAAGCTGAAGATGATGTGCATGGGTAAGGACTGGAATCCCTACACCAAGTCATATCAGGATGTATGAGCTGAAGATGGAGCAACTGTACCAGGAATACCTGAGGAGTTCCTTGCGGTTGTTAACCACACCGTGGGAATTGCTCAGCAACTTGAATCGGAACCGATTCCGAACGTGGAAGCAGACTTATGCATTGTGAACTTCTACCAGAAAGGTGGACGGTTAGGGTTACACCAAGATAAGGACGAGTCACCCGAGTCTCTAAGTAAGGGAGTACCCGTGGTGTCTTGGTCCACTGGTGATACCGCTGTGTTTATGTACGGCGAGCAGAAGCGTGGTGATCTCGCAAAGAAGCTAGTGTTGAAGTCAGGTGATGTATTAATCATGGGAGGACAATCAAGGATGTTATACCACGGTATCAAGAAGATTAAATTGAATACCGCACCATCGACAGTGGTAAATGCCACACATCTGAAACCCGGACGTTTGAATTTGACATTCAGGTAGTTTTGAGCCTTGTGTAATCATGTAATGTTTTAAGCCAGTGGTTTGATAAAGGAGCTATATCTGGCCATGTCTGCAATGTAACCAACTTATGGTGTAAAGACTGTGTTAATGAATAAAGGAATGTTGTTTTGGAGTGTATCAACGTGTTACTACCGTATGCTTATGAGTTTGCCAATGAATTAGGCTGTGCACTCGGAACGGGAGGTATACTGAGTGTATGCAATAAGGCAGAAGCCGGCAAGAGCGGCACAATCCTCACCGGTACCTTTCCAGTGAATGGCGTGGATGCATCGATCTTGTTCGACTCTGGAGCCTCACACACATTCATTTCGCTATCATTTGCGAAGAGCTGGGGTTAGACGGTGAAGAGATGCCAGACTTCGTGGTCACTCTCCCGTCGAAAGAGCGGATAAGGTGTACCCGCTACTACCGAGATGCTGTTGTTCGATCATGGATGAGAGTTCCTCCGATCGCTTGATAGAGTTCGACGGACTAGGTTTTGATGTGATTGTCGGATGAACTGGTTGGAGCGGTACAAGGGTAGAATCCTATGTGCCGAGCATCGACTGCTTCTTCGGAGTCCATATGGGGTTACTATTCATACTACCGCCAGAGGCCCAGGGAGCCTTCGACACAGATCATCACCGCCATGGCCATGTATCGTGAGTTGCGACGAGGAAATGATGTATACCTCTGCTATGTCCAGGACATAGAGAGAGACCTTGAGTTTAGCCCAGATGTGCCGGTAGTGTCGGAGTTTCCTGATGTATTTCCTAAGGAACAGCCGGGCATGCCGCCAGCACGAGAGGTTGAGTTCGAGATTGATCTAGTTCCGGGCACCGGGCCCATTGCGAAAGCGCCTTATCGTATGGCTCCAGCAGAGATGACAGAGCTCAAGGCGAAGCTGAGAGACCTACTCGACAAGGGCTTTATCCGCCCTAGTGTTTCACCATGGGGAGCGCCGGTCCTCTTCGTGAAGAAGAAGGACGGTAGCCTCCGCCTGTGTATTGATTATCGGGAGCTGAATGCTGTTACGGTGAAGAACCGTTACCCTTTACCACACATCGACGATCTATTTGATCAGCTGAGGGGAGCATCAGTATTATCCAAGATAGACCTACGCTCCGGATACCATCAGATTGCCATCCGTGACAGTGATATCGAAAAGACAGCTTTCAGAACTAGGTATGGGCATTATGAGTTCACAGTTATGCCGTTTGGCTTGTCAAATGCACCAGCAAAGTTCATGGACTTAATGAACTGTTTGTTCCAAGATCAGTTGGACAAATCAGTGGTAGTCTTCATCGATGACATACTCGTGTATTCGAAATCGAGAAGTGAGCATGAAAGCCACCTGAGAGATGTATTGCAAACATTGAGAAAGAATCAGCTGTATGCTAAATTTTCTAAGTGTGAATTTTTGTTGAACCAAGTATCATTCCTTGGACATGTGATTTCTGAGGCCGGGATCGCTGTTGATCCGGCGAAGATAGATGCAGTGCGCACCTGGCCTAGGCCGAAGACAGTTACCGACATCAGGAGCTTCCTCGGTCTGACAGGTTATTATAGGAGGTTTGTGAAGGACTTCTCCAGTGTCTCGAAGCCGATGACTTCCTTGATGAAAAAGGATGCACCATTCGAGTGGACAGTCGACTGTGAGAGTGCTTTCACGAGTCTCAAGGATGCTCTGACATTTGCACCGGTTGTGACATTACCGGACGGTCCAGATGGTTTTGAGGTCTATTGCGACGCATCAGGCAGGGGTATGGGCTGTGTATTGATGCAGCACGAAAAGGTCGTAGCTTACGCCTCCCGACAGCTGAAGAAGCATGAGGAGAACTACCCTACCCACGACTTAGAATTGGGTGCCATCGTCTTCGCATTGAAGATATGGCGACATCATTTGTATGGGGTAAGCGTGACAATCTATTCCGACCATAAGAGTTTGAAATACTTGTTCACTCAGAAAGAGTTGAACATGAGGCAAAGGAGGTGGGTCGAGTTCCTAAATGATTATGACATCAATTTACAGTACAAGGACGGTAAGGCAAACGTGGTAGCTGACGCATTGAGTCGCCGAGCACACTCTCTCCATTCGCTAGTCTCTCATACTGGCTTGGTTGAAGAGGTGCGGAGTGCTCAGATGACGGATCAGTATATGGTGGAGATTAGACAGAAGCTTATTGATGGCACATTCGAGGGTCAGAAGTACGACTTCAGACTCCACGATGATGACCTGATTAGGCTTAATGGCCGGTTGTGTATACCGAGGAGTAGCGCTGAGCTGAAGGAGCACATATTGAGTGAATCACATTGGTCTATGACTTCGATTCACCCCGGAGCTTCAAAGCTGTATAAAGGTATGAAAAGATATTTTTGGTGGACTGGAATGAAAAAGGATGTGAATGACTATGTGTTGAGGTGTCTCACTTGTCAGAAGGTCAAGTTTGAGCACCGACGGCCTGGCGGTATGGTGCAGCCAATGCCATTGCCGGAGTGGAAGTTCCATGACATATCTATGGACTTCGTGGTAGGGCTTCCGCCTACGAGGGGAGGTCTGAATATGATTTGGGTTGTGGTAGACCGACTGACCAAGGTGGCTCGATTCATACCGATGAAGGACACCTGGAAAGTGGCTAAGCTTGCAGAGCTCTTCGACAGAGAGATTGTAAGACATCATGGGGTTCCAAAAACGATTGTATCTGACAGAGATACCAGATTTCTATCCAGATATTGGAAGTCTACGCGAGAGGCACTAGGTACTGAACTGAAATTGAGCACAGCGTTTCACCCACAGACAGATGGTCAGAGTGAGCGCACCATCCAGACACTTGAGGATATGTTACGTGCATGTGCACTTGACTTTCAGACCTGCTGGATTGATAAGTTACATCTGATCGAGTTTAGTTACAACAATAGTTACCATGCTTCGATCAAGATGTCTCCCTTCCAGGCATTGTACGGTAGACCATGCCGCACGCCTTTATGCTGGGATGAGTCGAGTGAGACGGTCATTATAGGACCAGAGTATCTGGAACAAGTTCAGGCAGAAGTTCGCCAGATCCGGGCTAACATGAAAGCAGCTCAGGATAGACAGAAGTCGTACGCTGATGTGCGCAGACGTGACCTGGAGTTCGCTGTAGGCGATCAGGTATTTCTTATGGTATCCCCCATGAAGGGAGTGTTTCGTTTTGGCCAGAAGGGCAAGTTGAGCCCGAAATATGTGGGGCCTTATGTTGTGACGGAGCGGATCGGCCTGGTAGCTTATAGACTTGATTTACCCGCCGAGCTGGGCAAGGTACATGATGTGTTTCATGTGTCCCAGTTGAAGAAGTATATGTCCCATCCGTCTCATGTGCTTCAGCCTGAAAGGCTAACCTTAGAGCCAACCATGCGATCAGTGGAGACTCCCGTACGGATTCTGGATACTAAGACTCGAGACACTCGCCATAAGTCCGTGAGGCTGGTGAAGGTCCTCTGGTCTAACCAGGACGTTGAGGAGGCCACTTGGGAGCTGGAAGATAAGATGAAGGCGAAGCACCCGTCATTGTTTGCTTCTTAGTGTTTATATGTATAGGGTACAGGGCGTACCCCTTTTAAGGGGGGTAGAGCCGTTTCGGTTATGGTTGTGTACGACATGTATATGTATACATTGTCTATGTTATGTTACATACCGTTAAGTCTGAATGGTATTATGTGGTTTGGACCTCGAGTCCGTTGTGGTGTAAGAATGATGGTAATGTTGGTAATGATGTTTTGGAAGTATTGTTTTTATAAGTGTTCCCCGTGTTCTAATATTAAGATATGTGGGAAGGGTGAACTTTGGGGACAAAGTTCTTTTAAGGGGGGTAGATTGAAATACCCCAAACCTTGGTATGTTGATTAAACATTAAACATGATTTACTAAGACTAAAAAGAGTCTTAAAACATTAGTAAATGAAATACCCCTAAGTATGCTAAGTAAACATCAAAATATGTAGTAAGGCTAGAATATGCCTTAGAAGGATTGGTAGACAATTTTAACCAAGGAAAAACAAGAAAGTGCCTTAAAGGCAATCAGGGCAAAAACGTGCTCTAAGCTTGGAGAGACTTGGGTGAGTACCCAAATATCATGAAAAGACCTTAGTAATATCCTAATGGTCATTTTAAATCAATTAGCAAAGAAAACCAAGCTTGAAAACAAGTTAAAACACAAAATGTGCTTTAAGAAGTCTTAAAGCACATTTTTGAGAAATTGTCTTAGAATTGAGTTTTGAGTGGCTAAATGTCCATCATTACTCTTTAATCAACTGTGTACTAATTAGTATCACATTAGGAGGTCTAAATCAATGGGAAATCAAAAATTTCAGAAATATGTGCACTGATTAGTGAATAGTGCCAAAGAGTGACTAGTTTAAGTTTTAATCAATTTAAGCTAATTAGTTGGTCAACAAAGACCATGACTAGCCTCATTTAAGGTAGGGGGCCGGTTTTTCTAAGGAGGGTGAGTCACCATAAGTAGTCAAATAAGGAAGAAAAGAAGAGATAAGTAAAAGAGTACTATTTGCTTTATTAAAGCAAATATCTCTTATAAGCCACCTTTTCTTCTTCTCTCTCTTCATTTCTCTTCTTCACACGATTTCTTCTTCTCTTCTTCTGCTCCAAACCGAGAGAGCTCCATCCATGGATGCTCCACCTTCAACCACTCACTAAGTGTTCATCTTTGCTCCAAATCAAAAACTAAACACATATTTCTCTTAGTTAGGTCAAGACCTATCTTTCTATCTTTTCAAATATTTCAAAGCTCCATTTTGGTGCCAAGAGGAAACTCCATTGATGGAGGAAAATCAAGTTTGAAGAGCTCATTAGCTTCTCCATTCTCTTAAGGTAAAGAAAATGTAAGAAAAACCATGTTTCCATCATTTCTTGTACATGGCCGAAAATTCCTTCTCATGGGGCTATGTTTTTATGCCTTGTTCTAGCTTGATTTATTCACCAAGGACTAGTGGAGGTCCTATTTCATTCAATGCCAAAGTCTACCTTGAGACTTCAAAGGTAATCATCCACTTTTATGCCTTAGAACACATTTCTAACCTAGGTTTTTATTCCTTGAGGTTAGTGTATTGTTTAATACTCATATGAGTCATTGAATATTGGTTAGAACATTGGCAAAGGAAGTTTAAGTGGTGGCCGAGATCTATGCAAGAAGAAGGTCTAAGGAGGAGATTAAGATAAGCTTGAGAAAACAAGGTAAAATGCTTACCTAATGGTGGTTTAAGATTAAGGAATGAGTTTTAGATAAGTACCAATGTGGCTTAGAGCTTACATTGTGTATTGGGTTATATAACCTAAGAAAAAGAACTTAAACAAGCTTATGAACTTGTGATTAAGGAGCTAATGAGAATGAGTTAGTAATATAAGTTTAAGGTGGATTTTAAGAGCATTATAACTACTATGTTTGATGGGTGTATTTGCAGGTTGAAAGCTTTTATATGTGGGAAATTCAGTGTTTAAGTTTAAGTCATTTAAGGGCCTAAGAGCCATGTCATTTAAGAGCCTTAGTGCTATGCAATTTAAGATTATTGCAATATATGAGTTTGTTGTGAATGAATTGGTTTGGGTGATGAGATATGATGAGAAGAACTTGATGTGTGTGAGATGGTTGAATGAGGAAAAATAATGTGTTTGGGCATGATAATATACTAGAGGAGCTATGGCGAAATTTGAGTAGAAAATAAGTGTTTAGGTGATGGTGGAGAACTAATATGACCTAGGATTTACTAGGAGTCATACAAAGGAATTTGAGTGGAAATGAGTTAACTAAGGAGTTCTTGAGGTTTAGAATGACCTAGAATGGTCTATGAGGAAATTAGAGTTTAGATGGGTGCATTGAACACACCAAAGACACGGTATGAGGAATGATAAGACTTGTGCAAATTTGGAGGAAAGGTGTATAATGCTTTAAGGTGATTTAGGTATGAACTAAGAGAAGAACAATGAGAGTTCGAGAAGTTTGTAAGAGGTGGTGATGTTAGTGGTGGACTAGTAAGGTTTAGTTGAATGGTAATGTGTGGACTTGGGTGATGGAAGTGAAAATGGTAGGAGGATATTGTAAGTCGTCAAGGAAAATGACTAGAAACGTATAAGAGGGTATGATCATGAGAATGGTGAGTAAGTTGCATAAGAGAAGTGGAAATGTCTAAGGAGGATGTTACATGGTCAGGGTAAATGAAGAACCATGTTTAGGTGTTAAGGTGATGGAAAGAAATGTATAAGCAAGCTTAAGAGTTTAGGAGTGATGAGTAACAAGTGAAAAGAAGAGAAATTGTGCATGGACATGCAAGATGACCTTGGAAGGTTTAACAAGCAATGATGTTAAGGAGGAGTTATATGGGTAGAAAAAAACACTTTGGTTAGTTGAAGTTTTAGACAAAATGTACAAGTTGGAAATGTAAGGAAGCATATGGCAAGTGTTAGGAATGTTTGTAAGAATTTAGGAAATGTTTGAGAAGATCTTGGGAAGTTGTTTTGGAGAGTTTGGTGGAAGTTATAAGGTGAGTTTAAGTGCCTAAATGATGTTAGATGACATTATGAGGGTTTAGGAGAAGTTTGGTAAATATTGGTTAAGTGTTTGAAGGCTTAGAAAATGAGTGTTTTGCCTTGTCCGAACATCCGTCCGGACATGGACGTTCGGACAGGCCCTGTTGCGTGAAAATTTTCAGAGTCTCGACTTGTGTCCGACCTTGGGAAGTCCGGACACAAGTTCGGACGTGCCTGCTTCTACTTAGGATTTTCCTCGACCCATGTCCGAACTTCCGAAGTCCGGACACATGTTCGGACATGCGTCTGTTTTCAGTTTTGAGTCTCGACTTGTGTCCGAACTTGGGAAGTCCGGACACAAGTTCGGACATGCCACTGTTTTGGCCAAAAACCTTGTTTAAGGATGGGAAATGATGAGGATAATTAGGTATTGATGTTATAAGGTTGTTTAAGACATGTTTGGTGGGTAACAATGATAATTAAGTGGATGAATAAGTATAAGTGATGAGGAGAAGCGATTCACTTAAGATTAAGTTGTAAGGCTTAAGAAGTGTTAGGTTGGAATCATTAAGAGTTAAGTAAGGTAAGTGAGTTAAGTAAGTTAGCTTTATTGGAAAGGTAATTAACAACCTAAAATTGAATGAATGTTTTAGGGTTTGAGAATTTGGACTCCAGAGGAGAGTAAGCAACCGAACGACCAACGGTGAACGGTACAGTTCTCTTGTGACCTGCTTGCTAACGAGGTGTCCCTCGGCTTGTGTGCTATTTGTTTTTGTGCTCACTAAACAAGATAAAGCATGCAACCGGAATATATTATATTATTGTATTGTTGTGTGATGTTTGAAAACTAACACAACATACCGTGAGAACTTACTAACCAATGTTTAGTAAGGAATTGAGTGAGACTAAGGAACGCCCCCTAAGAAGGGACGATAGAACCGAAAGAGGTTAACCAACAAACAGGGTCTTGAGATTAATACTAACTGGAACTTGAGTGAGGAAACCCGGGACCGATCTCCGGTCATGCATGCTAAGGAAAGGGGGTCGTTATCTATAGCAGATTCGACCTCCGATTAAGGACTTGTCTTCGGACTTGTAGCCTAGGGCCGGTTGCCGGCTCAGCTGCGCTGGACTCCCGTCCAGAGTAGGTGGCATTAAGATGGTGCGGTGGGATCACCTAAATCCCAGGTTCGAATTAAGCTACAACCATTCCCCTCCAGGAACGGTTTGTATACTGAGATTAAGTTAAGATTGAGATTAAGGTAAGGTTAAGATGAGTTGCAACCATTCCTCTTTAAAGGATGGTTTGTATAATTAAGATTAAGATAAGGACATCCACTCCTTATTAAAGGATGGTTGTTTCTAAGATTAAGATAAGACTAAGATTGAGGTGAGATAAGGTTGGACTAAGATTAAGAGGGAACATTACTTAAGGAGTTAAATAGTTAACTCTCTAATTAAGGGAACGCATTTAAGTCGTTCATTGTGTGTGAACTTTGATTGTTCATGTCTGAGTTGTTGTTTACTGCCACTTTCTATTACGTTGTGCATCTAATCAACCTCCATGCTATCGACAATTAGTCGTCGTAGCCACGTTAGCTTGGGGGCCATGACGGGATCGTACCAGCATTCGTGCTGACCCCCTTTGGGGGCTGTTTTTACTACACAGGTACATCAGGAAGCGGCCGTCGCGAGAGTAAGAAGAGGATACAAGTGTTAAGGGTTAAGAGTGGCCTACGAGTTGTGCATGTACACTCGTATGGCAATTTGAGTTAGTAAGATGTATAGGATGTGAGGGGGTTGTAAGAAGGATATGTAAATGGTTAAGATTGTTGTACTAATGTTCGGTATATTCTGTAGTCAGACCGTGGCAAGGTCCTGGATTGTAAAGAATTCCGCTGTGACATGTATATATATGCTGTTAAGTTGCGAGACCACAATTGGATTGAGTTGGGGTGTTACAAAAAGTGGTATCAGAGCGTAGTTACGCTCTGAAGACAAGAAATACCGAACTTAGGAGAATACAGAGGTTGAGTTTGAGTTATGGGTTAAGGGTTGAGAGATAGAGTGAGAGGTGCGTTAGTCGGGACTTCCCGGTGCTTACCGGACATCCATAGTACCTAGACCCGCCCTCCACATCCCTAACCCTAAATATGTGGAACAAACGCCAGAGAGAAGAAAGCCTTCTCTTACTCGGGGGAACCCGATCTGGCAGTTAGCTAACAGTAAGCAATACGAGAAACATCTTGTTGCATAACAGTTAAGGAGAACTGGGAGATTTTAATGGAGCGCATCGGCGAAACAGGCGTTACCAATGGAACCTTACCAGTAAAAGAACGGTAATTACCGGCAACATGGGTCGACATGCTACGCAGTCGAAATAACCCGCAATACCAATGATAAGGAAAGCACTACGGGTGCAATAGAAAGGAAAAGGAAACGACATGAGTACCGGACAGTGGTCCGAAGGAGCATAACAGTAGGATGAAACCAAGCATAAGGATTGAGGTTACTGGAAAGTCCAGTTAGAAACGGAACTCCAAACCCCATACAATGAGGAAGGTTACAAGACCTGGCCGACATAATGCGGACGACGGTAGAAATTCATACAAATGTATACCAAAATAGGACTACGAGGTAGTGCCTAAAAGAGAATTATTACTTAATAACCACAACAAAATGTGTGGAGACAGAAGCGAGGATTAAGACATAAGAAAATATTAAGGGGTTCCCTCAGAAAGAGGAACGCCCTGATAAATGACAGTACTATCAAACAACAAGGAAACTGCCGAATGGACGGTTATCTAAAATAAGAGATCATAGAAGGAGTCCCGAGGACTACCAATTACATGGAAATTAGAAGGAAGTTTCACTTCCAATGTGCCTTGTACCAATAACCCATCCTGCATGGCGCACTTGCCATAGCAAGTGCTACCACGGTTAAGCTACACGAAAAGCCATCAAGGCGAGATAGGAGAACGTTACAGTTGTAACACATATTAATACCGGATTGTAAATCCATGAGAACAGAAAAATAAGACCTTGGAAAGGCCCGACGGCCTGACCATGATGAGATGAGGTGATACACCAGTCAGCCGGGAGCGGAACTCAGACAAAGTACTAAACCATATAAATATTTGCAACGGTATAACCCACTACAACGACAACCGACAGTACGGTAAGAACACAATCCCGAACTCCAAGGGGAAAACCTAAGGGATCGCTCGGTAATGCGAGCAAAAACACAATATAAGCAATAATATACAAGGGATGTATTATAAGATACTATTGAGACTGTTGAAGCAACGAATTCCTACGAAAACTGGATAAGACTCCCAGGGTGACCATTAAGAATACCGATAACAACATTCTTCAATGAAGATGTTGGAAAACCCAGAAAACAAGGATAAAAGAAATAAACGTAAGCTATAACCTACTAAGGATTAAAGTCGGACAACCCTGGAAGAGGAGAGCTCAGAGGACTACCCCCACAGAGCGGGCATAGTCGAGCCGAACAACTGATGAATGACAGTTAACACTGTTTGTTTAACTCATTAACACCCAAGTATGATTGATCATCAACGGGTGGCATAGTCAACGGAAGTTGAACGAAGCGTTGAGATGGAAGTATAAAACGACAGGATGATATCCAACTTGGACACCGCAAGGCAAACGCCTAATACGAACCTAACCTTGACTATTAAAAGACATAAGTCTAGTAAAATGACAGTATTGTCAAGGACATTAAATAACCTCAGATCACCTGAACAACTTCCATAGCAGGAAGCAGGATGCAGCAACTTACCATGAAACCCGATACTACATTTAGTGTATAACCTAACGGTGGATAGTGCTCAAGAAACCAGAATCTTAAGAGAATGACCTGCAGATGAGTAAGAGCACAAATAATGAACTGAGACATTAAGTACTAAGAGCCTACGAGCCAAGGATGTTAACCACATCAGAGCCCGAGGTGCAGTAAGTTATAAGAGAGCTTGTTTAAGCCACGAAAGGACTACAATTTGTAGATATGAACGGTTACCAACCCTATAACTTAGATTGGGAAGAACATTACCAAGAAAAGGGTACCAGTGAGAATATTGGGATAATGCTAAGGACATGAGCGGAGAACGAACCATGCCTTTTAGGGTGGGGATACCTCTCCTTGTTGTGAGGCCATGAGTGGGAATGAACCCCTCAAAAGGGCTTTCACATATTAGAGATAAAATACACTTTATTTAGAAAATGGAAACTATGAACTTTGAGATCACCTTAGAACTATGAGATACACTTGAGTAATAGGGAAGGTTGCACAGATAGACCCCATATCCAACACCCAGGATGTAAGAATTAGTAATGGTCAGAGATAAACATGGTGACTGCACATTATGGCACGTCAATTAATCAATGCTCAGAAGAGCTTGTGATTCAGTGGAAGACTTCTTCAGTAACCAGTTAAAACTACATGGTAGATAACATCACTAAGGATGAAAGGAAGCAAAAGAAATTAGCCTGCTTACGAAACTGAGATTGGAGCAGAACGTCTTCGTATTAAGAGTTAACTATTTTACAGCACAGTATGACAACGCCATACACCGGAATGAGAGAACTCCCAGTGTGTTTACACCAAAAAGGGATTGAGTATAAGGTAAGACATTAGAATAAATGAATAAGAGGTTGCACCATTGATGGGCAACATGGTAAGGGCCAACTACCATGGTAGTAGTGGTCGTCAGTACAATAGTTATATAAGTGGATTAAGTCATGGTGCGCGGAAGGCGACCATTGTGAATGAGCCGTCAAATATTGACACTGAGGCAATTAGATGTATGAGTTAAGACCAGCATAAGTAAGAAAACAGGATGGAAGACGAACTGAGCATTGATGCCAGTAGTCTGGACATGGTTTGGTAAGATTACACAGGAAGCACAAACCCATTCCTTAAGGAACTGGAAGTGCTTTCCTAGTAGCATAAATATGAGAAACAAGATAAGAGGCTCTACGGAAAGAGACCTCGGATATTAAGTGACCGAATCAATACGGAATACAGGAAAGAGCTAGAGCATACAATACCCAAGAACACAGTAAATGGACTTCCCTTGATTAACTTCAAGAAGAACAATAAATGTTATTATGGAACGATGAAAGAGGAGATCGACAACAGAATACTTCATAATTAGCAATAGCTAAACGTGTGACGGACACTATGAGTTTACTAAAACGAGACGTGGGACGACTGCACCCCACAGGGGCTTGCAGGCCTGACACGCTCATTCGTGAGTTAGTTGGGTAAGTAGTAATGTACCAGTAAGGTACCCCATGCATGTGAACGAGTGGTGTAAGGAACACGGGAGGTAGTCGACTCCGTACCACGGACAACGACGCAAGATCACACAAGAGCAGCTACTACCACAGACAGTCGAAGAGAAGAATTCAGTTGAACCAGCAACACAGAGGAACCAGAGAACAGATAATTAAGGACTATGAAGTGCGAAGAGCACGGATTGTTAAGTACAGACATTGAACATGTCTTAAGATGTAAGGGGTTAAGACTGTAAAGCGCAATATGCACTAAACAGTAGTTTCAGACTAAGAATCATCCTCAGACCAAAGGTCAGTTGGAGAGAACGATTTAGACATTCGATAAAACACTAAGAGTATGAACATAAGATCTTTAAGGAGAATGGATAGACGAGTTACAACTCATTAAGGCCGTGTATATATAAAGATAACACGTGTCCATTGAGGGACCAATATACCTAAACTGTAAGGAGGCAGGAGGACATACAATGCCATAAAAAAAAAGATAAGTGAAGCAGTTAAGCCTAAGAACATCAGAGTGGTGCAGCGGAAGCTAGCAGATCACTACCTTTGAGATTAGACCAAACTAAGTTAAGAATATGGTATAAGTACCGTTAAGAATCCTCGATACAGAGACTAAGTCATTTCTGATTGAATTATAAGTAAGATAGATGACATGGAAGCTAGAATGCTTGGTAAGAATTAGACATCTTGAACTTATGTTCAAGGATGATATAATGTTGATTACGTGGGCGTAATCCATTTTAAGGGGGGTAGAGCGAAAACCGCTTAGCGTATGTTTGTGTACTGAGTACATAAACTACGGTGTGCATAGCACAAAATAATTTGAGAATATGTTTTACATAAACATTTTGAGATAAATTATGGTTATTGCACACAGAAGATGTGAATACCATACATATTAAGTACCTATCTTGTTAACTCCGGTGTGAGTACAAGTTAAGAGAATTAAGGAAGAGGATTAAGTGGATTAAGGAGACTTAAGAAATAAGGAATATATGAGGTATGAGTCGATATGAGACTAGGTGTGGGATAAGAATAAGATAACACTATGAGATATCATTTGATATGAGTATGAGGAAGAAGATAGTAATGCTATGTGGTATGAGACAGTGGAAGTTGGGATGAGACTGATATAGAATTTAGTAGGAATTTAAGTCTGAGGTAATTACTAAGAGATGAATTGGGAATGTTAGATGGAATGAGTCCACACTTTGGAGATGAATTGATTATGATTAGAAGAACTAAAAAGATAGAAAATTGGACATGAGTGAATTATTTGGATGTTTGAAAATGACGTGGGAGGTGGAACTTGATTTTCTAGGGATCAAGGGAAACCGAACACAAATTGGAGTGGAAGGATGGTTCTTCACTGATGCTGATCACATCAGGGTAGGATGATTCCTGAAACTCCCTACCAGTGGTCACAATTAAATCACACTAAGGATAGAGGCCTTAAGATAAAATGAAATTGGAGTTGATTGTATTTTTAACTAGAGGAATTATTCCTCACATGACCTCGTAAAAAGGATTACCTTTTTACTAAGTCTCGCCCATGAAGTCGAGGACGCATGAGCCTTTGTCTTCGGACCGGTGACATGGGGAGAGCAGCGTGTTTTGTATTCTGGCCCATGGTGACGAGGACGAATGAGCCATTGTCTACGGACCGGTGACATGGGAGAATACGTTGGAAGTTATGTGAATGTTTTAATCATCAAAAAGGAACAAAAGGAATTTTGAGTGCTACACATGCTTAAGCATGTTGTGTGATATTTAAGTATGAGAATATGGCGGATCCAATGATCCAATGAGACTAAGTATACATAAGTATGATCTATATGATCTAAGGAATGAGGTAAGACATGTATTCTAATAAGATAAGATGCATGGGAACTTTGGGGACAAAGTTCTTTTAAGGGGGGTAGATTGAAATACCCCAAACCTAAGTATGCTAAGTAAACATCAAAATATGATGTAGTAAGGCTAGAATATGCCTTAGAAGGATTGGTAGACAATTTTAACCAAGGAAAACACAAGAAAGTGCCTTAAAGGCAATCAGGGCAAAAACGTGCTCTAAGCTTGGAGAGACTTGGGTGAGTACCCAAATATCATGAAAAGACCTTAGTAATATCCTAATGGTCATTTTAAATCAATTAGCAAAGAAAACCAAGCTTGAAAACAAGTTAAAACACAAAATGTGCTTTAAGAAGTCTTAAAGCACATTTTTGAGAAATTGTCTTAGAATTGAGTTTTGAGTGGCTAAATGTCCATCATTACTCTTTAATCAACATGTGTACTAATTAGTATCACATTAGGAGGTCTAAATCAATGGGAAATCAAAAATTTCAGAAATATGTGCACTGATTAGTGAATAGTGCCAAAGAGTGACTAGTTTAAGTTTTAATCAATTTAAGCTAATTAGTTGGTCAACAAAGACCATGACTAGCCTCATTTAAGGTAGGGGGCCGGTTTTTCTAAGGAGGGTGAGTCACCATAAGTAGTCAAATAAGGAAGAAAAGAAGAGATAAGTAAAAGAGTACTATTTGCTTTATTAAAGCAAATATCTCTTATAAGCCACCTTTTCTTCTTCTCTCTCTTCATTTCTCTTCTTCACACGATTTCTTCTTCTCTTCTTCTGCTCCAAACCGAGAGAGCTCCATCCATGGATGCTCCACCTTCAACCACTCACTAAGTGTTCATCTTTGCTCCAAATCAAAAACTAAACACATATTTCTCTTAGTTAGGTCAAGACCTATCTTTCTATCTTTTCAAATCTTTCAAAGCTCCATTTTGGTGCCAAGAGGAAACTCCATTGATGGAGGAAAATCAAGTTTGAAGAGCTCATTAGCTTCTCCATTCTCTTAAGGTAAAGAAAATGTAAGAAAAACCATGTTTCCATCATTTCTTGTACATGGCCGAAAATTCCTTCTCATGGGGCTATGTTTTTATGCCTTGTTCTAGCTTGATTTATTCACCAAGGACTAGTGGAGGTCCTATTTCATTCAATGCCAAAGTCTACCTTGAGACTTCAAAGGTAATCATCCACTTTTATGCCTTAGAACACATTTCTAACCTAGGTTTTTATTCCTTGAGGTTAGTGTATTGTTTAATACTCATATGAGTCATTGAATATTGGTTAGAACATTGGCAAAGGAAGTTTAAGTGGTGGCCGAGATCTATGCAAGAAGAAGGTCTAAGGAGGAGATTAAGATAAGCTTGAGAAAACAAGGTAAAATGCTTACCTAATGGTGGTTTAAGATTAAGGAATGAGTTTTAGATAAGTACCAATGTGGCTTAGAGCTTACATTGTGTATTGGGTTATATAACCTAAGAAAAAGAACTTAAACAAGCTTATGAACTTGTGATTAAGGAGCTAATGAGAATGAGTTAGTAATATAAGTTTAAGGTGGATTTTAAGAGCATTATAACTACTATGTTTGATGGGTGTATTTGCAGGTTGAAAGCTTTTATATGTGGGAAATTCAGTGTTTAAGTTTAAGTCATTTAAGGGCCTAAGAGCCATGTCATTTAAGAGCCTTAGTGCTATGCAATTTAAGATTATTGCAATATATTGAGTTTGTTGTGAATGAATTGGTTTGGGTGATGAGATATGATGAGAAGAACTTGATGTGTGTGAGATGGTTGAATGAGGAAAAATAATGTGTTTGGGCATGATAATATACTAGAGGAGCTATGGCGAAATTTGAGTAGAAAATAAGTGTTTAGGTGATGGTGGAGAACTAATATGACCTAGGATTTACTAGGAGTCATACAAAGGAATTTGAGTGGAAATGAGTTAACTAAGGAGTTCTTGAGGTTTAGAATGACCTAGAATGGTCTATGAGGAAATTAGAGTTTAGATGGGTGCATTGAACACACCAAAGACACGGTATGAGGAATGATAAGACTTGTGCAAATTTGGAGGAAAGGTGTATAATGCTTTAAGGTGATTTAGGTATGAACTAAGAGAGAACAATGAGAGTTCGAGAAGTTTGTGTAAGAGGTGGTGATGTTAGTGGTGGACTAGTAAGGTTTAGTTGAATGGTAATGTGTGGACTTGGGTGATGGATGTGAAAATGGTAGGAGGATATTGTAAGTCGTCAAGGAAAATGACTAGAAACGTATAAGAGGGTATGATCATGAGAATGGTGAGTAAGTTGCATAAGAGAAGTGGAAATGTCTAAGGAGGATGTTACATGGTCAGGGTAAATGAAGAACCGTGTTTAGGTGTTAAGGTGATGGAAAGAAATGTATAAGCAAGCTTAAGAGTTTAGGAGTGATGAGTAACAAGTGAAAAGAAGAGAAATTGTGCATGGACATGCAAGATGACCTTGGAAGGTTTAACAAGCAATGATGTTAAGGAGGAGTTATATGGGTAGAAAAGAAACACTTTGGTTAGTTGAAGTTTTAGACAAAATGTACAAGTTGGAAATGTAAGGAAGCATATGGCAAGTGTTAGGAATGTTTGTAAGAATTTAGGAAATGTTTGAGAAGATCTTGGGAAGTTGTTTTGGAGAGTTTGGTGGAAGTTATAAGGTGAGTTTAAGTGCCTAAATGATGTTAGATGACATTATGAGGGTTTAGGAGAAGTTTGGTAAATATTGGTTAAGTGTTTGAAGGCTTAGAAAAATGAGTGTTTTGCCTTGTCCGAACATCCGTCCGGACATGGACGTTCGGACAGGCCCTGTTGCGTGAAAATTTTCAGAGTCTCGACTTGTGTCCGACCTTGGGAAGTCCGGACACAAGTTCGGACGTGCCTGCTTCTACTTAGGATTTTCCTCGACCCATGTCCGAACTTCCGAAGTCCGGACACATGTTCGGACATGCGTCTGTTTTCAGTTTTGAGTCTCGACTTGTGTCCGAACTTGGGAAGTCCGGACACAAGTTCGGACATGCCACTGTTTTGGCCAAAAACCTTGTTTAAGGATGGGAAATGATGAGGATAATTAGGTATTGATGTTATAAGGTTGTTTAAGACATGTTTGGTGGGTAACAATGATAATTAAGTGGATGAATAAGTATAAGTGATGAGGAGAAGCGATTCACTTAAGATTAAGTTGTAAGGCTTAAGAAGTGTTAGGTTGGAATCATTAAGAGTTAAGTAAGGTAAGTGAGTTAAGTAAGTTAGCTTTATTGGAAAGGTAATTAACAACCTAAAATTGAATGAATGTTTTAGGGTTTGAGAATTTGGACTCCAGAGGAGAGTAAGCAACCGAACGACCAACGGTGAACGGTACAGTTCTCTTGTGACCTGCTTGCTAACGAGGTGTCCCTCGGCTTGTGTGCTATTTGTTTTGTGTGCTCACTAAACAAGATAAAGCATGCAACCGGAATATATTATATTTATTGTATTGTTGTGTGATGTTTGAAAACTAACACAACATACCGTGAGAACTTACTAACCAATGTTTAGTAAGGAATTGAGTGAGACTAAGGAACGCCCCCTAAGAAGGGACGATATGAACCGAAAGAGGTTAACCAACAAACAGGGTCTTGAGATTAATACTAACTGGAACTTGAGTGAGGAAATCCGGGACCGATCTCCGGTCATGCATGCTAAGGAAAGGGGGTCGTTATCTATAGCAGATTCGACCTCCGATTAAGGACTTGTCTTCGGACTTGTAGCCTAGGGCCGGTTGCCGGCTCAGCTGCGCTGGACTCCCGTCCAGAGTAGGTGGCATTAAGATGGTGCGGTGGGATCACCTAAATCCCAGGTTCGAATTAAGCTACAACCATTCCCCTCCAGGAACGGTTTGTATACTGAGATTAAGTTAAGATTGAGATTAAGGTAAGGTTAAGATGAGTTGCAACCATTCCTCTTTAAAGGATGGTTTGTATAATTAAGATTAAGATAAGGACATCCACTCCTTATTAAAGGATGGTTGTTTCTAAGATTAAGATAAGACTAAGATTGAGGTGAGATAAGGTTGGACTAAGATTAAGAGGGAACATTACTTAAGGAGTTAAATAGTTAACTCTCTAATTAAGGGAACGCATTTAAGTCGTTCATTGTGTGTGAACTTTGATTGTTCATGTCTGAGTTGTTGTTTACTGCACTTTCTATTACGTTGTGCATCTAATCAACCTCCATGCTATCGACAATTAGTCGTCGTAGCCACGTTAGCTTGGGGGCCATGAGGGGATCGTACCAGCATTCGTGCTGACCCCCTTTGGGAGCTGTTTTTACTACACAGGTACTTCAGGAAGCGGCCGTCGCGAGAGTAAGAAGAGGATACAAGTGTTAAGGGTTAAGAGTGGCCTACGAGTTGTGCATGTACACTCGTATGGCAATTTGAGTTAGTAAGATGTATAGGATGTGAGGGGGTTGTAAGAAGGATATGTAAATGGTTAAGATTGTTGTACTAATGTTCGGTATATTCTGTAGTTAGACCGTGGCAAGGTCCTGGATTGTAAAGAATTCCGCTGTGACATGTATATATATGCTGTTAAGTTACGAGACCACAATTGGATTGAGTTGGGGTGTTACACTTTCCTAATGCAACCATTGCATATCGAATTTTGTTGACTATTCCTGTTACTGTTGCATTTGCAGAAAGAAGTTTCTCGAAGCTCAAGTTGTTAAAATCATATTTGCGTTCTACAATGTCTCAAGAAAGACTTAATGGGTTGGCAATGATAGCAATCGAAAATGATCTCTTGGAGCAACTCAAGTATGAAGAACTGGTTGATGATTTTGCTTCAAGGAATTCTAGACGAATGAGTATTTTCAAGTGAACATATTGTAGGAACTATATCATAACTTTATGTTTAAGATACATTCAACAGTGTAAGAATGATGATTTTAAATGTGTAATTTAATTTAGTAATATTTCTATTTTGTATAATTTAATTTTATAACAGGCCTCATTTTAGATTTAGCACCGGGCCCCAGAAATTGTCAAGACGGCCCTGGGAGAGAGGTAGGCTAAAGTAAAGATTTTTGTCTTTTAAAGCAAATAGTACTATTTCCACATTTCCTCTTCCTTTCCTTTAGTTGCTGGCACACGGGTGAGTCACCAGCCTTAAAAACCGTTCCCCCCCCTTATAGACAAGATATTTATGGTCTTGTTTGACCAACTTATTGACTTATGTTGACTAAAGCTTAAACTAGGCACTATTTGGCACTATTCACAAATTAGTGCACAAATTTGTGAAATTTTTTGTTTCTCAATTATTTAGGCTTCCTAATGTGATACTAATTAGTACACATGTTTATTAAGGTGTAATCATGGGCATTTAGCCACTCAAAACTCATTTCTAAGACAATTTCTCAAAAAGGTGCTTTACGGAGTCTTAAAGCACATTTTGTGTTTAAGCTTGTTTTTGAGCTTGGTTTTCTTTGGTAAATTGTTTAACATGTCCATTATCATATTAATAAGTCCTTATAATGATATTTTGGTGCTAATCAAAGTCACTCCAAGCTTAGAGCACATTTTTGCTTAAATTGCCCTTATGGCGTTTTCTTGTGTTTTCCTTGGTTTAAACTGTCTACCAATGTTTCTAAGGCATGTTTTAGCCTTATTACATCATAAATTGATGTTTACTTAGCATAATTAGGTTTGGGGTATTTCAATTAATCCTAACTCTCACCGTAATCGCTTCGTAATGGTAATAAAAAAATACATTAATCACAACATTCACAGCGGAACACTCTCACTAACTAGGCGGGTGTCACAACCATCCATCCATCCATCTGCCTAACCATCCATCCACATTGATGACAGGGTTAATACAACTCATAATAAAACCATATAACTCCAAGAACTAGTGAGCAGCTATCAAGATTCAATTACACACCGGACATCACTTGTCATATCTATTATAATGATATAATCCATGATTCCTCCTACACATTGTCTAGTCAAATTTAAAGCCTTACCCAATCTAGTACTCCGGCGTCAATCATAGTATACCTGCAAAAATGTGGTTGCCAAAAGGCTCAGCACGAGGCTGAGTATGTTGAACTATATGATCCTAATTGCCTTTAGGCCACATGAGTTAATTAGCCATCTTGATTATCATGCTATCCAATTTTCATGCTATTCCAGTTTACAAGTATATATAAAAGACTGTAAAAGCGGAACGTAAACACGCAACAGTTCACCAAGTAAACACCACAAACAACATATTAATAACCATGCACAATAGTCGCCAGATCGAAATCGTAATCGCAAGTTCGTTATTCAATCGTCTGGAGCCCCGCTCCCACCAACTCTCTCATCATCCTTTGGGTGTCACGTTAGATGGATAATTCCACATTAATACCTCACCAAGTTTTAGTTATTTTGGACAGTAGTCCCATTGCCAATGATTCGAGATCATTTGGCTTCCTGACGTTTCGTGAGAAACGTCTGTGTGGCCCGAAGCCGTGTACCTACGTTAGTACCCAATGCCAACAATCTAAGACGATCATCAGATTCCTCTAGGAGGGGCTCCATGCCTGGACTCCCCTCTGGTGATCACACTGCGCAACCTGCTGGAACGGATGCAGACCGGGATTTCACCGTACATATATCACACCACCTCACCATCCACCATTCTCCATAGTTAAGTGTTTTAACCGACTCGTCATTATTAGTTGTGAGTTCATTGGAGAATACCTTTTTATTTATTCGATGCCCCGTAGGGTCTTACACATACCTATGAGAGATCTAGGTTATATTCATGTTCTGCGCCAATGCTCTAAGGTTGGTATTACCGAACCTTTCTTCCTAAGTTTTAAGTCTTGGGTAAATTGAATATTATAGACAGTGTCGTACTTTATTGTGTTATTGATAAGTGTGAAACATATAGGCTTTTTAGGGTCTAATTACCTTATAATCTGTAACAATTCAGGCAATGTTTCCCACTTATTATGTGTTTTCCTAAGATTGATGTTTTTGATATGAACTGATGCATTGTATATGTTAAATATAGGAAAAACCCAGGGAAATGAAGATTTTGCAACATACGGATTACAACGCAACAAACGGGGAACAAATCCGGAAAAAGAGACAAAATTTGGCCACGTCCGGCCAAACTCACCCGGACGCCAATCCGGACGCTCATCAAAATACACGTCCGGATCCGGACGCAAGCCGGACGAGACCCAAGATCCAGATCCAAAAGTGTTGTGTCTTGTCCGGATCCGGACACAGATCCGGACATTACCGGATATTCAGATCTAAAACCGCTGTCTCACGTCCGGATCCATACACAGATCCGGACGTCACACAGAAATGAAAAATAAAAACGCATCACGCTGATAATCAGGCTTTCGGCGCAATTATCAGCCGAGCGGCAGTTTAGCCCATACCCCAAGATAGATTAAGACGACGCCCATGCTCTTACCCAACTTACCACTAACGTATGTTTTACTTCTAAGCCTATTTAAACCCTCCTTCAGCCTTCATTTCAATTCGCACCAGACGCTTCAGTCTAACTCCTACTCTCCCTCTCTACTAATCCTTCCGTTCACGACATAACCCATCTCCATTCATTAAACCTCCTCCATAATCTTCATCTTTCACTCACGACACAACCCATCTAGCTCCATAATCTTCATCCTTCATTTACAGACACAGCCCGTATTCACGCACACCATTTAGCCACGTCCGGATCCGGACTGACCCACAACACCACGTCCAGATTAGTGTCTGACCCAACTTAGTCAGACGTCTCACAAACTTTTCCAAAATTTCCATTTTCGCTCCATTTCACCAAGTTCACTTCATTGTCGCCACATCCAACCTCCAAACCAGCATAGCACACGGACGAAGGGCGGAGCAAGCAAGAGGGTCTTCGTAACAGATGATTTCTCCCAACTCTCTCTTATTTATGCTTTCAATTGCTATGTCTAGCTAAGAGGATTTACTCTAGGGGGAAGGGATGTTGTAATTAGTTAAACTATGCATTATTTTACTGCTTTATTGAGACTATTTGGATTGTTCAGGTTAATGCTTTTAAGTGTTTTTAATAAACGTCATGAATTTATTATAAGCCCTCGAATCATGTTATGATCAGATAAGGTGATTAGCATTGACGATCCTATTAACCTGTTACCTGTGATAACTACAATCGGATAGATTACATTAGCAGTTAGGTGCTTTAGTCTAGTCCAAACCAGACTATAATATCGTGCGGTAAAACCATCTAGATAATACCTGTTAATTCTAGACTAGAATACATGCCCTGTTCTAGGTGAGCTATCTGGAATTAGGACTTAATACATAATAGATAATTGAGAATTACAAGCCGATCCAAAGTCATCGTTTAAGTAGAGGATATGCAGAACCTAGCTAGAGAACAACTCCCTGAACCTAGAGTACCGTTCACACTCCCTATCTATCGCTTTAATTTATCTGCTATTTATTTTCTTGTCTAATTATTGTCCCAACAACCAAAAAACAACCCCTCTTTAGTTACCCATTGCCGAAGGCTGGACTTATTTACCTCAAGTCCCGTGGATTGATATCTGGTTGCTTCTAAATTACTATACTACTGCGACCGGATTTTTTGCAACCCGACGGTCTATTGATTTGTTATCTTCAAGGATTAATTCTTGGTTTTTATATATCAAATAAACAGTTTGCAAAAATGTGGTTGCCAAAAGGCTCAGCACGGGCTGGTATGTTGAACTTAGATCCTAATTGCCTTTAGGCCCATGATTAATTAGCCATCTTGATTATCATGCTATTCAATTTTCATGCTGTTCCAGTTTACAAGTATACATAAAAGAATGTAAAGGGAATGTAAACACGCACAGTTTCACCAAGTAATCACCACAAACAACATATTAATAACCATACACAATAGTCCAACCAGAATCGAAATCGTAATCGCAAGTTCGTTATTCAATCGTCTGAGCCCCGCTCCCACCAACTCTCTCATCATCCTTTGGGCGTCATGTTAGATGGACAATTCCCCATTAATACCTCACCAAGTTTTAGTTATTTTGGACAGTAGTCCCATTGCCAATGATTCGAGATCATTTGGCTTCCCCGACGTTTGGTGAGAAACGTCCGTGTGGCCCGAAGCCGTGTACCTATGTTAGTACCCAATGCCAACGATCTAAAGACGATCATCAGATTCCTCTACGAGGGGCTCCATGCCTGGACTCCCTCTGGTGATCACACTGCGCAACCTGCTGGAAAGGATGCAGACCAGGATTTCTCCGTACATAATATCACACACCTCACTATCCACACATTTCTCCATAGTTAATGTTTTAACCGACTCGTCATTATTAGTTGTGAGTTCATTGGAAAATACATTTTTATTTATATCGATGCCCCGTTGCTCTTACACATACCTAGGAGAGATCTAGGTTATATTCATGTTCTGCGCCAATGCTCTAAGGTTGGTATTACCGAACTTTCTTCCTAAGTTTTAAGTCTTAGGTAAATTGAATATTACAGACAGTGTCGTACTTTATTGTGTTACCATCCTTGCTCGTATTGTAGTCCCATTAATATTGATATCCATAGCCAAAGGCGTTCGTGCACCGGTAATCAGACGCTAAATAATCGAGCAGATAACATTTCATAAGCACATGCATTTTCAGCCATATCATCTTAAGCAATTAGCACACAGTTGTCTGAACTCAAGAATCCATCAGGGTTCAAACCATAGAATCCAACATATCGTACACCAGAGAAACGCTAGCGTGAAGTATCACGCTCGCCTTTCACCTCTCGTAGCTCTCTCTCATAGCTCTAAAACATATATATATGCTAAGTGTCAATCCACTATAATTCAAACCAAATCGTATCCCCGTATAGTCACAAATCCCCCAGTATTTAACCCCTTGATTAATCATTGTTTTTATTCGGGTCTTAACTAATGTTCAGGATTAGTTATTTAATCCTTTAATTGTAGTAGTAGCTAACATGTGGCACTGTCTTATAACGTAGGATTTAGTTCTCAAACTTTTCATTTCTTTTATCCATGGATGTATATTTATATTTATACATACACATTCATATAGTCATTGTTACTATATGATATTTAGTGTAATTGACCTTTAAGTATTAATAGCCTTTGACATTTAAATTCCCACTTAAAATTTAAGTTAGTCAACTTGTCCCTCTTGGTCAATTTGGTTGACTTGGTCCATATATACAAGTCAACACTACTATATAATCCATAATATTATTCCTTGAATTATATAATTCCGTTATTTGTATAACTCTTTAAACTATAACATTTCTCCTTTTTGTAGCACTCCTCATAATTTTTGTTTACCAACTATATACATATAGTATATAAGTATATACGTAACAAAGCTACGACACACACACACACACACACACACACACACACACACACACACACACACACACAAACACACACACACACACACCACACAACACACAACACACACACACACACACAACACACACACACACACACACACACACACACACACACACACACACAAACACACACACACACACACACACACACACACACACACACACACACACACACACACAAACCACACACACACACACACACACACACACACACACACCACACACACACACACCACACACACACACACACACACACACACACACACCACAACACACACAAACACACCACACACACACACACACCACACACACACACACACACACACACCACACACACACACACACACACACACACACACACACATATATATATATATATATTCAGTTTAATGTAGTTACATGTGCATATGTATAATTAAGCATTAACCGAGATTTGTTCCATTTGTCATTTTCAAACAATGAAACTTGTATGTATATTTTCGATTTGTAGCATTATGTGAGGAGTATAAAGGCTGACGGAGTTTGTTTCAACTTAGGTTTCAAAACTACCATAAAGAGTACGTTGTACAGATATCTATATATAGTTGGATATTCACCGTGAAGAAAATAGAAGAATCATGTATATTTCTATCAATTTCAATGTTATAATGAGGAGAAGAAATTTATTACTCTAGACAAATATTTTCATTATTCCCTTTTTCAATTTCTTTCATTAATCAAATTTCGTTAAAACACAAATTAAAAACTTAAAAATCTTAACTAACTATTATTTCTATATTAACAACTCACATCTTCAATTATAGATTAATTTAACCATTACTATCTTTTTTTCTTTAAACTCTCATACACTTATATTTGCTAATTAGAGATTATTCTTTTAACTCACCCACTTACATTAATTAGGCTAGAATGATATCCAAGTCCATTAATCACATGTTAAGATCTCAACCTTAATAACATTAAGTAGTCGGTTTTTTACGTTACTACAATTTATTTTCTGTTGCCTTATATCATGATCCAATACTCCTTAATTACCTTTCAAAAATCACATATTTATTCAATTGTTATCTTATCGGTTTCATACCAATTTACCCAAAAAAGTACTAAAATTCACGAGTCACCAAATCACACACACCACGAAAACCATAAGAAAACCTTATCTTAATCTCACACTACAGCCACAGTGGTTTATATATATACTACTACTACTAACAATCAAAAACATGTAAATAAACACTTTTTAAATCTAATCCATATTTAACAATTTACCCACTTGCTCCAGAAAATTTCTTTAATTGATTTGCGTTCTTAATTATCCCAAAAATTTATGTAAAGGTTTAACATTAACTAGCAACCTTCAAAAAGGTGGAAGACACATATTGGAGCCACATTAATAATGATGCATTGTGGTGCGGTGCAGATGATCATCATTGGTCAATTTTGATACAGCTATGTGCTAACTATTGAGAGTAATAGGAGATAGATGAAGAGGAAGTAAAATATGTTTGATTGATGACTTCAATAACTGCTTACAACAACGCCCTCCATATATAATGGTAGCAAGTGACTCTTGGATGCTACTCTTTGAAAGGGTGTGACTCTACATAGAGACATATCTTTACAAACATGACTCTTGATAATAAACATAACTCTTGAACAATTAAGTTATATTTTTAACACTCCCCCTTAAATTTAATTTGTTCATGACTCCTAACATAGAATGTAATTTACTAAATACGTCTTTCTTCAATGTATTCATGAAAATATATGCGACTTGATCATGGGTCTTCACGAACTTCGATTGTACTTCATTGACTGTAACATAATCACGGATGAAATGAAACTTCGTGCCAATGTGTTTGCTCCTGTCATGAAACACTGGATTTTTTGCTAGAGCAATAGCCGATTTATTGTCAACATAAATCTCTGTCGCCTTTTCTTGAGAAGTCTTCAAATCTCTTAACATTCTTCTCAACCATATGGCATGACAAACACATGATGTGGCATCGACATATTCAGCTTCACATGTGGAGAGTGTGACAATCGGTTGCTTCTTTGAACTCCACGAAAATGCTGTATCTCCCATGTAGAATACAAAACCTGTAGTGCTCTTTCTATCATCAATATCTCCTGCCCAGTTACTATCACTATACCCAACAAGTTTGTAGTCATCAGAGGATGAATAAAACAATCCATAATTGATTGTTCCCTTTAGATACCGAAGAATTCTTTTATCCGCTTTAAAGTGAATCGTTGATGGAGACTCCATGTAGCGACTATGAGCCCAACTCCAAAAAGAATATCCGGCCTTGTGCTTGTCAAATACCTTAAACTTCCAATAAGACTTTTGAAAGTCGTAGGATCTACCTTTTCTCCTTCATCGTTCTTTGATAACTTTGTGCCACATTCTACTAGTGTACATATTGGATGGCAATCTTCTATCTTGAATTTCTTCAGCACCTCCCTTGCATAACTTTCTTGTGAGATAAAAACTCCATCTTCCTTTTGCTTTATCTCAATACCAAGATAATAGGACATAAGACCAAGATCTGTCATCTCAAATTCCTTAGTCATGATTTTCTTGAACTCACCAAACATTCTTGGATTACTTCCGGTAAATATCCGGTCATCAACATATATGCAGACAAGTAAGATATCATCATTCTTACATATCTTCACATAGAGGGCTGATTCATGTGGGCACTTGATGAAACCATTATTTTGAAGATATTTGTCAAGCCGGATGTTTCATGCTCTCGGTGCTTGCTTCAAACCATACATTGCTTTCTTTAATTTCAATACTTTCCTTTCATGGCCTTTGACTACATAACCTGGAGGTTGTACAACATACACCTCCTCTTCAAGCACTCCATTCAAGAATGCTGATTTTACATCCATCTGATAAATTTTCCACTTCTTATGGGCAGTGAGAGAAACAATCAACCGAATGGTTTCTAATCGGGCAACGGGGGAAATACTTCACCATAATCAACTCCAGGACGTTGACTGTAACCTTTGGCTACTAACCTCGCCTTATAGCTTTCTATTTCTCCTTTTGGGTTCTTCTTCAACTTGTAAACCCATTTAAGACCAATAGGTTTTTTGCCTTTTGGCAAGGTCACAAGATTACAAGTATCATTTTTCTTAATGGATTTGATCTCTTCATCCATGGCTATCCTCCATTTCTCCCCTTTCATTGCCTCTTTGAAACCAAGAGGTTCACAATCTGTAAAATGACAGTAAAGAGTACATTCCTCTTCTTTTTCTTGTTGATCAAGTTCCCTATAGATATCTTCAAGTCTTCTCATCTTCAATGGTTCACTAGAATTTTCATCTGAGGAAGAAGGTAATGTTGTTGCAGAGGATGTCTGTGTGGGCGTGACAAGTGATGATGATTGTTGTGGAATTACTGGTGTCGCAGGCTCAGGATTTGGTTCATCCTCTTGAACTTCATCATTGGCGAGTGAGAAGAAACTATATTGCTTCTTATCATCATCATTCCAATCCCAGACTTCTTCGTTGAAAATAACATCCCTGCTCACCAATATTTTTCCAAGACATGGTGTTATACCCAAAATTTTGACCCCCCTGGTTAGGGTCTACAAGGTTTTGGTGGGCATTTAATCGAGTGATGAGGGATTTCGGCTCGATCGGCGCCTCCCAGAGCATGGGGAGCAGCTTCGTCATTGTCAGGGGTGTTTTCGTAATTTTTAAGGCTCCTAAGACCTCCTATAGGCTTTCTCTCTCCTCCAAAGGACGCCCAAATCAGCTTGAAATGCTTTGATATTTTAACCCATGGTGGAGGATGACATTCTAAGCATAATGGTGTTGGAATTTTGATTTTTCGAATTTCCAATAATTTTCTAGCAATTTCTGACTGAATCTGACGAGAAATTCAATATAAAAATATTCCAACATTTAAAAAATTTGGTTCCACCTCAGAAAATTCATAATATCCATCCTTGACATGTGGTTAAAATTTCACAGCAAAATTCCTTTGGGAAGTCTTTTAATTAAAATACCAAAAAATCTTACTTTTACTAGATTTTCTTTATCTTTAAGAAAGTCTATATAAGGGGATAGGTTTTTGGATAAAATCAGAATCTCATAACCTCAAGAACCCTAGACTCTCAAAGAAGGCGGCCGTCTCTCTCTCTTCACGTTTTTGAACTCCAGACCCACAATCAAACACCGAAATCTCACCAAAATCAACACCAAAACACATTTTTTCAACTCCCACAACATCATCAATCATCAAACATCAATCAAACCACCTCCAAAACGTGAAGAACAGCAAGAACAACCAACAACCAGAAGCTTGGTTCGAAAACCTTTCGGGTCTGCCATCAACGGAGCACTCGACGAATCCCGGTGTGAAGAATCGTTGTGAATCCTTCTACGCTTTTGTATTGCTGTTTGTTTAAGCTTCTATCCAATAACTTGTTTACCAAGTTTCGTGGTTAATTCGAATTCAAATTGAAAACTTTCAGTCACTAACGTCTTGTACATCTTTCAGGCTACACACCCATAAAATTTGAGTTCAAAACACCCTCGGGAACCCTCGGAAAACCCCTGTCTGTGGGTGGTCCGTGACCTCGGACCTATGGTCCGGGACCACGGACGGTTTGTCCGTGGCCACGGACGCCCACGGATGGCGGTGGGATTTTAAAAATTCAAAATTTAGGTTTTTTTAATATTGTCCGGGCCCACGGACAGCTTGTCCATGGCCCTGGACTTTGCAATTTTTTGTTTTTCATTTAATTTCGATCCTTCTGTATAATTAGGTTAACTGGGGTCCGTGGTCTCGGACATGGGGTCCGTGGCTACGAACGTAAGCAAAATTCGACCTAATTCTGCCTCGGAAACCCTAGTTTAGGTTGCTTTTAATTTCACTTTAATTTTCTGTCAAAAAATGCTAAAAACACAAAAAAACAGAAGCTCACGCACTTAGGTTAAAACGACTCGTAATAAGCCGTAAATAAACCAAGTAGAGGAAAAACGACCTAGGAGGGGTAATGAAAGTAATTTGAACCCTAAATAAGTCGAATATCAAGCCCCCGAACCCGAAATCTCCTTTCCTAATTTGATCTAGGTTAAAATTAGGTGGCGACTCATAATAGGTTCCAGTGAGCTAGCTTAGGTTTTAATAATTATTGTTATAAGACATAGTTATTAATCTTAGGCTATAAGTGGACCTAAAACCCGACTAGGTCCTAATCAACTTAATCAACATAGGATAGGGTTTAAAATCGAGGCTCACAGACTGGCGACTCTGTTGGGGACAAACTTCTTAATTTTAACTTGTTTTTAATTTTCAGAAAGAGGGCTTAACTTGAAAATGTTTATTTATGGATTTTACTATGTTGCTTGTTTACTTCTGTGCGCACCTTAATTTTTGCACCCTTGCATCATATGAGAGCAAGGGACCACGCAAACCAATTTCACCCCGGGACCCGTTTGAGGGTCCCCTGTCAGGGACTCACACCTTTTAGGTGATGTGAATAAGTGGGGGAAAAGAGGAGGGTGTCGTCTAACCACACCCCCTTAATACCTGGGCTTTAGCCCCAAGCATTTTCCTGGTAGTACCCTTACCTAGCCCATTGTTTGGTCAGTCAAAGACCCGACCATAGACGCACACCTTCTGGTGATGTGAAAAAAGTGGGGGAGCCCAAAGAGGATAGCGTGCAAGCCCTATTCCTTTGTGGTGACCTGGGCCAGTGCCCCAAGCATCTCTCCGGATTGATCCATACCCATTAATCAAGGTCGTCGGGTGAGGACATTTTGAATTTGTGAGGAACCTTGTTTGCTCTTGTGATTGGCCCATGATTAGACATAGAACGGATAGGGAATCACCCCACAGTTGGCCCAACCCAGTTCGAAGTCCCAGTTGTTTGTGTGCTGATTGATACCCTATATGTGTTTTCTTTTCTTGACAGAAACAGGAAAAAAAATCCATGGCCCACTGCTTCGAATTCAACAAGTCCTGTGACAGAACTATGAAAGATGTGTTCAACTGGTCAAAGAAGGTCAACAAGTTGTCTATCCTCCACACTTTGGCATATCTATCCCAAACACGATTGCACGAAGATTTCCTGAGAGCGGCTATTAACCATTGGGATCCGGTTGAACATCTTTTCAAGTTTGGAGATAACGAGCTAACTCTGCTGCCTGAGGAATTTGATGCACTTCTAGGGGCCAATACCCTAGCTAGCCCAGTAGTACCGAACTTGACACCCTCACCGGTCGAGGTTTATTCTCATTTGCTTGGGCTAAGTCCGGCCCAGTTGCTAGGAATGGTAGGGCCCGAGGGATTACTAGTGGAAACCCTTTCAGACTTCATTACCTCTGAGATCTCCCTGGAGCACAAGAGGAATTTTCTCGATCTCGCATTGCTAGCAGTCTACCTCTTTAGAACCCCGTACATGGCTATACACCGAAAAGTTTTCCCTTTGCTTCTACAGGTTCGAGCTGGTTTCGCCTTGGGACCATTGGTAGTTGCACAAATTATTTAGAGTCTGGATTCATGGCCCAAGTGAAAAGATACCCCCTACTTCTTCGAAGGAAGCATTTACCTTCTGCAAGTTTGGCTTTTTGAGCGGCTCAAGCTGATTCCTGAGTACAACCAGACGTTCACGATTCAGCACCTCCCTAGAAGACGCACCCCCGAGGAACCGGTTAACGGATGGCCGGCTTTCTTGAACTCTATTCAGCAGGGACATCAGGTCCGATGGACAGTCTCGGCTTGGAAAATTGAAGGAGTTCGAGTGTGTGGAGGTTATTACGGAGGGATCTCGTTACCTGGTTTTGAGAACTTTCATGTCATTCACCCGTGGCGTTCCAGCCGTCAGATCGGGCGAGCCCAAGACTGACCCAAGGGTTTGTTATATGAAGCGCCAAGGAAAGCATACGATCATGAGGCTCTTCATACGATCATGATGGATCGACTCGAAGGGGAAGTTCAAGTGGTGAAGCCCCTAGCACTTGAAGACTTGGAGCTCTCAGCAAGTTATCGGAAATGGCTATACGGTCGAAAGGAGGAGGTGGATGCATTCAAACGAAGAAAGGAGGGGGTAGCCGAGCCAAGAGTTGTCAAGAGGAAGCTTGCGTTTTAGACACTTAATCCTAGGAATTTTCTGTTTTCTTAGAACTCAATAAATTGTTCTTCTTTTAATTTCGAGATGAATAAAGAGAATACTTTGTTTTGTTTGGTTTTCTTTTAATTTAAATCATTCAAGTTTCGAATATAAAAAAAGATGGTGTCCGTGACCCCGGACGCGCCGTCCGTGGCCCCGGACGTTGACTCAGACGCGCCCGTTTGACCTCCAAGCGACACCGTTTCACTTAGTAGTCTTCCCAACCCGATTCAAATCGGGATTTCGCCCAAATTTGAACATTTTTGTTCCAGCAACTTCCATTCTCAAACCCTCAACTTCTCTTCCATATCTCACTCATTTCTTGACCAAATCACTCCATTCCACCGTCATTTTGCTCACAAAACATTCCTCTTTCAATTCTGAGCATTTCCATACCAATATATCCTCGTTTCGAGCACTTACAGAGGCTGAAACTCGCGTCCGAAGCCAAGTCCGGGGCGGACTTTCGAAGGCCAGATTCGTGCAGCTCTCAACTTCCAATCCAAAATATTCTTCCACCATTGTATTTGGGTAAGTTTTCTCTACATTTTGACTGCTCATTTGTCCATTTTGGTGAAGAAACGAAGAAAAACGACATGTGGAGCTAGGAAGAAGACGACAATGGTGGTTCTCGGGTCAAATTTTCGAAGTTTGATTTTTTATGTTTTAAATGGCCAACTAGCTTTAAAAGGACATTTTAAAACGTGAAAAGTTTGTTTGGAAGGTAAAAACTGCTTGTAACTGCCAAGAGTCGCCCGTTTTAGTTTAGTGCGTTTTAAGTGCGAAATGTGGTTTCTCGCGTTTCTAGCTCGGGGAATGTTTAAAATTTGCATGAGTTGTAACACCCCTACTATTAATACAGTCATTAGCGTCCAATCTCCTTACTAATCAGATACTCGCAGCGGATATATATACTTACATACAATGGGTGATACAATGCCGTTAGTCACCCACGTGACTAACAAGGCTACTGATTCTACATACAGCATCGGTCTGATGGACCGGAATCCCGAGTACTACAAATCTACAATGCATTCTCCATTTACCAAATGCTACTACAATCTCCATTCAATACAATACTCCAAGCACAATACAACATAATCTACATACCGAGTTTACTAAGATCCTTATACAATGTACTATCTCTTTAAGGTTCATGCATACTCGCTAAGAGACTACTTGCTACCCGTTCCTCACACGCTACTTACTTCCAAATATCAGGATGTGCCTCCGGTCTCTTCCTTGACCATATTCGTTTCGGGTACCTGCACACTAAAAAAATGTCCCCCGAAGGGGTCAGCTTTCGCCGAGCATGATAACCGCATACCCCGCGTACTAGTGAGGGTACGCCGACCACTTGGTCGAATACATGCGGTTCATTTTCATACAGCATACATGCATACATGCTCTTATACACAATACATGAATACTTACGCAAGCATACACACATACACTTCATTACATACATGGAGTACAATATAACCATCAAATACATACTTACCTTCTTCCGAATGCATATACCCAATACATACACAATTTACAATACGGGTTAGCTTCATTGGTCCACCCGGGTTAATCGGGTGGAGATTACTCTTTTACTCATTACTTCATACATACGCATACATACTCATTCTCATACGCATACATACTTACTTACTCTTACTCTTACTCATGTTAAGTCGTCGGGACCTCCGGCCCGGGGACTACTCCGTCCCACCACCGGGATTTACTTGGTTCACCAATCCAGGATGCTACCCAGTTAAGGGATTTGGGCCGTGGACCAGCTTACGAACCAGGAATCGGATCCAACCTCTTGTGTCACCTCATCCTCACGCGTGGCCGAAGCTATATCGGACTTGTACTCATTCCAATTTACTCACTTAAGTTAGGAGTTAGCTAGTTAGGAATTAGCACAAGTCAACATTCAAGCCACATTTACAAGTACAAGGCCCAAATATCATTCATACGAAATATAATACATAAGAAGTACAATACAAGATTCATTTACACCATATCATCCTCCATACATTTCATGAATTATACAAACTATTGTTCAAGAGAAATATACCAAGAACAATATACGCAAACACAAGTAAGTGCAATATAGTCCGATTCGTGCATTTATCTTATTAGGTGATCAAGTAAGCACACAAATCGGGGTAACCAGATTAGGATACAGGGCATGAAGAAATCATACCTTTCACCGTTGTACTTGTATCCCAACGTTCCTCCGGTATTCACAATTCAAATCTATGATATACTTACATTCAAATGATTAATCTAACTATTATTACTTAATTCGTACTTCTATGTCCTCACACTTCTTAACTTACACATTACTATTTACTTTCTTTACCTAAGGTTTACTTTCTTACTTAACTTAGGTTTACTTCCTTACTGTACTGTATATTTGGATATACATACATAACATATATATATACATATATATATATATCTCTTATTATTTAAAATATATTTTTTTTTTTTGTCAGGACCGGACTTGCGACCGACCTTGCAAGTCCGGTCCATTCCCAGTAGCTATCTATACCGGAAATTCTGGCCCGACCGAACTGCAAGTCCGGTCGCAAGTTCTGTCCTATTCCAGTAGCTATCCTCGGGAAATTTTTCTGGCCGACCGACTTGCATGTCCGGTCGCAAGTCCGGTCGATTCCAGTAGGTACAGGATGGAAATTTTTTTCTGGCCGACCGAACTGCAAGTCCGGTCGCAGTTCGGTCGATTCCAGTAGGTTACAGACGGGGAAAATTTCTGGTCCGACCGAACTGCATTCCGGTCGCAAGTCCGGTCGATTCCAGTAGCTTCTTTCCCCGTGGTAAGTCTTTGTAATTCTGGGCTCGACCGAACTTGCAAGTCCGGTCGCAAGTTCGGTCCGGCCCAGTATTTGCATTTTAAATTCTGTTTTCAGTCCTCTCTTTCACCCATTACTTCCCCATTGTTCCTACACTTAATCCCACATGTTTTAACACTAATTAAACCTCCTAATACTCCTTAGTTCATTCACCAGATCCATTACTAAATCCATCAAACAACTTACACAATTCCTTACTTCCTTTCAACACTACAATAGTTTCTCCAAGTAGTTTTTGCTACAGATTTTGGGTTCTATTTCCTCCATGCATAGTTCCCTCTCCTATGCCATCTTACCATCCCAATTCATTTCCAAGCAACTACAATATCTACACCAAGTCCAACTCTCCTTTTTACCAATTCTTACACACTAACCTTTCATAACTTCTCCATACATTCTTATACCCTTTTGCTACAGATTTTCACACTTACACTCCCTCTACATCTTTCTACATCTCCCTCTTCTATTGGCATTCTAACACTCCTAATGTATTAGAATACATTATTCATCTCTCTCAACTTACCCACTGTTTTCCTTGATCAAAATCTGTTACACATACCCACCTTAGTCACCTAGTTTCTAACACACTAATGTTCCATTCCTAGGTAAATTTCGCCATAGTCTCCCCTATAATTTATACCCTCACCACATGTTATAATTCATATCTCAACACTCATTTTACCTGTTTCAATAGACATCAATATACAAGCTCCCATGTACATTACCAATACTAAAACAACACTTAGAATTCCTGCACTTAATAACTCATTTCCAATCTGTTTTGACAAGTTTCAAAATGTCTTTTAAAGGTTTCAAAACACTTATTTTCTTCTACACATTACGCTACCATACCATCTCCCATTTTACCATGCACATTTTCATTTCCAACTCTGTTACACATCATTTACAAAGCTACTCAAAGGTGAGCATAATTTACCTTCTTCCTCTTCTAGTTTCTTTCTCTCCCTCCTTGCCCCCTTCTTTCCTCTTCCTCTCCTCTTCTCACCGGTTTGTAAACCATTTCTAACACTACAACCCATTCACATATACATTTCAATACACCATTTTAATACTAAAACTAACCCTAACCATTATATAAGTTCTAATATAGGTTTAGGGTTTAGAAAATTTATTACCTTACAAGGGTTCAATGAAGCTTGGAGTGGTTCAAGAACAAGGTTTCCAACTCCTTCAACAAGCCAAAATCGGCTAGAACACAAGAGACCAACAAGGGTTTAGTCTAGATTTTCGTTTTGCCCACAAGAGCTAGAAAAAGATGGAGTTTTCAAAATATTTACTTAGAAGAACAAGGAGAAGGAGGGCCTTCTAATGGTGGTGTTGAAACTCCAAATGGGGTATACCCATAAAACGAAAGTGCTTGTTTTTGGATTTTGGAAAGGTGGAAATGTAGCTCTTGGTGAGAGGATTACAATGGTGGTATTTTATAATTTTTGGAGAAGTTTGGAGAGAGTTACAAAGGAGAGAAGTTGAGTTTTTGTGTGAGTCTTCAAAACTCCATGAAAATCGCATGGGTTGAAGAAGGAGGAAAAGAGAGAGTGAGGGAGGGGGATCTTACGTGAGAGAAGAGAATGAGATAGGAGAGAGAGTGGTAAAGTGAGGTGAGTGTTTACTTTTTGATTTTTAATTGCTTTTGTCTTTAGCTAATAAGAGAGTAGGGTGTGTGTGGTATATATGTAAAATCGGACACACACAGCAACTATGGGGGTTTTAAAATTTTATTTACAATATTGGACACATAAGTTTGTGCTATTTATACTTCTACCCCACAACTTCCCGTTTTTGACAGTTTTTACTAAACTCTCGTTTTATTGATTTTATTGGTCCTAAAGCTTCACTAATATTTATTAATGATATTTAGTTGACCAAAATTGTTACGAGTCTATTTGACCCGCTTAAAGACACGTTTTCCCGGTTACCTCGAAAACGCGCTTTAATGATCATTAGTGATTTTAATCCATTTTAAGGATCCGTTTTCTTCGGGATTTGTTCCCTAGTATTATTTAGACTTAATTAAGCCTTTAGAATCCTTAGAACACGCTAACCGAGGTCTCATACCTCCTATGGTTATTTAACGCTTATTTAGCGTTTTTCACTTTTAAAGTGTTTCCTTATTTCTTTTGGATTTATTTTTCCTTACCAATATTACTTAGGCATTATTAGCCTTTAATTACGTATTAGGTTAATCTTAATCCCTATATTTAAGTTCGGGGTATTTCATGAGTGGTAGATCCTAGGACTGATTATATGGTGTGGAGTGCATTTGAAAGCACGGGATTCATGAAAATTTAGGGGAAGCTCTGCCAAATTTCTTGCAGAATTATATGTCTTTTATTTTTGTTGAATCTTTAGGCACATCATGGAAGGTCGCAGGAGTTCCCGTAGGGTAGCTGAGGGTGGGGCATCAGGCTCTCAGCCACGTCGCAGGCGCCGCAGAGAGACATCTCCTACATATGACCATACCCGCTTCAGGGGGGTTCGTCAGGAGCGCTGGTTTTATGAGAATTAGGATATTTCCATCCAGCAGGAGCGCCTCTTCAGCGATGAGGTAATTGCCACTTTCGATCTCGATCACCTGTTTCAGCACCTTCACTGGGTGGGGTTGCTCACTTGCCCGAGGAGTTATATCAGGGAGTTAGTCATAGAGTTCTATGCTAACTTGGACCAGGATGAGACCGGGGCCATTGTATCCTATGTGCGTGGTCAGCCCATCACTGTAGGCTTAGAGGATTTTATGCACTTTTACGGCCTACATCCTAGCGACCCTGAGCATAGAGGGTTCGAGATGATAGCAGCGTCAGAGAGTGAGGCGCGCCAGTTCTATCTGCAGCACTCTACTCTGTCGGAGCGTGTTCGTTCTTCCACGAGGGATCAGCCAAGGAAGCAGGTGATCCTCCCCTCCGCTTTACCTACTGCTCTTGACAGGGTGTTATTGGATGTCTTGTCCCGTAACGTGCTACCGAAAGCGCGTAATGACGTCTCCGCTTGCTACTGCTTCCTTATGAGGTACATTCAGCATCCACCTGACTCAGAGGAGGGCTTGATCCCGTTGTCGGTTTTGATGAGAGACCACCTGATGGTAGCAGCCCGGGCCGGTCGCCATGCCTTAGTTTACCCGAGTTTCATCCAGTGGCTATGCGAGTGCGCACAGGTCCCGATGGGGGATGACAATTGGGAGCCTCCATATCCTACCTACACCATGGAGATGCTGAGGTCCCTTGGCTACTCAGCCGATCAGGGTTGGGCCTTCCCACAGCAGGCCAGAGTCTTCTCTCAGAGACCAGTCCGGCCCAGGCAGAGACAGCAGGCACCAGAGCCTGAGGACGTCCCCCACCACGAGGACCCGTTAGGAGGGTACACCTACCAGGGTGAGGGATCGAGCTACATGGGTACTGAGTACCCTATACCACTTTCCTCCTACTATGCCTTACCCGCTCCGCCACCACAGCCAGCCACACTTGAGAGCTTGCAGAGGGACATCCAGTCTCTCCACATCACCCAGGGTCGCATGGAGCGTAGGCAGATGCACATGGAGGGTCGCATGGATACTTTCATGGCTCACATGTATTCAGTGTTCCCACGTCCACCTCCTCCAGGGCAGTAGTTTTAGGGTTTGTGTTTTCTCTAGGTGCTTCATGCCCTTTTTCGTTTGTATCGTTCGACATGAGTTTTCGTTTGGTGTTTTTGTGCTTTGACATTTGTTGCATGTTTCATTTAATGTTATTTGAGAAACCTCCTGCATGTAAAAAAGTCGTTGTCCACTATCACAAGTTAGTTATGCATCTTTGTCGTCAAAACAAGATAAAAGCGGGTCATCTCGTTATTTCACCCGTGTGTCTTACCACTTTGCCTTTCCACCACTTCACCAAAGTTTAAACTAGAAGAAGCCTCGAAACAAGAAAAATAAATCATTCAGCGATCCCCCCATCACCACTCACCACCACTGTTTACCACCACACATGCAATCACCATCCACAAGTAATTTGGGCATTCTAAGGCTCGTCAAGTAAACCCCACAACAATACTGGGGGCAATCTGAGTTAAGGAACGATAACGTTTGTTTATTTCGTGCAAGCAAGTCTCTGAGTGAACGTTTCGCGAGAGTGCCTTGAGCGGTAAAACCAAGAGCGGAAGAGCGTGTCATTTTACACGACTCCAGAGAGGCTACATTCAAAGGTGAGGTAAACGGCATGACTCCAACCGAAGGAGATAATTTGTAAATTTACGCTTAAACCAGTGAAAAGTAACAAAGAACAGATACACAACTATTAGGGATGACGAAGCACCTAGGTATAGCACCACACAGCCAAAAAGCTTGTGAACCCTGACATTACACCCTAGGCACCCCCGCTGAGCTTTTCATATATGACCTCTTTTACAACACTACAAGCTCCACAAATAAGCCAGCCAGTGATGAATAACCGACCCGGTGACCAAAGGAAGCAAGGAGCCCGACTTCCGAACAACAACTTCACAAGTCCAAAGAAGCAAAATTGCTACCAGCATGACGAAGCGATCCGCAAATGGTCCCAAAGTGACACAGGATCCAAACGATCTAACATCAAAAACAGCTCTCAAAGTTCAAAACCGGGAAACACAAGAACCCCGAAGGAAAGGAGATTCAAGGAAGGCAAACTTGAAAAGCCTCAAAGAAATCCAAAATCGGAAAAAAGAAAAAAGATGCAAGGTACAATCCAGAAGTTCCAGGCCCCAAGTTCATTAGCGAAGTCATCACGAAGTAGCCAAACGACTTCAAGGCAAAGAAGACAAGTCCGAGAGACGGTGCAAGTTGCAGCTTTGGTCATCCTTAAAGTTCCACATATTCTAAACATTCCTCCATTACCTTGTTGTCATTCATCACAACCCATGGCCACGTTATAAGCTCAAAAGACTTCCGACTTAGTAGTTGTGTATCCAATCGAGTGAAAGTAACAGGTTGAACACGTAAATCTAACAAATGTCAAATTCAATGGTTGAGAAGTTATGACCGTAAGTGAGAAACGAGTGCAAACACCAAACACGTCGAGTGTAGGTTAAGAAGCACCACATCAAAACATAAGCCTTGACCATGTGAGGACGAGACTTGTTCGCACGTTTGGCCAAAGGAAATACTGGGGGCAATCGATCGGAATGATCGATCGCCATGAACTCTAACTCAGATTGCCTTAAGAAAGAATACTGGGGGCAATTGTTGGTTCCAACAATTGCAACAACAACACCGATTGAGGCCCAAAAGTCCAAAACCCAAAGGTTCAAACCATTCTCACATCCCACAGGCCCGTCCTAAGCCCTACCTCCACATCCAAACATTCACAGGCCCGTCTTAAGCCCTACCTCCACATCCAAACATTCACAGGCCCGTCTTAAGCCCTACCTTCACACCCAAGCATCCGTAGGCCCATCTTGAGCCCTACCATCTTCAGATTTAACATAAACCCTAATCTTTCTACATCCATTTAGACCCATCATACATTTTACTCACTTTCACTTAGAACAACCATCTTTAGGCTCGTCATAAGACCTAGAACCGTCCTTTAGTCCCGTCATAAGACCTAGAACTGTCCTTTAGGCTCGTCATAAGACCTAGTTGCATTCCTTCCTTAGGCTCATCATAAGACCTAGATCCAACCTTTAGGCTCGTCATAAGACCTAGATCCTTCCTTAGGCTCGTCATAAGACCTAGAACCGTCCCTTAGGCTCGTCATAAGACCTAGTTGCACTTCCTTAGGCTCGTCATAAGACCTAGAACCGTCCTTTAGGCTCGTCATAAGACCTAGAACCGTCCTTTAGGCTCGTCATAAGACCTAGAACCGTCCTTTAGGCTCGTCATAAGACCTAGTTGCATTTCCTTAGGCTCGTAGTAAGACCTAGCATTACCTTTTAGCTTACCCACTCTCATCAAACACATTACATTCATCTCATTCATATAGGCTCGTCATAAGACCTAGCTGCATTATCCAGGCGCGTCACAAGACCTGGCGACAGAAAGTTGGCGAGGTGATGGCAATAAATCCTCCTTTTGCGATGTCAACTCATTTTTGGTATCAACGAATGGTGGGCAAAGGCAATAAGTCCCCAGGGTTTTTACCAGGAGTTATCCCTGCACACCGGCTTGGGGGGCGATGGCAATAAGTCCACATTGGGTCCAGCCAGGAGCATTAGCACGGGTTTCGGTCCCCAGAAGCATCCGAGCATCATCAGCATCATCATCAGCATCATCAGCATCATCATCAGCATCATCATCAGTATCATCAGCATCATCATCAGCAATATCATCAGCATCATTAGCATTTCAGCATTCCTGCATTTGCATACCATCCCATTTTCACATCCTAGGTAGTCAACGCCTTAGAATCGCTTGACATCGCATCATTTCATTTATTACAGGTAGTCAACGCCTTAGAATCGCTTGACATCGCGTCATTTCATTTATTACAGGTAGTCAACGCCTTAGAATCGCTTGACATCATTTCATGTATTATAGGTAGTCGACGCCTTAGAACCGTTTGACATTGCATTATTTCATTTTTTTTCACTTATAGGTAGTCAGCGCCTTAGAATAGCTTGACACATTTTCACTTATAGGTAGTCAGCGCCTTAGAACCGCTCGACAGCGTTTTGTTGCTTAGGCAGTCAGCGCCTCCGAATAGCTGGACGTAGTCAACGTGGTTTCGAACAACATGGAGGATTTTGGTGAAATCCAAAATTTTGGGGCATCATTCAAGCATCAACCAGACTTTTCACATCCATTACAAAGTCTAGTTGACGGGGGGCAATCTGTTATACCCAAAATTTTGACCCCCCTGGTTAGGGTCTACAAGGTTTTGGTGGGCATTTAATCGAGTGATGAGGGATTCCGGCTCGATCGGCGCCTCCCAAAGCATGGGGAGCAGCTTCGTCATTGTCAGGGGCGTTTTTGTAATTTTTAAGGCTCCTAAGACCTCCTATAGGCTTTCTCTCTCCTCCAAAGGACACCCAAATCAGCTTGAAATGCTTTGATATTTTAACCCATGGTGGAGGATGACATTCTAAGCATAATGGCGTTGGAATTTTTGATTTTTCGAATTTCCAATAATTTTCTAGCAATTTCTGACTGAATCTGACGAGAAATTCAATTTAAAAATATTCTAACATTTAAAAAATTCGGTTCCACCTCAGAAAATTCATAATATCCATCCTTGACATGTGGTTAAAATTTCACAGCAAAATTCCTTTGGGAAGTCTTTTAATTAAAATACCAAAAAATCTTACTTTTACTAGATTTTCTTTATCTTTAAGAAAGTCTATATAAGGGGATAGGTTTTTTGATAAAATCAGAATCTCATAACCTCAAGAACCCTAGACTCTCAAAGAAGGCGGCCGTCTCTCTCTCTCCACGTTTTTGAACTCTAGAGCCACAATCAAACACCAAAATCTCACCAAAATCAACACCAAAACACATTTTTCAACTCCCACAACATCATCAATCATCAAACATCAATCAAACCACCTCCAAAACGTGAAGAACAGTAAGAACAACCAACAACCGGAAGCTTGGTTCGAAAACCTTTCGGGTCTGCCATCAACGGAGCACTCGACGAATCCCGGTGTGAAGAATCGTTGTGAATCCGAAGGTAAAACAGGTAGAAATTCCACTTCCCTAATTCTCTACGGTATTATCTGTCTTGCCTCAAAATTTAGGCTCAAACTAACCCTTCTACGCTTCTGTATTGCTGTTTGTTTAACCTTTTGTCCAATAACTTGTTTACCAAGTTTCGTGCTTAATTCGAATTCATATTGAAAACTTTCAATCACTAACGTCTTGTACATCTTTCAGGCTACACACCCATAAAATTTGAGCTCAAAACACCCTCGGGAACCCTCGGAAAACCCCTGTCCGTGGGTGGTCCGTGACCTCGGACCTATGGTCCGGGACCACGGACGGTTTGTCCGTGGCCACGGACGCCCACGGACGGTGGCGGGATTTTAAAAATTCAAAATTTAGGTTTTTCTAATAATGTCCGTGGCCCCGGACTTTGCAATTTTTTGTTTTTCCTTTAATTTCGATCCTTCTGTATAATTAGGTTAACTGGGGTCCGTGGTCTCGGACATGGGGTCCGTGGCTACGGACGTAAGCAAAATTCGACCTAATTCTGCCTCCGAAACCCTAGTTTAGGTTGCTTTTAATTTCACTTTAATTTTCTGTCAAAAAATGCTAAAAAACACAAAAAAACAGAAGCTCGCGCACTTAGGTTAAAACGACTCGTAATAAGCCGTAAATAAACCAAGTAGAGGAAAAACGACCTAGGAGGGGTAATGAAAGTAATTTGAACCCTAAATAAGTCGAATATCAAGCCCCCGAACCCGAACTCTCCTTTCCTAATTTGATCTAGGTTAAAATTAGGTGGCGACTCATAATAGGTTCCAGTGAGGTAGCTTAGGTTTTAATAATTATTGTTATAAGACATAGTTATTAATCTTAGGTATAAGTGGACCTAAAACCCGACTAGGTCCTAATCAACTTAATCAACATAGGATAGGGTTTAAAATCGAGGCTCACACATGGGTTGTAAAGCTTGTATCCTTTGGATTTCTGATCATAGCCAACGAAAATGTACTTCTTACTTTTGTCATCAAGTTTTCTCCTTTCTTGATCAGGAACATGCACATGGGCAATGGATCCAAACATCCTTAAGTGAGACAAATTTGGCTTGAAACCACTCCATGCTTCTTGAGGGGTCATGTCATAAACGCTTCTTGTTGGATAACGGTTGGATAGATATACTGCACAATCCACCGCTTCAGCCCAGAATTCTTTTGGCATGTCCTTACTCTTCAACATACTATGAGCCATATTAAGAATGGTTCGATTCTTTCTTTCTGCCACCCAATTTTGTTGAGGAGACCTTGGAACTGTCAGAAACCTTCTAATGCCATTCACTTCACAAAATTCATTAAATTCATGTGAAGTAAATTCACCACCTCTATCTGTTCTCATTGACTTGATATAATATCCACTTTGATTTTCAATGAAAGACTTGAATTTCTTGAACATGGAAAAAACTTCAGAATTTTCTTTCAAGAAATAAACCCATGTCTTTATACTATAATCATCAATAAAGAGTAGAAAGTACATACTTGAACCAAGGGACGTTGGTGTGATTGGCCCACAAACATCGGCATGAATAAGTTCAAGTGGTTTTCTTGCTCTTGTAGTGGATTCTTTTGGAAAACTCTTCTGGAATTGCTTTCCAACCAAGCATCCTTCACAAAACTATTCTGGGTGGTTGATATATGGGAGACCTTTCACCATCCTTTTCTGACCCATCATCTTCAATCTTTCAAAGTTCACATGTCCAAGCCTTAGATGCCAAACCCAGGATTCGTCTTTGACACAAGTTTTCAAACACTTCGCAACGGTAGTTTAATATCAAGAATAAACATTCTATTTTCTGACACCGGCACCTTTGCAACCATTTTTCCATAACTATCCGTTAGGAAAAGCATTCGATTTTTCATATTGATCTCATAACCTCCTTCCATGAGATGTCCAATACTTAGAATATTACTTTTCATGCTTGGTATGTAATACACATTACCGATGAATTGATGGTCTCCATTCTTTGTACGAATCATCACGGTGCCTTTTCCTTTGATGGGTACTTTGGAATTGTCTCCAAATGTGACAGATCCATTGATAGAATCATTGACCTCCACAAATTTGCTTTTATCTCCACACATGTGATTGCTTGTCGCGTTATCAAGATACCACCCATTCGTTTTGACACCATTCTCTATTTGATTTGAGAATAGCAAAACAACATCATTCTCTGTTGTTTGTGCAAACCTGGCATCTTCATTATTTGATTTTTCTGCACTCCAACAATCACGTGCAAGATGGCCATATTTCTAACATTTGTAACATTGAATTTTGTACATGTCCCCTCTTTGATGCTGACTGTATCCTCTTCCTCGACCTTTGAAATTTTGGTTTCTCTCCCCAAAATTGTCTTGGTTTCCTCTTCCATATCCTCCTCGCCCTTGTCTTCCTCTACCCCGGCCTCTTCCTCGACCACGTCCTCGTGTGGTCCTCTCACGATCATCGTCTTTTAACGTGAGTTGTGTGGCTAGGGCTTATTCAGTTGAAGACTCTTTTCTTTTTGTAAATCTTTCTTCATGGGCTTGTAGTGAACCCATGAGATGATCTACTGTCATTGTCTCCAACTTTTGGGACTCCTCGATGGCCACAACTATGTAATCAAACCTTGCATGTAGAGAACGAAAAATTTTCTCTACCACACTTATGTCTTCAATTTTCTCACCATACCTTTTCATTTGGTTGACCACGGCCAGCACTCTTGTAAAATAATCTGCAACTGTCTCAGATTCTTTCATCCGAAGTGCTTCGAACTCTCCTTGTAATGCTTGAAGGCGTACTTTCTTCACTTTTTCTACGCCTTGGTAAGAGTTCTTCAGGATTTCCCATGCTCCTTTCGTCGTGGTCTCGTTCGCAATTCTTGCAAACATGGTCTCATCTAAACATTGATAGATGAGGGTGAGGGCTTGTTGATCTCTCTTTTGTTGTTTCTTCACTTCATCTACAGGAGTTGAAATACCCCAAACCTTTAATATGTTAATTAATTATGTAATTATGATATTTTAAGGCTAATTAAGTCCTTAAGACCATTAGTGAAGAAACGAAAACTAAAAAGAAAAAGAAAACGCGTTAAAGTCACAAAACGCAAAAACGTGTTAAATGATTATAGTAAGTATGTAACCTTAACTAGGGTCCTAAAAGGATTCCTATGACTTATTTAGTCATTAAGAACATGTGGGAAAAATTCCCGAAGCAAACGGATCCAAATAGAGGATTAAAAACGCAAAACGAGCTTTAAGGCACGTTTTTCAAGAAACCCGGAAAATGTGATTTTAAACGGGTTAAATGGAATAATAAAAATTTATAGTCAATCATAAGACTATAATTAAACATTATTCAAGGTATAGGACCATTAAAATTATTAAAACGAGAAAAATCCGAAAATCGGACCCGGACTGTTAAAACTGACAGTTCGGGAACTTACGGGTGCTATCTACTAAATGACCATGTGCCACCTCCTCTCTACTTTATCAAAAATCATATTTTTGCCCCTTGTGTGAGGTAGCCCACATTTTGCCCCCTCTCCCTCTCATTTTAATTAAATCCCCACTAGTTGCTAAAGGACAAAACCTTAAAAAGCAAAAAGTACTTTTTTTTTCTTCTCACACAATTTCTCTTTCCCCTATTCTCCTTCCCCCTTACGCTTTATTTTTCCCTTCCAGCTCTCTCTCGCTGCTACTCTTCTTCAATGGCGATTTTCTTGAGCAGCTCCAACTCCATCCTTCTCCTTCCTTGTTCCCTCACCAAATCAAGTCCAAATCGAAAACAAAATACACCAAGATACTCACCTTGCTTTGGAGATCATTTTCCACCTTTCAAAATCTTCAAACTCCACATTTGACTTCCATGGGTGTAGCTCATTTTGAAGAGGAAAACACCCATTCTTGAAGCTAATAAACCCTTTGATGGTTTAAGGTGAGAAATAACTCAAAAACTCATGTATTTCTCCATCTTTTCTTGGCTGATTTTGCCTCTGTTTTGAACTTCGTTTTTGACTCTTCATTTTAGCTTGTTTAAATCCTCATTAAGTGCTGGAGCTTGCCACCCTTAATTCCAAACACTCCATTGTGAAGTAGAAGGTAAAAATCTCTTCATTTCCATGTTTAAACACCCTCTTGTTTTAGGGTGTTGCAAGAGCTCTATTTAATTTCATGGTGCTCATTACCATTCATGGTATTTGGTCATTAGTGTAGCAAATAACCCCATTGGAAATCGGTTGTGGAACAAGAAGTAAGGAGAGGGGAAAGTTTGAAAGAAATCCAAGGTAAATAACTTACCTTAAGCTTATATGGTGTTTTAAGGACTTTGTGTTTTATTTTGGTGCAATATAAATGTTCAGTGAAATGCAGGTGTTGCGAATAATATGAGGAAATTCAGTGTTTAATTTGATGTTAATTAAGGGCCTAAGAGCCAAGCTTTTAAGGTTTATGTACATTGAGTGCTATTGTTGTTGGAAATGATGAATTCAAGTGGAGTTTAGTGTTTTGGATGGGTTTGCTGGTTGGAGTGTTTTTGAGGGCTAAGTAATGTGTGGGAACATGTTAAAATTATGGGGAGGTTATGGTGAAATTTTGGTAGAAAATGAGTGTTTTGATGATGGCTTAGTGAATGGGAGAACCTTGGTGTTATAGTGTTGAGTAGAGTGGATTAATGGCCTTATAATGGTAGATAGAGAATGGAGATAAGAGAGTGCAAAATCTGTAGCATAATGATGCTTGGTAACTTGGAATTTCAAGAAGAAGAGCTTGTGTTTGTAACTTGTGAAACAAGGAGTGAATGTGGGCTTTTAGAGGTGCATTGTCTAGGAATGAATTAGTATGGCCATTGAGTGATTTGTTAAGTTTGATGAGAGGTAGAAAAAAACAAGAGGAAGTAAGGAATGCAAAATGTGAGAGTTTGATTTGTGGATTTGAGCAAGAATTGGAGTAAGGGTTTAACCAATGATTTGGAGAGGTTTAATGCATGTTTTAAGGTGTTTAAACATGTGGGAAACATGTGGAAAGATTGTGGAATAAGTGGAAAAAAATTTGGATGAATTTGGAGTTCAGAATGTGTAGAAAAACGGATTTTAAAATGGGTTCTGTTCTGGACCGCCCCTAGGGACCGCCCCTGTGGGGAGGTCCAGTGCAGAGAAATGCAGAAAACGAAAAAAACGGGTAGCTTCTGTTGTGGACCGCCCCTGGGACTGCCCCAGAGGGGCGGTCCATGCCAGAGAAAAACAAAAAAATTTGTTTAAGACTCCTAATGATGGGGGATTGAATGGTAATGGTTTTAGATGATGTTTAGGCCTTGTTTGGTGACATGTAAAGGCCTTAAAGTGGGTAAACAAGTGTTAGGTTTGGTGTGAGAGTTGTAAACTTAAGATCACAAGTTAAGTATACGGGATGACGAGGTTAACTATGGGCGCAATGGACGCTAAACAACATATTACCCCAATGTTAATGAAAGTAATTGTATTGTTACCAGTTGTTCAAGGATTGTTCGAGGAACATAGGAGGACACAATAGGGTGGACCTTGGTGACAGGTATGGTTTTCTTGCAACCTGTGTCCTACCGGATTACACCGGCTTGTATGCCAATGTGTTTTTCTGTGTGTTTGCCACCTTGCAAGATAAAGCATGAAATGAGTTTACAGTAATTCATTATTGTGGCGTAATTAATTCCGATACCGCTTAACCTTAGTTATGTGTTAAATAATAGTTAACCTACTTTAGGTTCACATAAGAGATCGGTATTCGGAATAAACGTCCCAACCCATGGGAACGTTCTAACTACGGCTATCCGTGCGTTAGTGTATGTTGTTATTATGAGTGATGTATGTGACTTGTTGGATATGTTGTTGTTGTTATTGGATACAGTTATTCATGTTTGTTAAAAAGGGATATTACTCCCCATATGAGTCTAACCGAGTTAGTAACACTATGTGATGTATGTATGTGATAAGTTCCATAAGGGAACCTCTAACTAATAAGTATATGTTATGTATGGAGAGGAATCCGGGTGTCCCGGTCGCGCGTATTGTTTGGGAGTTAATATATATATATATGTAAATTAACTCCCATCCTGTTATGTTAGGGTTGTTTTCCTTCATTGGATTTCGACCTCCCACTAGCTTAGCCAAAGCTTACCTACCCGACCTCCACATCGGGCTTGGAGGGAAATTATGTATAATGTTGGTAGGGTGTCGAAGCTTAAGTTCGCTTCGACTCCCTCTTTGTTATGTTATGGTTGTTCTTCCTCCTTGAATTACAACCACCCACAAGCTTAACCAAGGCTTACCTACCTCATCACTATTGGAGCTAGGGGGAAATTGTGTGTTGTGTACGGTCCTATATGAGGCCGCCACTCAAGTATAGAAAATGTATGTATGTTGTGCTCGGGCTTATATCACCCCGGCACTCCCTAAGTGAAGTTTATGTACCCTAAGAAGAGTGAAATTAAGTTGTGTATGTCATAAAGTGAAGTGTGTTGTTATGTTGGGTGTGCTAACCTTGTGTCTGTATTCTATTAATGAATGTTTGCTTATAAGCATGATATGTGTGTGAGTTTGTGCATGTTTGAAATAAATCAACCGCATGCTAAGACGACAAATAGTTGTGCGTGGCCCGGTAGCATGCGGGCTGCGGGATTACCATACCAGCAAAGGTGCTGACCCCCTTTGGGGGCTCCCATACTTTTCAGGTACAAGGAACTGGAAGCCGTTCGAGAGTAGGACGGGGTAGTTGATTGTATGTGGGTAGTCATGAAAATTGTGGATGTGTTGTAGGTGTAGTAAGACCGAAATTGTATCGGCGTTAGTTGGTAGTTACTCGGTACAGTTGTAATGTAAGTGCATAATGAATGTTGAACATGGATCGGGATTAATGTGTAGTTGCTCGGGAGTTTAGTCCATCAGACCGGTACGATGTATGTATGTTAGCCTTGTTAGTCACGTGAGTGGCTAACGGCGTGTAACACCAAGGAGTTAAGTTATGTTGTGAGTTATGATTTCCGCTGCAAGTGTTGTTAAATGTGTTGTTTGTAGTTGGGGTGTTACAGGAGTTGTTGATGTAGATGTGGTGCCTTTTTCTACAATGTCCCATACTTCTTGGCTTCTGAGTAAAGCCTTCATGCGAATACTCCAATTCTCATAATTGTCTTTTGTAAGACGAGGAAATACAAATGGAAAATTTGAAGTCATTTCTTTTTCTCCTTTTTTTCACTATAATTTCTCTTCCCTTCGTATATCTTCACACACTTTTTTTTACTTCCCTTCTATTCTTCACTATAACTCCTCCTTTTTTCAATTCATTTCCCCCAAAGATTTTAATTTCCTTTTTCTCCTCTTTTTCCGCCTGAATTTGCCTTCTCTTTTTCACAATTTTCCTTCTTCTCCTCCTTTTTCTTCGCCACGCCTGATATTCTCTTCTTTTTCCCCAAATCTTTACGTACTTTTTTTCAATTTTTCTTCCTCCTTCTCGCTTTTGAATGCGAACGAATAGTGCCTAATTTCAGGAAAGCAAGTCTAAATAGAATGAAGATAATAATTGGGAGATTTGAAAAAGGAAAAAAAACTTGCTGGCAATATCTTCCACGCTTTCTTCGTCGAAAAATCGCGTGCGCTTGGGATGGATGATGATGGCAACTTCTCTTTGTTGCAGGATGCACACATAAATGTTTGCGCAGAAGAATCAAAGCGGCATACGCTTCTTTTCTGGAAGTGTTATTTTGTTTTCCCGTACGAAGAGGAGTAGTTTTTTGAGGAAAGAAATTTAATATGTAAGGCTCTGATGCCAGTTTGTTGAGAGTAATAGGAGATAGATGAAAAGGAAGTAAAATATGTTTGATAGATGACTTCAATAACTGCTTACAACAACACCCTCCTTATATAATGGTAGCAAGTGACTCTTGGATGCTACTCTTTGAAAGGGTGTGACTTTACATAGAGACATATCTTTACAAACATGACTCTTGATAATAGACATAACTCTTGAACATTTAAGTTATATTTTTAACACTAACTACGTGTAGTCATTGATTCGATCATGGTTAGCTAGTTCTAGCAGCGGCAAATATTGAGCTTTTTCAGAGAACACGAAGGAATTGATGATCAGAGAAAGTGAAATCCAACGAAAGAAGATCAATGAAGAACGTACATCAAAGCCTTTGGATAGTACAGAAACCGGCAAGGTTTAGCTTGCGGTCGACTTCCTTCAAAATTACTGACCATGTATACCCAATGAAATCAGAAACCTTAAAACTTAGCATATTCAGGTTTATTCTGATTAACCATCTTGGTAGAACAAAAGATTAACAGTTATGGTTTTATTTGTCAACTTCACAAGCTAATAACTTAGTATACTAACCATCATCTTAACAGTCCAACCAATATCACTTTCCAGCTAGTCTTTAAGTGCCTATTGACTAATAATTATCGGTTAAACCAGTAAACCAGGCTTAAGGATTCCTCACCTTGGGGTTTATTCCTGTTTTGTTTAATCTCCCTCCCAAAACTGTTGCTCTTCACAAACGGAGGAAAATGAAAGTTAGGATCAATTTTATAATGATGAAATCAAAATTGAAATCGATACTACTCAAGAGGCAACCAGAAGAATACGGTGGGACAGTTTCCAATGATCTATCCCTTTGGAGGCTCAAACACAAAACCAGAATGAAGACAGGCAAGAGTATATTACTTATTTTGGTTCCAGAATGAACACTTCAACGCGCAGATGCAAGAAAAGAATGAGGAGCTGCAGAGTGTAAAATTACCATGAATAGCATGAAGGGAATCAAGAGAGGGAAGAAGATATTATGATATATTACCAGTTCTAAAGTGAAATGTGTTCTGCCCCTACTCCAATCTGGCGTACAAGATGCAGCAGTTGCAATGGTTTATCGCTCCAGAGTGCAAATACGGGAAGGAAATGAAGAGGGTGCATAACCAACAGAGAATGAAGAGAAGTACAGAGTTGTATGTTCCTTCTTCATGATTTGCCGGTTGGGTTTGCACATTACCGAGGGTGGGGAGAATGAACAGAAGTGTGGAGTTGTATGTTCCTTGTTCACCAGCTGGACACAAGAGAAGTGAAGAGAGTAGAGGCGCACATTCCTTGCTCATCTTTCAATTGTAAAATACCATAATGAAGATGCTCAATGTACACACCTTGATCGACAGTAAGGGTTTGGGGAATGAAAGAGAGAAGAGGAGAGTCGTGGAATCTTGTTCACCAGGAGGGGTTTGGAAATGAAATAAAAGAAAATTGGTACAAAGGGAAGAGGAGATATTTGTGGTTATTAGTTTACATCTTAAATATATAATTTGTCTTAATCAATTTCTACTTTATTTGATTTATTTATGTGTTCTTATCTTTATTTAATTTCTTTCCACTAACACATTAATTTTGTAATAATTTTGTGTAATTTGTATATTACATGTTACATCTATTTCCTTCCATTATCTAATTTATTCTTTAGATATACCCTTAATTCTAAGGATATATTTTATAGGATAATCAAATCAATTAACTATTGTTCTATTTTAGTATATTCTTTAATATACTATATTCGGTATAGTTTACTTAAATCAATTAATCCTTATTATTTCCTATTTTACTTTAGCATTATTTAGATTGGTTTAAGGTATAATACGCCCTTTTTAAAACCTTATAAATATTATTCAAATACTCAATTACAATCTAAATAAACTCCTTTAATCATAAGAAAATGTGTTTATATATATATAATAAATTCTAGCAGACCATAATTGTAAATCCCCAAGTTTCTAAGGAATGATTTATGTTGCTGTTTAAGTCTTAATAAGCTATAAAGAACTTTTAAACCCTGGCATTGACATAAGTACACCTTAGGACCAGAGATGTCCTTAATAGCACTCTTTATACTCTATTAAGAGTAGTTATCTAGAATGCTCCAATAGTATGTTGACAACCATGCTAGTAGGTGATGCAGCAGCTAGCTTATGTAGTAAGCACACGAGTAGGTGATTCAGCTAGTAAGCTAGCAAGTAGGTGACTCAGCAAGCACGAGGTGGCAAGCATGAGGTGGCAAGCACGAGGTGGCAAGTAGGAGGTGGCATGTTAGGATTGGCTAACATCAAGACCAGTAGGAGCCTTACACCTAAGCAACCTAGTAGGAGGTGTCACCATATTATTAAACCATACTTTGGTCCAATGAAAGTAGGCTGCCACCCCATTCCCTTAGCCAGCCCTTATGTGTCATCCTTATATTAAGCCTTAACTAGAACCAATCAGCTTGGAGCAAGTGTTATTCAAGCTGTCACCATTTAAGGTCTTACCCACCTAGGAAGGAAATTGACTAAGCTAATCTCCTTGCCTATAAATACCATCAGCCACCACTCCAAAATAGTCCATCCAACACCAATATTTCGTCCTTCATTAAGGAAGAAGAGAAATAAAGCTCACCTTGTTGTTCTTATCTTGGCTGAGAGCAAAGAAGAAGAAGAGAGATCCTTGTACCATCTTTACCTTTCCAAATCATTCATCCACCACTTAAATCCTTTGTAATCAGTAAGAAGAATGCAAAGAAGGAAGAAACCCACGTAGGAAGAAAGCTTAGGCCGAGAAAGGAAGGGAGGGGGAGAAAGCTCCATCCAATTCCAATCCTTGAAGTATGGTGTTCATAGAAGTTCTCCATCCATTCCTAGCTGATGGTGGTCGAAAATCAGAGGAGAACCCAATTTGGTGCTCCAAGATTGTCCAAGGTGTCCTAGCTTCTAACAAGAGTTTTCAAGGTTTTCGGGAAGGTTTCTTCTTCAATTCTAAAGGTAACTTCAAGGTTACTATCCTTTCACAAATCTATATGTTTTCAAAGACTAGTACCTTTTAATGGATTAAGTAAATTCGTTGGTATTTTGGGGTACAAAACCATTGGTTGGAAATAAGCTTTAAGGAAGAAAAAGGTGCCTTATAAAGACCTAACCTATATAACCGAATACATGGGAGTTGATTTGTGATGTTTAAGCATGGTTTTAAGCTTAATTGATCTTGAAACTTATCTGGTTATATGTGTGTTATTGATGCTGGAATTGTTATGGTTTGTTTGGTGTAACTTCATGGTTACCATCCCTTAATAAATCTAAATGTTGTACACGAGTATTACCCCTATATTATCTAATTAAAATTAGTAGGTATTTATTAGCCTAAAGCTAGAAGAGTTAGAAAAGTGTTTTAAGGAAGAAAAGGATGTGTTTACAACCTACCTTTGATTACTGCTTGCTTACGAGCTTGTTTATGGTGTTTTGCTACTGTTTAGTAAGTGGGAATAACCTAGAGGTAATTATGATTGTTCTGGATGATCTTTAGTCTAATCTGGTGTTATTATAATCTAGGATAAATGGTGTCTTAAAGAGTTTTGTTTAATCACCAGATTTGTGGGTAGAATTCTAGAGCATTAATCAAGTGTTTTTGGTGCTTAACTAACCTAGAACCTATCTGATTGTTGTGGCCGAGTAACATAGGTGAAAGTATAGAATTTGTTTAAGATGTTAAGTGTGTTACTAGAAGAGCTAATCTGGTGAATTGGATGCCTAGTACAACCGGTTTCAGTTGGAAGTTAATTAGTGTAAACTAGATGTGACCTAGGGCTAAAAACATGATTGTTGATTGTTCTGGTCATTAGTAACCTATTATGACAGAATTGGCTATGATCTAGTCAAGAGATGTATAGCATGATTTTTATGATGAAGATGATAGTTTAAACTAAGCTAAGACTTAAGGTCTTAAAGTCTAATATGTTAGGAACTTACATGTACTGTCTTAGAAGGTTGTTTATGGTTGTATAAACTCCTAAGCTAATCTGGTTAATATTGTGTTGTTATGACCGAAAATGCTAGGAACCAATTATGGTTTGATTCAGGTAGTAATTTATAGTTAAAATTATGTCTTAAGCTAATCTAGATGAGATAGTTAATAATAGAACTGAAATGGATATGATTTGTTTGTTTGATCAAGACTTGGTCTTAAGGTATGATTTATGGTTGTTTGAATTGTTAAGCTGAGATATTTGATGCTGTGTGACCTGGCCGAAGGTGCCATGTAAGATTATGTGATCATAGCCTTTCCTTAAGTGTTGTTTGGTTATTTTTATGTCCCTTGTGTTTGAAATTATGAAATGGGCTTTGTTAAGTGACTTGACTGTTGATTCTTGTTATACTTTAAATTGTTATGTTCTGATTAATGAGGATTCAATGAGTAACTCATTGGAATGGAATGTTGAGATATATGGCCATATGTGGAACTTGAGCAGTAACTGCCTTCTTATGAATTATTGGACTCATGGTATGCCTTGGGCTCCATGAGATGCTTCATGATTTCCTACACTATAGTTTAAAGGTACTATAGGGGGTGTGCACATCTTTTAGGGCCTGGAGTGCGTTTGGGTTGGATCGCCTTAAAGATCGGGATTCGTCTCTTGAACCGATTAAAGGTTGGATCGCCTTAAAGATTGGGATTCATCCCTTGAACTGATTAGGATGGAAATAGAGGAGTTGAATGGATAATCAATTAGATGAATTGGATTATATCCTATCTACGCATACTTGGACACCATGTTGTTATTACTTGAATATTTGGGTGGTTAATTATCCTACTTGATATATATTGATTGTTTGTGAACTAAATATATCTCATGGCTTATTATTGTACTCAAACTGTTATTGTTAATACTTGAATTATCATGGTAAGTACTTGATCTATTCTGAATATTACTTGAGCTATTAAATGATTAAGAGTGGCTATGAATCAATGGCTATTTTGATATACTATTTCTTTTGATGCTAGCTTTGATTTTACTCAGCGTTGCTGATTTTCGACTTTATGCCCTGTGATTGTTTGAATGACCACAGATACAGGAAATGAAGATGACTTGAAGGAGCTCGAGAGTGTGGGCTAAGGGATTAGAGACTTCCACCTAGTCTTCTAAAGTTTTCAATTTATGTTTTAAACCTTGTTTGTAACATTGTTAAGTTTTGGATGTGTAAGTTATAAAGCCTTAGCATTCACAGAAGTTGTGAATGTGGCGGTAGCGCCCCGCTAGTTTGAAGCTTCCGCTACTACCACTTGTATATGTTTAATATAATAAGAAGATGTAGCAATTTTAGGGCATTACAATAATGAATTATAAAGATATTTATTCCTATAATGGGGTTTAGTAAACTTTATAAAATGATCATATATTTATTTCATGATCCATAATAAGACTTACTTACTAAATCTTTTTAAATTAATGATCACTATTTTCATACCATTATGTTTCCTTATGTTTGAGGTTTAATAAACCTTTTTGAACCTTCATTAATGTTCATTACCGCATGTGATAACAGATGATCTTTCCTATTTTGGGTGTATAACAATTTTCTTTTCTTAACCTGTACATTCATTTATATAAATGTACAGTTTCGGTTAAATAATTTCTTTTTAACCTCCTTAAGATCATTAATACCCCATATTTTTACGGACATTTACCATTCAAAAACACTTTCATTTAATTAATTTATTATTGATTAGGGTAATTAATGTTTAAGATATTTCAGTTGATTTTCTCCTTATAATTACTCTCACTTTAGTCCAACATTTATGTAAGGTTTAATAACCTTTTTGAACTATGTATATTTATTCATATAAATATATTTGGAGGTTATATAATTCCTTTAATCATTTTAGGGCTTATTAGCCTTTATGATTGCCCACTTAATCCCTATTATATTTATAACCTTAGAGGTATTTCACCAGTCTCCCTTCCTCTCAGGTAGTGTACAACCCAAAACAAAAAACAAAAATACAAAAGAATTCTCTTCATTTACGATATTAAGCAACCCTAACTGCCGATTGTCTTCCTCTCTCGATCTTCACTCACGAACGGCGCCACCTCTCTTCATTCTTTTCTTCTCTTCACAAATTGCAACCCTAGCCTGGCGATCGAGTGCACACCTCCTCTTCTCCATTTTTCTCCACAAATCGTAACCCTAGTTGGCGAGAACTTCTGCGCCCCTCTTCATCTTCTTTCTCCAAAACAATTGTAACTTTCTTCATCCTTGACTCACGGTAATAACTGGCGAACTCCCACGTCGCCCCATGAGCCGAATCGGAGGAGCAGCCGCAACCACCAAGGGAGGAGAAGACCGAGGAGCCGTTTAGAGCCACTCGCTCCTGAAGAATTGATGGTGTATATCGGTCAAATTCACATAAGTTCTTTTGTATTCTGTCCAATTTTTAGTTAAATTCGAAATGAAATTAGGATAGAAACTATCCACTTCTTCTTCTCTGATTTTCGAGAAGTTATAGCCGAATTTGCTCGTGAACTTTGTACGAATCTGGACATTTTGTATATGGACTTGCCAGTTCGAATCTGTGTTGTTTTTTATTGCGAATTGGAAAAAAACTGTGTAGAGTACGGACAATTGCAAGAAAATTATGTGTTTCTGAGATTGAAACCGATTAGGTTACGAATTTGAATAGGGTTACGAATTAGAGTTTTTTGGGTTCTGAAAATTAAATTTGGAGAGATTAATTTGGGGAAATTAAAGGAATTAGTGTTTTCAAAATCGATTTGGGTTTCGACTAAAATTGAAGAAATTGGGGTGTTTGCGGTTATAATTAGGCTACCGAAATGGAATTGGGGATTTTCTAAAATTGAAATCAATTTTGGGGCAAATGCACAAGTTCTGGAAAAATTGGGGCTAATTGAAGATTAGGTGAAAGTTGTGGGTGAAAAGGTAATTTGAGAAAATTGTGGACAAACATAATTATGAGATAATCGAGGTTAAAATCATAAGTATAAAAAATCTGGATTGAAAATGTGAATTTGAAAAGTTTGGGGCGATTTGTAGTTCGTGGAAAATTTTAGGGCTAAAGCGTAATATAGGATCTGGGCAAAATTAAATCGGTCAAATTGGAAATCAAATAGAAAATTCAATATTAGTCAAATTATGGAAACTGGTTGAAATTTGGATTAGGTTAGTCAGACATTGAGTTGGGCTAAGTATAAGTGACAAATTAAATTTGGGCTTAGGAAGGAGTCTCCCATGAATAATCAGATTGGGTTTAGGGAATAATCTGATTGGATCGGATTTTGAAGTTAGTAAAATGGATTCAAAGGGCAAGCCCAAATTAGGAATGATAGAAATTTGATTATTAAATTGGGCCATAGATGGATTAAAAAATTAGTAAGGTAATTAGGTTCATTAAGAGGTTGGGGATTATTAATAAGCAAAGAGTTTTATGTACCTAATTGGGGAGGTCAAAATCGGATTAGGTTTAATATAGGTTAATTGTAATGGGGCTTAGACATATTTAGTGGATAAAGGATTCTAATTGGGCTGGATCCAAGTAAGGATGAGAAATAATCTAGGATTAATTGGGTGTAATCAAAGTTAGAAGTGAATGAAAGTTCCAATAATGAATTGGATCAATTTCGGATAATTAAGCATTATTGGTAACTGTAAATAGAAAAAAAAATATTAGTTGGTAAGTATTAAGATTGATACTAATCATGCATATATGAATTAGAGTTTCATATATGTGTATGAAATGAGTTGATATTAGTTATATGAGGACTTGGATGTATACATAAGTATATGTAATGGGCTAACGTTAGAAATCATGAGACTATATATATAATTGGAATTAAGTTATAAGTTAAGAAATATTTAAGGAACGATATACCACCAAATAAGATTGAAGGAGAGAGAATTGTAAATAAGAGTCATAAATATTAAAGTGGTGATTGGTGTAAGTATGTAGAATACCGAGAGGATTAATTTAATGGTGGTGTTGCATTAGAATCGTTAATTGTAAGAATAAATGTAAGAATACATAGTTATAACGTACAAAGGAAAGACATGTTATGTAGAATGAGGAGTTGACCCGATCAATTAAATGAATTATAGGATCGGGATAGTTGGAACGTCAGCCAGAGATATTCAACGGATTAGGCGAGCGTTGTTCTAAAAGCTAGCCACTCTCAAGGTGTACGATATGGTTTTCTTGTAGCCTGCTTGCTAACGAGGTGTCCCTCGACTTGTGTGCTATCTATATATTTGCTATGACTAAAACAAGATAAAGCATGCAACCGGACTATTTATCCTTTTTGTGTGTTTGCATTATACTAACACACTTGGCTTGAGATTAGTTACTAACATTAGTTAGTAACGTTGAATGAGATAAGAAATTCACTCCCAAATTTGTTGGTTGGTTAATACCCAAGAAAGGTTTAACTAACACTTCATCTTTAAGACATTCTACTAACTGGAACTTGGGGGAGTGAGGAATCCGGGACTGACTCCGGTCATGCATGTTAAGGAAAGGGGGTCGGTATCTGAATCAGATCCGACTTCCGCTTGAGGACTTGTCTTCGGACTTGTTGCCTAGGGTCGAATGTCGACTCAGCTACCTTGGATTTCAGTCCAAGGTAGGAGGCAGATTAAGATGGTGCGGTAGGATCACCTAAATCCCAAATTTAAGATAAGTTGTTTATTCAACCAATGGAGTTAATAGCTCATTCGCTAGGGTTACTTTTGACCAGACAAAAATAAACATTGAGATAAGAAACATCCAATTCTAATTAAAGAACGGTTGGTACAATGAGACTGAGATAAGACTTCAGATGAGATAAGGATGGACTGAGAATAAGTGGAATCATAACCTAAGGAGTTAAAATCTAACTCACTTACTTGAGGAGCGCTTTTAAGTCGCTCATTGTGTTTGAACTACGATTGTTCATATGCGGTGTTTATTGTACTTCTTATTTATGTTGTATTGATAATCAACTGCATGCTATCGACAAGTAGTCGTCGTAGTCCCGTTAGCTTGGGGGCTATAAGAGAATCGTACCAGCAAAGGTGCTGACCCCCTCGGGGGCAACTGTTTAAATTTTACAAGTAAGCGCCCGCAGAAGACTCACCTTGAAAGTAGGAGCGGGTAGACTTAGGATGGGTTTTATTTTGAGTACTAGATGTGCATGTACACCCGTCTGTTGATATTTGAGATTGTGGTAAACTTGTTAGACTTGGAGAATACCTTAAACCCGGTTGGTGCTTTTGGGTAAGTGTTGTAATTATTAAGTTCGGTATATTCTGTATGTTCAGACCGTAGCAAGGTCCTGGTGTGTATTAAATTCCGCTGTGATGTTTATATATATGTTGTTAAGTTGCGATAATGTAACACCCCTACATCGTACTTCACAACTAATTGAAATCGCAGCGGAAATAAACAACTAAACATTAACTAAACGCTTCGGTGCTACAACGCCGTCAACCACCCACGTGGTTAACAAGGAAGAATAAATACAAGTGTACCGGTCTGATGATCCGACTCCCGAGCATAGAACTAAAACCATAAATACATCATATACAATACCGAGTATTTAATTACATTTCTTCACTGTAAACTGCCAATATACCGCCACAGTAGTATCAACGGAATCAAAATATAATGCCACGGGAGCACAGGCGCATCCCGGGCTCAACATCCAAAATAACCCAAAAGTACAACTGCAGTCTAGAACCTACAGCCACTCTGCTTCCTCGATCCTCATCCTGCAGTAAAAATGTAGAGCCCCCGAGGGGGTCAGCAACCCTTGGCCGGTATGGTTAACGCCCAGCCCATCGGCTACCGGGATACGCGCAACTAATTGTCATGATAACATGGCATTCATTTTAAACATAACATAACATGTGGCATAGCATTATTATTGCATAGCACAACATCACATACACAGTGGATACTCTTTCCACAATAACAACCCAAGAAGGTTAAACAACATAAGAGCCTAGAGAATGGTTCACTCTCATGTTAAGCTCGTTACACACACTCATTACCGTTCTGTTATTCGAACGAGTAACTTAAGTCACAGATGGTTCGGATATTGTGACCCGAACACACCACACAAACACATGTTCCCACTAAACCGATCATAAGTCAGAATAGGTAAGCTTTGGAGGAAGCTAGCGGGAGATCGAACGCCAAATTAAGGAGAACAATCTTAACAACATAAGAGTCGAATCTGATTCAGATATCTACTCTTAAACTTACATGCATGACCGGACAACCGGATTCCTCACTTCCCAATTAGCACTTGTCAGAAGTTCAACGGTGGAACTTAATAAACAATTCACAACAAGTGGTAAGTCATGTTAGACACACACGAGGGAAATGAGTCACATCATAACATCACAATAATATGAACAACTGTAAACTCATTACATGCTTAAGTCTTATAACGTCATAAACACACAGAAAAACAAACAACACACAAGCCGGTGTAAACCGGTAGGCAACAGACTGCAAGAAAACCATACCTTGGTCCTTGCTTCGATTTGTTTCCACCGTAGGTCACTCCTATACATGATTAATAACGTCGGTTAATTACTTACTTAACTTCAAATTTACTAAATGTTTAACCATGATTATATGACATGTTTAAATGCCCAACTTAACCTTGGTTACCTCCATTATACCCCATAAGGGTTAACTACAATTGCCACATTCTTTACTGTTTTTTTTTAAGTTTTTGGTCTGTCCGACCCACCGTCCGACCCACTAACTGGGTCGGACCCTTCTAGTGACTCCCGGGTTTGAAAAACTCTACTTGTCTGACCCATGTCCGACTCACTCGACTGGGTCGGACCATTCCAGAACATTTACCGCCTTAGACACACACACGTCCGACCAATGTCCGACCCAAGCCCTCTAGGTCGGACCGTTCCAGAACCCTTACTGGCGTCTAACAGAGGCTGTCCGACCCAAACTTGGTTCGGACCCCTGGGTCGGACGCCACCAGAACTTGCCCAAACATTGTCAAATCTTCACCAAACTTCTCCTAAAGCCTCCTAATGTTTTCTAACATCATTTGGTACACTTACAGCCTCATACAACATCCATGAAACTCATTTTCTATCTCCTTAAACACTTACTCATTTCATACCAAAATTCCTAACACTTATGATATTTTCTCCTTGGTTTTCTAAGTGGTGTTTCATACCTATGATAACCACTATGCCAACAATGTTTCCTCACCACTACAACATCATCTCCCAAGCATCTTTTCTTCCTAAACAACTCCTTGAACATCTTTACAAGTTTAAAGCTTCCCATGCAACAACTCACTTCATCCCTTTTTCACCAACAATACACAAGTCCTAAACACAATCTCACCATGATCTTGAACTGTCCCAAAACATTCTTTTGCATTCTAATTCCTCTAGAACATTGCCTAAGCCCTTTTTACATCTTTAAACACCTTAATGCATGTTCTTCCATTAGTTGAACACTTAACCATTCTAAACATTCCCTAACTTACCAAACTCATTTTAAACCCTTAGAACTTCTTGTTTATTACCTACATTTTGACATGAACTCTCCTAGAACATTACTAAACCAAAACACATTGTTTTCACCATTAAACAACCAAGACCACTAAAATCCATTAAACACATTCTTATACACAAAACTTCACTCATTTAGCACTACATCACAATATAGTGCCTAATTTAAATTGCATGGCACTTAGGCCCTTAAATAACATGGCTCTTAGGCCCTTAAGATGCATAAATCATAAACACTGAATTTCCCACATTATATTTGCCTTTGACCTCAAATACACTCAACAACACATATGCCTTTTACTAAGCCTTTGAGGACATTTTACTAAGTCATTCACCATTGGCTCCTTATATCATTTTAACAAGCAACATAAGCTCATTTCTCCTAAGACTTTAAACCACATTAGGTTAGCACATTTACCTTTTCTCCTCACAACTTCTTTCTTGTTTCCTTGATTAAAATCGGTAATGATGTTTGGTTTTCTTGTCAACTTCTAAACAATATACAAACAATATAATGAGTATTCAAGCTTTATGCTTCATCTCATTGTAAACCCTAGATTATACATTGTTTTAAAAACATTAAGATAATTGTTTTACCTTAGAACTTGAAGAGAGTTTGAATATATATCAAGAGAGGACTCCACCTAGTCCATGAGAGGTTGAAATGAAGCTAGAACAAGGCAAGGTAAGGGCACCATTAGTGGTGATTTTCGGGCAACATAATAACATGAAGGAAGTGTTATTTTTCTTTGAGTTTCCTTACCTAGAAGCAAAGGTGAACAACAATATGTGAAAAGATGAGCTCAAGCTCCTCCCATGGAGATTCTTCTTGGCACCAAAATGGAGCTCTTGAGATTTTGAAAGGATAGAATTGAAGAGCTTGATGAGAGGAAGAGAATGGTGGTCTTAGAATTTGATTTGGCAAAATGAGCTAGGAGATACAAGTGGTCAAAGATGGAAAATGATGGTGGTGTTGGTGTTGCTGTAGCAAACCGTGAATGAGAGCAAGAAGGAGATAGAAGATAGGTTGAAGACGTGTGAATGAGGAGGGAAATGAGAGAGTGAGATAAGTTTGCTTTTAAGAAGATATTTGTACTTAAAGTAAATAGTACTTAAGTAGTCATCTTTTATTTGTTTAACAAAATAACAAGAGTGGTGACTCACCACTAAGAAAACCGCCCCCCTTAATGTTACTAAGGGCATTTTAGTCTTTGTTGGCCAATTTAAATACTTATACAAACATATGTTACAAACTAGCTTATTTTAGTTACTATTCACTAAAACAAGGCACATAGATGTGAAATTTTTGATTTCCCATTGATATAGACTTCCAAATGTGATACTATGTAGTACACATGTTAATTAAAGAGTAATGATGGACATTTAGCCATTCAAAACTCATTTACAAGACAATTTTTCAAAAATGTGCTTTAAGACTCCTTAAAGCACATTTTGTGTTTTAACTTGTTTTCAAGCTTGGTTTTCTTTGGTAATCGGTTTAATATGTTCATTAGTATACAAATAAGGTCTTGGTAAGCTCATTATGTCTTACCCAAGCTTACCCCAAGCTTAGAGCACATTTTAGCCCTAATTGACTTTAAGGCATTTATATGTGTTTTCTATGGTTTAAATTGCTTACTAATGTTTCTAAGACTCTTTTTAGTCTTAATATACCATATTTAAATGTTTAAACAACATACTAAGGTTTGGGGTATTTCAATCTACCCCCCTTAAAAGAACTTTGTCCTCAAAGTTCACACTTCCACATATCCTAAATGTTTAGAACACGGGAATACATATAAACAATATTTCCATACCACATTAACAACACACTTACATAACATTGGACACAAAGTCCATACAACATAACATCGGACACAAGGTCCATACAACATCATCAACATCATTCAGACACAACGGTCTGTAACATAACAACATAACATAGACGATGTATTTAAATACACGTCGTACACACATAACCAAAACGGCTCTACCCCCTTAAAAAGGGGTACGCCCCGTACCCTATACACATAAACACTAAGAAGTAAACAATGACGGGTACTTCGCCTTCATCTTATCTTCCAGCTCCCAAGTGGCCTCCTCAACGTCCTGGTTAGACCAGAGAATCTTCACCAGTCTTACAGACTTATGGCGAGTGTCTCGAGTCTTAGTATCCAGAATCCGAACCGGAGTCTCCACTGATCGCATGGTCGGCTCTAAGGTTAGCCTTTCAGGCTGAAGCACATGAGACGGATGAGAAATATATTTCTTCAACTGGGACACATGAAATACATCATGTACCTTGCCCAGCTCGGCGGGTAAACCAAGTCTGTAAGCTATCGGGCCGATCCGCTCCTTCACAACGTAAGGCCCCACATATTTTGGGCTCAACTTGCCTTTCTGGCCAAAACGAAATACTCCCTTCATGGGGGATACCCTACGAAATACCTGATCGCCCATGGCGAACTCCAGGTCACGTCTGCGCACATCAGCGTACGACTTCTGTCTATCCTGAGCTGCCTTCATGTTAGCCCGGATTTGGCGAACTTCTGCCTGAACTTGTTCCAGATACTCTGGTCCTATAATGACCGTCTCACTAGACTCATCCCAGCATAATGGCGTGCGGCATGGTCTACCGTACAAAGCCTGGAAGGGAGACATCTTGATCGATGCATGGTAACTGTTGTTGTAACTAAACTCGATCAAATGTAACTTATCAATCCAGCTGGTCTGAAAATCAAGTGCACATGCACGTAACATATCCTCAAGTGTCTGGATGGTACGCTCACTCTGACCATCTGTCTGTGGGTGGAACGCTGTACTTAGCTTCAGCTCGGTACCAAGCGCTTCCCGTGTGGATTTCCAGTACTTGGAGAGGAATCTGGTATCTCTGTCAGACACAATTGTTTTTGGTACCCCATGATGTCTTACAATCTCTCTGTCGAAGAGCTCTGCTAGTTTTGCCACTTTCCAGGTGTCCTTCATCGGTATGAATCGAGCCACCTTGGTCAGTCGGTCAACAACAACCCAAATCATATTCAGACCTCCCCTTGTAGGCGGAAGCCCTACTACGAAGTCCATAGAAATATCATGGAACTTCCACTCAGGCACTGGCATTGGCTGTACCATACCACCAGGCCGTCAGTGCTCAAACTTGACCTTCTGACAAGTGAGACACCTCAACACATAATCATTTACATCCTTTTTCATTCCAGTCCACCAAAAATAACGTTTCATACCCTTATACATTTTTGAAGCTCCGGGGTGAATCGAAGTCGTAGAACAGTGGGATTCACTCAGTATGCGCTCCTTCAGCTCAGCGCTACTTCTCGGAATACACAGTCGGCCATTTAGCCTAATCAGGTCATCATCGTGGAGCTTGAAGTCGTACTTCTGGCCCTTGAATGTGCCATCAATAAGCTTCTGTCTAATCTCCAACATATACTGATCTGTCATCTGAGCACTCCGCACCTCTTCAACCAAGCTAGTATGAGAGACTAGCGAATGGAGAGAGTGTGCTCGGCGACTCAATGCGTCAGCTACCACATTTGTCTTACCCTCTTTGTACTGTAGATCAATGTCGTCGTTTAGAAACTCAACCCACCTTCTTTGCCTCATGTTCAACTCCTTCTGAGTGAACAAGTACTTTAAACTTTTGTGGTCAGAATAGATTGTCACACTTACCCCATACAAATAATGTCGCCATATCTTCAATGCGAAGACAATGGCACCCAGTTCTAAATCGTGGGTAGGGTAGTTCTCTTCATGCTTCTTCAGCTGTCAGGAGGCGTAAGCTACGACCTTCCCGTGTTGCATCAACACACAACCCATACCTCTGCCTGATGCGTCGCAATAGACCTCAAAACCATCTGGACCGTCTGGTATAGTCAGGACTGGTGCAGATGTTAGAGCATCCTTGAGACTCTGGAAAGAACTCTCACAGTCAACTGTCCACTCGAATGGTGCATCCTTTTTCATCAAGGAAGTCATCGGCTTCGAGACACTGGAGAAGTCCTTCACAAACCTCCTATAATAACCTGCCAGACCGAGGAAGCTCCTGATATCGGTAACTGTCTTCGGCCTAGGCCAGGTGCGCACTGCATCAATCTTTGCTGGATCAACAGCGATCCCGGCCTCAGAAATCACATGACCAAGAAAGGATACTTGGTTCAACCAAAACTCACACTTTGAAAACTTAGCATATAACTGATTCTTCCTCAATGTTTGTAACACATTTCTCAGGTGGCTTTCATGCTCACCTCTCGATTTCGAGTACACAGAATATCATCGTGAAGATACCACTGACCTACTGACTTGTCCAACTGATCTTGGAACAAGCGGTTCATTAAGTCCATGAACTTAGCTGGTGCATTGGATAAACCAAACGGCATAACCGTAAACTCATAATGTCCATATCTGGTTATGAATGCTGTCTTCTCAATGTCACTGTCGCTGATGGCAATCTGATGGTATCCGGATCGTAGATCGATCTTGGAGAATACTGATGCTCCCCTCAACTGATCAAATAAGTCATCGATGCGTGGTAAAGGGTAACGGTTCTTCACCGTAACTGCATTCAGTTCTCGATAGTCAATACACTGGCGGAGGCTACCGTCCTTCTTCTTCACGAAGAGGACCGGCGCTCCCCATGGTGAAACGCTAGGGTGGATAAATCCCTTGTCGTGTAGGTCTCTCAGCTGCTCCTTGAGCTCTGTCATCTCTGCTGGAGCCATACGATAGGGCACCTTCGCAATTGGTCCAGTGCCCGGAACCAAATCAATTTCAAACTCAACTTCCCGTGCTGGCGGCATGCCCGACAGTTCCTTAGGAAATACATCAGGAAACTCCGACACTACCGGCACATCTGGGCTAAACTCTGGATCTCTCTCTATGTCCTGGACATAGCAGAGGTATACATCATTCCCTCGTCGTAGTTCACGATACATAGCCATGGCGGTGATGATCTGAGTCGAAGGCTCCCTGGGCCTCTGGCGGTAAGATATTGTAACCCCAGATGGACTCCGAAGAAGCAGACGATGCTCGGCACACAGGATTCTGCCCTTGTACCGCTCCAACCAGTTCATCCCGACAATCACATCAAAACCAAGTCCGTCGAACTCTATCAAGTCGATCGGAAACTCTTCACCTCTGATTCGCACAACAACACCTCGGTGGTAGCGGGTACACCTGATCCGCTCTATCGACGGGAGAGTGACTAGGAAGTCTGGCATCTCATCACCGTCTAACCCCAACCTCTTCGCAAAGGATAGCGAAATAAATGTATGAGAGGCTCCGGAGTCGAACAAGATCGAAGCGTCCACGCCATTGACTGGAAAGGTACCGGTGAGGATTGTGCCGCTCTTGCCGGCTTCTGCCTCATTGCAGACACTCAGTATACCTCCCGTTCTGAGAGCACAGCCTAATTCATTGGCAAACTAATAAGTATTGGGTAACAACACGGTTGATATACTTCAACAACTCCACTTTATTCATTAACACACTCTTCTTACATTATACGTTGGTTTACACTGTTGACATAACTAACACATATATAACATCCTTAACATACACTGGCTTAACACATTACATAATTATACATGGCTTTAAAACTGTCTGAAGGTCAAATTCAAACGTCCGGGTTTCATGTGTGTGGCGTTGATCACTGTCGATGGTGCGGTATTCAGTTTGATCTTCTTGATGCCATGATATAGCATCCTTGACTGCCCACCCATGATTAGCACGTCTCCTGATTTCAACACTAACTTCTTTGCGAGATCAGCACGCTTCTGCTCGCCATATATAAACACTGCGGTATCACCAATGGACCAAGATACCACGGGTACTCCCTTACTTAGAGACTCGGGTGACTCGTCCTTATCTTGGTGCAAACCTAATCGTCCACCTTTCTGGTAGAAGTTCACAATACACAAATCTGCTTTAACACTTGGAATTGAATTCGTTTCAACTTGCTGAGCAATTCCCTTGGCGTGGTTAACGACCGCAAGGAACTCCTCAGGTATCTCCGGTACAATTGCTCCGTCTTCAGCTCGCACTTCTAGATATGTCTTGGTGTAAGGATTCCAGTCCTTACCCATGCACATCATCTCCAATTTCATTCTTGATCCACTCGGGTATTCGGGTGTGTAGAAACCTTCTGGTGTTGCTCCCAGTTCATTGCATCGTCTGATGATATGGATTTGTGCTTCCGGTGTCAGATATCCATTTAAGAGTATCATACCTGGTTGGATAACCTGACATTGCTCCATTGGAAAGTCGGTGATGTTGATGGTGGTTTCTTCAGGGTTTGGTGTGGGTGGGATTGGATAACATATATTGAAGGTTCCTTTAAGTTTAGATTTATCTAATTAGGTGACTTTCACATTATACTTTACTTCTTTACTCACATGATAATACACTTGGACTCACTAATACGCACATGCATGAAATGCGGTATGCAATCACTTATTTCACTCAACAGTTTAGGCGGTACCTGGTCTAGTAGAGGGCCCTGGCGCCTCAGACCGGTCCACCACATGTAGGGTGGCCTTGCTAGGTCCCGACCCCTTCCCCTTCTGGGAATCAGTGCTCCTCTGATCTGTGGGTGGCTGGTTATCCGTCTTCGGGCCATCAATAGTCGTTGTGGCCTTACCCTTCCACTGCCCCTTGGGCTTGTTGACTCTGCTGTTGGGGTTCCGGTAACACTCGTAGTCACGGTGACCCCACTTCTCGCAGTAACGACACTGCACGTCATTTCCTTTGCAGTCCTTGCCGGGGTGGTCTCCGTTACACCACTTACAGTAGTAGTGGCGCTCCGGTCCAGAACCCGTGCTAGCTGCTATCACAGTACACAATCATTACTTACTTCATAACTTAACAACATACACTTCAACTTGTCACACACGATTAAATAATTACCCTTAGGTGGGTAAGAGCGTAGGGGTTTCGCCGCGTATGCATATGTGAGCTTCAGTGGCTCCTCAGCTGTGGTGGTTTGGGCTTGGCCCTTGTCACCCTGGTGCTGACTCTTCTGGGCTGGGGATAAGGCTTCTTCTTCTTCTTTCCTCCCCCGTACCCCTGCGGACTCTGGCCCTCGCTCGTGGCCTTGCGCTTGTGCGCATTGTCCTCGTCCCTCAGACGGACGGTAATCTCGACCTTAGCAGCAGCATGATAGCACTCCTGGATTTAGGATGTCAGTCATGCCCCGCAAAACATACTTACAAACTCACATTAATACTCACTTATGGATTACACTTATTCACATCACACTTCATTCAAATTACCTGCAAGGTAGTATACTCAGCTGGCCCAATCCCATAGCAAAGATGGTGGCTGAGACCGTTGTAGAAACGGTTTACCAGCACCCGGTTCGAGTATCCCAGGTCCGGTAACAGGTGGATAAGACCGGTGAATGCAGTGTAGTACTCATCAACCGACATCTTGTCCCCCTGCCTCAAACTATCCAGCTCCAGGCGCTTGGCCTCTTGAACATGCACAGGGTAATACTTGGCTCGCAGTAGAGCCATGTACTCCCTCCAACCAAACTGAGGATCCGCCATCCGGTCCTCTCTCACAAGCTTCCACCAACTTTGTGCCGATCCCTTCAAGTAGTAAGCGGCAAGACGGACCTTGGCCCCAGCAGGCACATCCAAGGTCTCGTAGGCGGTCTCCAACTTGGAGATGTACGCCTCCAGCTTACGTGGGTCGGTCTCCCCATGAAACGACGGGGGTCTCAAGTCTGCCAATGCCTTGACCCAGTTGGTCTCATGCTGAAGCCCCAGTTCTTCATCGAATTCAAAATCGAAGTTGAGTACTAAATCGACGATATCTCCCAATCTACAGAACCAAATTGAGTGATTCTTGTTTCTATGGTTTAGAAATTCAATTACGGTTCTAATGATACCAATTTCCCAATTCCCCATTATATGCACTATACAATGGAATTCGAGTTCAGTTCGAATGTTAGGGTTCTAAACGGTTTCCGAATTCAATTCTTACAAATTCTCTCAATCTAATGCATAATAGATGAAATTGATAGAGGGGTATGAACGGGAATACAAAAACGAATGACATTGTCGGAGGAATTGATCAAAAACTCACCGGAATTGCGCCAACGAGGAGAAACGAATTCGTTTTGCTGGAAAATTGGTATTTTATATGCAGTTCGAGTTGCCTACTTCACGGACCAACTCGCACTAATTGAGAAGGGTTCAATCCACAAAACCTACCACATGTTAAAGTATACATGTAACTCTAAACATTGGTGAAAGAATCATTGAAAACGAAGAACTAGGGAGAAAGTTATGGATCCCGAAATATCTGAGTTTACCATATCGTTTCTGGAAAAATCTGGGCAAAACGCGACCAGATCAAGGTCGGAACTTTAGACGCCTATATATTCCATATGATTGAGAATTAGCCTTGGTCGTAAACATGAAAGTTGTAGAGGGATTAGAGCTCTTCAAAACGAGCTAAAGAACACGAAATTTGGCCAAGAAACGAAGAAGTTATGGCAAGACGAAGTTTACCTGATTTCAGAGAAAACCAGAATTCTGGGTTACGGATTCGCAAGGTGGCAACTTTGGATCAATATTCCCGTCGATGTAGGATGAGTTAGAAGATGTATGAGTTATTTTTGGAAAGAGGAGATTAAGGAGAAGAGAATGCAAAAGACGGCACTCAAATATTCCAAACGAGGGGAAAGTTATGGAGGTCGCAAGATAGGGCAACAAACTGATTTCTGTTGGCGAAAAACAAGGAGAAATTCGACTAAGTGTTGGGCGGCCTGTGATTGACTGACACGTGGCATCTCTTAAAATTTTTGGCTCTAACTTCATCTATCATAACTTTGGCTAGGATGATCCGTTTTTTGACGTTCTTTTTATCGATCTTCATGGTTTTCCATAACCTATTTATTGGTATAGGGTTTCATGCCTGGTTTGACCATTCTCAAAAAGTCACCTCTAGCAAGGCTTATAAGCTTTAAGGTTTTCTAGAATTTTATTGACTTCTTTTTATGTTTCAAAACAATGTTCCAACACACTTCCTAAAATCTTTATAATATATTTGGAGTGTTTAATAATTTTCCCAAGATTATTGACTTATAATCTTATTATTAAATTCAAATACTATATAATAATGTTAAATAATTAGGGTTAAATATGATTAAAACCCCTAAATAAATTTCACAATTCCATATACTAATTTAATTTCATAACCCCATATAATAATTTAATCTTCATAACTCCATATACAATTAATAGTCATAATTCCATAAAATAATTTAATACTTATAGTAGTATTAAAGGTTTAATAAAGAAACCCCTAAATTATTTAAATTAATTTAGGGGTATTTTCAATACCTATTTATCAATTAGTACATTCGGCCATATTTATTTGGTGACCATTTAGTATATAAAAGTGGACTTATAAGTCATAATAATTATACATAAATTCATGGGAGTTATATAACTCATGTAAAAATTATTGTAATGTCTTATATAAATTCTTAGCTCAAAATAAGCATTTTGCCCTTGATAATTCGGCTTGAATTATATGTAACATGACTAAATTTTGTGACACAAAATGTGTCTTAAGGTAAATATTTTCTATATAAGTTATAGATTGTATTTTTTGCATATAATACCATATAGTTTCGGTCTTAATAAACCTAGGAGATGTACATAATTTTTGTATAATTTTTAGAAGCTTAACAAGCTTATAACATAAAGATTTACTAGTAAACTTACTTTTCTTAACAAAGGTGGTTAAGTGCTTGAACTTCTTCTTGAATCTCCAAGCCTTCTCCTAGTAAACTTGATGCTCCTCTTCGGTTTTATGCAAGAGGTGAAGGTGTTTAGGAGTTAGATCTTCAACACAGACCTTAAGTAGATTTGTAAGTAGTTTTACAAGACTTTACCTTAGACTTTTTCTCCTTATAAATCGGCACTCCTAAGGTAGATGGAGAACAAGTTTTCCTTCATCAAAATGAAGAAGAAAAGAGACTTAGAAGAAGTAGAACTTGGTTCACAAAAAAATGTGCTTTAAGGATTTTCAAGCTTTAAACCTACCTTAAGATAACCTTGAGATGCTCCTTGGTTTAATGTTGGTTTGGGACAATCTCCTTGGAGAACTATTGATGCCGAACACACCTTGTTAAGCTAGGAAGAGTTTTGTTTCAAGACTTGCCAAGAAATGCTAGGAATTACCTTAAAGATGAAGATAGAAGTTAAAACTCCATTAATGGACTTAAGAGCTTCAAAGGAAGAAGATGAAGCTAGAAGAGAGAGGAGGGGCCTTACCAAACCGTGATGAAGAGGGCAAGGAGAAGAATGAGACTAAAGAATTGTATAAGGTAAGAGAATGCAATTTGGAAAGGAATTTTGATTGTTTAATTTAATGTCAATTGACTATTCTTTCCTTAGTTTATTACATGGGTTATTGGCTCAATAAATGCCCATGTTACTTGCATAAAATCGGACAACATGTGTGTGTGACAAGGCAAGAGTTGGAAGGAAATAATTGTGAGCTAGAAGACAAGGTATTTAGGTAAGTTATTCTTTTGATTTTTCTAAGTTAGGCTTGTCTTCTTCCTCCCTTGTAGAGTCACGAATTCAAGGTCAAATGGGGTGTCTTAATTGACATTGAAAGCCAAGGACAAGCATGTTAGGTCACATGGAAAGAAGGAATCTAGAAAAGTGAATTCTAGATCTACTTTTTTGCTTTTTCTCATTTGTTTTTGTTCTAGCTCACATGGCCTTATTCCATGGCCTAATTTCGACAGCTTGCTGGTCATATGAGACCTACATACTTTGACATTAGTAATACAACACATGGGAAGGTGAGTCACCATGTATTAAACCTTTTATAAACTTTAAAGGCAAATTTTATACTAGTTTTTGCTCTAAAATTCGCCCCTATAGAGAGCCTTGTTGACTAGTCACACAAACTGATTTAGAAGGTAATTTAACCATATTTAATTTACCAATTCGTGGCATGTCAAAAACTACAAGGCAATTGCGTAAAACGCGTTTTCGTGACACCCGAAGGGTGTGTTTTGTGCTCTAAGGAATTTTGGGAAACAAATTATTTTTATGAGTTCCAAGTGTTTGTAAACCTTATTATAGTAAATAAACATATACTAAGATGTTACATTGGTTATATGGGGTTACATCAACCCATGACATAATTTACGGGCCATCGGAACACACCCGGGCAAAAAGGAGCGCTAAGAAATCCTCCTGTGGTTTTTGCTGAATTTTGAGAAACCACTTCGTGGGTTCTCTTTATAATGGTTAATAATGATGTTAGGAACTCAAGGAATTAATTTTATAGGAGTTCGTGCCACCTCGGCACTCCTCCGGACTTTTCGTGCTTTAAGGAGCGGGCGTGAGCACTCCCGAGCGTTTTGCGTTTTTGACTGAATTTAGCTTAGGGAATATATTTGTATATTCATATAATAATTGTATGACCATTTGGTTTGAATATTAGAGGGTCATACAAGGTCATGTTTGACCATATGCTTCTAAGGCGTTTTAGCGTTTATGGGTGAAACGACTATTTTTACGTAACGTTTTCATGCAGTTTGCATGCGTACGTGAAATGATTTATATTTGGATTATATTCCAATAAATAATGATTTAATAATATTATTTATATTTGGGGTATTTCACCCATGTCGACCCAAGCCCTCTGGGTCGGACCGTTCCAGAACCCTTACTGGCGTCTAATAGAGGCTGTCCGACCAAACTTGGTTCGGACCCCTGGGTCGGACGCCACCAAAACTTGCCCAAACATTGTCAAATCTTCACCAAACTTCTCCTAAAGCCTCCTAATGTTTTCTAACATCATTTGGTACACTTACACCCTCATACAACATCCATGAAACTCATTTTCTATCTCCTTAAACACTTACTCATTTCATACCAAAATTCCTAACACTTATGATATTTTCTCCTTGGTTTCTAAGTGGTGTTTCATACCTATGATAACCACTATGCCAACAATGTTTCCTCACCACTACAACAACATCATCTCCCAAGCATCTTTTCTTCCTTCCTAAACAACTCCTTGAACATCTTTACAAGTTTATAGCTTCCCATGCAACAACTCACTTCATCCCTTTTTCACCAACAATACACAAGTCCTAAACACAATCTCACCATGATCTTGAACTGTCCCAAAACATTCTTTTGCATTCTAATTCCTCTAGAACATTGCCTAAGCCCTTTTACACATCTTTAAACACCTTAATGCATGTTCTTCCATTAGTTGAACACTTAACCATTCTAAACATTCCCTAACTTACCAACTCATTTTAAAACCTTAGAACTTCTTGTTTATTACCTAAATTTTGACATGAACTCTCCTAGAACATTATTAAACCAAAACACATTGTTTTCAACACATTAAACAACCAAGAACACTAAAATCCATCAAACACATTCTTATACACAAAACTTCGCTCTCATTTAGCACTACATCACAATATAGTGCATAATTTAATTTGCATGGCACTTAGGCCCTTAAATAACATGGCTCTTAGGCCCTTAATGCATTAATCATAACACTGAATTTCCCACATTATATTTGTCTTTGACCTGCAAATACACTCAACAACACATATGCCTTTTACTAAGCCTTTGAGGACATTTTACTAAGTCATTCACCATTGGCTCTTAGATCATTTTAACAAGCAACATAAGCTCATTTCTCCTAAGACTTTAAACCACATTAGGTTAGCACATTTACCTTTCTCCTCACAACTTCTTTCTTGTTTCCTTGATTAAAATCGGTAATGATGTTTGGTTTGCTTGTCAACTTCTAAACAATATACAAACTATATAATGAGTATTCAAGCTTTATGCTTCATCTCATTGTAAACCCTAGATTATACATTGTTTTAAAAACATTAAGATAATTGTTTTTACCTTAGAACTTGAAGAGAGTTTGAATATATATCAAGAGAGACTCCACCTAGTCCCATGAAAGGTTGAAATGAAGCTAGAACAAGGCAAGGTAAGGGCACCATTAGTGGTGATTTTCGGACAACATAATAACATGAATGAATGTTATTTTTCTTTGAGTTTCCTTACCTAGAAGCAAAGGAGAACAACAGTATGTGAAAAGATGAGCTCAAGCTCCTCCCATGGAGATTCTTCTTGGCACCAAAATGGAGCTCTTGAGATTTTGAAAGGATAGAATTGAAGAGCTTAATGACAGGAAGAGAATGGTGGTCTTAGAATTTGATTTGGCAAATGAGCTAGGAGATACAAGTGGTCAAAGATGGAAAATGATGGTGGTGTTGGTGTTGCTGTAGCAAACCGTGAATGAGAGCAAGAAGGAGATAGACGAGAGGTTGAAGATGTGTGAATGAGGAGGGAAATGAGAGAGTGAGATAAGTTTGCTTTTAAGAAGATATTTATACTTAAAGTAAATAGTACTTAAGTAGTCATCTTTTATTTGTTTAACAAAAACAAGAGTGGTGACTCACCACTAAGAAAACCGGCCCCCTTAATGTTACTAAGGGCATTTTAGTCTTTGTTGGCCAATTTAAATACTTATACAAACCTATGTTACAAACTAGCTTATTTTAGTTACTATTCACTAAAACAAGCACATAGATGTGAAATTTTTGATTTCCCATTGATATAGACTTCCAAATGTGATACTATGTAGTACACATTTTAATTAAGAGTAATGATGGACATTTAGCCATTCAAAACTCATTTACAAGACAATTTTTTCAAAAATGTGCTTTAAGACTCCTTAAAGCATATTTTGTGTTTTTACTTGTTTTCAAGCTTGGTTTTCTTTGGTAATGTAGACACCAAAAATTCTCACCCCTTAAAGCAAATTCCGAGATAATAAGAGGGGTCGTCGCCTTTCTTTTTCAAAACATATTAGCGTGCGTGCTAAGACGAAACCATTATTTTATAATCTTTTTCAAAGCATTTCAGAAAAAACACAATTCTTCGAAAATGAATTTCCATCGACAGTCCAGTTTCAAGGTCGTCCCTTTTTTTTTATTCACTTATTTTACTATCTTATTTTGCTTTGTTTATATTCTATTTATTTATTTTTATTTATTCATCTATACACCTTTTCTTATTTTATTTTATTTTATTCTACCATTAACATTGGTATTTTTATTATCATTTCATTTCACTTTTATTTAGACACTTTTATTTTCATCTTACGAACCCAATCCACACTTAGTTGAACTCCAGCCTAGTTCAGGCCCTTAAACCCATTCCAGCCCCTAGTATTGGACCTACAGCCCAAACAAAAACTCAAGCCCATTCAAAAACCCTAGAACCCACCCTTTTCTCATTACAGGACAAACAAGAAAACCTACAGTAAAAAGGGGATTCCATCAGGCATTCATTCGGGGGATGATGGTCCGATGTAGCGGCCACCACCTTCTTCTCGGTCGATCCCTTTCTTCACCCAGCTTGGAGTCTTCAATTCTTCCTACCACTGAAGAATCATCCCCTTCTTCCTCCTTCATCTCTAAAAATAAGCCAAAACCCTTCTTCTTCCATTTTCTCGAATGGCCTGCTCCAAAAAGGAATTCTCTCACGTCCCCTCTTCAAAGAGAAATCGGAAGAATCCCAAACTTCATACTTCTCTCGTTTTACTGCTATCTTCCGCCACCTTCGTTTTCTGGCACCTACAAATCAAAAACAAAGAATCAGCCATAGCCATACTCCCATCCTCTTCCTCTTTCATCTTCGAACTTGTCCAAGCCACCGATCTCTCTCTCTGAGAATCGATCTCTGAAATAACGAAAATCTCAGCCTCATTCTTGGCCTTCTCTGATCGAATTTATCCTGCTTTGATTCTCTTCGTTGTCTTAGAAGACCCTAAGCAGGGCCAAGACGTGTCGACATTGTTCGCCGTCCTCCTCCATCCCCGACGTCACCTCTCTTTCTCGTTGTCAAAAATGTAACTACTGTCTCTAGAGAAGAATTGACGCTCGCTTCCGGCCTTTCGAATCTGTCGTCGTTCTCCGATATCCTTTAACTCCATCTGGCGATTCCTGGGCTTGTCGCTTGGTCGGTGATACTCACGGCAGCTCCCCGATGATTTTTTATCTTCAATACGCTCTATGAGCGTCAGGGCGGTACCTTCCTTGTGCCCTCTTCATTCTGAACTTGATGGTTGTCCATTGTTTATGCGTTTATCGATCTTCGGTTTGCTAAAGCACTGATGCCTGCTCCTTTGGCTTATATATTCTGATCGTGAATCATTTTGAGTCAAAACCTGTGGATCCCTCGGTGGAGTTTACCTTTTCTGGTGGTCGTTTTTCTTATTTTCATGCCTTGATTCAGGCTTGGACATTTACTGCACTCGTGACATGCTTTGACCTGGTGAACTTTACTGTCGTTTCTGGTTCACGCACTGGGTCTGCTAAATTGGGTGAACTTGGAAATCATTTGACTCTATGGTTTTACCTCTATTAACTTTGTCCTTGCGTTTGGCTCTGAGTGATTGCTTGATAATGCTTACACTGAGAGTTACCCGATTCGTTTTGCCTCTGGCACACTATATGTTTGGGTTGGAGAATCCCACTTGACAGCTGTTTACTTAACCTGTTGTGATTATGTCGGTGCTATAGTGGAGTGTGTCGGTCTTGGTAATGACCGATTCCTGTTTAGGATAATTGACTTTGCTGGTGGCTAGTGTTTGTATCAATGTTCAGTTTTGCTGTTGGACCTCAATAATCTGCCATTATACTGATATGGGTCTCTCCTTTTTCCCGGCCTTTTGGGAGTTGGAGACCCCGTGCATTTCAGGCCTATAATTCGTATGTTGTTTATTGTTCTGACTGAGGTACCGATTGGCTTGTCAAATTGGAGCTCAGACTCGCACATGTGAACCTGTTCGATTTGGATTTTGACCATGGACCTTGCGCTATGCTGGACTTTTGGGCATTGTGGCTGCTCCTTGTGGAGTTTGGAAATTCGTTTGGTCCGCCTTCTCGATCACAAGCTCACTGATATTATCTTGTGATGTCTTAAGTCGGGTTTGAAAATTATGTTGCCTCTAATAGTAATCTTTCCCCTCTGCGCGCTTTATACCTGGTTGGACGTTCTACTTGCTGGCTTTTGCCTAATCTGCTCACTGATGCCTGCTATTTAATCTGATCTTACGAATTGGTCGTCCCTTTTTATGACTTAGTTATTTCGCTCGCTTGGGCCGAATGACTTTGTTGACTGATGAGTATAGATGTTCGTTTTACTTTTAGTTCTCTGGATATTCGTGACTGAGATTCTGAATTAATGGCCTCTACCCTTTTCCGGCCTTTGGGTAATTGAGGTTCATGTCTTCCTGTTCCTGCGTACACTAATCCTTTTGGCAACCTTTGTTGGCTGACCGAGGTACAAATACAACCAATCGACTTTGAGCTTTGACTTGCACATGTGGGCTGCTTGGAATGACCTTGGGCTTCAGGCTTGATGCTTCTTCATGGGGTTTGGAAATTTTATCTTCTCACCTTTACTAAAATTCAATCGCCTTTGATATTAAATTGTCCCTTGCGCATTGATATGGTTTGGAAATTAAGTTGAAACTAGCATGTACTTGTCCTTTTACGCTTAGATATAAACATGAATTGAGTGATAGTTGTCCTATGCTATAAATGTACATAAATCACTCATTGGCTGGATGCTCCTCATTATTTTTTTCATCTTAGAGGGAAATGATATAAACCCATCTAGGTATGATCCCACATGACTCACAACTTCACCCCTTTGATACTACACTTCGGTTTGAGTCATAATCTAAGATGATGAATTAATTTGAGTAGCAACCCCAATGCTTGATTTATCTTACAATCCTTAGCATTTGTTGGCAGTTTGAAACTCTTTTCAATGTTCTCGGTTGGGATGTGGGAGATGATTAGATTGCCCCCTTTCCTCCCATTGAGAGGGGCCGTATGATCTCATTGCACACACCCCAATCCTCTTACATTTCTTTACTAACTATTCTCGTGTATCTTTGTCTTTGTTCTATGACATGTACATAATGCTCGAGGAATGGAAACCTGGTTAGCTAAGGAACTGGAGTTTGGCTTGGACTACCGGGGTCTCGACACTTCACACATGTAACGGTTGGTGCACTTCTTGCTGATCCTGTCAGCTCAAGTGAGGCGGCGTCGATGCGACCCCCCATAGCAGCTCTTTAATTAAGATTGTTATCTATGTTTGTATTAATTTGTAATTTGTTCATTGTTCTTACTTTTGGTTGTCTTTGGATTTATTTATTTTCGTAATATATTCATTCTCCGCATGTGAACAATTTTAGCACGTTATCTCTAGCTGGTTTTGTTATGTTATTCTAGTGCTTAGTTTACCCCTTCTACATATGGATTTGAGCTTGGAAATTAATTTGAAATCTTACAGGATTTTTGGTGGTGTTCAATCACCAAACTTTTGTACATAACGTTTACACTTCATTTTGCTTCTCCAATGTTTGTACCCTATGTGAGATATCTGCGTTGCTGTTTTGTGATTTATGCCCCTTGCTCATTGCTTATTGATGTTTTATGCCTAGTTATTCCCTTTAGGACCTTTTAAGCTGACAGAAAAGTTTCGGATGTATTATCGCTCCACACCTAACGAGTCTCTCATTCGTTTCGTGGGGCAATAATCTCCTATAACTTAAGAAACACTTAAACCACCTTTATATGTATATAAGAACAAAAAACTTCAAAAAAAACAGCCCTTAAGGCTATTTTAGAAGGTTTAGGATGTGAAACCACCCCATGCCTAACGGGTCTCTCATTCGTTTTATGAGGGTGGAATCCTCCTTTACCCTTAACACACCCCTAATCAAGAGTTATTAAACAAACCAATAAATCAATTCCTCTCACTTGTTAATATCTCACAAATCAGCCCAACAACATTTTTTCAGCCCAACAACATTTTTTCAGCCCAATCACAAATAAAGCCCACATAAAAAAGGGGCCACTTCAGCCAATCCAAACAAGGCCCAATTTCGGCCCAACTTCAAGCAGGGCCCTTTTTTTCCGCCCAACTCTAGATAAGGTCCAAATTTCAACCCAATTTAATTCCAAGGCCCAATTCAAATCCCACTTCAGCCCAAATCAAAAGGCCACTCTATGGCCCAATTCAAAACCCACTTCAGCCCACAGTTCATAAATCCCATTTCAAGGCCCAAGCCCATTTCGAGGCCTAAGCCCAAACAAGGCCATCAAGCCCACTTGGCCCAAGCCCACTCAGCCCATCAAGCCCACTCGGTCTACCGAGCCCAATTCTGACCGAACATTGACTAATCCAACTTTGACCTTAACCCAATTTTAACCTGGTCCAACTTTGACCAGCCCAAGTTTGACATTGACACAACTTTGACTCGATCCCACTTTGACTCGGTCTAACTTTGACCGGTCCGTTTCCAACCCTGACCCAAATTCAATTCATATCTAATTCATTCCAATTCAATTCAAACCCAATTCATTCAGCCAAATTCAATTCAAATCCATATTCAAATCATTCATTTCAAACTCGACTTGTGAATCCCATTCAAACTCCAAAATCCAAAAAACATTCCTCATTATTCAGCTTTAATTCAAAAATCCTGAACTACGTAAGGTCTGATCTCGACAAGAAGTTGAGTACGTAGGCAACCCACACAGGGTGCGACCCCACATCGATCAAAATGCCATTTTTCACTCAGCCATCTCACCTCCAAACAACCCCGTATCATCTCACAGTCTCACAGACTTTGTTATCCCAATGATTTGAATGTCTCACAGACCCGAACATCTCACAGACCCGAGCGTCTCACAGATTCGAGCGTCTCACAGACTTCGACATCTCAAGGTTTCAAACGTCTCATAGACCCGAGCGTCTCACAGACTACCCCCTTAAATCCGAAACTTCAAACATCTCCAAACTCTGAACTACGTAAGGTCTGATCTCAACAGGGAATTGAGTACGTAGGCAGCCCATCTAGGGTGTGACCCCATTCCAAACAAAAAACCATTTTCCCCTCTAAGGTGGCTCTCGTACCTCTCAAACACTCGAGTCTTCTTCAGTTCCCACAAACTTCCAACCATCAGGCTCCAAGTTTTGACTATCCACACAACCTCAGACTTTTCCCAAATCTTCATTCCATACTCATTCGAATTCATCAATTCTTCTTCTTGGCAGAAAAGCTTGCCTCATCCACTTGTTTTCTCTCCTCCCGTCCTAATCCTATCCTTGGCATTTAAATGAATCTCTCTAAAAAGGTTTTGAAAGAAGGCAATTCCGACAATTGGAGACCGAGGTTTCCTCGGGCACCAATCCGAAGTCGTGGTCGTTGCCACTTCTAAGGGGTGTAACCCAGTGCGAACCCACACCGAATCTTTGGTATGACCAGATAAGTCCAATTCATATGCAAATCACAGAGTCAATTAACGGTCCTTAGAACCTTCCTTCCTTTCCTTCCTAGTATCTTAGGTCAAACTAGGTGACGACTCTAGTCAATTCTGCCTTATAGAGGCATAAGTCCGCGTGGAGCCCATTGAGAGCGGGTGTAGTGTTCACTAGCATTCCCATAAGCTTTCTGGAAAGACGGACGATGTAGTAGGTATTTGAGGGCTGCCAGAATAACGGGTTTTCACCCTCCATAAAATGGCAAATTTCTAGGATCTAGACTTCTCGGTTAGATCATATTTAGATAGACCCCCCCCCCCCCCATACCGAAAAATCACCCTCCACAGGTAATCGGTTTAATATGTTCATTAGTATAAAAATAAGGTCTTGGTAAGCTCATTAGGTCTTACCCAAGCTTATCCCAAGCTTAGAGCACATTTTAGCCCTAATTGACTTTAAGGCATTTATATGTGTTTTCTATGGTTTAAATTGTTTACTAATGTTTCTAAGACTCTTTTTAGTCTTAATATACCATATTTAAATGTTTAAACAACATACTAAGGTTTGGGGTATTTCAGATAACCACGATTGGATTAAGTTGGGGTGTTACAAAAAGTGGTATCAGAGCGTAGTTACGCTCTGATGTCTAGATTTATCGAACTAGGAGGATACCGAGTTAGAGTTTGAGATATGGGTTAAGGGTTGAGATAGAGCGAGAGGTGTGCTAGTTAGGACTTCCCGGTGCTTACCGGATACCTACAATGCCTAAACCCACCCTCCACTTCCCTAGCTTTAAGATACGGGGAACGAACGCTAGAGAGAAGAAAGCCTTCTCATACTCGGAAAAACCCGATCTGGCAGGTAGTTGACATTGAGCAATACGAGAAACACATCATTATACAACAGTTTACAGAAAACTTGAAGGTCGTAATTGGAGCACACCAACGAAACAGGCGCTGCCAACGGAATCCTACCAATGGGAGAACGGTATTTACCAGCAACATGGGTCGACATGCTACGCAGTCGAGATAACCTACCATACCAGTAAAAAGAAAGCACTACTAGTGCAATGGAGAGGAAAAAGAGAAGCGACAGGAATACCAGACAGTAGTCCAAAGAAGCATAACAGTGGGATGATACCGCGCATGAGAATAAAGACTGCCTAAAAGTCTATTATGAAACGGGGAACTCCAAACCCTATACAACTCGAAAGGTTACAAAAACCTGACCGACATAGCGCAAATACCATGAAACGCATACAAACACCCCTACCGCCAATACCGTCATTACCGTCCAATCTCCTCATACTTACCTTCGCAGCGGATACTTACTTACACAACGGTGGGTGATACAATGCCGTTAGCCACCCACGTGACTAACAAGGCCTACTACCACTACATACAGCATCGGTCTGATAGACCGGAATATCCGAGTACTACACAATTACAATACATACTCCCATTACCTACCAAGTACTACAATACTCGGTTCAATACAATACTCCATAATTACAATACAACATACCGAGTTTACTAAGATCCAATATACAAATACAATACAGCCATTCTTTCAAGTTGTACATACTCTTTAAGAGTCTACATCTACCCATTTCTCACAAACTACATATTTTCAATACATATGGTGTACCCCTTGGTACACTTCTACATCAAGGCTACAAGCCCAATTTCATTCACTAATATCTACATTTCATTCCTAATGATCTAGGCATATCCGCCGGTCTCTTACTATGACCTTAACTACTTCGGTACCTGTACAATAAAACATCGCCCCTAGGGGCTCAGCTTACGCTGCATATGACTTCCGCATACCCCGCGTACTAGCGAGGGTATGCCGACCACTTGGTCGAATACATGCAGTTCATTTTACAAATACATGCATACATACATACATGCCTTCAATCATAATACTACAATACTACACAAGGATACATACACACAGTTCAATACATACAAGGAAGACAATACAAGTCAACCAATACTTACTTACCTTTACCGAAATACACATACACAATACACAATACTTGTTAGCTCCATTTGTCCACCCTGGTTGATCGGGTGGAGATTACTCTTTTACTCAGGGTCAATGACTTACACCTGCCAAGACCATTACTCATACAATACTTTACTTACTTACTACTTACTCAAGTCAAGTCGTCGGGACCTCCGGGCAGGGACTACACCGTCCCACCACCGAGCTTTACTTGGCTCACTAATCCAGGATGCTACCTATTTAAGGGGTTTGGGCCGTGGAAAAGTTTAAGAGCCAGGAATCGGATCCAACCTCTTGTGTCTACTCATCCTCACACGTGGCCGAAACTATATCGGACTTCTACTCATTCCAATTTACTCAATACTTACGTTAGGAGTTAGGTAGTTAGGAATTAGTAGAAGTCACACATCCAAGCCACACAACATTACATTACTTACATCCACATCCATACAAGGTACAATACATTATACAAATACACTACAAGGTACATATACACATCCATTCTCATTCATTCATTTCATGAATTATACAAACTAGTTGTTCAAGACAATATAGCAAGAACAAATATAAAACAAGCACAAGTAAGTGCATTAAAGTTTGATTCATGTATTTATCTTATTTAGGTGATCAAATAAGCACACAAATCAGGGTAACCAGGTTAGGATACAGAGCATGAAGAAATCATACCTTTTACTGGAATTTACTTTATCGGGTGTTCCCTTGCTCCTTTGGTTCACTCTCATTCCTTGAGTCTTATTCTCGAACCACCGACTACATGCCAAATGGTTCTATTAATACTAAGCATTACAATAGATACATAGTTGTTACTCCTGTACTTACCCCGTTAGATTGTTATTTCGGTTTAACTTAATGTTCCTATACTCTCAACTTTCTTACTTACTTCTCCAACTTGTTTGTACCTTTAATGACCCTTAAACATCATTAATCAAGTACTAATTATCTTATACTAACATTACCATTCATTACCTTTCCTTTAAACCCATTTAATAAGCTTAGAATTCATTTTTGGTGTTGGTCTGGGACCTTGTCCGGGTCCTGAGTCCCGGACCAACACTGGTCTTAAGTCTCGGGGATTTCTTTACGGTCCGGGACATTATACCCTCTCTTAAGTCCTGGATCAAACATTGCCTACACTCTCAGACACAAAATAAGGTATGGTCCGGGACCTTGTATGGGGACCAAGTCCCGGACCCATACTTAGGGTGCACTCTCGGCAGAAATTTTAGGGTGGTCTAGGACATGAGCATGGGACTAAGTCCCGAACCAAGGTGGCAGCAATACTCTCGGCGGTTTTATTACACTGGTCCGGGACTTCATATGGGGACTAAGTCCCGAACCAGCTGCTACCTGTTACAGATTTATGTTTTCTTTCTCTGTTACACTTTCTTCTTTGCCCAATCAATCCCCCAATGATCCTACACTTAATCCCACATATTTAAGCACCTAATTGTCTCCTAAACATGTCTAAATCCATTACTAACTCATTACTTCTTTCCATACCCATTCATACACATATTTTTCTACATTTCCATTCCTGCACTTACATTATTTTCCTAGTTGTGTTTTGCTACAGATTTTACACTCTTAAATCCTCATACTACAACTACCAATCCATAGTTACTAAAAACCTTACTCAACCCAATACACACCTTGGTTCTCCCATTCACCAAGTCATCCAATAATGCACAATTCCTACTAAAATTTTGCCATAGTTTACCTACAATCCTAACTTCTCCACATACATACTTTTTCACCAAATTCATTCCTAATCTAGCCACACCCATTCAAGGGTCCTACCAGCACTCAAAGCAATATCAATCCATCAATACTTCCTCAACAACAATACTAATACACATACACAATCCATTTGGCTCTGAGGCCTACAATTCAAATACTTGCTCACAAATACTCAAACTTCTATAACTACAATACCAATACAATAATTTGCGTTCTTTAATTAGTTTACCATTCCCATTACTCTAATGCATCAAAATTTAGCATTAAGAAGAGCTCTTACCTTAAGCTCTTAATTTCCTTCTTTCTTTTCCAATTCTCCTCCTTCTCTTTTTCTTGCACAAATCGGCCATATGGGGAATGGAGTTGCCAAACTCCATTCCCATCACCCAAGGCACACAAAAACAAGTGTAATTAAAATACTAACCCTTAGATTTATATTAATTCTTTGAAGTGCTTAAAACACAATTTCTAGGGTTTACCTTTGGAATGTTTTAGGAGGGGTTTTTGCCCTTGGTTCAAGAAGATGATTCCACCACCATTGCAAGGTTGGAATTATGCTCAAAAGAAAGATAAAAATAGAGCATTACAAAAGGGTAAAAATCGGTTACAAAGGAAGATGAAGAAAACATGAGTTTTTCATGTAGATTTTTACCTTAATGGAGAGAGGAGACTCCAAGCTACCCATTGATGCTATTTTCTCTTTGAATAGGGAAAACCCATGGAAATGAACTTCCTCATTTTGAAATTATAAAAAGAGGAAGTGTAGAGAATGATGAGGGGAGTAAGAATAAGTAGTTATTTTTTTCATTGGGGTCACATGAGGCTAGAGCATGGAGGAGAAGTGAGGTAGCCATGGATGTTGGTGGAGCTTCAAAATCTCCAGGCTCATGGGAGAAAGAGATAGAAATCGGTGGGGAAGAGAGAGGAGGTGAGAGAGTAGTGAAATGAGAGGTGAGAGAAAAAGGTGAGTGCTTTTATCACTTTATTCACTTTTTGCTTTTTGCCTCTTATTTAATTAGCTAGTATGTGAGTTGTGTGTGTGAGGCTTATTGGCTTAATAAAAACCGCCCCATACAGTATTACTGAAATACCCCAAACTTAGATATGGTGTTTAAATGATAAACTAAGATATAAGGAGGCTAAATAATGCCTTAGAAACATTAAGAAACATTTCTAATCAAAGAAAATATAAGGAAACACCAAAAGAGCAGTTTTAACAAAAACGTGCTCTAAGCTTGGAGAGACTTGGGAGAGTACCCAATATTGTTCTAAGACCTTAGTAATATCCTAATGGTCATTTTAAATCAATTACCAAAGAAACCCAAGCTTGAAAACAAGTTAAAACACAAATGTGCTTTAAGGAGTCTTAAAGCACGTTTTTGAAAAATTGTCTTGTAAATGAGTTTTGAATGGCTAAATGTCCATCATTACTCTTTATTAACATGTGTACTATATAGTATCACATTTGGAAGTCTATATCAATGGGAAATCAAAATTTCACAACAATGTGCCTTGTTTTGGTGAATAGTGAATTAATTAGGCTAGTTTATAACATAAGTCTATATAAGTGAGACATTTGGTCAACAAAGACTTAATTACCCTCATTAAAAAAGGGGGCCGGTTTCTTAGGAGGTGAGTCACCACCTTCATGAGTCATTAAGTAAATAAGAAAGCAAATGAGAGTTATAAAGTAAAATCACTATTCACCTTTTACATAAATATCACACTTTATTAGTTCTCTCTCCTCACTTCTTCATTCTCCTTTGTTTTCCCACGGTTTGAGCTGCGCTCTCCCTTCTCCATTCACGTAGAACTCAACCTCCATGAAAGCTCCATCTTTCCTTGGTCACATCTTACTCATTTTAGCTCCAAATCCAAAACAAAATACATACTCTTCTTAGTTAGCTCAAGCTCCTTCTTTCTATCTTTTCAAAACTTCAAGAGCTTCATTTTGGTGCCAAGTCAAACCACCATTAGAGGAGGAAATTCAAGTTTGGAGACTCCATTGGCATCTCCATTCTCTTAAGGTAAAGAAAGTGTAAGAAAATCTAGGTTTCCACCATTTTCTTCACATGTCCGAAAATTAGTGCTCATGGGACTCCATGTTTATGCTTTGTTCTAGCTTGTTTCTACTCTTCAAAGGAGAGAGGAGGTCCTTCTTGCTCATATCCAAGTTTGTCTTGAGAAACCAAGGTAAAACAATCACATTAATACCTTAAAGCATATTTTTAACCTAGGGTTTGTTCCTTAGGGTTAATGTGTTATCTAGTACTCATTGGAGTCATTGGATATTGGTTAGAACATTGGCAAGGAGATACACATTGGTGACCGAGATTGAACAAAGAAAAACCTAAGGAAGAAAGCTTTTTAAGCTTGTAAAAGAACAAGGTAAATTACTTACCTTAAGATGTCTTGTTGTTTAAGGGAATGGGATTTAGGTATATGATGAGTTTAGTGTAGAGTTTGTATTGGGAAGGTGTTATAATAAAACCTAGAAAAACAAGGACTATACTTGTGAACTTTTGACTAAAGAGCAAATGAGAAGAAGAGATAGTTAAAACAATGTGGAAATGAATTACAAGAAGCATTTTATTTCAATGGGAGCCTTGTTGAGTGTATTCGCAGGTTGAAGGCAATATATGTGGAAATTCAGTGGTTAAGATTATTGTTGTTTAAGGGCCTAAGTGCCAAGCATTTTGAGTTTAAGCAATATATGATGATGTGGTGAAGTTTTAGTGTAGATTGTGTGTTAAGGTGTTGTGATGAGAATTTGTGTGGTATTGGTTGTTTGATGGAGAAAAACCATGTGTTAGGAGGTACTATATACTAGAGAACCCATGGCAAAATTTAAAGGAGAACTTAAGTGTTTAAGATATTCTAAGGAGATTTCATGACTAAGGAAGTACTAGGAAGTTTTAGAGGTTGTCTCGATGAAAAAGGGGTGAGTTTAAGGTGTTTAATGAGTTATAATGACTTAGGCATTACTATGAAGGATTTAGAAATCAAGAGAATGTATTTGAGTATTTAGGACTTAGGTAAATGTTGATAAAGGAAGCTAGGAAACCTTGGTAAGTTTGGTGTGATTAAGTGTGAAATTTTGAGATGATTTAGATAGAAACTAGAGTTTAGAATTAAGAAAACCTTGGAAGCGCAAGAAAAGATGCTTGGGAGATGATGTTGTAGTAGTGAGGGAACATTATTGGCATAGTGGCTGTCATAGGTATGAAACACCACTAGAAAACCAAGGAGAAAATATCATAAGTGTAGGAATTTTGGTATGAAGTGAGTAAGTGTTTAAGGAGATAGTAAATGAGTTTTGTGGATGTTGTATGAGGGTGTAAATGTACCAAATGAAATTAGAAGACATTATGGAGGTTTAGGAGGAGTTTGGTGAAATTGGTTAAGTGTTTGAAGGCTTAGAAAATGAGTGTTTTGCCTTGTCCGAACATCCGTCCGGACATGGACGTTCGGACAGCCCTGTTGCGTGAAAATTTTCAGAGTCTTGACTTGTGTCCGACCTTGGGAAGTCCGGACACAAGTTCGGACGTACCTGTTTCTACTTTGAGTTTTCCTCGACCCATGTCCGAACTTCCGAAGTCCGGACACATGTTCGGACATGCGTCTGTTTTCAGTTTTGAGTCTCGACTTGTGTCCGAACTTGGGAAGTCCGGACACAAGTTCGGACAGGCCACTGTATGGACCAAAAAACCTTGTTTAAGGTTAGAAATGATGGGATAATTAAGTACGGTTGTTATAAGATTATTAAGGACATGTTTGGTTGGTGTAATGGTCATTAAGTGGGAGAGTAAGTGTAATAGATAATGAGAAAATGATGCACTTAGGAGTCAAGTAAAAACCATAAGGCTTAGTGAAAAACAAAGGGTAAAAGTTGATGTCTAGGAAGGTTAATAAATTCTATTGAGTTGGATTGAATAGTAACCGAAAACTGAATCAATGTTTTAGGCTTTGTGAATTGGGACTGGAAGGAGATAAACCAACGATCGTCGACGGTGAACGGTACAATCTTTCTTGTGACCTGCTTGCTAACGAGGTGTCCCTCGGCTTGTGTGTTATCTGTTTAATTTGCTATGACTAAAACAAGATAAAGCATGCAACCGGTTATATTTATTCTCGTTGTGTTTGTGTTATCTTTACACTAACCCGCGAGACTTGAGATGGTTACTAACCAAGTTTAGTACTTACTGAGTTAAGAATAAGAGTTAAGTTTGATGGTTGTTGGTTAATGCCCGTTAAGGCTTAGCTAGCACATGGTGTTTAAGATGTCTACTAACTGGAACTTGAGTGAGGAAACCGGGACCGATCTCCGGTCATGCATGCTAAGGAAAAAGGGGGACGGTATCTGAATCAGATCCGCCCTCCGCTTAAGGACTTGTCTTCGGACTTGTAGCCTAGGGCCGGTTGCCGGCTCAGCTACGCTGGACTCCCGTCCAGAGTAGGTGGCATTAAGATGGTGCGGTGGGATCACCTAAATCCCAGGTTTGAATTAAGCTACAACCAATCCCTTCCAGGAAAGGTTTGTATACTGAGATTAAGATTAAGAGGTAAGGTAAGGAACTGAGATTAAGGAAATGAGGACTAAGGAGGGGGTTACTAACCCACTTGATAAGGGAACGCTTGAGTCGTTCATTGTTTGTGAACTATATATGTTCATCTGTGGTTATTGTTATTGCACTTCATATCATGTTTGTGTATGTAATCAATTTCCATGCTATCGACAATTAGTCGTCGTAGCCCCGTTAGCTTGGGGGCCATGAGAGGGTGTACCACCATTCGTGCTGACCCCCTCGGGGGCTATTTTTACACTTGCAGGTAAGAGACCCATGAGGACGCACTACGAGAGTAGGAGCGGTTAGACTTAGGGTGGGATGTTTATTTTGAGTTCGGGTTGCGCCTGTGCACCCGACTGTTTATATTAAACTGATGTAAGTTTGAGATTATGTTTAAGATACTAGTACTCGGTTGGTTGTGGTATTGTGAATGTTGATGTTTTGAGTTGGATAAGTATTGTAAACGTTTAAAGCCGGTATATTCTAACGATCAGACCGTGGCAAGGTCCAGGTGTTATTTATTTCCGCTGCGACGTATTCGATTAAGTGTTCAGTTTGCGATAACCACGATAGGCTTTGGATGGGGTGTTACAAAAAGTGGTATCAGAGCGTAGTTACGCTCTGATCAAGAAATACCGGACATGAGTAACCACCGAGTTAGGATATAAGTTAAGGAATAAGTGTTGGGTTAAGGGTGTGAGAAGTTAGAGTGAGTAGAGTCATTGACCACTAATAAGTGTGGATTGTCTTTACCGTCTACGGACGTTATAAATTTACTAACCAAAACAGTGGTGAATACGAACCTAATGTGAGTTATGCTTGTTCAGATGGCAGGACGCCCTAGAGGAGGCCGAGGTCGCGGCCGGGGTGAGGATACTTCAGGAATACCTGGAGGGCAGACGATCGCAGAGATCGTAGCTGCCGCTTTAGGGCACATGGGCTATCAGCCTGGTATGGGTGCACCACCTCCACCGCCACAACCTAGGGAACCAAACTGGTGAAGAGTCTAGCAGATCTTCGACCCGCGCATTTAAGGGGGAGACCGATCCCGCCAAGCTTGAGGCGTACATCTCCGAGCTGGAGACCGCCTTCGAGACCCTTGATGTCCCTGCTGGGATCAAGGTGCGCCTAGCTGCTTTCTATCTGAAGGGCGGCAGGCGATTGGTGGAAGCTGGTGAGGGCCGAGCATGTGGCCAATCCAGAGTTCGGCTGGGAGCAGTACACCGCCTTGCTACGAGCAAAGTACTACCCCGCCCATGTCCAGACGAAGAAGCGCTTGCAGTTGGATGCGCTTAAGCAGTCGGACAAGATGACAGTGGACGAGTATTACTCAGAGTTCACTGCCTTGCTCCGTCTTCTGCCAGGTCTAGGGTATTCTGACCAGATCTTGGTGGACCGCTTCTATGGCGGGCTTAGCCATCGACTCCGCTACGGCATGGGGCCGACGAGTTACACTACCTTGCAGGTAATAAGAATGATTGAGATTTGAGTGGGATGAATAAGATTTAGATTATGAGAAATAAGTGTGACTAATACTATGGAAAAGCAGGAGTGCTATCATGCCGCTGCTAAGGTTGAGATTACCGTCCAGCTGAGGGACGAGGAGAATGCAAAGAGGAAGAGTGCTGGTAAGAGCTCAGAAAGTCAGGGGCAAGGAGGGTACAAGAAACAAAAGTACCAGCCTCAGGCCCAGAAAATCAGAACCCAAAGGGGAGGAGGAAAAGGAGAAGGCTTCGGAAGAGCCATTGAAGTTGACGTATGCTATTGCAGCTACACCCCTGCGCTCTAAGGCGCCAAAGGGTAAGGAAACTAACAATGAATGAGTTAAGAAATAAATTAGTAACCGTTTGAGATATGAGAATTGATATTGTGAATCATCAGGATCTGAGACTGAGAGGGAGCCGGTGGTGGCTACCAGCGACGCTTCATCTGTAGATGGTGTCACAAGGACCACCCGGGCTCGATTGTAAAGAAATAAGGTGGAGTGCAACTTCTGTGGAGTGTATGGACACCGGGCATACGAGTGCTACCGGAACCCTGCTAGCAGAGCCTATAGGCCCGATACCAGGGGCAAGGGCAAGACCGATCAGGGAGCTGGATCTGACGGTCAGAGGAAGGTGCAGCAGCCGGCGGACAAGAACCCACGGGTGACCCAGAAGACGGGGCCCACTTTACACATGGTGGACCGGGACGATGAGCCTGAGCCCTCATCGAGGCCAGGTACCACTATAACCATTTAGTAATAAAACTACCTGCTTACCGCATTATCATGCATGTTTGGTGAATAAATGAGTTAAGTAAGAATAAGATGAGATTAGAACTTAAGTAAGACATAACCTACTACCACTTTAGGAAGATTCAACATCTGCTACCCTATACCATCTACATCTAGCCCGGAGCACACCGACATCGAAACCGTACACTTTCCAACCGAACAATGTCAGGTTATCCGCCCAGGTATGATTTTATTAAGGGGATACCTGACACCCGAAGCACAAATAGCCATCATCAGGAGATGCAATCAACTAGGAATGGGACCGGGAGGTTTTTACACACCGGAGTACCCAGGGGGAGCAAGGATGAAATTAAAGATGATGAGCTTGGGCAAGGATTGGAATCCGTATGCCAAGAATTACCAAACCATGAGGGAGCAAGATGGAGTCTCACCACCGGGAATACCCGAAGAGTTCCATCCAGTTATTACACAAGTCGTGGAAATCGCTCAGCAGTTGGAGGCTGAACCGATTCCAGACATCCAAGCAGACATTTGCATTGTAAACTTCTACGAGAAGGACTGGAAACTGGGACTACACCAGGATAAGGACGAGACAACGGAGTCTCTCGAAAGAGGGATACCCGTAGTGTCTTGGTCCATTGGAGATGATGCGGAGTTTTTATACGGCGAGCAGAAGCGTGCGGACCGTGCAGATAAGATAGTACTTAAGTCAGGTGATGTATTAATTTTGGGAGGAGAATCAAGGATGTTATACCATGGGATTAAGAGAATCAAGCTGAATACAGCACCGTCAGCAGTAATCAATGCGACGCATATGAGACCAGGAAGATTAAACCTAACCTTTAGACAATATTAGCCATGTAATGTTAGAATGAGATGAGAAATGAGATGTAAGATTGAAGCACATGTTGTAAACAGGATGGTCATGAATAAAATAACAGTGTTGTTCATATAAATTGTTACGACTCTTGTTATACCATCAATACTCATGAAGCTTGTGAACACAATTAGGTTATGGACTCGGTACGGAAGGTGCACTAAGCATACTTACAGAGGCACAGGCCGACGCCAGCGTACTATCCTCACCGGCACCTTTCCGATTAATGGGATTGAGGCATCAGTTCTCTTCGACTCAGGGGCCTCGCATACCTTTGTCTCTGCATCATTTGCGAGCAGGTTGGGGCTAGACGCTGATGAGCTACCCGACTTCACGGTTACGCTCCCGTCTAAGGAGAAGGTTCGTTGCACTCGTTACTACCGAGGAGCCATTATCAGAATTAAGGGAGAAGACTTTCCAGTCAGTTTCATTGAGTTCAGTAAGCTAGGATTTGATGTTATCTTCGGGATGAACTGGTTGGAGCGGCACAAGGGACGTATCCTCTGCGCCGAGCATAGATTGCTGCTCAGGAGTCCGTCTGGGGTAACAATATCATACCGCCAGAGGCCCAGAGAGCCTTCGACTAAGATCATCACCGCCATGGCAATGCATAGAGAATTAAGGAGAAAGGAAGAAGTATACCTCTGCTATGTACAGGACATAGAGAGAGACCCTGAGTTCGACCCCGACTTACCGGTAGTGTCGGAGTTCCCCGACTTATTTCCACGGGAACTGCCCGGCATGCCACCCACTCGGGAGGTAGAGTTCACCATTGAGCTGCTACCTGGTACCGGACCGATAGCCAAGGCACCATACCGTATGGCTCCGGCAGAAATGACTGAGTTAAAAGAACATTGAAAGATTTGTTGGATAAGGGATTCATTAGACCAAGTGTGTCACCATGGGGAGCGCCAGTCCTCTTCGTGAAGAAGAAGGATGGTAGTCTCCGCCTCTGCATCGACTACAGAGAGCTGAATGCAGTGACAGTGAAGAATAATACCCACTACCCCGCATTGACGATCTGTTCGATCAGTTGAAGGGAGCATCTGTGTTTTCCAAGATTGATCTCAGATCGGGGTATCATCAGATAGCCATTAAGGAGGGAGACATTGAGAAGACGGCATTCCGGACACGATACGGCCACTATGAGTTTACAGTGATGCCGTTCGGTTTGTCGAACGCACCGGCGAAGTTTATGGATCTGATGAACCGCTTGTTCCGGGAGCAGCTGGACAAGTCGGTTGTGGTTTTTATTGATGACATTCTGATATATTCAAAGTCTAAAGTTGAACATGAGGAACATCTGAGGAGGGTATTGGAAATACTGAGGGAGAACCAGCTATATGCTAAGTTCTCCAAGTGTGAGTTTTGGCTTGACCAGGTCTCTTTCCTAGGTCATGTCATCTCAGATGCTGGGATCGCAGTGGATCCAGCAAAGATTGATGCCGTACGTACTGGCCAAGGCCGAAGACTGTTACCGACATCCGGAGCTTTCTCGGTCTGGCAGGTTACTACAGGAGGTTTGTTAGAGATTTCAGCAAGGTCGCGAAGCCGATGACCAGTCTGATGAAGAAAGACGCACCATTTCTATGGACAGTTGACTGTGAGAGATCATTTCAGCGCTTGAAGGACTCACTGACCACTGCACCGGTACTGACCATTCCAGACGGTACAGAGGGCTTTGAGGTTTATTGTGATGCATCCGGCAGAGGGCTGGGTTGCGTGCTCATGCAACATGGCAAGGTGGTGGCATATGCCTCACGCCAGTTGAAGAAACATGAGGAGAACTACCCCACACATGATTTAGAGCTGGAGCTGTAGTCTTCGCTTTGAAGATATGGCGCCACTACTTATATGGGGTTAGTGTCACGATCTACACCGATCACAAGAGTTTGAAATACATATTCACTCAGAAGGAGTTAAATCTTCGACAGAGGAGATGGTTAGAGTTTCTGAAAGACTATGACATTGACCTCCAATACAAAGAGGGAAGGCCAATGTTGTAGCAGATGCCCTGAGCCGTCGAGCACACTCACTCCATTCGCTAGTTTCTTTCTCCAGCTTGGTTGATGAGGTGCGAGAGGCTCAGAGGACAGATGAGTACATGAGAGAGGTCAGACAGAAGCTGACAGATGGTACCTTTGAGAGTCAGAAATACGACTTCAGACTTCATGATGATGATCTGATCAGACTTAAGGGCCGATTATGCATACCACGAGGCAACACGGATCTGAAAGACCGTATACTTAGAGAATCACACTGTTCTTCAATTTCCATCCATCCGGGAGCCTCTAAAATGTATAAAGACATGAAGAGATACTTCTGGTGGTCGGGGATGAAGACAGATGTTACCGAGTTCGTCTTGAGGTGTCTCACATGCCAGAAGGTGAAATTCGAGCACCGACGACCGGGCGGAATGGTACAGTCGATGCCAGTTCCGGAGTGGAAGTTCCATCCATGATATCTCCATGGACTTCGTAGTTGGGCTTCCACCTGCTAGGGGAGGTCTCAACATGATATGGGTGGTGGTGGATCGCCTTACCAAAGTAGCCCGATTCATACCGATGAAGGATACTTGGAAGGTGACCAAATTAGCTGAGTTATTTGAGAGAGATCATGAGACATCACGGCATACCAAGACCATAGTGTCAGATAGAGATACCAGATTCCTTTCGAGGTACTGGAGAGCTACCAGAGAAGCGTTGGGTACAGAACTCAAGCTGAGTACCGCGTTCCATCCTCAGACAGATGGTCAGACTGAGCGTACTATTCAGACACTCGAGGACATGCTGAGAGCATGTGCCTTAGACTTCCAGGGCAGTTGGATTGACAGACACATCTGATCGAGTTTTCATACAACAACAGCTATCACGCTTCGATCAAGATGGCACCTTTCAAGCGTTGTACGGTAGACCATGTCGTACACCGCTCTGCTGGGATGAGTCGAGTGAGACGGTCATTATAGGACCAGAGTACTTAGAACAAGTTAAGGCTGAAGTTCAGCAAATCAGGGAGAACATGAAAGCTGCTCAAGATAGGCAGAAGTCGTATGCTGATGTTCGACGACGGGACCTGGAGTTCGCAGTGGGCGACCAGGTATTTCTGCGAGTTTCACCGATGAAGGGTGTATTCAGGTTTGGGCAGAAGGGCAAATAAGCCCGAAATTTGTTGGTCCTTATGAGATTACGGAGCGGGTGGGCCCGGTTGCTTACAGGTTAATTTACCTGCTGAGCTGGGTAAAGTGCATGATGTTTTCATGTTTCACAGCTAAAGAAATACATGCACCACCCCTCCCATGTGTTAGAACCTGAGAGGTTGACTTTAGAACCAAATATGAGATCCGTGGAGACTCCTCAGAGAATTTGGACAGCAAGACTAGGGACACTCGCCACAAGTCAGTGCGACTGGTGAAGGTTCTCTGGTCTAACCAGGATGTCGAAGAGGCCACGTGGGAATTAGAGGATAAGATGAGGGCGAAGTACCCTTCTTTATTTACTGACTAGATCGTCTGTATAGGGTACGGGGCGTACCCCTTTTTAAGGGGGGTAGAGCTTCCTCGCTTTTGAGTTAGGAACGATCATGTTTGTCGTTGTTTGGTTGTTTAAGATGTGAATTTGTGTAAGTTGCTACACTTCGGTGTAAGTTTGAGTTATGTATATACTTATGTATTGTATTTGAGATTGACCTTTGAGTCTTGAGACGTATGAATGTGAATATAAGATGTGGTATTAAGATTAAGAGAACTGTGTACCGTGAATGGTTAAGCACATGTGTGAACTTTGAGGACAAAGTTCTTTTAAGGGGGGTAGATTGAAATACCCCAAACTTAGATATGGTGTTTAAATGATAAACTAAGATATAAGGAGGCTAAATAATGCCTTAGAAACATTAAGAAACATTTCTAATCAAAGAAAATATAAGGAAACACAAAAGAGCAGTTTTAACAAAAACGTGCTCTAAGCTTGGAGAGACTTGGGAGAGTACCCAAATATTGTTCTAAGACCTTAGTAATATCCTAATGGTCATTTTAAATCAATTACCAAAGAAACCAAGCTTGAAAACAAGTTAAAACACAAATGTGCTTTAAGGAGTCTTAAAGCACGTTTTTGAAAAATTGTCTTGTAAATGAGTTTTGAATGGCTAAATGTCCATCATTACTCTTTAATTAACATGTGTACTATATAGTATCACATTTGGAAGTCTATATCAATGGGAAATCAAAAATTTCACAACAATGTGCCTTGTTTTGGTGAATAGTGAATTAATTAGGCTAGTTTATAACATAAGTCTATATAAGTGAGACATTTGGTCAACAAAGACTTAATTACCCTCATTAATAAAAGGGGGCCGGTTTCTTAGGAGGTGAGTCACCACCTTCATGAGTCATTAAGTAAATAAGAAAGCAAATGAGAGTTATAAAGTAAAAGCACTATTCACCTTTTACATAAATATCACACTTTATTAGTTCTCTCTCCTCACTTCTTCATTCTCCTTTGTTTTCCCACGGTTTTGAGCTGCCTCTCTCCCTTCTCCATTCACGTAGAACTCAACCTCCATGAAAGCTCCATCTTTCCTTGGTCACATCTTACTCATTTTAGCTCCAAATCCAAACAAAATACATACTCTTCTTAGTTAGCTCAAGCTCCTTCTTTCTATCTTTTCAAAACTTCAAGAGCTTCATTTTGGTGCCAAGTCAAACCACCATTAGAGGAGGAAATTCAAGTTTGGAGACTCCATTGGCATCTCCATTCTCTTAAGGTAAAGAAAGTGTAAGAAAATCTAGGTTTCCACCATTTTCTTCACATGTCCGAAAATTAGTGCTCATGGGACTCCATGTTTATGCCTTGTTCTAGCTTGTTTCTACTCTTCAAAGGAGAGAGGAGGTCCTTCTTGCTCATATCCAAGTTTGTCTTGAGAAAACCAAGGTAAAACAATCACATTAATACCTTAAAGCATATTTTTAACCTAGGGTTTGTTCCTTAGGGTTAATGTGTTATCTAGTACTCATTGGAGTCATTGGATATTGGTTAGAACATTGGCAAGGAGATACACATTGGTGACCGAGATTGAACAAAGAAAAACCTAAGGAAAAGCTTTTTAAGCTTGTAAAAGAACAAGGTAAATTACTTACCTTAAGATGTCTTGTTGTTTAAGGGAATGGGATTTAGGTATATGATGAGTTTAGTGTAGAGTTTGTATTGGGAAGGTGTTATAAACCTAGAAGAAACAAGGACTATACTTGTGAACTTTTGACTAAAGAGCAAATGAGAAGAAGAGATAGTTTAAAACAATGTGGAAATGAATTACAAGAAGCTTTTATTTCAATGGGAGCCTTGTGAGTGTATTCGCAGGTTGAAGGCAAATATATGTGGAAATTCAGTGGTTAAGATTATTGTGTTTAAGGGCCTAAGTGCCAAGCATTTTGAGTTTAAGCAATAATGATGATGTGGTGAAGTTTAGTGTAGATTGTGTGTTAGGTGGTTTGATGAGAAATTTGTGTGGGTATCTCGGTTGTTTTTGATGGAAAAAAACCATGTGTTAGGAGGTACTATATACTATTGCCTCAACCGTTCAACCTGCGAATACACTCAACAAGGCTCCCATTGAAATAAAATGCTTCTTGTAATTCATTTCCACATTGTTTTAACTATCTCTTCTTCTCATTTGCTCTTTAGTCAAAAGTTCACAAGTATAGTCCTTGTTTCTTCTAGGTTTTATAACACCTTCCCAATACAAACTCTACACTAAACTCATCATATACCTAAATCCCATTCCCTTAAACAACAAGACATCTTAAGGTAAGTAATTTACCTTGTTCTTTTACAAGCTTAAAAAGCTTTCTTCCTTAGGTTTTTCTTTTTTCAATCTCGGTCACCAATGTGTATCTCCTTGCCAATATTCTAACCAATATCCAATGACTCCAATGAGTACTAGATAACACCTTAACCCTAAGGAACAAACCCTAGGTTAAAAATATGCTTTAAGGTATTAATGTGATTGTTTTACCTTGGTTTCTCAAGACAAACTTGGATATGAGCAAGAAGGACCTCCTCTCTCCTTTGAAGAGTAGAAACAAGCTAGAACAAAGCATAAACATGGAGTCCCATGAGCACTAATTTTCGGACATGTGAAGAAAATGGTGGAAACCTAGATTTTCTTACACTTTCTTTACCTTAAGAGAATGGAGATGCCAATGGAGTCTCCAAACTTGAATTTCCTCCTCTAATGGTGGTTTGACTTGGCACCAAAATGAAGCTCTTGAAGTTTTGAAAAGATAGAAAGAAGGAGCTTGAGCTAACTAAGAAGAGTATGTATTTTGTTTTGGATTTGGAGCTAAAATGAGTAAGATGTGACCAAGGAAAGATGGAGCTTTCATGGAGGTTGAGTTCTACGTGAATGGAGAAGGGAGAGAGCAGCTCAAACCGTGGGAAAACAAAGGAGAATGAAGAAGTGAGGAGAGAGAACTAATAAAGTGTGATATTATGTAAAAGGTGAATAGTGATTTTACTTTATAACTCTCATTTGCTTTCTTATTTACTTAATGACTCATGAAGGTGGTGACTCACCTCCTAAGAAACCGGCCCCCTTTTATTAATGAGGGTAATTAAGTCTTTGTTGACCAAATGTCTCACTTATATAGACTTATGTTATAAACTAGCCTAATTAATTCACTATTAACCAAAACAAGGCACATTGTTGTGAAATTTTTGATTTCCCATTGATATAGACTTCCAAATGTGATACTATATAGTACACATGTTAATTAAAGAGTAATGATGGACATGTAGCCATTCAAAACTCATTTACAAGACAATTTTTCAAAAACGTGCTTTAAGACTCCTTAAAGCACATTTTGTGTTTTAACTTGTTTTCAAGCTGGTTGTAACACCCCATCCAACAATAACACACTTACAATAAACTGCAGCGGAAAAACAACCTCATCAAATTACTTATCTCGTTGGTGTTACACGCCGTTAGCCACCCACGTGGCTAACAAGGCTAATACATACACATTGTACCGGTCTGATGGGCTAAATTCCCGAGCGACTACACATTACTATCCCTTTCCATTAATCACCACAACAACATACACCTTCCAACTATACCGAGTATTTGTAACTAATGCCGATAACAATCTCGGTCTTACTTCACCTACTGTATATATACAACATGAACGATTACCCATGTACAATGACTACCCCGTCCTACTCTCGAACGGCTTCCAGCTCCTTGTACCTGAAATAGGAAAAGAAGAGAAAGGGTGGCCCCCAGGGGCTCAGCACCTTTGCTGGTATGGTAATCCCGCAGCCCACATGCTACCGGGCCACGCACAACTAATTGTCGTCTTAGCATGTGGTTGATTATTTTTAATCATGCATGCATCTGTAAACACACAACACATAATCATTTCGCCTCAACGGGCTCTACAACCGGATAATATATCCTTACTTACTAAGTCACTCATGGTATTCAATATCCCTAGAGTGTTCCTCCTCTAATGGAGCTACTTCCTTAATAGACGACACTTACCCTTAAATCGGGTTATCCTTAAACGCCTCTTTTCTCAAACTGGGATTCATATCCAGATCCACATACTCCACATTTTACAACATATAACATACACTACATAACATCACACAACAACACTTTGCACGTTTCAACGTGCACAACATAACACCGCAATAGATATTGCTTCACAACAAAAACATACATAACAGGAATGGTTCTCTCTTAGGAACCGACCCAAACATTGTTTATACACTGGTGAGCCTAGAGAATGCTGCCAGTCTCATGATAAGCTCATTATACAATAACAACAACACTCATAACCGTCCTAATAGTCGGACGAGTAACTTAAGTTAAGGCGGTTCGGGTTTGGAGGCCCGAACACACCACACGAACACATGTTCCCCCTAAACCGATCATAAGTCAGAATAGCTAAGCTTTGGAATAAGCTAATGGGAGATCATAACCCGTGAGGGAAACAACCATAACAAAGAGAAGGGTAAGGCTAAGAAGGATACCCTCTCCCAAACAACGCGCGACCGGCCAAACCGGATTCCTCACTACTGTTAGTACATACTTACTATTAAATATTAGTTAGAACCCCATTATGGAGTCTATCACATCCACACAACATACAGTATTACAACTGAGTTAAACATACAAGAGAGGTCCTTACGTACACACACACAAACATCACATAATTAACTCACGCATAGCCGTGGTTAGAACGTCCCATGGTTCGGGTCGTTAATAATCCGAATACCGAACTCTCATGTGATCCTAGACTCAGTTAGCTAAGGTTTAACACTTTCGAGGTTAAATGGTATCAGAGTTGAACACGCCACATAAATGAATTACTATAAACTCATTACATGATTTATCTTACAACGTGGCAAACATACAGAAAAACACATTGGCATACAAGCCGGTGTAATCCGGTAGGACACAGGTTGCAAGAAAACCATACCTGTCACCGGAGTCCATTTTACCATGTCCACTTAGGTTCCTCGAACAATTCTCGAACAACTGGCACATTAAAGTTACCTTCATTATCATTGGGGTAATATGTTTGTGTAACGTCGAATGACCATAGTTAACCCCGTTTACTAATTAAATACCCTTACATTTTTAACATGTTTCACTCTTTCATTTTACTTCAACTTTTCACCCACCAAATTGCGTTTATAACTCACCTAACATGTCCTACACAACCTTATAACATCATTATCCATCAATCTCCATCATTAGATGTCATTTTCCAACCTTAAACAACATTTTTAGAGTGGTCCGGGACTTGGTCCTTACCTTAAGTCCCGGACCAACACATTGGAGTACTCTCGGCCAATTTTAATAGGGTGGTCCGGGACCTTATACTCACCCCAAGTCCCGGACCACAACATGGAACATCTCTCGGCCTGTTTTTGATATATGGTCCGGGACTTCAACCATTAACCAAGTCCCGGACCCAAGCTACAGAATGCTATATTTGCATTTTTCTACCCTTGTTCAACTTGTTCTCTTCATCCATTGATTACCCAAACTTCACACATTAACTTAGGCATATTCTAATACCAAATATCACTTTGATTCACCTTATAACATTAACCAACTTGTTACCCAATTTTCTTACCAAATCTCTTAACACTTGTACATTTTCCATTTGGTTTCCTAAGTGGTGTTTCACCTATAAATGGCTACTACACTAAAATGCTTCCTCACCTTCATAACATCATCTCCCAAGCATCTCCTCTTACTAACCAATCCTCTTTTCACAACTTCTTGAATTCCTTTCTCAAAACCTTACCTAAACATCATTTTCTCCTTATTCATCAACATTACCTAAACCTTAAACAAACTTCTCCAAGACTTAAATACATTCTCAAAACACACCTTGAATTCCTAGAACTTCCAAGGTAACACCTAAATCCTTGCATCACTCTAAATCACCTTAATACATGTTTTTTCCAGTAAAACATTTATTCACCTTTAAGACTTCCTAGTTCACCAAAACTTACTTAAAACACTTAGAACTTCTTACACATTTCCAAATTTTGCCATAGCTCCTCTTGTATATACTCACATCCAAACACTTAGGTTTTTACCTTATTTCATTCAAGAACACCTAAAATCCATCAAACACATTTTTATACACAAACTTCACACATTTAGCACTACATCACAATATAGTGCTTAACTTAAATTACTTGGCACTTAGGCCCTTAAATAACATGGCTCTTAGGCCCTTAAATTGCATAAACCTTAAACACCTAATTTCCACAATATATAAGCCTTTGACCTGCAATTACACAACCAAGACTATGTTCCTTTACTAGTCTCCTTTAGAACACCTTACTAAGTCATTCACCATTTGCTCTTTAGGTTGTATTTAGCAAGCTTATCATTCTCATTTCCTAAGGATACATTATTTAGATCACTCCTTTACCTCTTTTCACTACTTCTTCCTCTTTTTCCTTTAAGGCATTTCTTTCCTTGTCTCTTAAACTTTTAACATTTGTTATGCTTTATATAGCTTATACTCATCTCATTGTAAACCCTAGGTTTACATATATTATCTTAAGGTATTAAAATGATTGTTTTACTTGGAATGGAAAGATGAATATATATATGAAGTCCTTAAGGATGAGATTCAAATGAAGTAAAAGCAGGTAGACAAGAAAGAAGATTCAATATGGTAAGAAGCAAGAGGAAACTTGATGGTGAGATTTACCTAAAAAGAGAGCAAAAGGAAGGAACTTGATCTTTGAGTGAAATTCTTAGCCACACCAAAGGAGAAAATTTGAAAAAGGTGAGATCTCAAAGCCCAGATGGTGTGATAAATTGCTCAGTGAGCTAATTGACTGCAGATTCAAAGATGAGTTCTTGAAAGATTTGAGTAGAAATTAAGTTGGTCTAACTAGAAGAAAGTGGTCTTGAAATTAAATTTGGACCATGGAGCTAGGAGTTACAAGCATTCAAAGATGGAGTTCTTGTGTGGAGCTTAGCTAATTGAATGAAAGGGAGGAAGGGTTGAGCTTTTTTGAAATTAAAAAGGAAAAGGAGAAAGAAGATAGGTTTTGCTTTTTTGAAGATATTTTGTTATAAAGTACTTTCTTCCTTTACTTACTTTTCCTTCCTTTCCTAAATTGATTTCTTTTACATGTTGGTGACTCACCATATAAACGCCACCACCATTTAGTTAGAAGGGTGTTTTGGTCTTTGTTGACCAATCAACTTACTTATAATAACATATGTTACAAACTACCTTATAAAAGTTACTATTCACTAAAACAAGGCACATAGAAGTGAAATTTTTGATTTCCCATTGATATAGCCACCCAAATGTGATACTATATAGTACACATGTTAATTAAAGAGTAATGATGGACATTTAGCCATTCAAAACTCATTTACAAGACAATTTTTCAAAAACGTGCTTTAAGACTCCTTAAAGCACATTTTGTGTTTTAACTTGTTTTCAAGCTTGGTTTTCTTTGGTAATTGATTTAATATGTTCATTAACATATTTATAAGTTGTAGGTATGACCATTAGGTCTTATACAAATTTATCCCAAGCTTAGAGCACATTTTTGCTCTTATTGACTTTAAGGTATTTATTTGTGTTTTGTTTGGTTTCATTGTCTACCAAGGTTTCCTAAGGACTTAATTAGCCTTATAAAATCATAATTAAATGTTATTAAGTCTTGGTAGGCTCTTTGGGTCCTAACCAAGTTCACTCATAGCTTAGAGCATGTTTTTGCTCAAACTGTATCTTAGTGCTTTATTGCATTTACTGTGGTTTAAATTGTTCACTGATGTTTCTAAGGCACTTTTTAGCCTTTACATACCATAGTTTTAAATGTTTAACAACATCAAGGTTTGGGGTTTTCAATCTACCCCCCTTAAAAGAACTTCGTCCTCGAAGTTCACACTTTTCACACATCATTAGATTAGAACACAGTAATCACTTGGAAATAAACTTCCATAACCAAACACACTTTACATCACAACCTCGGACTTAATGGTCCGGGCCACACATTCACATCCACACATAACATAACATATTCACATGATAGCCTCGGACTCAATGGTCCGGGTATCTTAACAACATTTACACATACATAACAACCCCTTAGACTCTCTGGTCTTGGGTAACATAACACATTTAGACACATAGGTCTTGATAACATAACAGCCTTTAGACACATAGGTCTATGTAACACAACAACATGTAGACTCATAGGTCCTAATAGCATACACTTTAGGAGATCAAGGTCAAATAACATTTATCACACATACCAAACAACATGTCATAGCATGTATGCAATCGAAAATATCTTTGATATACACTGTGATCCCGCAGAACCCGGTCGCGATGGACACCTTCCATCCCCGTGTCCTTGGGAGATCAAAACAATCACTTAAGTTTAAAATTTCCTTGAGAGGTTAAGTAAGAGAACTTTAATCATATAAAGTATCTATCAACGTTTATAAATATCAATTGAAAATCCTTTTGAAAACACACACAACTCCAAGTCCAACTTAAGCTCTTTGCTTCTTTTCTTAGCGTGGTTATTTGTGACCACTTATAGGGAGCTTCAAGAATCGTCCAACCCTGATGTGATCAGCATCAGTGTAGAACTATCCTTCCACTCCAATTTGCGTTCGGCTTCCCTTGATCACATGCAAATCAAGTTCCACTTCCCACTTCATTTTCAAGCATCAAGTAAATCACTCATTTCCAATTTTCTATCTGTTTAATCATTCTAATCATGATCATACATCTCCAAGGATAGAACTTCGTCTATCAGTTATTTCCATACACTTTAGTCCTGTTGCCTATGGAATCTTATTCTCATTAGGTTTTATATTGGTCTCATACCCTTTTATGAATCACTATATAGTATATATACACATATATTTTATCAAAATACGACACACCGTTTCACATTTATACACTGTCGGGGTTTTGTTCCCCGGGAGTTTCTCTACTCTCCCACATCTGTACTATCACACACACTTGTTAACAAATACACACACTTATCACAATGGTATTCGCATCCTCTGTGCGCAATTACCACAATTCAACCATGAATGAATGCGTATGTTTACGTAACACACCACCAATCATCAAAACAATAATAAATTTGTGCCATGCACAATGTAAGTCACATACACTACGTACACTTGTACGGTAATATACACTAAGTGGTTTTGCGCTCTACCCCCCTTAAAAGGGATTACGCCCACGTAATCAATCACTAACATTAGCTTACATGTTCTGCCGTCGTGAAGTGTTTTAACTTCCACGCGGTCTATTACACAATGGATTCTGATTAGAGGATCTTAACCATATTGGCGGTTTAGTTCCTAAACCACGAATTCTCATTGGAGTTTGTTTAAACTCTTAGTTGGTTTCGATTCTGGCCTGTTAGGCTTCTAGGCGTTAATAATTAGCCATTCACTCATGTCCACCATGTACATTCAACACTTGAATCACTGGCTCACTAGTTTCTACTGCGAAACTCTAATAACTGTAGAGCTTAATTGCCCCATTTGCTATTCTTACTGTATTGTACATCCCCAATTGTCACCTTCATCTTGGTAACAATGGTTTCTCAACCGACGCGTGGTATTTCTTACCGTTAGCGAATTCGGTGAGTTATGAACTTTCTATCCACTTCCATAACAATTTACTATGTAAATAGTTATGTATTTCACAATGATTGACTTGTTCCCTTCCGACTTACTGTCGGTTGAGATTAAGCTACTACCTAGTGTGTAGTGCTCTCTCAGGTATTTACAACATTTGGGGTATATTCCATACCGATATTTGGCAGTTAGTGCTGTTATAGTCTTGTTGTTAATCATATCTCCACATTTGGTCTTGTACAAGTACTCCTTTATTGGTGCGGCCTTGCATTGCTATGCATCGGCCATTATAACATTATTCCTTTCACAATTAACATGTTTCTAAATCCTAGCTATCCCACTCGATCATTACTGCGCAAGTGCAATACCAAAACACTCAGTCATACAGAGTGCAGAGGTGTAAACTCTTCACAGTAAATCCCTTATGCAATTCGGCATGGAATTCACACTGAGTTTCCTTATCACATAGTACCGACCATTGACTTATTACCCAGTCTGTGTATCATCACTTGCTTGCATGTCCATTGAGTTTAACCCATAACTGGTCTTATCCGCTACAACACTTATACAACGGTCGCTTACTGCGCACCGTGCTTGTTGTATAACACTAACTTACATCGTATTTACTGTCACATTAACTTCCACGCACATACTTATATCATGGTTCGTCATTCATCTGGATGACTACCGAATGCTCCTTGAGCATCGATCATTCGAGTCACAAGCCGGCATTATTCAGCTTGGTGTTTCACTTTATACACACGTACTACTAAGCTAACTGCTCTCTTTCAATAATAACGTCGTCCATTCTTAACATATTTCCTGAACTTGATTTTCATAACTACCGCTCCTGCGGTCTCACAATATCGAGAGGTATCCCCACTCTTAATGCAGTGGTTCGTTTACCACTCTATTTACTTGTATAACATAAAGTCCTGCAATCGATCAAACTTACATAACATATCTTGCTTGTGGCTTATAAGCCTTATTGTCTTGAGCTGCGCTCGTTGTAAGCTGTCCACATTCATTTATTTCTCTGTGCAACATTTCATGATTTGGATATTATATTGGGCTCCATGACAAGGTCGTTGCAACACGTTTCCTTTACGGGATGCCCCTTAGGATTGCCAGTCCGTCTCCTGACAACTTATGTCTAAACTGGGTGTTAGTTTCAACCCTCGTGTTTTCTATCACGTTATCTTGTTCAATTATCGTTGATGCAAACACCCTTCAAGGATCGCTCATGGGTGTTGCTAAGTTATGCCTTTACATCTAGTTCACACTTATGGTACATCCGTTAGCCACGCGTTTGCGCTCTTAACTGGTTATTATCTTCTTTTGTGAAGATCAACATTTCCTGATAGTGTAGGTACTCATTCTGGGAGTTTCATCCCGTTCATTGCACATTAATGTGTCCACATTAGGCATCTGCTTGCCATGTACAGGCTGGGTCACCATTCCAGCTAACATGTTTATCCCTAAGGATCCTTAAGACGTATACGATGTCTTTACATTACAGTTAGTGCACTTCGCACCTCCTGACTCTTAAACATTCCTTGAAATGAATTCACTTCCTTTAGTCTTGTTAACTTAACTGGGTTCCTTTACTTAAACCATTCATGGTAATCCTTAGCTGTTGTTTGATTTATACTGCTGACCGTAGAACGGAGTCGACTACTTCCCGTGTTTCGGACTCTACTCGTATACATATGTGGGGTACCATACTGATACATTACTACTTACCCATCTAACCCATAAGTAGGTCTGTCAGGCCCACAAGCTCCTATCGGAGTGCGGTCGTCCCACAATTCAGTTGGTACACTTGTAGTGTCCGTCACACGCCTAGGTGAAGCATTCTGTTGTCAACTCCCTTATATTGTCCCGTGACAATATTCATTCCTTGCTTCCCGAACTTAATCGAGGGAAAGTTTACCCATGTTGTATCCCGTCAACTGTCCTTGGTTTTACTGGTTTGGTTTAAAAAGGTTAGAAGAAGTTTGGTTTGAAAGAAAATCTGGTTTTGAAGGAAAAGGGTTTGAAGTAAATCTGGGTTTGAAAGAAAGTTTTCATGGTTTCACAACATCTTCTTACCTTAACCAAGTCTAGCTTCTTGCTGACTGGTGTATTTACAATTACAGAGGTTAGGCTACCAAGCCCTTCCATGGTCATAATGATCCCGTCTAACTTCATGGTACTTTACTAAGTACCTTGTGGTGGTTATAAATTTCCCCAATAGCCCTGTTATAGCAGCACTTGCTACGGCAAGTGCGCCATGCTAACTGGCTATCGGTTCAACACCTACTGGTTGTGGTATTGTTTTGACCCATACTGTCATCAGTGGCCTTGTTGGCCCTCACTGATCTTACTGTCTTGATGATAACTCCTCTAGGTAACTTCTCACTGTCTTCCCATGATAATCATCAACTAGGGTGTTTCCCATTCTGGGAGACCCCCTTTTTCTTTTGTATTGTTTCCTCTTCGTAGCCCGTTCCACGCATCGTCGTGGTTACTGAGACTTGTCTCTTGTTTGGGCACTACGTTGTAGTTCCTTTGTCGGTTGGTACACCGTTGGGTGTCAACTGTGGCCCCGTAGACACTCGTCTCGGGTTTCACTAATCCACTTCTTGCCTGTTGCACGGTCGGTGCGTTGCAAGCTGGTTACTCTCGACTGCTCGACATGTCGACCCAGGTTGCCGGAAATTTCATTCTCTTTTATGTAGGATTGTCCATTCTTCACTGTTTAAATGCAGTTGACATTGTTCAGATGGAGACCGTCTCCGGGATTCCCAGTTTTTTGGATCAACCGTGTGACCGGTTCTCCGTACTCACAGAAGTACTAATTAACATCCAGATCGGGTTTTCCCGAGTAAGAGAGGACTTTCATCTCTCTGGCGTTCCTTCCCAAGTTATAAAATAGGGATTGTGGAGGGCGGGAAGGATACTGTAGGTTTCCAGTATTCACTGGTAGTTCCTATCTAGCGTATCTCTCACGCTATCACTCAACCCTTAACCCAAAGTACTTAAATCCTAACTCGGTACTTCATAAGCTCGGTAATTCAGTCATCAGAGCGATACTTCGCTCTGATACCACTTTTTGTAACACCCCATCCAACAATAACACACTTACAATAAACTGCAGCGGAAAAACAACCTCATCAAATTACTTATCTCGTTGGTGTTACACGCCGTTAGCCACCCACGTGGCTAACAAGGCTAATACATACACATTGTACCGGTCTGATGGGCTAAATTCCCGAGCGACTACACATTACTATCCCTTTCCATTAATCACCACAACAACATACACCTTCCAACTATACCGAGTATTTATAACTAATGCCGATAACAATCTCGGTCTTACTTCACCTACTATATATATACACACATGAACGATTACCCATGTACAATGACTACCCCGTCCTACTCTCGAACGGCTTCCAGCTCCTTGTACCTGAAATAGGAAAAGAAGAGAAAGGGTGGCCCCCAAGGGCTCAGCACCTTTGCTGGTATGGTAATCCCGCAGCCCACATGCTACCGGGCCACGCACAACTAATTGTCGTCTTAGCATGCGGTTGATTATTTTTAAATCATGCATGCATCTGTAAACACACAACACATAATCATTTCGCCTCAACGGGCTCTACAACCGGATAATATATCCTTACTTACTAAGTCACTCATGGTATTCAATATCCCTAGAGTGTTCCTCCTCTAATGGAGCTACTTCCTTAATAGACGACACTTACCCTTAAATCGGGTTATCCTTAAACGCCTCTTTTCTCAAACTGGGATTCATATCCATGATCCACATACTCCACATTTTACAACATATAACATACACTACATAACATCACACAACAACACTTTGCACGTTTCAACGTGCACAACATAACATAACACCGCAATAGATATTGCTTCACAACAAAAATACATAACATAACAGGAATGGTTCTCTTAGGAACCGACCCAAACATTGTTTATACACTGGTGAGCCTAGAGAATGCTGCCAGTCTCATGATAAGCTCGTTATACAATAACAACAACACTCATTACCGTCCTAATAGTCGGACGAGTAACTTAAGTTAAGGCGGTTCGGGTTTGGAGGCCCGAACACAACACACGAACACATGTTCCCCCTAAACCGATCATAAGTCAGAATAGCTAAGCTTTGGAATAAGCTAATGGGAGATCATAACCCGTGAGGGAAACAACCATAACAAAGAGAAGGGTAAGGCTAAGAAGGATACCCTCTCCCAAACAACGCGCGACCGGCCAAACCGGATTCCTCACTACTGTTAGTACATACTTACTATTAAATATTAGTTAGAACCCCATTATGGAGTCTATCACATCCACACAACATACAGTATTACAACTGAGTTAAACATACAAGAGAGGTCCTTACGTACACACACACAAACATCACATAATTAACTCACGCATAGCTGTGGTTAGAACGTCCCATGGTTCGGGTCGTTTAATCCGAATACCGAACTCTCATGTGATCCTAGACTCAGTTAGCTAAGGTTTAACACTTTCGAGGTTAAATGGTATCGGAGTTGAACACGCCACATAAATGAATTACTATAAACTCATTACATGATTTATCTTACAACGTGGCAAACATACAGAAAAACACATTGGCATACAAGCCGGTGTAATCCGGTAGGACACAGGTTGCAAGAAAACCATACCTGTCACCGGAGTCCATTTTACCATGTCCACTTAGGTTCCTCGAACAATTCTCGAACAACTGGCACATTAAAGTTACCTTCATTATCATTGGGGTAATATGTTTGTGTAACGTCAAATGACCATAGTTAACCCCGTTTACTAATTAAATACCCTTACATTTTTAACATGTTTCACTCTTTCATTTTACTTCAACTTTTCACCCACCAAATTGCGTTTATAACTCACCTAACATGTCCTACACAACCTTATAACATCATTATCCATCAATCTCCATCATTAGATGTCATTTTCCAACCTTAAACAACATTTTTAGAGTGGTCCGGGACTTGGTCCTTACCTTAAGTCCCGGACCAACACATTGGAGTACTCTCGGCCAATTTTAATAGGTGGTCCGGGACCTTATACTCACCCCAAGTCCCGGACCACAACATGGAACATCTCTCGGCCTGTTTTTGATATATGGTCCGGGACTTCAACCATTAACCAAGTCCCGGACCCAAGCTACAGAATGCTATATTTGCATTTTTCTACCCTTGTTCAACTTGTTCTCTTCATCCATTGATTACCCAAACTTCACACATTAACTTAGGCATATTCTAATACCAAAATATCACTTTGATTCACCTTATAACATTAACCAACTTGTTACCCAATTTTCTTACAAATCTCTTAACACTTGTACATTTTCCATTTGGTTTCCTAAGTGGTGTTTCACCTATAAATGGCTACTACACTAAAATGCTTCCTCACCTTCATAACATCATCTCCCAAGCATCTCCTCTTACTAACCAAATCCTCTTTTCACAACTTCTTGAATTCCTTTCTCAAAACCTTACCTAAACATCATTTTCTCCTTATTCATCAACATTACCTAAACCTTAAACAAACTTCTCCAAGACTTAAATATTCTCAAAACACACCTTGAATTCCTAGAACTTCCAAGGTAACACCTAAATCCTTCATCACTCTAAATCACCTTAATACATGTTTTCTTCCCAAGTAAAACATTTATTCACCTTTAAGACTTCCTAGTTCACCAAAACTTACTTAAAACACTTAGAACTTCTTACACATTTTCCAAATTTTGCCATAGCTCCTCTTGTATATACTCACATCCAAACACTTAGGTTTTTACCTTATTTCATTCAAGAACACCTAAAATCCATCAAACACATTTTTATACACAAACTTCACACATTTAGCACTACATCACAATATAGTGCTTAACTTAAATTACTTGGCACTTAGGCCCTTAAATAACATGGCTCTTAGGCCCTTAAATTGCATAAACCTTAAACACTGAATTTCCACAATATATAAGCCTTTGACCTGCAATTACACACACCAAGACATATGTTCCTTTACTAGTCTCCTTGAGAACACCTTACTAAGTCATTCACCATTTGCTCTTTAGGTAGTTTTAGCAAGCATTATAAGCTCATTTCTCCTAAGGCATTATACCACATTGAGATAGCATATTTACCTCTTTCCACTCAAACTTCTTTCTTGTTTCCTCTTAAACCGGTAAGGCATTTCTTTCCTTGTCAACTACTAAACAATATAACAACATTGAAATGAGTATATAAGCTTTATGCTTCATCTCATTGTAAACCCTAGGTTTACATATATTATCTTAAGGTATTAAAATGATTGTTTTACCTTGGAATGGAAAGAGAGCTTGAATATATATCAAGAGAGGACTCCACCAAGCCCTTGGAAGATTCAAATGAAGCTAAAACAAGCAAGGTAAAGACACCATGGTGAGGTGAATTTTCGGCCATGTACTGAAAGGAGAGGAAACTTGATTTTTCTTTGAGATTCCTTACCTAGAAGCAAAGGAGAACAATAATATGTGAAAAGGTGAGCTCAAGCCCCATCAATGGTGAATCTCCTTGGCACCGAAATTGAGTTCTTGAAGATTTGAAAAGGTAGAAATTTAGAGCTTGGTCTAACTAGAAGAAAGGTGGTCTTGAAATTAAATTTGGACCATGGAGCTAGGAGTTACAAGCATTCAAAGATGGAGTTTTTGTGTGGAACTTAGCTAATCGTAAATGAAAGGGAGGAAGGGAGCTTGAAGACGTGTGAAGTAAAGGAGGAAAGGAGAAATGAAGATAGGTTTTGCTTTTTTGGAAGATATTTATGTTATAAAGTAACTTTCTTCCTTTACTTACTTTTCCTTCCTTTCCTAAATTGATTTCTTTTACATGTTGGTGACTCACCTTGATAAAAACCGGCCACCATTTAGTTAGAAGGGTGTTTTGGTCTTTGTTGACCAATCAACTTACTTATAATAACATATGTTACAACCTAGCTTATAAAAGTTACTATTCACTAAAACAAGGCACATAGAAGTGAAATTTTTGATTTCCCATTGATATAGCCACCCAAATGTGATACTATATAGTACACATGTTAATTAAAGAGTAATGATGGACATTTATCCATTCAAAACTCATTTACAAGACAATTTTTCAAAAACGTGCTTTAAGACTCCTTAAAGCACATTTTGTGTTTTAACTTGTTTTCAAGCTTGGTTTTCTTTGGTAATTGATTTAATATGTTCATTAACATATTTATAAGGTGTAGGTATGACCATTAGGTCTTATACAAATTTATCCCAAGCTTAGAGCACATTTTTGCTCTTATTGACTTTAAGGTATTTATTTGTGTTTTGTTTGGTTTCATTGTCTACCAAGGTTTCCTAAGGACTTAATTAGCCTTATAAAATCATAATTAAATGTTATTAAGTCTTGGTAGGCTCTTTGGGTCCTAACCAAGTTCACTCATAGCTTAGAGCATGTTTTTGCTCAAACTGTATCTTAGTGCTTTATTGCATTTACTGTGGTTTAAATTGTTCACTGATGTTTTTAAGGCACTTTTTAGCCTTTACATACCATAGTTTAAATGTTTAACAACATATCAAGGTTTGGGGTATTTCATTGGTTTTCTTTGGTAATTGATTTAAAATGACCATTAGGATATTACTAAGGTCTTAGAACAATTTTGGGTACTCTCCCAAGTCTCTCCAAGCTTAGAGCACGTTTTTGTTAAAACTGCTCTTTTGGTGTTTCCTTATATTTTCTTTGATTAGAAATGTTTCTTAATGTTTCTAAGGCATTATTTAGCCTCCTTATATCTTAGTTTATCATTTAAACACCATATCTAAGTTTGGGGTATTTCACACATAAATGCCCAAAAGTACTATAAAATCTCGGCCCTCACCACATCTTTTCAATATTTAACAATTTTCCACATAATGTCTTAAATTTGACAATTATGTTAATTAATTAGTTATAAAATTTACTAAACCATTCCTTAATCACCTAAGGTCAAAATAAGACCTTAATAAACCTTTCACTCATGGCACAATTATATATATATATATATATATATATATATATATATATATATATATATCACATATTAATATACCAAGTGTAGGTTTAAGTGATTTATACCTTGTTTTTGCCTAGTTAAGGCCTTGTTTGGCCACGGCCTGCTTAGGATAAAATTTCCACAGCATCATTTACATGTTTTCAAACAGCAATTAAGGCATGATTAGTCTCCAAGCAAGATCTAACCATAAGAAGTGTTTAATGTCAATTTTCAAGGTAAAATTTACCTTAGAATACCAAGGTAACAAAGCTTGACTTCGTCATATATTTCCAGAAGTTAAAGAGCATCAAAAGAGCTACTAAAACCAAGCTTTAAAATGGTATAACTCAGATTAGAAGATGGGTAATTTTTACCTTGATTAAAATGCCTAAAATGTGTTTTTGGCTTGGATCTGGCTATACCTTGAAGCTCTTGATATACCAACTGAATAAGTATGTTAAGTTGAAGATTATAAGCTTATAAAACAAAGCTTTACAACCGGAATTGATGAGAATCAAAGGATAAGTGCTTAAAGCACATTTTTATACCTTAAGAACAAGATTAGATTTATCCACCTTCTTCCCTTGTTAATGCCGAGATACACCCTCCATTTAACCTCCAAAACAACCTAAGAACATTGATGGAAATGGTTGATGCTTTGCTCCATGGAAATAGGAAAGAATTGTGAAGAGAATGAACATTAAAGGCTTAATAAGCTTACCTAGGTAGCAATGGGTTCTTCTCTGTTCTTGGTGTGTTATCCACAGTTTGGAGAAGCCAAAGAGAGGCTGGAGCAAGGTGGTGTCGGCTGGGAAGCAAGGTAAATGAAGAAGGTAAGCAAAATTTGCTTTTATGTTACTTTAATGGTTACTTTTTGTAATAGTATTTGGTGACTCACTTAATTAGCTGGCTGATTGATTAGAGATGATTAATGAGTGGGTTTTCCAGCTGGTTGACATCGGCAGCACATGGTCAAGGCAATGGGTGATGTTTGACCATAGTTTATGTTTAGTAATTAAATGTTATTTTTAGGTACTATTCATACTAAATAGCCCATTTTGATTTTATTTTAAAACTTTGATTTAGACTTTATAATATAGTCTATCATGTCACATTAATGTTATAAAGAACTTAATATAGCCTTTACAGTGACAAAAAGTCATTATCTTAGAGCTCATACACAAAAACGTGCTTTAAGGTATTTTAGTGCATATTTTGTGTCGCAAGGTGTTTCTGAGCTCTGTTTTCTTTGAGAACAGTTTTGTTGCGTCCTTACATGACATTTTATCATGGAATCCAATTTTATATCATTTAGAGGTCATTAGACCTTTAATGTTTTCTTAGAGCCCATTTTTGCCCTACTTGACCTTGAGGCATGTAAATGCTTGTTCTTTGTGTTGGAGTGTTTTCCAACAATTTTAATATGTTTAGTAATGTGTTAATAAGCTTAGGACAAAAGTTTAGGTCCTAAGAAGTTCATTTGGGTATTTATTTACCCTAAACAGTCAAATGGTGCAATATCTTGCTTTGTGTTGGCCACTGTTGTTCTCAGTTGACTTTTAAGGCATGTTTAGGCCTTAATTAATGTGATTAGGTGTTTAATCCATGTTTTAATAGTTTGGGGTATTTCAGTCTACCCCCCTTAAAAAGACTTCGTCCCGAAGTCGCTTAATCAAATAGGTATGTATATAAATATATAACTACCCATCATTCACATAATGGATATCTATGTGATATATCATTTACACACATCGTATTGTGCTTATACAGCACATAGCCATCACTTTGTGGCGTTAGTTCAATCATATATGGATATAGGTGATCCATCAGCACCATTATTTCCTATCAATTCTACAAACCCTGACAACCTCCCCGAGGTGTCCATAACATACCATCGTTCCACATTCCACATCTACTGATTCATTTCGTATCTAGGCGATACCATATGTAATCATTCTACAAAGCAATATAAATATGTATATCACAAGTAGCATAAGAAAAGTACTACACACGTGGGTGTAAATACAACATTCAACAGGTATCTCATAAGATACATACATACAAGTGCACATCACACACAAACAAGCCAACAACGTACTCCCCGCGTACCAAACATAACCAACAAAACATCGCGTGCCCCGCACACCACCAATTCACTGTATGGCATGCATACGAAACAAATAAATAAACAAACCTCGTATGCCCCGCATAGCACAACAAACTTAGTGCACAGCCAAGAGGCTCTACCCCCCTTAAAAAGGGTTACGCCCCCGTACCCCACAAGTATACAACAGTCGCTCAACAAGGAGCGCTGGATACTTGGCTCTCAAAGAGTTCACCAACTCGTGGATTATCCTCATATCAGAGAGACGGGTATGACTATAGCCCTTCTGGGCTCCACAATACATAAAGGTGAGGCACAAATCAGTTCGTGATCTCTCCCAAGTTCATTTTAATGCGCCCACTCGCTCCGTATGAGGTGCAGACCCATGAACATAGGCTCAATTTGCCTCTTCCATTGCTGTGTATCCTCTCATTTGGATCACTAGCATCCATGCGTGTGTCTTCTCTCACTGATATGGAGCTTGAGGTGTAATATGACATTGGCTATTGTTAGTACTTAGTGCTCTTTGCACTTGTCTTTGTAATATTAAGACGTACCAGCCTACATGTCCACGTAGATAAAGCTTGTCATCCGTGTCTCCTAGTGGTTTTGTTCCGGAGTAACACATTGTTGTAGTTCTTGATACACACTCGTATTGATATCCATTGCATCTTCTGTATTCCCACTAGATTAATAACTGCCCAAGTGCAATACCAAAACACTCAGTCATACAGAGTGCAGAGGCGATAAACTCTCAGTAGCTAATATCTAATGAGTCAAACAGATAAGATGAGTGAATTATCATGTGAGTGGTACATTCCAAGTCCATTGTCCATAGCTTAAGGTATCAGCTAGTATTTAGCTTGTCTCTCATCATTGCGTAGTCACGCGTTTCTGTCCACATCATCTAGTAGATTTCCTCTAGATTGGAGAATTTGCTCTATCCATATGCGGATTCTACACATTACTCATCCATAATGGGTTTTCATTGTTTCTTTCCTTTGGTTTCCTATCCTTGAACGGTTTCCCTGTCTTCACTGTATACTGTCTACTGCCCTGTGTTGAAAGTTCTCGGTTTCTTTAGCCCGTTGGTTTAACTGCAGCTCTTTCGTCCATCTTTGAGGTAATTTGTATCACTGTCCTTAGTACGGAGTTGACTACTTCTCGCGTTCCTAACACTACCTGTCTATTTGCATGGGGTATCGTACTAATACATTACTACTTACCCGACTAACTCATAAATAAGTCTGTCAGGCCCACATGCTCCTATCGGAGTGCGGTCATCCATGTCTCATTTAGTAAACTGGTAATGTCTGTCACACGGGTATTGTGAAGTATTCTGTTGTCAATCTCCCTTTGATGGATATCCTCTTCTTTTTTATTAGTTCCTGTTGTCGGTTATCTTGTTGTAAGTGTCATTGCCCTAGTGGCATCAGTGGTAATTCGTGCCATAAGCCGGCGTTATTCAACTCGATGTAAGTAAAATTCGTGATATATTTAGCAAACTTGGTTCTTCTAATTCGATCTCATTGAGGGCACACATATTCCTTTTCTCCTTGTTTATTATGATCATATCTCATCCATAGTTCATATTCGTTCCCTCATCCATTTAATTGGATATATTGCAGATTGCATAACAGCTTGAGCAACTTGGCTCTTCACTTCCCAACCATCCTCACTGACGGTGGTGCATCTACAAAGGGTATGCTTGTCCACACGGACTAAACATTCATCACTAGTAGTGACTAGCATTAAATGCGAGTATACACTGATGGTATTTGGCTAATAAGCCCTGTCTGAAAATTCTCGAACAATTTAAACTGGTGTGGTTCACGGTCACAGTGGCTGTATAATTCCTTCAGTTTCAAGTGTTGGACTAACGGTCTTCCCAAGGTTGCATAGATTTCCAATCTTAAGGTTTGTATGAAAAATATGAAAATAATTTTTATATATATATAATAAAAGATTAAAAAGTAGCAGTTGCAGTTGCTGTTGCTGCACTTGCTCTGTCAAGTGCGCAAGGCAGATGGAAATTTCAGTGGTTTACTTGTCATAGCGCTTGCAATAGAAAGTGCGCCATGCAAGTGGAAATACTGGTTCAGTAATTACCGGTCTCATTGACTCTGCGTCGTCGAGTATGGCTACATGATAATGTAAGCTTTAACATCCTGTTCATATATATAATCCGTTAAGGTTCCAAGGTTACTCGCATCGAGTCCACATAACTAGTCTCAAAAGTCATACACAAAAAGGCGAGTGGTCAATGACACACTCCCACATACTTATAACATATCTTTGTCTAACATCCAAGGTAAGTACACAACATAGTAAGCAAAAAGTCTTCCACCAGCGGTCTCATGGAGTCAGGGTACTCATTCCCTATCCACTCCCTTGCCCTTCTGGGCTCTAGCATCAGTAGATGTCTGGCCATCCTGACCGCCTCGTGGTACTCCAAATTCTCCCGCTAAGGTCTTCTGAGTATTCCTTGGTGGCCTGTAGTTACGGCTCTCTGGGTTCATCCAACACTCGAACTCCCGGTGGCCCTCTTTCTTGCGGCACCGACCCCAGGATGGTCCTTCCCACAACGCTTACAATAGAAATGGTGCTGGGGCTGTCCGGTGCCTGATGATAGCATTTAGTTTAAGTTAATATCTGATGGTATAAAGGTTAAGGTCACAATTTAATTTAAGAGGTAGGTGTTCTCACCCTTAGGAGGTGCAGATCTCAAAGGCTGAGCATCTATAACTGGGCCGGTCAACCGAAGGACGGGCTCTTTCCCCTTTCGCTCCCTGGTGACCCTGCTGCCCTTTCTTCTCAAAGAATTTCCTGTTTAAGGTTTCGGGTCAGCATTCATAAGGTATTTAATATGGTAACAATTTAGAATGGGATAAGTCCTTACTTCCCCTTCTTCTGGCCATCGCCTGGAGATGCTCCTCCACCGTCAGACTCTCCCTCAGGGTTCTTTCTCTTCTTAGTCCCGAGAGTCTCTTCCCGAGTCTGGAGCATTAGCTCTGTCCTCGAGGCAGCGTCATAACACTCCTGGAATCTCATTGATAAGTTCTCACAAGTTAATTGGTAATGTGGTAAGCAAAGAATTTATGGCTTTCATGTTAATACCTGGATGGTAGTGTAGAGGGTAGCACCCATCGCCATCTGGATGCGAAACAACAATCCCCCCGGAACTTCTCGACCTTCGCGGTCTCTGAGTAATCCACACAGGGGATAAAGTCCAGTAGACCAATGAATCGAGCGTAGTACTCATCCACGGTCAACCTCCCTGGGATAATGTCTCGAACTCATGGCGCTTCTTCTGCTTAAGATGTGCTGGGTAGTACTTCCCCCTCAGCAACTCGACAAAGGCAGCCCACGAAAAGTCGGGCGTAGCCAGGTGATGGTCCTTGACCAACCTCCACCAAGTGCTGGCTGCATCCTTCAGATGGAATGCAGCAATGACGACCTTCTGGTTGGCAGTTACTTGTAAAGCTTCATAGGCCTTCTTATGTTCAACAATGAAACGCTCCAAGGCTACGGGGTCTGGCTCCTGTAGGTGGTCTGGACTTAGTAACTGACTTCAGCTAGTTCGTTTCCCTGGGCTGTGGCGGGTGGGCTGGTGCTCCTCCAATTTGAGTACCAAGCTGTGCGAGAACGGCAGTAATCGTCTCAGCAAATCCTCGATTCACGGGGTCACCGCCTCTACCTCTACCAGTACCACGCCCTCTAGTTCCCCCAGACATCTGTAGTACAGTATGTCACATAAATACTCGGTAATTTACCGTACACAACCAGTAGATATTGAATTGCCTTAAAGGCTAATATTTCACGCAGTTCACGTTACTAAACACAATATCTTTTAAGACGAGTCGTCTCGTACCTCACAAACATTTCCTGTAATTTCCTAAGTCCTAATGTAACACCCCAACTGTTAAACACGTCATTACCTATGGATCTGTCACAAATTACCCTTACTCATGCAGCGGATCTCTATTACAACGAAGGGTGGTACAACGCCGTTAGCCACCCATATGACTAACCAAGCCTATCTCGCATACAGTAACAGTTTGATGGATTGGAATAACCGATTACACAATACAACACAATGCTTAATTCATTTCTTTACTATACCGAGTCTACAATGTACGGATGCCGACAACATATTCGGTCTTACACCTTATTCAATTACATAAGTAATTACAATCTAACTACCCATGTAAACCACCGACCCCGTCCCACTCTCAAACTGTAACATCTTCGGTGTACCTAAAAAATAAAAACGTTGCCCCTAGGGCTCAGCTTAACGCTGCATATGAAATTTGCATACCCCGAGCGCTAACCGGGGTACGCCGACTACTTTTGTCCGATACACATGGAGTTCATTTTAGTCAAACAACATGCATCATAGCAATACAATATATATGTGTATTACTCAAGGAATATACATCCAATCACGGAACACAATTCCTAACTAACATAACAAGGTTGTTAGTTGTATCAGTTTACACTTAGGCCTTGAGGGTTATACCTCACTATGCCTTATTTACTCATTCAATATCTCACCCGCTCTCTCGGGTTACTTATGCATATACACACCCATTCTCTTGGGCTACTCATTCTATACTCACCCATTCTCTCGGGTTACTTATACTCATTATCTCACCCGCACTCTTGGGTTATTTATACTCAAGCTATTGTAGATTCTCGAGACACTACAAGTCTCCTATGTCATGCTTGTTACTCTTAATACATTCTCAGGTGAAAACTCATGGCTCTCGAGCATAGTCTTACTTCCCCAGTTTCGACCCTACACTGGGTCTAGCATGGTGGGAAGGTTCAACTAGCTCACAGAACTCTCTCTTAGTTCCTAACTCTTTTACATAGGTCCGACTACTCTCGGACTACTCTCATTCCCATACACTCCTCTGTCGGAGTTATAATAATATTATGTGTTTTAGTCTAGAAGCATCACTCTCGAGGTTTCTAATGACTTTAGGAACAATACACAAGTTCGGTTAATCTTAGGTTTTAAGAGTTACCCATACGTTTCATTTACTTAGACTTTCGGTTATTTTCTTATACCGGGTAAAGTCCTCATATAGGAGATCGACCATCTCTCAAGGGAGCTACTAATCCCTTAGGTCTCTTTTACCTTCTTTACTAGTTCACATCTTCGAACTATCTTTAATCCTCTTGAAGGAGGCTAACTTATCTTTTCACTCTCATTTGTTTCGTGAATGGTGACATTATGGTTTCCTTACCGTTATCGGGTAATTACTCAACCCGTACATCTCCTCACATTCTAGGGAGTTCATATGTTTGCGTTTTCGTTATACTTTAACGGATTGTTTGTGTGTTTGCACATTTTCATTATCATAAGCATCGACCCAATCTATGGGTCTCTAGCCAAACGATACTCACTATGAGTCGGTCTTTAGTCTATGTTAGACCACACCGGCATACAAGTATGTTAGCTCATTCAACATACAACAAGGCATACATAATCAAACAATGGATTATTTTCATGCTTTAGTCTTGATTAAGCCCGCACACAAACACACGAATCAACGTAACTCGGTTAGCACGCGGAGTATGAGAAAATCATACCTTTCACCGGGGTTTTTACTTTTACCGTGTCATCTCACCATGCTCGGGTCACGCACGATTCTCTGGTAATGTTTCAAACATTATTATTAATACTAGGCCCATACGGTACATAAATAAATGCTACTCCCGTACTTACCCCGTTATCCCGGTATACTTAATGTTCTCATACTCTCAACTTAATTACTTTTCATACTTGTTCTCCTACTCACATACTTACTTTCTTACCATTGGTGTCACATTAATGGTATATTACTAAGGTCCTTTATATATGTACATACCTACATATATATACATACATCTGATTACGATGTTACTATTTATTATTTTTTTATAAGTTAGGGCCGACTGACCCACCGACCGACCCAACCCTTGGGTCGGTCCATTCCAGTAAGTTTTCCATCCTCTGAAATTGTCCCGACCGACCCATAACTATTCTGACCGACCCATACACCTCTGGGTCAGTCCATACCAGAAGCTTTAAGTTTCATCATCGAAGCTCTGACCGACCCACCGACCGACCCAACCTCTGGGTCGGTCAAAGTCAGAAACTTCGACGTTCGACAATTTCTACCCGACCGACCCACGACCGACTCACGGCCCCTGGGTCGGTCCATCCCAGACTGTTTATTTCTCGTAGTTTATGCTCCGTCCGGCCCACCGACCGATCCAGCCTCTGGGTCGGTCGGTAGCAGAACATTGCTACAGACCTTGTTTCTCAATTCCTTTCTCACCCATTTCTTCCCCAATCTTCCTACATAAGTTTTCCACATGTTTAATCACCTTAAAACATGCTCTAAAACTCTTCAAATCATAGGTTCAACCCTTACTCAAATTCTTACTCAAATTCACACATTTTTCATACTCATTTGCACTAATGCACACTTGTGCATTTCTAACTTCTCCTCTACACTTTGCATTATGTTCTCTATCATTTAAACTATTCCACATCCTCCGAGATAATGTACATCCCATACCAAGGTTTATATCTCCCTCTTAAACCTTAAATCTCCTATGTTTTTCTATAACTCCTCAAGCATTTAAACAATCTCTTTTGCTACAGATTTTTGCACAAATCTCCTCTCTTTAAGCTAGCATTCCCACGGTGGTTTACTAACCCAACTCAACCTCCATACATACCTAGCCACTCCTAGGCTATTCTCCACTCAAACCAACACTTAATTCACTTAGATTTCTACACAAATTTTGCCATAACTTGGCTACTTCTCTAACATTGCCCAAAGTTCATCTCATCACATTATTCAACCTAAAACTAACCAAACCCATCATGGGTTCTACCAGCACACACAAGTTCACCAATACTCATTAATTCTCCAAATACAACAAAATGCATAATCCATAAGTGCATGGCTCATAATTCAAACATTTTATTTCACAAATGTTTTCTCACTTGTATTATTTCTACAAGCACATTATTATCACAACTCTCCTCATCTCAACAAATCACATTCCAATATACATTTGGGTTCATTCATTCTTTTATTTCCCCTTCCCAATTCTAGAAACATTAAATTAGGCTCCAAGGTAATTGTTTACCTCTTGTTCACAAGCCTCTCTTCTTTTCACACCACTTCTTCCTCTTCTCTTTTCTCTTGCTTGGAAATCGGCCAAAGGCCATGGAATTGCCCATCTCCAAATCAACATTCAAGGCAAGAAATGAGTTCAAGTAGAAACACTTAAGCTCATTAATTAGAAATGCTTAAATCTCTTAAATAGGTGATTACCTTAAAACCCTAAGATAGGGTTTTGGTCAAGAATCAAAGAGTAACTCCATCCAAGCTTTTAGGGATTGAAACAATGCTCATAAAAGAGAATAAACAAGGCTCCATTAGAGACCAAAATCGGCCAAGGTATAAAATGGAGAAAACAAGACTTTTTCATGGATATTTTTACCTTGATAGAAAGAGGAAGCTTGAAGCTTCAAGATTATGTGCTTTTCTCCTCAAATGGGCAACACCCTCGAAAATGAAACTCATCCTTTTCGAATTTTGAAAAGAGAGAATGTGAAATACCCCAAACCTACGTATGCTAAGTAAACATCAAATTATGATGTAGTAAGGCTAAGATATGCCTTAGAAAGATTGGTAGACAATTTAAACCAAGGAAAACGCAAGAAAATGCTTTTAGGGCAATTTAGGCAAAATGTGCTCTAAGCTTGGAGTGACTTTGATTAGCACCCAAATATCATTATAAGACTTTACTAACATTCTAATGTACATGTTAAATCAATTAGCAAAGAAAACCAAGCTTAAAAACAAGCTTAAACACAAAATGTGCTTTAAGACTCCTTAAAGCACCTTTTTGAGAAATTGTCTTAGAATTGAGTTTTGAGTGGCTAAATGCTTATGATTACATCTTAATCAACATGTGTACTAATTAGTATCACATTAGGAAGCCTAAATCAATGGGAAACCAAAAATTTCACAAATATGTGCTCTAATTGGTGAATAGTGCCAAATAGTGCCTAGTTTAAGTAGTAGTCAACATAAGTCAATTAGTTGGTTAACAAACACCATGACTAGCCTTATATAAGGAGGGGGCCGGTTTTCTAAGGGATGAGTCATTAAAGACTTCATCAAATAAGAAAAGAAAAGGGAAGAAAAGTAAAAGAAAGACTATTTACCTTTTATAACAAATATCTTCATTTAAGCTCACCTTTTTCCTCTCTCTCTTCATTTCTCCTTCCTCCACCGGTTTTCTTTCCCCTTCCCTGCTCCAAAACCGAGAGAGCTCCATCCATGGTGCCTCCACCTTCAATTGCTCACCAAATGTTCATCTTTGCTCCAAATTGAAAAGTAAGCATAGATTTCTCTTAGTTAGATCAAGGCCTTCATCCCTATCTTTTCAAATCCTCCAAAGCTCAGGTTTGGTTCCATGAGAAAACTCCATTGATGGATGAAAATCAAGTTTGAAGAGCCCATTTGGTTCTCCATTCATCCAAGGTAATGAAAATGTAAGAAAAACCATGTTTCCACCACTTCTACTACATGGCCGAAAATTACTACTTATGGGGCCTTGTTTTTATGCCTTGTTCTAGCTTGTTTTATTCACCAAGGACTAGTGGAGGTCCTCTTTCATTCAATGCCCAAGTCTACCTTGAGAATTCAAAGAACATTGGCAAGGGAAATTAAAATGGTGGCCGAGATTCCCAAGGGAAGAAGCCTAAGGATAAAGTTAAGAGAAACTTGAGAAAAACAAGGTAAATTGCTTACCTAATGGTGGTTTAAGTTTTAAGGAAAGAGTTTTAGATAAGCACTAATGTAGCTTAAAGCTTACATTAAGTAATGAGTTATATAACCTAGGAAAAAGGAATTTAAACAAGCTTGTGAACTTGTGACTAAGGAGCCAATGAGAATGAGTTAGTAAGATAAGTTTAAGATGGATTTTAAGAGCATTATAACTACTATGAGATTGATGGGTGTATTTGCAGGTTGAAAGCTTTTATATGTGGGAAATTCAGTGTTTAAGTTTAAGTCATTTAAGGGCCTAAGAGCCATGTCATTTAAGAGCCTTAGTGCTATGCAATTTAAGATTATTGCATTATATTGGGTTTGTTGTGAATGAGTTGGTTTGGGTGATAAAATATGATGAGAAAGAACTTGATGTGTGTGAGATGGTTGAATGAGGAAAACAATGCATTTGGGCATGATAATATACTCGAGAAGCTATGGCAAAATTTTAGTAGAAAGCAACGTGTTTAAATGGTGATGGAGAGTTAATATGCTCTAGGATTCACAAGGGATCATTATGAGGAATTTGAGTGGAAATGAGTTAGCTAAGGAGTTCTTGAGGTTTAGAATGACCTAGAATTGTTTATGAGGAAATTGGAGTTTAGATGGGTGTATTGAACACACCAAAGTCATGGTAGAGGAATGGTGAGACTTGTGCATAAATTTGAAGGAGAAGGTGTATAATGCTTTAAGATGATTTAGGTATGAACTAGGGAATATAACAATGAGAATTTTGGGAAGCTTGTGTAAGTGGGGAAGATACTAGTAGTGGATTAATAAGGTTCTAGTGGATGGTAATGAGTGGACTTGGGTGATGGAAGTGAAAATTGAAGGAGAATGTTGTCAATTGTCGAGGAAAATGACTAGGAATGTAAAAGAGTGTGTGATTATGAGAATGGTGAGTAAATAGGGTAAAAGAGATGGAAATGTCTAAGGAGGGTGTAGCATGGTCAAGGTAAATGAAGAACAATGTAAGGTGCCAAGAAGATAGAGGAAATGTATAGGTAAGTTCATGAGTTTAGGGTGATGAGTAACAAATGGAAAGGAGAGGCATTTGTGCATGGATATGCAAGATGACTTGAGGATGTTTTGGTAAATGAACTGAAGATAGAAAATGATGTTTATAAAGTGCTCAAACTGTTAAGGAGGGAACACTTGGGTTGGTTGAAGTTTTGGTAAGATTACGAGTTGGAAATGTAAGGAAATAAGTGCTAAGTGTTTGGAGTTTTATAAGAATTTAGTAATTGTTTAAGAAGATCTTTGGAAATTGTTTTATAGAGTTTGGTGAAAGTTATAAGGTGAGTTTAAGTGCCTAAATGGTATTAGGACACATGCAGGAACTTGTGGAGAAGTTTGGAGTCAAATGGGAATCTAAAAACAAAGGTCTGGAGCAGACTGACCTTGGGGACCGGACCTGCAAGGTTGGTCGAGCCAAGTTTACACTACCGGAAAGAGTCTCTAGAATGGACAGACCTTGGGGACCGGACTTACAAGGTCGGTCATATCTAAAATTTTGTACAGGGATTGGTCTCTGGAACCGACCGAACTTGGGACCCACCTTGACAAGGTCGGTCGGGCTTAAATTTTCAACGGGGAAAACTCTCGGGAATGGACCGACCTTGGGGACCGGACTTGCAAGGGCGGTCGGGGTAAAAGTTTCAAACGGCAATAATTTCTGGAATGGACCGACCTTGGGTAAGGTCGGTCGGTAGGGTCGGTCGACCCTTAAGTTATAAAAAAAAATAAGAAAGAAACCCTAAGAAAGTTTAGAGGTATTAATGGTACCCTATTAACAGGGCATTGATGATTAGAGGTATAAAGACCTAAGGGATTAAGTTAAGTATAAACTTAAAAGTTTAAGGTTAGGTTGTAAGAATAAGTTGTAAAACTTAAGAGGTGTTAGGTGGGGAATCATTATGGGTTAAGTAAGTTAATTAAGTAGAATTAAGTTAAGTGATTAACAACCTAAAACTGAATCAATGTTTTAGGACTTGAGAGTTTGGACTCCGGAGGAGATTATGCAACCAAACAACCAATGGTGAACGGTACAGTCTTGTGACCTGCTTGCTAACGAGGTGTCCCTCGGCTTGGGTGCTATTTTTTTTGTGTGCTCACTAAACAAGATAAAGCATGCAACCGGAATATTATGTTGATTGTATCGTTGTGTGATGTTTGAAAACTAACAAAACATACGTGAGAACTTACTAACTAGTGTTTAGTAAAGTATTGCGTGAGATTAAGGAACACTCCCTAATATTAGATTGTTAATAACCGAAAGAGGTTTAACAAACAAAGGTTGCATTGAGACTACTACTAACTTTAACTTGGGGGGAGTGAGGAATCCGGAATGGTACCGGCACATGTGTATTGGGGGAGGTCGGTATCCTTGTCAGATACTGACTTCCAAATATGACTTGTTTTCGGACTCATCGCCTAGAGTCGACATATAGACTCGACCTCCTCGGACAATGTGTTTTAGGAGGGAGGCATACTAAGATGGCGTGGGGGGATCTAGCCTACATCCCCAACAATTTAAGAATGTTGTTTATTGCCGGTAAGTGTCCTGCTGCTGGCTAGGGTTAACCAAGCCCTTCGAAAATAAACAACGAACTAAGGGTTAACCAGTTCTAATGAGAGAACGGTTGGCATATATGGGACAAGGTTTGAGATAAGTTGCAACCATTCCTATTTAAAGGATGGTTTGTATTATAAGATTGAGATAACCTACATCCATTTCTATTTAAAGAATGGTTTGTTTCCTATGACTAAGATAAGGACTAAGATTGAGGTAAGATAAGGTTGGATTGAGAATAAGAGGAAACATAATTTAAGGAGTTAAGTAATTGACTCAATAATTAAGGGAACGCATTTAAGTCATTCATTGTGTTTGAACTTTGATTGTTCATATTTGGCTTGTTGTTTACTGCACTTTCTATTATGTTGTGCATCTAATCAACCTCCATGCTATCGACAAATAGTCGTCGTAGCCACGTTAGCTTGGGGGCCATGAGAGGATCGTACCAGCATTCTTGCTGACCCCCTTTGGGGGCTGTTTTTACTACACAGGTGAACGTCAGAAGGCGGCCGTCACGAGAGTAAGATGGGGTACACGCGTTACGGGTTAAGTGTGACCCCCTTTGTAAGTACTAATGTTCGGTATATTCTGTTAGTCAGACCGTGGCAAGGTCCTGGAATGTAATTAAATCCACCGCTACGTTTGTATTTAAGGTGATAAGTTTGCGATAACCACGATTGGATTGAGACGGGGTGTTACAAAAAGTGGTATCAGAGCGTAGTTACGCTCTGAAGACAAGAATTACCGTACTTAGGAGAATAATGAGGTTGAGTTTGAGTTATGGGTTAAGGGTTGAGAGATAGAGTGAGAGGTGCGTTAGTTAGGGCTTCTCGGTGTTTACCGGATATCTATAGTACCTAGACCCGCCCTCCACATCCCTAACCTTGAATACATGGAGCAAACGCCAGAGAGAAGAAAGCCTTCTCCTACTCGGGAAAAACCCGATCTGGCAGTTAGTTAGCAGTAAGCAATATGAGAAACATCTTGTGGAACAACAGTTTATGAGAACTTGAACGTTTTAACTGGGGCGCAGCGGTGAAACAGCCGCTACCAAGGGAATTCTACCAATAAGGGAATGGTAATTACCGGCAACATGGGTCAACATGCTACGCAGTCGAAATAACCCGCCGTACCAGTGGATAAGAAAAAAAAAATAATAAGCGACATGAGTATCGGGCAGTGGTGAATGAGCATAACAGTGGGATGATACAAAGCTTGAGGTTAAGATTATTGGAAAGTCCAGTTAGAAATGGGAACTCCAAACCCCATACAATGAGAAAGGTTACAAAACCTGGCCGACATAGCGCAGGCGACAATAAAGACGCGTACAACTATATACCGGAATAGGACTACGATGTAGTGCCTAAAGAGAATCATTACTTAGTAACCACGACAAAATGTGTCGAAACGGGAGCGAGAGTCAAGACATGAGTAAATAACAAGGGGTTCTTTCAGAAAGGGGAGCGCCCTGATGAGTGACGGTACTGTCAATCGAACAGGAAACTGCCGGATGGCTAGTTATCCAAAATAAGAGAACTTCCAAAGAGTCCTGAGGACTAGCAATTACATGGAGAGTAGGTGGAAGTACCACTACAGACACACACAGTACCGGAAGCTCATCTTGCATGGCGCACTTGCCATAGCAAGTGCTACCACGGTTAAGCTACACTGAAAGCCATCATGGCGAGATAACAGAACGCTACAGTTGTAGTACACACTAATACCGGATTGTAAATCTATAAGAACGGGAGAATGAGACCTTGGAAGGGCCTGACGGCCTGACCATGATGAGATGAGTGGATACACCAGTCAGCAGGGAGCTGAACTTGGACAGAATACTAAACGATATAAATATTAGCAACGGTACAACCTACTACAACAACAATCGACTGTGCGGTAAGAACATCAATCCCAAACCCCGAGAGGAAAACATAAGAGATCGCTCAGTAATGCGAGCAAAACACTACGTAAGTGATAATGTACAAGGAATGCATTACGGAATACAATGGAGACCGTCGACATAAAAACTTTCAACAAGAATGGGATAAGACTCCCAGATTGACCACTAAGAATACAGTAAAAAGCATTCTTCAATGAAGATGTTGGAAAACCCAGAAAAACAAGGATAAAAGAAATGAACGTAAGCTATAACCTACTAAGGATTAAGGACGTACAACCCTGGAAAAGGAAAGCTCAGAGGACTACCCCCACAGAGTGTGCAAAGTCGAGCCGAACAAACTGATGAATGACAGTTAATACTGTTTGTCTAACTCATTAACACCCAAGTATGATTGATCATCAACGGGTGGCGTGGTCAACAGAAGTTGAACGAAGCGTTGAGATGGAAGTATAAGATGACAGGATGATATCCAACTTGTACACCGTAAGGCAAACGCCTAATACGAACCTAACCTTGATTGCTAAAAGACATAAGTCTAGTAAAATGACAGTATTCTCGAGGACACTAAGTAACCTCAGATCACCTGAATAAACTTCCATAGCAGGAAGCAGGATGCAGCAACTTACCATGAAACCCGATACTACATTTAATATGTAACTTAACGGTGGATAGTGTTCAAAGAAACAAAAACCTATTTGGATGACATACAGATGAGTAAGAGTACAAGTAATGAACTGGGGAATTAAGCACTAAGAGCCTACGAACCAAGGATGTTAACCACATCAAAGCCGAGGCGCAGTGAGTTATAAGAGAGCTTATTTAAGCCACGAAGAAACTACAATTCATAGATATGAACGGTTACCAAACCTATAACTTAGATTGTGGAAAATATTGCCAAGAAAAGGGCACCAATGAGAATATTGAGATAATGCTATTGGCAGGGGCGGAGAACGAACCATTCCTTTTAGGGTGGGGATACCTCTCCTTGTTGTGAGGCCATGAGTGGGGATAAACCCCTAAAAAAAGGCTTTCACTTATTAGTGATATAATACGCTTTTATTAGACAATGAAGACCGTAAACCTTGAGATACCAGATACACTTGAGTAATAAGGAAAGCTACAGAGATAGACCTCATATCCAACACCCAGGATTTAAGAATCAGTAATCGTCTGAGATAGACATTGTGAGTGCACATTGTGGCACGTTAAGTGACCAACGCTCAGAAGAGCTTGGGATTCAACGGATGACTTCTTCAGTAACCGGTTAAATTATATGGTAAATAACATCATAAGGGATGGAAGAACTTAAGAGAGACTGACCTACATACGAAACTGAAATTGAAACAGAACGCCTTCATATTAAGAGACAACCATTTTACGACATGATATAGCAACCGCCAGACACCGAAATTAGAGAACTCCCAGTGTGTGTACACCAGAAAGGGATTGAGTATTAAATAAGATGTTAGAATAAGTAGTTGCACCATCAATGGGCAACATGGTAAAGGCCAACTACCACGGTAGCAGAGGTCATAAGGACAACACTTTTATAAGTGAATTAAGTTATGTTGCACGGTAAAGCGACCATTATGTATGAGCCGTCAAATATTGACACTGAGGCAATTAAATTTATAAGCTAAGACCGATATAAGTAAGGGAATAAGATGGTAGATGAACTGTGCATTGACGCCAGTAGTCTAGATTATGTGAGGTAAGATTTTATAAGAAGCATAGTAAAACAAACATAAGAAACACGATAAGAGGCTCTATGGAAAGAGACCTCAATTACTAAGAGATCCAGTCAATACGGAATACGGAAAGGAGCTAGAGCATACCATACCCAAGAACACAGTAAATGGTTTTCCCTTCATTAAATTCAAGAAGAACAATAAGTGTTATTATGGAACGATGAAAGAGGAGGTCGACAACAGAATACTTCATGATTAGCAATAGCTAAACGTGTGATGGACACTACGAGTTTACTAAAATGAGATGTGGGACGACTGCACCCCACAGGGGCTTGCAGGCTTGACACGCTCATTTATGAGCTAGTCGGGTAGGTAGTAATGTACCAGTAGGGTACCCCATGCATGTAAACGAGTGGTGTAAGGAACACGGGAAGTAGTCGACTCCGTACTACAATCAACAACGCAAGATCAGACAAGAGCAGCAACTACCACAAAAGTTGAATAGAAGGAACTCACTTGAACCCACGACATAAAGGAATCAGATAACAAATAATTAAGGATTATGAAGTGCGGGAAGCACGAATGGTTAAGTACAGACATTGGACATGTCTTAAGAAGTTAAGGATAAACTGTGCAGTGCAATAAGCGCTAAACAGTAGTTTTAGATTAAGAATCATCCTCAGACCAAAGGTCAGATGGAAAAAACGATTTAGACACTTGAGAAATTTAATACCCCGGACCTGATAATGGTGATTTAATTACTCTAATAAAATTATTAAAGGCCTAATGGTGCCTAAAGAGTATTGGTAAGGGAATTAAACCAAAAGCAAAGAGGAAACGCTTGAAAAGCGAAAAATGCTAAAATGCGCGTTAAATGAACATAAGAGATATAGGATCTCGTAAGGGTCCGAGATGGATTCCTAAGGCTTAGTTAGGCCTAATTAGTATACGGGAATGATTCCCGAAGAAAACGGACCCAAATAATGGGTTAAAACGCTAAATAAGCATAAAAGCGCGTTCTTCGAGAAAACCCGAAAACGTGACTTTAAGTGGTCAAACGGACCCGTAAAAATGATAGTTGATTAAATAACTATAGATAAGAATTAATGGAAGCTTAAATCCATTAAAAATAAAGAAACGAGAAAATTCCGGAAAACGGACCCGGGAAGTGAATAGTGTCAAAACCGGGGGAATAAAACGCGTTTAATTCGAAAAGACGAAAAACGACCCGGGCTATTATTTGATGTGGGCCGGTTTTAATTAATATGTATACACTCATTAATAGCTTGCTAGCTATTAAGTAATGAGAGGACAAATAAGTAAATAAAGCAAATAGTATAAAGTTAAAAGGTAACTTAAATTACTTACCTCTCACCTCCCTTCCTTCTTCATTCCACGTTTTTCCCCATCTGATAAGTGTCCAAATGAGCATGTTTTATAGGTGTATTTCATATATAATATTAGCACTTTTCTTGCTCATTTCTCCACTTCGGTTAGTTTTCCTCTAGTTTATGTTTTACTGTTTATCATAAAAATTTATTGGTTTAACATGAGGAAAACCAAGCTGGGAGTGAAGTAGTAAGAGACGAACGCGTAGACGCAAACGGCTCAGGAAACGGAGTCCAAACGAAGAATCTAGAGCCGGTCAAAGGTTGGAGGAAAATAGGTGACGTTCAAGGCTTGCTACCGCCTATAAACTGGCGGACACCAAGGCCATGCAACCGCCTATAAAGTGGCGGACAAGAGTAAGCTTCAACCGCCCATAAACTGGCGAACGACTCATATGGGCAACCGCCCATAAACTGGCGGACAAGAGCATGGGCAACCGCCCTTAAACTGGCGGACATCACACAATCAACCGACCGCCTATAAACTGGCGGACAGCACACATAGTCACCGCCTGTTAACTGGCGGACACAACATGAAGAAACCGCCTATGATGAAGCGGACAAGACTATATTAAACCGCCTAATATGTGGCGGACATACATAAGGCAACGCCTGTTAACAGGCGACACCAGGCGGTCGTGACTAAAATCAACGCCGCACTAGTTTTCTTCTTCGCGCCCGTCGTCGTCTGCAACTTGAATCGCCTTATCTATCTACTCCGAGCACGCGTTTCGGCTCTGTCCCCTGCAATAAATGAAGCAATCAATGCTTCAATCAATGAAGCACTCAAGTAGGCAATCAACTGCAAATATCTACGGAAGACTACCTCTTCATTTCTTCTATAAATACCCATTCCCTGCAACCTTGTACGAGTGCACGGAGAAAACCAGAAAATCACTCACACTCACCTCATCTCATTCTCATTCAGTAAAACACTACCGTACATCTCAACACTCCATTCATTCCCCAGTTCTCTAATTCTCTAATTCACCCATTCCACATACAAATAACCTACGTACATGTACCACTCTTCTTTCTCCTCATTTCTCCATTCACTAATCACGTCTCCGTGCTATTATTACGTCCAACCTCTGTCTGACTTATTACCAGTTAATATGTCAGGCTAAGGAGGATTTGCTCCGGGCAAGGTTTTTAATTATGGTTTGTTTAATTATGTAATCAATATTTCTACCGGTTAAAATAAATACAGTTTGTTGCGCTTAAAGGTTTTCTCTCACCATTTTAATAAATTACATGAATTTATTAAAATGCTTTCCTAAGTCTATTTTGATCAGACCAGGTGATAAATAGACAGGTTAATTAAGCCGTAAGTCTGGAGAAAACTTATTATGATTTAATAAGTTAGTACTTACAGATGCAATTATAATTCCTCGAATTTAACGTCCGTTTACATAGTATTGCTCGAACCTTGATTAGACCGAGCATTTTCTGGTAAACGAGTTCTTAAGGGTCTATGACTTAGTCCTTAGGATAATAACAGGAATTTTGCCAAACTAATATATTAAACCGGTAGAGATAGCATAATTAATCAGATTATATAAAACCTGAACCCGGAGTTCCATTTAATTCATCTGCACTCAGTTTTCTAATCTGCTTAATATTTTCTCTAAAACAAGTCAATTAACTTCCCCCCTTTTGTGACAAGCTTAGGAACTATTTTATCTCGCTATAAGTCCCACGGTTTGACCCCGGCAGTTCGTCTTCTATACTACTGCGACCGGTTTTAATTTGCAGCCCGACGGATATTTGAGTATTAATTTTTCTTTTATCAATTTCACCGTGCTAATAACTCACGATAAATCCACTCTGCACCAGCTCCCTGTTAACATCTTCTTCCTCCTTTGTATATTACGATTCGAGAGGGAGACTCACAAGCCCCACCTTCAATCTCTCCTCTCTTGCTCATTTCTTCACCGAATCGCACAAAAATAGTACCGTTAGATTCGTATCGGCGAGGGCTACGTTTTCCACCCCTCAAAGTCTTGATTCCTCCACCTTCACTTCCATGGGTGTTATGCCTTTTAAAGCTTAAGGAGTTGATTTTGACTCTCCTTCACCACCTTGATGCTCTAAGGTAAAAATATAAGCAAAAGTTCATCATTCCTAGCTTGTTCTTGCAATTTGGAAAAATTTTCCCACGTTGAAAATTTTCTTCCATTTCAGTCGGTTTCTTCATGTCCTTGTGGAGTGGTGGAACTTCATCATTTTGATTGCCAAGCTCTCCTTTGTATACTCCAAGGTAATATCTAAGCTAGAGCCTAAAAACTAGTTCTTGAAATACTAGTTTTTGTGTGGAGAACTTGAATTAATTAGGTTGTTATGTGTGTATGGGGATATGGTTGTAGTTGGAAATCTAGACCCCCTAGTGTGTTGTGAAAACAAGAAGAGAAAGATGGAGAAAAGGAAGAGGAAGAAGAGAAAGAAAAACAGAAAACAAACAAGGTAAAAGCTCACCTTGAGTTAGTTTTTATTTGACTTGTGAATCATATGTTAGGTTGAATTAAGAACCTTGAATTGTGGTAGTCTGATACTATAATGTGGTGGCTGAATGAGAGTGTCTCAATGGGTTTAAGAGTGCAAAATGAACCTAGGAACCCAAGCTAGTTTATATGTGAACAAGTGGGAATTTAATGTGATTGTTAATGTCTAAACCAAACAGGTGTGAAGAAGTGTTTGTGAGCATATATGGTGTGGTGAATATGCTAGAGAAGTAGGCAAGTGCTGTCAAAATTTGCCTAGGAATGGATAGATCTGGGTGCTTTATTATAAGGATGAAACTAGGTGTTTAAGAGGTGTTAAGTGAATGGTTAAGGATTTGGAAACCAAACTAAGGAGAAGTGTGTATGAGGAGTAGAAATAATGTCAACTGAAGTGTTGGAAATGGCATTATTTGAATGGTAAAAGAGGGAGCCAAATCTGTTACAAGAAGTGAAGGAAACAAGAAAACTAGTTATGAAAGTGTAAATGATTTTAAGTGAAAATTAACTAGAGCTTGTGAGTGCACTTGGTGCTTGGTTTAAGGAGGTTTAGGTGGGTAATTAGGTGCTAAAACATGTGGATTATAAGTGGGGAAGATTGGGTAATTAAGGGACTAAGAGAAGACCTTGAACAGAATTGGAAAATGCTGAAATTGCAAAATCTGTAGCAGGGTCCGGGACATAGGTCCAGGACCAAGTCCCGGACCACCCCTGATTTTACCCCCGAGATTTCTCTGCTTGTTTGGTCCGGGACTTACTCCATGCCCAAGTCCCGGACCATATGTAAATTTTAGGCCGAGAGTTTGAACCATGCTTGGTCCGAGACTTAAGTCCCGTATGAAGTCCCGGACAAGACCAGAAATGTTAAAATAAGAGTTTTAAGTGGGGTTTAAGCTAGGGGATGGCTTGGTAATGATGTCATAAGATGTTAAGGCCTTGTTTGGTCAGATGTAAAGGCCCTAGGAAGTGCAAGAAAGTGTTAGAAGTGATTGAGAAGTGAGAACTCAAATTAGCAAGAGTAAAACCAAGTAAACGGGATAACGGGGTAAATACGGGAATAGCATTTTATTATGTACCGTATGAGCTTAGTATAAATAATAATGTTTGAAACATTATCAGAGAAACGTGCGTGACCCGAGCATGGTGAGATGACACGGTAAAAGTAAAAAGAACCCCGGTGGAAGGTATGATTTTTCATACTCCGCGTGCTAACCGAGTTACGTTGATTTGTGTGTTTGTGTGCCGGCTTAATCAAGATTAAAGCATGAAAATAATCCCTTGTTTGATTATGCATGCCTTGTTGTATGTTGAATGAGCTAACATACTTGTATGCCGGTGTGGTCTAACATAGTGAATGGACCAACTCGTAGTGAGTAACGTTTGGCTAGAGACCCATAGATCGGGTCGATGATTATGATGACGAAAACGTGCAAACACACAAACTATCCGTTAAAGTATAACGATAATGCAAACATTGAACTCCCTAGAAAGTGAGGAGAAGTACGGGTTGAGTAAATACCCGATAATGGTTAGAAAACCACATTGAAACAATCCACGAAACAAATAAGAGTGGAAAGATAAGTGAACCTCCTTCAAGAGGATTTAAGATAGTTCGAAGATGTGAACTAGTAAAGAAGGTAAAAGAGACCTAAGGGATTAGTAACTCCCTTGTGACATGGTCGACCTCCTATATGAAGATTTTACCCGATATAAGAAATTAACTGAAAGTATGAGTAAGTGAAATTCATGGGTAACTCTTAAGACCTAATATTAACCGAATTGAAGTAATGTTCCCAAGGTCATTAGAAACATCGAGAGTGATGCTTCTAGACTAATATGCATAATGTTATTATAACTCCGAGAGAGGAGTGTATGGGAATGTAAGTAGTCCGAGAGTAGTCGGGCCTAAGTAAAAGAGTTAGGAACCAAGAGAGAGTTCCGTGAGTTAGTTGAACCTTCCCACCATGCTAGACCCAGAGTAGGGTCGAAACCGGGGAAGTAAGACTATGCTTGAGAGCCATGAGTTTTGGCCTAAGTATGTATTAAGAGTAACGAGCGCGACGTAGGAGACCTGTAGTGTCTCGAGAATCTACAAGAGCTTGAGTATAATTAACCCATGAGTGTGGGTGAGATAATGAGTATAATTAACCCATGAGTGTGGGTGAGATAATGAGTATAAATAACCCAAGAGTGTGGGTGAGGTAATGTGTATAAGTAACCCGAGAGTATGGGTGAGTATAAAATGAGTAGCCCAAGAGAATGGGTGTGTACATGAATAAGCAACCCGAGAGAGCGGGTGAGATATCGAACGAGTAAACAAGGCATGGTGAGGTATAACCCTCAAGGCCTAAGAGTAAACTGATACAACTAACAACCTTGTTATGTTAGTTAGGAATTGTGTTCCGTGATTGGATGTAGATTCCTTGAGTAATACACATATATAATGTATTGCTATGATGCATGTTGTTTGACTAATGAACTCCATGTATATCCGACAGAAGTAGTCGGCGTACCCCGGTTAGCGCTCGGGGTATGCGAATTTCATATGCAGCTTTAAGCTGAGCCCCTAGGGGCAATGTTTTTATTCGCAGGTTCACCGAAGACGAAACCGTACGAGAGTAGGACGGGGTCGGTGATAGCATGAGTAGTTAGATTGTAATTGCTTATGTATTGGATTGAGGTGTAAGTCTGAAGAGGGCAAAAATATGACGAGACTGAAGAGCCAAGACGATCCAAACCTTAGATCCCGACTCAGGCCCCAGGCCCCCTTCAGGACCCTGTTCAGGCTCCAATCTAGACACCAAGCGTCAATCCGGATCCCGTAACGGTGTTATGTTTGGGCACTAGACCTCATGACTAGGTCCAGGATCCCGCACCCGGCACTCTACGCCCGGGCGCCACATCCCGCGTCTCGTATTCCGCATCCGGGCATCATACCCCGTGCCCCACACTTTGGACCGGAAGGCTTTACAAGGAGGAAAGTGTCAAAGTTAGGAAGACAGCTCCTATAAAACAATGCTACGTGTTCAAGGGTTTAAGATAGACTTCACCCTAGAAAGTCTATAAATAGAGATGGAAGCTCATTTGTTGAGGGACACAAGATTAGAAGAGAGAGAAAACACTAGAAAGCTCTCTAAAGTTGTAATACCAAAGAAGGGAATAAAGATATTGTCTAGAAGTGGATGTAGGCCGGATCATTGGCCGAACCACTATAACTCTCGGTGTTCTGTACGTTTATGAGATTTGAGGGACCAAATTATGTATTTTCATTTGGCGCCGTCTGTGGGAAACGGACAACCGGAATGGTAACCACGATACATCCACAATGAGAATAGTTCTTTCGTTCGAAGATTCGGAAAAGTGACTCGGCAAATTCACCACGAAACCACCGTAATCCAAAAGAAACACCACGGAAAGCGAATCAGATCGAGTTCACAAGGAGGGCGATATGAGCTTCGTAATCTGGATCGTAAGTCTTGAGGAAGCAGTCTCTGCGCATTTAACATCCGATTCGCATCGTCTCCTTGAGAGAGTAAGCCACGGGGGAGAACTTGTTTAATCGAGGCAAAGGTCGAAGGAATTAACGAAGTGAAATCAATTGGAAGTTCTGGAAGACGCATCGAAATTTGGAATTAGAAAGACGCGATGAATCGAGCAGAATAAGGAAATCATCTCACTTCTTCAACTACAGAAAAATCAGAAACGTCACAGCAAGTCGGCTGCTGCTTTCAAAAGATGAAGGAAGAAACTCGACAATCAAATTCGTCGAATGCACTAGATTGGTTTTTGTTCACCTCAAGGTCGACTCCATCAACCGGAATACAGGCGGCAAAGGGCTAGGAGCGATCATCCAAATCACTTATGAGCACTTTACATGTGCGGTCAAGGAATTCAAGATTCTCGTCAAATTATTGATCGGAGAAGAGACAAAGAAGTTTCTATTGTCGTCAAAGAGTATTTTCGCCGGAAAGAAGTGAAAGACAATTGTGTGATTAAACAGAGATTAAAGTACAAATCAAAATCGAAGACCTAGAAGGATGAAGAAATCGACCTAGTGCAAATACCAAAGAGCTCATCGACAAAGATCAAAATTCTAGATCTATTAAATGCCGGACTGGCCGCTCATTCTTCCGACCTTTTATCATCATCTTCTCTGTTTACAAAATTAAGAGGTGGTCTTCCGGTCGGTATTTAACACGGTTTCTTGGTGAATAATCAAGCAGGTACTCTATGGCAGGGAATTGGGCGTGGTAAAACAAAGAGAAATGGGTGCAACCGTGCGGCATTGACCCGGCGTAACTTCGAGACAGGAACAAGATCGACCGGGCGATGTTCTTCAAGCGGGCGATGTTCTTCAAGTGACCGGACGACGACCGGACGATGCATCGAAAGGAAGGGCTCTTTCTTACCTTAATTTCTCAGGATGAGCCTGTAACAAGCAAAGAGCAAAGAAGCCGCAATTTCCATCCTCAAGAGAAACAAAAGTTTCAAACCCAGACGTTCAAGCCCAGACGCCGCTTTGACCGGGCGCAACATTGACGAAGTACCGTAGAAACAGCCAACGGAAGCTCCCTAAATTGATTCATCGTTCAATTAACCAAATTTACGAGAAAGTAGCTACCCAAGTGAAGTAACAAAGCTAGGTCAGTCGACGAGGCCTGGTGGAAATCGAATTTGATCAGCAACGACTACGCTTCTCAAAAGACCAGTACTACGTCGGACTCAATATTGCGACCAGGTGCAACCAAAATGGCATTCCCAGGCGTTCTCTTGCGGCGCAACCTCACTGGCCGGCATTTCTTCGGCAATGACCGGAAGCTCCTTGACCGGAAGCCGGACGGCAATGACCGGAAGCTCCTTGACCGGAAGCCGGACGACAACAACCACGCATTCTCTTAACCAGACGATTGAGCTTTGCATTCTTATGCCCGTAAAAATCAAACACCACAACAGAGGAATCCAGGCGGTAGCCTTGGCCGGATGGTCTTCTCAGACCCGGGCACATCCTGCCCTGGGTGGCAACTTCAGTACAAAAGACCAGGTGTTGTCCTCAAACACGATACCAAGCGGCGTCTTTCCTCCAAGCAGAACTGGGAGCCGATTGAAACGAAAAAAGGAAAAGCTGGAGACGCCCTTGACCGTAACAGACTTCCGACTCCTTGGCCGCAACAGACTCCTTGGCCGCAACACTCTCTTGGCCGCAACAGACTCCCTTGGCCGCAACACTCTCTTGGCCGCAACAGACTCCCTTGGCCGCAACACTCTCTTGGCCGCAACAGACTCCCTTGGCCGCAACACTCTCTTGGCCGCAACAGACGCCCTTGACCGCGACAGACCCCCTTGGCCGCAACGGACTCCCTTGGCCGCAACAGGTTTCCTTGGTCGCGTCTCAGTCCATGGCGTCCTCCTTCCGGGGTAGACCGAAGACTCAAATCCAAGCTCAAAACGTGAATTCCCCAAGTCATTTACGATCGACAAAAGTTTGAAGCAAGAGTCCCAAGGCACACCAGCAACCACAAGGCAAGATTTTGAGTCAGACTACCGATGACAAAATAAAAGAGGGAACTTCCAAGGCTTACTACTAAGATAAGTACTTTAATCCTTGAATAAATAAGCTTAGTATCTGCGATTGATCAAACATGATTGTCTCTTGTCAAGTCTTGAGTTTTCACGTTTACAGGAGTACTGCGCAATTACTTCCCGCTTGCCCAAAATTTCTCCTCTGTTGCTATTTAAAACCTCAAACATCTTCAATCTGATTTACGACCTCAGGTCTTATCTAAAAATATTATACTTGTCTAAAGGTTTTGATATTCTCGAACTCTGATTTCTGTGGGAAATTACTTATGAGCCCTTCGTAGTGATCATCAAAGCTTAGGCATAAGCGTTTTCTATAAGTGGTTTGCGAAATCCGGGTAAAATAGAACGGTCTTATCTTCAGGCACATAACTAGATGCATTGTGTTTTTCTCTCCGTAAAATTCAGTTGGTAACTGTGCTCAGTTTTATAATGCATCAACTCTCAGCTATCAGCTTTTGCCGATATGAATCTGATCTTTTGCTTGAGGCTTTTTGATCTATTTTTATTCCTCGATCAGATCTGAGAATAAAAGATGAATGCATATACTGAACATTTATCGTGTTTTTGCATGAGGAGTTTTATGGCTTGGCCTAGAGTCTGTGATAGAATTCTAATATGAGTACGCTTGCTCAGTTTTAATTGGTTTCACCCCTAGTTTACCTTCCTACTGATGAGAATATATAAGACAGCCTAATTCTGATCTTTTCTCTTAGAGCCCTTTGGCATTAACAATTTGTCGCTTGCTATCTGGCTCATATCGACCAACATTCTATAGGGCAGTATTATATTGTTTAGACTGCGCTTAGATTTTAAAACCTTTACAAAGCATCTTAAGTTTGCTTCTCCACCTCACTGCTGCTATGAGTTATGTTGATCGCAGTATTCCGTGTTTCCACATTCTGTAATTTCCTTTAGAAGAAGCTTGTATGATTAGAACTTCTGCATAAGGCAAAGACTTTACATGCTCCGATATCATACTTTCGCTTTCAAGCAAAACATGCCTAAAATAGTATAGTTTCCAACTTTTTAAATTCTTAGATAAATGCCTTATCTATTCTTCACTTATTTACACTGCTCCTTCGTGTCTCATCTACTTGTTTCTAGGTAATTTGATTAACCTAAAGCCTAAAAGAGGTTTGTAACTCATAGGAAACTGACTGTGGATTTCCAATTTGTTTTTAATCCTTGTTAGCTTGCTTCCCTGCGATCCAAATTTTAAGCTCCATATAATTTCCTTCTTAAATGGTGCAAAACCGAAAGTGTTTGGTGGCAGGCATAATATGTGTTTTGGCGTGATTTAAACCTTTTCTTTATACCTTTCTGTTTAGAAAGTGATGACGGTGATAAGACGTACAAGTTTTGCCACATTTTGAACCAATGAAAACTGTACAAGGCAAGTCGATTATCTGCTTCCTTTCTGTTGCTAGTTTTAGCTGCTTTTAAAAAAGCCTTCAATTGTGCACTTTGTTGATTTACTATTGATAAATGCTTCATCTTTGGTATAGTACTCTGCCGCACAAAGGTTGTGCACAGAAATGTCTAAGTTCTTTCTTACCCCCACTATCTGTGATAAACCATGCTTTTCAAGTTGTAAATCCACAAAAATATCTTTGCTACAGCCTAGACCAAATTGCAGTGTATGCTTACTCCAGTTCATCGTTTTGCAAAGTGTTTTACAGTTTAAGCTCTACTACCAGTAATGCATACTTGAAAAAGAAAGTTATTAGAAGGAAACTACTTGTTATTTTGAGGAATGAGCGGCCTCCCTTCCCTGATAAAACTTTTGGGTTATGCTGTTCAAAATTGATTTGTGAATTTGACATCCGCTGAGTATACAAAGTTTGTATGATGTATGGCTGAGGCTCCATTGTATTTAAAGTTGTATGATGCTGGAAACGGCTCCTATATGTTACTCTTCTGTAAGCATTGCCTATGCTGAGGCATCATCCGTTATTGTGTTTCTTTGCATAATCAAGATTGTATTTTCATGCTTTCAAACAATTGTGCACTGATAGTTCGTATCCGCAGCCTCAAAATGAAAAACCAATGCGGCAGGTCTAGCTTGCTAGTTATTTATCTCTTACAGCCATATACATTGTTGGCAGAATGTGGAAATTGATTCATAGTTTGAATATTTCTTTGAATAAACAAACAAATTTATTAGTAAGCTGATTTTCATTCTTGTTCCATCTAATTTGCTTTTTTGTCTACTTTTTACCATGAGAATCACCGTTGCTGCTACAGAAATCTATAAGAGATGGCAGGGTTTAGATCCGGAGGATTTAGATCCGGGCGGAGTTCTTCGACGCAGACCTGGATGCAATCTTTCTTTCAAGCTGTCAGTATAAAACTCGGGGGCCTTGATCAGATCCAGATACAGCAAGGAAGGCAAAATCGGTCTTAAACAGAAGCAGCCCTCTCTAGCTTACGACCGGTCCAAAAGATGAAAGGCAATGGGGTTCCTGTTCAAGTCTGATTAGCGGCAACAAATCACCACCCAGAGATAAGACAAAACAAGAGTGCAGGTGCCAAATGCTAGAGCAGGGCCCGGGCGTTGAAGGGAAGAAAATTACATAAAAGATATATATACGGGGTCAAAACAGCAACCAGAGTCTATTGTACTCATTCGCACAACGTCACTTCTGAAGCGGCTGCTTGAAAATGATTTTATTATCAATACTCCCAGATTTGTAAAAAATCTATGATTGGGGAAGTTCTAAAAGTATTATCAAAATCCATGGCGCTCTCATAGGCCCTCTGGTCCATGGCGCTTTCATAGGCCCTCTGGTGAAAGTAACACCTACAGGCTATCATGCCTTGAAAGTAACACCTACAGGCTATCATGCCTTGAAAGTAACACCTACAGGCTATCATGCCTTGAAAGTAACACCTACAGGCTATCATGCCTTGAAAGTAACACCTACAGGCTATCATGCCTTGAAAGTAACACCTACAGGCTATCATGCCTTGAAAGTAACACCTACAGGCTATCATGCCTTGAAAGTAACAACTTGGGCTATCATGCCCGGCCAACGTGCCAACTTGGGCTATCACGCCCGGCCATCGAGCCAACAAAAAAAAACCCATCTCTGGACCCATCAGGAGCTCTGGTCGCCTGTAATGGGTGAATTGTTAGGTGTGGGACGCCATACCATACTTGAATCACAAGTACCATCCTTTGGCTAGCATAAGCAAAGTTGGGAAATATATTGTTTCTCCCTTTAAGGGAATTATCGTCCTTTGGCAAGTATAAGCACAGATTTAATCATCATATTATTTTACCCTTTCAAAAAGGGAATGGTCCTTATTAAAAGAACCATTGGTTTTCTTCATGAAAATCTTATTATGGATTTCTGGACTTCTGGATTTCTGGTCTTCTGGATTTCTGGCCTTCTTAATTATTGCGTAGCAAAGCTCAGAGGATTTATCCATGAAGGATGTACTATCTCGAAGATATATGTCCCAAAATATCCAAGTTTATCAAATGTACTTGTGGGACTTTAGTTGTACTAGTTTTACCAACCTTTTTTGTAAGTTCATTTTTCTTTGTAAAAGTTAAAGAAAAAGAACTTGTGGGACTAGGAGATAGAAGAAAGGAAAAGTAGAAATTTTTATCTTTCTTTTTGTAAGTTCCACTTTTTTGAGTGCCAAAAAGTAGAACTTGTGGGACTGATGAAGAGGGCAAAAATATGACGAGACTGAAGAGCCAAGACGATCCAAACCTTAGATCCCGACTCAGGCCCCAGGCCCCCTTCAGGACCCTGTTCAGGCTCCAATCTAGACACCAAGCGTCAATCCGGATCCCGTAACGGTGTTATGTTTGGGCACTAGACCTCATGACTAGGTCCAGGATCCCGCACCCGGCACTCTACGCCCGGGCGCCACATCCCGCGTCTCGTATTCCGCATCGGGCATCATACCCCGTGCCCCACACTTTGGACCGGAAGGCTTTACAAGGAGGAAAGTGTCAAAGTTAGGAAGACAGCTCCTATAAAACAATGCTACGTCTTCAAGGGTTTAAGATAGACTTCACCCTAGAAAGTCTATAAATAGAGATGGAAGCTCATTTGTTGAGGGACACAAGATTAGAAGAGAGAGAAAACACTAGAAAGCTCTCTAAAGTTGTAATACCAAAGAAGGGAATAAAGATATTGTCTAGAAGTAGATGTAGGCCGGATCATTGGCCGAACCACTATAACTCTCGGTGTTCTGTACGTTTATGAGATTTGAGGGACCAAATTATGTATTTTCAAAGTCCGAATATGTTATCGGCATCCGTATATTGTAGACTCGGTATAGTAAAGAAATGAAATGTGTATTGTGTTAGTATTGTGTAATCGGTTGTTCCAGTCCATCAGACCGTTACTGCATATGAGAAAGGCCTGGTTAGCCATATGGGTGGCTAACGGCGTTGTATCACCCTCTGTTGTAATAGAGTTCCGCTGCGAGATTAATGGTAATTGTGACAGTTTAAGAGGTAATGACGAGTTTAGCAGTTGGGGTGTTACAAAAATGGTATCAGACCGAAGTATCGCTCTGATGACTGGAAATACCGAGCTTAGGAAATGCCGAGTTAGGAATTAGAGACTTAGGGCTATGGGTTGAGTGGTAGCGTGAGAGATGCGCTAGTTAGGAACTTCCAGTATGATCTGGATACCTACAATACCAAACCCGCCCTCCACAACCCCCGTATTAAAAGTTCGGGAAAGAACGCCGGAGAGACGGGGAAACCTGATCTAGCAGTGGTTAAATATTTCATTCTGAACCAGAACCTGTCATGCGGTAGATCCCGAGAACCGGAAATCCCGGAGACGGATCCCGCTGAAATGACAATAACTGCATGCAATGACGGAAGTCGAGACATCCTAATCCAAGGAGACCAGAATTTGTGGCAGCCTGGGGCGACATGCTTAGCAGTCACGAGAACCCAGCTGGTCGAGCAGCAGTGAGAAGGATGCACCAATCGTGCGACCAGACGGACTTATGAGAACTAACGAGAACCGGGACACATGTCTACGGACCGCCATAGTTAACTAATACCACCAATGGTATACGTATTGACTAAGAATCTAGTCAAAAGTAGATGCACCCACCCTGCCACACGCAAAGAGGTTGCAACACTTAACTGATACAGCTTAGACAGCTACGAGCATAACTACGGGATATACCCGAATAGGACTACAGCAGTAGTGCCTGAATGACTTAACCCTCGGTAACCACAGTAAAGACGTGGGACGAGCAACGAGGTAGAACATAAAACCAAGTAAATAAGGAACTCCAAGAGTGGAGAAGCACCTAAATGAATGACAACCATGTCAGGATGAATGAGAAGCAGCCCTGAAGAGCAGTTATCCAACCAAGGAAACGAAGGAAGAGCCGACAAGGCTACCAAATACAATGTGAACAATACCGTGACCGGTATGAGTTAACCCAAAAACCGCCAGTACCGCGCACTTGCCACGGCAAGTGCAGTAATACGGGACTAATAAGAAGAGCTTTGACAAGCGACCAGTACTTAGCAAGTACCAAGACGGCAAAGAAGCCAATATAGCACCACAAACCCTAAGAATTCTGAAACGAAACCTTGGTGAGGCCTAATGGCCTGACCACTGTATTGGAAAACATACCAGTCAGCGAGAAGCTCGGCATTGAAATGCCATGAACATTTATTTTCAAACCCAAATTTTTCCTTCTAAAACATAAAATTTTCCAAAAACCCCCGAATTTTTAAACCAAACCAGAGAACCACGGTAAGTTATCATATAATGATACAAGAGGAGTTGGCAACAGAATACTTCACTTAGGCGTGACCGACTCTACAAGTGTACACAAACGAGACATGGAACGACCGCACTCCGAAGGAGCTTGCGGACCTGACAGACCAATTATGAGTTAGTCAGGTAGGTGGTAACGTATCAATAAGATACTCCATGTATGTACACAAGTAGAGTACGGAACACGGGAAGTAGCCCACTCCATACTACGGACGAAAGAGCCAATTCAAACCAAGACAGTTAGACACCCCGAATGACCGAAGAACGCAGACAAGCTTATAAAGCGAAAGAAGTCAAGAACCCATTCCAAGAGGATGACTAAGAGTCGAAAGTGTGAGAAGCACAGAGTATTGAATATAGACATTGGATATGTCTCAGAAATCACAAAGGAAACATACAGTAACTGAAATGAATACCCAGTATAAACAATACGGCAAATGCCTAGAATGAACATATTCATGTTCGATAAACGGGATAGAATTCCCAAAGTATACTTCACTAAAGAGAATGACGACCTGACCAGGATCATAAAGGAGAAAGAACCAATGATCTACCCAATAACGGGAGATGTTACAACCCAAATGGGATATTTCAAAATATACATAACCGCAAGGCGGAGTAAGAATCTGAACATACCCATGAGTTTAAGCCAGATGTAATGGCACGACTCAATAACACCCCGGAGCAATCCGTGAAGGGTACCGAAGTCAACAGTAGTTGAACGAGATATCGTGTTGAGAATACAAGTGTTAAATCAAACACTCGGGTAGAACCCGAAGGGATCCCACGTAAAAAGGGAACACCCTAACTTGCCAGAGGGCATGAATTAGTATCAAAATACTTTAAGGGTCTTCCATGTTCGGAAGCGTGATGAAACTACCATATCAAAAACCCAGTAATACCTCCAAACCATTTAATGGTGTACGAAGAAGCAGAAACTTGTATAAATAGTCGCGCAGAGCATGGCTCGAGGCAAGGTGGCTTGTAAGCCGATAAAACTAACTACAAACTATAGATTTAAACATTGCGAACATAAGCATAAACGCATAGAAGAAACAGTGGAGAATGAACCGCTACTTTAGAGTGGGGATACCACTTGTTACTGTGGGGCCTAGGGAGCGGCAATTGCATGAATCCTCCAGAGAAAGGCTACCACGTAGGCATGAAATGTGAAACCGCTAGAGCGGTGTAGTAAAACTTGAGCATGTGTATATTGCCAAGGAGCATATGAACTATAGTAGTGTGTAAAGAGGAACCTTGATAGCAGTAAAAAGGAAACCGATAGAGTAATCGGATGAGTAGTGAACACTGTATGTGTACAGTATGAACTGCAGAGTAAGCAGTGCGCAAGCGCGCAGAGAGATTTAAAGAATAGCGTATATTGTTGAGCCAAGTGAATGGCAAGCCATAGTGTAAATGGCGAGAACACCTGGGCGGAAGCTAAAGTAGTAGCGGATGCCATGAAAATGAGAAAGAACAAGGTACGCAGTAAGCGACCATTGTAAGAGTATATTCGGTTAGTGATATGAAGCTGATAAGGAAATATGGTAAAGAAGACATGATCATTCCTATCTCATGAGAGATTTACTGTCAAGGGTTTACACTTCTGCACTCTGTATGACTGAGTGTTTTGGTATTGCACTTGTGCGGTAATGATCAAGTGGGAGAGCCAGGAATTAAGAGATGTCAACGAAGCCTATTGAGTGAGAATCTAGAGAAATAACCGTGTGGCCTTTGGCCAAAGATGCACAAAGAACGTGGGCAGTAACCCACAGGTCCCAGGACCGATACATAGTAACGCATAGTGGTATAGATGAAGAATTCTTGTACAGTGACAAGTAAACAAACATAAAAATTAAACGAGGAAGCACAACATACTGAGTAGTAGCTTGACCTTAACCGACAATAAGTCGGGAATAGTAAGTGAATAATCACAAGGTATACAGTGCTATACGAAGTAGATTCCCAGAGAACTGGAGAGACAATCTAAAATTCATCGAATTCGCATACGGTAAGAGATACCAAGCGACGATTGAAATACATTGAGAATACCAAAGGGCGAGTTAAGCTCTAGTTATCAGGTCACGCAGCAGAAGCTAGTGGGCCGTAATTCAAGGTTAAGTATACCTGGCAAACCTGATTGAAGCCTTAGAGGCTAGAACCGAACCCGGTTATGAGTTAATTAACCGTACTGAAGTTAAAACACTTCATAATACCCGAATTAGTGAACCAATGTTCAGTGATAACATATGGTCTGTTACGCGGGCGTAACCCCTTTTAAGGGGGGTAGGGCGAGAAACCGCTTAGAGTATGTCTTACGTATAGATGCGTAAACTACTATGTGCATAGCACAAAGAAAATTGTTTTGATGTTTGGAACTCATGTTACATAAACATGTGTACCCATTCATTGTGTAATTATGATTATCGTGCATGAGAGATGCAAGTAACGAGTATATAATATTTATGAAAAGAGGAGTAGAGAGACTCCTGGGGAATGAGAATCCCTTTAGTATTTGTCTATTGAGATTAGACATGAGATATGACGAGTATAAATCGGCATGAAACCGATGTGTAACCTAAGAGGGAGTGAGTTCCCTAGGTGATTTTATTTGAGAATGATTGATGGAGTGAGTTCCATCCTTTGGAGTTGTATGTTGTATGTTTTAAGTTGAGTAATAATTTGACTAATGAGGCCACAAGTATGGAATGCCTAGGCAAGGTAAGTGAAACAAATAGAGAATAATGGATGACTTAAGTTCCATGATAAAGATAAATTGAAACAGATTGTTTTATGAATATGACTAGAAAGAGTAAAAGATAGAAAACGAAAATGTTTGACTATCTGATTGTTTGAAACTGACGTGGGAGGTGGAACTTGGTCTGCTAGCGATCAAGGGAAACCGAACACAAATTGGGGTGGAAGGATAGTTCAACACTGATGCTGATCACACCAGGGTTGGATGATTCTTGAAGCTCCCTATAAGTGGTCACAAGTAATCACGCTAAGAAAAGATACAGCTACCATAAATTTGATTTGGAGTTGTGTGATGTTTTAAAAAGAATTTTCAAACAGATTTTGAAAAAGAATTTTCTTCAAGTATGAAGATGAAAATGAAAACTGGTTTTGAAACCGCTATCACCCGCCGATGGCTGTGGCCTTAAGTCTTGATGACCGGTAGAACGGTGGGCGTGTACTAGTTTTGAAACCATTGCACCGTACTTGCGGCGGTCCTAAGTGACCGGTTGGGGCGGTGTCAGTGTGTGATTTTTCCAAAGGCAGCGGGACGGGGAGAGTACCCTGAGATGTTCCTGTGTTGAGTGAGTCAACCAGAGTGCCTGAGGATATGTATATGTGTAATGTTTTGATCAGAACCGAAGGGACCGTGGGCCAGAGAGAGTAAGTGCCCATTTGTCATGAAACGGCCGTGAACCAGAAAGAGTAAGTTTTCAACGTGACCGGTACCTGAGGGATCAGTAGTATATTACTCAATATGGATTCGAGGACTGTTGTGCCTTCTTGTCTTCGGACCGATTCCATGGAGAGAGTAAAAAGAGTATTTTTGATTGCTATACATGTTGTGATATATGTGTGGTATGTGTAGTGTGAAATGAGTCGGACTTGTGGAGTCTGTGAGGTTATACATGTATTATAACCTTGGCATAGAATGCCATGAGACCAACCATATTAGATTCGCCAACTTTGAGGGCAAAGTTCCTTAAGGGGGGTAGATTTTAATACCCCGGACCTGATAATGGTGATTTAATTACTCTAATAAAACTATTAAAGGCCTAATGGTGCCTAAAGAGTATTGGTAAGGGAATTAAACCAAAAGCAAAGAGGAAACGCTTGAAAAGCGAAAAATGCTAAAATGCGCGTTAAATGAAAATAAGAGATATAGGATCTCGTAAGGGTCCGAGATGGATTCCTAAGGCTTAGTTAGGCCTAATTAGTATACGGGAATGATTCCCGAAGAAAACGGACCCAAATAATGGGTTAAAACGCTAAATAAGCATAAAAGCGCGTTCTTCGAGAAAACCCGAAAACGTGACTTTAAGTGGTCAAACGGACCCGTAAAAATGATAGTTGATTAAATAACTATAAATAAGAATTAATGGAAGCTTAAAATCCATTAAAAATAAAGAAAAAGAAAATTCTGGAAAACGGACCCGGGAAGTGAATAGTGTCAAAACCGGGGGAATAAAACGCGTTTAATTCGAAAAGACGAAAAACGACCCGGGCTATTATTTAATGTGAGCCGGTTTTAATTAATATGTATACACTCATTAATAGCTTGCTAGCTATTAAGTAATGAGAGGACAAATAAGTAAATAAAGCAAATAGTATAAAGTAAAAAAGGTAACTTAAATTACTTACCTCTCACCTCCCTTCCTTCTTCATTCCACGTTCTTTTTCCCCAGCTCCCTGTTAACATCTTCTTCCTCCTCTGTATATTACAATTCGAGAGGGAGACTCACAAGCCCCATCTTCAATCTCTCCTATCTTGCTCATTTCTTCACCGAATCGCACAAAAATAGTACCGTTAGATTCGTATCGGCGAGGGCTACGTTTTCCACCCCTCAAAGTCTTGATTCCTCCACCTTCACTTCCATGGGTGTTATGCCTTTTGAAGCTTAAGGAGTTGATTTTGACTCTCCTTCACCACCTTGATGCTCTAAGGTAAAAATATAAGCAAAAGTTCATCATTCCTAGCTTGTTCTTGCAATTTGGAAAAATTTTCCCACGTTGAAAATTTTCTTCCATTTCAGTCGGTTTCTTCATGTCCTTGTGGAGTGGTGGAACTTCATCATTTTGATTGCCAAGCTCTCCTTTGGATACACTAAGGTAATATCTAAGCTAGAGCCTAAAAACTAGTTCTTGAAATACTAGTTTTTGTGTGGAGAACTTGAATTAATTAGGTTGTTATGTGTGTATGGGGATATGGTTGTAGTTGGCAATCTAGACCCCCCTAGTGTGTTGTGAAAAACAAGAAAGAAAGATGGAGAAAAGGAAGAGGAAAAGAGAAAGAAAAACAGAAACAAACAAGGTAAAAGCTCACCTTGAGTTAGTTTTATTTGACTTGTGAATCATATGTTAGGTTGAATTAAGAACCTTGAATTGTGGTAGTCTTGATACTATAATGTTGGTGGCTGAATGAGAGTGTCTCAATGGGTTTAAGAGTGCAAAATGAACCTAGGAACCCAAGCTAGTTTATATGTGAACAAGTGGGAATTTAATGTGATTGTTAATGTCTAAACCAAACAGGTGTGAAGAAGTGTTTGTGAGCATATATGGTGTGGTGAATATGCTAGAGAAGTAGGCAAGTGCTGTCAAAATTTGCCTAGGAATGGATAGATTTGGGTGTTTTATTATAAGGATGAAACTAGGGTTTAAGAGGTGTTAAGTGAGTGGTTAAGGATTTGGAAACCAAACTAAGGAGAAGTGTATATGAGGAGTAGGAGTAGAAATAATGTCAACTGAAGTGTTGGAAATGGCATTATTTGAATGGTAAAAGAGGGAGCCAAATCTGTTACAAGAAGTGAAGGAAACAAGAAAACTAGTTATGAAAGTGTAAATGAATTTTAAGTGAAAATTAACTAGAGCTTGTGAGTGCACTTGGTGCTTGGTTTAAGGAGGTTTAGGTGGGTAATTAGGTGCTAAAACATGTGGATTATAAGTGGGGAAGATTATGTAATTAAGGGACTAAGAGAAGACCTTGAACAGAATTGGAAAATGCTGAAATTGCAAAATCTGTAGCAGGGTCCGGGACTTAGGTCCAGGACCAAGTCCCGGACCACCCCTGATTTTACCCCCGAGATTTCTCTGCTTGTTTGGTCCGGGACTTAACTCCATGCCCAAGTCCCGGACCATATGTAATTTTAGGCCGAGAGTTTGAACCATGCTTGGTCCGGGACTTAAGTCCCGTATGAAGTCCCGGACCAGACCATAAATGTAAAAATAAGAGTTTTAAGTGGGGTTTAAGCTAGGGGATGGCTTGGTAATGATGTTATAAGATGTTAAGGCCTTGTTTGGTCACATGTAAAGGCCCTAGGAAGTGCAAGAAAGTGTTAGAAGTGATTGAGAAGTGAGAACTCAAATTAACAAGAGTAAAACCGAGTAAACGGGATAACGGGGTAAATACGGGAATAGCATTTTATTATGCACCGTATGAGCTTAGTATAAATAATAATGTTTGAAACATTATCAGAGAATCGTGCGTGACCCGAGCATGGTGAGATGACACGGTAAAAGTAAAAAGAACCCCGGTGGAAGGTATGATTTTCTCATGCCCCGTATGCTAACCGAGTTACTCTAATTTGTGTGTTTATGTGCCGGCTTAATCAAGACTAAAGCATGAAAATAATCCCTTGTTTGATTATATATGTCTTGTTGTATGTGAATGAACTAACATACTTGTGTGCCGGTGTGGTCTAACATAGTGTAAGACCGACTCATAGTGAGTAGCGTTCGGCTAGAGATCCGTAGAACGGATTGATGCGTATGATAACGAAAACGTGCAAACACACAAAGTATCGATGAAAGTGTAGCGATAACGCAACAAGTGAACCCACTAGAATGTGAGGAGATGAACGGGTTGAGTAAACACCCGATATCGGTGAGAAAACCAATGTGAAACAATCCACGAAATAAATGAGAGTGGAAAGATAAGTGAACCTCACTCAAGAGGATTAAAGATAGTTCGAAGATGTGAACTAGTAAAGAAGGTAAAAGAGACCTAGGGGATTAGTAATTCCCTTGAGACATGGTCGACCTCCTATATGAGGGTTTTACCCGGTATAAGAAAATAACCGTAAGTGTAAGTATTTGAAATGTATTGGTAACTCTTAAAACCTAAGACTAACCGAACTTGAGTAACGTTCCCAAAGTCATTAGAAACATCGTGAGTGATGCTTCTAGACTAACACATGATAATATTATGACTCCGAGAGAGGAGTGTATGGGAATGTGAGAAGTCCGAGAGTAGTCGGACCTATGTAAAAAGAGATAGGAACTAAGAGAGAGTTCCGGGAGCTAGTTGAACCTTCCCACCATGCTAGACCCAGAGTAGGGTCGAAACCGGGGAAGTAAGACTATGCTCGAGAGCCATGAGTTTTGGCTTGAGTATGTATTAAGAGTAACAAGCGTGACGTAGGAGACCTGTAGTGTCTCGAGAATCTACAAGAGCTTGAGTATAATAACCCGAGAGCGTGGGTAAGATAATGAGTATAATAACCCGTGAGTGTGGGTGAGATAATGAGTATAATAACCCAAGAGAATGGGCGAGTATTGAATGAGTATCCCAAGAGAATGGGAGTGTATATAAATAAGTAACCCGAGAGAGCGGGCAAGTTATTGAATTTGTAACCAAGGCAAGAGAGGTATAACCCTCAAGGCCTAAGAGTAAAATAATACAACTGACAACCTTGATATGTTAGTTAGGAGTTGTATTCCATGACTGGATGTAGATTCCTTGTGTTATATACATATATATTGTATTGCGATGATGCATGACGTTTGATTAAAATGAACCCCATGTTTATCCGACCAAAAGTAGTCGGCGTACCGCGGTTAGCACGCGGTATATGCGAATTTCATATGCAGCTTTAAGCTGAGCCCCTAGGGGCATCGTTTTTATTTGTAGGTACACCAGAGACGAGACCGTTCGAGTGTAGGACGGGGTCGGTGATTAGCATGGGTAGTTAGATTTAATTACTTATGTTTTGAAAGAGGTGTACGACCGAATATGTTGTCGGCATCCGTATGTTGTAGACTCGGTATAGTATAGTAAAGTAATGAGTTGAGTATTGTGTTGTTTTGTGTACTCGGTTATTCCAGTTCATCAGACCGTTACGGTATGTAAGTTTAGCCTGGTTAGCCACATGGGTGGCTAATGGCGTTGTTTCACCCCTCGTTGTAGATAGAGTTCCGCTGCGTGAGTAGGAGTAATTAGTAACAGATTAAGAGGTAATGACGAGATTAACGGTTGGGGTGTTACACCACCAATGGCTCAATAAATAATATAATCTGTACTATTACCAATCAAGACGTTGTTAACCAATTAACAATCGACAATGAAGACTCATCATAAGTTCCAATCTATCACACATCTCCAAATAATTTCCAGTCAGCCTGGACACTAGTGACTCCACCACACATAGCGTAAAGATTAACCAAACCATCATCTTGAAATAGATATTCATTGTAAAAGATCTCAATAATTCTAAAATTAAGCAATAACCATAATATACACATCCAAAACACAAGCGAAACAAATACATCCAATCAATGAACTACCTAGCCCAACGGAAGAGCATAACACATATTTATAATTTCAAATCAACCAAAAGGTTAATTATTATCATATTTCACCTTCATGTAAGTTAGTATAAAGCTCATACAAGGAAATGACAGGAATCACAACAAATGCGTCCTCACAACTTATACCCTTACCCCTTTTCCATTTTAATCCTAATTCCAATTTAGACACTTCCATTAGCTCAAGTCAACCTCTCGACCCTATTACATAACCGATAAGACCAACACAACAATTCCATCACTAATTTCTACAGAAATCTCCAGTTACAGGGATCGTAAATTCTGATCCTTTCTATATCTACTTAATGCTTCCTCTATTTAGTCTACAAGATTCAAGTTATTTCCAAACTCCGAAAGCTCGGTTAAATACTACCCTTTTACTGTTGTACAACGTGACATAGTTAATCATTTCGTAACCAGCTATGAGGATTTACCAAGATTTATAATACAAACAATCACGAAAATAAATTTCAATAAATCAGAATGTCAGGGTCTTCTTCAATACCTAGCATTAGATTCACCAAAAAAAACTAACACATTATAAATATTTATCACAAAACTTCTCATAAAGATCAGCATAAGCAATCACTTAGTATACACGTCCAAAGATACGAGGGGACCAGCACATCAGTAGTCATATAATTTGTCTAGCTACGAACCTCACATACATCAATAATTACCATGTTGTAAAAAGTCTTAATCACAATTAATTTCCTAACCCACTGATTATATCTCAAGACCGCGGAAGGACCTCTATAAATAATTGACAACCAATTGTTTCATCACTTAGTACACTTCATGCTATTATTTAATATGGTACTGCTAACCAGTTCGTCAACATATAAATGGAACTTAATCAGGGGTTTCTACCTCAATTCCAATTTCAATATTTAACAAGATAATCCCCAATAAATTATAATACTAGCGTCTACCCAACTCAGCACCCGGATTAACCAACTTATCATCTTAACATAAACTTCAAATATCAAGGAGTTAATAGAACCTAGTTGAAAGATCAACCAACACATTATGTTCATGACACATATAACATTTTGTGCTCTACTCTGATAAGAAATACAAGAATACTATCATTTTGTAAACCATGTAACATCCCCGAGCCTATTTAAATAGAAAATAATATGTGAATCCAATCAGCAAGACTAGTATGATGATCCCAAATTACACAAGTATCTAAAAACATATTCATATTTTGTCAGCATTGTTCATATCTCGCACCAACACAGTTATTTAACAAGGCCACAACTAGTAATATTAAAATAGATACATCTACACATGTACACCCATATAAATACACTAACATTTTACTTTCCGCAGCCAAGCATATCAAGATCAATTGCACTTATCACATTTTTTTTTACAAAATCCTAATTGTAAGCTCGTCGCAACTACACTACCTATACTTATTTATCAAGCTGATCACAACAATCCATTCAATTAATACCAAGACTACACTAGTGTTCCAGCCAGCGAAATAATTGCCACAATTTATTGTTCATGAACATATTAAATAAGACATTGATTGTATATCTTTACTGCAAATATCTATATATAAAAAAACATAGTAATAATCTCAAACAACACTCAATGGGCTACATATATAATATTTTTGAGAAAAACTGGTTAACAGGTAACTATTCATTTATTGAATTCTCTTAAGTTCACCTAGACCAATCATAAAAATTTAGTAGACAACTTATAAATCCAACCACCAACAACATAGATGACAATTAAAATTTACAATTTATCCCTACGTTGTAGTTAATATAATTAACATATTTTACGACTTGCAATAACCGTGGTTAACCCAACATGGATCACCATAATCACTTTGAACAGACAATAATAAAAAGATGCCAGACTATTTTTGTACAAACTCGTCACACATAGACAAACGTATTTGCACACAACACAACCATGGTGGCAAAAGTAAAACATTTTCCCCTAGTTTAATTCAATTCAAAATTGCTATCATACTAAAATTTTCCTAGGACTAACACCAATAACATACTCATATTTCCTTCATTAAATATATCTATATATGCGTGTATATATATACGTATTCTCCATATCCGGTGGTCATTGCTAGAGTGTATATATATATATTTCTCCCCCTACGAATTCAAAACGGCAAATTAGTCTATATGTTGTGACAGAAGGTCCTTTATAAGCAACTCCCGTCATATACACATTCATAAACAAGGGAAGAAAACACATTCAGATAATGGACGATATTGTTCGTCCGGCATATTGCTTAGAGACTCACTATTCGTAGCAACCATATATATTTATAATACCGCACAACTTAGTACGCATAGATTTATATATTTATACATATAATATATAAGGAAATATTATATCATCAAGGAGAAGCAGAACTCACCAAAAGGTGTAACACAAATCATCCTAGAAAATATCCTCACAACCAATACCTCCAACCCTTGTTCCAAGCAATTTATTTCTCAGCATTCCCCATAACTGATTCCTATTCTACACTGAAATCAACTACTAACAATTCCCATAATATATATATATAAAGATATATATATATATATATATATATATATATATATATATAGATATATATATATATATACGTATACCACCCATTATCCATCTCAACACATTCCAATACCTCACACAGTACATGAGAGTATATAACTTAACACACTTCAGCATAACACAACCAAGCACACATCATAACACACAAGGCAATTCCCCAAAGACGGCTTATTCCAAATTTTAAATCTTTTTCAACCAATTCTTATCTTATTTCGAAAACCATGCTCTGATACCACCTTGTAACACCCTGGATTTTACCTCATATGAAAGTACACGACGATACAAAACCAACACCGCAGACGGATTTGAAAACGGACTTCAAACGAGTCCTAAAACTGAAAATGAAGTTTTGTCCGAATATTGGTCCGGACATGTAAGTTCAGACCAATGCCGAGACTTACACCCCAGACCCGTCCTCGCATGCTGTCCGAACATGTAAGTTCGGACAGATGTTCGGACACCACTGAAGTTGCAAAAATAAAAGGACTTTCGGGGCCTGTCCGAACATGGATGTCCGGACGGACGTTCGGACAAGTCCAATTCTACAAAAATACATTGAAAACATCCTTGTGAATTGTACTATAATGATATCATCGTAATTGCATCTGATGAAAAAAAAAATTATTGACAAAGGTGTCAAGAGTTTAACATCAAAACCCACATCGAAAATATAAAACAATCCAGAGTGCTACCGCCACACTCAATCCTTGAGTGCTCAGGCTAATGATCCAACAAAACAATAAAAACAACTAAGTGAACTTGTAATTTTCAAAATATGCGGAAGCTCCAATATTTCAATCCAACGATGGTAGTGTAATCATAATAAACCAAAACATTGTATTTCAAACCCTACAACTCAGAATATTCTATCTCAAAACATTGTAACCCAACTTAATGTCTCAGAAACAATTTCAGATTTCCTAATCTATGTGATTGAGCGTTTCCCAGCCCCAACTTCAGCAACCATTACCTGCGATCAGAAAATAATATACAAAAACACGAAGGGACCGCGCAAATCAGTAAAACTGAGTAAATTCCATCTCATCACGTAAAATACATTTTGAAAATAATTTGTGTATTGAAAACTGAAACATAAAAATTGGCAAACACAAACCAAATCCATTTTCCAATAGCTCAACCGCAAAATCAATAGGGAGTCTTCAAGAGGAGTAATCACCAAAGCAAACCAAGCAGTCACAAACGGACTGAAATACCAAATACCCTCACTCTAAATCCTTAAGTGTGCACACGCCCTATGAATCAGCAGTCCATAGAGTAGATTATAGAGCTTAACTACAGTCATTGTATGCAGCGCAAAATATATATATATATATCAGTGTAATTAATTCATGCTCAGGGTGCAGAGAACCAACATGGTGAATCAGGGAGCACCAAGAACTCCAACATGGTGAATCAGGGAGCACCAAGAACTCCAAGTAATTAAAATCCAGTGAAGAACTCCTAAAACAAAACCAATACCAATTTCCAGAATTCCACAACTTTACGCCACGTGAAGAAATCACAATCTCATTTTACCAAGTCTCCATCAGAGTTTCTCAAAATACATTTTTATGATATAAACAATCCACATCAAAAATCCAACAACGAGCATAGAATTTACCTGATTATTTCTTGACTCAGGAAGACAACTCAACAAAATCACCAGAAGCTCGCCATCGATACCGATGTCTAGATTAATAACAATCCACAATCTACTAACCATAACCAAATATATTAATAAATCATCTAAGTAGTAGACTTTACCCGTTGTTAATCTACTCAGCACCAGGGAAGAGATTCGACAGCAACAAAAGAAGAACGTGAATATGAAGTTCAAGAGAGAAGGCACAAGAATGTTGTAATTGGGAAGAAGAGCGTAGAATGTTGCAACGATGAAGAAGAGAGTGGGGGGAAATCAGGGTTTAAATGGAATATTACTAGTAATTTAGGAAGAAGAGACATTTAGTAAATCAGTTTTGTAATTTAATTAGGAGAGAATAAAATCAGATTGACATTGTAGTTAGTTTAAGAGAGTAAATAAATTATCTAGAAAATATTTAGTTGAAATAAATAACAATTCAAATGGTTAGTTGGAGTAACGAGATATAGATGACTTGCTGTTGCGTAAAGATAAGGATGAAAATATTTATCTTTAAGGAAAGATAAAATATTTATTTTGAAAAGGAAGAAGTAAAACTAGAATTGAACTCTTTTAACTAGAAAAACGTTTGAATATTTTAGGAGGTAAAACAATCAATGTTGTAATTATATAAAAGAAAGAATATTTAACGACGCGAATAGGTTGCAAGTGCCAGTGTCACCACGGGCACAAAGCAATAGAGGATGTCTGGGCCGAGCTGAGTTGCGTCAGCTTGTGACTCGAGTGAGGGCCGTGTTTGCGGATGCTGTGGAGGGTATCTGTCCAGGCCTAATGAGGACCGGATGTGCCTTGAGCATGCACGATGCCAGGGTGGCTTGGTAGCGACTCCAATAGTCTGAGCATGTTGTGCTTAGTGCTGACCCTTAGGTCAGTTAGCGGGTGCCATGGAAGGCACCTGCCCGGGCCTGAAAGGGACCGGGCAAGCCTGTGAGCATGCATGTCCCCAGGATGGCTTGGTATCGACACCAAGAGGTAGTGAGCACTTTGTGATCAATGCCGCCCTTAGGATGCGAGTGCTAGTGTGACCACTGGCACGAGGCAACTAAGGGTCATCCTGATTGTATGACTCCTGCCGCGAAAGGTGCAAGGGGCATTGCACATCAGAGCCGTCTTACGGTTCGGCAAGTGTTGAGTCCTGGAACAGGGCGTCGGACCCGCAATCAACCGAAGAGACCGCGAACCTGGGTGCTGAATGTAACACCCCTACTATTGATATAATCATTACCGTCCAATCTCCTCGTGCTTCCAGAGTCATGCAGCGGATACGTACTTACATACAGTGGGTGATACAATGCCGTTAGTCACCCACGTGACTAACAAGGCTACTGCTACTACATACAACATCGGTCTGATGGACCGGAATCCCGAGTACTACACATCTATAATACATACTCCATTCATCAATCAAATACAATAATGCTCCATTCAATACCTACTTCTCCATAATCCATACATTACAATATACTTAACCGAGTCTACTAGGATAATTATACAATTACAATGCTTCTTCCAAGTTCATATGTACTCATTAAGAGATTAACCACTACCCCTTCCTCACAACTACCTACTCTCTAAGTACAAGGGTGTGCTAATCAGTACACCTCTACATTCTACTGCTACTATCCAATGTAGTCACCGGTCTCGTGCCTTGACCATATCCTCTTCGGGTACCTGCACACTAAAAACGTTCCCCCGAGGGGGTCAGCTTTCGCTGAGCATGATAACCGCATACCCCGCATACTAGTGAGGGTACGCCGACCACTTGGTCGAATACATGTGGTTGATTTCATTCAAACATACATGCATACATGCTCTCATACATAATATCTCAATACATTACGCAAGACATACACACATACATACACTTCATTACATACAAGAAGTACAACATAAACCATTCAATACATACTTACCTTTTTCCGAATTACACATACACATTACATGCACAATATACAATTCTTGTTAGCTTCATTGGTCCACCCGGGTTAATCGGGTGGAGATTACTCTTTTACTCGTTACTTTATACATACGCATACATACTCATACATACTTACGGATCCATACTTACTTACTCTTACTCTTACTCAAGTTAAGTCGTCGGGACCTCCGGCCCTGGGGACTACTCCGTCCCACCTCCGGGATTTACTTGACTCACCAATCCGGGATGCTACCCATTTAAGGGATTTGGGCCACGGACCAGTTTAAGAGTTAGGAATTGCAGCCAACCTCTTGTGACTCCGCATCCTCACGCGTGGCCAAAGCTATATCGGACTTCTACTCATTCCAATTTACTCACTTAAGTTAGGAGTTAGGTAGTTAGGAATTAGTAGAAGTCAACATCCAACCACATACACAACACAACATTCATATACACATCCATACAAATACAATACAATATACAAGTACACTACAAGGTACAATTACACATCATCATCATTCATATATTTCATGAATTATACAAACTGTTGTTCAAAACAAATATCGAGAACAACGTAAACAAGCACAAGTAAGTGCAATATAATCCGATTCATGCATTTATCTTATTAGGTGGTCAAATAAGCACACAAATCGGGGTAACCAGATTAGGATACAGGGCATGAAGAAATCATACCTTTCACCGTTGTACTTGTATCCCAACGTTCCTCCGGTGTTCACAATTCAAATCCTATGATATACATACAACCGAATAATTAATCTAACTATCATTAATTTAATTCGGTTACCCTTACGCTTCCTAACTCATACTTACTAAGTCTTCACATTCTTATACTTACATTTTATTTACTTACTTTTAATTACTTAACAATGGTTTACTTACATATATAATTATTATTTGATTTAATTAATTTTTTTTTGTTTGACTCGACCGAACTTGCAAGTCCGGTCGCAAGTTCGGTCCAAGTCAGTAAGGAATTATGCTGGAGAATTACAGGGCCGACCGACCTTGCAAGTCCGGTCCCAAGTTCGGTCCATTCCAGTAAGTTTCGTATGTGAAAATTTTAGCCCGACCGACCTTGCAAGTCCGGTCGCAAGGTCGGTCCATTCCAGTAGCTTACTCGACGGAAATTTTTCTGGCCGACCGAACTTGCAAGTCCAGTCGCAAGTTCGGTCCATTCCAGAAGGTTACTGACGGGAGAATTTTCTGGTCCGACCGAACTTGCAAGTCCGGTCGCAAGTTCAGTCCATTCTAGAAGCATTCCCGTCTTTGTAAATCTGGGCTCGACCGAACTTGCAAGTCCGGTCGCAAGTTCGGTCCGGCCCAGTATTTGCATTTTTATTTCTGTTTTCAGTTCTATATTTTGCCCAATGTTTCTCCAATCTTCCTACATGTAATCCCACATGTTTAAACACTACCTAGGCCCTTCAAATTGCCTTGGTTCACCCACCAAACTCCTTACCAAATTCATCAATCAACTCACACAAATTCCTCACTTCTTTTCCCACAAATGTAACAGTTTTTATTTTACTTATGCTACAGATTTCTAACCAACTTCTACCATCTAATACTTCCTCTACCAATGTCGCTCCTAGCATCCCAAATACCTCCTCTTACCATGCCAATTCATTTCCAAGCAGTTGTACCATCTATACCCAAGTCCAACCTTCATTTTACCAATTCCTACACACTAATTTTTCCTAACTTCTCCAAGGCATTTTTACACACTTTGCTACAGATTTTTACACTTCTTGTTTCTCATACTACAACTTCCTCTTCATCACTACTAACATATCTATCCACTCCAATATACACCTTGGTTCTCCCATTCACCAAGTCATTCTTAGATACATAATTCTTACCAAAATTTCGCCATAGTTCACCTACTTTCCTTACTTCTCCACACTCACATTTTTCATCAAATTCATTCCTAATCTAGCCACACCCACAAGGGTTCTACCAGCACACATACAAAATCTTAGTACACCATTACTTCCTCAATCCACATTACTAATGCACATACACAATACACTTGGCTCTGAGGCCCACAATTCACTTCCTAGTTCACAAATACTCAAACTTCCACAATTACATTACTAATACATTGTTTGGGTTCTTTAGATTGGTTTACCCATTCCCATTACTCTAATGCACTAAAATTTAACATTAGTAAAGAGCTCTTACCTTGAGCTTTTAATTCCTTCTTTCTTTCTCATTTCTCCTCCTTCTTCCTTTCTTGCCCAAATCGGCCATGTGGGGAATGGAGTTGCCAAGCTCCATTCCCATCACCCAATGAACACAAAACACTACAATTAATATACTAACCCCTAAATAAATGCCAATTCATTGAAGTGTTTGAAATGAAATTTCTAGGGTTTACCTTTGGAGAGTTTTAGAAGGGGTTTTAGCCCTTGGTTCAAGAAGGTGTTCTCACCACCATTGGAGGGTTGAAACAAAGCTCCAAAACAATATGAAAAACAAGGTGAGAGAGAGAGGAAAAATCGGTTATACCCAAGAGATGGGGGAAAGTGAGGTCTTTCAAGGAGATTCTTACCTTGTTGGAAAGAGGAGGCTCCAAGATCCATAATGGTGTGCTTTTCTCCTAAAATGGGGAAAACCCATGGAGATGAAATTCATCCTTTTCGAATTTTGAAAAGAGAGAATGGTAGAGGAGAATGAGGGGATTACAAATATGTAATTATTTTTGTGATTGAAGCTCAAATGTGGCTTGAGCATGAGGTAGAAGAAGGGAAACCATGGGAGGCTTGTGGAGCTTCAAGAAATCACCCATACCAGAGGAAAGAGAAGGGAGAAATCGGTGGGGATAAGGAAGGAGAGAGGTGAGAGCGTAGAGAAATGAGTGAGTGAGGAGAGAGGGAAGGGATAAAGTAGTTTCTACTTTATTGCTTTTTGCTTTTGGCTCTCTTATTTAATTAGCTAGTTACGTGTGTGTGTGAGGGAGTTATTTGACTATTAAAAATTGGTCCCCCTACAGTTATACTTGTTGGAGCGTTTTTTGTCTTTTACAGAAAAACGCTCGTTACTTTACCCGGTTTAGGTACTGTTCACTAACCGGGCCCGTTTTCCGGAATTTTCTTGTTTAATTATTTTTATTGGTTATTAAGCTTCCATAAATGCTTAATAATTATTATTTAATGATTATAATTTTTTTACGGGTCCGTTTGACCACTTAAAGTCACGTTTTCGGGTTTTCTCAAAAAACGTGCTCTAAAGCTCTATTAGCGTTATAATTCATTATTTGGATCCGTTTTCTTCGGGAGTTGTTCCCACATATTATTTAGGTTTTATTAAACCTTTAGAATCCATATAATACTCTAACCGAGGTCTCATACCTCCTGTGGTTATTTAACGCTTATTTAGCGTTTTCCGCTTTTTGAGCGTTTATTTATTTCTTTTGGATTTATTTTTCCTTACCAGTATTAATTAGGTACCATTAGGCCCTTAAATACGTATTAGATTAATTTTAATCCTTATATTTAAGTTCGGGGTATTTCAATCTACCCCCCTTAAGAACTTTGTCCTCAAAGTTGTTCGAGGTTATAGGTTTACAATGCTTACTCATTCTTACGTGTCTAATACCAAAGCCATACCTTCTTCCTCTTACAATCCCAAATCCGTTACTCAAGGTTCCTACATACTATACCATACCATACCATACTAATGCACAATAATCACTCCAATCTGCATTACTACCGACCATCCGGTTCCTCATTACCAATTTATACATGCATACAATGCAAGGCTATCCCAAAGCAATGCAATACACATTCCAATCCAGTAGGCGCTCAGGTCATCTAGACACGGGACTCCTCTATGTCCCGCTGCCCTTGGAATAATACCACATACTACCTTACTATCTTCTTGGGTACCCACTTCTAACACATCCTCATTCTCCATACTAAAGGAAATTCTTCCACCACTACTAATTAAAAATTTCTAAAACATACAACTCCATATTCCAATTTATATTCATTACTTCTATCCTATGTGTGATTCTTGTGACCACTTGAGGGGAGCTTCAAGAGTCATTCGACCCTGGTGTGATCAGCATCAGTGTTGAACTATCTTTCCACTCCAATTTGTGTTCGGTTTCCCTTGATCTGATCAGGATCAAGTTCGACTTCCCACATCAGGTTCAACCAAACAAATAATTTAATTGTTTTCATTTTCTATCTTTTTACTCTTTCTAGTCGTGATTACGAATTCATACATCTCCAAAGGATGGAATCAATCCATCAATCATCCTCACTCTACTTCCCAAATGCTTTACTCCGTGGTTCAATACCTAAATGCTCATTTCATCAACCTCCACTACTTCCATCCATTACTCACCATCATCTCCTATATTCTAACTAAGGAATACTACACTTGTAAGATTTAGTTGACTTCGATTGTTTCAAATATTTTACTTGCGATTCCACTACTCATAAACTTCATTCATCTACTACTCTCATTCATTCCGTACTACTTCTTCAAAGGTTACAATACTTGTGGAGCTCCGTCCACTACTCATTACTTTTCTTTTACTAATACTCTTACATTGGTGTTACAAGATGGGTATACTCCTCCTATGGTATTTGCATGTCTAATGCCTAATTACCATAATTACAATGTGAATGAGTACTTATGTTTATTTAACATAGTATCAATCATCATTTTGGTTCTCATTTGTGCTATGCACATTATGGTTTATGTGTTTTATTCACAAAACTTACATTAAGCGGTTTTTGCTCTACCCCCCTTAAAAGGGATTACGCCCACGTAATCTACCATATTTTATTATTATTAAACTTTGGTTTAATCAGTCTGGGCAAACTGAAGCGTTTAGCTTCACTACCGTATACTATACCATATGCTCTGGTCAAAGGGATCTTAACCATACCAATGGTTTAGTCTTTGCACCAAGAATTCCTATATGAGTTTATTTAACTCATAATTAATTCGATTCTAGCCTAACCGGCTTCAAGGCATTAATGGCCGTTCTATTATACTCACTAGGTACATTAATCTCCTAACTAGGGCCCACTAGCTTCTGCTACGCGACCCTGATAACTTGGGTTATCCACCCTTCTTGTTATCCTTAATGTGCTATACATTGCCTTCTTATCCGTCTATTATGGGAATAAGGTTTATTAAACAAATGCGGTATTCTTTTACCGTGTTTGAACTCAATGAGTTTAAGATTTATAACCAGCTCTCTGGTAATCTACTACACATGCTATTCGTGCTTCCACGATTATTCGTTAAGTTCCTCCGACTTATTGTCGGGCGAGGTTAAGCCACTATTTAGTTATAGCGCTTCCTCTGTTGTCAATAGCTTCTGGATTACACCAGTTCTTCTGGTTCAGTACAAGTGTTCTTTACTTGTATGACCTTGCACTGATATGCGTCGGTCCTAGTGACTTTCTTAAGTCTCCTTTCACTCTTTTATTCCACTGGGATTCACATCTTGTGATTGTTAGTGTGTTTTACACTCTTCGTGCTTGTTGGTGAAAAGAAGGGTTTACTACAGTTTACATTCTCTATATCCTTAGCCATCCCATTAGATCATTAGCTGAACAAGTGCAATGCCAAAACACTCAGTCATACAGAGTGCAGAGGCGTAAACGCTTGACAGTAAGTCACTTATGTGATAGGAAGGAATATTTCTGCCTGTCATCTCGTACTTATACTCCGTGTTATTATCTGTTACTTCCTCATATCGGTCGCTTGTTGTGCACCGTATTCTTACTCATTATACAACATCGTTTTTACTGTTTCTGTTACTGTGATAGTTTCTCTTTACTCATTGCCATTGTCATTGGCACCATTCCCTTATGGTATGTATACCCTGGGATTTCCAATGTTCGTGTGTATGACGGTTGTCGTAGCATACCACAATATTAATATCTTCCCAATGTGGAGATGTTCTTCCATTTTAGGTTTCATGTGTAGGTTAGCTTACCTCACATTCCATCATCATTTATGATACGGTTTACCAAGTATCTTGGTTGACCAAGGGTGAGATAACTCATCGGGTTATAAGCTCTCTTCAGCGTTAGTCATTCGTGATGTTCAATGTGTGTTCACATTAATTGCTTTGATAATTATTGCCTTTCAGTGCTGAGCATTGGTTTAGGCTTTGGCTGTGTAGTTTTGCTTGTATGTATATTACCAGGACATCCCACGAAACTTCAAGGGTTTTCTGGTCCCGTTCTCCAATTGGAGAGTACTCTGTCATTGATGAATGAAAGTTCTTGTTGAGGGGTTTGTCTCCACTCATAGGTCTAATGACAAGGTTTGCTATGTTGGTGTTTACACAATGGTCCACCACATGTTTGGGTGCATAAGGAGTATGCTTACTCTGTTAGGTCGTAATGGTTTGGAAATCTCATTTCCTTATTCCATCACCCCTTGGCAATATCTATTGTGTGGTTTTATTGTCATAGTAGGTGGAAGCCTTCTCTAAGGGTTCACATCATCACCACGTTGGTGGTCTTTGGCTAACGAGGGGTACCTTCCCTTGGGTTTCTTGTAGTGTCCAAGTGGGGACTAGGCCAATGTTGGCATTATCCCGATTCTCATGCCTCTGTGTACAATTGCTACAGAAGACATGAAGGCAATTAACGGCTTGTCAACTATATACTAGACTGGTGTTCCAGTGACAGTGACGCTGAGTTGGCCATTACTCCAAGCCACTCAGGATGTTGGGTTTGAATTTATGGTCCAGTTGTTGATTTCTTGTCGTATGAGGCAATATTTCTTGTAAGTCTTGTTAGTAATGGTGTGGGTTTTGCAACCGTTTAAGGTTACACAACGCATCAGGTTTATGGCTTTAGAGCCATATTGCTGCAAGCTATGCTCTTTGCAAGCTGCTTATACATGTTTCCACTCCATGTATACCATCATAGGTTGGAGGTATTATTGGGCTCCATGGTAAGTCGTGGCATCACGCTTCCGTTCATAGGAGGCCTTTTTAGGCAAATGGTATTAATAGGTGCCTCTCAGTATCTTAGGGCATTTCCTGTTAAGTGAAATCCCTTCGGTGTCCTAACCGAGTGTTCGTTTTAGCTCCCGTGCTCATATCGTTACGCTTGTTCAACTGTTGTTAACGCAGACACCCTTCAAGGATCGCTCCTGGGTGTTGGTAGCTGTGCCGTTACATCCGGCTAATGTTTATAACATGTGTTGTCCTCTATACCGTCTTATGGTATTGTATTAAGCTATTCCCCCTTTTGGGTCATAACGTCTCCTGTCGTTGGGTAGACCGTCTGTACTTGCTCCCAGTGCTTGAGACTAGGTTTAAATATCCTCTCTGATTATGGATTGTGCTTCATAGTAATCTTGTGATTGCTGTTGGGAATTCCGCCCCGTTTGTTGAGTATTGTTAGGTTCACGTTAGGCATTCGCCTTAATGTGTTTAGGCTGGGCATTCCATCCAGCTGTCAGGTAATTGCTTGGATTATTTGAGACATATCCAATGTCTATACTTACTAGTATGTGCTCTTTGCACTTCCTAGTTCTTATTCCTCGTCTCCAGATGGATTCTCTGAGTTCCTTGATACTTGATCGTCTGAGGTGTCCAGCTGTTCTGGTTTGAACTCACTCATGGTCCGTAGAATGGAGTTGACTACTTCCCGTGTGTCACACACTACATGTATACATACGTGGGGTACCATATTGACACGTTACCACTTACCCAACTATATGTCGGGCCCGCAAGCTCCTTCGAGTGCGGTTGTCCCACATCCCGTAACGGGTACACTCGTAGTGTTCGCCACATGCCTAGGTGAAGTATTCTATTGTCAACTCCTCTTGTATCATTCTTTGATACTCACCGTAATGCTGTTGGTCTGGTTTTAAAATCCAAGGTTTATAAAAGAAGGTTGTGGTTTTGAAAGGAAAATTTTGGGTTTTAAAATATGGTTCGGTGTTAAAAGAAATCTCTTATGGCATAGCCATGCTTGAGGTCTTGACCAAGTCTAGCTTCTCGCTGACTGGTAAGTACAGTAGTCGGTCGTTAAGCCTTCCCAAGGTTTCATACGTCTGGTTGTTAGGATGTGTGATCCTGTGGTTGTTTCATTACGGTCACCATACATTACTATGTACTTGTGACGTGTCAGTGTTCCTTTACATGTTCATGTTCTTACTGCACTTGCCGTAGCAAGTGTGTGGTACTGGCGGTTTTTGAGTAATCATATACAGATCATGGTATGGTTTCCATTTGTGTTTTTTAGTCTTGTTGATGCTTCCCTCGATCTTATTGATCTATAATTGGTATACTCGCTCCTTTAGGTAGCTTCTTGGTGGTCTAGACATGGCTGTCGTAGATCTGGGTACTCCTCCACTCCTTGGAGGTTCCCGTTCTATTTGGTTTAGTGTCGTTCCTTGTGGCTCGTTCCCACACATTTGTGGTGGTTACTGAGCCTTCCTCGTTTAGGTACTACGCTTGTAGTCCTATTGGATTGTATCTCATGGTTGTTCTTGTAGTTGACTGAGCTTATTGCCCCGGTACTGCAACCTTAATGGCATTATAGTTTTGGAGTTAACCGCTTCCGACTATGTCCTTAGTCGGCTAGCATACCGTTGGTGGTATTATTCAAGTATTACTATCCCGTAGACTTGTGTCTCGGGTTCCGTTACTGCTCCCTTTTTCATTCCGTTGCACGGTTAGTGCTTCTTTCCTGCTGTTGGTTGACTAGCTAGGTTTCGCGACTGCTAAGCACGTCGCCCCATGCTGTTGTAAGTTGCAGCCTCCTCGTGGTTGGAGTGCTTATTCCACCGCTATTAAGCGCGGGTCTTGTTGTTCAACTGGGATCCGTCTCCGGGTCTTCCATTTCTTGGAATCTAATATATGTCAGGTTCTTTCCTCTTGTAGGAATATCTCATTACTGCCAGATCGGGTTTTCCCGAGTATGAGAGGGCTTTTCCTCTCTCTGGCGTCCATTCCCAAGTTATACAATGGGGTTCGCGGCGGGCGGGACTGGTATTGTAGGTATCTGGTACTCTCTGTTAGTTCCTAACTAGCATATCTAATGCTAACTCTCAGCCCTTAGCCCTAAGCTTCTAATTCCTAACTCGGTGTTCCTAAACTCGGTATTTCCAGTCATCAGAGCGATACTTCGCTCTGATACCACTTTTTGTAACACCCCTACTATTAATACAATCATTACCGTCCAATCTCCTCGTGCTTCCAGAGTCATGCAGCGGATACATACTTACATACAGTGGGTGATACAATGCCGTTAGTCACCCACGTGACTAACAAGGCTACTGCTACTACATACAGCATCGGCCTGATGGACCGGAATCCCGAGTACTACACATCTATAATACATACTCCATTCATCAATCAAATACAACAATGCTCCATTCAATACCTACTCCTCCATAATCCATACATTACAATATACTTAACCGAGTCTACTAGGATCCTTATACAATTATAACGCTTCTTCCAAGTTCATATGTACTCATTAAGAGATTAACCACTACCCCTTCCTCACAACTACCTACTCTCTAAGTACAAGGGTGTGCTAATCAGTACACCTCTACATTCTACTGCTACTATCCAATGTAGTCACCGGTCTCGTGCCTTGACCATATCCTCTTCGGGTACTTGCACACTAAAAACGTTCCCCTGAGGGGGTCAGCTTTCGCTGAGCATGATAACCGCATACCCCGCGTACTAGTGAGGGTACGCCGACCACTTGGTCGAATACATGCGGTGATTTCATTCAAACATACATGCATTACATGCTCTCATACATAATATCTCAATACATTACGCAAGACATACACACATACATACACTTCATTACATACAAGAAGTACAACATAAACCATTCAATACATACTTACCTTTTTCCGAATTACACATACACATTACATGCACAATATACAATTCTTGTTAGCTTCATTGGTCCGCCTGGGTTAATCGGGTGGACATTACTGTTTTACTCGTTACTTCATACATCCATACATACTCATACATACTTACGGATCCATACTTACTACTCTTACTCTTACTCAAGTTAAGTCGTCGGGACCTCCGGCCCGGGGACTACTCCGTCCCCCTCCGGGATTTACTTGACTCACCAATCCGGGATGCTACCCATTTAAGGGATTTGGACCACGGACCAGTTTAAGAGTCAGGAATTGCAGCCAACCTCTTGTGACTCCGCATCCTCACGCGTGGCCGAAGCCATATCGGACTTCTACTCATTCCAATTTACTCACTTAAGTTAGGAGTTAGGTAGTTAGGAATTAGTAGAAGTCAACATCCAACCACATACACAACACAACATTCATATACACATCCATACAAATACAATACAATATACAAGTACACTACAAGGTACAATTACACATCATCATCATTCATATATTTCATGAATTATACAAATTGTTGTTCAAGACAAATATCGAGAACAACGTAAACAAGCACAAGTAAGTGCAATATAATCTGATTCATGCATTTATCTTATTAAGTGGTCAAATAAGCACACAAATCGGGGTAACCAGATTAGGATACAGGCATGAAGAAATCATACCTTTCACCGTTGTACTTGTATCCCAACGTTCCTCCGGTGTTCACAATTCAAATCCTATGATATACATACAACCGAATAATTAATCTAACTATCATTAATTTTATTCTGTTACCCTTACGCTTCCTAACTTATACTTACTAAGTCTTCACATTCTTATACTTACATTTTATTTACTTACTTTTAATACTTAACAATGGTTTACTTACATATATAATTATTATTTGATTTAATTTTTTTTTTTGTTTGACTCGACCGAACTTGCAGTAGTCCGGTCGCAAGTTCGGTCCAAGTCAGTAAGGAATTACGCTGGAGAATTACAGGGCCGACCGACCTTGCAAGTCCGGTCCCAAGGTCGGTCCATTCCAGTAAGTTTCGTATGTGAAAATTTTAGCCCGACCGACCTTGCAAGTCCGGTCGCAAGGTCGGTCCATTCCAGTAGCTTACTCGTCGGAAATTTTTCTGGCCGACCGAACTTGCAAGTCCGGTCGCAAGTTCGGTCCATTCCAGAAGGTTACTGACGGGAGAATTTTCTGGTCCGACCGAACTTGCAAGTCCGGTCGCAAGTTCGGTCCATTCCAGAAGCATTCCCGTCTTTGTAAATCTGGACTCGACCGAACTTGCAAGTCCGGTCGCAACTTCGGTCCGGCCCAGTATTTGCATTTTTATTTCTGTTTTCAGTTCTATATTTTGCCCAATGTTTCTCCAATCTTCCTACATGTAATCCCACATGTTTAAACACTACCTAGGCCCTTCAAATTGCCTTGGTTCACCCACCAAACTCCTTACCAAATTCATCAATCAACTCACACAAATTCCTCACTTCTTTTCCCACAAATGTAACAGTTTTTATTTTACTTATGCTACAGATTTCTAACCAACTTCTACCATCTAATACTTCCTCTACCAATGTCGGTCCATTCCAGTAAGTTTCATATGTGAAAATTTTAGCCCGACCGACCTTGCAAGTCCGATCGCAAGGTCGGTCCATTCCAGTAGCTTACTCGACGGAAATATTTCTAGCCGACCGAACTTGTAAGTCCGGTCGCAAGTTCGGTCCATTCCAGAAGGTTACTGACGGGAGAATTTTCTGGTCCGACCGAACTTGCAAGTCCGGTCGCAAGTTCGTCCATTCCAGATGCATTCCCGTCTTTGTAAATCTGGGCTCGACCGAACTTGCAAGTCGGTCGCAAGTTCGGTCCGGCCCAGTATTTGCATTTTTATTTCTGTTTTCAGTTCTATATTTTGCCTAATGTTTCTCCAATCTTCCTACATGTAATCCCACATGTTTAAACACTACCTAGGCCCTTCAAATTGCCTTGGTTCACCCACCAAACTCCTTACCAAATTCATCAATCAACTCACACAAATTCCTCACTCTTTTCCCACAAATGTAACAGTTTTATTTTACTATGCTACAGATTTCTAACCAACTTCTACCATCTAATACTTCCTCTACCAATGTCGCTCCTAGCATCCCAAATACCTCCTCTTACCATGCCAATTCATTTCCAAGCAGTTGTACCATCTATACCAAGTCCAACCTTCATTTTACCAATTCCTACACACTAATTTTTCCTAACTTCTCCAAGGCATTTTTACACACTTTGCTACAGATTTTTACACTTCTTGTTTCTCATACTACAACTTCCTCTTCATCACTACTAACATATCTATCCACTCCAATATACACCTTGGTTCTCCCATTCACCAAGTCATCTTAGATACATAATTCTTACCAAAATTTCGCCATAGTTCACCTACTTTCCTTACTTCTCCACACTCACATTTTTCATCAAATTCATTCCTGATCTAGCCACACCCACAAGGGTCTAACCAGCACACATACAAAATCTTAGTACGCCATTACTTCCTCAATCCCATTACTAATGCACATACACAATACACTTGGCTCTGAGGCCCACAATTCACTACTAGTTCACAAATAGTCAACTTCCACAATTACAATTACTAATACATTGTTTGGGTTCTTTAGATTGGTTTACCCATTCCCATTACTCTAATGCACTAAAATTTAACATTAGTAAAGAGCTCTTACCTTGAGCTTTTAATTCCTTCTTTCTTTCTCATTTCTCCTCCTTCTTCCTTTCTTGCCCAAATCGGCCATGTGGGGAATGTAGTTGCCAAGCTCCATTCCCATCACCCAATGAACACAAAACACTACAATTAATATACTAACCCCTAAATAAATGTCAATTCATTGAAGTGTTTGAAATGAAATTTCTAGGGTTTACCTTTGGAGAGTTTTAGAAGGGGTTTTAGCCCTTGGTTCAAGAAGGTGTTCTCACCACCATTGGAGGGTTGAAACAAAGCTCCAAAACAAGAGGAAAAACAAGGTGAGAGAGAGAGGAAAAATCGGTTATACCCAAGAGATGGAGGAAAGTGAGGTCTTTCATGGAGATTCTTACCTTGTTGGAAAGAGGAGGCTCCAAGCTCCATAATGGTGTGCTTTTCTCCTCAAATGGGGAAAACCCATGGAGATGAAATTCATCCTTTTCGAATTTTGAAAAGAAGAGAATGGTAGAGGAGAATGAGGGGATTACAAATATGTAATTATTTTTGTGATTGGAGCTCAAATGTGGCTTGAGCATGAGGTAGAAGAAGGGAAGCCATGGGAGGCTTGTGGAGCTTCAAGAAATCGCCCATACCAGAGGAAAGAGAGGGAGAAATCGGTGGGGATAAGGAAGGAGAGAGGTGAGAGAGTAGAGAAATGAGTGAGTGAGGAGAGAGGAAGGGATAAAGTAGTTTCTACTTTATTGTTTTTGCTTTTGGCTCTCTATTTAATTAGCTAGTTACATGTGTGTGTGAGGGAGTTATTTGACTATTAAAATCGGTCCCCTACAGTTATACTAGTTGGAGCATTTTTCGTCTTTTACAGAAAAACGCGCGTCACTTTACCCGGTTTAGGTACTGTTCACTAACCGGGCCCGTTTTCCGGAATTTTCTTGTTTAATTATTTTTATTGGTTATTAAGCTTCCATAAATGCTTAATAATTATTATTTAATGATTTATAATTTTTTTACGGGTCCGTTTGACCACTTAAAGTCACGTTTTCGGGTTTTCTTGAAAAACGTGCTCTAAAGCTCTATTAACGTTTTAATTCATTATTTGGATCTGTTTTCTTCGGGAGTTGTTCCCACATATTATTTAGGTTTTATTAAACCTTTAGAATCCATATAATACTCTAACCGAGGTCTCATACCTCCTGTGGTTATTTAACGCTTATTTAGCGTTTTCCGCTTTTTGAGTGTTTATTTATTTCTTTTGGATTTATTTTTCCTTACCAGTATTAATTAGGTACCATTAGGCCCTTAAATATGTATTAGATTAATTTTAATCCTTATATTTAATTTCGGGGTATTTCACTGAAAGTCAGTTTTAGGAGCATAAAATTGAAGGTTTAACCTTCAACTAGTATTAAATTTCTTTTACTTTGCTTTCTGTATAAAAAAAATAAAAACACGTTGAACTGTGGTGGAGCTTGATAGTGTCGAAATTTAGGATCACGTTGACTGTCAGATGCGAAAAAATTAGGGTTCCTATGATTTTTGGGTAATTCGAAAAATTAAGGTTTGGAATTAGAAATTCCATTTGGTCAAAAATTGAAATTTGGTCAAAAATTGAGAATCTTGTCAAAACTGAAATTAAGTCAAATTAGAATTATGGTCTAGGGATTTGATAAACCGAGAAGGGAAGTTGAAATAATTTGAATTTTATAATGTTTGGAAAATTTAGGATGAAAACTAGGAGACTTCAAAAAAAATTGAAGGGCAGAAATGAATTTGATGAAATTTGGCCAAAACGTAAACTATAAAAGTTTAGTGTCGATTTGTAAATTCTGGGAACTCAAGGGCTAAACTGAAACACCTAGAAAACCCTAGATACCAAATATACATTTCTTGTTACATGCGCTTGTAATTGTAAGGAATAACTAGTTAGTGTTATTAGCCGTTAATTTTGGACCATATAATGTTTGACAATAAAGTTAACAAATTCATGTCAAATGTGCTATTATAACAATGACATGTCAAGTTAACATTACCGGTTGTACATGTAAATAGCGAGCTAGTTAATGTCTTGTCATCACTACTTATTTAATACATTAATATAGTCGGCCAAACTAGGTTTTTCCTTATCATAAAATAACCCTTGTTTCCTAGTAACAATAAACTTTGTATAGTAACTAAATATTACTGTTAACAATGTTATGTTACAGTCATATCAAAATGTTACATGTTGCTTAATTAAATATTTCTAACTTATATAATCATTACCAATAATTTATTTAGTGTAATAGTTTGATCTAGCTTATTTCCTTGCTGTAACTACTCTTCCTAATAATCAGCCCACCTATATTAATGTTACCGGCCGGTTGTATTTTGTAACAAAGTATCCTTTGTCACTTTGTGATCGTTACAGCCAATTCATTTAATCAGCCATGTTACAGCCGATAGTCTTCATTACCCAAAAGTAACCGGTGGCACAATTTAGTTAAGCCAACAAATAAACCAATGAGTTTTCAAAAAAAGAAAAAACAAATAAACCAAAGAACTTTTAAAAAAAATAAACCAATGAAATGTTAGCACTTAATCAGCATGGTGGCATGTGTGTAGTCGGTTGAAAAAAATTTCCTTCCTATCGTTACTTTTGCTGGTAATACCGGTCACTCCTCCCAATCTTGAGTTCCTTTCCCGATATTTTGTATCCACGTACACCCACCAGTAGTAGCAGTGGCGAACCCAAGTCAAACCTTATGGGGTCCAAATTTTGTTCCGATGTTAACGTATATTAAAACTTTACTTTAAAAAAAGATCATCGACAATAAATGAACTTACAACCTCACATATATATATATAAGAACATGTCTTTACTACTTACTTATGATCAACCGTCAGTATTTTACTTAATTTTATTTTATTAAAACTATACTTTAAAAAAATTATTTTTGTTATTATCAAAAAAACTATGGGGTCCGGGACTCCATTGGGGTCCGCCTCGGTCCGCCCCTGAGTAGTAGTAGCAGTAAACTAGTGAAAAGGTTAGCTGTAAATCACAGTAAACTCTTACCTTCCTTCCTCCCCGTTTTTTTTGTTGTTGTTGTTGCCGTTTCTCCTTCCTCTGTTGGAGCTCTCCTTCCTTTTATTTTAGCAGCTACGTAAGTCATCTAGCTAGTAGTAGTGGTAAGGTGGTAGCAAGTCACCAAAAATTTACCGTAGCAAGGGTTGTGGATAACCGAGAGCAATAAGTGGTGGAGGTGTTGTTGTCTTGCGCCAGCTACAAGGAGGAGATTAATACAAGTGCTGAAGGAATTTTGTAAAGAAGAAGGAGAGTAATTAACCAGTAGCAATATCAAGAAAATATAACACATTATGGCTAAAAGAAATCAGGTAACTCTTATGTACAATCTAGAAGATAAAACTGTTTTTTCCTAGTTGTTGTAATCGGTTTTGCTGTACCGATTTACTGCTGGTATATAACTGACTATAGAGTTGAGTTTCATTTAGTCTGATAGGTTATGATCTTCTTTTCATTCAGTACATGTCACAGTTGAAATTAGATGATAGGTTGAATAAGTATAAAATAAATTAGAAGAAAAGAATGGTATTGAACGTGATTGTGTACGATATCTAGTTAGTTGTAGTGTGTGGAGTGTGTTTTCTGTTTGTGTGGTTGATTTAATGCGTGAAGGGATGTAATTAAAGTGGATGGTTATCAGGTTAGGTAGGTAAGATAGTTACTGACTTTTCTTAACATAATAATAATGTAACATGAATGATATTACTTGTACAAAATCGGTAATCTAGTGTACCAGTTGGTGATACTTGTAGGAAGTTATTTTAATTGTGTTAAGTGGTTATCCAAGCTTATAGGAATTAAGTGAAGTTGGATGAGAACCTAGGTTAGGTAAATTTGGTGAAATAACTTGAATGTACAAACTGGTGTCTTTGTAACTTGGCAAGTGCTTCTTCTCGAAGCGTACTTTGCCACAAACTGCCTTTGGCAGTAAATTATCAAAAAAATAACTTGAATGTACAAGGTATATAATGAGTTTACAAGGAACGTGTAATTAGTTTACAACGGAAAATGTATTTGTTGTAAAATGATGTATATATTCGAATTGAGCTGGTTCTGTCCAGCAGTTCAATTGCTGATTAGTTAGCTTATAATAGCGTGTATTAAATGTACATGAAGGTAGGGAAAATGATGGTTAAATCCCATGGCAAGTTATTAAGGAAACTGGTTGTTAAACTGTTAACATCATTGTTATTGTTTTTACAGCCAAGTGTAGAAATGTTTATATGAGTTGATTATTCTGTGTATTTGTAACACCCCATCCTACACTTACACACTTAACGACAAACTGCAGCGGAAAACAAGCTTTAGCACATTACTTAACTCGTTGGTGTTACACGCCGTTAACCACCAACGCGGCTAACAAGACTATTACATATACAATGTATCGGTCTGATGGACTAGATTCCCGAGCGACTACACATTGATATCCCTTTCCATTAACAACAAAACATACACATACCTTCCAACTGTACCGAGTATTCACAAACTAATGCCGATAACAATTTTGGTCTTACTACACCTACTGTACGTATACAAGTTAAGTGATTACCCATGTACAAACGACTACCCCGTCCTACTCTCGAACGGCTTCCAGCTCCTTGTACCTGAAATAGGAAAAAGAAGAGAAAAGGGTGGCCCCCCAGGGGTTCAACACCTTTGCTGGTATGGTAATCCCGCAGCCCGCATGCCACCGGGCCACGCACAACTAATTGTCGTCTTAGCATGCGGTTGATTACAATTGAATCATGCATGTAAACTATAACCACACAACACATAACATTCCACCACAATGGGCTCAACAAACAGATAACACATCTACACTTAACAAATCACTCCTTGTTTTCCTTAACCTTAGAGTGTTTCTCCTCTAATGGAGCTACTTCCTTAATAGACGATACTTACCCATTAATCGGGTTATCCTTAAACGTCTCTTTTATAAACTGGGATTCATATCCATGATCCACATACACCACATAACAACACTTTTCACGTTTCAACGTGCACATAATCGCAATGGGAATTGCAGTACAATAATAACACATAACATAACGGGAACGGTTCTCTTAGGAACCGACCCAAACATAGTTAATTCACTGGAAAGCCTAGAGAATGATGTCACAGTCATGATAAACTCGTTATACAACACTCATTACCGTCCTAATAGTCGGACGAGTAACTTAAGTTAAGATGGTTCGGGTTTAGTGACCCGAACACACCACACACAAACATATGTTCCCCTTAAACCGATCATATGTCAGAATAGCTAAGCTTTGGAGTAAGCTAATGGGAGATCGTGACCCGTGAGGGAAACAACCATAACAGAGAAGAGGGTAAGGCTAAAAAGGATACCCACTCCCAAACAACGCACGACCGGCCTAACCGGATTCCTCACCCCCGTTAGTACATATTTACTTGTAGATAAATAGTTAGAGCCCTACTATGGAGCCTATCACATCCACACACCAAGAAGGTATTTCGACTGGGTTAAACACACGAGGGAGGTCCATACATTCACACACAACATCACACAATTAACTCACGCATAGCCGTGGTTAGAACGTCCCATGGTTCAGGTCGTTAAAATCCGAATACCGATCTCTCATGTGATCCTAGACTCAGTTAGCTAAGTTTAACACTTTCGAGGTTAAATGGTATCGGAACTAGACACACCACATATATGAATTACTGTAAACTTATTACATGTTTTATCTTACAACGTGGCAAACATACAGAATAACACATTGGCATACAAGCCGGTGTAATCCGGTAGGACACAGGTTGCAAGAAAACCATACCTGTCACCGGAGTCCACTCTATCATGGCCACTTATGTTCCTCGAACCATTCTCGAACAACTGGTAATATTACATTTACTTTTATTAACATCGGGGTAACATGGTTGTTTAAAGTCTAATGCCCATAATTTATCCCTATTAACTAGTTAAATAACTTCACATTTTTAACTTGTTTTACTTTTACATTTTAATACAACTTTCCCCCACTAAATTGTCATTATAACTCACTTAACATGTCCTTAACAATCTTATAACACCATTACTTAATAATCCCCATCATCCTATAACCTTAAACAATGTTTTTGGTCCGACCGACCTTACCGACCGACCTTACACAAGGTCGGTCCATTCCAGAACATATTACCGTCAGAAATTCTACTCCGACCGACCTTGCAAGTTCGGTCCACAAGGTCGGTCTATTCCCGAGAGTTTTTTTTTTCCCTTTTGAAAACTCAGGACCGACCGATCTTGGCAAGTTCGGTCGATTCCAGGGACTCAATTCGTACCCAAAATACAAGCCCGATCGACCTTGCAAGTCCGGTCCCCAAGGTCGGTCCATTCCAGAAACTCTTTCCGGTAGTGTAAAGTGAGCTCGACCGACCTTGCAGGTCCGGTCCCTAAGGTCGGTCGGCTCCAGACCTTTGTTTCTAAATTCCCATTTGACTCCAAACTTCACCTCATGTATCCTAGTATGTTCTAACCTCATTTGGGCACCTCAAACACACCTTTAGCCATGTACTAAACTTCTTAAATCACACACCAAAACCATCTTTATCATTCCACAAATTTCTTACAAAACTCCTAGCACTTGGAATGTTTTCTCCTTAGGATTTCTAAGTGGTATTTCACCTATAACGACCACCATACCAAGGTGTTTCCTCTACACCTTAACATCATCTCCCAAGCATCTTTTCTTATTAACTAAATTTCCTTGTTCACACTTAGTCTTTACAAGGCATTATTTTTCCTTTGATCACCAAAACTTGCACAAGACTTAGCATTTCATACAACATAACTTTGGTGTGTTTACAACACCCATTTGATTTATAAATCCTCCAAGACTATGCCCAAGGCATCATAACACTTAAGAACACCATATTTCACTTGTTTCACCATCATAACACTTAACAAATTCCTAATACTTCCTAGTTCACTAAAACTCATTTAAGCACTTAAAACTTCTTGTACATTATCCAAATTTTGTCATGGGTTCTCCTAGCATATTGTCATACCAAAACACATTGTTTTTCACCATTAAACATTCATTAACACCTAAATCCATCAAGAACCTTCTCACACACAAAACTTCACCAAATTTACACTACATCACAATATAGTGCATAATCAAATTGCTTGGCACTTAGGCCCTTAAATAACATGGCTCTTAGGCCCTTAATTTGCATAAACCATAAACACTGAATTTCCCACATAATATATTGCCTTTGACCTGCAAATACACTCAACATCACATATGCCTCTTAATAATCTCCTTAAGAATAATTCACTAGCTCTTTTCCCATTGGCTCCTTAGGTATTTTATGAAGCAAATTAAGCTCATTTTTCCTAGGCATTTAAACTACATTGAGATAGCTTGTTTACCTCTTTTCCTTCAAGATTTTTACTTGAACACTCTTGTTCTTCCTTGTTTGGAAATCGGCAAGAGTACTTGGCTACTTGTCAATGTTCTAATCAATACACAAGTAAAACCAATGAGCATTCAAGCTTCATGCTTAAACTCATTTACAAACCCTAGGTTATATATATTGTCTTTACACATCAGGATAGTTGTTTTACCTTGGGATAAAAGAGAGCTTGAATAAGTAACAAGAGAGGACTCCTCCTTGTCCTTTAACGATTGAAATGGAGCTATGAAAGAACAAGAGAAGACACCATCAAAGGGTGATTCTCGGTTACACACAAAAACAAGAGGAAATGTTGTTTTTCTTTGATTTTCCTTACCTTGAAGCAAAGGAGAATGACAAGGCATGAAAATATGAGCTCAAGCTCCTTCAATGGTGAATCTCCATGGCACCAAAATGGAGTTCTTGAAGATTTGAAAAGACAAGATTGTAGAGCTTGACTAAACTAAGAGAATGGTGGTCTTAGTTTTTGATTTGGCAAAGGGAGCTAGGAGATATAAGGGTTCAAAGCTTGAAGATGGTGCTTGTGCTGTAGCATTACCGATGGAGAAGGAAGAAGAAGATAGATGACCGTGGGAAATGAAGAAGGAAAGAAGAGAATGAGAAGAAACTTGCTTTTGGAGATATTTGTAAGTTAAAGCAAATAGTAACTAACTTTATCACTTTCTTTCTTTCTTATTAAGCTAACAAGGGGGATGACTCATCCCTTGTCAAAAACCGGCCCCCATTATTCACCTAGGGGTGTTTTAGTCTTTGTTGACCATTTAACTTACTTATATAGACATATGTTATAAACTAGCTTATTTTAGTTACTATTCACAAAAACAAGGCACATACTTGTGAAATTTTTGATTTCCCATTGATTTAGACTTCCAAATGTGATACTAAGTAGTTCACATGTTAATTAAAGAGTAATGATGGACATTTAGCCATTCAAAACTCATTTACAAGACAATTTTTCAAAAATGTGCTTTAAGACTCCTTAAAGCACATTTTGTATTTTAACTTGTTTTCAAGCTTGGTTTTCTTTAGTAATTGATTTCATATGTTCATTAACATATCATTAAGGTATAGATATGACCTTTAGGTCTTATACAAATTTATCCCAAGCTTAGAGCACATTTTTGCCCATATTGACTTTAAGGTATTTATTTGTGTTTTGTTTGGTTTAATTGTCTACCAAGGTTTCCTAAGGACTTAATTAGCCTTATTAAATCATAATTGAATATTATTAAGTCTTGGTAGGTTCTTTGGGTCCCAACCAAGTTCACTCCAAGCTTAGAGCATGTTTTTGCTCAAGCTATGTCTTAGTGTTCTATTGTGTTTTACTATGGTTTAAATTGTTCACTGATGTTTCTAAGGCACTTTTAGCCTTTAAATACCATAGTTTAGTATTTAAACAATATATCAAGGTTTTGGGGTATTTCAATCTACCCCCCTTAAAAGAACTTCGTCCTCGAAGTTCACACTTCCCACACATCATTGGATTAGAACACAGGGATTACTTATAAAAATAAAACTTTCATAACCAAAAATACTTTACATCACAACCTCGGACTTAACGGTCCGGGTACATATACACATCCATACATAACATAACATACTCACATGATAACCTCGAACTCAATGGTCCGGGTATCTTAACAACATTTGCACATACATAACAACCCTTAGACTCTTGGGTCTGGGTAACATAACAACATTTAGATCCATAGGTCTTGATAACATAACAGCCTTTAGACACATAGGTCTATGTAACACAACAACATTTAGACTCATAGGTCTTGACAACATACACTTTTGGAACTCAAGGTCAAAATAATATTTATTACACATACCACACAACATGTCTTAGCATGTATGGCAACCAAAAATATCTTTTACATACACTGTGCTCCCGCAGAACCCGGTCGCGATGGACACCTTCCGTCCCCGTTCCTTTGGGAGATCAAAACAATCACTTAAATTTAAAATTTTTTCCTTGTGAGGTTAAGTAAGAGAACTTTAATTATGTAAAGTATCTATCAACGTTCATAAATACCAATTCAAAATCCTTTTGAAAACATATACAACTCCAAGTCCAACTTATGATCCTTGCTTCTTTCCTAGCGTGGTTATTTGTGACCACTTATAGGGTGCTTCAAGAATCATCCAACCCTGGTGTGATCAGCATCAGTGTCGAACTATCCTTCCACCCCAATTTGTGTTTGGCTTCCCTTGATCGCATGCAAATCAAGTTCCATTTTCCACTTCATTTTCAACCATCAAGTAATACACTCATTTCCAATTTTCTATCTTTTAGTCTTTCTAGTCATAATCATTATATCTCCAAAGGATAGAACTCCGTCTACCAGTTATCTCCATTCACTTTAATCCTGTTACCTAGGGAATCTTATTCTCACTAGGTTCTATGTCGGTTTCATACCCTTTTCATGAATCACTATATTGTATACATACACATATATTTTATCAAAGTACAACACACCGTTTCACATTTATACACTATCGGGGTTTTTGTTCCCCGGGTTTTTCTTTACTCCCTACACTTGTACTATCGTCCACCAACTGTTAACAAATAACACACTTACGCAATGGTATTCGCATCTTCTGTGCGCAATTACCACAATTACAACCATGCTGAATCGTATGTTTACGTACACACACATCAATCATCAAAAAACTATTTTGTGCTATGCACACTATAGGACGTACACTTGTACGGTAATACACACTAAGTGGTTTTGCGCTCTACCCCCCTTAAAAGGGATTACGCCCACGTAATCAATCACTAAACATTGGCTTAAAATGTTCTGCCATCATGAAGTGTTTTAACTTCCACGCGGTCTATTATACAATGTGTTCTGGTTAGGGAATCTTAACCATATTGGCGGTTTAGTCCCTAAACCAAGAATTCTCATTGGAGTTTGTTTAAACTCTTAACTGGTTTTGGCTCGGGCCTATGAGGCTTCTAGGCATTAATAACTATCCATTTATTCATATTCACCATGCAAATTCAACACTTAAATCACTAGCTCACTAGTTTCTGCTACGAAACTATAATAACTGTAGGGCTTAGTTTGCCCCATTTGTTATTCTTACTGTATTGTACATCCCCAATTATCACCTTTATCTTGGTAATAACGGTTTCTCAACCGATGCGTGGTACCTCTGACCGTGCGCGAATTCGGTGAGTTATAAACTTTCTATCCACTTCCATAATGATTTACTGTGTATAATGCTATGTATTTCACAACGATTTACTTGATTCCTTCCGACTTACTGTCGGTTGAGGTTGAGCTACTACCCAATGTGTAGTGCTCTCTCGGTTATTTCCCACACTTGAGGTATATCCCATACTGATATTTGGTATCCCGTGTTACTACAGTCACTTATTGCTAATCACACCTCCATATTTGATTTTGTACAAGTATCATTTCATTGGTACGACCTTGCATTTCCTATGCATTGGCCATTACAACATTATTCCCCAACAATTAACATGTTTCCAATTCCTAGCTATCCCACTCGATCATTACTGCACAAGTGCAATACCAAAACACTTAGTCATACAGAGTGCAGAGGCGTAAACTCTTGACAGTAAATCTCTTATGTGATTGCAATAGGAATTTACACTGTGTTTCACTGAGACTCTTATCTTATAGTACTAGCTACCGGCTTACTGCCCTGTTTGTTTGGTATCACGTACTGTTGTATCTCTATTGGGTTTAACTCATAACTGTGCTTAGTTGCCATATTATCGTTTAACAATACTTATACAACGGTCACTTATGGCGCACCGTGCTCCTTGTATAACACTAACTTACATGGTATTCACTGTCACATTAGCTTCCACACATATACTTACATCATTCGTATTATGGTTCGTCATTCATTTGGATGACTACTGAATGCTCCTTGAGCATTGATCATTCGAGTCACAAGCCGGCATTATTCAGCTCGTTGCTTCACTTTATACCCACATGCTACTCAACTAACTGTTCTCTCGTAATGACAACATGGTCAATCCCTAACATGTTTCTTGAACTTGGTTCACATAACTACCGCTGTTGCGGTCTCACAATGTTAAGAGGTATCCCCACTCTCTTAGCAGTGGTTCGTTATCCGCTTTACTTACTTATATAACATGAACTTTTACAATCGATTAAACTTACATTACATATCTTGTTTGTGGCTTATAAGCCTTATTGCCTTGAGCTGCGCTCATTGTAGGCTGTCCACACACATGTACCTCTCTGTACAACATTACATGGTTTGGACGTCATATTGGGCTCCATGACAAGGTCACTGCATCACGTTTCCTTTCATGGGATGCTCCTTAGGATTGTTAGTCCGTCTCTTGACAACTTATGTCTAAACTGGGTGTTAGTTTCAACCCTTGTGTTATTGTCACGTTATTTCGTTCAACTATCGTTGATGTGAACACCCTTCAAGGATTGCTCCTGGGTATTGCTAAGTTATGCCTTTACATCCCGTTCGCACTTATTGGTACATTCAGTTAGCCACGCCGTTTGCGTTCTTAATTGGCTTATTATCCTCTTCTGTGAAGATCAACATTTCCTGGTAGCGTAGTTACTCATTCTGGGAGTTTCATCCCGTTCATTGCACATTAATATGCCCACATTAGGCATCTACTTGCCATGCACAGGCTGGGTCACCATTCCAGCTATCATGTTTATCCCTGGGATCCTTAAGACATATGCTATGTCTTTACATAACAGTTAGTGCACTTCATATTCCCTGACTCTTAAACATTTCCTTGAAATGAATTCACTAATTATTTTAGTCTCGTTAACTTAATTGAGTTCCTTTACTTCAACCATTCGTGGTAATCCCCCTTACTTCTTACTTGACTTTTTTCTGCTGACCGTATATGGAGTCGACTGCTTCCCGTGTTCCGGACTCTGCTCATATACATATGTGGGGTAACCCTACTGATACATTGCTACTTACCCAACTAACCATAAGAAGGTCTTCAGGCCCACAAGCTCCTATCGGATGCGGTCGTCCCACAGTTGGTACACTCGTAGTGTCCGTCACACCCTAGGTGAAGTATTCTGTTGTCAACTCCCTTATATTGTCTGATGACCATGATTCCATGCTTCCCGAACTTATCGAGGGAAAGTTTATCCATTGTTGTATCTTTATCACTGCGCTTGGTTTTACTGGTTTGGTTTAGAAGAAGTTAGAAAGAATATTGGCTTGAAAGAAAATCTGGGTTTGAAAAAAAGAGTTTGAAATAAATCTAAGCTTGAAGACAAAATGTTCATGTTTCACACGTCTTCTTGCTTTAACCATCTAGCTTCTTGCTGACTGGTGTACTTCCCTTACAAAGTTAGGCTGTTAGCCTTCCACATTGCGATGATCACAGTTAACTTCGTGGTATTTACTAAGTACTTCGTATTTGTTAAAACTTTCCCCACGCCCTGTTATGGGGCACTTGCCATGGCAAGTTCGCCTGCAACTGGCTATCATAATCGGTTCAACACATACCGGTTGTGGTATTGTTTTTTACTCGCACTGTCATCAGTGCCTTTTTGGCCCTCACTTGATCTTACATTCTTGACAATTAACCCTCGGGCGACTTCTCACTTATTCACATGATAATCATTAACTGGGTTCTCCATTCTTCTTGAGACCCCTTTTTACTTAGTACTGTATCCTTCTTCGTAGCCCGTTCCACGCATTTGTCGTGGTCTCTGAGACCTGTCTCTCTTGTTTGGGTACTACGTTGTAGTTCAATTCATTAGTCGTTTGTATACCGTTGTGTATCATTTAACAACTGTGGTTCCGTAGACACTCATCCCGGGTTCATTTCTTCACTTCCTGTCTGTTGCACGGTTGGTGCGTTGGCAAGCTGGTTGTTCTCGACTGCTCTGCATGTCGACCCAGGTTGCCGGAAATTCTATTCTCTTATACACAAAATTCTTCTTCTTCGCTATTAAATGCGTTAACATTGTTCAGTAGAAACCGTCTCCGGGATTCCCAGTTTTCGGGATCTACCATATGACAGGTTCTCCGTACCTTTAGAGGTATTTAATAACAGCCAGATCGGGTATCCCGAGTATGAGAGGTCTTCCATCTCTCTAGCGTTGTTTCCCAAGTTATAAAACAGGGATTTGTGGAGCGGGAAGGATATTGTAGGTTTCCCGTCACTTGTAATACCTAACTAGCGTATCTCTCACTCTATCACTCAACCCTTAACCCAAAGTACTAAAATCCTAACTCGGTACTTCCTAAGCTCGGTAATTCAGTCATCAGAGCGATACTATCGCTCTGATACCACTTTTTGTAACACCCCATCCTACACTTACATACTTAACGACAAACTGCAGCGGAAAACAAGCTTCAGCACATTACTTAACTCGTTGGTGTTACACGCCGTTAACCACCCACGCGGCTAACAAGGCTATTACTTATACAATGTATCGGTCTGATGGACTAGATTCCCGAGCGACTACACATTGATATCCCTTTCCATTAACAACAAAACATACACATACCTTCCAACTGTACTGAGTATTCACAAACTAATGCCGATAACAATTTCGGTCTTACTACACCTACTGTACGTATACAACTTAAGTGATTACCTATGTACAAACGATTACCCCGTCCTACTCTCGAACGGCTTCCAGCTCCTTGTACCTGAAATAAAAAAAGAAGATAAAGGGTGGCCCCCAGGGGTTCAATACCTTTGCTGGTATGGTAATCCCGCAGCCCGCATGCTACGGGCCATGCACAACTAATTGTCGTCTTAGCATGCGGTTTGATTACAATTGAATCATGCATGTAAACTATAACCACAACACATACATTCCACCACAATGGGCTCAACAAACTATAACACATCTACACTTACAAATCCTTGTTTTCCTTAACCTTAGAGTGTTTCTTCTCCTCTAATGGAGCTATTCCTTAATAGACGATACTTACCCATTAATCGGGTTATCCTTAAACGTCTCTTTTATAAACTGGGATTCATATCCATGATCCACATACACCACATAACAACACTTTTCACATTTCAACGTGCACATAACATAACATCGCAATGGGAATTGCAGTACAATAATAACACATAACATAAGGGGAACGGTTCTCTTAGGAACCGACCCAAACATAGTTAATTCACTGGTGAGCCTAGAGAATGATGTCACCCTCATGATAAACTCGTTATACAACACTCATTACCGTCCTAATAGTCGGACGAGTAACTTAAGTTAAGATGGTTTGGGTTTAGTGACCCGAACACACCACACACAAACACATGTTCCCCCTAAACCGATCATAAGTCAGAATAGCTAAGCTTTAGAGTAAGCTAATGGGAGATCGTGACCCGTGAGGGAAACAACCGTAACAGAGAGGATGGTAAGGCTAAAAAGGATACCCACTCCCAAACAACGCGCAACCGGCCTAACCGGATTCCTCACCCCCGTTTGTACATATTTACTTGTAGATAAATAGCTAGAGCCCCACTATGGAGCCTATCACATCCACACACCAAGAAGGTATTTCGACTGGGTTAAACACACGAGGGAGGTCCATACATTCACACACAACATCACACAATTAACTCACGCATAGCCGTTGTAACACCCCTACTAATCCTGCTCCTAAAAACAATATAATCGCAGCGGTAAATAACAGATTGTCGTTCTAATGGTGTCACAGTTATCACTCGCCCATACGGGTGATAACGAGTTACCTGATAATCAACATGCGAAACGTATTCCCGCAGTGACCACAAGAGATAGATAGTAGTACTTAAACAATTTAAAACAAATCTAACAACAACCAATTATTACAGACCATGAGCATCTAAACCAAATACACCTCGGTTAAACAACCCGAGTCCAAAACAACCTGAGTATCACACCGTACTAAGTCTAAACCAACGGTAATATCACAATAGTCACGCCTCGCTGCGACCCACCAGCTAGTCCCCTGCATGAAAATGGTTTGTGGTGTGGAATCAGCCCCTGCTGAGTATGTTATCACATGCCCGGTCATGCCCCCAAAGACCCCTCAATTATTTGGTCGAGAGCACGAGGTTCATTACATGCAATACCGTTTTAATATTTAAAACTGTAAATCAAATAACATTAATATCCATACAATAACATAACCATCAACACACAATAAAATAACCACAAGTATAACCAATGAACAACGAAGCGAAACAACGAGAATAATAAACAAGTATTAAGTCTCGTCCATGGTATGGAAACCAATATTGTTCGCCCATGTACAAGTCTCAATTGTTTTAATTGTTCAGTTATACCTAGTGACAATGTCTCGTTAAAACGACATGTCTCTAGTTACCCATATATTATGGCGGGTCACCCACGACAGTAGCCACTCCAACGGTAGAGTCTCCGACCAACGAGCCATTCTAGCTCACGGGAAATTTTCTTGATACTTGCGGACCCGTACACGGACATCCTGGTATCGTTTTTGTGATCACAGCGCGCACCAAGAGCCACATCCTCCTAGCTTTACTTACCTTCCTTAGTTAAATATTTATTCCATCGCATCGCATTACCAAATTTTTCCTAACACAGCAGACTAAGGTCATTAGTCCAATCCGGAGTCTGTAAACTCGGGATCCAGTGTTAGATACAAGAGCGGCGTATAGAAAGGCCAATGCTCGGTATAAAAGTCTCGGATAATATGTATATCTTATTATCCTAGTGCTACAACGTTTTTCTGACGATCCTTATATTTCATATAAGATAGCACTATAGCCGCTAGTTCTTTTATATATATTGGTCCATATATACGAACCGATACTGTTAATCAACAACAGAATAATAAGCAGCTATAAAATATCCAATTCATCATATAATTTTCACATTCAGCACAAACATATTATCACAGATCACAACAGAAGTAGAACTGAAGAAGCCCCCTAGAGACAATCGAACACATACAACATACCGTTTCACCCTGATGTATTACGGTGGAGTATGAATCAGCAAGATCCTATGCTCCTTGTGTTCTCTCTACAGTCTAAACAATACATAATGCTACTGATTAGCATACCGTATAATAACACAATTCTACGGTACCCCGTACCGTCACTAACACCTCCCGGTTAACCCCCGTTATTAACTATCAATGCTTGTCGGGTTTTAGGTTTAACTCGAGATTGGGAAAGTGTTATATTACATGCTAGTCTTGTCTTGTATTTAATATACTTATTGTTGAACTTGTTATCGCATGTGACTTAACATACCCTTGTATGTCGTATAGTTTGTTTCATTATTGCATGTGTGATTCTATGTCATGCACTATGCATCTCACCTTAGTATTTATTTTTTTCTAAGGTTGTCTCTCCTCTTTTTTTTTTAAGTTTCAATGTGGTATAATTCATATGTAAACAATACTTTGAATTATTTAAAATCTTATTATTCCATGTATACTCCTAACATTAGAATTTCGATACTAATGTTTATAATTCTTTTCTCCTTATCTATTATCATTTTAGTTATGATATTATAGTTATTGAACCATATCACATTTTCTATACCATTACATATATTTTATTTATATGTGTGTATTATGAACTATTTATTATATGGTAAGTCTTATAATCTATATTCATTCTTTTTAATGAATATCTCTTATATTATAAATGTTATAACTCTTTAACATTAAAAACCATATTATAAATTCCATTTAAAAATGTTAATATTTCCGAACAGCAACCTATGTTCTTAAATATTACAAAATCCTCCACTTAATTAATATATGTTTCATTATAGTTATATAACAATATTATGACATTTAAGTCATTAAAACAATTATAACCTATAGTTATATTTTGTTTATAAAACAAAACAGCCCCTTATATTTCGGTTATTACTATAATCACTAAACTTCTATAAAAATCACAATTCAATCCCAATTTATAATACATAGTTTTCTAATTCCATCAAAACTATATATTATACATATATCTTTATAAAACCTTATATACCATTCCAAAAATTACCAAACTATACCAAAAGGTTATAAATATTATTCCTAACCTTATACCTCCTTTAAATCTCGGTTTCCACCCCTTTGTTACTCATTTGTAACAATGTTATAAAATACCATATATTATACTTATATAATTCATATAAACTCCAAATTTAACCAAATAAATTTCTAAAAATTCCTAATAACCTAAGGTTTGTACTAAACTCCCTTTAGTACCCCAAGTTTTCGGAAATTACAATATAGCCCCATCTCTTTCAAATCTTTTACAAATTAATACTTATCTTAATATAAGGTTGTATTTTAATTTCAAAAATTCTCCAAACTTGGTCAAAGTCTCCTATATAGTCAACTATGACTTCTAATACCAAATGGGAACCAATTTTTCGGTAATCACCAATAATAACCTATACTTTTCTATTTTTACAATTTTGACCCAAAACTTTATAAAATGTTATAATTTTTATTAAATTCATTTAAAAACCCTAAATTGCTCTAAATTAAGCCCACAGCTTTCTAATTTCCTAGTAATTATGAATTGGCCCCAATTTTAATTATAAGAATAAATAAAACTAAATAAACTTATAAACTTAAATTAAAATGGCCTAATGACATGGCCTTATTACAACCTTGAACTTGCAAAATAAATTACACAATAAATGTCTCAAAATATAGCATATATTCTCGGCCTCACCTTGGTTTAATTATTTTTCACATAATGTCATAATTTGACCATTATGTTAATTAAATCTCTTAAATGACTAGCTTAATTTATCTTAGCCATTTTTTCCATTTTTAGGTCAATATGACCCATATTTATAATTTCACTCTCGGCCATATATATATATGCTTAGAAATTATAAAAATCATAAGTTTAAGGTGTTTATACCTTGATTATTCCTTGTATGGGCTCGGCCACTTGTAGGAAAATTCACCACTTCATTTAGACATGTTTAATACACCAAAACAAGATATGGTTATACTCCAAGCTTGAGCTTAACCATAAGGAACAATTAATGTAAGATTTAAGGCAAAAATCACCTTTAAAATGCAAGGAAACTTCTAGGTGGATTCGGCCTGAATAAAACACACCAAAAGGTGTTAGATCCACCATATTGACATAGGAAATGGCTAGATCACAACAAGCTACCTTGTTATTTGGTTTTACCTTGGAAAAATGCCTTAAAAGAGAGTATTTCTCTTGGATCTCAGCCACACTTGCTCCAAATGGCTAACCAACTGAATTAACATGTAAATATGAAGATTATGAGTGTATAAACTCATAAAAATTCAAGGAATAAAACCGGATGTAGAGTGGAGAGGCTTAAGGTATGTTTTTACCTTAAAATGCAATTTTGAGCAACCTTGGTCCCTCTACTTGTCTCAACCGAGTTTGGAAGTTGTTCTAACCTTAGAACACTGAGAATGAGCCATAGGAACAGATGAGCCACGAAATCTAGGTGTTGGTAGTGAAGAGATGAAGAAAAAGAGCTAATAATGACCTTAAAACACTTACCTTAAGAGCTTAGGAGTTAGATCAGCCTTCCATGCTCAAGAACAAGGCTTGAGAGCTTCTAGGAAGGGAAGGAGCTCGGTTGGGAAGGCTGGAGTCGGACAAGGAGGAAGGGAATGATTGGAAGAAGTTGAAATAATTGTAAAAGGTAAGTTTTTCAAAAGTAAATGGTGTTAGGTAGCTAATTGTCAATTAATGATGGGTGTGCTGTCTTGCTGTCTCCCCTTATCTTGCCTGCTGACTTCCATGGTGTCAAATGGGTCAATTAATTGACCATTGACCAAACTTGGTCAATATTGACTCAAACGGGCCCCCTTGTGGGGTTTTATTAATATTTTAATATTAAATTTGTAAAAATTTGTAAATTTCTGGAATTAAATTCTTAATATGATATAATGTGATATATTATCATATTTAAAGGTAATTATAATCTTTAAGCCCATTAGAAATCAATTTAGAAGACAATCTCACAAAAACGTGCATTAAGGTGTTTTAGTGCACATTTTTGTGTCACAGGGTGTTCCTGAGCTTAGTTCTCTTTGAGAATGGTTTTGTTGTGTTCCTTACTTCATTATAATACTTAGGAATCCACTTTGGATCCTATTTGAGGTCATACAATCTTTATGGTGTCTTAAAGCACATTTTTGGCTTTACCGATCTTAAGGCGTGTTTTGCCTTGTTGAGATCTTTTAGATTGCTCCCCAACAATATTTAGATGCTTATTAATCATCTTAGATCATTAATAGATCATTTAATTATATTTTAAAGGTTAGGGGTATTTCAGCCGTGGTTAGAACGTCCCATGGTTCGGGTCGTTAAAATCCGAATACCGATCTCTCATGTGATCCTAGACTCAGTTAGCTAAGTTTAACACTTTCGAGGTTAAATGGTATCGGAACTAGACACGCCACATATATGAATTACTGTAAACTCATTACATGTTTTATCTTACAACGTGGCAAACATACAGAAAAACACATTGGCATACAAGCCGGTGTAATCCGGTAGGACACAGGTTGCAAGAAAACCATACCTGTCACCGGAGTCCACTCTATCATGTCCACTTATGTTCCTCGAACCATTCTCGAACAACTGGTAATATTACATTTACTTTTATTAACATCGGGGTAACATGGTTGTTTAAAGTCTAATGCTCATAATTTATCCCCGTTAACTAGTTAAATAACTTCACATTTTTAACTTGTTTTACTTTTACATTTTAATAAACTTTTCCCCCACTAAATTGTCATTATAACTCACTTAACATGTCCTTAACAATCTTATAACACCATTACTTAATAATCCCCATCATCCTATAACCTTAAACAATGTTTTTGGTCCGACCGACCATACCGACCGACCTTACACAAGGTCGGTCCATTCCAGAACATATTACCGTCAAAATTCTACTCCGACCGACCTTGCAAGTTCGGTCCACAAGGTCGGTCTATTCCCAAGAGTTTTTTTTCCCTTTTGAAAACTCAGGACTGACCGATCTTGGCAAGTTCGGTCCCAAGTTCGGTCGATTCCAGGGACTCAATTCGTACCCAAAATACAAGCCCGACCGACCTTGCAAGTCTGGTCCCCAAGGTCGGTCCTTTCCAAAAACTCTTTCCGGTAGTGTAAACTGAGCTCGACCGACCTTGCAGGTCTGGTCCCTAAGGTCGGTCGGCTCCAGACCTTTGTTTCTAAATTCCCATTTGACTCCAAACTTCACCTCATGTATCCTAGTATGTTCTAACCTCATTTGGGCACCTCAAACACACCTTTAGCCATGTACTAAACTCCTTAAATCACACACCAAAACCATCTTTATCATTTCACAAATTTCTTACAAAACTCCTAGCACTTGGAATGTTTTCTCCTTAGGATTTCTAAGTGGTATTTCACCTATAACGACCACCATACCAAGGTGTTTCCTCTACACCTTAACATCATCTCCCAAGCATCTTTTCTTATCAACTAAATTTCTTGTTCACACTTAGTCTTTACAAGGCATTATTTTCCTTTGATCACCAAAACTTGCACAAGACTTAGCATTTCATACAACATAACTTTGGTGTGTTACAACACCCATTTGATTTCTAAATCCTCCAAGACTATGCCCAAGGCATCATAACACTTAAGAACACCATATTTCACTGTTTCACCATCATAACACTTAACAAATTCCTAATACTTCCTAGTTCACTAAAACTCATTTAAGCACTTAAAAACTTCTTGTATATTATCCAAATTTTGTCATGGGTTCTCCTAGCATATTGTCATACCAAAAACACATTGTTTTTCACCATTTAACATTCATTAACACCTAAATCCATCAAGAACCTTCTCACACAAAAACTTCACAAATTTACACTACATCACAATATAGTGCATAATCAAATTGCTTGGCACTTAGGCCCTTAAATAACATGGCTGTTAGGCCCTTAATTTGCCTAAACCATAAACACTGAATTTCCCACATAATATATTGCCTTTGACCTGCAAATACACTCAACATCACATATGCCTCTTAATAATCTCCTTAAGAATAATTCACTAGCTCTTTTCCCATTGGCTCCTTAGGTATTTTATGAAGCAAATTAAGCTCATTTTTCCTAGGCATTTAAACTACTTTGAGATAGCTTGTTTACCTCTTTTCCTTCAAGATTTTTACTTGAATACTCTTGTTCTTCCTTGTTTGGAAATCAGCAAGAGTACTTGGCTACTTGTCAATGTTCTAATCAATGCACAAGTAAAACCAATGAGCATTCAAGCTTCATGCTTAAACTCATTTACAAACCCTAGGTTATATATATTGTCTTTACACATCAGGATAGTTGTTTTACCTTGGGATAAAAGAGAGCTTGAATAAGTAACAAGAGAGGCTCCTCCTTCCTTTAACGATTGAAATGGAGCTATGAAAGAACAAGAGAAGACACCATCAAAGGGTGATTCTCGGTTACACACAAAAACAAGAGGAAATGTTGTTTTTCTTTGATTTTCTTTACCTTGAAGCAAAGGAGAATGACAAGGCATGAAAATATGAGCTCAAGCTCCTTCAATGGTGAATCTCCATGGCACCGAAATGGAGTTCTTGAAGATTTGAAAAGACAAGATTGTAGAGCTTGACTAAACTAAGAGAATGGTGGTCTTAGTTTTTGATTTGGCAAAGGGAGCTAGGAGATATAAGGGTTCAAAGCTTGAAGATGGTGCTTGTGCTGTAGCATTACCGATGGAGAAGGAAGAAGAAGATAGATGACCGTGGGAAATGAAGAAGGAAAGAAGAGAATGAGAAGAAACTTGCTTTTGGAGATATTTGTAAGTTAAAGCAAATAGTAACTAACTTTATCACTTTCTTTCTTCTTATTAAGCTAACAAGGGGGATGACTCATCCCTTGTCAAAAACCGGCCCCCATTATTCACCTAGGGGTGTTTAGTCTTTGTTGACCATTTAACTTACTTATATAGACATATGTTATAAACTAGCTTATTTAGTTACTATTCACAAAAACAAGGCACATACTTGTGAAATTTTTGATTTACCATTGATTTAGATTCCAAATGTGATACTAAGTAGTACACATGTTAATTAAAGAGTAATGATGGACATTTAGCCATTCAAAACTCATTTACAAGAATTTTTCAAAAATGTGCTTTAAGACTCCTTAAAGCACATTTTGTATTTTAACTTGTTTTCAAGCTGGTTTTCTTTATTAATTGATTTCATAGTTCATTAACATATAATTAAGGTATAGATATGACCTTTAGGTCTTATACAAATTTATCCCAAGCTTAGAGCACATTTTTGCCCATATTGACTTTAAGGTATTTATTTGTGTTTTTTTGGTTTAATTGTCTACCAAGGTTTCCTAAGGACTTAATTAGCCTTATTAAATCATAATAATTGATATAAGTCTTGGTAGGTTCTTTGGGTCCCAACCAAGTTCACTCCAAGCTTAGAGCATGTTTTTGCTCAAGCTATGTCTTAGTGTTCTATTGTGTTTTACTATGGTTTAAATTGTTCACTGATGTTTCTAAGGCACTTTTAGCCTTTAAATACCATAGTTTAGTATTTAAACAATATATCAAGGTTTTGGGGTATTTCAATCTACCCCCCTTAAAAGAACTTCGTCCTCGAAGTTCACACTTCCCACACATCATTGGATTAGAACACAGGGATTACTTATAAAAATAAAACTTTCATAACCAAACATACTTTACATCACAACCTCGGACTTAACGGTCCGGGTACATACACACATCCATACATAACATAACATACTCACATGATAACCTCGGACTCAATGGTCCGGGTATCTTAACAACATTTGCACATACATAACAACCCTTAGACTCTTGGGTCTAGGTAACATAACAACATTTAGACCCATAGGTCTTGATAACATAACGCCTTTAGACACATAGGTCTATGTAACACAACAACATTTAGACTCATAGGTCTTGATAACATACACTTTTGGAACTCAAGGTCAAATAATATTTATTACACATACCACACATGTCTTAGCATGTATGGCAACCAAAAATATCTTTACATACACTGTGCTCCCGCAACCCGGTCGCGATGGACACCTTCCGTCCCCGTTCCTTTGGGAGATCAAAACAATCACTTAAATTTAAAATTTTTTCCTTGTGAGGTTAAGTAAGAGAACTTTAATTATGTAAAGTATCTATCGACGTTCATAAATACCAATTCAAAATCCTTTTGAAAACATATACAACTCCAAGTCCAACTTATGCTCCTTGCTTCTTTCCTAGCGTGGTTATTGTGACCACTTATAGGGAGCTTCAAAAATCATCCAACCCTGGTGTGATCAGCATCAGTGTCGAACTATCCTTCCACCCCAATTTGTGTTTGGCTTCCCTTGATCGCATGCAAATCAAGTTCCACTTTCCACTTCATTTTCAACCATCAAGTAATACACTCATTTCCAATTTTCTATCTTGTAGTCTTTCTAGTCATAATCATTACATCTCCAAAGGATAGAACTCCGTCTACCAGTTATCTCCATTCACTTTAATCCTGTTACCTAGGGAATCTTATTCTCACTAGGTTCTAGGTCGGTTTCATACCCTTTTCATGAATCACTATATTGTATACATACACATATATTTTATCAAAATACAACACACCGTTTCACATTTATACACTGTCGGGGTTTTTGTTCCCCGGGAGCTTCTTTACTCCCTACACTTGTACTATCACACACAACTGTTAACAAATAAACACACTTATCACAATGGTATTCGCATCTTCTGTGCGTAATTACCACAATTACACCATGAATGAATGTGTATGTTTACGTAACACACACACCAGTCATCAAAACAAACCATTTTGTGCTATGCACACTATAGGACGTACACTTGTACGGTAATACACACTAAGTGGTTTTGCGCTCTACCCCCCTTAAAAGGGATTACGCCCACGTAATCAATCACTGAACATTGGCTTAAAATGTTCTGCCGTCGTGAAGTGTTTTAACTTCCACGCGGTCTGTTATACAATGTGTTCTAGTTAGGGAATCTTAACCATATTGTCGGTTTAGTCCCTAAACCAAGAATTCTCATTGGAGTTTGTTTAAACTCTTAACTGGTTTCGGCTCTGGCCTGTGAGGCTTCTAGGCATTAATAACTATCCATTTATTCGTATTCACCATGCACATTCAACACTTAAATCACTGGCTCACTAGTTTCTACTGCGAAACTATAATAACTATAGGGCTTAGTTTGCCCCATTCGTTATTCTTACTGTATTGTACATCCCCAATTATCACCTTTATCTTGGTAATAACGGTTTCTCAACCGATGTGTGGTACCTCTGACCGTGCGCGAATTCGGTGAGTTATAAACTTTCTATCCACTTCCATAATGATTTACTGTGTATAATGCTATGTATTTCACAACGATTTACTTGATTCCTTCCGACTTACTGTCGGTTGAGGTTGAGCTACTACCCAATGTGTAGTGCTCTCTCGGTTATTTCCCACACTTGAGGTATATCCCATACCGATATTTGGTATCCCGTGTTACTACAGTCACTTATTGCTAATCACACCTCCATATTTGATTTTGTACAAGTATCATTTCATAGGTACGACCTTGCATTTCCTATGCATCAGCCATTACAACATTATTCCCCCACAATTAACATGTTTCCAATTCCTAGCTATCCCACTCGATCATTACAGGACAAGTGCAATACCAAAACACTCAGTCATACAGAGTGCAGAGGCGTAAACTCTTGACAGTAAATCTCTTATGCGATTGCAATAGGAATTTACATTATGTTTCACTGAGACTCTTATCTTATAGTACTAGCTACCGGCTTACTGCCCGGTTTGTTTGGTATCACTTACTGTTGTATCTCTATTGGGTTTAACTCGTAATTGTGCTTAGTTGCCATATTATCGTTTAACAATACTTATACAACGGTCGCTTACGGCGCACCGTGCTCCTTGTATAACACTAACTTACATGGTATTCACTGTCACATTAGCTTCCACACATATACTTACATCATTCGTATTATGGTTCGTCATTCATTTGGATGACTACTGAATGCTCCTTGAGCATTGATCATTCGAGTCACAAGCCGGCATTATGCAGCTCGTTGCTTCACTTTATACCCACATGCTGCTCAACTAAATGTTCTCTCGCAATGACAACATGGTCAATCTTTAACATGTTTCTTGAACTTGGTTCACATAACTACCACTGTTGCGGTCTCACAATGTTAAGAGGTATCCCACTCTCTTAGCAGTGGTTCGTTATCTGCTTTACTTACTTATATAACATGAACTTTTACAATCGATTAAACTTACATTACATATCTTGTTTGTGGCTTATAAGCCTTATTGCCTTGAGCTGCGCTCATTGTAGGCTGTCCACACACATGTACCTCTCTGTACAACATTACATGGTTTGGACGTCATATTGGGCTCCATGACAAGGTCGCTGCATCACATTTCCTTTCATGGGATGCTCCTTAGGATTGTCAGTCCGTCTCTTGACAACTTATGTCTAAACTGGGTGTTAGTTTCAACCCTTGTGTTCTTGTCACGTTATTTCGTTCAACTATCGTTGATGTGAACACCCTTCAAGGATTGCTCCTGGGTATTGCTAAGTTATGCCTTTACATCCGGTTCGCACTTATTGGTACATTCAGTTAGCCACGCCGTTTGCGTTCTTAATTGGCTTATTATCCTCTTCTGTGAAGATCAACATTTCCTGGTAGCGTAGTTACTCATTCTGGGAGTTTCATCCCGTTCATTGCACATTAATGTGCCCACATTAGGCATCTGCTTGCCATGCACAGGCTGGGTCACCATTCCAGCTATCATGTTTATCCCTGGGATCCTTAAGACATATGCTATGTCTTTACATAACAGTTAGTGCACTTCGTATTCCCTGACTCTTAAACATTTCCTTGAAATGAATTCACTAATTCCTTTAGTCTCGTTAACTTAATTGAGTTCCTTTACTTCAACCATTCGTGGTAATCCTTAGCTCTTACTTGACTTTTTCTGCTGACCGTAGTATGGAGTCGACTGCTTCCCGTGTTCCGGACTCTGCTCATATACATATGTGGGGTACCCTACTAATACATTGCTACTTACCCGACTAACCCATAAGAAGGTCTGTCAGGCCCACAAGCTCCTATCGGAGTGCGGTCGTCCCATTACAGTTGGTACACTCTAGTGTCCGTCACACGCCTAGGTGAAGTATTCTGTTGTCAACTCCCTTATATTGTCTTATGACAACATGCATTCCATGCTTCCCGAACTTAATCGAGGGAAAGTTTATCCATTGTTGTATCTTTATCAACTGCGCTTGGTTTTACTGGTTTGGTTTAGAAGAAGGTTAGAAAGAAGTATTAGCTTGAAAGAAAATCTGGTTTGAAAGAAAAGAGTTTGAAATAAATCTAAGCTTGAAAGAAAAATGTTCATGGTTTCACAACGTCTTCTTGCTTTAACCAAGTCTAGCTTCTTGCTGACTGGTGTACTTCCCATTACAAAGGTTAGGCTGTTAAGCCCTTCCACAGTTGCGATGATCACAGTTAACTTCGTGGTACTTTACTAAGTACTTCATATTTGTTAAAACTTTCCCGAACAGCCCTGTTATAGGAGCACTTGCCATGGCAAGTGCGCCATGCAAACTGGCTATCGGTTCAACACATACCGGTTGTGGTATTGTTTTTACTCGCACTGTCATCAGTGGCCTTGTTGGCCCTCACTTGATCTTACAGTCTTGACAATTAACCCTCTGGGCGACTTCTCACTGTATTCACATGATAATCATTAACTGGGGTGTCTCCCATTCTTGGAGACCCCTTTTTACTTAGTACCGTATCTTCTTCGTAGCCCATTCCACGCATTTGTCGTGGTCACTGAGACCTGTCTCTTGTTTGGGTACTACGTTGTAGTTCAGTTCATTAGTCGGTTGGTATACCGTTGGTGTATCATTTAACAACTGTGGTTCCGTAGACACTCGTCCCGGGTTCATTACTTCACTTCCTGTCTGTTGCACGGTTGGTGCGTTGCAAGCTGGTTGTTCTCGACTGCTCGGCATGTCGACCCTGGTTGCCGGAAATTCTATTCTCTTATACACAAAATTCTTCATTCTTCGCTATTAAATGTGGTTAACATTGTTCAGGTAGAAACCATCTCCGGGATTCCCAGTTTTCGGGATCTACCGTATGACAGGTTCTCCGTACCTTTAGAGGTATTTAATAACAGCCAGATCGGGTATCCCGAGTATGAGAGGTCTTCCATCTCTCTGGCGTTGTTTCCCAAGTTATAAAACAGGGATTGTGGAGGGCGGGAAGGATATTGTAGGTTTCCAGTACACATTGGTAATACCTAACTAGCGTATCTCTCACGCTATCACTCAACCCTTAACCCAAAGTACTAAAATCCTAACTCGGTACTTCCTAAGCTCGGTAATTCAGTCATCAGAGCGATACTATCGCTCTGATACCACTTTTTGTAACACCCCATCCTACACTTACACACTTAACGACAAACTGCAGCGGAAAACAAGTTTCAGCACATTACTTAACTCGTTGGTGTTACACGCCGTTAACCACCCACGCGGCTAACAAGGCTATTACTTATACAATGTATCGGTCTGATGGACTAGATTCCCGAGCGACTACACATTGATATCCCTTTCCATTAACAACAAAACATACACATACCTTCCAACTGTACCGAGTATTCACAAACTAATGCCGATAACAATTTCGGTCTTACTACACCTACTGTACGTACACAACTTAAGTGATTACCCATGTACAAACGACTACCCCGTCCTACTCTCGAACGGCTTCCAGCTCCTTGTACCTGAAATAGGAAAAAGAAGAGAAAAGGGTGGCCCCCCAGGGGCTCAACACCTTTGCTGGTATGGTAATCCCGCAGCCCGCATGCTACCGGGTCACGCACAACTAATTGTCGTCTTAGCATGCGGTTGATTACACTTGAATCATGCATGTAAACTATAACCACACAACACATAACATTCCACCACAATGGGCTCAACAAACAGATAACACATCTACATTTAACAAATCACTCCTTGTTTTCCTTAACCTTAGAGTGTTTCTTCTCTAATGGAGCTACTTCCTTAATTAATAGACGATACTTACCCATTAATCGGGTTATCCTTAAACGTCTCTTTTATAAACTGGGATTCATATCCATGATCCACATACACCACATAACAACACTTTTCACGTTTCAACGTGCACATAACATAACATCGCAATGGGAATTGCAGTACAATAATAACACATAACATAACGGGAATGGTTCTCTTAGGAACCGACCCAAACATAGTTAATTCACTGGTGAGCCTAGAGAATGATGTCACCCTCATGATAAACTTGTTATACAACACTCATTACCGTCCTAATAGTCGGACGAGTAACTTAAATTAAGATGGTTCGGGTTTAGTGACCCGAACACACCACACACAAACACATGTTCCCCCTAAACCGATCATAAGTCAGAATAGCTAAGCTTTAGAGTAAGATAATGGGAGATCGTGACCTGTGAGGGATACAACCATAACAGAGAGGATGGTAAGGCTAAAAAGGATACCCACTCCCAAACAAAGCGCGACCGGCCTAACCGGATTCCTCACCCCCGTTAGTACATATTTACTTGTAGATAAATAGCTAGAGCCTCACTATGGAGCCTATCACATCCACACACCAAGAAGGTATTTTGACTGGGTTAAACACACGAGGGAGGTCCATACATTCACACACAACATCACACAATTAACTCACGCATAGCCGTGGTTAGAACGTCCCATGGTTCGGGTCGTTAAAATCCGAATACCGATCTCTCATGTGATCCTAGACTCTGTTAGCTAAGTTTAACACTTTCGAGGTTAAATGGTATCAGAACTAGACACGCCACATATATGAATTACTGTAAACTCATTACATGTTTTATCTTACAACGTGGCAAACATACAGAAAAACACATTGGCATACAAGCCGGTGTAATCTAGTAGGACACAGGTTGCAAGAAAACCATACCTGTCACCGGAGTCCACTCTATCATGTCCACTTATGTTCCTCGAACCATTCTCGAACAACTGGTAATATTACATTTACTTTTATTAACATCGGGGTAAAATGGTTGTTTAAAGTCTAATGCTCATAATTTATCCCCGTTAACTAGTTAAATAACTTCACATTTTTAACTGTTTTTTACATTTTAATACAACTTTTCCCCCACTAAATTGTCATTATAACTCACTTAACATGTCCTTAACAATCTTATAACACCATTACTTAATAATCCCCATCATCCTATAACCTTAAACAATGTTTTTGGTCTGACCGACCTTACCGACCGACCTTACACAAGGTCGGTCCATTCTAGAACATATTACCGTTAGAAATTCTACTCTGACCGACCTTGCAAGTTCGGTCCACAAGGTCGGTCTATTCCCGAGAGTTTTTTTTCCCTTTTGAAAACTCAGGACCGACCGATCTTGGCAAGTTCGGTCCCAAGTTCGGTCGATTCCAGGGACTTAATTCGTACCCAAAATACAAGCCCGACCGATCTTGCTAGTCCGGTCCCCAAGGTCGGTCCATTCCAGAAACTCTTTACGGTAGTGTAAACTGAGCTCGACCGACCTTGCAGGTCCGGTCCCTAAGGTCGGTCGGCTCCAGACCTTTGTTTCTAAATTCCCATTTGACTCCAAACTTCACCTCATGTATCCTAGTATGTTCTAACCTCATTTGGGCACCTCAAACACACCTTTAGCCATGTACTAAACTCCTTAAATCACACACCAAAACCATCTTTATCATTCCACAAATTTCTTACAAAACTCCTAGCACTTGGAATGTTTTCTCCTTAGGATTTCTAAGTGGTATTTCACCTATAACGACCACCATACCAAGGTGTTTCCTCTACACCTTAACATCATCTCCCAAGCATCTTTTCTTATTAACTAAATTTCCTTGTTCACACTTAGTCTTTACAAGGCATTATTTTTCCTTTGATCACCAAAACTTGCACAAGACTTAGCATTTCATACAACATAACTTTGGTGTGTTTACAACACCCATTTGATTTCTAAATCCTCCAAGACTATGCCCAAGGCATCATAACACTTAAGAACACCATATTTCACTTGTTTCACCATCATAACACTTAACAAATTCCTAATACTTCCTAGTTCACTAAAACTCATTTAAGCACTTAAAACTTCTTGTACATTATCCAAATTTTGTCATGGGTTCTCCTAGCATATTGTCATACCAAAACACATTGTTTTTCACCATTAAACATTCATTAACACCTAAATCCATCAAGAACCTTCTCACACACAAAACTTCACCAAATTTACACTACATCACAATATAGTGCATAATCAAATTGCTTGGCACTTAGGCTCTTAAATAACATGGCGCTTAGGCCCTTAATTTGCCTAAACCATAAACACTGAATTTCCCACATAATATATTGCCTTTGACCTGCAAATACACTCAACATCACATATGCCTCTTAATAATCTCCTTAAGAATAATTCACTAGCTCTTTTCCCATTGGCTCCGTAGGTATTTTATGAAGCAAATTAAGCTCATTTTTCCTAGGCATTTAAACTACATTGAGATAGCTTGTTTACCTCTTTTCCTTCAAGATTTTTACTTGAACACTCTTGTTCTTCCTTGTTTGGAAATCGGCAAGAGTACTTGGCTACTTGTCAATGTTCTAATCAATGCACAAGTAAAACCAATGAGCATTCAAGCTTCATGCTTAAACTCATTTATAAACCCTAGGTTATATATATTGTCTTTACACATCAGGATAGTTGTTTTACCTTGGGATAAAAGAGAGCTTGAATAAGTAACAAGAGAGGACTCCTCCTTGTCCTTTAACGATTGAAATGGAGCTATGAAAGAGCAAGAGAAGACACCATCAAAGGGTGATTCTCGGTTACACACAAAAACAAGAGGAAATGTTGTTTTTCTTTGATTTTCCTTACCTTGAAGCAAAGGAGAATGACAAGGCATGAAAATATGAGCTTAAGCTCCTTCAATGGTGAATCTCCATGGCACCGAAATGGAGTTCTTGAAGATTTGAAAAGACAAGATTGTAGAGCTTGACTAAACTAAGAGAATGGTGGTCTTAGTTTTTGATTTGGCAAAGGGAGCTAGGAGATATAAGGGTTCAAAGCTTGAAGATGGTGATTGTGCTGTAGCATTACCGATGGAGAAGGAAGAAGAAGATAGATGACCGTGGGAAATGAAGAAGGAAAGAAGAGAATGAGAAGAAACTTGCTTTTGGAGATATTTGTAAGTTAAAGCAAATAGTAACTAACTTTATAACTTTCTTTCTTTCTTATTAAGCTAACAAGGGGGATGACTCATCCCTTGTCAAAAACCGGCCCCCATCATTCACCTAGGGGTGTTTTAGTCTTTGTTGACCATTTAACTTACTTATATAGACATATGTTATAAACTAGCTTATTTTAGTTACTATTCACAAAAACAAGGCACATACTTGTGAAATTTTTGATTTCCCATTGATTTAGACTTCCAAATGTGATACTAAGTAGTACACATAATAATTAAAGAGTAATGATGGACATTTAGCCATTCAAAACTCATTTACAAGACAATTTTTAAAAAATGTGCTTTAAGACTCCTTAAAGCACATTTTGTATTTTAACTTGTTTTCAAGCTTGGTTTTCTTTATTAATTGATTTCATATGTTCATTAACATATAATTAAGGTATAGATATGACCTTTAGGTCTTATACAAATTTATCCCAAGCTTAGAGCACATTTTTGCCCATATTGACTTTAAGGTATTTATTTATGTTTTGTTTGGTTTAATTGTCTACCAAGGTTTCCTAAGGACTTAATTAGCCTTATTAAATCATAATTGAATATTATTAAGTCTTGGTAGGTTCTTTGGGTCCCAACCAAGTTCACTCCAAGCTTAGAGCATGTTTTTGCTCAAGCTATGTCTTAGTGTTCTATTGTATTTTACTATGGTTTAAATTGTTCACTGATGTTTCTAAGGCACTTTTAGCCTTTAAATACCATAGTTTAGTATTTAAACAATATATCAAGGTTTTGGGGTATTTCAATCTACCCCCCTTAAAAGAACTTCGTCCTCGAAGTTCACACTTCCCACACATCATTGGATTAGAACACAGGGATTACTTATAAAAATAAAACTTTCATAACCAAACATACTTTACATCACAACCTCGGACTTAACGGTCCGGGTACATATACACATCCATACATAACATAACATACTCACATGATAACCTCGGACTCAATGGTCCGGGTATCTTAACAACATTTGCACATACATAACAACCCTTAGACTCTTGGGTCTAGGTAACATAACAACATTTAGACCCATAGGTCTTGATAACATAACAGCCTTTAGACACATAGGTCTATGTAACACAACAACATTTAGACTCATAGGTCTTGATAACATACACTTTTGGAACTCAAGGTCAAAATAATATTATTACACATACCACACAACATGTCTTAGCATGTATGGCAACCAAAAATATCTTTTACATACACTGTGCTCCCGCAGAACCCGGTCGCGATGGACACCTTCCGTCCCCGTTCCTTTGGGAGATCAAAACAATCACTTAAATTTAAAATTTTTTCCTTGTGAGGTTAAGTAAGAGAACTTTAATTATGTAAAGTATCTATCGACGTTCATAAATACCAATTCAAAATCCTTTTGAAAACATATACAACTCCAAGTCCAACTTATGCTCCTTGCTTCTTTCCTAGCGTGGTTATTTGTGACCACTTATAGGGAGCTTCAAGAATCATCCAACCCTGGTGTGATCAGCATCAGTGTCGAACTATCCTTCCACCCCAATTTGTGTTTGGCTTCCCTTGATCGCATGCAAATCAAGTTCCACTTTCCACTTCATTTTCAACCATCAAGTAATACACTCATTTCCAATTTTCTATCTTGTAGTCTTTCTAGTCATAATCATTACATCTCCAAAGGATAGAACTCCGTCTACCAGTTATCTCCATTCACTTTAATCCTGTTACCTAGGGAATCTTATTCTCACTAGGTTCTAGGTCGGTTTCATACCCTTTTCATGAATCACTATATTGAATTCATACACATATATTTTATCAAAATACAACACACCGTTTCACATTTATACACTGTCGGGGTTTTTGTTCCCCGGGAGTTTCTTTACTCCCTACACTTGTACTATCACACACAATTGTTAACAAATAAACACACTTATCACAATGGTATTCGCATCTTCTGTGCGCAATTACCACAATTACACCATGAATGAATGCGTATGTTTACGTAACACACACATCAATCATCAAAACAAACTATTTTGTGCTATGCACACTATAGGACGTGCACTTGTACGGTAATACACACTAAGTGGTTTTGCGCTCTACCCCCCTTAAAAGGGATTACGCCCACGTAATCAATCACTGAACATTGGCTTTAAATGTTCTGCCGTCGTGAAGTGTTTTAACTTCCACGCGGTCTGTTATACAATGTGTTCTGGTTAAGGAATCTTAACCATATTGGCGGTTTAGTCCCTAAACCAAGAATTAACCCATCTTCCCCCATTACCTTGTTCATTTTGTGGCATGACATATGCTCGATTCGTTAATGGGTGATGAGTTTCTTGTTATCAATTCTGAAGCAAGAGAGTGGTTTTTGCAATTTGAACGTGTCGGGTGTACTGTCGGGTCTTCTGTGTAAGGCACATTCAACGTCTTTGAATATTCCTGTAACTCCCCTACCGTTAATACTGTCATTACCGTCTAACATCCTCGTACTTCAAGATTCACGCAGCGGTACATACTTACACACGGTGGGTGATACAATGCCGTTAGTCACCCACGTGACTAACAAAGCTACTAATATTACATACAGCATCGGTCTGATGGACCGGAATCCCGAGTAATACTCATATACAATACCTACTCCGTTTACTAAAGACGTACTACTATGCTCCATTCAACACATTACTCCATTACAATACCATATGTTACAATGTACATAACCGAGTTACTAAGTTCCAATTACAAATACAATACTCCTTCTAAGTTCATATATACTCATCAAGAGTCTACAACTACCCATTCCTCACAACTACATGCAAGGCTCCAAGCCCTTTACGATTCTCTACTAACTACAGTTCATCCTAGCTATCCAAGTGAAGTCGTCGGTCTCTTACCGTGATCATGTCTGCTTCCGGTACCTGCACACTAAAAATGTTCCCCCTAGGGGGTCAGCTTACGCTGAATATGATGACCGCATACCCCGCGTACTAGCGAGGGTACACCGACCATTTGGTCGAATACATGCAATTCATTTTACCATACATACATACATGCATGCTTTCATTCAAGATACTACAATACTACACAAGGTATACACACATACGCGCAGTACAATACATGCTTGGGAGACAATACAAGTCAACCAACACTTACTTACCATCTTCCAGAATACACCTACACAATACATACTCATTACATACTCAATACGCAATACGGAGATACACTTCTCCAAATCACACATAAGGCTTGTTAGCTTCTTTACACACCCGGGTTAATCGGGTGTTCAATAATGATTTACTCAAGGTCAATGACTTACAATAGCCAAGACCGATACACATACAATACTTACTTCTTACTTACTTTACTCCAGTTAAGTCGGTATGACCTCCGGGCAGGGATTACTACATCCCACCACCGGGCTTTAAGGTGGCCCACTAATCCAGGATGCTACCCATTCAAGGGATTTGGTCCATGGAAAAGATTACAGCCAGGATTCAGATCCAACCTCTTGTGTTTCCTTATCCTCACGCGTGGCCGAAACTATATCGGACTTCTACTCATTCCATTTTACTCATTACTCAAGTTAGGAGTTATAATGTTAGGAATTAGTAGAAGTCAATACTCCTTTTCCATACATCAATACAATACACAAATACTCATCATGTACACATACACTTCATTCTCATTGAAATACCCCAAACTTAGATATGGTGTTTAAATGATAAACTAAGATATAAGGAGGCTAAATAATGCCTTAGAAACATTAAGAAACATTTCTAATCAAAGAAAATATAAGGAAACACCAAAAGAGCAGTTTTAACAAAAACGTGCTCTAAGCTTGGAGAGACTTGGGAGAGTACCCAAATATTGTTCTAAGACCTTAGTAATATCCTAATGGTCATTTTAAATCAATTACCAAAGAAAACCAAGCTTGAAAACAAGTTAAAACACAAAATGTGCTTTAAGGAGTCTTAAAGCACGTTTTTGAAAAATTGTCTTGTAAATGAGTTTTGAATGGCTAAATGTCCATCATTACTCTTTAATTAACATGTGTACTATATAGTATCACATTTGGAAGTCTATATCAATGGGAAATCAAAAATTTCACAACAATGTGCCTTGTTTTGGTGAATAGTGAATTAATTAAGCTAGTTTATAACATAAGTCTATATAAGTGAGACATTTGGTCAACAAAGACTTAATTACCCTCATTATAAAAGGGGGCCGGTTTCTTAGGAGGTGAGTCACCACCTTCATGAGTCATTAAGCAAATAAGAAAGCAAATGAGAGTTATAAAGTAAAATCACTATTCACCTTTTACATAAATATCACACTTTATTAGTTCTCTCTCACTTCTTCATTCTCCTTTGTTTTCCCACGGTTTGAGCTGCTCTCTCCCTTCTCCATTCACGTAGAACTCAACCTCCATGAAAGCTCCATCCTTCCTTGGTCACATCTTACTCATTTTAGCTCCAAATCCAAAACAAAATACATACTCTTCTTAGTTAGCTCAAGCTCCTTCTTTCTATCTTTTCAAAACTTCAAGAGCTTCATTTTGGTGCCAAGTCAAACCACCATTAGAGGAGGAAATTCAAGTTTGGAGACTCCATTGGCATCTCCATTCTCTTAAGGTAAAGAAAGTGTAAGAAAATCTAGGTTTCCACCATTTTCTTCACATGTCCGAAAATTAGTGCTCATGGGACTCCATGTTTATGCCTTGTTCTAGCTTGTTTCTACTCTTCAAAGGAGAGAGGAGGTCCTTCTTGCTTCATATCCAAGTTTGTCTTGAGAAACCAAGGTAAAACAATCACATTAATACCTTAAAGCATATTTTTAACCTAGGGTTTGTTCCTTAGGGTTAATGTGTTATCTAGTACTCATTGGAGTCATTGGATATTGGTTAGAACATTGGCAAGGAGATACACATTGGTGACCGAGATTGAACAAAGAAAAACCTAAGGAAGAAAGCTTTTTAAGCTTGTAAAAGAACAAGGTAAATTACTTACCTTAAGATGTCTTGTTGTTTAAGGGAATGGGATTTAGGTATATGATGAGTTTAGTGTAGAGTTTATATTGGGAAGGTGTTATAAAACCTAGAAGAAACAATGACTATACTTGTGAACTTTTGACTAAAGAGCAAATGAGAAGAAGAGATAGTTAAAACAATGTGGAAATGAATTACAAGAAGCATTTTATTTCAATGGGAGCCTTGTTGAGTGTATTCGCAGGTTGAAGGCAAATATATGTGGAAATTCAGTGGTTAAGATTATTGTCATTTAAGGGCCTAAGTGCCAAGCATTTTGAGTTTAAGCATATATATGATGATGTGGTGAAGTTTTAGTGTAGATTGTGTGTTAAGGTGTTGTGATGAGAATTTGTGTGGTATTGGTTGTTTGATGGAGAAAAACCATGTGTTAGGAGGTACTATATACTAGAGAACCCATGGCAAAATTTAAAGGAGAGCTTAAGTGTTTAAGATATTCTAAGGGAATTTAATGACTAGGAAGTACTAGGATGTTCTATAGGTTGTCTTGATGAAAAAGGGTGAAGTTAAGGTGTTCTAATGACTTATAATGACTTAGGTATCACCATGGAGGATTTAGGAATCAAGAGAATGTATTTGAGTATTTAGGACTTAGGCAAATGTTGGTAAACAACTAGGAAGGAAGTTTAAGTTGTGAAGGAACATTAAGTAAATGCTTAAGAGAGTTTTAGATAGTGAAAGATGCTTGGGAGATGATGTTATAGTGGTGAGGAAAACATTTGGCATAGTGGTTACATTAGGTATGAACCACCACCTAGAAACCTAGAGGAAAGCATTACAAGTGTTAGCATTTACAAGGAAAATGTATAATGATTAAGGTGGATCTTGGTGAATGATTTAATGTGTTTGGAGGATGGTTTAAGAGGAGTTTAAGAGTCTAAATGATGTTAGAACACATTGGGAGGCTTGAGTAAAGGTTTAGTGAAGATTTGGCAAAGTTTGGGCATGTTTTAGTGGCGTCCGACCCAGGGGTCCGACCCAAGTTTGGGTCGGACGGCCTCTGTTTAACGCCAGGGAAAGGTTCTGGAATGGTCCGACCCAGAGGTCTTGGGTCGGACATGGGTCGGACGGGTGATTTTTAAAGGGCAAATAAGTTTCTGGAATGGTCCGACCCAGAAGGTTGGGTCGGACGTGGGTCGGACATGAGAGGTTTTAGAAGACGGAAAGTTTCTGGAATGGTCCGACCCAGTTGGTTGGGTCGGACATGGGTCGGACATGTAGGGTTTTCCAAACCCGAAAGTTACTGGAATGGTCCGACCCAGAGGGTGGGTCGGACGGACCTTAACACTTAAAAAAAAAAAAAGAAATTTTGAATTCTAAGAATGGTAATAGGTAATAAGGTATACGTTTGGTAGGGTGGTAATGATTGGGACCCTAAGAACTTAAGAACTAAGTTAAGTTAAGTGTAAGTTTTAATGTTTAAAGTTAAGATTGTAAGCTAAGTGGCAAAGACTTAAGAGGGTATTAAATGGGAATCCTTAGAGACTAAGTGAGTTAAGTAAGGTGCAAATAACTAATGACCTAAAAATGAATGAATGATTTAGGTTTGTGAATTGGGACCCCGAAGAAGGATAATCAAACAACAACGACGGTGAACGGTACAATCCTTCTTGTGACCTGCTTGCTAACGAGGTGTCCCTCGGCTTGTGTGCTATCTGTTTATTGCTATGACTAAAACAAGATAAAGCATGCAACCGGTTATATTTATTCTCGTTGTGTTGTGTTATCTTTACACTAACCCGCGAGACTTGAGATGGTTACTAACCAAGTTTAGTACTTACTGAGTTAAGAATAGAGTTAAGTTTGGTGGTTGTTGGTTAATGCCCGTTAAGGCTTAGCTAGCACATGATGATTAAGATTTATACTAACTGGAACTTGAGTGAGGAAACCCGGGACCGATCTCCGGTCATGCATGCTAAGGAAAAAGGGGGACGGTATCTGAATCAGATCCGCCCTCCGTTTAAGGACTTGTCTTCGGACTTGTAGCCTAGGGCCGGTTGCCGGCTCAGCTACGCTGGACTCCCGTCCAGAGTAGGTGGCATTAAGATGGTGCGGTGGGATCACCTAAATCCCAGGTTCGAATTAAGCTACAACCAATCCCTTCCAGGAAAGGTTTGTATACTGAGATTAAGATTAAGAAGGTAAGGTAAGGAACTGAGATTAAGGAAATGAGGACTAAGGAGGGGGTTACTAACCCACTTGATAAGGGAACGCTTGAGTCGTTCATTGTTTGTGAAACTATATGTTCATCTGTGGTTATTGTTATTGCACTTCATATTATGTTGTGTATGTAATCAATTTCCATGCTATCGACAATTAGTCGTCGTAGCCCCGTTAGCTTGGGGGCCATGAGAGGGTGTACCAGCATTCGTGCTGACCCCCTCGGGGGCTATTTTTACACTTGCAGGTAAGAGACCCATGAGGACGCACTACGAGAGTAGGAGCGGTTAGACTTAGGGTGGGATTTATTTTGAGTTCGGGTTGCGCCTGTGCACCCGACTGTTTATATTAAACTGATGTAAGTTTGAGATTATGTTTAAGATTGTACTCGGTTGGTTGTGGTATGGAATGTGATGTTTTGAGTTGGATAAGTATTTGGATAAGTATTGTAAATGTTAAAGCCGGTATATTCTAACGATCAGACCGTGGCAAGGTCCAGGTGTTATTATTCCGCTGCGACGTATTCGATTAAGTGTTCAGTTTGCGATAACCACGATGGCTTTGGATGGGGTGTTACAAAAAGTGGTATCAGAGCGTAGTTACGCTCTGATCAAGAAATACCGGACATGAGTAACCACCGAGTTAGGATATAAGTTAAGGAATAAGTGTTGGGTTAAGGGTGTGAGAAGTTAGAGTGAGTAGAGTCAGATGACCACTAATAAGTGTGGATCGTCTTTATCGTCTACGGACGTTATAAATTTGCTAACCAAAACAGTGGTGAATACGAATCTAATGTGAGTTATGCTTGTTCAGATGGCAGGACGCCCTAGAGGAGGCCGAGGTCGCGGCCGGGGTGAGGATACTTCAGGATACCTGGAGGGCAGACGATCGCAGAGATCGTAGCTGCCGCATTAGGGCACATGGGCTATCAGCCTGGTGTGGGTGCACCACCTCCACCGCCATAACCTAGGGAACCAAACTGGGTGAAGAGTCTAGCAGATCTTCGACACGCGCATTTTAAGGGGGAGACCGATCCCGCCAAGCTTGAGGCGTACATCTCCGAGCTGGAGACCGCCTTCGAGACCCTTGATGTCCCTGCTGGGATCAAGGTGCGCTTAGCTGCTTTCTATCTGAAGGGGGCGGCAGGCGATTGGTGGAAGCTGGTGAGGGCCGAGCATGTGGCCAATCCAGAGTTCGGCTGGGAGCAGTACACCGCCTTGCTACGAGCAAAGTACTACCCCGCCCATGTCCAGACGAAGAAGCGCTTACAGTTGGATGCGCTTAAGCAGACGGACAAGATGACAGTGGACGAGTATTACTCAGAGTTCACTGCCTTGCTCCGTCTTCTGCCAGGTCTAGGGTATTCTGACCAGATCTTGGTGGACCGCTTCTATGGCGGGCTTAGCCATCGACTCCGCTACGGCATGGGGCCGACGAGTTACACTACCTTGCAGGTAATAAGAATGATTGAGATTTGAGTAAGTGATGAATAAGATTTAGATTATGAGAAATAAGTGTGACTAATACTATGGAAAAGCAGGAGTGCTATCATGCCGCTGCTAAGGTTGAGATTACCGTCCAGCTGAGGGACGAGGAGAATGCAAAGAGGAAGAGTGCTGGTAAGAGCTCAGAAAGTCAGGGGCAAGGAGGGTACAAGAAACAAAAGTACCAGCCTCAGGCCCAGAAAAATCAGAACCCAAAGGGGAAGGAGGAAAAGGAGAAGGCTTCGGAAGAGCCATTGAAGTTGACGTATGCTATTGCAGCTACACCCCTGCGCTCTAAGGCGCCAAAGGGTAAGGAAACTAACAATGAATGAGTTAAGAAATAAATTAGTAACCGTTTGAGATATGAGAATTGATATTATGAATCATCAGGATCTGAGACTGAGGGGAGCCGGTGGTGGCTACCAGCGACGCTTCATCTGTAGATGGTGTCACAAGGACCACCCGGGCTCGACTGTAAGGGAAACAAGGTGGAGTGCAACTTTTGTGGAGTCTACGGGCATCGAGCATGAGTGTTACCGGAATCCTGCTAGCAGAGCCTATAGGCCCGATACCAGGGGCAAGGGCAAGACCGATCAGGGAGCTGGATCTGACGGTCAGAGGAAAGTGCAGCCGGCGGACAAGAACCCACGGGTGACCCAGAAGACGGGGCCCACTTTACACATGGTGGACCGGGACGATGAGCCTGAGCCCTCATCGAGGCCAGGTACCACTATAACCATTTAGTAATAAAAACTACCTGCTTACCGCATTATCATGCATGTTTGGTGAATAAATGAGTTAAGTAAGAATAAGATGAGATTAGAACTTAAGTAAGATATAACCTACTACCACTTTAGGAAGATTCAACATCTGCTACCCTATACCATCTACATCTACCCGGAGCACACCGACATCGAAACCATACACTTTCCAACCGAACAATGTCAGGTTATCCGCCCAGGTATGATTTTATTAAGGGGATACCTGACACCCGAAGCACAAATAGCCATCATCAGGAGATGCAATCAACTAGGAATGGGACCGGGAGGTTTTTACACACCGGAGTACCCAGGGGGAGCAAGGATGAAATTAAAGATGATGAGCTTGGGCAAGGATTGGAATCCGTATGCCAAGAATTACCAAACCATGAGGGAGCAAGATGGAGTCTCACCACCGGGAATACCCGAAGAGTTCCATCCAGTTATTACACAAGTCGTGGAAATCGCTCAGCAGTTGGAGGCTGAACCGATTCCAGACATCCAAGCAGACATTTGCATTGTAAACTTCTACGAGAAGGACGGGAAACTGGGACTACACCAGGATAAGGACGAGACAACGGAGTCTCTCGAAAGAGGGATACCCGTAGTGTCTTGGTCCATTGGAGATGATGCGGAGTTTTTATACGGCGAGCAGAAGCGTGCGGACCGTGCAGATAAGATAGTACTTAAGTCAGGTGATGTATTAATTTTGGGAGGAGAATCAAGGATGTTATACCATGGGATTAAGAGAATCAAGCTGAATACAGCACCATCAGCAGTAGTCAATGCGACCCATATGAGACCAGGAAGATTAAACCTAACCTTTAGACAATATTAGCCATGTAATGTTAGAATGAGATGAGAAATGAGATGTAAGATTGAAGCACATGTTGTAAACAGGATGGTCATGAATAAAATAACAGTGTTGTTCATATAAATTGATTACGACTCTTGTTATACCATCAATACTCATGGAGCTTGTGAACACAATTAGGTTATGGACTCGGTACGGAAGGTGCACTAAGCATACTTACAGAGGCACAGGCCGACGCCAGCGGTACTATCCTCACCGGCACCTTTCCGATCAATGGGATTGAGGCATCAGTTCTCTTCGACTCAGGGGCCTCGCATACCTTTGTCTCTGCATCATTTGCGAGCAGGTTGGGGCTAGACGCTGATGAGCTACCCGACTTCACGGTTACGCTCCCGTCTAAGGAGAAGGTTCGTTGCACTCGTTACTACCGAGGAGCCATTATCAGAATTAAGGGAGAAGACTTTCCAGTCAGTTTCATTGAGTTCAGTAAGCTAGGATTTGATGTTATCTTCGGGATGAACTGGTTGGAGCGGCACAAGGGACGTATCCTCTGCGCCGAGCATAGATTGCTGCTCAGGAGTCCGTCTGGGGTAACGATATCATACCGCCAGAGGCCCAGAGAGCCTTCGACTAAGATCATCACCGCCATGGCAATGCATAGAGAATTAAGGAGAAAGGAAGAAGTATACCTCTGCTATGTACAGGACATAGAGAGAGACCCTGAGTTCGACCCCGACTTACCGGTAGTGTCGGAGTTCCCCGACTTATTTCCACGGGAACTGCCCGGCATGCCACCCACTCGGGAGGTAGAGTTCACCATTGAGCTGCTACCTGGTACCGGACCGATAGCCAAAGCACCATACCGTATGGCTCCGGCAGAAATGACTGAGTTAAAAGAACAATTGAAAGATTTGTTGGATAAGGGATTCATTAGACCAAGTGTGTCACCATGGGGAGCGCCAGTCCTCTTCGTGAAGAAGAAGGATGGTAGTCTCCGCCTCTGCATCGACTACAGAGAGCTGAATGCAGTGACAGTGAAGAATAAGTACCCACTACCCCGCATTGACGATCTGTTCGATCAGTTGAAGGGAGCATCTGTGTTTTCCAAGATTGATCTCAGATCGGGGTATCATCAGATAGCCATTAAGGAGGGAGACATTGAGAAGACGGCATTCCGGACACGATACGGCCACTATGAGTTTACAGTGATGCCGTTCGGTTTGTCGAACGCACCGGCGAAGTTTATGGATCTGATGAACCGCTTGTTCCGGGAGCAGCTGGACAAGTCGGTTGTGGTTTTTATTGATGACATTCTGATATATTCAAAGTCTAAAGTTGAACATGAGGAACATCTGAGGAGGGTATTGGAAATACTGAGGGAGAACCAGCTATATGCTAAGTTCTCCAAGTGTGAGTTTTGGCTTGACCAGGTCCTTCCTAGGTCATGTCATCTCAGATGCTGGGATCGCAGTGGATCCAGCAAAGATTGATGCCGTACGTACCTGGCCAAGGCCGAAGACTGTTACCGACATCCGGAGCTTTCTCGGTCTGGCAGGTTACTACAGGAGGTTTGTTAGAGATTTCAGCAAGGTCGCGAAGCCGATGACCAGTCTGATGAAGAAGAAAGCGCACCATTTCTGTGGACAGTTGACTGTGAGAGATCATTTCAGCGCTTGAAGGACTCACTGACCACTGCACCGGTACTGACCATTCCAGACGGTACAGAGGGCTTTGAGGTTTATTGTGATGCATCCGGCAGAGGGCTGGGTTGCGTGCTCATGCAACATGGCAAGGTGGTGGCATATGCCTCACGCCAGTTGAAGAAACATGAGGAGAACTACCCCACACATGATTTAGAGCTGGGAGCTGTAGTCTTCGCTTTGAAGATATGGCGCCACTACTTATATGGGGTTAGTGTCACGATCTACACCGATCACAAGAGTTTGAAATACATATTCACTCAGAAGGAGTTAAATCTTCGACAGAGGAGATGGTTAGAGTTTCTGAAAGACTATGACATTGACCTCCAATACAAAGAGGGGAAGGCCAATGTTGTAGCAGATGCCCTGAGCCGTCGAGCACACTCACTCCATTCGCTAGTTTCTTTCTCCAGCTTGGTTGATGAGGTGCGAGAGGCTCAGAGGACAGATGAGTATATGAGAGAGGTCAGACAGAAGCTGACAGATGGTACCTTTGAGAGTCAGAAATACGACTTCAGACTTCATGATGATGATCTGATCAGACTTAAGGGCCGATTATGCATACCACGAGGCAACACGGATCTGAAAGACCGTATACTTAGAGAATCACACTGTTCTTCAGTTTCCATCCATCCGGGAGCCTCTAAAATGTATAAAGACATGAAGAGATACTTCTGGTGGTCGGGGATGAAGACAGATGTTACCGAGTTCGTCTTGAGGTGTCTCACATGCCAGAAGGTGAAATTCGAGCACCGACGACCGGGCGGAATGGTACAGTCGATGCCAGTTCCGGAGTGGAAGTTCCATGATATCTCCATGGACTTCGTAGTTGGGCTTCCACCTGCTAGGGGAGGTCTCAACATGATATGGGTGGTGGTGGATCGCCTTACCAAAGTAGCCCGATTCATACCGATGAAGGATACTTGGAAGGTGACCAAATTAGCTGAGTTATTTGAGAAAGAAATCATGAGACATCACGGCATACCAAAGACCATAGTGTCAGATAGAGATACCAGATTCCTTTCGAGGTACTGGAGAGCTACCAGAGAAGCGTTGGGTACAGAACTCAATGAGTACCGCGTTCCATCCTCAGACAGATGGTCAGACTGAGCGTACTATTCAGACACTCGAGGACATGCTGAGAGCATGTGCCTTAGACTTCCAGGGCAGTTGGATTGACAGATTGCATCTGATCGAGTTTTCATACAACAACAGCTATCACGCTTCGATCAAGATGGCACCTTTTCAAGCGTTGTACGGTAGACCATGTCGTACACCGCTCTGCTGGGATGAGTCGAGTGAGACGGTCATTATAGGACCAGAGTACTTAGAACAAGTTAAGGCTGAAGTTCAGCAAATCAGGGAGAACATGAAAGCTGCTCAAGATAGGCAGAAGTGTATGCTGAGTTCGACGACGGGACCTGGAGTTCGCAGTGGGCGACCAGGTATTTCTGCGAGTTTCACCGATGAAGGGTGTATTCAGGTTTGGGCAGAAGGGCAAATTAAGCCCGAAATTTGTTGGTCCTTATGAGATTACGGAGCGGGTGGGCCCGGTTGCTTACAGGTTGAATTTACCTGCTGAGCTGGGTAAAGTGCATGATGTTTTTCATGTTTCACAGCTAAAGAAATACATGCACCACCCCTCCCATGTGTTAGAACCTGAGAGGTTGACTTTAGAACCAAATATGAGATCCGTGGAGACTCCTCAGAGAATCTTGGACAGCAAGACTAGGGACACTCGCCACAAGTCAGTGCGACTGGTGAAGGTTCTCTGGTCTAACCAGGATGTCGAAGAGGCCACGTGGGAATTAGAGGATAAGATGAGGGCGAAGTACCCTTCTTTATTTACTGACTAGATCGTCTGTATAGGGTACGGGGCGTACCCCTTTTTAAGGGGGGTAGAGCTTCCTCGCTTTTGAGTTAGGAAACGATCATGTTTGTCGTTTGTTTGGTTGTTTAAGATGTGAATTTGTGTAAGTTGCTACACTTCGGTGTAAGTTTGAGTTATGTATAATACTTATGTATTGTATTTGAGATTGACCTTTGAGTCTTGAGATGTATGAATGTGAATATAAGATGTGGTATTAAGATTAAGAGAACTGTGTACCGTGAATGGTTAAGCACATGTGTGAACTTTGAGGACAAAGTTCTTTTAAGGGGGGTAGATTGAAATACCCCAAACTTAGATATGGTGTTTAAATGATAAACTAAGATATAAGGAGGCTAAATAATGCCTTAGAAACATTAAGAAACATTTCTAATCAAAGAAAATATAAGGAAACACCAAAAGAGCAGTTTTAACAAAAACGTGCTCTAAGCTTGGAGAGACTTGGGAGAGTACCCAAATATTGTTCTAAGACCTTAGTAATATCCTAATGGTCATTTTAAATCAATTACCAAAGAAAACCAAGCTTGAAAACAAGTTAAAACACAAAATGTGCTTTAAGGAGTCTTAAAGCACGTTTTTGAAAAATTGTCTTGTAAATGAGTTTTGAATGGCTAAATGTCCATCATTACTCTTTAATTAACATGTGTACTATATAGTATCACATTTGGAAGTCTATATCAATGGGAAATCAAAAATTTCACAACAATGTGCCTTGTTTTGGTGAATAGTGAATTAATTAAGCTAGTTTATAACATAAGTCTATATAAGTGAGACATTTGGTCAACAAAGACTTAATTACCCTCATTATAAAAGGGGGCCGGTTTCTTAGGAGGTGAGTCACCACCTTCATGAGTCATTAAGCAAATAAGAAAGCAAATGAGAGTTATAAAGTAAAATCACTATTCACCTTTTACATAAATATCACACTTTATTAGTTCTCTCTCCTCACTTCTTCATTCTCCTTTGTTTTCCCACGGTTTGAGCTGCTCTCTCCCTTCTCCATTCACGTAGAACTCAACCTCCATGAAAGCTCCATCCTTCCTTGGTCACATCTTACTCATTTTAGCTCCAAATCCAAAACAAAATACATACTCTTCTTAGTTAGCTCAAGCTCCTTCTTTCTATCTTTTCAAAACTTCAAGAGCTTCATTTTGGTGCCAAGTCAAACCACCATTAGAGGAGGAAATTCAAGTTTGGAGACTCCATTGGCATCTCCATTCTCTTAAGGTAAAGAAAGTGTAAGAAAATCTAGGTTTCCACCATTTTCTTCACATGTCCGAAAATTAGTGCTCATGGGACTCCATGTTTATGCCTTGTTCTAGCTTGTTTCTACTCTTCAAAGGAGAGAGGAGGTCCTTCTTGCTTCATATCCAAGTTTGTCTTGAGAAACCAAGGTAAAACAATCACATTAATACCTTAAAGCATATTTTTAACCTAGGGTTTGTTCCTTAGGGTTAATGTGTTATCTAGTACTCATTGGAGTCAGTGTATATTGGTTAGAACATTGGCAAGGAGATACACATTGGTGACCGAGATTGAACAAAGAAAAACCTAAGGAAGAAAGCTTTTTAAGCTTGTAAAAGAACAAGGTAAATTACTTACCTTAAGATGTCTTGTTGTTTAAGGGAATGGGATTTAGGTATATGATGAGTTTAGTGTAGAGTTTATATTGGGAAGGTGTTATAAAACCTAGAAGAAACAATGACTATACTTGTGAACTTTGACTAAAGAGCAAATGAGAAGAAGAGATAGTTAAAACAATGTGGAAATGAATTACAAGAAGCATTTTATTTCAATGGGAGCCTTGTTGAGTGTATTCGCAGGTTGAAGGCAAATATATGTGGAAATTCAGTGGTTAAGATTATTGTCATTTAAGGGCCTAAGTGCCAAGCATTTTGAGTTTAAGTAATATATGATGATGTGGTGAAGTTTTAGTGTAGATTGTGTGTTAAGGTGTTGTGATGAGAATTTGTGTGGTATTGGTTGTGTGATGGAGAGAAACCATGTGTTAGGAGGTACTATATACTAGAGAACCCATGGCAAAATTTAAAGGAGAGCTTAAGTGTTTAAGATATTCTAAGGGAATTTAATGACTAGGAAGTACTAGGATGTTCTATAGGTTGTCTTGATGAAAAAGGGTGAAGTTAAGGTGTTCTAATGACTTATAATGACTTAGGTATCACCATGGAGGATTTAGGAATCAAGAGAATGTATTTGAGTATTTAGGACTTAGGCAAATGTTGGTAAACAACTAGGAAGGAAGTTTAAGTTGTGAAGGAACATTAAGTAAATGCTTAAGAGAGTTTTAGATAGTGAAAGATGCTTGGGAGATGATGTTATAGTGGTGAGGAAAACATTTGGCATAGTGGTTACATTAGGTATGAACCACCACCTAGAAACCTAGAGGAAAGCATTAAGTGTTAGCATTATCACAAGGAAAAATGTATAATGATTAAGGTGGATCTTGGTGAATGATCTAATGTGTTTGGAGGATGGTTTAAGAGTCTAAATGATGTTAGAACACATTGGGAGGCTTGAGTAAAGGTTTAGTGAAGATTTGGCAAAGTTTGGGCATGTTTTAGTGGCGTCCGACCCAGGGGTCCGACCCAAGTTTGGGTCGGATGGCCTCTGTTTAACGTCAGGGAAAGGTTCTGGAATGGTCCGACCCAGAGGTCTTGGGTCGGACATGGGTCGCACGGGTGATTTTTAAAGGGCAAATAAGTTTCTGGAATGGTCCGACCCAGAAGGTTGGGTCGGACGTGGGTCGGACATGAGAGGTTTTAGAAGACGGAAAGTTTTTGGAATGGTCCGACCCAGTTGGTTGGGTCGGACATGGGTCGGACATGTAGGGTTTTCCAAACCCGAAAGTTACTGGAATGGTCCGACCTAGAGGGTGGGGTCGGACGGTGGGTCGGACGGCCCTTAACACTTAAAAAAAAAGAAATTTTGAATTCTAAGAATGGTAATAGGTAATAAGGTATACCTTTGGTAGGGTGGTAATGATTGGGACCCTAAGAACTTAAGTAACTAAGTTAAGTTAAGTGTGAGTTTTAATGTTTAAAGTTAAGATTGTAAGCTAAGTGGCAAAGGCTTAAGAGGGTATTAAATGGGAATCCTTAGAGACTAAGTGAGTTAAGTAAGGTGCAAATAACTAATGACCTAAAAATGAATGAATGATTTAGGTTTGTGAATTGGGACCCCGAAGAAGGATAATCAAACAACCAACGACGATGAACGGTACAATCCTTCTTGTGACCTGCTTGCTAACGAGGTGTCCCTCGGCTTGTGTGCTATCTGTTTATGTGCTATGACTAAAACAAGATAAAGCATGCAACTGGTTATATTTATTCTCGTTGTGTTGTGTTATCTTTACACTAACCCGCGAGACTTGAGATGGTTACTAACCAAGTTTAGTACTTACTGAGTTAAGAATACGAGTTGAGTTTGGTGGTTGTTGGTTAATGCCTGTTAAGGCTTAGCTAGCACATGATGATTAAGATTTATACTAACTGGAACTTGAGTGAGGAAACCCGAGACTGATCTCCGGTCATGCATGCTAAGGAAAAAGGGGGACGGTATCTGAATCAGATCCGCCCTCCGCTTAAGGACTTGTCTTCGGACTTGTAGCCTAGGGCCGGTTGCCGGCTCAGCTACGCTGGACTCCCGTCCAGAGTAGGTGGCATTAAGATGGTGCGGTGGGATCACCTAAATCCCAGGTTCGAATTAAGCTACAACCAATCCCTTCCAGGAAAGGTTTGTATACTGAGATTAAGATTAAGATTAAGATTAAGGTAAGGTAAGGAACTGAGATTAAGGAAATGAGGACTAAGGAGGGGGTTACTAACCCACTTGATAAGGGAACGCTTGAGTCGTTCATTGTTTGTGAACTATGTATGTTCATCTGTGGTTATTGTTATTGCACTTCATATTATGCTTGTGTATGTAATCAATTTCCATGCTATCGACAATTAGTTGTCGTAGCCCCGTTAGCTTGGGGGCCATGAGAGGGTGTACCAGCATTCGTGCTGACCCCCTCGGGGGCTATTTTTACACTTGCAGGTAAGAGACCCATGAGGACGCACTACGAGAGTAGGAGCGGTTAGACTTAAGGTGGGACATTTATTTTGAGTTCGGGTTGCGCCTGTGCACCTGACTGTTTATATTAAACTGATGTAAGTTTGGGATTATGTTTAAGATACTTGTACTTGGTTGGTTGTGGCATTATGGATGGTGATGTTTTGAGTTGGATAAGTATTTTGGTTAAGTATTGTAAATGTTAAAGCCGGTATATTCTAACGATCAGACCGTGGCAAGGTCTAGGTGCTTATTATCTCCGCTGCGACATATTCGTTTAAGTGTTCAGTTTTATGATAACCACGATTGGCTTTGGATGGGGTGTTACACTCATTCATTCATTTCATGAATTATACAAACTAATTGTTCAAGATGTTACAACGAGAACAAAATAGTTCAAACACATTTATGTGCAATATAAGTCCGATTCGTGCATTTATCTTGTTGGTGATCACATAAGCACACAAATCGGGGTAACTAGGTTAGGATACAGGGCATGAAGAGATCATACCTTTCACCGTTGATTTACTCTAGCGGGCGTTCCCTTATTCCTTTTGTTCACATTTGTTTCTCGAACCTTACTCTCGAATCAATGACTACATGCCAAACGATTCTATTAATACTAAGCTTTACAATACATACATAATTATTGCGCCAGTACTTACCTCGTTATCCTGTTGTTTCGGTTCAACTTAATGTTCTTATACTTACAATTCCCTTAATTCGTTTCCTTACTCGTCTACTGATTTTCTTACCATTACTACTTCATTAATGGTGTATTACAACTTACATATGCTTATATGTGTATAGGCATATATATACATATCTATGATTACTATAATCATATAGTAAAACATTTTTTTTGTCTCGACCGAACTTGCAAATCCGGTCGCAAGTCCGGTCCGTTCCAGTAGCTCTCATTACGGGAGAATTTTCTGGTCCGACCGAACTTGCATGTCCGGTCGCAAGTCCGGTCTATTCCAGGAGGTTTCAGACGGGAAAATTTTCTGGTCCGACCGAACTTGCAAGTCCGGTCGCAAGTCCGGTACATTCCAGAAGGTTCCCGTCTTTGTGATTCTGGGCTTGACCGACCTTGCAAGTCCGGTCGCAAGTCCGGTCCATCCCAGTACTTCAGTTTTAAAATCTGTTTTCAGTTCTATACTTTGCCCATTGTTTCCCCAATCTTTCTACATGTAATCCCACATGTTTTAACACTACTTAGGCCCTCAAAATTGCCTTAGCTCATCCTCCAACCTCATTACTCATTCTTAAATCCCCTTACACAATTCCCTCATTTCTTTTCAACACTTACAACAGTTTTTCATTTCTCCAATGCTACAGATTTTTGTTCTAACCTTTACCATTCAATACTCCCTCAACCATTGTTACTCCTAGCATCCAAAATGCATTGCTTTATATCCTAGTTCTTCTCATTACCTAAGTCCCTTTTCAATTTGCTTCCAAGGTATTAAACACTCACCTTAAGTCCTCCAAATACACTTAATTCCTCCTAGTTTCTCCAATGCATCCTTGCACTCTTTGCTACAGACTCTGCATCCTTATATCCTCATACTACACTACCATTCCATGGTTACTAAATATCTCTACTAACTCCAATACACACCTTGGTTCTCCCACTCACCAAGTTATTCTTAAATACATAATCCCTACCAAAATTTTGCCATAGTTTACCTACTTTCCTTACTTATCCACATACACACTTTTCATCAAATTCATTCCTAGTCTAGCCACACCCATACAAGGGTCCTACCAGCACATAAAGCTATATAGATTCATCTCAATACATCAATACCAATACTCCAATACTTCCATCAAACAACAATACCAATACAAATACTCAATACTTGGCTCCAAGGCCTACAATCCAAATACAAACTCACAATTACTCAACTTCCACAACTACAATCTTAATACAATGTTTTGGGTTCTTTAAATTGGTTTACCCATTCCCATTACTCTAATGAATTTAAAATAGAGCATTAAAAAGGAGCTCTTACCTTGAGCTTATTTTTCCTTCATTTCTTTTCCCATTCTCTTCTCTCTCTCTTCCTTGCACCAAAATCGGTCATATGGGGGAATGGAGTTGCCAAACTCCATTCCCATCACCCAATATACACAAAATAAGTGTAATTAAAATACTAACCCTTAAATTATCACTCATTCATTGAAGTGTTAAAAATACAAATTCTAGGGTTTACCTTTGGAGTGTTTTAGGAGGGTTTTAGCCCTTGGTTCAAGAAGGTGAATCCACCACCATTGCAAGTTTGATATTATGCTCAAAAAAGAGAGAGAAAATGGAGTGTTACAAGGAGGTAGAAATCGGTTACAAGCAAGGATGGAGAAATATGAGTTCTTTCATGGAGATTTTTACCTTAATGGAGAGAGAAGACTCCAAGCTTCACATTGGTACCATTTTCTCTTTGAATGGGGAAAACCCATGGAGATGAACTTCCTCATTTTTGGATTTTGAAAAGAAGGGAGTGTAGAGAATGATGAGGGGATTACAAATATGTAATTATTTTGTGATTGGAGCTCAAATGAAGGTAGAGCATGGAGAGAAAGAGGGCTGCCATTGTTGTTGGTGGAGCTTCAAAATCGCCAGCCCCATAGAGGGGAAAAGAGAGAAATCGATGGAGAAGGAAGGAGGGAGGGAGAGAGAATAGAGAAAGGTGAGGTGAGAGGAAGAGGGAGTACCTTTTTACTTTTTGCTTTTGTCTCTTAATTAACTAGCTAGTATGTGAGTGTGTGTGAGGGCTTTTAACTTATTAAAACCGGCTCCCTACTGTTATACTAGCTGGAGCATTTTTCGTCTTTTTACAGAAAACGCTCGTTATTTTACCCGGTTTTGGTACTATTCACTAACCGGGCCCGTTTTCCGGAATTTTCTCGTCTAACTATTTTTATTGACTATTAAGCTTCCGTAAATGCTTAATAATTGTTATTTAATTATTTATAATTTTTACGGGTCCGTTTGACCACTTAAAGTCACGTTTTCGGGTTTTCTCGAAAAACGTGCTCTATAGCTCTCTTAGCGTTTTAATTCATTATTTGGATCCGCTTTCTTCGGGAGTTGTTCCCATATACTATTTAGGTCTTATTAAACCTTTAGAATCCATATAATATGCTAACCGAGGTCTCATACCTCCTATGGTTATTTAACGCTTATTTAGCGTTTTTTGCTTTTTAAGCGTTTCTTTACTTCTTTTGATTTTATTTTTCCTTACCAATACTACTTGGGCATTATTAGGTTCTTAAATACAGATTAGAGTAATCTTAATCACTATATTTAAGTTTGGGGTATTTCAATCTACCCCCCTTAAGAACTTTGTCCTCAAAGTTGCTCAAGGTCATAGGGTTACGATACTTGCTCGTTCATACTTGTCTATGTCAAACGTCGTACATTCTTCCTCCTTACAATTCCTAAATCCATTGCTCAAGATTTCTACTTTCCATACCTTACCAATGTACAATAATTACTCAAATCCACATTACTACCGGCCATCCAGTTCCTCATTACGAAATATAAACATACATACAGTGCAAAGCTATCCCCAAAGCAATGCAATACACATTACAATCCCGCAGACACTCAGGTCATCTAGACACAGGACTCCTCTATGTCCCGCTGCCCTTGGAATAATACAATATGATACACTACTACCTTCCCCGGTATACGCTTCTCACAAATCCTTCATCACCAGGCTAAGAAAATCCTTTCGCAACTACTACTTAGAATTTTCTAAAACACACAACTCCAAATTCCAATTTATATTCCTTGCTTCTATCCTAGGTGTGATTCTTGTGACCACTTGAGGGGAGCTTCAAGAATCATTCGACCCTGATTTGATCAGCATCAGTGTTGAACTATCTTTCCACCCCAATTTGTGTTCGGTTTCCCTTGATCTGATCAGGATCAAGTTCGACTTCCCACATCAGTTTCAAACAACCAGATAATTCAATTATTTCAATTTATATGTTTTTACTCTTCCTAGTGATAATTACCAATTCATACACTCCAAAGGATGGAATTCAGTCCATCAACCATTCTCAATCTACTTCCCAAATACTCTCCTCAGAATTCACTGCCTAAGTGTTCATTTCATCAATCTTCTCTACTTTCTTCCATTACTCCCTATTATCTCTACTATTCTAATTAGGGAATACAATACTTATGAAATTCAGCTGTCCTCAATTTACTTCCAATAACATACTTACGAATACACCACTCATGGGCTACATTCCTCTACTACTCATAGTCAATCCGTACTACTTCCTTAAGGATACAATACTTGTGGAGCTCCGTCCACTACTCATTCTCAATTGTCTCAAGACAATCACCTAGGGAACTCAATTTCCTCTAGGTTCTACATCGGTTTTATACCGACTCTTGCATCGTAGTGCCATGTCTAAGTTCAAATAGACATACACAACAGGAGTTATCATTTCCCAAAGAGTTTCTCTACACTTCTTTACAAATACTCTCACATTGGAGTTACAAGATGGTTATTTTCATCCTATGGTATTTGCATCTCTTGTGCCTAATTACCATGATTACGATGTGAATGAATACGTATGTTTATTTCACATAAGTACCAATCATTAATTCAATTCTCCTTTGTGCTATGCACATTATAGTTTACGTGGTTTATATGTGATACTTACATTAAGCGGTTTTCGCTCTACCCCCTTAAAAGGGATTACGCCCACGTAATCTACCATATGTTATTATTGAACATTGGTTTACTCGATTTGGGACATCTGAAGCGTTTAGCTTCACCACGATATGCTATACAATATGCTCTGGTCAAAGGGTCTTAACCATACCAATGGTTTAGTCTTTGCACCGAGGATTCCTATATGAGTTTATTTAACTCATAATTAATTCAGTTCTAGCCTATTAGGCTTCAAGGCATTAATAGCCATTTTTTCCTTCTTACTAGGTGTATTACATTTCCTAGCTAGGGCCCACTAGCTTCTGCTGCGCAACCCTGATAACTTGGGTTACTCACCCTTCATGTTATCCTTAATGTGCTATACATCACCTTTTATCCCTCTGTTGTGGAAATAAGGTTTACTAAATAAATGTGGTATTCTTTTACCGTGCTTGAACTCAATGAGTTTTGATTTATAACCAGCTCTCTGGCACTCCATTATACATACTGTTCGTACTCCCACGATTATTCGCTAAGTTCCTTCGACTTATTGTCGACGAGGTTGGGTCACTACTTAGTTGTAGTGTTTCCTCTGTTGTCAATAGCTTCCGAATTACACCAGTTCTTCTGGTTCAGTACAAGTGCTTTACTTGTATGACCTTGCATTGATATGTGTTGGTCCTCGTGACTTTCTTAAGTCTTCTTTCACCTTTTATTTCAATGGAACTCACATCTTGTGATTGTTAGTGTGTTCTACACTCTTCGTGCTTCTTGGCCTTAGGCCGCACGGTCTGTTGCTAAGCTTGCTTAACTGGCTTATGCCATGTTTATGGTGAAAAGAAAGATTTACTATGGTTTACATTCTCCATGTTCCTAGCCATCCCATTAGATCATTAGCTGCACAAGTGCAATACCAAAACACTCAGTCATACAGAGTGCAGAGGCATAAACGCTTGACCGTAAGTCACTTATGTGATAGAAAGGAATATTTCTGTCTGTCTTCTCATACTTATACTCCGTGTCATTATCTTACTACTTCCTCATAGCGGTCGCTTGTTGCGCACCGTATTCTTACTCATTATACAATATCGTTCTTACTAATTGTGTTACTGTGGTAGCTCGTCTTTACTCATTACCATTGTCGTTGGCACCATTTCCTTATGGTGTAATTACACTAGGAGGTTCCTAGTTCATATGTATGATGATTGTCATAGCATACCGCAATGGTATTATTTTCCCCATGTGGAGATGTTTCATTCCAGTTTAGGTTTCATGTGTAGGTTGGCTTTCCTCACATTATTCCCATCATTTATGATACCATTTACCCATTATCTTGGTTGACCAAGGATAAAGTAATTTATCGGGTTACAAGCTGTAACAGCCCAGTCTTAACCCACATGTGTGATATTGTCCGCTTTGGACCGCAGTCCGCACGGTGTTGTTCTCGAGGTACCATCCCCAAAACGCGTCTCACACAAGGGAAGAGTATCCCCACACCTATAAGGCGTGGTTCATGCTCTCTCCCGATTGATGTGGGAGGTGACCCCTACCGTGGGTATCACACAGGCCCCCTTGGGCGTTGGTCATTTATGGTGTCCAATGTGCATTCGCATTGATTATTTTTGGCATTACTGTCTTCCAGTGCTGAGCATTAGTTATAGGCTCTGGTTGTGCCGTTTCACTTGTATGCATATCACCGGGACATCCCAAGAAACTTCAGGGGTTTTCTGGTCCCGTTCTCTAATTGAAGAGTATTTTATCACTGATAGGTGAAAATTCTTGTTGAGGGGTTTGTCGCCACTCATACATCTCATAGCAAGGTTACTATGTTAGTACCTGCTTACGTACTGCATATGGAGTGTACTTACTCCTTTAAGTTGCGATGGTTAGGAATGTCTTTTCCTTGTTTCATCGCCTCTTGGCAGTATCTATATGCGTAGGCTCTATTGTTATAGTAGATGGAAGCCTCTTCTAAGGGTTCACATCTCCACCACCTTGGTGATCTTCGATTAACGAGGGGTACTTTTCCTCGAGTTCCTGTAGTGTCCATACGTGGACTAGGCCAATGTTGGCATTATCACGATTCTTATGCCTCTACGCTACCATTGCTACAGAAGGCATGAAGGTAATTAAGGCTTGTCAACTGTATACTAGACTGATGCTCTAGTGACAGTGACGTTGAGTTGGCCATTACTCCAAGCCACTTAGGATGTTGGGCTTGCATTGATGGTCTAGTTGTTGATTTCTTTGTCGTACGAGACCATATCTCCTGCAAGTTTCGTTACCAAATGGTGTGGGTTATGCAACCGTTAGGGTTTACATAACATAGTTGGCTGGTGGCTTTTAAGCCTTACTGCTGCAAGCTATGCTCTTCGCAAGCTGCTTATACATGTTTCCACTCCATGTATACCCCATAGGTTGGAGGTATTACTGGCTCCATGGAAAGTCGTGGCATCACGCTTCCGTTCATAGGAGACCCTATAGGCAATCGGGTGTTAATTCGAGCCTTCTGGTAATTTAGGGTGTTTCCTGTTAAGTGAAATCCCTTCGGTGTCCTAACCGAATGTTCGTTCTAGCTCATGTGCTCTTGTCATGATGTTTGTTCAACTGTTGTTAATCCAGACACCCTTCAAGGATCGCTCCTGGGTGTTGTTGGTCACGCCGTTACATCCGGCTAATGTTTTTGATATGTTGTATCCACTGTACCGTCTTGTGGTATCGTACTTGAGTTGTCCCTTTTAGGGTTATAACGTCTCCCGTCGTAGGGTAGACCGTTTATACTTGCTCCAAGTGCTTGAGACTAGGTTTAAAATCCTCTCCAATGGTGGATTATACTTCATAGTAATCTCGTGATCGCTCTCGGGAACTCTGTCCCGTTGTAGAGCATTGTTGTATCCACATTAGGCATTTGCCTCACTGTGTTCAGGCTGGGTATATTTTCCAGCTGTCATGTATTTGTTTGAAGTCCCTGAGACATGTCCAATGTCTATACCTACTAGCTTGTGCTCCTTGCGCCTCCTAGTTCTTATTCCTTATCTCAGATGGATTTTCTGAGTTCTTTATACTTACTTCTTAGTTGAGTTCCAGTTGTTCTGGTTTAAACTTACTCATGGTCCGTAGAACGGAGTTGACTACTTCCTGTGTGTCGTACACTACATGTATACATACGTGGGGTATCCTGTTGATACGTTACCACTTACCCGACTACTTGTCAGGCCCACAAGCTCCTTCGGAGTGCGGTCGTCCCACATCCCGTAATTGGGTACACCCGTAGTGTTCGTCACACGCCTAGGTGAAGTATTCTGTCGTCAACTCCTCTTGTATCATGGTATGATACTCACCGTAATTCTGTTGGTTTGGTTTTAGAATCCAAGGTTTAAAAGAAAGGTTTGTGGTTTTGAAAAAAAGATTTGGTTTTAAAATCATGGTACGGTGTTAAAAGAAGTTATTCATGGTATGGCCATGTCCGAAATCTTGACCAAGTCCAGCTTCCCGCTGACTGGTGTGTTCTAATGTAGTGGTTAGGCCGTCAAGCCTTTCCATGGTTTCATTCCTCCAGTTTTAGGATGTTTATTCCTGTAGTCGCTTAATCGCTGTCACGGTACATTACTATGTACCTGTGGTATGTTAAAAGTCCTCCTGAATGCTCCCGTTATTACTGCACTTGCCGTGGCAAGTGCGTGGTACTGGTGGTTTTTGGGTAAACCGATATTGGTCACGGTATGGTTTTCACTGGTATTTGATAGTCTTGTTAACTATTCCTTTAATCTTATTGATCATTTACTTCGGTTAGTTAGTCTCCTGAGTGACTTCTCAGTAAATTTGACGTGGTTGTCGTTGATCAGGGTACCTCTCCAATCCTTGGAGGTTCCCCTTTTGATTTGGTTGTGTCCTTCCTTGTTGTTTGTTCCCACACGTTTGTTGTGGTTACTCAGCTTGAGTTGGTTTAGGCACTACGGTTGTAGTTGCATTAGATTATACCTTGTGAATGTTCTTGTAGCTGTCTGAGCTATGTTGACCAGGTTTGTAACCTTTTTGGCGTTGTAGTTTTGGAGTCAATCACTCCCGACTATGTCCTTAGCCAGCTAGCATACCGTTGGTGGTGTTGCTTGGCTATTACTGTTGTCCCGCAGACTTGTGTCTCGGGTTCCATTACTGCTCCTTTTCCATTTCTTTGCACGGTTAGTGCTTCTTTTCCTGCGGCTGGTTGTTTAGTTAGGTTCTGCGACTGCTAAGCATGTCGCCCCATGTTGTTGTAAGTTGTAGCCTCCTTGTGGTTGGAGTGCTTATTCCACTACTATTAAGTGCGGGTGTTGTTGTTCAACCGGGATCCATCTCCGGGTCTTCCATTTCTTGGAATCTACTATGTGTCAGGTTCTTTCCTCTTGTAGGAATATCTCATTACTACCAGATCGGGTTTTCCCGAGTATGAGAGGGCTTTTCCTCTCTCTGGCGCCCTTTCACAAGTTATACAATGGGGATGCGGTGGGCGGGACTAGTGTTGTAGGTATCCGGTACTCACCGGGAGTTCCTAACTAGCATATCTCTAATGCTATCACTCAACCCTTAGCCCTAAGCTTCTAAATCCTAACTCGGTACTTCCTAGACCCGGTGTTTCCAGTCATCAGAGTGATACTTCGCTCTGATACCTCTTCTGCGTGAATCTGGAAGTATGAGGATGTTAGACGGTAATGACAGTATTAACGGTAGGGGTGTTACAATGCCGTTAGTCACCCACGTGACTAACAAAGCTACTACTATTACATACAGCATCGGTCTGATGGACCGGAATCCCGAGTACTACTCATATACAATACCTACTCCGTTTACTAAACATGTACTACTATGCTCCATTCAACACATTACTCCATTACAATACCATACGTTACAATGTACATAACCGAGTTACTAAGTTCCAATTACAAATACAATACTCCTTCTAAGTTCATATATACTCATCAAGAGTCTACAACTACCCATTCCTCACAACTACATACAAGGCTCCAAGCCCTTTACGATTCTCTACTAACTACAGTTCATCCTAGCTATCCAAGTGAAGTCGCCGGTCTCTTACCGTGATCATGTCTGCTTCCGGTACATGCACACTAAAAATGTTCCCCCTAGGGGGTCAGCTTACGCTGAATATGATGACCGCATACCCCGCGTACTAGCGAGGGTACGCCGACCATTTGGTCGAATACATGCAATTCATTTTACCATACATACATACATGCATGCTTTCATTCAAGATACTACAATACTACACAAGGTATACACACATACGCGCAGTACAATACATGCTTGGGAGACAATACAAATCAACCAACACTTACTTACCATCTTCCAGAATACACCTACACAATACATACTCAATACGCAATACGGAGATACACTTCTCCAAATCACACATAAGGCTTGTTAGCTTCTTTACACACCCGGGTTAATCGGGTGTTCAATACTGATTTACTCAAGGTCAATGACTTACAATAGCCAAGACCGATACACATACAATACTTACTTCTTACTTACTTTACTCCAGTTAAGTTGGTATGACCTCCGGGCAGGGATTACTACATCCCACCACCGGGCTTTAAGGTGGCCCACTAATCTAGGATGCTACCCATTCAAGGGATTTGGTCCATGGAAAAGATTACAGCCAGGATTCGGATCCAACCTCTTGTGTTTCCTTATCCTCACGCGTGGCCGAAACTATATCGGACTTCTACTCATTCCATTTTACTCATTACTCAAGTTAGGAGTTAGAATGTTAGGAATTAGTAGAAGTCAATACTCCTTTTCCATACATCAATACAATACACAAATACTCATCATGTACACATACACTTCATTCTCATTCATTCATTTCATGAATTATACAAACTAATTGTTCAAGATGATACAACGAGAACAAAATAGTTCAAACACATTTATGTGCAATATAAGTCCGATTCGTGCATTTATCTTGTTGGTGATCACATAAGCACACAAATCGGGGTAACCAGGTTAGGATACAGGGCATGAAGAGATCATACCTTTCACCGTTGATTTACTCTAGCGGGCGTTCCCTTATTCCTTTGGTTCACATTTGTTTCTCGAACCTTACTCTCGAATCAATGACTACATGCCAAACGATTCTATTAATACTAAGCTTTACAATACATACATAATTACTATGCCCATACTTACCCCGTTATCCCGTTGTTTCGGTTCAACTTAATGTTCTTATACTTATAATTCCCTTAATTTGTTTCCTTACTCGTCTACTTATTTTCTTACCATTACTACTTCATTAATGGTGTATTACAACTTACATATGCTTATATGTGTATAGGCATATATATATACATACCTATGATTACTATAATCATATAGTAAAACATTTTTTTTTCGTCTCGACCGAACTTGCAAATCCGGTCGCAAGTCCAGTCCGTTCCAGTAGCTCTCATTACGGGAGAATTTTCTGGTCCGACCGAACTTGCATGTCCGGTCGCAAGTCCGGTCTATTTCAGGAGGTTTCAGACGGGAAAATTTTCTGGTCCGACTGAACTTGCAAGTCCGGTCGCAAGTCCGGTCCATTCCAGAAGGTTCCCGTCTTTGTGATTCTGGGCTCGACCGACCTTGCAAGTCCGGTCGCAAGTCCGGTCCGGCCCAATACTTCAGTTTTAAAATCTGTTTTCAGTTCTATACTTTGCCCATTGTTTCCCCAATCTTTCTACATGTAATCCCACATGTTTTAACACTACTTAGGCCCTCAAAATTGCCTTAGCTCATCCTCCAACCTCATTACTAATTCTTAAATCCCCTTTCACAATTCCCTCATTTCTTTTCAACACTTACAACAGTTTTTCATTTCTCCAATGCTACAGATTTTTGTTCTAACCTTTACCATTCAATACTCCCTCAACCATTGTTACTCCTAGAATCCAAAATGCATTGTTTTATATCCTAGTTCTTCTCATTACCTAAGTCCCTTTTCAATTTGCTTCCAAGGTATTAAACACTCACCTTAAGTCCTCCAAATACACTTAATTCCTCCTAGTTTCTCCAATGCATCCTTGCACTCTTTGCTACAGACTCTGCATCCTTATATCCTCATACTATACTACCATTACATGGTTACTAAATATCTCTACTAACTCCAATACACACCTTGGTTCTCCCACTCACCAAGTTATTCTTAAATACATAATCCCTACCAAAATTTTGCCATAGTTTACCTACTTTCCTTACTTATCCACATACACACTTTTCATCAAATTCATTCCTAGTCTATCCACACCCATACAAGGGTCCTACCAGCACATAAAGCTATATAGATTCATCTCAATACATCAATACCAATACTCCAATACTTCCATCAAACAACAATACCAACACAAATACTCAATACTTGGCTCCAAGGCCTACAATCCAAATACAAACTCACAATTACTCAACTTCCACAACTACAATCTTAATACAATGTTTTGGGTTCTTTAAATTGGTTTACCCATTCCCATTACTCTAATGAATTTAAAATAGAGCATTAAGAAGGAGCTCTTACCTTGAGCTTATTTTTCCTTCATTTCTTTTCTCATTCTCTTCTTTCTTTCTTCCTTGCACCAAAATCGGTCATATGGGGGAATGGAGTTGCCAAACTCCATTCCCATCACCCAATATACACAAAATAAGTGCAATTAAAATACTAACCCTTAAATTATCACTCATTCATTGAAGTGTTAAAAATACAAATTCTAGGGTTTACCTTTGGAGTGTTTTAGGAGGGGTTTTAGCCCTTGGTTCAAGGAGGTGAATCCACCACCATTGCAAGGTTGATATTATGCTCAAAAGAGAGAGATAAAATGGAGTGTTACAAGGAGGTAGAAATCGGTTACAAGCAAGGATGGAGAAATATGAGTTCTTTCATGGAGATTTTTACCTTAATGGAGAGAGAAGACTCCAAGCTTCACATTGGTACCATTTTCTCTTTGAATGGGGAAAACCCATGGAGATTAACTTCCTCATTTTTGGATTTTGAAAAGAGGGAAGTGTAGAGAATGATGAGGGGATTACAAATATGTAATTATTTTTGTGATTGGAGCTCAAATGAAGGTAGAGCATGGAGAGAAAGAGGGCTGCCATTGTTGTTGGTGGAGCTTCAAAATCACCAGCCCCACAGAGAGGAAAAGAGAGAAATCGATGGAGAAGGAAGGAGGGAGGGAGAGAGAATAGAGAAAGGTGAGGTGAGAGGAAGAGGGAGTACCTTTTTACTTTTTGCTTTTGTCTCTTAATTAACTAGCTAGTATGTGAGTGTGTGTGAGGGCTTTTAACCTATTAAAACCGGCCCCCTACTGTTATACTAGCTGGAGCGTTTTTCGTCTTTTTACAGAAAACGCTCGTTATTTTACCCGGTTTTGGTACTATTCACTAACCGGGCCCGTTTTTCGGAATTTTCTCGTCTAACTATTTTTATTGAATATTAAGCTTCCGTAAATGCTTAATAATTGTTATTTAATTATTTATAATTTTTACGGGTCTGTTTGACCACTTAAAGTCACGTTTTTGGGTTTTCTCGAAAAACGTGCTCTAAAGCTCTCTTAGCGTTTTAATTCATTATTTGGATCCGTTTTCTTCGGGAGTTGTTCCCATATACTATTTAGGTCTTATTAAACCTTTAGAATCCATATAATACGCTAACCGAGGTCTCATACCTCCTATGGTTATTTAACACTTATTTAGCGTTTTTCGCTTTTTAAGCGTTTCTTTACTTCTTTTGGATTTATTTTTCCTTACCAATACTACTTGGGCATTATTAGGCTCTTAAATACAGATTAGAGTAATCTTAATCACTATATTTAAGTTTGGGGTATTTCAATGCCGTGCATTTGGTATTCGGCAAGATATCCGACTCTTTCATGTTGGTTGGTTAAGTTCGAGTTTTGAAGTTCATTGCGTGATCATATTGATTCTTGGTTGATGTAATCGCAAATCTAGGACAAATTATTACTTAGTTAGGATTATTAGTTAGTTTTAGGAAATGTTTCACATTCCCCCCTTTTTTATTATAGAATAGGTAATTACCGGGATTAGGACTAGTTTTGAAATACCCCAAACCTAGATATGGTGTTTAGATGATAAATTAAGATATAAGAGGGCCAAATAATGCCTTAGAAACATTAGGAAACAATTTAAACCAAAGGAAACACAAGGAAACACCATAAGAGCAATTTAAGCAAAAATGTGCTCTAAGCTTGGAGTAACTTGGGTTAGCACCCAAACATCATTCTTAGACCTTAGTAACATCCTAATGGTCATATTAAATCAATTACCAAAGAAAACCAAGCCCAAAAACAAGTTAAAACACAAATTGTGCTTTAAGGACTCTTAAAGCACATTTTTGAAAAATTGCCTTAGAAAGGGGTTTTAAGTGGCTAAATGCCCATGATTACTCCCTAATAAACTTGTGTACTACTTAGTATCACATTGGGAAGTCTAAATCAATGGGAAATAAAAAAATTTCATAAATATGTGCACTAATTTGTGAATAGTAACCAAATAGTGCTAGTTTAGCATTAAGTCAATATAAGCTAATTAATTGGTCAACCAAGACCATAAATATCTTGATTATAAAGGGGGTGGCCGGTTTTTAGGTGGTGAGTCACCATAGGAGGCAGCCAACATAAGAAAATAAGAGGGAAATTAAATAAGTTACTATTTGCTTTTTAAAAAGGAAATCTTACCTTTTAAGCCATCTCTCTCCTCCTTTCTCCATTTCTTCTTCTTCCCACCGATGCCATCTGCTCCTCTCTTCTTCCTTCACGTAAAGAGCAGCCTCCATGCTAGCTTCATCTTCCTTTGACCATAACTTACTCATTTTAGCTCCAAAATAAAAACCAAGCACATATATCTCTTAGTTAGCTCAAGCTCTTTCTTTCTATCTTTCCAAAACTTCAAAAGCTTCATTTTGGTGCCAAGGGAACTGCCATTGAAGGGGGAAAATAAGCTTGGAGGGTGCATTAACTTCTCCATTCTCTTAAGGTAAAGAATATGCAAGAAAAATCAAGTTCCCATCACTTCTTCACATGTCCGAAAATTATCACTCATGAGGCTTCATTTTTATGCCTTGTTCTAGCTTGTTTTCTATTCTCCAAGGGCTAGAGGAGGTCCTTCTTGATTCATATCCAAGCCTACCTTAAGACTTCAAGGTAAAATCTTCATTTTAATACCTTAAAACACATTTTTAACCTAGGGTTTGCTCCTTAAGGTTAGTGTATTATTTAGCACTCATTGGAGTCATTGGATATTGATTAGAACATTGGTAAGGAGAAATAAGTTGGTGACCGAGATTGTTCAAGGAAAACCTAAGGAAGAAAGTTTGTGAAACTTGTAAAAGAACAAGGTAAATTGCTTACCTTAAGGTGTTTTATTGTTTAAGGGAATGGATTTAGACATATGAAAGCTTAGCTTAGAGTTTACATTAGTAGGGCATAAAATCTAGGAGAAACAATGATGATATTTGAGAACTTGTGATTAAAGAGCAAATAGGAAATGAGTTAGTTAAACATTTAAAAGGTGAATTACAAGAGCATTTATATTTCAATGGGAGCCTTGTTGTGTGTATTTTCAGGTCAAAGGCTAATATATGTGGAAATTCAGTGGTTAAGCTTTATGTCATTTAAGGGCCTAAGTGTCAAGCATTTTAAGTTTAAGCACTATATTGTGATGTAGTGTAGTTTCGGTGTAATTTCAGTGTTGAGAGGTGTGGAAAGAATTTGGGTTTTCAAGGTTGTTAAATGGTAAAAACCAAGTGTTTGGATGTAGAAACATACTAAAGAAGCCGTGTCAAAATTTGGTGAGAAAACAAGGAGTTTATAGTGTGTAAATGAAGTTTGATGACCTAGAAGGTACTAGGAATGCTTAAGGCTTAAATTGGTAAAAGAAGGTGAACTAGAGTGTTCTTGAGTGTTTAAAAGACTTAGGAGTTTTCTTGAAGGAATTAGAGTTCAAATGAGTGAGTTTGATGCTCTAGGGTTATGATGGAAATGTGATTTAGTCTTGTGCAAGTTTTGGTAAATCAAGGAAGAATAATGCCTTGTGAGAATCTAAGTGTAAGCTTGAGGGAAATAGAAGGGTTTATGTAAGGAGGTGTTGTGGAGCAATAATGCTTAGGAGTGGTAGTAATGTTTGTGGGACAACGTTTTGGTTAGTTTGAGTTGTAGGTATGATATACCACTTAGAAAACCTAAGGAAAATATAACAAGTGTTAAAAGATTATGTGAGAAATTGGGTAACAAGTTTAGATGAGGAATTAGGCAAGCTTGAGATGTTATTTTGGTGTTAGACTATTCCTAAGATCATGTATGAACTTTGGGTAAAGCATGGATGAATAGGGCAAGTGCAATCACACTTAGAAAAATGCAAATGGGAAAAACCTGCAGCTGGTCCGGGACCTAGGTCCAGGGTAAAGTCCTGGACCATGCCTAAAATAGAGCTGAGAGTACATCATGCACCCTGGTCCGGGACTTAAGTCCTGTAAGAAGTCCCGGACCACCCCATAATTTGCCCCCGAGAGTTTTAGCTTGTATTGGTCCGGGACTTAGGTCCCATACAAAGTCCCGGACCACAACATAAAATCAGCCGAGAGATTTCACTAAGTGTTGGTCCGGGACTTAAGGTAAGGACCAAGTCCCGGACCACCTTAAAAATCATGTTTAAGCTTGGAAAATGTTAGGAAATGATGGGGATTGCTAGGTATTGATGTTATAAAGTTATTTAGGACATGTTTGGTGGGTGAAATGGCCACTAAATGGGTGAACAAATATAAGAGATAAAGAGAAAACATTGCACTTAAAAGTTTAAATTAAAAACCATAAGGACTTAGTGAATAACAATGGGTAAATATTGGTGTCTGAGAAGGTTAAGTAAGTTGTGTTAAGTTGAGCTAAATAATAACCTAAAACTGAATGAATGTTTAAGGACTTGTGAATTGGGGCTTGGAAGGAGATTAATCAAACAATTGTCGACGGTGAACGTTACAGTCTTTCTTGTGACCTGCTTGCTAACGAGGTGTCCCTCGGCTTGTGTGCTATCAGTTTATTTGCTATAACTAAGACAAGATAAGGCATGCAACCGGTTTTTATTGTTCTCGTTGTGTGTGTGTTTTCTTTACACTAACCCCCGAGACCTGGGACTAGCTACTAACTAAGCTTAGTGCCTATTGAGTTGAGGAGAGGAACTATATTTTGGTAACTGTTGGTTAATACCCGTTAAGGTTTAACTAACACATGGACTGTAAGATTTTCACTAACTGGAACTTAAGAGGAGTGAGGAATCCATAACTGACTCTGGTCATGCATGTTAAGGAAAGGGGGTCGGTATCTGAATCAGATCCGACTTCCGCTTAAGGAATTGTCTTCGGACTCGTCGCCTAGGGTCGAATGTTGGCTCAGCTACGTTGGATTTCCAGTCCAAGGTAGAAGGCATTAAGATGGTGCGGTAGGATCACCTAAATCCTAATTTTAAGTTAAGATGTTTATTCAACCAATGGAGTTAATAGCTCATTGGCTAGGGTTGCTTTTGACCCGACAAAATAAACATTGAGATAAGATACAACCAATTCTATCTAAAGGACGGTTTGTATTCTAAGACTGAGGTAAGGATCAAGAGAATGCTTTAAGCTGTTCGTTGTGTGTGAACTATGATTGTTCGTCTGTGGATTGTTGTTTTACTGCACTTCATACTTTGTTGTGTATCTAATCAATTTCCATGCTATCGACAATTAGTCGTCATAGCCCCGTTAGCTTGGGGGCCACGAGAAGGTCATACCAGCAATTTTGCTGACCCCCTCTGGGGGCTATTTTTATTTTGCAGGTAAGCGTCCCATGAAGAGTCACCTTGAGAGTAGGGGTAGTTAGACTTAGGTTGGGCTTTTATTTTGAGTACGGGTTGCGTCTGTGCACCCGTCTGTTGATATTAAGACTTACGGAAGTTATGTCGTTGCTTGAGATACTAGAAACTCGGTTGGTGGGTGTTTTGGTCAGTATGTATATTTTTGGATAAGCGTTGTAAACATTTAAAGTTCGGTATATTCTGTTGTTCAGACCATGGCAAGATTCTGGTGTTTTATTCCGCGACGTTTGTGATTATGTTGTTAAGTTTGCGATAACCACGATTGGCTTAGGACGGGGTGTTACAAGTTTTCTATAAGTCACTTGGGTTCGATACTCTCGGTCATAATTTGCTCACGCTGTACACTGACCGGGAATTGTTTACTACCCATATAGAGTTGTAGGTTTATTTCATGTTTATTATAATTCTTTATTCTTTTGTACATCCTTACCCCTACAAATATTCTGTTAGCAGCATACTTAGCGTTTCGCTGAGCCTATAACCATGTTCAGGATATTGATCGTGTTGAAGTCGGAGTGCGGGATCTTGAGTAGAGAGGGCTCTTGTTCTAATTATTGTACTCTAAAACTTTGGTTTGTATTATGTTATTATTGAGTATTCGGGATACAATAGTCGCTCACTTGTCTTGTATATTCGACTTTGGATAGTATTTTAGTGGTTGTAAATATCTCGTTCATCACTGCGGTTATAGTTTTAAGTATTGTATTTCGTTTCTGCTTCTTTACTCACATGGGTTAGTAATGGCATGTGACACCCGAGTGAGGATGCTTGTTATTTAATTACCGCTACGAGACGTTTTACTTATACCACGAGAGTGATTATTACGAGTTTAACGAGAGAGGTGTTACAGGTTTTCTTTGAATAGATATTTTCTCCCAGGAACAACGATTGGGAAGTTGCAACAAATAGCAATAACACTATAGAATTAACACTTCATGATCCTTTCCAAGTTATGCAAGATTACAATATTCTCACCACTATACAGAGAGATAAAAGCCAGACTGATAATACAACTTTCAGTCAAGAGAAAGATGAGGGTGATAATACTGACACCAATCAGTCTCAAGGCAATTAGATGCAGGAAAATTAAGAACAATTTAGTACCTCTAATACAACATAGCCGAATGTTAACATTCAAGAGGAGATTGAGACTCACCTCAATGAAACCAATGATATTAGTGTAATGTATGGTCAATCAGCAGAAACAAGAGAACAATCTGAAACTAACCTGCACCAAGAATTTTTCCCATTAGGAGATCCACAAGGCCTCACAAACAACCTCAATCCCTGAAGGACTATCAATGTGGCCATGTTACAATAGATATCTTTACCAATATCCTCAGTCAGAGACTGTAGAAAAAGGAAGTAAACAATAACTTCACTGGTGATTTAAAGTACAATAATGACATTATTTCTATTCCAAACAAAACTGTAATAAGTTGTACTCTAGGTGCAAATGTAAACAATTTTATGCAGGTCATCGACAAGTTAAGAGAACCAAAGAATTACAATGAAGCTTTGAATTCAAGCTCTGGAAGAAAACAAGACTTGGACCTTTACTACCTTGCCCCCGGGAAAGAAACCAATAGGTTGTGAATGGGTGTTTAAGACCAAGTTGAAAGCAGATGGAGGCCTTGAAAGATTTAAAGCACGATTGGTAGTGAAAGGATATTCCCAAAGATATGGGTTGGACCATGAGGAAAAATTTTCACCCGTAGTGAAACTAACAACAATTCGTGCTTTGATTGCAGCTACCACTAAGAAACATTGGATACTGGATCAAATGGATGTGAATAACACATTTCTTCACGGAGAGCTACTAGAAGAAGTGTACATGACAACAATAGAGGGACAATATACACCGCAAAAAAAAACCAGGTCTACAAGCTTAATAAATCGCTATATTGGCTCAGGCAAGCCTCTAGGCAATGGTACTCCAAGCTAGGTGACTTCTTATCCAATCTTGATTATGTTCAATCATTAAATGACTATTCATATTATGTTAAAAACATGGTAACCTGGTAACCTATCTTGTTTTATACGTAGATGACACATATATTGATTGTGGGTAATAACAAAAAGAAATGGATGCTTTGAAAAGAAAACTTCACGAGACTTTCAAAATAAAAGATTTTTGAAAACTCAGTTATTTTCTCAATATGGAGTTTATAGATACTAAATAAGGACTGATAATGACACTGAGAAAATACATTGCAGAAATGCTAGATGAGTAGAAATTATGGAACTGTCGAAGTGTAGTTTCTCCTTTGCAGATAAGAGTTAAACTGTACAAGGACACATGGAAGAAGTTGAAGATTTCAATTGAATACAGAAGATTGATTGGGAGGTTAAACTACCTCACCAATTCAAGGCCTGATCTGTCCACTTTTCCAAAACTTGAACTTAGACAAAGCAAATGAATATCACTTCTAGTGTTAGTAATGCACCATTAATATCACTAGAAAGAAGCTAAAGACTTGAGTGTCAGATCTTTTGTACTTGACAACGATGCACCTGATTTTGTTACACAGAGATTAAGAGTCAATGTAGAAATCAACAAGAAAAACTTCCTCGAGGTCTCAATTTTCGTTCCATGTGTGTATAAAGACATACACACACCTTATTTTGAATATGCAACAATAACAAGGATTGAAGCCAAATGGAATGAGAACACAAGTCATCCAAATGTATCTTAAATTAGGTACAAAATAGCAACATAAATAAAGTGACCTAGAGTTTGTTCATAAACACAAAACATTTAAAAATGACCAAAAAATATGGAAAATATAAGGTAAACACAACTTAAAAGTTACCAATTGGTATTGGTTTTTCTAACATGAGGATAATGCTCTTTATAACACTCAACAAACTTCTAAGAAAATACCAATCAGGTGGTGCACAAGTAGTCTAGAAATGTAGAAACATTTTAATATCTCTTTTTCTTTTTTATTCTAGTATCTTTCTAAAATCTTCATTACTTTTGCATAAACCGCTTTTCTTCACAATGAATAAGCCTCACCAACGAACCCAACATCCTTGAAAAAGTTGACAATAGCCTCCACATTCGTATTAATTATCATCTACAAAGCAAGTGTTGTATTTTTGGAAAGATGTTGATTAACACCTCATAAGGCACACTCTCGCTCGGTAACAATCACTAAGAAATGTGAGATACAACACTTGACATGTGGAAGATTCAAGCTTAGATCCACATACTTTCTTCTTCACAATGCATATGCAATGTTGAATTTCTTTCCAGCAGATTCATTCCAACTAGCTCACTAGAGGCATCTTATAACCTTTCGTTTTAATATGTTTATAATAAGATGACTATGGGTAAGTGAAAAAGTTTGATATAAAATTATGCACAACATAATATATCCCAACTTTGTACGATCATGTGTAACATCCTCATAAATGTAACATAAGTATTTAACCTTGTGTGTGTATTTGTGATCAGTTTTTAACAAAATAAATAAAAAAGGAGAATAACCAAAGTACTTTGATCATGTTCAAGCCAAACTTGATAACCTTTTGCAGTGAAATCATCAACAAGACATTGAATTGCATTAACCTTCTTACTTTTCAGTCATTTAAAGGTGAAATTGTATATTCACCGTTGTCAGTTGTGGTTTGAGGGTTATGTATCTTCAATCATTCAGTATTTCACAGTAACACAAGACTTTTGTTCATTGTACGAATTAAAGTCTCCTCATAAAAACAAAGCATGGTCTAACTTATGCTCTTGTGAATACTTCCCAACCGATGGTCATATCGCTTAACGTAAAATTTCCAGCAACTTCATGCTTGCGTTTAGTCCCTTCATCATCTATACGTGATAGGATGTTCAACACCATACAACCACTTCATCAACTCTCAAGACTTGAAAATTAAACCGTTTTATTATTTTCAAACAAATAACCAGTGTTATTGTTGTTAGCAACAATTATGTGATCTTCTAATGCTCCTGTTTTCATCATGAAAATCTTTATATTTTCCTTAAAGATAGAATGATATAGAAGTAATTATTTAAGATTTTTTTTTAAAAAAATGTATTTCAACATAGCTCAACAAGCTACAGCACAGAGCCCGGGCGGCTATAGCTTGTAAACCGTTGACCTATTATTACTCCTATAGTTGCCAATCGGTTGTGGTTTGAAAACTGGCTGCCGCTATTGGCTTCTAGCCAATGGCCGGCTACGAGTGTTATTGTAATACCCTTATCCCCCATCGGGATATATGAGTATAATGTGATTGATTTATATAGATACATATTGGTTAACTATAACAAATAAAACTCCACTTTTATGGCCCAATTGAAGACAAATTAAGGGCTTCGAATGCCTAGTATTCTATCCTGATGGCTTGGAAGGTAGGTTTTAGAACAGTTTCTCATATAGGGTTTACAGATGGTATCAGAGCTAACTCGGGAACGTGTCAGGGTGAATTACCCAACACCTACAAGAGGAGTCCATGTGGACTTGGATGTTAGGTTTACTACGATGACGTTATGTTCTTTGAGTGGGGGAGTATGTAATACCCCCTTCCCACATCAGATATGTTTAGTAATGTGAATGGTTTATATAATTATATGAGTTAACTACAATGGCTCAAGTGAGAGTAACATGTTTATAGTGGCTAATTCAAAACCTGAATTGTGATACCACATCCCCATCGGGGTATGAGTGGTACTGTTAATGGTTTATAAGGATACATAAGAGTTGACTATATAACAAGATCTTTCATTTTTAAGACTAAGTAAAGGACAATCGCTTAAGGGTTTAGTTCTCAAGTCCATGGTTTGAAACTATTGTTGGCTAGTAGCCCATATGAAGTTTAAGACCTAAGTCATTGAATTGAAACATTTTTCAAATTGTTTGTTATCCAATAAAATTTCAGTTTTAGAGAGATAAAAGTAGAGAGAAGGAGAACATATAACTGAACCGTTATAATTAACATATGCATTTTAGGTAACGTATGTAACTTTTATACCATGGTTAACCGTGTTATATATATATATATGATATATATATAGATTATATTATATATATATATATATATATATATCTATATAGTTTATATATACAGAAGGTTTCAATTTTGGTTTTTGATATTTTAAAATTATTTGATATGCTTGTAACGCCCAATTTACAATAAATACAGCGGAATAAAATCTCTAACGGGGTTACAGATCATCGCTCCAAACCCCGGCATAACCTCACCAATTACTACTACAAATGTTACAGTCTGAACTCGAGAAAACATAACAGACTACAAATAGCAAAAGACAACAACCCTCCACTATATAATTCCCATCCCCAATCACTCATACTCTTCGTGGCCACCGTATAACAATTCGTACCTCAAGATGAAACCAACGCCCCACCCCGGGAGGGGTGAGTCAGTTCCCTGGAATGGAACTGGTACAATTCTCCCAAAACAATATTTAAAACATAACTCTTCAAATAAACAGTAACTTGAAATCAAACTCTGAAAGTAAAACAGAGACACCAAGGCACTTTAAAATCACCAAGTCAAAGATAACAAGTCGAAGAAAGAGATAAACAGTAGAAAGGTAAAGTTAGTAAAACAAAACCACACCATGTGTTAGTGAACATCCAATGCTTTAGTTAGAACCAATTCCAGTTAGGTAGAGAGACCCAAGTAGTCACAAGGACTAGGAATGGAAAGATAGACATCCAAGAACCAACAACTCAAGAGTGGAATAAACCAATTGGGAGAGATGGCCCCCACCGCCAAGTACGCCTTTAGGACAGGGGATATACAGCCCCTCACTGTTTACAACGTCCCTTTTGGGACAGGGGATATACAGCCCCTCACTGTTTACTACGTCCCTTTGGGGACAAGGGGATATACAGCCCCTCACTGTTACCATTGAAGACGCGCGCACGTCGAAACAACAAGATCCAGCTCATGGATGAAACGATATCCAGAGTCAAAAGAAGAATTTACCAAAATTTACCTTCTCCACATTCCCACTAGATCACTAACTACCCAGAGCAATACCAAAACACTCAGTCCTACAGAGTGCAGAAGCGTGAACCCTAGGCAGTTAATGTCTAACAGAGTAACCAAATAGAAGGAACCAATACCCATGTAAGTTTCACATTCAAGGCTCAGTTAGTCACACAAGCTGAGTTAGTCACACAACCATTTCCTTTAGAAACTCCTCTTAAACTCAGTTAGCGTTTTTTGAAAACGTCTCATAAGTCAATCAGCAAAAGTATCGGAGTACGAGAAATCGTACCTGGATAACTCTGTAGCAGTTCTAGTCAACTTGCGCAAACAATCAACAGTACTCTGAAGAATATTAAAGGTAGTCTAACATCAATAACTTGTAGCCTAAGTTAAACTTAAATAAATTCCTCACTCTTATTTCTAAGTCTCAATTGTCTTTTAAGCCCTCACTTAAATGTTATGTATAACCTTTGACTTATCTTAGAATGTTGTATAACCCAAGGTTGTAAGACTAGGGAATGTATGTTATTAACACTTGTTAATTGTTCCCCTCTAATCCACTTTACCCATACTTAACCATAATTCTCACATTTAAGACCTTTATAACATAAGTGCATTATATGTTATTCAATCAATCTTAGAATTTCAATAACAATTCTTAAGCTCAATACTTTTACTCTTACTTTAGAATAAACATCGTCTTATGACCTATAATAGGTTTATCTTAGAATACTATACTATTAATTCACAATGTAATGATTATGTACTTTATCAATGTAACCAAATAATCCATCATGATTAAGTTTTCCCCTTAACTTAATTAAATCTACATCTTGTATATTGGAGTCATAGTGTTGTAGAGACATTTTATTATAACTTAATTGAGCCACTAAACTCAATTATCATATCCTTAGTTCAGAATGACTCTCTATCATAACTGTCTAATAATCTTGTCATAAGATGTTGAATTACCTCTCATATTGAAATAACTATATTATTATTAACTCAGACTTATCGAACTCTTACATTTAGTATTCACAAGATATATTATTTACTTTATCATTAACTATATAATAAGGTGTTTTAAGATAACCTTTTATGTATCCTTGCTTACATTTAATTTCCTAAATGTTTATTTTTACACACATTCCCTCCATAGACTATGTATAATCCTTTTATACTAAACCTCAATAAACTTAAGTCTTAAATACGTTTTAAATTATTTACAAAACCTAAGGTTTCAAAGGAGTAACGTAATAAATTATTTCCCCTTTATTATGTTTTAGGATAAACTTATCTCTTAACATAAGGTAAAATTTATCCAATAATTAAATCCCCATTCATAAGTGAAATTGCCAACTATTTAATAAGACCATCTATTCTGAAAATTCTATTTTTATATTCAAATAACATATCAATATTTCCCATTACCGTAAAGTATCAATATAATATCTTATGTAACTCAGTTCCGTCTGATTAAAGGTTTAAAGTTTTAAATACCTAATTTATATTTACAAACCTTTTTACAAGTTCCAGCTATTAACCACAACACTTATTTGTAAACTCACATTCTAAATATTGACAGTTAATGTTATAATTGTATTTTATGTGGCTTATCTACTTCTAAGAAACTTAAAGATTATTATCTAGATTAATTCCCTAATCATAGTTTAATATAGTTTTACATCACAATCCCTTTATTGACTTTATCTTAAAACATTAAGCCATTATTCAATACTATAGATGTTTTGAGATGATTAAATCTAGACTTATAAATCCACTTCACATTTAGATAAAAGTATTTCATTTACTTTATTATTGATTATGTTATAAGATCTATTTGTGTAACATTTTGTGAAATCTAATTACAAATTTTCCTAAGTGTTAACTTATTAATTACTTAACCCAATTATAGACTTACATTATGGTCGTTGATTAAAATTACACATGTATTTTAATACGGTTTATATAAATCTTAGAATTCAAAGATAACTCTTTAAGTTTAATAATCATAATCTAATACCGCCTCATATAATATTCTTTTATTAGTATTATGTAGAGGTTTAGTTTATCTCATTAATTCCTTCATATTATATTTTCTATAAGGTATTTTATTTCTTTTATTTATGTTTAGTATATATATACTAGGATTTATTCAAACATTCTTTATGTAGTTTTATTGCATTTAATTATTTATATTAACTTTTACACATATCTATATCCATTATATGGTTTATAGAATAAAGTATTTTCCTTAGTTCCAATTAAGTATATTCTTCATTCTATATAATTAATATAAATGAAATTAATTTAATCCCTTGATTTAACCTAAGTTACTATTTAACCCTTTTTTATATATGTGTAAATATTATATTTTTTCCTTAGTTTTAATTAAGAATGTTAACTTCCATATTACATAATAATTAAATGTAGATTAGTTTAGTTCCTTGATTTAACATCAGTTTCTATTTTAACTTCTCTCATATAAGTATATATATAATGATATATATATATATATGTAAATAATTTTTACTTCACTTAAAAGTTAATCCCCAAAATATTTTATAACATACTGTTACTAAATGTTAGTTTAATCTTTCCATTATTTCCCAACCTACAAAGTTTATCAATAAACATACTCTAACTTTTGTTACATTAAAAACCATATTTATAAGTTTATTCTTATGAAAAATTCATAAACACAATTTTTTTAACCCATTTACCATTGTCCAAAAATTCCCAAATTAAGTATACAACAACTATAACATTTTAGACATATTATAAAAAATTTATTTCATAAAAATATCTTTTTAAATTTTCCAAATAATTCCATAATACTCATAATTTGCAAAAATTATAACTTACGTTTAATTACTCAAAACCCATATTAATTTACATCATAATAAACTAGATTTTATAAGGAATCTATGGTTAAAATTTCAAATCAAAATACATTTGGGAAGGTATTTAAATTAATTCAACAAGTTAGGGTTTAATTATGGAAATATTATAATTCATAACCAACTTAAACTCCCTAGATCTAATCTCGGCCGTCCGTTTCTAAAACTTACGATCGGGCGGCCGCTATCCTTCGAGTTCATCAGCGATTACCAAACGATACCCGAGTACTAATTCATTGTTTTCTCTCAACTCACAGAACCAAATCGACTGATTTGTGTTTTATTGGATTCAAAATTCAATTTCGGTTCTAATGGTACCGATTTCGTGAATTATAATGCACGGAGCAAGAAGATTGATTCTGGGTACTTTGGGTAGGGTTTATACCCGGTTTCGGTTTGATTTTCAACAAATTCTCTCAATGTAGTGCATTATTGGTCAAATTGGTATGGGGTTATGTTCGGTAATGCAACAACGAATGACATTGTCGGAGGAATTGATCGGAAACTTACCGGAAGTGTGCCAATCGAGGAAAACAAATCCGATTTTCTGGAAAGCTTCGACTTTTACGGGTGGTTGAGGGTCGAACTTTGCTGATCCATAAGTTTCATTACAAATTGAGTCAGATTTTGTGTGTGGGCTTAATCGAAAGAGGAGATATAGATCTACATATTGGTAGCAAGAACTTAATCTAATTCGCAATATACAGAAAGCAATCTAGTCCTAAAGTTACGAGTTTACCTTGCGTTTTCCTATGATTTTATGTGATGATGAATCGGAAACTTTAGACGCCTAACTCTTCCAAACGGTTACGAATCAGCCTTGGTCATCAACATGAAAGTTGTAGAGGGATTATAGATCTTCAAAACAAGCTAAAGAACACTAATTTTGGCTGAGAAACGAAGAAGTTATGGCGAGACGAAGTTTACCTGAATTCGGTAAAAATTGGAAATCTGGGTTTCGGTTTCGCAGGGTGGCTATTTTGGATCAATTTTCCGGTGAATGTAGGAAGAGTTAGGTTATGTGTGAGCTATGGTTGTAAAGAGGAGATTAAGGAGAAGAGAATGAAGAAGACGACACTCAAAAATTTGAAAGGATGAGTGAGATACGGCCGTCACAAGTTAGGGCAAAATACTGGTGGAACTTAGCGATTTTTGTGCTAAGTTCCGGCGACCCGTGTGAGCTTGACACGTGGCAGTTTTCAAAATTTTGGCTCTAAACTTCATTCTATCATAACTTTGGCTAGGATGATCCATTTTTGACGTTCTTTTTATCGATCTTCATGGTTTTCCATAACCTATTTATTGGTATAGGTTTCATGGGCTGGTTTGACCATTCTCAAAAAGTCAACCCTAGCAAGGCTTAATAAGCTTCATGGTTTCCATGATTTTATATTGACTTTTATGATTCAAATTAATGTTCTAAATATTTCTAAAATCTTTATAATATAATTGGAGTGTCTAGGGATTTTTCCAAGATTTATTGACTTATAAATCTTGTTATTACATTCATAATACCTTATAATAAATTAATTTAAATTGTATTATTATTTAGAATTTAATATAAGAAGTCCCCTAAATAATTTTTAAATAATACCATACACTAATTTAGTGTTTAATAATATTATTTAGGGTTTTTATAAAAGCAATCCCCTAAATTAATTTAGGGGTATTTTAGTATATCCCCCTTAAAAGAAACTTCGACCCGAAGTTTAGAATCAACTAACAGTTACTCACACCGCTTCAGTGTGACCAACTTCCATACCAATTCTTTATTCCATACATTCCCATTTCCAAATTTCACGGGTTTTAATAAAAGAAATCCCCTAAATTAATTTAGATTAATTTAGGGGTATTTCAGTAGATCCCCCTTAAAAGAAACTTCGTCCCGAAGTTTAAATTATCCACCAACTACTCACACCCTTTCAGGTGTGCGGGTAAACTAAGCACCAAGTTATATTACCAGCTCTAAAAATGCATATCAAATAATCACACCACTCAAGGATATTCATCCAATAACAATTCCAATCACAATTCCATTCCAACATTCCCCATCCTTAAAAAGGATCCATTCCATCAAGATAACCATTAAACCAAACCAAAATGTCTCATAGTTAGCATCCAGGTGATGCAAGATGTAAATGTCATTAACCACCCTCAGGATACATTATCAACAAGGTTGTTTTGAAAACCAATCACAATAATATGCATGGACCATACTAAACTTCCAAACATTTAGTTTCTGTTTTCTTTAATTACTTGATGTTATTTCAAACACCACATTCACCAGGAATTCAACACCTTATTATCAAGCTTGTTGAGACTTTAATGCATGTTGATTTTATCCATGATCGTTGTGTATGTATGTATTTCTTGATTGTTATGAAAACCCCAAATATTAATTACTTTAATTATACTGAATTAATTAAATGAAAGTAATGTATGAGAGCGGTGATTGAAAATTAAATACCTTTAAAATTAAAAGGGAATAATATAATATTGGAAATAAACCCTAAGAAGTCTTTAGGAAACATTAACGAAACCTAAAACGATGTCGAGCGGGTTTAGGAAACGAAATGTAAATGAAAATATAATTAATCGTTTTTACATTGAAAAACGTGCCAAAAGTATTGTTAGGAGTGAAACAAGGTCCTAGATCCTACGAGGTTATTTGGGTAATTTAGAGGCATTGAAAAAATTGGTTAAACAAATCGGAATAAAAGACGTGGCATTTCACCTAAAATGGCGAAACGCAAACCGATTAGGAATTAAATACCAGTCAAATTTATAAATAACAATCAAAATTATTGTTTGAAAGTATAAATTTGGAGATGTGAAAATGTTCATCTCCTCAAAAGGGACATCGTGTCGTGAATGGCACTAAAAACAGGCTAGAAACGAGCTAAAAACAACGTTATATGTGAAACGTTTTAAAAATTAAAAAAAATGGACCGACCAGTCAAAAGATTGGACCGGCCTAGTCTCCAGTCGCCCCTTCACTTCCGTCCAGCCCAGACCCAAACAAAAAATATGCAGTCCAGTCTTTATTCTTTTCCCTTGCGGTAATTTGCAATGCAACCCTAACCTAATTGGAACAAGCTTGCGCCTCTCGCTTCTTGCTCTTTATTCACGGTAATATCACAAACCCTAACTGGCGATCTTCTTACTTCCCTTCCTCCACGCTGCTCTTCCTCTCTTCTTCTCTCGAAAATTCGAACCCTAAATCTGGCGAATCTCTGCGCCTTTCTTCTTCTTTTGGGTTCTACCGCGAACGAACAAGGAGCATACACCCTCTTCTATTCCACAACAGATTTGAGGTAAATACTACCACTCTATTATTTTCGAATTCAACTTCTGGAAACCGAAATTTGCCATTCTTCTCCTCCTCTTTCTGTTCGACGCCACCGAACATGGAGCCCTGACTCCCTTCGTTCCCTTCTTGTGTTCGCCAGTTCGAGTCCGAACAAGAAACCTACAGAAGCCCATTCATGTGGCTATATCTGAAGAAATTCGCAAGTAACCAACAGTGGAGGCAACATACTGCTTCTGGAAAATCTTCAAAGGTGTAGATGAGTCAAATTTACATATTATTTTTGTGTTTTGTACGATTTTAGCTATGTTCAAACTGAAAACAAGAAACTGAAACTGTCATCCTTTTTCTTCTCTGATTGTCGGCGCTTGAAGCCTGATTTCTCTCATGAAGTATTGTATAGCTTCTTGCAAAAACTTGTGCAGTGGTGGTAGCCGATTGCTTGCGAAATTTTGTAAGAACCATGAACAGATTTTTGTATTTCGACATCCGAATCCAATTTCTAGTTTCTGGTGAACAAAAAAAACGATGTAAGGTTTAGAAAGAGCAAGAGAAATTTTATGTGACAGATTGAAATATAGGAAATTGGAATCGAAGAAGTAATTTGGGGGTGAAATCGAAACTATGAGAAAATTGTGGATGGAATTGTAATTATAATATCTTTAGGGCAAAAACGTGAATCTGAAAATGTTGGGTTGAATTGGTAATTTGGAGAAAATTCTAGGAGATTTGGCAATTTCTGGAAATTCAAGGACCTAAGTGTAATTAGGTTAGGTACAAAAAAAAATTAATTTGGGGATTCTGGAATGGTCAACAAGTCAAGAATTGGATTAAGGTTAGTAAAATTTGAATTGTGGCTCAAGATGGTCGAGATTAAATTGAGATTTGAAAACTGGTCAAACTGAGGTGCGGTCAAGTTAGGGATTAAAGTTATTGTGGAAATTGTGACGACTCAAATTTAGCCTTTTAAATTGAAATCGATTTGGGGATTTCTGTTGTAAGTTGAGGAAGTTTAAGACTAATTGGAAATCAACTTAATTGGGATCAGCTAGGGTTATTAACCTTTAAGATATTTAATTGTCTATTTATTATGTAATGTTTGTTTATAATATGGGCTTGGAGATAATGAGAGAGTAAGAGAATTTTAATTGGGCCAAGCTCAAGTAAGGAGGAGGCAAGAATCTAGACGTTGGTTGCGCCAAACCCAAGTTGGAAGTTGATGTAATTGGATGTTAAATTGGGCAAACTCTAAATGGTTAAGTAGTAGTAAATTGACTAGTTATAAAGGAGATTAATGAATTTTATTATGGGATCATTGGATGGGTTAGAATGATTTAGAATTGTTCTATAAACTTGTTTTAATTATTAATGGCATTAAGTTTTAATGTTAATCATATGAAAACTTATATATATGTATATATATTATGTGGGTGTGTGTAGATAATGGCTTAACAATGGAGTTTATGAGACTATATCTATGTATATATAGGTGTGCAAACACATATTTATATGTAATTAAGGAATGGAACTTTTGGGACAAAGTAAGGAATGTTATAACTATACAATATAGTTTATGATTTGATGTATTAAGAGGAAAGCTTAATATGAGAAAATATAAGTGTTGTTCGGAATTAAGGGATATTTAGGATTGGAAATTTATAATATGGTTATAATGTTATAAGAATTATAACATTTATATATAAGAAATATTCATTAAGAAAGAATGAATATATATTATAAGGAAATACCATATGATAAATGGTCCCATTTTGTATATATAAATATATGTTGGAGTGAGAAATATAATATGGTTCAATAACCATATAATATCATAAGTAAGATGGTATAAAGTGGAGAAATATAATTACAAACATTTGTTAAGGAAATTCTAATGTTAAAGATGTGTACATAAAATAATGGGTGAGTTATATAATTCAACGTGTTTAAGTATGAATTATATGGATATTGTAAACTTGGATAAAATTAACCAAGACAATATAAACGAGTCAAATTAACGACCTTGACTTGGTCAAACTTATCTGGATAAACTTTTAGTGATAAGATACTAAGGAGAGATGTATAATATATGATCGAAAATATACATGCAATATAGTGTCAAACTATATGATATACAAGTGTATAATAATATACATGCGACAATGAATGTATAAGTTTATTTATATAATAAACGACAATCTTACTATGCATGCAAGAGGACCTTTACGTAAAACTAATCCCGAGTTAAACCGAAAACCCAAGAGACGTTATTAGCTAATAACAGGGAATGAACTGGGAGGGATTAGAGACGGTACGGGGTACCGCATAATATTGTTTTACATGAGATGCTAATACGTAGTGTGATACGTATTATTAGATTGTTGGAGGCATCTCGAGGAGCATCAGAGTTAGCTTGATTCATACTCCACGGTCCTATATTCCGGGTGCACGGTATGTTATTATGTGGCTTGACTGTCTCTGAGGATTTCCTCAGTTCAGACATTGTGTGAAAATCTGTGTTAAGATTGAATGTCTGCTTGAGTGAATTAATAGGCTTGAGTTGTGTATTAATGCTGCTTTATTTCTATTACTGTTGAACGATAACAGTACAGTTCGTATATATGAACATATTATAAAACGAACTAGCGTCAATGATGTTATCTTATATGTGTAATATAAGGAACGTAAGTAAAACATTATAGCATTAGAATAATAAGATATATATATATATATATATATATATTATCCGAGACTTATATACGGAGCATTGGTCTTCTTAACGCCGCTCTCGTATCTAACACTGGATCCCTAGTCGACATACTCAGGATTGGACTAACGACCTTAGTCTGATGTGTTAGGAAAAATAGTAAGACGATGTGATGGTATAGATAAGTTAATCAAGAGGTTGTGGCTCTTACTGTGTATTGTGATCAACTAACGATACTAGGATGCCGTGTGAGCATCCGTAAGTATCTGGATAAATTTCCAACGGACTACAGATGGTTCGTAGGTCGGAGACTCTGCCGCTGGAGTGGCTACTGCCGTGGGTGACCCACCATAGGAGATGGGTAACTTAGAGACGCATTGTTCTAACGAGACGTTGTCATTAGGCATGACTGAACAATTACGAACGACTATATTAGCTCGTACATTAGACGAACATTATTTGGGCTTGTATGCCAAAGACGGGAAATTATACTTGTTTATATTTCTCGTTGTTTCGCCTTGTTGCTCAGTGGTTATGCTTTGTGGTTATGTGTTGAATGTTGGTAGATTTGTTGAAACGAGTCATTGTGCTCATATTGTGTGTTGTGAATTGGTTTGATTGAGTCGTTGTACTTTTGTCTGTATTGTGATCTGGTTGAGTCGAGTCGCTGTGCTCGTGTGTGGATTATTGTGGATTGTTTGGTCGAGTGAGTCGCCGAACTCAATTATGAACTATTAAGTGTTTGTTGGAATGGAGTCTCTGTACTCATATAAGCGTTGTAACGCTTTCAGTGGTTTATTACGATGCGATGTGTGAAGCCGGGGGCTTGTTTGTTAATTGAATTTACTGCAATATATATTGTTGCTTTACAGTTTTAACATTAAACTACTTGCATGAAAATGAATTGCATGTTCTCGACCAAATAACTGAGGGTCCGAGGGGGCATGATAGTCATGTAGTAACATACTCAGCAGGGGCTGACTCCATACCACAAACAACCATTTTTGCAGGTATGCAGCTTCCGGTGTCGGTAAAGAGAGGGACGCGCTGGGTAGTTTAATTACAGTTGTTTAAATATGCACGGTTGCATTTGATACGAACTTAGAAACGTGTATAGGATTGGGATGCTTGGAATGCTCACTGTGAATGTCTTTTATATTGGTTTTGGAAGGTTAGATCTATCTCTTATTGTCACTGTGGGAAATTGTTTCGTATTTAAGGATATATCAATAAGCACGTTATTACTCGTATGGACGAGTAAGAATGGTGACACCAGTAGTACAATTGTTGAGATTACCGCTGCGATTATAATGTTAAGCAAGATAGTTAGGAGCCGATTAGAGTAGGGGTGTTACAGTTATGTGTCTACATTTGTGTACACATGGTCTAACCATCATCCCAAAATTCAGTTGGTCACTCTTGTTAAATATACTTTACGGGTTAATTGACTAGATAGTCAAAATAGTATTTATTTCAATCATGGTCGTTTTATTGGACATAACCTTTTTGGTTTAGCACTCCTCATTTAAAGTTTACTGTTTGTTACTCATAATTTTCTTTATTTAAGACATTACGTGAAGTTTGAATTTCTACTTTTGGTTCATTATCTGGTGCACAATATCACTTGTTATTCTGGCTTGATTGTAATTAAATATTTTAGTGTTCCCAACACATTTTCCTAACTCACTTTGCCTCTCTATTGACAAAAACAAAGTTTAGGATTCACCATACATATATTAGGTTAAGTTTTGAAAAAGAGAAGAACTTAGGTTATATTTATATATTACTAAAATAGCATTTTAGTTCACTCTTTATTCAATTAGGTATTGCATGTAATAGGTATCAAAATCTTTAAATCATGTGATTTGGAAACTATTATTGCATAAAAAAATTCATTAAGATGTGATGTAATTATCTAAATGCTATCTTACTATAACATTTCTCCAGAGCATTTTATAACTTAAAGTCTTTTAATTGTCATAGCTTGAAAATTCATGAACTTATTTAAAATAGAATCATACTGTATATGAAAACCTCTTTTTTTTCAATTAAGTTTTTTTTTAAACCTTGTACGGTTTTATAACTTAATATACGTAAATATGCCCTTTATGTTATTTTAACATATCAATTATCTTAACAAGTTATAAATCATTTGTAACATACTAGAGTAGTTTAAAATAATATTTCAAATCATGTAATAATCCTAGATAATCTTTCAAAATTATCTTCAAGGGTTTATTAGCCAACCATAAGTTAAAACTCTATAAAATAAATATTTTCTGTGACCTTTCAAGTTTCAATTGTTTTTATAATTAACTATCGTATTTTAGACGAATCATTAAGTGTTCACTTCATAAAAATTACTTATTACACATTTACATAATTTCACACAAGGCAGAGTTTTAGGAAGTTCTTATTAATTAGAGTAAATTACTCAGAACCCCCTTGAGGATTGGGTATATTACAGTTAACCCCCTTATGTTTCTCATAATGATTGGCAACCACCCTGAAGTTACGGTATCTCTGACTATGAGCCCCCGAACTATGACTTCATTATCAAAACGTTAACTACGTGCTGACCCATCAGTTTAATCACTTTATTAATGACATGTTGGACAAAAAACACTGCTTAATTAGCATTCTTATTGTCTGAAAAACGTCAACCTTACCTCAAAAATGTATTTGAATTGGGATGAGGAAGAGTTAGACGATGTTGATTAAGTAGTTTTGTTGTTCAATATGTCATTAATAAAGTGATTAAGCTGATGAGTCAGTATGTAGTTAATGTTTTGATAATGAAGTTATAGTTCGGGGGCTCATAGTCAGAGATATGTAACTTCAGGGTGGTTACCAATAATTATGAGAAACACAAGGAGGTTAACTGTAATATGCCCAATCCTCAAGGGGGTTCCGAGTAATTTACTCTATTAATTATAATGTAGTTCCAAAATCTGATTTCTGTATGTTAAAATTGATTTTTTTTTCAAGGTAGGAACTCCATATATATATATTTAAGTTAAATGAATTAGTCTAGTAAAAACTCGCTCCTTCTTGATAATTATTGGTCTGAAGGTTTGTTCTATATAAGTATTTCCCCGATCATTAAATCTTATTACTCTCTTAGATAATGGTGGCTTTTATTTAATATTGTAACACCCCTACCGCTAATACCGTCATTACAGTCCAATCTCCTCATACAATCCAGATTCACGCAGCGGATACTTACGTACTCAACGGTAGGGTGATACAACGCCGCTAACCGCCCATACGGCTAGCTAGGCTACTACTACTACTACATACAGCATCGGTCTGATGGACCGGAATGTCCGAGTACTACACACTTACAAAACATACTCCAATTACCAAATCAAATACTAGAACTTCCCATTCATTACAATACTCCGTAAGTTCAATACAATATAATACACCGAGTTTTACTAAGTTCCTTATACAAGTACAATACCTCTTTCAATTCCATACAAACTCATTAAGAGTCAAGCCACTACCCATTCCTCACCAACTACTTACTTCCTAAGTACAAGGGGTGTGCCACTTAGTACACTTCTACATTCTACTACTAACTATCCAATGTAGCCACCGGTCTCTTACCTTGACCATATCCGCTTCGGGTACCTGCACACTAAAAACGTTCCCCCTAGGGGGTCAGCTTTCGCTGCATATGATAACCGCATACCCCGCGTACTAGTGAGGGTACGCCGACCACTTGGTCGAATGCATGCGATTGATTTCATTCAAACATACATGCATACATGCTCTTATACATAATATTACAATACATTACACAAGGAATACAGACATACACGTCATTACACACTCTTCAATACATACATGGTAACCCATACAAGCCATCACACACATTCTTACCTTTCCGAGATCCGCAATACACAATACATATACAATACATACGCAATACATACACAATACACCATCCTTGTTAGCTCATGTTGGTCCACCCGGGTTAATCGGGTGGAGATTACTCTTTTACTCGTTCCACAGTACTTACGCATACATACTCATACTCATGCATACTTACTTACTTACTCTTACTCATGTTAAGTCGTCGGGACCTCCGGCCCGGGGACTATTCCATCCCACCACCGGGATTTACTTGACTCACCAATCCGGGATGCTACCCATTTAAGGGGTTTGGGCCGTGGACCAGTTTAAGAGTCAGGAATCGGATCCAACCTCTTGTGTCTCCTCATCCTCACGCGTGGCCGAAGCTATATCGGACTTCTACTCATTCCAATTTACTCACACTTAAGTTAGGAGTTAGGTAGTTAGGAATTTAGTAGAAGTCAACATCCAAGCCACAATAATACCATACACATCCACATACATACAAGGTGCAATACATTACACAAGTACAATACAAGGTACATACACATTTATCTTCATCCAATCATTTCATGAATTATACAAACTATTGTTCAAGACAATAAATATCAAGAACAACAAGGTCAAGCACAAGTAAGTGCAATATAGTCCGATTCATGCATTTATCTTATTTGGGTGATCAATTAAGCACACAAATCGGGGTAACCAGATTAGGATACAGGGCATGAAGAAATCATACCTTTCACCGTTGACTTTGGACTCACCGACTCCCTTCGGTGTTCAATTATTTGAATCCTATCACATACATACAGTTGGATGGTTAATTATCCATAATTAACCTTACTTATGACTTCCTAAAGTTTCCTAGTTTATATACTAACTCTTTGTTACTTAATACATTTACCTAAGTTACTTACTTACAATTATTTTCTAAGCTTGTTCATGGCCTTAATGACCTTTAAACATCATTAATTACGTCTTAATCATCTTATACAATCATTACCCATCCTTACCCTACCTTAGAATAGCTTTAAAACACATTCTGGAAGAATTTTAGTAGTGTCCGGGTCAGTGTCCGGGTTTACAAACCCGGACCATAGTGCTTGGTCAGTCTCGGGTGGAATTTAAGTGTGGTCCGGGTTTAGGGCTGGGTTTACAAACCCGGACCATGCAGTTGTAGTACTCTCGGGTGTAAATTTTGGGTGGTCCGGGTTTAGGGGTTGGTTTGCAAACCCGGACCATTCCTTTGCAAAACTCTCGGGTGTATTTTAGGGGTGGTCCGGGTTTAGGTCCTAGTTTGCAAACCCGGACCACTCCATCTAAATCACAATCTGTTGAGTTTTTTGACTGGTCCGGGTTTGCGTACTTGTTTGCAAACCCGGACAAGTTACAATATTTACTTATGTGCTATTTTTTTTACTATGTTTCAACTCCAAATTTCTACCAATCTCTTCCCCATTATTCTTACATAAAATCTAGCATATTTTAGCATTGATTAAGCACTTTAAACTTGTCTAATCCACCTCTATCCAAACCTGTTACAAAACACCACTCACTGTTAACTTTTCTCCCCTGTTACAATTTTTGCTCTTCTCCAAATGCTACAGATTTTCTCCTTCCTTCTCCCCATTATTCCTATGGCTCTTTCATTGCCTCATTTGCATTACACTCAACCCAAAGCCTTACTCAGTACAATACTCATTTTGCTAAATCTTACACATTAATTCTTCCTTGTTTCTCCAACACATTTCAATACTTCCTACTACAGATTTTACTCCTTTTCATTCCTATACTACAACTACTATTCCATGATTACTAAACATCCTTACTATCCCAAATACACACCTTGGTTTTCCCCTTCACCAAGTCATCCATAAATGTACATTTTCTACCAAAATTTTGCCATAGTTCACCTACAATTTCTACTTATCCTCATACACACTTTTTCACCAAAGTCATTCCTATACTAGCCATACCCTCGCAAGGGTCCTACCAGCATTCAAAACATTATCTCAATACACCAATACTCCATCAATCTACAACACCAATACATCTTTACTCCTCAATCCACAATACTAATACACATGCACAATTATTTGGCTCCAAGGCCTACAATCCAAATACTTGCTCATAAACACTCAAACTTCCACAAACTACAATACTAATACAATATTTGGGTTTCTTTAATTAGTTTACTCATTCCCATCACTCTAATGCATTAAAATTTCACATTAGGAATAAGCTCTTACCTTAAGCTTATATTTCCTTCTTTTCTTTTCCAATCCTCATCTTTCTCTCTCCCTTGCACAAATCGGCTATATGGGGAATGGAGTTGCCAAACTCCATTCCCATCACCCAATACACACAAAATAAGTGTAATTAACATACTAACCCTTACATTAACACTAATGCATTAAAATGTTCAAATCACAAATTCTAGGGTTTACCTTTGGAGTGTTTTAGGAGGGGTTTTAGCCCTTAGTTTGAGAAGGTGATTCCACCACCATTGCAAGGTTGTAATTTTGCTTAAACGAGAGAGAGAAAGTAGAGTATTACAAGGGGGTAGGAATCGGTTGTAAAAGAAGATGAAGGAAACATGAGTTTTTCATGTAGATTTTTACCTTAATGGGGAGAGGAGACTCCAAGCTTTACTTTGGTTCCATTTTCTCTTTGAATGGGAAAACCCATGGAGATGAAGTTCTTCCTTTTTGAATTTTGAAAAGATAGAATTGTAGAGAATGATGAGGGGAGTTCAAATATGTAATTTGTTTTTGATTTGGAGCTTTAATAAAGCTTGGGCAAGCTTGAGAAGGTGAGCTGCCATGGTTGTTTCTTTGGAGTTTCAAAATCGCCAACAGAGGGAGAAGAAGAGGGGAGGTCGGCTGGGTGAGGAAGAAACCCACGTGAGAGAGGGAGAGGAGAAATGTGAGAATGAGAGGAGAGAGGTAAAGTAAATACCTTTTTACTTTTTGTACTTTTTGCTTTTTGACCCTTTAATTAATTAGCTAGTTACATGTGTGTGTGTGGAGTTATTTGAATTAATAAAAATCGGTCCCCCTACTGTATTACTAGTTGGAGCGTTTTTCGTCTTTCATAGAAAACGCTCGTTAGTTTACCCGATTTTGGTACTATTCACTAACCGGGCCCGTTTTCCGGAATTTTCTCGTTTATTTAATTTTATTGGTTATTAAGCTTCCATAAATACTTAATCATTGTTATTTAATGATTTATAATTTTTTACGGGTTCGTTTGACCACTTAAAGTCACGTTTTCGGGTTTTCTCGAAAAGCGTGCACTAAAGCTCTATTAATGTTTTAATACATTATTTGGATCCGTTTTCTTCGGGAGTTGTTCCCATATATTATTTAGGCCTTATTAAGCCTTTATAATTCATATAATACGCTAACCAAGGTCTCATACCTCCTATGGTTATTTAACGCTTATTTAATGTTTTCTACTTTTTAAGCGTTTCTTTATTTCTTTTGAATTTATTTTTCCTTACCAATATTACTTAGGCGTTATTAGGCCCTTAAATACGTATTAGATTAATTTTAATCCCTTTATTTAAGTTCGGGGTATTTCAATCTACCCCCCTTAAGAACTTTGTCCTCAAAGTTGTTCGAGGTTATGGGATTACTATACTTACTCGTTCATACTTGCCTACTACCAAAGCCATTCCTTCCTCCTCCTTACAATCCCCAAATTTGTTACTCAAGGTTTCTCCTTTCCATACCATACCAATGTACAATAATTACTCCAATCCATATTACTATCAACCATCTGATTCCTCATTACAAAATTTATACATACAGTGCAAAGCTATCCCCAAAGCAATGCAATACACATCACAATCCCGCAGGCACTCAGGTCATCTCGACACAGGACTCCTCTATGTCCCGCTTCCCTTAGAATAATACAATATGCTACCTACTGTCATTCTCCGGTATACACTTCCAACAATTACTTACTCTCCAGTCTAAGGAAAATTCTTTTACAACTACTAATTAGAAATCTTTCTAAAGCATACAACTCCAAATTCCAATTTATATTCATTACTTCTATCCTGTGTGTGATTCTTGTGACCACTTGAGGGGAGCTTCAAGAATCATTCGACCCTGATGTGATCAGCATCAGTGTTGAACTATCTCTCCACCCCAATTTGTGTTCGGTTTCCCTTGATTTGATCAGGATCAAGTTCGACTTCCCATATCAGTTTCAAACAAACAAATAATTCAATTATTTGCATTTTATATCTTTTTACTCTTCCTAGTCATAATTACAAATTCATACAACTCCAAGGGATGGAATTTAGTCCATCAATCATCCTCACTCTACTTCCCAAATACTTTACTTCAGAATACAATGCCTAAGTGCTCATTTCATCGACCTTCGCTACTTCTATTCATTCCTCTCAATCATCACAAATCTTCTAGCTAAGAATTACGATACTTGTAGATTTCAGTCATCCTCAACTTGCTTCCAATAATTTACCTACGAACGCACTACTCATAGGCTTCATTTGCCTACTGCCCTCAATCATTTCGTACTACCTCTTCAAAGGCTACAATACTTGTGGAGCTCCATCCACTACTCATTACTTTTCTTTTACTAATACTCTTACATGGTGTTACAAGGTAGGTATATTCATCCTATGGTATTTGCATCTCTCATGCCTAATTACTACAATTTCAATATGAATGAATACTTATGTTTATTTAACATAGTACCAGTCATCAAATCAATTCTCATTTGTGCTATGCACATTGTAGTTCACATTATAGTTTATGTGTTTTATTCATAAAATTCACATTATGCGGTTTTCGCTCTACCCCCCTTAAAAGGGATTACACCCATGTAATCTACCATATGTTATTATTACTAAACATTGGTTTAATCAATTGGGCAATCTGAAGCGTTTTAGCTTCTTTACGGTTTGTTACATAATGTACCCTTGTCAAATGGTCTTAATCATAACAATGGTTTAGTCTTTGCACCAAGGGTTCTTATATGAGTTTATTTAACTCATAATTAATTCGGCTCCAGCCTATTAGGCTTCAAGGCATTACTAGCCATTCTACTATACTTACTAGGTATATTATCTCCTAGCTAGGGCCCACTAGCTTCTGCTGCGCGACCCTGATAACTTGGGTTATTCACCCTTCTTGTTATCCTTAACGTGTTATACATCGCCTTCTTATCCGTCTATTATGGAAATAAGGTTTACTAAACAAATGTGGTATTCTTTCACCGTGTTTGAACCCAATGAGTTTAAGATTTATAACCAGCTCTCTAGCAATCTATTATGTATACTATTCGTACTCCCATGATTATTCCCTAAGTTCCTTCGACTTATTGTCGGGCGAGGTTAAGTCACTACTTAGTTGTAGTGCTTCCTCTGTTGTCAATAGCTTCTGAATTATATCAGTTTCTCTGGTTCAGTACAAGTGTTCTTTACTTGTATGACCTTGCATTTTCTATGCGTCGGTCCTAGTGACTTTCTTCAGTCTTCTTTCACCTTTTATTCCAATGGAATTCAGATCTTGTGATTATTGGTGTGCTTTACACTCTTCGTGCTTCTTTGGCCTTAGGCCGCACGGTCTGTTGCTAAGCTTGCTTAACTGGCTTATGCCATGTTTGTTGGTGAAAAGAAGGGTTTACTACGATTTACATTTTCCATATTCCTAGTTATCTTATTAGATCATTAGCTGCACAAGTGCAATACCAAAACACTTAGTCATACAGAGTGCAGAGGCGTAAACGCTTGACAGTAAGTCACTTATGTGATAGGAAAGAATATTTCTGCCTGTCATCTTACTACTCCGTATCATTATCTGCTACTTCCTCATAGCGGTCGCTTGTTGCGCACCATACTCTTACTCATTGTACAAGATCGTTCTTACTGTCTCTGTTACTGTGGTAACACCTTTACTCATTGCCATTGTCGTTGGCACCATTACCTTATGGTGTGAATACACTAGGAGGTTCCTAGTTCGTGTGTATGACGGTTGTCGTAACATACCGCAATATTACTATCTTCCCATTGTGGAGATGTTTTATTCCAATTTGGGTTTCATGTGTAGGTAAGCTTACCTCACATTCTATCATCATTTATGATACAATTTACCAAGTATCTTGGTTGACCAGGGATGAGATCATTCATCGGGTTATAAGCTCTCTTGAGCGTTGGTCATTCGTGGTGTCCAATGTGCACTCACATTGATTGTTTTTGGCAATTACCGTCTCCCAGTGCTGAGCATTGGTTCTGGCTCTAGCTGTGTGGTTTTACTTTGTATGTATATCACCGGGACATCCCCAGAAACTTCAAGGGCTTTCGGTCCCGTTCTCTAATTGAAGAGTATTCTATCACTGATAATTGAAAGTTCTTGTTGAGAGGTTTGTTACCTCTCATAGGTCTCATGAAGAGGTTCACTATGTTAGTATTTATACAACGTTCACCACATCTTGGTGCATATGGGCATACTTACTCCTTCGAGTTTTTTATCTCTTTAATGTTATGCTTTTACAGTCCACACCGCTTGAGGCGTAGGGTTTGGAAAATCTCATTTTCTTATTCAATTGTCTTCTGGCAATAACTGCATGTGCAAGCTTGTTGTTATTGTAGATGGAAGCCTTTTCTAAAGGTTCACATCTTCACCACATTGGTGGTCTTTGGTTAACGAGAGGTACCTTTCCTCGAGTTTCTCGTAGTGTCCAAGTGTGGACTAGGCCAATGTTGGCATTATTACGATTCTTATGCCTCTGTGTTATCATTTCTACAGAGGGCATGAAGAGTAATTGAAACTTAGTCAACTGTATACTAGACTGATGCTCTAGTGACATTGACATTGAGGTAACCATTACTCCAAGCCGCTCATTATGTTGAGCTTTAATTGGGTTGTTCGGTTGACGGTCTGTTTTTCGTATGAAGCAATATCTTTTGCAAGTCTTGTTATTAAATGGTGTGGTTTTGCAACCGTTAAGGTTTATATAACGTAGTTGGTTGATGGCTTTTAAGCCTTATTGTCGCGAGCTATGCTCTTTGCAAGCTGCTTATACATGTTTCCACTCCCTGTATATCCCATAGGTTGGAGGTATTGCTGGGCTCCATGGTAAGTCGTGACATCACGCTTCCGTTCATAGGAGGTCCTTTAGGCATTCTGGTGTTAATCAGTGCCTCTTAGAAATTTAGGGCATTTCCTGTTAAGTGAAATCCCTTCGGTGTCTTAACCGAGTGCTCGTTCTAGCTTCTGTGCTTTTATCGTGTCGCTATTGTTTGACTGTTGCAATTCAGACACCCTTCAAGGGTTGCTCCTGGGTGCTGTTAGGTTAAGCCGTTACATCCGGCTCATGTTTATGATACGTTGTATCCACTATACCGCCTTGTGGTATTGTAATTGAGCTATCCCTTTAGGGTTATAACGTCTCCCGTTCTTGGGTAGACCATTTATACCTTCTCCCAGTGGTTTAGACTAGGTTTAATATCCTCTTCAATGATGGATTATACTTCGTGGTAATCTTGTGATTGCTATTGGGAACTCCATCCCGTTTGTTGAGCATCATTGTGTTCACTTTAGGCATTTGCCTTACTGTGTTCAGGCTGGGTATCCCTTCCAGCTATCATGTATTTGCTTGATGTCATTGAGACATATCCAATGTCTATGCTTACTAGTATGTGCTCTTTGCACTTTCTAGTTCTTATTCCTTATCTTAGATAGATTCTCTGAGTTCTTTATACTTACTTCTTAGCTGAGTTCCTTCTCCTTGATCGTTTGTGGCGTCCAACTGCTTTGGCTTGAACTTACTCATAGTCTGTAGAACGGAGTTGACTACTTCCCGTGCTTCGTACACTACATGTATACATACGTGGGGTACCTTGTTGATACGTTATCACTTACCCGACTATCTGTCAGGCCCGCAAGGTCCTTCGGAGTGCGGTTGTCCCACATCCCGTAATTGGGTACACTCGTAGTGTTCGTCACACGCCTAGGTGAAGTATTCTATTGTCAACTCCTCTTGTATCATTTTATGATACTCACCGTAATTATGTTGGTTCGGTTTTTAAAATCCAAGGTTTTAAAAGAAGGTTTGTGGTTCTGAAAGAAAACTTGGTTTGAAAATAACGGTTTGGTGTTAAAAGATGTCCTTCATGGCATAGCCATGTTGAGGTCTTGACCAAGTCCAGCTTCTTGCTGACTGGTATGTCCTTAATACAATGGTCAGGCCGTTAGGCCTTTCCAGGGTTCCATTCTTCTTGTTTTTAGGATACGTGATCCGGTAGTCGCTTCTTTGCGGTCTCAGTACATTACTATGTACTTGTGGTGTGTTAGTGTTCCTCTACATGTTCTTGTTCTTACTGCACTTGCTGTGGCAAGTGCATGGTACTGGTGGTTTTTGGGTAAACCGATACCGGTCACGGTATGGTTTCCACTGGTACTTGATAGTCTTGTTGACTCCCCCTTTGATCTTATTGATCATCTACTTAGGTTAATTAATCTTCTGAGTAACTCCTCAGTAAGTTTGACATGGCTGTCATTGATCAGGGTATTTCTCCAATCCTTGTAGATCCCTAATTATTTGTTCTGTGTTTTCCCTTGTTGTTCGTTCCCACGCATTTTGTGGTTACTAAGCCTTCAGCTTGTTTAGGCACTACTTCTGTAGTCCTGTCGGAATATGTCTTGTGAGTGTTCTTGTAGCTGTCTGAGCTATGTTGACCAGGTATTGTAACCTTAATGGCGTTATAGTTTTGAAGTTAACCGTTCCTGACTATGTCCTTAGTCAGCTAGCATACCGTTGGTGGTATTATCTAACCATTACTGTCTCGCAGACTTGTGTCTCGGGTTCCATTACTGCTCCTTTTCCATTTCGTTGCACGGTTAGTGCTTCTTTTCCTGTTGTTGGTTGTCTAGCCAGGTTCGCGACTGCTAAGCATGTCGCCCCATGTTGTTGTAAGTTATAGCCTCCTTGTAGTTGGAGTGCTCATTCCACCGCTATTAAGTGCGGGTATTGTTGTTCAACCGGGATCCATCTCCGGGTCTTCCAATCCTTGGAATCTACCATATGCCGGTTCTTGTTTACTGTGTGATTGCTTCACAACTGCCAGATCGGGTTTCCCCGAGTATGAGAGGACTTTCCTTCTCTCTAGCGTTTTTCCCAAGTTATACAGTGGGGTTTGCGGAGGGCGGGTCTGGTATTGTAGGTATCCGGTACTCACCGGAAGTTCATATCTAGCATGTCTCTAATGCTAACACTCAGCCCTTAGCCCTAAGCTTCTAAATCCTAACTCGGTATTTCCAGTCTTCAGAGCGATACTTCGCTCTGATACCACTTTTTGTAACACCCCTACCGCTAATACCGTCATTACAGTCCAATCTCCTCATACAATCCAGATTCACGCAGCGGATACTTACGTACTCAACGGTAGGGTGATACAATGCCGCTAACCGCCCATACGGCTAGCTAGGCTACTACTACTACTACATACAGCATCGGTCTGATGGACCGGAATGTCCGAGTACTACACACTTACAATACATACTCCAATTACCAAATCAAATACTAGAACTTCCCATTCATTACAATACTCCGTAAGTTCAATACAATATAATACTCCGAGTTTTACTAAGTTCTTTATACAAGTACAATACCTCTTTCAATTCCATACATACTCATAAAGAGTCAAGCCACTACCCATTCCTCACCAACTACTTACTTCCTAAGTACAAGGGGTGTGCCACTTAGTACACTTCTACATTCTACTACTAACTATCCAATGTAGCCACCGGTCTCTTACCTTGACCATATCCGCTTCGGGTACCTGCACACTAAAAACATTCCCCCTAGGGGGTCAGCTTTCGCTGCATATGATAACCGCATACCCCGCGTACTAGTGAGGGTACGCCGACCACTTGGTCGAATGCATGCGATTGATTTCATTCAAACATACATGCATACATGCTCTTATACATAATATTACAATACATTACGCAAGGAATACATACATACACGTCATTACATACTCTTCAATACATACATGGTAACCCATACAAGCCATCAGACACATTCTTACCTTTCCGAGATCCGCAATACACAATACATATACAATACATACGCAATACATACACAATACACCATCCTTGTTAGCTCATGTTGGTCCACCCGGGTTAATCGGGTGGAGATTACTCTTTTACTCGTTCCACAGTACTTACGCATACATACTCATACTCATACATACTTACTTACTTACTCTTACTCATGTTAAGTCGTCGGGACCTCCGGCCCGGGGACTACTCCGTCTCACCACCGGGATTTACTTGACTCACCAATCCGGGATGCTACCCATTTAAGGGGTTTGGGCCGTGGACCAGTTTAAGAGTCAGGAATCGGATCCAACCTCTTGTGTCTCCTCATCCTCACGCGTGGCCGAAGCTATATCGGACTTCTACTCATTCCAATTTACTCACACTTAAGTTAGGAGGTAGGTAGTTAGGAATTTAGTAGAAGTCAACATCCAAGCCACAATAATACCATACACATCCGCATACATACAAGGTGCAATACATTACACAAGTACAATACAAGGTACATACACATTTATCTTCATCCAATCATTTCATGAATTATACAAACTATTGTTCAACACAATAAATATCAAGAACAACAAGGTCAAGCACAAGTAAGTGAATATAGTCCGATTCATGCATTTATCTTATTTAGGTGATCAATTAAGCACACAAATCGGGGTAACCAGATTAGGATACAGGGCATGAAGAAATCATACCTTTCACCGTTGACTTTGGACTCACCGACTCCCTTCGGTGTTCAACTATTTGAATCCTATCACATACATACAGTTGGATGGTTAATTATCCATAATTAACCTTACTTATTACTTTCCTAAAGTTTCCTAGTTTATACTTACTAACTCTTTGTTACTTAATACATTTACCTAAGTTACTTACTTACAATTATTTTCTAAGCTTGTTCATGACCTTAATGACCTTTAAACATCATTAATTATGTCTTAATCATCTTATACAATCATTACCCATCCTTACCCTACCTTAGAATAGCTTTAAAATACATTCTGGAAGAATTTTAGTAGTGTCCGGGTCAGTGTCCGGGTTTACAAACCCGGACCATAGTGCTTGGTCAGTCTCGGGTGGAATTTAAGTGTGGTCCAGGTTTAGGGCTGGGTTTACAAACCCGGACCTTGCAGTTGTAGTACTCTCGGGTGTAAATTTTGGGTGGTCCGGGTTTAGGGGTTGGTTTGCAAACCCGGACCATTCCTTTGCAAAACTCTCGGGTGTATTTTAGGGGTGGTCTGGGTTTAGGTCCTAGTTTGCAAACCCGGACCACTCCTTCTGAATCACAATCTGTCGAGTTTTTTGACTGGTCCGGGTTTGCGTACTTGTTTGCAAACCCGGACAAGTTACAGTATTTACTTATGTGCTATTTTTTTTACTATGTTTCAACTCCAAATTTCTACCAATCTCTTCCCCATTATTCTTACATAAAATCTAGCATATTTTAGCATTGATTAAGCACTTTAAACTAGTCTAATCCACCTCTATCCAAACCTGTTACAAAACACCACTCACTGTTAACTTTTCTCCCCTGTTACAGTTTTTGCTCTTCTCCAAATGCTACAGATTTTCTCCTTCCTTCTCCCCATTATTCCTATGGCTCTTTCATTGCCTCATTTTCATTACACTCAACCCAAAGCCTTACTCAGTACAATACTCATTTTGCTAAATCTTACACATTAATTCTTCCTTGTTTCTCCAACACATTTCAATACTTCCTACTACAGATTTTACTCCCTTTCATTCCTATACTACAACTACCATTCCATGATTACTAAACATCCTTACTATCCCAAATACACACCTTGGTTTTCCCCTTCACCAAGTCATCCATAAATGTACATTTTCTACCAAAATTTTGTCATAGTTCACCTACAATTTCTACTTATCCTCATACACACTTTTTCACCAAAGTCATTCCTATACTAGCCACACCCTCGCAAGGGTCCTACCAGCATTCAAAACATTATCTCAATACACCAATACTCCATCAATCTACAACACCAATACATCTTTACTCCTCAATCCACAATACTAATACACATGCACAATTATTTGGCTCCAAGGCCTACAATCCAAATACTTGCTCATAAACACTCAAACTTCCACAAACTACAATACTAATACAATATTTGGGTTTCTTTAATTAGTTTACTCATTCCCATCACTCTAATGCATTAAAATTTCACATTAGGAATAAGCTCTTACCTTAAGCTTATATTTCCTTCTTTTCTTTTCCAATCCTCCTCTTTCTCTCTCCCTTGCACAAATCAGCTATATGGGGAATGGAGTTGCCAATCTCCATTCCCATCACCCAATACACACAAAATAAGTGTAATTAACATACTAACCCTTACATTAACACTAATGCATTAAAATGTTCAAATCACAAATTCTAGGGTTTACATTTGGAGTGATTCCATCACCATTGCAAGGTTGTAATTTTTCTTAAACGAGAGAGAGAAAGTAGAGTATTACAAGGGGGTAGGAATCGGTTGTAAAAGAAGATGAAGGAAACATGAGTTTTTCATGTAGATTTTTACCTTAATGGAGAGAGGAGATTCCAAGCTTTACTTTGGTCCCATTTTCTCTTTGTATGGGGAAAACCCATGGAGATGAAGTTCTTCCTTTTCAAATTTTGAAAAGATAGAATTGTAGAGAATGATGAGGGGAGTTCAAATATGTAATTTGTTTTTGATTTGGACCTTTAATAAAGCTTGGGCAAGCTTGAGAAGGTGAGCTGCCATGGTTGTTTCTTTGGAGTTTCAAAATCGCCAACAGAGGGAGAAGAAGAGGGGAGGTCGGCTGGGTGAGGAAGAAACCCACGCGAGATAGGGAGAGGAGAAATGTGAGAATGAGAGGAGAGAGGTAAAGTAAATACCTTTTTACTTTTTGTACTTTTTGCTTTTTGACCCTTTAATTAATTATCTAGTTACATGTGTGTGTGTGTGTGGGGTTATTTGACTTAATAAAAATCGGTCCCCCTACTGTATTACTAGTTGGAGCGTTTTTCGTCTTTTACAGAAAATGCTCGTTAGTTTACCCGGTTTTGGTACTATTCACTAACCGGGCCCGTTTTCCAGAATTTTCTCATTTATTTTATTTTATTGGTTATTAAGCTTCCATAAATGCTTAATCATTGTTATTTAATGATTTATAAATTTTTTACGGGTTCGTTTGACCACTTAAAGTCACGTTTTCGGGTTTTCTCGAAAAGCGTGCACTAAAGCTCTATTAGTGTTTTAATACATTATTTGGATCCGTTTTCTTCGGGAGTTGCTCCCATATATTATTTAGGCCTTATTAAGCCTTTATAATTCATATAATACGCTAACCGAGGTCTCATACCTCCTATGGTTATTTAACACTTATTTAGTGTTTTCTACTTTTTAAGCGTTTCTTTATTTCTTTTGAATTTATTTTTCCTTACCAATATTACTTAGGCGTTATTAGGCCCTTAAATACGTATTAGATTAATTTTAATCTCTTTATTTAAGTTCAGGGTATTTCAAATATCACTCTTAGTGTGACTTCTAAAATTTTATATATGTATAAAGTTAAACTTCTGAATAACATGAGAATTTCCGAATCTTTAAGTACCTCTCAATTTTTCACTAGACGTTCAATACTCCATGAAATACCCCAAACCTAAGTATGCTAAGTAAGCATCAAATTATGATGTAGTAAGGCTAGAATATGCCTTAGAAAGATTGGTAGACAATTTAAACCAAGGAAAACACAGGAAAGTGCCTTAAGGGCAATCAGGGCAAAAACATGCTCTAAGCTTGGAGAGACTTGGGTGAGTACCCAAATATCATGATAAGACCTTAGTAATATTATAATGGTCATTTTAAATCAATTAGCAAAGAAAACCAAGCTTGAAAACAAGTTAAAACACAAATGTGCTTTAAGAAGTCTTAAAGCACATTTTTGAGAAATTGTCTTAGAATTGAGTTTTGAGTGGCTAAATGTCCATCATTACTCTTTAATCAACATGTGTACTAATTAGTATCACATTAGGAAGCCTAAATCAATGGGAAATCAAAAATTTCAGAAATATGTGCACTAATTAGTGAATAGTGCCAAATAGTGACTAGTTTAAGTTTTAATCAATATAAGCTAATTAGTTGGTCAACAAAGACCATGACTAGCCTTATTTAAGATAGGGGGCCGGTTTTCTAAAGGAGGATGAGTCACCATAAGTAGTCAAATAAGGAAGAAAAGAAGAGATAAGTAAAAGAGTACTATTTGCTTTATTAAAGCAAATATCTTACATTAGCCACCCTTCTTCTTCTCTCTCTTCATTTCTCTTCTTCCAACGATTTCACCATCTTCTTCCTCCCTTCATTCACGTAGGAGCAGCACCCATGGCACCACCACCTTGCTTTGGCAACAACTTACTCATTTTAGCTCCAAATCAAAAACTAAACACATATTTCTCTTAGTTAGGCCAAGACCTATCTTTCTATCTTTTCAAATATTTCAAAGCTCCATTTTGGTGCCAAGAGGAAACTCCATTGATGGAGGAAAATCAAGTTTGAAGAGCTCATTAGCTTCTCCACTCTCTTAAGGTAAAGGAAATGTAAGAAAAACCATGTTTCCATCATTTCTTCTACATGGCCGAAAATTTCTACTCATGGGGCCTTGTTTTTATGCCTTGTTCTAGCTTGATTTATTCACCAAGGACTAGTGGAGGTCCTATTTCATTCAATGCCCAAGTCTACTTTGAGACTTCAAAGGTAATCATCCATTTTATGCCTTAGAACACATTTCTAACCTAGGTTTTCATTCCTTGAGGTTAGTGTATTGTTTAGTACTCATATGAGTCATTGAATATTGATTAGAACATTGGCAAGGGGAATTTAAGTGGTGGCCGAGATTCATGCAAGAAGAAGGTCTAAGGAGGAAGTTAAGATAAGCTTGAGAAAACAAGGTAAATTATTTACCTAATGGTGGTTTAAGGTTTAAGGAATGAGTTTAGATGAGTACCAGTGTAGCCTAGGGCTTACATTAGGTAATGGGTTATGTAACCTAAGAAAAAGAACTTAAACAAGCTTATGAACTTGTGACTAAGGAGCCAATGAGAATGAGTTAGTAATATAAGTTTAAGGTGGATTTTAAGAGCATTATAATTACTATGAGATTGATGGGTGTATTTACAGGTTGAAAGCTTTTATATGTGGGAGATTCAGTGTTTAAGTTTAAGTCATTTAAGGGCCTAAGAGCCATGTCATTTAAGAGCCTTAGTGCTATGCAATTTAAGATTATTGCAATGTATTGAGTTGTTGTGAATGAGTTGGTTTGGGTGATGAGATATGATGAGAAGAACTTGATGTGTGTGAGATGGTCGAATGAGGAAAAATAATGTGTTTGGGCATGATAATATACTAGAGGAGCTATGGCGAAATTTGAGTAGAAAATAAGTGTTTAGGTGATGGTGGTGAATTAATATGACCTAGGATTTACTAGGAGTCACTATGAGGAATTTGAGTGGAAATGAGTTAACTAAGGAATTCTTGAGGTTAGAATGACCTAGAGATGTCTATGAGGAAATTAGAGTTTAGATGGGTGCATTAAACACACCAAAATCATGATATGAGGAATGTAAGACTTGTGCATAAGTTTTAAGGAAAGGTGTATAATGCCTTAAGGAGATTTAGGTATGAACTAGAGAGTAAAACAATGAGAGTTTTGAGAACCTTGTGTAAGTGTGATGATGTTAGTGGTGGACTAGTAAGGTTTAGTTAAATGGTAATGTGTGGACTTGGGTAATGGAAGTGAAAATTATAGGAGGAGGTTGTAAGTCGTCAAGGAAAATGACTAGAAACGTATGAGGACGTATGATCATGAGAATGGTGAGTAAGATGCATAAAAGAGGTGGAAATGTCTACGGAGGGTGTTGCATGGTTAAGGTAAATGAAGAACAATGTCAAGGTATTAAGATAATGGAAAGAAATGTATAAGCAAGCTTAAGAGTTTAAGAGTGATGAGCAACAAATGAAAAGAAGAGAAATTGTGCATGGACATGCAAGATAACCTTGGAAGGTTTAACAAGCAAGATGGAGTGCAATGATGTTAAGGAGGAGTTATATGGGTTGAAAAGAAACACTTTGGATAGTTGAAGTTTTAGACATGTATATGTTGGAAAGAAAGGGATTAACTAACAAGTGTTAGGAGTTTTTGCAAGAATTGAGTAAATGTTTGAGAAGATCTTTGGAAGTTGTTTTAATGAGTTTGGTGGAGGTTATAAGGTGGGTTTTTGCCAAGATGGTTTGGACCTATTAGGACACTTGTGGAAGAGTTTGGAATTGAAAGAACAATTTAAAAGAAAAATCTGTAGTGGACCGACCCAGGGTCCGACCAAGTTTTGGGTCGGTCGGACCATGTTGAGCCAGCCGGAATGTCTCTGGACTGGACCGACCCAGAGGGTTTTGGGTCGGTCGGCTTAGCTTTGGGTCGGTCGGGCAAAATTTAACGTAGGAAATGGGTTCTGTAATGGACCGACCCAGAGGGTTTGGGTCGGTCGGTCTAGCTCTGGGTCGGACGGATGGGTTTCAAAAGACGGAAAAGTTTCTGGAATGGACCGACCCAGTCGGTGGGTCGGACGGTGGGTCGGACGACCCTTAAGACTTAAAAAAAAAGGAAAAAGAGAAACCCTAAGAGTGTTTAGTGGTATTAATGGTACCCCATTAAGGGGGGCAATGATTATTAGAGGTATAAAGACCTAAGGGATTAAGTTAAGAATAAACTTAAAAGTTTAAGATTAAGTTTGTAAGATTAAGTTGTAAGACTTAAGAGGTGTTAGGTTGGAATCATTGAAAGTTAAGTAAGTTAAGTAAGTTAAGTAAGATAAGTAAGTTGAATTGAGTTAAGTGATTAACAACCTAAAACTGAAAGAATGTTTTAGGACTTGGAATTTGGACTCCGGAAGAGAGTAAGCAACCGAACGACCAACGGTGAACGGTACAGTTCTCTTGTGTCCTGCTTGCTAACGAGGTGTCCCTCGGCTTGTGTGCTATTTGTTTTTGTGTGCTCACTAAACAAGATAAAGCATGCAACCGGAACATATTATATTTATTGTATTGTTGTGTGATGTTTGAAAACTAACACAACATACTGTGAGAACTTACTAACTAACGATTAGTAAGGAAATGTGTGAGATTAAGGAACGCTCCCTAATATGGGACGATATAAACCGAAAGAGGTTAACCAACAAACATGGTCTTGAGACTACTACTAACTGGAACTTGAGTGAGGAAACCCGGGACCGATCTCCGGTCATGCATGCTAAGGAAAAAGGGGGACGGTATCTGAATCAGGTCCGCCCTCCGCTTAAGGACTTGTCTTCGGACTTGTAGCCTAGGGCCGGTTGCCGGCTCAGCTACGCTGGACTCCCGTCTAGAGTAGGTGGCATTAAGATGGTGCGGTGGGATCACCTAAATCCCAGGTTCGAATTAAGCTACAACCATTCCCTTCCAGGAACGGTTTGTGTATTGAGATTAAGTTAAGATTAAGATTGAAGTAAGGTTAAGATAAGTTGCAACCATTCCTTTTAAAAGGATGGTTTGTATTGTTAAGTTTAAGATTAAGGTAAGGTTAAGATGAGTTGCAACCATTCCTCTTAAAAGGATGGTTTGTATAATTAAGATTAAGATAAACGACATCCACTCCTTATTAAAGGATGGTTGTTTCTAAGATTAATATAGACTAAGATTGAGGTGAGATAAGGATGGACTAAGATTAAGAGGGAACATTACTTAAGGAGTTAAATAACTAACTCTCTAATTAAGGGAACGCATTTAAGTCGTTCATTGTATGTGAACTTTGATTGTTCATATTTGGATGGTTGTTTACAGCATTTACTATTATGTTGTGCATTTAATCAACCTCCATGCTATCGACAATTAGTCGTCGTAGCCACGTTAGCTTGGGGGCCATGAGGGATCGTACCAGCATTCGTGCTGACCCCCTTTGGGGGCTGTTTTTACTACATAGGTACATCAGGAAGCGGCCGTCGCGAGAATAAGAAGGGGTACAAGTGTTACGGGTTAAGTGTGGCCTACGAGTTGTGCATGTACACTCGTATGGCAATTTGAGTTAGTAAGATGTATAGGATGTGAGGGGGTTGTAAGAAGGATATGTAATTGGTTAAGGTTATTGTACTAATGTTCGGTATATTCTGTAGTCAGACCGTGGCAAGGTCCTGGATTGTAAGAATTCCACTGTGACATGTTTTATATATACTGTTAAGTTGCGAGACCACATCTGGATTGAGTTGGGGTGTTACAAAAAGTGGTATCAGAGCGTAGTTACGCTCTGAAGACAAGAAATACCGAACTTAGGAGAATGATGAGGTTGAGATTGAGTTATGGGTTAAGGGTTGAGAGATAGAGTGAGAGGTGCGTTAGTCAGGACTTCCCGGTGTTTGCCGGACATCCATAGTACCTAGGCCCGCCCTCCACATCCCTAACCCTAAATATGTGGAACAAACGCCAGAGAGAAAAAGCCTTCTCTTACTCGGGGAAACCCGATCTGGCAGTTAGCTAACAATAAGCAGTACAGGAACATCTTGTTCCACAACAAAGAGTCGGAGAACTTGGAGGTTTTCAATGGAGCGCAACAGAGAAACAGGCGCTACCTATGGAATAATCATAAGGGAACAGAAATTACCGGCAACATGGGTCGACATCTACGCAGTCGAAATAACCCGCTACCAATGGTAAGGAAAGCACTACGCGTGCAATGGATAAGGAATGATAAGAGACATGAGTACCGGACAGCGGTTCTGTGAGCATAACAGTGGATAATACAAAGCATGATGATTGAGACTAGAAAGTCCAGTTAGAAACGGGAACTCCAAACCCCATACAATGAGGAAGGTTATAAAACCTGGCCAACATAATGCGGACAACGATAGGAACTCATATTGTGTACCGAAAATAGGACTACGATGTAGTGCCTAAAGGAGAATCATTACTCAGTAACCACAACAAAATGTGTGGAGACAAGAGCGAGGATTAAGACATAAGAAAGTATTAAGGGGTTCCCTCAGGAAGAGGAACGCCCTGGTAGATGACAGTACTGTCAAACAACAAGGAAACTACCGGATGGACGGTTACCCAAATAAGAGATTATCGAAGGAGTCCCGAGACTACCAATTACATGGAAATCAGAAGGAAGTGTCACTACTGATGTACCTTGTACCAATAACCCATCCTGCATGGCGCACTTGCCATAGCAAGTGCTACCACGATTAAGCCACACGAAAAGCCATCAAGGCGAAATAGGAGAACGCTACAGTTGCAGCATATATTAATACGGGATTGTAAATCCATAAGAACAGAAAAATAGGACCTTGGAAGGGCCTGACGGCCTGACCATGATGAGATGAACCGACACATCAGTCAGCAGGGAGCTGAGCTTAGACGAAATACTAAACCATAAAAATATTAGCAACGGTATAACCCACTACAACAACAACCGACAGTACGGTAAGAACACCAATCTCAAACTCCACGAGGAAAACCTAAGAGATCGCTCGGTGATCCGAGCAAAACAATATGTAAGCAGCAAACTTCGAAGAATATGTTAGTAAACGCCGGAAACAAGGACAGAGAGAGTAGACTTAAGATATAACCTACCAAGAGTTAAGGATATACGAATCCTACGGAGGAAATCTCAGAGACTACCCCCACCGAGCGGGCATAGTCGAGCCGAACAAACTGATGAATGACAGCTAGTATTGTTCGTCTAACTCATTAACACCCAAGTATGATTGATCATCAAAGGGTGGCGTAATCAACAGAAGTTGAACGAAGCGTTGAGATGGAAGTATAAGACGACAAGATGATATCCAACTTGGACACCGTAAGGCAAACGCCTAATACGAACCTAACCTTGACTATTAAAATGACAGTATTGTCAAAGACATTAAGTAACCTCAGATCACCTGAACAACTTCCCTAGCAGGAAGCAGGATGCAGCAACTTATCATGAAACCCGATACTACATTTAGTATGTAACCTAACGGTGGATAGTGCTCAAAGAACCAGAATCTTATAGGGATGACCTGCAGATGAGTAAGAGTACAAATAATGAACTGAGACATTAAGCATTAAGAGCCTACGAGCCAAGGATGTTAACCACATCAGAGCCCGAGGCAGAGTAAGTTATAAGAGAGCTTGTTTAAGCCACGAAGGGACTACAATTTGTAGATATGAACGGTTACCAAACCTACAACTTAGATTGGGAAGAACATTACCAAGAAAGGGTACCAATGAGAATATTGAGATAATGCTAAGGACAGGAGCGGAGAACGAACCATGCCTTTTAGGGTGGGGATACCTCTCCTTGTTGTGAGGCCATGAGTGGGAATGAACCCCTCAAAAGGGCTTTCACATATTAGAGATAAAATACACTTTATTTAGAAAATGGAAACTATGAACCTTGAGATTACCTTAGAACATACCAGATACACTTGAGTAATAACGAAGGTTGCACAGATAGACCCCATATCCAACACCCAGGTTGTAAGAATTAGTAATGGTCAGAGATAAACATTGTGACTGCACATTATGGCACGTCAATTAACCAATGCTCAGAAGAGCTTGTGATTCAGTGGATGACTTCTTCAGTAACCAGTTAAACTACATGGTAGATAACATCACTAAGGATGAAAGAAAGCAAAAGAAATTAGCCTACTTACGAATCTGAGATTGGAACAGAACATCTTTACATCAAGAATCAACTATTTTACAACACTGTACGGCAACCGTCATACACCGGAATGAGAGAACTCCCAGTGCGTTTACACCAAGAAGGGATTGAGTATAAGGTAAGGCATTAGAACCAGTGAATAAGAGGTTGCACCACTAATGGGCAACATGGTAAGGGTCAACTACCATGATAGTAGTGGTCGTGAGTACAATAGTTAGATAAGTGGATTAAGTCATGGTGCGCGGTAAGGCGACCATTATGTATGAGCCGTCAAATATTGACACTGAGGCAATTAGATTTATGAGTTAAGACCAGCATAAGTAAGAAAATAAGATGGTAGACGGACTGTGCATTGATGCCAGTAGTCTGGACATGGTTTGGTAAGATTACACAGGAAGCACACAACCCATTCCTTAAGGAACTGGAAGTGCTTTCCTAATAGAATGAATATGAGAAAGAAGATAGGAGGCTCTATGGAAAGAGACCTAAGCTACTAAGAAATAGAATCAATACGGAATACAGAAAGGAGCTGGAGCATACCATACCCAAGAACGCAGTAAATGGATTTCCCTTGATTAACTTCAAGAAGAACAATAAATGTTGTTATGAAACAATGAAAGAGGAGATCGACAACAGAATACTTCATAATTAGCAATAGCTAAACGTGTGACGGACACTATGAGTTTACTAAAACGAGACATGGGACGACTGCACCCCACAGGGGCTTGCAGGCCTAACATGCTCATTTATGAGTTAGTTGGGTAAGTAGTAATGTACCGGTAAGGTACCCCATGCATGTAGACGAGTGGTGTAAGGAACACGGGAGGTAGTCGACTCCGTACCACGGACAACGACACAAGATCAGACAAGAGCAGCCATTACCGCAAACAGTCAAAGAGAAGAATTCAGTCGAACCAGCAATGCAAGGGAATCAGAGAACAAATAACTAAGGACTATGAAGTGCGAAGAGCACAGATTGTTAAGTGCAAACATTGGATATGTCTTGTGATGTAAGAGATTAAACTATAAAGCGCAATAAGCATTAAACAGTAGTTTCAAATTAAGAATCATCCTCAGACCAAAGGTCAGTTGGAGAGAACAATTTAGACATTCGAGAAAACACTAAGAGTATAAACATTAGATCTCCAGGGAGACTGGATAGACGAGCTACAACTCATCAAGGCCGTGTATATATAAAGAAACACGTGTCCATTGAGAGACCAATATTCCTAACCGTAAGGACGCGGAAGGATATACAATGCTATAAAAAGATAAGTGAGGCAGTTAAGCCTAAGAACATCAGAGTGGTGCAGCGGAAGCTAGCAGATCACTACCTTTGAGATTAGACCAAACTAAGTTAAGGAAACGGTATAGTACCGTTAAGAATCCTCGATACAGAGACTAAGTTATTTCTCATCGAATTATAAGTAAGATAAATGACATGGAAGCTAGAATGCTTGGTGAGAATTAGACATCTTGAACTTATGTTCAAAGATGAGGTAACGCTGATTACGTGGGCGTAATCCATTTTAAGGGGGGTAGAGCGAAAACCGCTTAGCGTATGTTTGTGTACTGAGTACATAAACTACGGTGTGCATAGCACAAAATAATTTGAGAATATGTTTCACATAACATTTTGAGATAAATTATGGTTATTGCACACAGAAGATGTGAATACCATACATATTAAGTACCTATCTTGTTAACTCCGGTGTGAGTACAAGTTAAGAGAATTAAGGAAGAGGTTTAAGGAAACTTAAGGAATAAGGAATATATGAGGTATGAGTCGATATGAGACTATGTGTGAGATAAAAATAAGATAACATTATGAGATACAATTTGACATGAGCATGAGGAAGAAGATAGTAATGCTATGAGATATAAGATGGTGAGAATTGGTATGGGACAGTTATAGAACTTAGTAGGAATTTAAGTCTTGAGGTAATTACTAAGAGATGAATCGGGAATGTTTGATGGACTGAGTCCACACTTGGGAGATGTATTGATTATGATTAGGAAGAACTAAAAAGATAGAAAATTGGACATGAGTGAATTATTTGGATGTTTGAAAATGACGTGGGAGGTGGAAATTGATTTTCTAGGGATCAAGGGAAACCGAACACAAATTGGAATGGAAGGATAGTTCGACACTGATGCTGATCACATCAGGGTTGGATGATTCCTGAAACTCCCTACCAGTGGTCACAATTAAATCACACTATGGACAGAGGCCTTAGGATAAAATGAAATTGGAGTTGATTGTATTTTTAATTAGAGGAATTATTCCTCACATGACCTCGTAAAAAGGATTACCTTTTTACTGAGTCTCGCCCATGAAGTCGAGGACGCACGAGCCTTTGTCTTCGGACCGGTGACATGGGGAGAGCAGAGTGTTTTGTATTCTGGCCCATGGTAACGAGGACGAATGAGCCATTGTCTATGGACCGGTGACATGGGAGAATACGTTGGAAGTTATGTGAATGTTTTAATCATCAAAAAGGAACAAAAGGAATTTTGAGTGCTACACATGCTTAAGCATGTTGTGTGATATTTAAGTATAAGAATATGGCAGATCTAATGATCCAATGAGATTAAGTACACATAAGTATGATCTATATGATCTAAGGAATGAGGTAAGACATGTATTCTAATAAGATAAGATGCATGGGAACTTTGGGGACAAAGTTCTTTTAAGGGGGGTAGATTGAAATACCCCAAACCTAAGTATGCTAAGTAAACATCACATTATGATGTAGTAAGGCTAGAATATGCCTTATAAAGATTGGTAGACAATTTAAACCAAGGAAAACACAAGAAAGTGCCTTAAGGGCAATCAGGGCAAAAACGTGCTCTAAGCTTGGAGAGACTTGGGTGAGTACCCAAATATCATGATAAGACCTTAGTAATATTCTAATGGTCATTTTAAATCAATTAGAAAAGAAAACCAAGCTTGAAAACAAGTTAAAACACAAAATGTGCTTTAAGAAGTCTTAAAGCACATTTTTGAGAAATTGTCTTAGAATTGAGTTTTGAGTGGCTAAATGTCCATCATTACTCTTTAATCAACATGTGTACTAATTAGTATCACATTAGGAAGCCTAAATCAATGAGAAATCAAAATTTTCAGAAATATGTGCACTAATTAGTGAATAGTGCCAAATAGTGACTAGTTTAAGTTTTAATCAATATAAGCTAATTAGTTGGTCAACAAAGACCATGACTAGCCTTATTTAAGATAGGGGGCCGGTTTTATAAAGGAGGATGAGTCACCATAAGTAGTCAAATAAGGAAGAAAAGAAGAGATAAGTAAAAGAGTACTATTTGCTTTATTAAAGCAAATATCTTACATTAGCCACCTTTCTTCTTCTCTCTCTTCATTTCTCTTCTTCCAACGATTTCACCATCTTCTTCCTCCCTTCATTCACGTAGGAGAAGCACCCATGGCACCACCACCTTGCTTTGGCAACAACTTACTCATTTTAGCTCCAAATCAAAAACTAAACACATATTTCTCTTAGTTAGGCCAAGACCTATCTTTCTATCTTTTCAAATCTTTCAAAGCTCCATTTTGGTGCCAAGAGGAAACTCCATTGATGGAGGAAAATCAAGTTTGAAGAGCTCATTAGCTTCTCCATTCTCTTAAGGTAAAGGAAATGTAAGAAAAACCATGTTTCCATCATTTCTTCTACATGGCCGAAAATTTCTACTCATGGGGCCTTGTTTTTATGCCTTGTTCTAGCTTGATTTATTCACCAAGGACTAGTGGAGGTCCTATCTCATTCAATGCCCAAGTCTACTTTGAGACTTCAAAGGTAATCATCCACTTTTATGCCTTAGAACACATTTCTAACCTAGGTTTTCATTCCTTGAGGTTAGTGTATTGTTTAGTACTCATATGAGTCATTGAATATTGATTAGAACATTGGCAAGGGGAATTTAAGTGGTGGCCGAGATTCATGCAAGAAGAAGGTCTAAGGAGGAAGTTAAGATAAGCTTGAGAAAACAAGGTAAATTATTTACCTAATGGTGGTTTAAGGTTTAAGGAATGAGTTTAGATGAGTACCAATGTAGCCTAGGGCTTACATTAGGTAATGGGTTATGTAACCTAAGAAAAAGAACTTAAACAAGCTTATGAACTTGTGACTAAGGAGCCAATGAGAATGAGTTAGTAATATAAGTTTAAGGTGGATTTTAAGAGCATTATAATTACTATGAGATTGATGGGTGTATTTGCAGGTTGAAAGCTTTTATATGTGGGATATTCAGTGTTTAAGTTTAAGTCATTTAAGGGCCTAAGAGCCATGTCATTTAAGAGCCTTAGTGCTATGCAATTTAAGATTATTGCAATGTATTGAGTTGTTGTGAATGAGTTGGTTTGGGTGATGAGATATGATGAGAAGAACTTGATGTGTGTGAGATGGTCGAATGAGGAAAAATAATGTGTTTGGGCATGATAATATACTAGAGGAGCTATGGCGAAATTTGAGTAGAAAATAAGTGTTTAGGTGATGGTGGTGAATTAATATGACCTAGGATTTACTAGGAGTCACTATGAGGAATTTGAGTGGAAATGAGTTAACTAAGGAATTCTTGAGGTTAGAATGACCTAGAGATGTCTATGAGGAAATTAGAGTTTAGATGGGTGCATTAAACACACCAAAATCATGATATGAGGAATGTAAGACTTGTGCATAAGTTTTAAGGAAAGGTGTATAATGCCTTAAGGAGATTTAGGTATGAACTAGAGAGTAAAACAATGAGAGTTTTGAGAACCTGGTGTAAGTGTGATGATGTTAGTGGTGGACTAGTAAGGTTTAGTTAAATGGTAATGTGTGGACTTGGGTAATGGAAGTGAAAATTGTAGGAGGAGGTTGTAAGTCGTCAAGGAAAATGACTAGAAACGTATGAGGACGTATGATCATGAGAATGGTGAGTAAGATGCATAAAAGAGGTGGAAATGTCTACGGAGGGTGTTGCATGGTTAAGGTAAATGAAGAACAATGTCAAGGTATTAAGATAATGGAAAGAAATGTATAAGCAAGCTTAAGAGTTTAAGAGTGATGAGTAACAAATGAAAAGAAGAGAAATTGTGCATGGACATGCAAGATAACCTTGGAAGGTTTAACAAGCAAGATGGAGTGCAATGATGTTAAGGAGGAGTTATATGGGTTGACAAAGAAACACTTTGGATAGTTGAAGTTTTAGACATAATGTATATGTTGGAAAGAAAAGGGATTAACTAACAAGTGTTAGGAGTTTTTGCAAGAATTGAGTAAATGTTTGAGAAGATCTTTGGAAGTTGTTTTAATGAGTTTGGTGGAGGTTATAAGGTGGGTTTAATGTGCCAAGATGGTGTTGGACCTATTAGGACACTTGTGGAAGAGTTTGGAATTGAAAGAACAATTTAAAAGAAAAATCTGTAGTGGACCGACCCAGGGTCCAACCCAGTTTTGGGTCGGTCGGACCATGTTGAGCCAGCCGGAATGTCTCTGGACTGGACCGACCCAGAGGGTTTTGGGTCGGTCGGCTTAGCTTTGGGTCGGTCGGGCAAAATTTAACGTAGGAAATGGGTTTTGTAATGGACCGACCCAGAGGGTTTGGGTCGGTCGGTCTAGCTCTGGGTCGGACGGATGGGTTTCAAAAGACGGAAAAGTTTCTGGAATGGACCGACCCAGTCGGTGGGTCGGACGGTGGATCGGACGACCCTTAAGACTTAAAAAAATAAAGAAAAAGAGAAACCCTAAGAGAGTTTAGTGGTATTAATGGTACCCCATTAAGGGGGGGCAATGATGATTAGAGGTATAAAGACCTAAGGGATTAAGTTAAGAATAAACTTAAAAGTTTAAGATTAAGTTTGTAAGATTAAGTTGTAAGACTTAAGAGGTGTTAGGTTGGAATCATTGAAAGTTAAGTAAGTTAAGTAAATTAAGTAAGATAAGTAAGTTGAATTGAGTTAAGTGATTAATAACCTAAAACTGAATGAATGTTTTAGGACTTGGAATTTGGACTCCGGAAGAGAGTAAGCAACCGAACGACCAACGGTGAACGGTACAGTTCTCTTGTGACCTGCTTGCTAACGAGGTGTCCCTCGGCTTGTGTGCTATTTGTTTTTGTGTGCTCACTAAACAAGATAAAGCATGCAATCGGAACATATTATATTTATTGTATTGTTGTGTGATGTTTGAAAACTAACACAACATACTGTGAGAACTTACTAACTAACAATTAGTAAGGAAATGAGTGAGATTAAGGAATGCTCCCTAATATGGGACGATATAAACCGAAAGAGGTTAACCAACAAACATGGTCTTGAGACTACTACTAACTGGAACTTGAGTGAGGAAACCCGGGACCGATCTCCGGTCATGCATGCTAAGGAAAAAGGGGGACGGTATCTGAATCAGGTCCGCCCTCCGCTTAAGGACTTGTCTTCGGACTTGTAGCCTAGGGCCGGTTGCCGGCTCAGCTACGCTGGACTCCCGTCCAGAGTAGGTGGCATTAAGATGGTGCGGTGGGATCACCTAAATCCCAGGTTAGAATTAAGCTACAACCATTCCCTTCCAGGAACGGTTTGTATATTGAGATTAAGTTAAGATTAAGATTGCGGTAAGGTTAAGATAAGTTGCAACCATTCCTTTTTAAAGGATGGTTTGTATTGTTAAGTTTAAGATTAAGGTAAGGTTAAGATGAGTTGCAACCATTCCTCTTAAAAAGATGGTTTGTATAATTAAGATTAAGATAAGCGACATCCACTCCTTATTAAAGGATGGTTGTTTCTAAGATTAAGATAAGACTAAGATTGAGGTGAGATAAGGATGGACTAAGATTAAGAGGGAACATTACTTAAGGAGTTAAATAACTAACTCTCTAATTAAGGGAACGCATTTAAGTCGTTCATTGTGTGTGAACTTTGATTGTTCATATTTGGATGGTTGTTTACAGCATTTACTATTATGTTGTGCATTTAATCAACCTCCATGCTATCGACAATTAGTCATCGTAGCCACGTTAGCTTGGGGGCCATGAGGGGATCGTACCAGCATTCGTGCTGACCCCCTTTGGGGGCTGTTTTTACTACACAGGTACATCAGGAAGCGGCCGTCGCGAGAATAAGAAGGGGTACAAGTGTTACGGGTTAAGTGTGGCCTACGAGTTGTGCATGTACACTCGTATGGCAATTTGAGTTAGTAAGATGTATAGGATGTGAGGGGGTTGTAAGAAGGATATGTAATTGGTTAAGGTTATTGTACTAATGTTCGGTATATTCTGTAGTCAGACCGTGGCAAGGTCCTGGATTGTAAAGAATTCCGCTGTGACATGTTTATATATATACTATTAAGTTGCGAGACCACATCTGGATTGAGTTGGGGTGTTACACTCCAAGTATTTAAGGCTTAATAATATTTAGTTTAGTATTACTCTTCTCTTCCCTCAATCCTTAAGTAACTTCCTTTAATGGTTTTTATATTCAGCAAGGGGTAGATGTTTTACCTTGCAATACCCAAATTCAAATCTCTTTCCTCCATATATTGACATGTGCCACCACTTCCTCCAACATTTATATTGACGTTGTAGGGTTTTCCAGGCTTCTCATAAAGTTTATGTGTCAAGGAGTCAACCTTAACTCAGGTTTCAACATCATTACTACTGTATTTTCACTCCATATGTAAGTATTTTTCACCAAGGATTTAACTCGGTAAACTCTTTACATGTATGAATTTAGTACTGGATCTTAATATATAAGTTTTGAATGGTTCATTGTGGCTAGTAATGAAATATGCCTAGCTCAAGATTTCATGATGGTAACGTCTTACCACCACTCCTCCTCAAGTTCAACACAATCCATCACTTGCGTAGAAGATTATTTACGGTTAGATGACAAGGCTTGTCTAGCCCCTAAACTTCCAGAATTGGGTGTGCACCCCCACTACTTTCGGCCTAGGAGTTCGTCGCACCAGGCACTTCCTGTAGGGTGTTAGGTTTAGGTGTTTCCTTTCTAAAGTTAACATAGAGTTTTAGAGTAGTTTACAGGTTCAGATGTTGATCTTTTCTAATATGCTACTAGTTCTTGTTAGCTTAATAGTTTTCTAGACTTAATATTTATCTAAAACATTATCTTTAGGTAATAATTTGTACCAAGTAGTTCTTGAGATTTATTTACAACCTTTAAAGAAATTGAAGTACATATCACTTAGTAATTCAAAGCTCCATTTGTATACTATTTTCAACCAAATGTATTCTTTAAAGTTATAGGAACATGTGTACTAGCTTTTAAAGGATTGCATTTTTAGCAATGTATTCTCCATAAGTATGCTTTTGAAAAATAGCTTAATATTTGATTTATCCCAACAAGAATCTTATCGTACTCAATATACGATGTTCCAAACTTATATATATATATTTTATTACTGTAGTTTAATGTTTGAACGGTATAAAACACATCACACTCAACAGACATTCACAAAAGAAAAGTATGTAAAGGAATCATTCACAATTCCAATAGGGGTTAGGAGTCGTGCCTTACTGGAATCCTCACTTCCCAATTCCACCCCAATTCCCCAGTTTTAAGTGCACCTATATTCTAAGTATTTCACTCGGCTTGTTTTATCGGGTTCAGAGCGTAACTATGCTCTGATACCAATTTCTGTAACGCCTCAATTTACAATAAATACAGCAGAATAAAATCTCTAACGGCGTTTACAGATCATCGGGCTCCAAACACTCGGTACATAACCTCACCAATTACTACTTACAAATGTTACAGTCTGAACTCGAGAAAACATAACATGACTACATTAATAGCAAAATATAACAACTCTCCACTAATCATAATTCTCATCTCACTCACTCATACTCTTCGTGGCCACCTGTATAAACAATTCGTACCTGCAAGATGAAACCAAGCAGCCCAGCCCGGGTGGGGTGAGTCAGTTCCCTGGAATGGAACTGGTACAATTCTCCCAAAACAATATTTAAAACATAACTCTTCAAAATAAACAGTAACTTGAAATCAAACTCTTGAAAGTAAAACAGGGACACAAGGCACTTTAAAATCACCAAGTCAAAGATAACAAGTCGAAGAAAGAGATAAACAGTAGAAAGGTAAAGTTAGTAAAACAAAACCACACCATGTGTTAGTGAACATCCAATGCTTTAGTTAGAACCAATTCCAGTTAGGAGTAGAGAGACCCAAGTAGTCACAAGGACTAGGAATGGAAAGATAGACATCCAAGAACCAACAACTCAAGAGTGGAATAAAACCAATTGGGAGAGATGACCCCACCGCCAAGTACGCCCTTTTAGGACAGGGGATATACAGCCCCTCACTGTTTACAACGTCCCTTTTGGGACAGGGGATATACAACCCCTCACTGTTTACTACGTCCCTTTTGGGACAGGGGATATACAACCCCTCACTGTTACCATTGAAGACGCGCGCACGCCGAAACAACAAGATCCAGCTCATGGATGAAACGATATCCAGAGTCAAAAGAAGAATTTACCAAAATTTACCTTTTCCACATTCCCACTAGATCACTAACTACCCAGAGCAATACCAAAACACTCAGTCCTACAGAGTGCAGAAGCGTGAACCCTAGGCAGTTAATGTCTAACGGAGTAACCAAATAGAAGGAACCAATACCCATGTAAGTTTCACATTCAAGGCTCAGTTAGTCACACAAGCTGAGTTAGTCACACAACCATTTCCTTTAGAAACTCCTCTTAAAATCAGTTAGCGTTTTTCGAAAATGTCTCATAAGTCAATCAGCAAAAGTATCGGAGTACGAGAAATCGTACCTGGATAACGCTGTAGCAGTTCTAGTCAACTTGCACAAACAATCAACAGTACTCTGAAGAATATTAAAGGTAGTCTAACATCAATAACTTGTAGCCTAAGTTAAACTTAAATAAATTCCTCACTGTTATTTCTAAGTCTCAATTGTCTTTTAAGCCCTCACTTAAATGTTATGTATAACCTTTGACTTATCTTAGAATGTTGTATAACCCAAGGTTGTAAGACTAGGGAATGTATGTTATTAACACTTGTTAATTGTTCCCCTCTTATCCACTTTACCCATACTTAACCATAATTCTCACATTTAAGACCTTTATAACATAAGTGCATTATATGTTATTCAATCAATCTTAGAATTTCAATAACAATTCTTAAGCTCAATACTTTTACTCTTACTTTAGAATAAACATCTTATGACCTATAATAGGTTTATCTTAGAATACTATACTATTAATTCACAATGTAATGATTATGTACTTATCAATGTTACCAAATAATCCATCATGATTAAGTTTTCCCCTTAACTTAATTAAGATCTACATCTTGTATATTGGAGTCATAGTGTTGTAGAGACATTTTATTATAACTTAATTGAGCCACTAAACTCAATTATCATATCCTTAGTTCAGAATAACTCTCTATCATAACCGTCTAATAATCTTGTCATAAGATGTTGAATTACCTCTCATATTGAAATAACTATATTATTATTAACTTAGACTTATCGAACTCTTACATTTAGTATTCACAAGATATATTATTTACTTTATCATTAACTATATAATAAGGTTTTAAGATAACCTTTTATGTATCCTTGCTTACATTTAATTTCCTAAATGTTTTATTTTTACACACATTCCCTCCATAGACTATGTATAATCCTTTTATACTAAACCTCAATAAACTTAAGTCTTAAATATGTTTTAAATTATTTACAAAACCTAAGGTTTCAAAGGAGTAACGTAATAAATTATTTCCCCTTTATTATGTTTTAGGATAAACATTATATCTTAACATAAGGTAAAATTTATCCAATAATTAAATCCCCATTCATAAGTGAAATTGCCAACTATTTAATAAGACCATCTATTCTGAAAATTCTCATATTTTATATTCAAATAACATATCAATATTTCCCATTACCGTAAAGTATATCAATATAATATCTTATGTAACTCAGTTCCGTCTGATTAAAGGTTTAAAGTTTTAAATACCTAATTTATATTTACAAACCTTTTTACAAGTTCCAGCTATTAACCACAACACTTATTTGTAAACTCACATTCTAAATATTGGCAGTTAATGTTATAAATGTATTTTATGTGGCTTATCTACTTCTAAGAAACTTAAAGATTATTATCTAGATTAATTCCCTAATCATAGTTTAATATAGTTTTACATCACAATCCTTTTATTGACTTTATCTTAAAACATTAAGCCATTATTCAATACTATATATGTTATGAGATGATTAAATCTAGACTTATAAATCCACTTCACATTTAGATAAAAAGTATTTCATTTACTTTATTATTGATTATGTTATAAGATCTATTTGTGTAACATTTTGTGAAATCTAATTACAAATTTTCCTAACTGTTAACTTATTAATTACTTAACCCAATTATAGACTTACAATATGGTCGTTGATTAAAACTACACATGTATTTTAATACGGTTTATATAAATCTTAGAAATTCAAAGATAACTCTTTAAGTTTAATAATCATAATCTAATATCGCCTCATATAATATTCTTTTATTAGTATTATGTAGAGGTTTAGTTTATCTCATTAATTCCTTCATATTATATTTTCTATAAGGTATTTTATTTCTTTTATTTATGTTTAGTATATATATACTAGGATTTATTCAAGACATTCTTTATGTAGTTTTATTGCATTTAATTATTTATATTAACTTTTACACATATCTATATCCAATATATGGTTTATAGAATAAAGTATTTTCCTTAGTTCCAATTAAGTATATTAACTTCAATTCTATATAATTAATATAAAGGAAGATTAATTTAATCCCTTGATTTAACCTAAGTTACTATTTAATTCCCTTTTTTATATATGTGTAAATATATATATATATATCTGGGTTGCTATTCGCAGTACAAAATTACTAATCACCGCAGTACAAAATTTTTTTAATTCATACTGACGTTGTACACATGTAATGATGTCGTGTTGTAACTTTTGTTTTTTTTAAAAATAATTTCTTTAGCGTAAACAGTAAAAAACACTATGATCGTTACAAAACATTATAAACCCGTATTAATTGCGTCAATATGATTTGAATTGTGAATCCACGTAATTTGGACGACATTTTACGTTATTTTTGACTAAATTACAAACATTGGTACATATTCAGAATGCCGTGCTCAATTCATAGTTAAAAACGCCAATTTCGGGTGAAAAATGCTCTAATTGTAATAAAAGACGTTAAACCCTTTTTAATCGCATTTAAACGTTATAATTGTGACTCCACATAAGTTAATGACATTTTATGTTGTGTTTGACTAAATTACAAACATTGTTACACTTTCAGAACGTTGTATTGAAATCGCAGTTGAAAACGTCAATTTCGGGTAAAAAACGCTCGTACTATATATAGCCTAACCTTCCTTGGATTATTCATTTCTCACTTCCTCACTCTCTCTCCTCTATCTCTCTTAAGGAAGAAGCTCTCTTTTGACTGCCGGAGCCACCGCCGGAGCCGCCACCCGCCACCACCAACCACCGCCGGACCACCACCGTAAAAATTTTCCGGTGAGTTTTTCGAATTTTTTTTTTGTAACTTATAGATTTGGGTGTCCTGAGTATGAATTCGGTGTTAGTTTTTTGAAATTCAACATCATTTGAGCTAGATCTAGGATTAAAAATTCGAAAATTTTCAAAAAAAAAAAAAAAAAAGAAACCGGTTAGAGCACCACCGCTGCTCTAACCTGAGACAGGCGAGAAGCACCGGTGCTCGCCCCCGACACCGGCGAGGAGTGGAGGTGCTCGGACCCAGCTCCGGCGAGTACTGCTGCAGCTCGAGTCGACTTCTGGGCGCGACTGAAGACCGGACCGAGGCGTGGCGGCTCGACCCTGGCAACGGCGAGCCCTGGCGGTGCTCGACCCAGGCGACGGCGAGCCCTGGCGGTGCTCGTTCCAGGCGGCGCAGAGGAGCACAGCTCCTCGACCAAACCTCTTTTTTTTTTTTTTAATTTTAATATTTGGAATGATTTGTAAATGTTTTAATTTGTTTATTTTTTAATTCTAATATTGTGAATGATTTAAATGTTTTAATTTGTTATTTTTTAATTGTTATTGTGAATGATTTTTAATGTTTTTTGTTTTTGTTTTAATTTTTTTTGAATTCTAACTAATATGAATGATTTATAATATTTGAATTGTAATATTGAATGATTTGATTATAAATGTTTGAATTTTAATTATAATTTTATGATTTATAAATGTTTTAATTTGTTATTTTTTGAATTGTATATTGTGAATGATTCTTAAATGTTTTAATTTGTTATTTTGTTGAATTCTAACTAATTGTGAATGATTTTTTAATATTTGTATTTTTTTTGAATTGTAATATTGTGAATGATATGTTTAACAATGTTTGAATTTTTATGTTATGAATGAGGGATATAACTGTGTGATATTCGTATGCAGTGATGGATCGTCTGAAAAAGCAGTGAGACATGTCACGAAGAGGAAGAATAAAGACCGGGGTGTGCGGAGCAGGCTATGACGGCCTCGTACCGTCGTCGTGCACATGTTCCTGGTGAAGGGCCGAGTAATCCTGCCCCCCGCATGGAAGCAGCACGCCATTCATCTTTCCATCCGGGTCAATCTTCCAACGACCCGGCGTTTCAAGTACCAGCACCACCAATGGTAGCGGAGGATGACTCGGCGGTGTTCAATATACCGAGGAGACGCATGCCAGAGTTGTCATCATCCAGTAGTGCTTTTTCTGACAGATCAATGCACAGCTCTAGCTTCAATATCTCAGGGCAATCAAGCCACCAGACTGCTCCGTCAGGCGGTGGTAGTTCATCACGTCCACCACGCCCATCACCTGCCCGTGCTGTTGAGGACCATGTGATGACTGAGCGTTCGCCACATGCTGATGACGATGGTCGTGGTGCTGATGATGAGGACTCACCCGACGTGGATGAGGAGCAGGATAAGGAAGATGATGAAGTCATGGATAAGGAGGATGACACTGACGAGGAAGCAGCGCTAGCGATGGTTCCAGTCATTCCTACCTCTTGGAAGTTGACAGAGGTGCCAGTTCCTGGCGGTCCACTACTCACTAGTGTTATCACTAGCTTCGGGGGTCATGTGGCGCTTGACTTATGGACCTCGGCTAAGGTATGTTCTCTATCTTCTCCTGTATTTGATCATTTAATATCATACTACGTTTTGTAAGTGTTAAATATTGGTCATTATGTAGGATCGTGGGGTTTTGAGTTTCAAATCCCGTAGGGTGATGCTTACCTGCTGGCAAAAGATCAAATTTCTAAACCAAGAACAAGGAAGATGCTTGAGTATTCTGGTATAGAGCACCTACAGGATATTACGATGCCATACAACAATATGTCCCTGATCAGTGCTTTTGTGGAGAGGTGGCAGCCTGATACAAACTCATTCCATATGCCGTTTGGTGAGATGACGATTACCCTACATGATGTGTGGATGATACTGCAAATCCCCATCGTCGGTCGTTCATTGACAGCGAATTCATCCACCCCTGAGTTGAAGGAGGTAATGGCTGATTGTCTTAATTTTGGGGCAGATGTTGAGAGTATGACAGAGGCACTGTGGAATACCGGTGCTGTATCAATTTCGAGCTTGTTGCAGCAATGTAGAGATGAAAATGAAGAGGCAATGAAGCAGGCATGTGGTTGGTTATATCATCTGATTGGTACCACCATATTAGCTGGTAAATCAAATGGTCGTCTGAGTCCACAGCTGTTCAGTTTAGTAGCTCCTGTGAAGAAAGGTACCAAGCTTCGTAAATATGCATGGGGAGCTGGTACTCTTGCATGGTTATATCGCCAGCTAGGGATAGCATCTCGTGCCGACTCCAGTGGGATAGGTGGTTCTATGACGTTACTTGAGGTATGTGTCCTAATGTGCATCTAGTATATAATAACTCGCTGAGTATTAATAATTGGTACTGCTTAATCATTCTAGTGTTTTATATGCACAGTGCTGGATTTATGCGTACTTCCCTACATTAAGACCAGCGATTAGCCCGGACTGGGGCGCTAATGATGGTAGACCTTGGGCTCTAAGATGGGTGAGATCTACCTCTCAAGTGCAGGATCATCGTTCACTGCAAGGATATCGTGAGCATCTAGATGCTTTGACTGCTCTAAATGTAAGTGTTTGTAGTTGCTAACACATTGTACCATTATTATTTTTGTCTTTCGTTGTTGGTTACATTTTACTATTAATGTTCATTGTAGATTGATTGGTTGCCCTACGGTCGAGATAATGTTAATGTTCATGGAGGGCGTACATGGTATAGAGGTAACATACCGATTTTGGGGTTAAATGAGCCATACATGCCTGGTCGCTGTCTACGCCAGTTTGGTTACATTCAGGATATCCCTGAACCTCCTATTAGACCCAACCCAAGGTCTGAAAAAAGAGGAAAAGCCCAACCCTACACCTGTGTATACCCCCCCATGTATAATTTCTGGGAAAACACTCCTAAATTGCTGGTTCCAGGGTATACGCGCACAAATGCGCGGTTGCATGCTTGTGACCCACTCTACCTAGATTGGTACACCAAGCACACACACCCGAAGATCCTAAACCCTGAGACTTATCAGACCACCCTGGTTCATCGTCCAGATCCCTGTCTAGTAAGTTCTTTTTGTCATAGTACATCATTAAATATCACTTTTATTTTTTATGTGTACTTACCTGACCAAGTGTGTTACAGCTACTGTCTGAGGCAAGTGAGCTTGCACGCCCGTACTACCAAGAGAACAATGCATGGGACTGGTCATACTATCGTCAGGGGATGCCAGAAGAAGAACAAAGGGCTGCAACTGATGGTCTTGTGGATGTGTTCAGCTCTTTGTACATATGGGATAGTTACCAGCGCCAGCATGGTGCACCCTAGTGCTTGTCATCTTGGATTTGGATGTAATAAACTTTAGTATCATCTTGGAACTGTTTGTTGTCTTTCATTTTCATTCGGTGTGTTAGACGGTAGTACAATTTCTGTGGTTGTAGTTTTTTTCTGGAGGACTTGGTGATGGTGGAATTGTTGCTGACAATGCTGGTGACCTTGTGGAGGTTCTTAGAACCGGTGGAGATAAGAAAAACAGGGGAGACTATGGCAAAAATTTTCTAGAAATGCATCGTTTCACAATGCTTGTTTCACTTCAAAGTTAACGATCAGTATTTGACAAATGTGCTTCTTAAGATCAATCCCTTTCTGGGCGGTCTAAATTCTTTGTTGGTCGTTGAATGTTCTCCAGCAATGATAGTGTCGAAATGAAATATCTAACATGTACCAAAGATTGTATATGTCACGAGAAATGAAATATATCAAAATGTCAAAATTCCTAAGAAAGAAAAGTGTGTGACAACTTCATAACTATAACAACACGTTTATTCCCGTCCAAATATCTACTAAAGATTATAAATCCCGAAAATTATAACAACACGAGAACTAACAAGATCAAATACGCAATAACCAATAACCTAATTATTTCCTAACCTTTGTCTCTCTATTCCCCGTGCTATTACATTACGTCTCATCTCATAAATTGGTTCTTGGTGTTGAAAATCATCATCATCGGGCTCAATAGGATCATAAATAACAAGTAATGGAATATGAGCGATGAAATCATTATACTCCATGTAATTCTCCATCATCCGGCGAACTGATGTATCATTTCGTACATGAATAAAAGTCCACTCGTAGTCGCCCTCCAGCCCCAAATACACCATTGTTGTTATGTTTATTCTGCCGAGGAGGGACTGTAGTGCTCGAATTACTCGTCGTTGTAGATCCCGGAGATTACTAGGATATGGCATAGTAACTTCTACGCGTCTGTGCCCCACTCTTCTATCAAATTGTGCTCCATGACGACCAAAAGTAGCTACATAATTAACGTGCAAACAGAGGAAACTCCATTTGATTTTGGGAGCGAAATGGGAATTAAGGTGTGAAGAGTTCAAACAAGATGTAATTAGACAGATTCAGAGAGCACGGGGTAAGGAATGAGTATGTTGGGACACTAATACCCACTTTTATAATATTTGAGTAACACTGACATGTCCAACGGCTAGTTCAACGACTACTACATCAAGCGTACCAAACACACCATGTGCAGTACAAAGTGAATTCAAATTACCATAGGTAATTACTTTTGTTAGGAAAGGTACACGTACCAGGTTACCGTTTGCAGTACAAAGTGAATTCAAAGTTACCATAGGTAATTACTTTTGTCAGGTAAGGTACACGTACTAGGTCACTGTACACGTACCAGGTTACCGTTTGCAGTACAAAGTGAATTCAAAGTTACCATAGGTAATTACTTTTGTCAGGAAAGGTACACGTACCAGGTTACCGTTTGCAGTACAAAGTGAATTCAAAGTTACCATAGGTAATTACTTTTGTCAGGAAAGGTACACGTACTAGGTCACTTTACACGTACCAGGTTACCGTTTGCAGTACAAAGTGAATTCAAAGTTACCATAGGTAATTACTTTTGTCAGGAAAGGTACACGTACCAGGTTACCGTTTGCAGTACAAAGTGAATTCAAAGTTACCATAGGTAATTACTTTTGTCAGGAAAGGTACACGTACTAGGTCACTGTACACGTACCAGGTTACCGTTTGCAGTACAAAGTGAATTCAAAGTTACCATAGGTAATTACTTTTGTCAGGAAAGGTACACGTACTAGGTCACTGTACACGTACCAGGTTACCGTTTGCAGTACAAAGTGAATTCAAAGTTACCATAGGTAATTACTTTTGTCAGGTAAGGTACACGTACTAGGTCACTGTACACGTACCAGGTTACCGTTTGCAGTACAAAGTGAATTCAAAGTTACCATAGGTAATTACTTTTGTCAGGAAAGGTACACGTACTAGGTCACTGTACACGTACCAGGTTACCGTTTGCAGTACAAAGTGAATTCAAAGTTACCTAGGTAATTACTTTTGTCAGGAAAGGTACACGTACCAGGTCACTGTACACGTACCAGGTTACCGTTTTTTTAACTTTAACCTTGTGGCTAGTTCATGACCAACCTCTATATAAGGGATGCCTCCTCCATTTCATCTTCACACACTCTCTCTCCATATTCTCGAAGCTCTCTATTTCCTTACTCTCTTCCAACACTTATTTCGTTAAACTGTGCAAGCTCTCTCTCTAAACATGAGTCAATCTTCAGATTCGGATCATGAGTATGTTCCAATATCAAGCCCAGTAAGTATTTAGTTTATTGTCGTTGTTAATCATATTCGCACTAACATTTCATATTTCAATATTCATCTAACATTCTCTCGACCCTTATTGCAGGATAGTGACTCAACCACTGATCCAGATTGGGATGAATTTGATGAAGGTGTTCCGGATCATAATGCACAGATGGATGACTACATGCAAGACATGTATAATCGAGCTCCGGTGGTGGACACAGGTTACTTATTTGAAACAAACCAGGCCTTTAGTGGTAAAGAAGAAGCGAAAGCTTGGGTAGATAGTGTTGGCCATCCCAACCATATCTACACCATAATTCAAAGTTCTCGGTCAGGCCAAGATTTCCACATAACGTGCGAGAGGTATTGGAAACCACGAAGGACATCACGACCTGGTGTCATCAACCGGCGCAGATCATCTGGTTCAAAGAAATGTGGTTGTCCTTTTAAAATTAAGGGGTATTACACAAGCTACGGGTGTTTCTTGCGAGTGGGTAACGGATGGCATAACCATGATCTCGCAGAGTGGGCAGAGGGTCATTTTGTGGGAAAACGCCTGACTGAGGATGAGGAGATTATGATCGATCAGAGAACCAGAGTCGGTGTGCCACCCTGTGCAATTTATTCCGAGCTCACAACAATCAACCCAGAAACGTCAGCAACAAGGAAAGACATATACAACCGGATACAAAAAACAAAACTAGTAAATAGAGATGGTCGATCTATGGTGCAGACTCTGCTGAGTGAGCTAGACAAAAACAGCTACTACTACGATTACACAACAGATCCAAGTAAGTCAACTCAGTATGTCTCAAATAACTTCAATCATTTAGGTTTCATGTTAATTTGATAGATAACATGATTATATTTCACATGTATAGTTGATCAAACACGACTTGGGTCCATCTTCTTTGCACACCCTACATCTAGATTACTGCTCCATGCGTTCCCGTATGTCATAGGCATTGATGCTACCTATAAAACAAACATAGCAAAAATGCCGTTGGTTCAGTTCATCGGGATGACGAGTATAGGCAAAAACTTCAGCATTGCCTTCGCCTTCCTTGTATCAGAAGCAACAGACATGTATGTGTGGGCACTTCAACAATTAAGGGTCCTCCTCGGGCGGACTACAACCTCTACATTTATCACCGACAGATGTCTGGCCCTGATGAATGCCTTAGATGAGGTATTTCCTGAATCTCATCACCTACTATGTCGGTGGCACATAAGTAGGAACGTTCAGGGGAAAGCCGAGACTTATATGGGTGATAGAGGAAGGCGGCGGCTGCATCCGAATGTGGACTTCGGTTGTCTACTCGAGCACAGAGCAGGACTACAACGAGAGGTACGCATATTTCAAGGAGACATACCGAAGCTACCCCGTTTCATTACGTATGTTGCATCAGTCTGGGAGAAATACAAGGAAAAATTTGTGGAGGCTTGGGTCAAGAATGTGTTGCAATTCGGCAACACAACGACAAATAGGTAAAATTGTTAATCTTGTAATGTTTAAGATAATACAGTGATTGTTATAGATCTATAAACTTACTTAAACATTTGATAGGGTGGAGGCCGCACATTCTTCTCTAAAGGCGAGATTAAGGAGTGCTAGACACACTTTGGATGTAATCTTTCCAAAGATTCACGATCATGTGAATACAAGCATCCGGGAGTTAAAAAAGGATTTTGAGGCAGCCAGGACAAAACACAGAAGAGAGCACATGAGGGTTCCAATCGCTGACCTGATCGGGAAGGTTAGTACCCTTTGCTTAGATGAGCTAGTCAAGGAGCTTGGAAGGACGAATTATGTGCAAATGGACAGCTCAATCTGTGGATGTGACAAGGTAACCTCTCATGGATTACCTTGCGCTTGTAAATTAAACTACATGCTGGATAATGGTATACTATGCTCCAAGAGGGATATACATCGTTTTTGGTATACCCTAAGCTGGGAGAAGCATGAATCGACGATTGATATGGTATCCTACATGGAGGAAGAACAAAATAGATGGCGACACATAGCTTCTGAGGTAGCACAGTCAGATGATCCTACTCTGATTGCGAGATGTTACAGTCAACTCCAAAACTTCCTTCACCCAGATATGGTGTGCCAATTAGGAGAGCCGTTGGAACAGGTTGGGATTGGCAGACCTACCGGGCCCTCAAGACCAAACCGACGTGAACCTTCGTCTTGGGAGCGTAACCGACCAAGGGCAGGCCAGTCACAAGGAGCGACATCAATACAAGATCACGTAATAGAGGATCATCAAATCCGAGTCGATTCAAGCCCTTTGACGACTTCCCATACTACCACAGAATTTCAACCCCAACCTATATCAATATATGACTGGGTATATTGATGTTCGTGGAGATGGGAATTGTGGTTTCAGGGTCATTGCTGACTACCTATATTCAGACCAAGAGAGGTGGAAAGATGTCCGTGTACAATTGTACAATCACATGAAGAATCAAGCACCAGCGAATGGACTATACAAGGCCATTTTTAACGAAGGACCGTACAACGGCATGTTAAGAGCGCTTCATTGGAATTCAGGAGGGCCAGCACCTCCACATAAATGGATGCACACGGAAATGGGGTTGGTGATCGCGACAAGGTACACTTCGATAGTAGTTTTCTACTCTACTGTCTATGGGGGTGCGGCAAGTGCAACATACCTTCCGATCGATAATTATACCGATCGTGATAGCCCAAGAGGAGAGATCCACATAGGAATTTGCCCCGAGGGTCATTTCATAAGGTTCGGCATGGTTCATGACTCCCCACTCCCCCCTGTCTATCCGCAGTGGTTCACTTATAGAAATCCAAACACTGTCGGACCTTGGATTCATCAAATACAATCTAGGTTAGATAGTTGGAGAAACGTTATACCTTAGTTTTTCATTAACTTAGTTGTTGTAACTTAGTCTTTCTTTAACTTAGTTGTTGTAACTTAGTTGTTGTAACTTAGTTTTTGTATAATTAGTTTTTCTATAAATTAGTTGCTCTTTAACTTAGTTGTTGTTTTACTCATATTGACTTAAATTTGGTTATTCAGACATCTATTATTTCAAAAAAAAGTGTCTCCCCGTAACATTCAAACTTATTCAACTAAGTTTGGTGAAAAAAAAATTTGTACTGCGAATAGTAAAGTATTTGCTATTCGCAGTACAAATTAATTTTAAGTCAAATTAATAATATAAACACATAAAAATGTAATATAAACACATAAAAATGTAATCCAACACTTTTTTTTACAAAAAAAAGGTTCCTGTATTGATTCTAACAAAAAAGTAACTAGTAAAATTCGCTACTAATCAACTACAAACTACTTCGGTAAATTTACTTTCTGATATCATTTTTTGAAAAAAAAAACACAGCGACACATCATTACATGTGTACAACGTCAATATGAATTAAAAAAATTTTGTACTGCGGTGATTAGTAATTTTGTACTGCGAATAGCAACCCCCATATAATGATATATATATATGTAAATAATTTTTACTTCACTTAAAATTTAATCCCCAAAATATTTATAAACATACTGTTACTAAATGTTAGTTTAATCTTTTCATTATTTCCCAACCTACAAAGTTTATCAATAAACTATACTCTAACTTTTGTTACATTAAAAACCATATATTATAAGTTATTCTTATGAAAAATTCATAAACACAATTTTTTTAACCCATTTACCATTGTCCAAATATTCCCAAATTAAGTATATAACAACTATAACATTTTAGACATATTATAAAAATTTTATTTCATAAAAATATCTTTTTAAATTTTCCAAATAATTCCATAATACTCATAACTTGCAAAACTTATAACTTACGTTTAATTACTCAAAACCCATATTAATTTACATCATAATAAACTAGATTTTATAAGGAATCTATGGTTAAAATTTCAAGTCAAAATACATTCGGGAAGGTATTTAAATTAATTCAACAAGTTAGGGTTTAATTCTGGAAATACTATAATTCATAACCAACTTAAACTCCCCAGATCTAATCTCGGCCTTCCGTTTCTAAAACTTACGATCGGACGGCCGCTATCCTTCGAGTTCATCAGCGATTACCAAACGATACCCGAGTACTAATTCATTGTTTTCTCTCAACTCACAGAACCAAATCGACTGATTTTTGTTTCATTGGATTTGAAATTCAATTTCGATTCTAATGGTACCGATTTCGTGAATTATAATGCACGGAGCAAGAAGATTGATTCTGGGTACTTCGGGTAGGGTTTATACCCGGTTTCGGTTTGATTTTCAACAAATTCTCTCAATGTAGTGCATTATTGGTCAAATTGGTATGGGGTTATGTTCGGTAATGCAACAACGAATGACATTGTCGGAGGAATTGATCGGAAACTTACCGGAAGTGTGCCAATCGAGGAAAACAAATCCGATTTTCTGGAAAGCTTCGACTTTTACAGGTGGTTGAGGGTCGAACTTTGTTGATCCATAAGTTTCATTACAGATTGAGTCAGATTATGTGTGTGGGCTTAATCGAAAGAGGAGATATAGATCTACATATTGGTAGCAAGAACTTAATCTAATTCGCAATATACAGAAAGAAATCTAGTCATAAAGTTACGAGTTTACCTTGCGTTTTCCTATGATTTTATGTGATGATGAATCGGAAACTTTAGACGCCTAACTCTTCCAAACGGTTACGAATCAGCCTTGGTCATAAACATGAAAGTTGTAGAGGGATTATAGATCTTCAAAACAAGCTAAAGAACACTAATTTTGGCTGAGAAACGAAGAAGTTATGGCGAGACGAAGTTTACCTGAATTCGGTGAAAACTGAAAATCTGGGTTTCGGTTTCGCAGGGTGGCTACTTTGGATCAATTTTCCGGTGAATGTAGGAAGAGTTAGGTTATGTGTGAGCTATGGTTGTAAAGAGGAGATTAAGGAGAAGAGAATGAAGAAGACGACACTCAAAAATTTGAAAGGATGAGTGAGATACGGCCGTCACAAGTTAGGGAAAAATACTGGTGGAACTTAGCGATTTTTGTGCTAAGTACCGGCGACCCGTGTGAGCTTGACACGTGGCAGTTTTCAAAATTTTGGCTCTAAACTTCATTCTTTCATAACTTTGACTAGGATGATCCGTTTTTGACGTTCTTTTTATCGATCTTCATGGTTTTCCATAACCTATTTATTGGTATAGGTTTCATGGGCTGGTTTGACCATTCTCAAAAAGTCAACCCTAGCAAGGCTTAATAAGCTTCATGGTTTCCATGATTTTATATTGACTTTTATGATTCAAATTAATGTTCCAAATATTTCTAAAATCTTTATAATATAATTGGAGTGTCTAGGGAATTTTCCAAGATTTATTGACTTATAAATCTTGTTATTAAATTCATAATACCTTATAATAAATTAATTTAAATTGTATTATTATTTAGAATTTAATATAAGAAGTCCCTAAATAATTTTTAAATAATACCATACACTAATTTAGTGTTTAATAATATTATTTAGGGTTTTTATAAAAGAAATCCCCTAAATTAATCTAAATTAATTTAGGGTTATTTCAGTGCTAGTCTTTTGTATATCTTTTAACTTATATTTTGATAACTTGAACAAAGATGATCTAGAATATAGAAAAATGACACTGCTTACCTATGACGTAATATATTATGTGCATTGAAGAGCAAGGTAAGCATTGTAGATAATGTATATTGTAATTATGTTTAGTTAAATCTTTTGAGATGTATTTTACTATCACTCGGTGATAAAAAAACTTGTAAATTATGTTTTTCGAATCCACATGAATTGATTTTGTCTTATATTCTTGGATTGTTTTGTGTCATTGTGATTATAAATGTGCAGGTTATATATTATATAATGCATTTATTAGATGATTAAGCATGGTATAATGGTGGATTCAGTATTTGTGTTATATGTTACGTATATAAACTAATACTTGCACATGATATGAAATGATTGGTGCTTTCTAGTTTTTTTATTGTTTTATTTGTTCATTTTTATTTAGTTAGTTAATTGTTATCATTATTCAAGGTTATTTACATAAACAAAAAAACCAACATCCAGTTTCAGTTAACCTGAATTATCCTTCCACACTAATTTGTTAACCTGAATGCAGTTTACCGATGTAAATAGAATGATAACGTATCAAATTTTTAAAAACCGTATTAAGCGGTTGAACAGCCCTATTCCATGGTGAAACGTACTAAAAAGGTGAACCGGAATAGAAGTTCAAAACAAAAAGGGAAATTTCACGATATACCCCTGAGGTTTGAGCGAATTTTACAAGATATCCCTGAGGTTTCATTTTTATTATAAGATACCCCTGAGGTTTCATTTTTTTTACGATATACCCCCGAGGTTTCATTTTCATTATGATATACCCCTGAAGTTTCAATTTTATTATGAGATACCCCTCAGTCATATTCTGATATATTATATTTTATATCCTAATTTTACCTTCGCACCATATAAGCCCCTAATAAGCTCAGGATATATAGTCAAAGTTTTGTTTGAATTTGTAACTTAAATAAAATGCTCAAAAAATTAAAGTTCATATAAAATTTGACATCAATATCAAAAAATGAATATAATTAAATAAACATAAAACAAAAAATTCAATAAATGGAAATGACTAAAAAATTAAAATTAAATTATTTTGAAAAATAAACATAACTTGTTAGGGAGTTACCTAGATATTTATTAAAAATATAAAAAATGTATAACAATAATATGAAGAATATTAAAAGCAACAGTTTCATATAGTACATAGAAAAAATCATCATTTTAAATTAGAAAATAAAGTAAAAAAACCATAAAATATGATCATTTCTCTGTGATTATTGATATCAAATAATATATTTATTAATAAACTCATACTATAATTAATAAAATTATTTAATAATTTCTTTTTTTTATAATTGTTATAAAATTTTATGATTTTAAGTCACCGCTATAATATTTTTTAAATTATGTAACAATATAAGTTTTTTAAATAGATTTTTTTTTGTTTAGTCATTTCTATTTATTTTAAACTTTTTATGATTCTAATTTTTAATACTTTTATTTATGTTTTTAAATTGAATTAAAATTTTAATTGATCTTTAATTTTTAAGTGCATTTTGTTCATATTGTAAATTTTTTTAAAAAATTGACCATAAACCAGGGCATATGGTGCGAGGGTAAAATTAGGATATGAAAAATATAATATATAAGATTCTGAACTGAGGGGCATCTCGTAAAATAATTGAAACCTCGGGGGTATATTGTAATAAAAATGATACCTCAGGGGTATATCGTAAAAAAAATGAAACCTCGGGGTATCTCATAATGAAAATGAAACCTCGGGGTATCTCGTGAAATTCGCTCAAACCTTAAGGATATCTCATGAAATTTCCCAAACAAAAAATTACATATCCGACTCATTAGCAAACATCCGACCTCTTTTCTTGCACATTCGACCATGACGCGCAGGGGCGGACCTATGAAGGTGCTTAGTGTGTCTATTTACACACTAAAAAAAAAGAATTATGAAGTTTTACTTATTTATTATAATTAGTTGTAATTAATTTATTAGTTTGACACTAAAGTATTGGATAAAATGTAATGGACTTATGAGACTTGGGCTTTTTAACATATATATCACTAAAGGATTGGACATACTGTGATTAATTTATTAGTTTGACATTAAAGGATTTGATATAATATAATGGGCTTATGAGATTTGAGCTTTTTAATCACATATATCACTTAACAGATTGGATATGTTGTCATTAATTTATTAGTTTGACACTAAAGGATTGGATATACTATAACGTGTTTATGAGACTTAGGTTTTTTGAACACATAATCTTATATTTTTACACCTATATTATGTGTCCGCCACTGATGACGCGAGATCTCTGCTTAAAAACGCGCAAATGGAAAAAATTGTATTTGAGCTTACACTCGCAAGTACCTCAGATTTTAAAAATTGTATTTGGATATAGCACAAGTTTTTCCAAAGTAGACGAGCATGGCAGAATACATTTTCTCCCATCTTTTCTCCCCACCAGAGAAGCTGAAAACGTTCAGTAATCGTGTACCTTTTCTCTTAGTAAATGTAAAATAGTTGACGACGGTATGATGTTTTGTCTTTTTATTTAGTACATATAATGAAGTAAATCCTCAACCTGTGTTGAACTGATCTAACGATGCCGATATTTTGACTTTTGATGGAGATTCCTTGCTGCCACTAAACTTTATCTGAATGCTTCTTGGTTGTCTTCTAAAAGGTCATAATGCTGACTTCGATTTTTCTTTTCTTCAATTATCAATAGTGATTGTCGTGTGCATCACTAGTGGGTGTTTGGACATAGCATGTCTATTTGAAGGCGTCAAACCCTTTTCATCAGTGATTAAGCTTTGAATTTACAGATACATAAATCAAAACTCAGAATTTCCAAAATCAGAACCTGAATTTCGCTAGTCTTCTCCGAGCATGACTCCAAGAGCAGAACTTTTGTTTTTCATCTTGATTTCAAGGTTTTTCATTATAAGATCAGATACAAGCACCAATGATGGTAAATTTTCAGTTTGATTTTGTTAGACCATTCATTCAGTTTACTTTGATCAACAAAACGCGTCTGGATGAAAATGGGCTCCTCTTGTGGTTCCTTCAAATCTGTGAAGTTAAGCGTACATTCACCTTCTGATCGATCAATTCACAGGGTGACGCCGTATTTCCACTCTATCTGACATTCAGGCATGCTGTGCTGATTTGCTGATGTTTGAAGTTGCTATTTTTTTTTACTGCTTTGTCATCCTTCTTTTCGTCCATCGATGAGAAAAGAAAATTAATAGTGCAATCATCCGTTGTTGGCCGCATGAGAGTTTGATTTTTTTTGTTTTAACCTCTTCCTTCATAAAAATCAATGAAACCCATCTGGTTAGTAGTTGTTCCTTTGCTTTAATATGCCTAAACATAACTTTTCCTCTGTGGAGAAAAAGACCAAAAAGAAGAAAAGAAAAACTGAATGCAAACAATTAAGAAGATGACATCGATCTTCACATCAAACAGAACCTAATAAGAAATGAGGAGCTAGAGACATTATTAATATGAAGTATAAGTAGATAGCTCCTAGTTGCAACTTGCAAGTGTGTCCGTACTTGATCATCTCGGTCACTCTGGCATCTTTCATGACAATTTGAGTTCTAATCATGTCCTTCCTTCTATGGCACACTACCATCTTTGTGTGCTTTTTTCACAACACATCACCCTTTCATATAAATTTTCTGTTGCGTCCCAAAAGGGAATTTGATTTATTTTTATCTTTTCATACTTATAGTCTCTAATTTGTTACTTATAGAATCTGAATTTTTTCTGTATCTTCGAGTGAACAAGACTTGTTTTCGAGTTCAGAGTTGATGTGTTCAGGTGCTGTTTGCTGTAGTTGCTGCATTAAGAGCACTGAAGGATCTATGGACAAATGCACCACCCTCTTGGATTGACTTTGATCCCTGTGGAGATAATTGGGAAGGAATAAAATGCAAAGATGATAGAGTAATCTCAATGTAATGTTTTTTTCCCAGAGAAAATACTATAAACTACTTTATGTCCAGACACTTCGTTTTCTTTTTTCCACTTGTTCTTACTCATCTGGGTTATATTTGTTTCAGATTATTGCCCAGCATGGGTTTGAAAGGTTCCCTTTCAGGGGATATCGAGGGGCTAAGTGAATTACAGTCTTTGTATGGTTGCAATTCTTCGTTACTCCCATATATCTATCTATATCAATATGTAAGATGCAAATGCACTGACACAATCCCAGTTTGATATCATTAATTATTAACTCAACCTAAAAACATTCAGTAACTAAATGCAGATAGGATTTATCATATTATGTTACCCTGAGCTATTATCTTTTAAAGATTAGAATTTTCACAAGTTAATTTTCAATGCTGCTCCAGGTAAAGGAAGTGAACTTTTAGTTTCATTCATGATGTTTCTGCTTACCAAACCTATCAGCATGTTTTTTTTGCTGAAAATCTGTGTTGCTTGATTCAGGGACCTTTCATACAACAAAGGATTAACGGGGCCTCTTCCAGATGCTATTGGGGGCTTAACCAAGCTTACAAATCTGTAATCAACTCTAGTCGGTATTTTCAATCTTTCTAGTAAATGCTTTCTCTTATGCATGACCTTGAAATCTATGGTTCATTTGCAGAGTCCTTGTAGGCTGTGGTTTCACAAACTCATTACCAGCATCGCTTGGCTCTCTTAAACAACTGGTTTTCTTGTAAGCAAATCTATTTCTTGGATCTTTAGTTTGTTCCTTATTTATAATTGCATAATATATATCATGCAGCTCTGCCTTTAGTCGTTCATGGATGTATCAGAAGGTATTTTACTCGGTGCTATGAAACTTTTGTTGGAAATGGTTTGTTTGAAGGATGCTACACTAAGACCTGCCATTCTGACCTCGTTTACCCCTGTGTCACATTTGTGTAGTCTTAAATTTTATCTGACTCAAATTGCTGTCTTCTTTATCATATCTTTCAGATCACTTAATTCCAATGGCTTCACTGGGAAAATACCCCCTTCCATTGGGAATTTACAGAATCTCTATTGGCTGGATCTTGCTGAGAACAAGCTGTCTGGAGAACTTCCTGTGTCCAATGAAACTACGCCGGGTCTGGATCAACTTATTCATACAAAACACTTGTATGTGAAAACACTCCACCAACCCACCATGACTAGTTTCACCCTGTCAATAGTTGTTACATCTACCTCTTAATGGAAACTAACTATGTTATTGTTTTTGTGTAGTCATTTAGGAAACAACAAGTTATCTGGCGAAATTCCAGCCAAGCTCTTCAGCTCAAATATGAGTTTGATCCACTTGTAAGTACAACTTAGGAACTATTACTTTTTTTTTTCTTTGCTTTGATATAAGCAGGATAGATTATCAAGTGAAACAGAGAATTTAATGCATTATTACGCAGCAGTTTATAAATAAATGGACTGATTTTCAAAACAAAACTGGAATTTATCTCCTTGGCAGGCTTCTAGACAACAATCAGTTCATAGGCAGCATTCCTTCCACATTGGGTCTTGTTACAGCACTTGAGGTTTTGTAAGTGTCTCCTCTTGTATATGTTTCCAAGTTATTTCAAGTTTAACTTAATTATGTGCATAGTTTTTTATATTAACTTTCTTTTTCATATCAAAACTATGGTTAAATATTAGACGTCTTGATAGAAATTTTTTAAGTGGAGAAGTGCCTATCAACCTCAACAATCTTACAAATGTGAATCAGATGTAAGTGTTTTTTCTCTACAAAAGAAAATCCTGCATCTTAAAATGCTTAGTTATGTGTGAATCACACTCAGTGGACTTAAAATTGAATGTCAACTCGTTTCAGGCTACTGTCAAACAATCGATTGCGTGGCCCTGTCCCCGATCTTACTGGGATGAATGTTCTTGCCTACCTGTCAGTGGAGTTTCTTTTTCATCTTCTATTTACAGAGAACATCTCTAAAGTCTCTTCTATTTTGGACTTTTTGCAGAACTGAGTATGTTTAATGCAACACCACAATTACTTGTTGTGTATTTGCAGGGACATGAGCAATAACAGTTTTGATTCAACAGATGTTCCTTCATGGTTCACAAGCCTGCCATCAGTCACCACTCTGTAATACCTTCGTATCTTTCTCATATTTCTACATTTGCTGCACCACTTTTTCTTTCCCGTTCCACCAAAACTATCACCTTGACATTCTTCTTCCATCAACTGGTGGTATCTAATACACAGCTTGGATCATCATTGGACGAAGTCAGCTATTGTTATAATATTCATGACCTTTTATTATTGCTAGGATCATGGAACGAACACAGCTTGTAGGCACATTGCCAAAAGAACTATTCAGTCTTCCATTGCTACAGACTGTGTGAGCTTTCTTTCTTTCTTTCTTTACATATTAATATAACCTCTCACTGATCACTTTTCATTTTGCTAATATATTGATTGTATTAGCTTTGCCATGAAATGTATGAAAACGTGCCGAAAACATACAGATGTTCAAACCATATTGTTTGATGCATTGATCATAACAGGATCATGAAGAGCAATCAGCTTAATGGAACATTGGATCTTGGAGATAGTGTGAGCACCCAACTTCAGCTTATTAATCTGCAGGAAAATATCATCACCGGTTTTAAATATGCAGGCAACATGGACTTTCAGTTGATGTAAGATACATACATATAGCCTGATTCTATCCTCTAGTTAAGAATATTGCTCAACCATACCTTTTGTTATGACAGACTTCAAGATAATCCCTTGTGTCAAGAAGATCCCATGCAAAAGTACTGTACATCAACCCCACAATCAAATTCCAAATACTCAACACCACCAGATGGATGTACACCCAAATCATGCAGTCAAGGCAAAATCTAAGCCCCAAATGTAGCTGTGCTTTTCCATATACAGGAATGCTGGTCTTCAGAGCTCCTTCCTTCTCTGACCCAGATAATGCAACTCGTTATACATCTCTTGAGAAATCTATGATGAAATCTTTTACAACTCATAAACTTCCTGTTGGTTCAGTTTCACTAAGTAATGTGACTTCAGATTCCCTTTCTTATCTAAATATAAAATTGGGTGTCTTTCCACTGGGCAAAGATCGTTTCAATCGGACAGGAATTAGAGGCATTGGGTTTGCTTTGAGCAACCAGACTTTTAAACCTCCTAAAGAATTTGGACCTTACTTCTTCATTGCAAATGACTACACTTCTTTTGGACGTAAGTGAAAAATGAAAGAAAAAACTGTTTACATTTACTTAATTACAAATTTGAGTTTCTATCTGTGACGTCATACATCTCTTTCTTTCAGAAGAAGTTGTTACTAAACCGAGTAATAAAAGTGGTGATAGCGGAGGAACAGCGTTAAGCTCTGCTGTTATAATTGGAATTGCCGTTGGAGGTTCCGTCTTGTTTTTGTCTGTATCAGTGATAATTGCTGCTGTTATATTGACTCGACGGAAGGCAAAGGACCCTAAGAAGGAATTAAACCAACCACCCACTGAGCGTGGTGGAGGTAACTTTTACGTACCACACAATATTTACACACTAAATTAAAATTTTAGAATGTGTTCTTTCTTTCCTTCCTTCCTTTCTTAGATACCGGATTAATCAATTCTTCCTCACACAGGCTCTACATCTTGGGTCACATTCAAGAGCAGTGGTAGCAGCAGCATCCCACCTTTGACAGGGGCTAAGTTGTTTAGCCTTGAAGAGGTCAAAAAATGTACTAATAATTTCTCAGAAACTAATGACATTGGGTCAGGAGGTTACGGGAAGGTATATATGTTAAGCAACGTTTTTGGGTTTTTTTTGTACAATTCTAGTTACAATTGGATAACTATAGACCATATCTTCCAAGCACCCTATAACTTAAACTAGTTATTATAATAATTTAGTTATTTGACAGATGTAATAACATCTAACCGTGGTGGTTTTGTCCGGCTTTATTACAATTGAAGGTATGTCACAATCAAAAGAGCTAAGACATTTTTTCAGGTTTACAGGGGTAGTCTACCAAGTGGAGCGCTTGTAGCAATTAAAAGGGCTGACCCAAGTTCAGCGCAGGGAGGATTGGAGTTCAGGACTGAGATAGAGCTGCTTTCAAGGGTGAATCATAAAAACGTTGTTAGGCTTTTGGGATTTTGTGTTGAGAAGAATGAATTAATGCTGATCTACGAGTTTGTACCAAATGGTACCCTGAAGGAAAGTCTTTCAGGTATAATTTGTTATCTACTGTACTACTTAATAGTTTCTCGTTTCTTTTTCAACATTTGATCATTTTTCGAAACTAATGATGAAAAGATCCCATGTTTAGGATTCTAATAGTGTCCATTCTTATTATGCCAGGTAAGTCTGGAGTTCGACTTGATTGGAGAAGAAGAGTGAAGGTGGCACTTGGTGCAGCTGAAGGTCTAGATTACCTGCATCGACTTGTAGATCCACCAATAGTGCACAGAGACATAAAGTCCAACAACATCCTCCTTGATCAGCGCTTAAATGCAAAGGTCTCTGATTTTGGTCTGTCCAAATCAATGATTGATCCAGGAAAGGCACATATGACTACACAGGTCAAGGGAACAATGGTTAGTTTAACCACTTCATTCATCTCCAAAGCTCCACATTTTTGTAACATGCTTTTGTCCTCCCTGAAAATATGCATGTTCATATATAGTATTTCTCCTACATATATATACCTGCAGGGTTACTTGGATCCAGAATACTACATGACCCAACGGATAACAGAGAAGAGTGACGTTTACAGCTTCGGTGTGGTTTTACTTGAGTTGATAACTGGTAAACCTCCTATAGAAAGAGGAAGATACATTGTGAGAGAAGTTATAAACATGTTGGATAGAAGACAAGATTTATATGGTCTCCATGAGCTTCTCGACCCCGCCATTGGTTTAAGCACCAAATTAGGAGGATTTAACAAGTTTGTTGATCTTGCTCTTAGTTGTGTGGAAGAGGACGGGTCAAATAGGCCCACTATGGGAGAAGTGGTGAAGGAGCTTGAGGAGATTGCAGAGATAGCTGGTTTAAACCCTTTTACTGATTCATCTTCTCAGGCTGCTTCCCCACGAGACAGGAAAAGAAGGGCTCAAAGCCGGTATTCTGAATCTAACTCGGCTGATAGTGGGAGCTTTCCGTTTTGATTTTGGGTAATGTTTTGAATCGCTTTTCATTAATGTGGCTATTCTTCCTGGTTAATGATTTGCAGTTTATTACACATGGTTTGTTGCAAAGGATTGATTTGTATGAAGCTAATCCCTTTTATTTATTGACTATTATTTGTATTCTTCGTTGAAGGACCGATATTGCGGTTGCTAACTAATTTGAAGGAGGTGCGTTCTTCGTTTTGGTGCAAGTGTATTAAGATTTCTCACATAAAACAGATATTTGAAGGAAATGTAAAATCATGGAAGTTAAACTTTGTGATGAGGGGGGTTTTGTCTAATGGTGGCCACGGTTCCGGTTTCATTGGTTCCGGTTCTGGACAAGTGTATTTGGATTCAGAACCGGTTAGGGGTGGTTTCGATTCCTAAGGGTGTATCCGGTTTCGGATTCGGTCAAAAACCGGTTTCGGTACCGGTTCCCAATTCGGGTCTTCAATTTTTAGCCCGACTGACCCACAACCTTTGGTCGGTCGAGGACATAAAGCTTTCTATCCTCAACCGACTCAAAGGATCGCCCCACTGTGGGTCTGTCGGCTATTTTTACAATGTTATGACCGACCCACTTGGGGAGGTCGTCTAGGGTGGTCGATTTTAGTTTCTTTGTTTTAGCTCCGATTTTGAGATCCGTTTACGCGATGTGTTGCTCTCTTTGTCTATTTTGCTCATAGTTAGGCTATTTTTCAAGTTTAATACTCTGAATGTGTAAAAGTAAGAAAATTAATACTGCTACATTCTAAAAGATTACAAGATAGAAGTCCTAAGTGGTTTCTTCTTCATTCATCTCAAACCAATCATCATGTTGCCCTTCGTACTACAGTGGTCACACTTGGGCTTGCAACTCGGTTAAGTCCTAATCATACTTCTGAACACAAACCTTGATAGAGTTTGGTGCAAGGTTTGATCTCTTTTCGTCCAACACGTTTTTTTTTTTGTCGAAAAACTGGAGGCATAGCCTCATCATGTATTAATACTTATAGAATTTACATCATTCAGTAGCAGAGCCTGTATGCAGTGAGGAGTTGTCTCCAATGTATTACAAACCCAACCATCTCTTAGGCTAAATTTAGCTATGGTGTCCGCCACTATGTTACAATCGCGAGGAACATAATTGAGAGATACATTCCAACACCTTTCTAAGAAAGCTTTGCATTCCCTAACAGCGGGTCTACAATGGTGATGATCTGGGCATTCTTCAATCAATTTCACCAGCTCTAGGGAGTCTGAGCAGAAATGGATGTTGTTCATCTGTTTTCCCCAGGCCACCTTGAGAGCATGGAGAAACGCCAGAGCTTCAGCTTGGAGTGCATTGGTTTTGCCCGAGAGTTTGCCAAATCCCATTATCCATGAACCTTCACTATTTCTGCAGATACCACCAATTGCAGTTAAAATATTGGAGGGGTTAACTGCACAATTAACATTAAACTTAACATAACCATGACTTGGTGGATTCTGGCCGTTTCTTGTTGCCGTCATGTTGCTCGAAACGGCAGAAGCATTCTCCTATGTAACAATGTTGCTTGCCTCCCATGCTCTTCTATTGTTCCTGCAAGCTTTAATAATGGAGTACAAAGACAAAAACATGTTTCGCTCCTGCCCAAAGACTTTGGAATTTCGCCAGGTCCAGAGCATATGACAGCTAATAGCAAAAACAGCACACCAATTATCCCTAATCAGTCTATCCGTTTTCTTTAATAAATTAGCTTTCAACCAGTGTATTAGTGGCATCCCATAAAAATCCCTCCTTTGGGCAGCAATGATAAACTTGTCCCAGATTTGCCTAGCCACATTACAATCATGAAGAATGTGAAGGATAGATTCCTCTCTTCCACAAAAATGACAGGAACTATCATGAGTTAGCCCCATCCTGAACCGTCTTTCATTAGTCATTAACTTACCCAAATTCACCTGCCACATCAAGAACCTGACCTTCTCCTGCACAGGTAACCTCCATATTTTTTGGAATAATTTAGAATCAGCGTTATTTTGGTTATTAGGAGCAATCTGAGAATCCAACATCATATAAGCAGATTTGACATTATATACACCAGACTTATGCAAGTTCCAGGCTAGGAAATCATCTCTCGCACTAGGAAAAAATTTTGGCTATAGAAGTGTTGTTTTAGGTAATCATGAAGAAAATCAATGAATTTATCCCACTTCTATCCCCCAATGTCATCCCAATAATCAGATACTACATCATCAAGAGCAGAAGTAGGAATGCTTCTAACAGCTACTGATTTCAGGTCAGAATCCAACAACCATTTGTCTGTCCAAAATTTGACCATCTTCCCATTGCTAACAATCCACTTGAAGCCTTTCTGAATCAAGAGGCTGCATTTCCTGACATTCTTCCAAGTGGGAGAACATCTGTTAATAGCAAGATTAGGGTACCTATTTCTAAGTAAATTACTGTAGACCCCATTTTTATTGGATATGATATTCCATACCAGCTTGCCAAAACAGGCCATGTTCATTGTTCTAGATTTCTTAAAGCCTAAACCCCCCTGAACCTTTGGTTTACAGATCTGATCACAAGAAATTGTGTGTAATTTCTGAGTATTTGAATCATGGCCCTAAATGAAATTACAGCAGAGTTTATCTATTTCATCACACACCAACATGTAAGATTTGACATTGCATATTATGAATAGGGACAGAAAAAATCGAGCTTTTGGCCAAACAGATTCTACCTGCAAACAAGAGGGTTTTCATTTTCCAACCAGAGAGCTTACTGCGAATCTTAGTTAACAGGTTTTCCTGATTGCGTTTGTCAAACCTACTTTGTTGTAAAAAGACCCCTAAATAATGCCCAAAGTCTCTAGTGAAAGGAATCCCAGCCTCCAAACTCAAAATTTGGGCTCTCTCACTGCTAGCATTTCTAGAAAAAAAGATGCTGGATTTCTCAAAACTAACTAACTACCCTGATGCGTTGCAGAATTCAGTTAAGATTTCCTTCATAATCTGCACTTGTTTAGTGGAGGCTTCCCCGAAAAGGACTAAGTCATCAGGAAAGAAACTATGAGATATAGCAGTACCCCTGCGGCCCAAATGAGAGGGGGATCCATTCTTTATAAACATCTCTATTAATCAGTTGAGAGAGTCTTTCAAGACAGAGGACAAAAATATAGGGTGATAGAGGATCACCCTGTCTGATTCCTCTACCAGCTCTAAATTCCTTAGTCAGACCACCATTCCACTTACTTGGAAAGAAACAGAGGAGATATAAAAAATATAAGCTTGATTAACTTAGGGGGCAGGCCTTAACACATGAGAGTATCATTAATAAATCTCCAGGATAATCTATCATATGCCTTAGCAAGATATATTTTCCACACCATAAAACCCTTCCTAGCTTTGGTATTGTGAAGGAAATGAAGAGCTTCCTGGGCCAGAATGATATTATCAAAAATATATCTGCCAGGAAGCGAGAAAGAGACGGAAGCGACAAAAAAATTATATACAACGTTTCTTTTGAAGAAGCATCACTTTTGGAGAAAGGCACGGGGAATAAAAAAAGAGCGAGGCACCAGACAGAGGGAGATAGAATGGGACTCACCAGAACACAAAAGAAAGAAAAGAGAGAATAGAGACGCGAACGGCTAATACGACCAGAACGGGAAAAAGAATAAGAAAACGGAGAAGGATCCCACTTCCATTAAAAGCCTCTTCAACAACCCATGGCTATCTCTTTTACTCTTCTCTTATCTACTTCTTTAATGTCTGAGTAGTTCCATTGTGTACCCATGGGATGGAGTTTGACCCCAAATCCCCAAACTAGCATGTAAAACCTAATTTGCTTAAATATAGTTGTTTTGTCTCTCTAAATTTAATGAATATGCTAGATTGATCACCTTTGTGCATTTGTTATTTCTCTTAACTTCATACATATGTGATTTAGGGATTTTGACCAGAGAGAGAGAGAGAGAGACAAACCCTAGATTTTTTCCTCTTTAATTAGTTGGTGGATCTAGTGTTATTGTTAAGGACTTGTGTTCATTGCTATCTAGTGATGTTTATCCAACCTAATCGAAGGGTTTATTCAACTAGATAAGGTTTGGCTTTCACTATGATTTTAGAGAAAGTTATAACTTTAGTCCTAATAGACAACTAGAGCAAATCAAGATAAATGCTATGTTTGGAAGTATTTGGGTGATTACACTCTCCTAGGGTACATCTTCATTTCAATCCATTAAAACACCATCTTAGTTTAATCATCTGCTATTTTTATTATTGAACCAAATCACTAAGTTTGCCTCCGGCTAGACCCATAATTTTACTACTTTTTTAATTAAACTACTAAATACTGAGACTAGGGAGATATAACCAATTTTCTTGTGGATACGACACTTGTTGTACTACATCGAATAGGTGCACTTACCTACTCTTTGCAAATAAGTGTACTTGCCTACTCTTTGCATATATTTATATATTTTGTTATATAGATTTTGCATAACACGAGGACGCTGATGTGGCCCATAAATAAGTAAAATCATCTCTTCCAGAGATGATTTCAACTTTTGAAATTAGTGATATCGTATCGTCAAGAGACGATTTCTCCCGGGAGAGTTAGTTTAGAAATTAGTTTTGGAGCAAGACTAATATGTGGATTTTTTAATAGTGTTATTTCAAAAAAAAATCGTTGGGTCTTTTGTACTTGACAACGATGCACCCGATTTCGTTAGATCGAGATTAAGAGTCGATATAGCAATCAGCAAGAAAAAATTCTTTGAGGTCTCAGTTTTTGTTCCATGTGTGTATAAAAGCATACACTCACCTTATCTTGAATATGCGAGCAATGACAAGCCAAAAGGAATGAGAACACAAGTGATCAAAATGTATCTTAAATTAGTTACGAAATAGCCACATAAATAAAGTAATCTAGAGTTTGCTCATAAAACACAAAACATTTAAAAATGACCAAAAATGTGGAAAATAAAAGGTAAATTCAACTTAAAATTCACCTGTTGGTACTCATGTTTCTAAGATGGAATAATGCCCCATATGAAACTGGACAAACTTTTGAGAAACATCAACTAAGTGGTGCGCAAGTAGTCTAGAAATGCGGAAACATTTTAGTATCTCTTTTCTATTTTTTCAGTATCTTTCATTATCTCCATTATTTCGCATCAACCAATTTTCTTTACAATGAAGAAGCCTCACCAACAAACCTAAATTCCTTGAAGAAACTGTAGAGAATAACCTCCACATTCGTGTTAATTATCATCTACAATGCAAGTGATGTATCTATGAAAAGACATTGATTTTCACTTTCATAAGACCAAGCTCTCGGTTGGTAACAATCACTAAAGAAGGTGTGATCATCAAACACTTCACATTGTAGAATATTCAAGCATAGATGTGTGCACTTTCTTCTTTAGCATATGCATAAGCAATGTTGATTTTTTTTCCCAATAGATGTCATTCAAATTAGCTCAGCTAGAGGCATCTTATAAACATTCATCTTTAATATACTATAGATGATGATGACGAAGTACAGGTATGAGTGAACATAACATATCCCAACTCTTTACTATCATTTTAACATCCTCATAAATGTAGAATGTAAGTATTCAACTTTGTGTGTTTATTTGCGAACCGTTTTAACAAAAACAAACAAAAAGAGCATTAACAAAAGTACTTTGATCATGTTCAAGTCAAACTTGATAACCTTTTGCGTTGAACTCATCAACAAGCCATTGAATTGCAGTTTGACCTTCCTTACGCTTTCAATCAATTTAAATTTGAAATAGTATATGCATCGCTTGTCAGCTGTGGCTTGAGGGTTGAATATCTTCAATTGATCAAATATTTCACATGCTGACACAAGACTTTTGTTCATAGTATGAATCAAAGTCTCCTCAAAAACATAAAACATGGTCTAACATGATGCCCTTGTGAATATCTTCCCAACAGATGGTCATATCGCTTACATAGAGCTGATCGAACCAAACCCGACCCGGCCCGAAAAGCCCAAAAACCTGAGCTTGAAAAAAAAAATCTGGCGGGCTTGGACAAAAAATCAGGCCTAAATTTAAAACCGCGTCAGGCTCCGGGAAAATTTTAGTCCTGACAAAAACCTCGGCTCTACCCGAATTTAAATATATAGTATTTAATATATATAATATAATATTGATTTAATTTAAATTTTTATATAATTATTATAATTTTTGTTTAGAATTTTATCAATCTTTTAATATTTTATGTAGAATTTATTATTTAATTAAACTTTTATTTAGATTATTATTATTATTTATTTAAATTTTTATTAATTATCTATAAAAAATGAAAATACCGTGCTTGGGCATGAGAAAGAGGCGTAACGGGCCTAAAATTCTTTACAGGCCCGACCCGAACTGGGCCGCCCACCCATTTGATCATGTTGCACATAAAAATTTCAGCAACGTCATGCTTGCATTTAGTTTGATTCATCATCTATACATGATGTGGATGACCAACAACATACAACCACTCTATCAACTCATTAATATTGTCTGGTTTCAGACAAATAACCAGAGTTAATCCGTTCCACATTGTCACTAACAATTCCATGATCTTCTAATTTTGCTCCAACTCATTTTGAAAATCTTTATCATTTCCATAAAGATGGAATAATATAGAAGTATTAGTTAAGATTCTTTTTTGAAAAATGTAGAGGGTGAAGAGGCACATTCGTATTTTCATTCACATAGTTGGAAAATGACATTTTGCCCTTCTTTAAAAATGTCTTCAAATTTTATAATATATGCGCCCAAAACTTAAAATAAATTACAGATAACCCTCATATAATCAAGTAATAAAGAAGAAAACGTTGTTGGGGGCATCTCTAGAAAAATCCGGACGAAAATTATGCTGACAAGTACGTACGAGGGAATCATTCTAATCGACGTAGTCAAAAATGGTAGGTGTTAGTCAAAGTTCATCAAAACAAGTCAAACCGATCTAAAAAAGTCAAAATTGATCAAAACAAGTCCTACCGATTTAAATAAGTCAAAAGCGGTAAAAAACCAGCCCAAAATTGTTCAAAACTGGCTGGTTCACCCTGACAGCCGACGCTGGTGCGCGCATGCCTGAACCTGTTACCGTGCGCGCACCCACGTGCCCGCATCACTGCGTGCACCGCGCGCGCGCCTGCGTCACTGCGTGCATCGCGAGCCCCGCGTCAACGCACCCCGCGCGTCGTTCGCATGTTTGGTGAAATACCCCTAAATTAATTTAGGTGATTTCTTTTATAAAAACCCTAAATAATATTATTAAACACTAAATTAGTATATGGTATTATTTAAAAATTATTTAGGGGACTTCTTATATTAAATTCTAAATAATAATACAATTTAATTTATTTTATTATATGGTATTATGAATTTAATAACAAGATTTACAAGTCAATAAATCTTGGAAAAATTCCTAGACACTCCAATTATATTATAAAGATTTTATAAATATTTGGAGTACTGATTTGAAGCATAAAAGTCAATATAAAATTCTAGAAACCCTAAAGCTTCTTAAGCCTTGCTAGGGTTGACTTTTTGAGAATGGTCAAACCATCCCATGAAACCTATACCAATAAATAGGTTATGGAAAACCATGAAGATCGATAAAAAGAACGTCGAAAACGGATTATCCTAGCCAAAGTTATGATAGAATGAAGTTTAGAGCCAAATTTTGAAAAGTGCCTCGTGTCAAGACCACACGGGTCGCCGGTACTTAGCACAAAAATCGCTAAGTATCTTAACTTCCATCAGTGTTTTTGCCCTAAATTTAAACAGCGATATCTCACTCATCTTTGGGAGTTTTTGAGTGCCGTTTTCTTTGTTGTCTTCTCCTACACATCCTATTTCCAAACATAACTCATACTCAACCTAAATCATTCTACATCGACCGAAAATTCGATCCAAAGTAGCCACCCTGCGAAACCGGAACCTAGATTTCCAGATTTTTCCGAAATCAGGTTAACTTCGTGTGATCATAACTTCTTCGTTTAGGAACGAAAATCCACGTTCTATAGCTTGTTTTGTAGATCTCTAATCCCTCTACAACTTTCATGTTAATGACCAAGGCTGACTCGTAACCATTTGGGATAATGAGGTGCCTAAAGTTCCTGATTCGCCATTACTGTAACACCCCTACCGCTAATACCATCATTACTGTACAATTACTTACCTTCGCAGCGGATACTCCATACACAACGGCGGGTGTACAATGCCGTTAGTCACCCACGTGACTAACAAGGCGAGTTACAATACTATATACTATCGGTCTGATGAACATGAATATACCGAGTACTCTACACAATACAATACTTCCCATTTTATACTCATCCATATTCCAATTACAACTCCAATACATTACTATACCGAGTATACTACAATCCTTAAATTACCGATACAGTTTAAACTTCCAAATTCGCATTACAATACGGGTACCAATCCCTACTATACAACTACCCATGCTTACGCAGCAGTCCCCGTCCTACTCTCTCGAACGGTGATCAGCTTCGGGTACCTGCACACTAAAAATGGTCCCCCGAGGGGGTCAGCTTACGCTGAATATGACTTCCGCATATACCGCGTGCTAACCGCGGTACATCGACTACTTTGGGTCGAATATACATGGAGTTCATTTACATGCTTACATACATACTCATGCTACAACAATACAGCATCAATACTTACATGCACCTACAAATTCAATACTTACTAAGGAAGGCAGATCGATGGTCAACCATTCGTATTTGTTATTCATTCATTACTTTTCGTACTATATTCGGTAATCACAACTCCACTCATACCTACTCCTTACTCCTACATACTCAACACTCCATGTTCGATACTTTACTCGTACACGTTTCTTAATCCGTACTCGTTACTACACTTATGCATACTCGTTGCTCAATACTCCTTACTTACTCATACTCACTCGATACTCGATACTTACTCACACATACTCAATTCTCGATACTCGTTACATACTCATACTTGCTTCTACTCGGTACTCATTACCTTACTCTTACATACGCAATACTCATTACTTTGGCCTCTGGGCGGAGTCATACTCAAGACTCGCCACCGGACCTACAATACGAGGGCTATACGCTTAGCTCCTCAAATACTCAAATGTCCGTACTACCGGACTACACGAATTCCCAACACTCTTCTCTCAGAGCACAATACAACCTCATGGGTTAGCCTAGAAGTATCTCTCTCGATATCCTCTGTTAGCTTAGGGAATTACCACCGTCTAGTATCCTCAGATTTAAGGGTTTCCCCAACATATCGAATACTCTCTCGTTCGGGGCATACTTACATCAGTCGGGTCCTCTCATAATGGGTCGACTAATTACTAAGGGGTTTGGAGATCCCTCATCATTCGTTACTACTCTCATGGTTCATGTTTTGCCCAAGATTAGTTCCTCTAATGGAGGTTATTTATATATTTCCACCACTGTTCGTTTGTGGATTACTCATTTCGTTTCTCCTACCGTTATCGGGAGGTTATTACTCCCGTACACTCTCTCACATTCTGGTGAGTTCATTGATTTACGTTATCGTTTATTGTTTCATTGGTTTGGTACGTTGCTACGGTTCCATTGGTTCACACATGACTCTTACCACGAGCCTATACACAATAAGACTCTTCTATGAGTCGGTCTACACACTAAGTGAGGCCACACAATCAATCAAGAAGGGTTAGCTCAATCAACATACAACAAGACATGCAACGAAAGGCAATAAACCGTTTTCATGCTTTAGTCTTGATTAGCCGGCATACAGCACACAAATCAATGTAACTCGGTTAGCATACGGGGCATGAGGAAATCATACCTTTCACCGGGGTTAGCTTTACCGTGTGTTCCCTTGTTCCTTGGTTCATACTTGTTCCCACTGATAATGTTTCCAACATTGTCATTAATACGATGTTCGTACAATACACAAATAATTACTACCCCCGTTATCCCGGTGTACTTAATGTTCTTTTACTCTCCACTTTCCTAATTAACTTCCATACTTGTTTTCCTACTCAAGTACTTACTTCCTTACCATTATTACTTCATCAATGGTGTATTACTACATATATATGCATATAGGTATATAGGCATACATATATGTATATATGATTACTATAGTCATATAATAAAACATTTTTTTTGTAAGTGTTTGGGCCGTCTGACCCACCGTCCGACCCAACCCTGGGTCGGACCATTCCAGTAGGTTTTCGTCCTCTGAAATTACTCCCGTCCGACCCAGCACTATTCCGTCCGACCCATACCCTCTGGGTCGGACCATTCCAGAAAGTTTCGATCTTGTCAACCAGGTCATGTCCGACCCACGTCCGACCCAACCTCTGGGTCGGACGAAGTCAGAAACTTCGATGGAGAAAATTTTCGCCCGTCCGACCCACGTCCAACTCACGGCCCTGGGTCGGACGGTTCCAGAAAGAATTACCGGTGTTTTCTCAAGGCCCGTCCGACCCACGTCCGACTCACGGCTCTGGGTCGGACGGTTCCAGTAAGTTTGATTCTCGTTTTTTTAAGCCATGTCCGACCCACGTCCGACTCACCCTCTGGGTCGGACGGAGTCAGAACATTGCTACAGGTTTTGTTTTTCTTTTCTCTTCTTACCCATTTCTTCCCCAATCTTCCTACATGTAATCCCACATGATTTAGCACTAATTAGGCTTCCTAAAATACCTTAATTCATCCACCAAATCTATTACTAAATCCATCAAACAACTTACACAATTTCCCTCACTTCCTTTCAACACCTACAACAGTTTTTCATTCTCCAATGCTACAGATTTTTTTCTACAACTCCTACCATTTAATATTTCCTCTACCAACGTCACTCCTAGAATCCCCAAATACATTTCCAAGCCATTACATTACCTACACCCAAGTCCAACTCTCCACTTACCAAATCTTGCACATTAAATTCTCTTAACTCCCCCAATGTGTTCTTATACACTTTGCTACAGATTTTACACTTCCTATTCCTCATACTACAATTGCCATTCCAATGGTCATTAAACATCCCTACTATCCTCAATACATACCTTGGTTCTCCCATTCACCAAGTCATTCCTTAATGCACAATTCCTACCAAAAATTTGCCATAACTCATCTACTTTCCTTACTTATCCACACACATCCTTTCTCATCAAGTTCATCCCTATTCTAGCCAAACCACAAGGGTTCTACCAGCACACATATTGAGCAATCTTAATACACCAATACCCATCAATCACAATACTAATACACATACTCATTTCACTTGGCTCCAAAGCCTTCAATTCAAATACTTGCTCTTAAATACTAAAATTCACAATCCTCAACACTAGTACGAGGTTTTGGTTTCTTTAAATATTTTACCCATTCCCATTACTCTAATGCAATAAAATTTACATTAGGAAGGAGCTCTTACCTTGAGCTTATACTTTATTCTTTCTTTTCCATTTCTTCTTCCCTCTTTCTTGCACAAATCGATCACATGGGGAGTGGAGTTGCCAAACTCCATTCCCATCACCCAAAACACATCAAACAAGTATAATTAATACACTAGCCCTTAGATTTATGCTAGTTCATTGAAGTGTTCAAAATACAAATTTCTAGGGTTTACCTTTGGAGTGCTTTAGGAGGGGTTTTAGCCCTTGGTTCAAGAAGGAGAATCCACCACCATTGCTAGGTGAAATTGATGCTCAAAAGAAGAGAGAAAAACAAGGAATTATAAAGGGCTAAAAATTGGTTTCCAAGGAGGGTGGAGGAAACTTGAATCTTTTATGGAGATTTTTACCTTGTTGGAAAGAGGAGACTCCAAGCTTCACAATGGTGTGCTTTTCTCTTCAAATGGGGAAAACCCATGGAGATGAAAATCATCCTTTTCGAATTTTGAAAAGATAGAAATGTAGAGGAGGATGAGGGGATTACAAATATGTAATTTATTTTACATTTGGAGCTCACATGGAGGTAGAGCAAAGAGAGAAAGAAGAGGAGCCATGGGAGCATTCTTGAGCTCTCAAAAATCGGCTGCAAGGGGGAGAAGGAGGGAGTGCTCACGGTGGGAAGGAGAAAGAATAGGAGAGAGAGAAGGAAAATGAGAGAATAGGAGGAGAGATGGGGCATTTACTTTTGTACTTTTTACTTTTTGTTTTCTTTGCTTTTTGGCTCATTATTTATTTAGCTAGTGTGTGTGTGTGAGAGGGGTTTATTTATCTGTTAAAACCGGCCCCCACTGTAATACTAGCTGGAGCGTTTTTCGTCTTTTACAGAAAACGCTCGTTATTTCACCCGGTTTTGATACTATTCACTAACCGGGCCCGTTTTCCGGAATTTTCTCGTTTCTTTATTTTTATTGGCTATTAAGCTTCCATAAATTCTTAATAATTATTATTTAATGATTTATAATTTTTACGGGTCTGTTTGACCACTTAGAATCACGTTTTCGGGTTCCTCGAAAACCGTGCGCTAAAGCTCTATTAGCGTTTTAATACATTATCCGGATCCGTTTTCTTCGGGAATCATTCCCGTATACTAATTAGGCATGAATAAGCCTTAGGGATCCTTACGATACTATAACCGAGGTCTCGTACCTCCTATGGTTATTTAACGCTCATTTTAGCGTTTTCCGCTTCCTAAGCGTTTTTCTCATTTCTTTGGATTTATTTTCTTTACCAAAAATTACTTAGGCACTATTAGGCCCTTAAATACCATATTAGAATAATATAATCACCATATTTAAGTTCGGGGTATTTCAATTACATAAAATCATAAGAAAACGCAAGGTATACTCTCGTAACTTTCGGTTTAGATTTCTTTCTGTGTACTACGAGTTAGAGTAAGTTCTTGCTATCAATCTGTAGAGCTATGTTTCTTCTTTCTAATGAGCCCAAGAACATGGCCTAACTCGATCTAGAACGTATTTTATAGATCTCCAAAGTTCACTACTCGAACAGCTCAAAGTCCAAACTTTTTCCAGAAACCCGATCTCAATTCTCCTCGTTGGCACAATTCTGGTGAGTTTCCGATCAAATTGCTCCATTATTGTCATTCGTAATCACATTACCGGTCAAACCCATGTCTCAATTTCATCTATTACGCGTTAGATTAGGAGAATTTGTCAATTCGAATTCGAATCAACCTAAGAACCCTAACTTCGAAACCCAGATTTGTATTTTCGATTTCATGCACCTTAGATCGTAAAGTTGGTATCATTAGAACCGTGATGAAATTTTGAATCCAATGAAACAAAAATCAGTCGATTTGGTTCTGTGAGTTGAGAGAAATCATCGATTTAGTGCACGGGATTCGTTTTGAGTTGTTGAAGAACTCGCGCAATGTAGGCCGTCCGATCGTAGGTTATAGGAATGGACGGCCAAGTTTAAAATGTGGGAGGTTTTAGTTGTATTTAGTTATAATAATTTCATAATTAAACCCTAACTTGTTGGATTTATTTAATTGTCTTCCCGAATGTATTTTGACACGAAATTTTAACCATAGATTCCTTATAAAATCTAGTTTATTTTGATATACATTAATATGGGTTTTGAGTTTTTAAACGTAAGTTATAATTTTTACACGTTCTGAGTATTATGGAATTATTTGGATAATTTAAAAAGATATTTTTATGAAATAAAAATTTTATAATATGTCTAAAATATTATAGTTACTATATATTAAATTTGGGAATTTTTGGACAAGGGTAAATGGGTCTAAAAATTGTGTTTATGAAATTTTCATAAGATTATCTTATAATATAGGTTTTTAATGTAACAAAAATTAAAGTATAGTTTATTAATAAACTTTATAGGGTGGGATAATATGATAAGACTAAATTAACATTTAATAACAGTATGTTAATGAATATTATGGGTATAAACTTTTAAGTGAAGTAAAAATTATATATATATGTGAGAGGAATAAAATAGAAACTTATGTTGAATCAAGGAATTTCACTAGTCTACATTTTTAGTTATTATATAATGTGGAAGTTAATATACTTAATTGAAGCTAGGGGAAATACTTTATTTTATAAACCATATATTGGATGTGGATTTGTGTAAAAGTTAATAGAGATAATTAAATACAATAAAACTACATAAAGGATGTTTTGAATAAATCCTAGTATATATATACATTAAACATAAATAAAAGAAATGAAATACCTTATAGAAAATATAATACGAAGGAATAAATAAGTTCAACTAAATCTCTACATAATACTAATGAAAGAATATTATATGAGGTGGTATTAAATTGGGGTTATGAAATTGAGTTTTGAGTTACCTTCGAATTTCTAGGATTTAAATAAATCATAATTAAATACATATATAATATTATTTGTCAATGACAAGATTGTAAATTTGTAATTGGGTTAAGTAATAAATAAGTTAAGACTTAGGGAAAATTTATAATTTGATTACATAAAATGTTACACAAATAGACCTTAATATATAATTAATAATAAAATAAATGAAATAGTTTTACATCTAAATGTGAAGTGGATTAATAAGGCTAGATTTAATCATTTCATAACATTTATAATAGTGAGTAATAACTTAATGTTTTAAGGTAAAATCATTAAAAGGGTTAAGATATAAAACTATGTTAAATATGACTAGGGAGTTAGTCTAAATAATAATCCTTGAGTTCTTAGAATTGGTGGAGCCATATAAAATACATTTATAACATTAATTACAAAAATGCGGAACGAGAGTTTATAAATAAGGGATCTATTTATTAGTTGGAACTTATAAGAGGTTTGTAAATAGGAATTAGGTACTTAAAAACTTTGAACCTTTAATTAGATAAAACTAAGTTACGTAAGAGATTATATTGGTTTACCTTATAACACTAAAAATATTAAAAAGGTCATTTGAACATAAGGTATGAGGATTTTTCAGAATAGATGATCTTACTAGATAATTGACAATTTCTCTTATGAATGAGAATTTACTTCTTAGTTAAATTTTCACCTTATGTTAAGACATAATACTTATCCTAAAACATAGTAAAGGGAATTAATTTATTAAGTTATTCCTTTGAAACCCTTGGTTTTGTAAATGTAACACCCCAACTACAAATAACACACTTAACGACACTTGGCAGCGGAAATCACAACTCAAAACATAACTTAACTCCTTGGTGTTACACGCCGTTAGCCACCCACGTGGCTAACAAGGCTAACATACATACATTGTACCGGTCTGATGGACTAAACTCCCGAGCAACTACACATAAATCCCGTTCCATGTCCAACAACTATTATACACTTACATTACAGCTGTACCGAGTAATTACCACTAACGCCGATACATTTTCGGTCTTACTACACCTATAATATATCCACAATTCTCATGACTACCACATACAAACAACTACCCCGTCCTACTCTCGAACGGCTTCCAGTTCCTTGTACCTGAAAAGTATGGGAGCCCCCAAAGGGGGTCAGCACCTTTGCTGGTATGGTAATCCCGCAGCCCGCATGCTACCGGGCCACGCACAACTATTTGTCGTCTTAGCATGCGGTTGATTTTATTTCAAACATGCACAAACTCATACGTATCATGCTTATAAGCAACAACCATTAATAGGGCACAAACACAAATTAGCACACACACTCAGTAACAACACACTTCGCTTTATAACATACTCAACTTAATTTCTCTCCTCTGAGAGGATATAACTTTACTTAGGGAATGCCGGGGTGATATAAGCCCGAGCACAACATACATACATTTCCTTTACTTGAGTGGCGGCCTCAAATAGGACCGGCCACAACATACATAATTTCCCCCTAACTCCAATAGTGATGAGGTAGGTAAGCCTTGGTAAAGCTTGTGGGTGGTTGTAATTCCAGGAGGAAGAACAACCATAACATTACAAAGAGGGAGTCAAAGCGAACTTAGGCATGGACACCCTACCAACATTATACATAATTTCCCTCCTAGCCCGATGTGGAGGTCGGGTAGGTAAGCTTTGGCTAAGCTAGTGGGAGGTCGGAATCCAATGAAGGAAAACAACCCTAACATAACAGGATGGGAGTTAATTCACATATATATATTAACTCCCAAACAATACGCGCGACCGGGACTCCCGGATTCCTCTCCATACATAACATTTATTTATTAGTTAGAGGTTCCCTTATGGAACTTATCACATACATACGTCACATAGTGTTACTAACTCGGTTAGACACATAAGGGGAGTAATATCCCTTTTTAACAAACATGAATAACTGTATCCAATAACAACAACAACAACATATCCAACAAGTCACATACATCACTTATTATAACAACATACACTAACGCACTGATAGCCGTAGTTCGAACGTTCCCATGGGTTGGGACGTTTATTCCGAATACCGATCTCTTATGTGAACCTAAAGTCGGTTAACTATTATTTAACACATAACTAAGGTTAAGCGGTATCGGAATTAATTACGCCACAATAATGAATTACTGTAAACTCATTTCATGCTTTATCTTGCAAGGTGGCAAACACACAGAAAAACACATTGGCATACAAGCCGGTGTAATCCGGTAGGACACAGGTTGCAAGAAAACCATACCTGTCACCGAAGGTGCACTCTAGTGTGCCATCACATGTTCCTTGAAAATCTTTGAACAACTGGTAACATTATAACTATCTTCATTAATATCGGGGTAATATAATTTTTAACGTCTAATGCGCCCCTGGTTAACCCCGTTCGGTAGTTTTATAACTTTACATTTTTAACTTGTTTACTTTCACATTTTTACTACAACTCTTCACCACTTAATTACCATTACAACTTACTTAACATATCCTTAACAACCTTATAACATCATTACTTATCAATCCCCATCATTGGGTATCATTTCCTACCCTTAAACAAAATTTTTGCTCAAAATTACACTATGTCCGAACTTGTGTCCGAGCTTCTGAAGTTCGGACGCAAGTCGAGACTCAATGGGTGAAAACTGGTGAATGTCCGAACTTGTGTCTGAGCTTTGAAGTTCGGACACAAGTCGAGGCCAAAACTGAAGAAAATTTCTACCTGTCCGAACTTGTGTCCGAGCTTCCAAGTTCGGACACAAAGTCGAGGCCAAAACTGAAGAAAATTTACGGGCGTCCGAACTTGTGTCCGGACATCGAAGGTCGGACACAAGTCGAAGCAAATTAACCTGGGAAAATTTTTTCAAGTGTCCGAACTTCCAAGTTCGGACGGAAGTTTGGACACAACTCAAAACTCGGAAAATTTAGAAAACGACGGGGCATGTCCGAACTTCCAAGTCCGGACGGAAGTTCGGACGTACCAAAAAATTCAGCAAACAGAGGCAAATTCTTCCCAAAATTGCACTTCTAATAAACCTACACTAACCCCTTATTTCACAAGCTACAAACAACCATTTCCTTTCCACATTAAACATCCCAAATCAACACCTAAATCCTCTCAACCATTAAACCATCATCAACACTCATTTTCCATCCAAAATTTGCCATAACTTCCCCATAAACCTTACACATTCATCCTCATCAATTATCATCAAAACACAACCTCTTCATTCCTAATCTAGCCACACCCTTTCAAGGGTCCTAACAGCACATTACAATTCCTCAAATTCCATCATCAACAACATAATCACCATAACTCTCCACAACCACAATGTAAATCTCAAACTCAAAACATTTGGCTCTTAAGGCCCTCAACTCAACATCAATTCACAAATTCCTCCAAAACCAACTAAACACATTCCAACATATATTCCAATCCATAATTTTGGGTTCATTAATTTGTTTACCCATCCCAAACACTTAAACAATTTATAAACAAAGTTTAAGGTAGTTCTTCTTACCTTAAATTTCACAAGTCTCTTAAATTCTCCTCTTGCTCCAAACCTTCTCCAAAATCGGTTAAGAGGGTATGGAGTTTCCAAACTCCATCCCAACACCCAAGAACACAAAACATACACAATTAATCCTCTAAACCTTAGAAACTCAATTTAATCAAAGGGCTAGAATTAGGGTTTACCTTTTGAAGCTTTTAAGAGGGATTTTCTCCCTTGAATCAAGAAGGAAACTACTCCACCATTGAAGGATAAATTTGGAGCTCAAGAACAAGGAGAAAACAAGGTATCAAAATGGTGAAAAATCAATTACACCAAGAGATGAAGAGGGAATGACTTTTTCTTGGAAATTTTTACCTTAGAAGAAAGAGGAGACTCCAAGCTTCTCATTGGTGCCATTTTCTCCTCAAATGGTGAAAACCCATGGAGGTCAACTTCATCCTTTTGGAATTTTGAAAAGAGAGGATGATAGAGGAGGATGAGAGGAAGAAGAATATGTAGTTATTTTTGTGATTGGAGCTCAAATGGAGCTTGGGGATGAAGAAGAATGGAGGGAGCCATTGTTGGCTTGGTTGGGAAGTTCCATCGGCAGAGAGAGAGGAGGGAGACCGGCTGGGAGAGAAAGAGAGGAAAGAGAGGAAGAGAGAGGGGGAAAAGGAAATAAGGAAAGAGAGAGAGAGAGTGAGGGGTATTTGTGCCCTTTGTTATTTGGCTCTCTCTTGACTTAATTAATTAGTTAACTAGTCACATGTGAGTGGGCTATCTACATAAATAAAACCGGCCCACCAATATAAACACGCTGGAGCGTTTTTCGTCTTTTGACAGAAAACGCTCGTTTAATTGCCCGGTTTAGTACTATTCACTAACCGGGACTGTTTACCGGAATTTCCTCATTCCTTTAATTTTAATGGCTATTAAACTCCCATTAATGTTTATTATTGTTATAAATCAACTATTATTTTTACGGGGTCGTTTAACTGTTTAAAGTCACGTTTTCGGGTTTCCTCGAAAACGCGCCTTAGACTCCGTTAGCGTTTTAACGCATTGTTTGGATCCGTTTTCTTCCGGAATTTTCCCACACGTTCTCAGTGTGTAATTAAGGTATAAAAATATTTATAATTCTAACGAAGGTTATGTACCTCCTAAAATAATTAGATACGTGTTTTCACGTTTTGTGACTTTTTCGCATTTTCTTTCTTTTTTTTTTATTTCTCACCAATAACCTTAAGGACTTAATTAGCCTTAGAAAATTATAATTACATATTAATTAACATATTAAGGTTTGGGGTATTTCAATCTACCCCCCTTAAAAGAACTTCGTCCTCGAAGTTCCACTTCCCCGCATCATTGTTAGAATACGGGATTACTTATAACATAAACTTCCATAACAAACATTTACATCACAACCTCGGACTTGATGGTCCGGGTAACACATCCATACATACATAACATACTTAGTAACCTCGGACTTAATGGTCCGGGTACCTTAACAACATTATACATACATAACAACCCTTTGACTCTTGGTCTGGGTAACATAACAACATTTAGACTCGTGGTCTTGATAACACAACATCCTTTAGACACATAGGTCTTGATAACATAACACTTCCGGAATTCAATCACATTAGGACTCAAGGTCCAAAATAATAATTATTACACATACCACACAACATGTCATAGCATGTATATCAACCAGAAATTCCTTTTCCATCTCTTCATGAGTTCGAGACCCATGTAGAGTACATATACACTGTGATCCCGCAGAACCGGTCGCGATGGACACTCTGGTCCCCGTTCCTTTGGGAGATCAAAACAATTGCATACATCTTTAAAATATACTTCTCATGTCACCGGTCCTAAGACAAAGGCTCATACGTCCTCAGCTCGTGAGCAAGTAGTAGGAAAATACCCTCTATGAGGTTAAGTATAATGAAATCCTTTATTGGAAGGATACAAGTTGAAAATCCTCTACGAGGTCACAAGGTAGTCCTTCCTTTGAAAATACCACTTAAGAATCTTAAAATATTTATTGAAGTATTGAAAATACCAATTGAAAATTTGAAACCCAATTTAAAATTCTTTTGAAAGCTCCATACAACTCCAAGTCCAGTATTATTGTTAATTGCATCTTATTCTTGATGTGATTATTTATGACCACTTATAGGGAGTTTCAAGAATCATCCAACCCTAATGTGATCAGCATCAGAGTTGAACTATCTTTCCACCCCAATTTGTGTTCGGCTTCCCTTGATCTCATGATAATCAAGTTTCACCTCCCACTTCATTTTCAAACAACAGATAACACATTCATTTCCAATTTTCTATCTTTTAATCCTTCTAGTCATAATCATACATCTCCAAGGGTGGAACTATGTCCAACGATCTTCCAGATTTATTTTAAATCAAGTTACCTAGGGAATTCAATTCTCACTAGGTTCTACATTGGTGTCATACCTCTTCATAAATCACAATACTGTATATATACATATATCCATATATATTTTTATAAAATATAATACACAATATTGCTTTTGGTATCATATGAACATACATAGTCGGGGTTTAGTTCCCCGGGAGTTTTCTACTCCCTTATACTTATACTTTCACACATCTTAACAAAAAACACACTTATCACAATGGTATTCGCATCTTCGTGCGCAATTACCATAATTAAACCATGAATGAATGCGTATGTTTATGTAACACACGCACAATCATCAAAACAAATCATTTTGTGCTATGCACACCATAGTTCACGTACACTTGTACGGTAAAACACACAAGTGGTTTGCGCTCTACCCCCCTTAAAAGGGATTACGCCCACGTAATCAATCACTTAATCACTGGTTTATAACGTCCTACCGTCGTGAAGTGTTTTAACTCCACGCGGTTTATACACTGTGTTCTGGTTTGAGGATCTTAGGTTGGCGGTTTAGTCCCTAACCAAGAATTCTCCTTAGAGTTTATTTTAACTCTTAACTGGTTTCGATCCTGGCCTGTGAGGCTTTTAGGCATCATTAGTTTGCCATTCACTCATGTTCACCATTCATATCATCGTTTGACTCACTGGCTACAGTTTCTGCTGTGCAACTCTTGATAATTTAGAGCTTAGTTTGCTCCATACATTATCCTTACTGTATTATACATCCCGTTATCACCTTTATCTTGGTAATAACGGTTTCTCAACCGACGCGTGGTATTTCTTACCGTGAGCGAATTCGGTGAGTTACAAACTTCTATTCATTTCCACGATACTCTGTATTCTACAATGATTTACTTGGTTTCTTCCGACTTACTGTCGGTTAGTTTGAGCTACTACCTTTGTGTAGTACTCTGTCGGTTATTTCCAACACTTGAGGTATGTTCCATACCGATATTCAACAATCGTGCTACTGTAGTCACTTATGTCAACCAAGTACCTTGATTGGTACGACGTGCTTGTTATGCATCGGTTTTATCACACCATAAGTCTTGTTCTTCTATCACATTTAACATTTCCAATTCCTAGCTATCTCACGATCATTACCGTGCAAGCGCAATACCAAAACACTCAGTCTACAGAGTGAGGCGTAAACTCTTGACAGTAATCTCTTATGCGATGCAATAGGAATTCACACTGTTTCCTTATCACATAGTAACTGGCTTATTGCCAGTCTGTGTCATCACTTATTGTATGTCCCTTGAGTTTGACTCATAACTGGTCTATTTGCCATTATTATTTAACAATACTTATACAACGGTCGCTTACTGGTCCGTGCTTACTCATTGTATAACATTAACTTACACTGCATCCGCATTATATTAGCTTCCGCCATTACACTGTGTTTCGCCACTTATTTGGCGGTTACTGAATACGCTATTCTTTGAGTCTTTATGCTCCTTGAGCGTGTTCATTACACATTTAGCATCCCACACCTATGGTGGTTGCTATTTGACTTTTTACTCATCTGATCTCCACAACTGGTGCAAACATTCCTTTCGTATTATTCCTACTCACATCATTCTTGGGTAATAGCAACATAGTCAACTCTTAACATTCCCTGAACTTAGTTCACATAACTACCGCTGTTGCGGTCTACATCAGAGGTATCCCCACTTTAATCAGTGGTTCGTTACGCTACTACTTATATAACATAAACTCATAATCAAAACATTTCCTTAACACATTTACTTGTGGCTTATAAGCCCTATTGCCTCGAGCTCTGCTCATTGTAGGCTGTTCACACCATTACTTCTCCGTACTATATTACACGGTTCCTTTCATGGGATGCCCCTTCAAGGATGTCAGACTTCCTCTGACGACTTGCTTAAACTGGGTGTTAGTTCAACCCTTGCATTTTGCCACGTTCTCGTTCAACCATTGTTGACCCAAACACCCTTTTAGGATAGTTCTGGGTGTTACTAGGTATGCCATTACATCGGCTTCGCACTTATGAGTACGTTTTTACTACTTCGCCCTGCGTTCTTGCTGGGTTAAATATCCTTTTAGTGAGATTGATATCCCTTGTGATCATCTCGGGAGTCATCCCGATCATTGCACATTAACGTATCCATAGTAGGCATCTGCCTACCATATGTAGGGCTGGGTACTTACTCCAGCTATTGTGTTCATCCGTCCAGATCCTTGAGACATATGCTATGTCTTTACTTACTAACAGTGCACTTCGCACTTGTTCACCTTTAAACATTTCCTTAAATAAACTTACTAATTCCTTTAGTCTTCCTTAACTTGACTGGGTTCCTTTACTTCAACCATTGATGTAATCATTGCTCTTGCTTGACTTTTACTTCGGACCGTAGTATGGAGTCGACTACTTCCCGTGTTCCAGACTCCACTCGTATACATACGTGGGGTATCCTGCTGATACATTGCTACTTACCCGACTACCCCATAAGAAGGTTTGTCAGGCCCACAAGCTCCTATCGGAGTGCGGTCGTCCCACATTTCAGTTGGTACACTCGTAGTGTCCGTCACACGCCTAGGTGAAGTATTCTGTTGTCAACTCCTCTTATATTATCCTATGATAATATGCATTCCATGCTTCCCGAACTTAATCAAGGGAAGTATCCACTGTTGTATTATTATAAACTCACTCCATTCCCTCGGGTTGTTACCCTTGGGTTACCGGTTTCCATCCGTTGTTTAAAAGTAACTGGGTAAAACTTACCTACCATGTGGCACTGAGGCCGGTGTAGGTCTTCTGGTTTGGTTTCAAGGAAAAGAAGAATTGAAATAAATGGGTTGAAAGAAAATTGGTTTTGAAAACGGTTTTGAAAGTGAATTTAAGTTGAAAGAAAAATTATGTTGGTTTCACAACGTTTTTGCCTTATCCTAGTCTAGCTTCTCGCTGACTGGTGTATTTCCAAGTACAGAGGTCAGGCTATTAAGCCCTTCCACAGTTATGATAATCCACTTAACTTCATGGTACTTTACTAAGTACCGGTAGTTGTTTAAAATTTTCCATACAGCTTGTTATAGCAGCACTTGCCATGGCAAGTGCGCCATGCTTACTGGTTTCGGTTCAATACACACTGGTTGCGGCATTGTTTACTTCCGCACCAACATCAATGGCCTTGCTGGCCCTTACTTGATCTTACAGTCCTAACAACAATCCTCGGGGTACTTCTCACTGTCTTACATGATAACCATTAACTAGGGTGTTTCCCATTCTGGGAGACTCCTTTTACTTAGTATCGTATCCTCGTACTATATTGTGGTTCCTTAATCGGTTGGTATACCGTTGGTGTATTAGTTAACATATGTAGTCCCGTAGACACTCGTCTCGGGTTTCATTATCTCGCTCCTTGCCTGTTGCACGCTTGGTGCGTTGCAAGCTGGTTGTCCTCGACTGCTCCGCATGTCGACCCAGGGTGCTGGAAATTCCATTTCTTGTGCATAAGATTCTTCACTCTTCACTAACAAGAGCGGTTAATATTGTTAAAAATGGAGACCGTCTTCGGGATCACACCTTTCGGGATCTACCGTATGACAGGTCCTCCATACTTACAGGGGTAAATATCAACTGCCAGATCGGGTTTTCCCGAGTAAGAGATGGCTCTCATCTCTCTGGCGTTCTTTCCCGAATTATAAAATAGGGTTTGTGGAGGGCGGGATGGATACTGTAGGTATCCAGTACACGCTGGTATTTCCCTAACTAGCGTACTCCTCACGCTATCACTCAACCCTTAACCCAAGGTACTAAACTCTTAACTCGGTACTTCCTAAGCTCGGTATTTCAGTCATCAGAGCGATACTTCGCTCTGATACCACTTTTTGTAACACCCCAACTACAAATAACACACTTAACGACACTTGGCAGCGGAAATCACAACTCAAAGCAAAACTTAACTCCTTGGTGTTACACGCCGTTAGCCACCCACGTGGCTAACAAGGCTAACATACATACATTGTACCGGTCTGATGGACTAAACTCCCGAGCAACTACACATAAATCCCGTTCCATGTCCAACAACTATTATACACTTACATTACAGCTGTACCGAGTAATTACCACTAACGCCGATACATTTTCGGTCTTACTACACCTATAATATATCCACAATTCTCATGACTACCACATACAAACAACTACCCGTCCTACTCTCGAACGGCTTCCAGTTCCTTGTACCTGAAAGTATGGGAGCCCCAAAGGGGGTCAGCACCTTTGCTGGTATGGTAATTCCGCAGCCGCCATGCTACCGGGCCACGCACAACTATTTGTCGTCTTAGCATGCGGTTGATTTTATCAAACATGCAAAACTCATACGTATCATGCTTATAAGCAACAACCATTAATGGCACAAACACAAATTAGCACACACACTCAGTAACAACACACTTCACTTTATAACATACTCAACTTAATTTCTCTCCTCTGAGAGGATATAACTTTACTTAGGGAATGCCGGGGTGATATAAGCCCGAGCACAACATACATACATTTCCTTTACTTAAGTGGCGGCCTCAAATAGGACCGGCCACAACATACATAATTTCCCCCTAACTCCAATAGTGATGAGGTAGGTAAGCCTTGGTTAAGCTTGTGGGTGGTTATAATTCCAGGAGGAAGAACAACCATAACATTACAAAGAGGGAGTCGAAGCAAACTTAGGCATCGACACCCTACCAACATTATACATAATTTCCCTCCTAGCCCGATGTGGAGGTCGGGTAGGTAAGCTTTGGCTAAGCTAGTGGGAGGTCGGAATCCAATGAAGGAAAACAACCCTAACATAACAGGATGGGAGTTAATTCACAATATATATTAACTCCCAAACAATACGCGCGACCGGGACTCCCGGATCCTCTCATACATAACATTTATTTATTAGTTAGAGGTTCCCTTATGGAACTTATTCACATACATACGTCACATAGTGTTACTAACTCGGTTAGACACATAAGGGGAGTAATATCCCTTTTTAACAAACATGAATAACTGTATCCAATAACAACAACAACAACATATCCAACAAGTCACATACATCACTTATTATAACAACATACACTAACGCACTGATAGCCGTAGTTCGAACGTTCCCATGGGTTGGGACGTTTATTCCGATACCGATCTCTTATGTGAACCTAAAGTCGGTTAACTATTATTAACACATAACTAAGGTTAAGCGGTATCGGAATTAATTACGCCACAATAATGAATTACTGTAAACTCATTTCATGCTTTATCTTGCAAGGTGGCAAACACACAGAAAAACACATTGGCATCAAGCCGGTGTAATCCGGTAGGACACAGGTTGCAAGAAAACCATACCTGTCACCGAAGGTGCACTCTAGTGTGCCATCACATGTTCCTTGAAAATCTTTGAACAACTGGTAACATTATAACTATCTTCATTAATATCGGGGTAATATAATTTTTAACGTCTAATGCGCCCCTGGTTAACCCCGTTCGGTAGTTTTATAACTTTACATTTTTAACTTGTTTACTTTCACATTTTTACTACAACTCTTCACCACTTAATTACCATTACAACTTACTTAACATATCCTTAAACCTTATAACATCATTACTTATCAATCCCCATCATTGGTATCATTTCCTACCCTTAAACAAAATTTTTGCTCAAAATTACACTATGTCCGAACTGTGTCCGAGCTTCTGAAGTTCGGACGCAAGTCGAGACTCAATGGGTGAAAACTGGTGAATGTCCGAACTTGTGTCTGAGCTTTGAAGTTCGGACACAAGTCGAGGCCAAAACAGAAAATTTCTACCTGTCCGAACTTGTGTCCGAGCTTCCAAGTTCGGACACAAAGTCGAGGCCAAAACTGAAGAAAATTTACGGGCGTCCGAACTTGTGTCCGGACATCGAAGGTCGGACACAAGTCGAAGCAAATTAACCTGGGAAAATTTTTTCAAGTGTCCGAACTTCCAAGTTCGGACGGAAGTTTGGACACAACTCAAAACTCGGAAAATTTAGAAAACGACGGGGCATGTCCGAACTTCCAAGTCCGGACGGAAGTTCGGACGTACCAAAAAATTCAGCAAACAGAGGAAATTCTTCCCAAAATTGCACTTCTAATAAACCTACACTAACCCCTTATTTCACAAGCTACAAACAACCATTTCCTTTCCACATTAAACATCCCAAATCAACACCTAAATCCTCTCAACCATTAAACCATCATCAACACTCATTTTCCATCCAAAATTTGCCATAACTTCCCCATAAACCTTACAATTCATCCTCATCAATTATCATCAAAACACAACCTCTTCATTCCTAATCTAGCCACACCCTTTCAAGGGTCCTAACAGCACATTACAATTCCTCAAATTCCATCATCAACAACATAATCACCATAACTCTCCACAACCACAATGTAAATCTCAAACTCAAAACATTTGGCTCTTAAGGCCCTCAACTCAACATCAATTCACAAATTCCTCCAAAACCAACTAAACACATTCCAACATATATTCCAATCCATAATTTTGGGTTCATTAATTTGTTTACCCATCCCAAACACTTAAACAATTTATAAACAAGTTTAAGGTAGTTCTTCTTACCTTAAATTTCACAAGTCTCTTAAATTCTCCTCTTACTCCAAACCTTCTCCAAAATCGGTTAAGAGGGTATGGAGTTTCCAAACTTCATCCCAACACCCAAGAACACAAAACATACACAATTAATCCTCTAAACCTTAGAAACTCAATTTAATCAAAGGGCTAGAATTAGGGTTTACCTTTTGAAGCTTTTAAGAGGGATTTTCTCCCTTGAATCAAGAAGGAAACTACTCCACCATTGAAGGATAAATTTGGAGCTCAAGAACAAGGAGAAAACAAGGTATCAAAATTGGTGAAAATCAATTACACAAAGAGATGAAGAGGGAATGACTTTTTCTTGGAAATTTTTACCTTAGAAGAAAGAGGAGACTCCAAGCTTCTCATTGGTGCCATTTTCTCCTCAAATGGTGAAAACCCATGGAGGTCAACTTCATCCTTTTGGAATTTTGAAAAGAGAGGATGATAGAGGAGGATGAGAGGAAGAAGAATATGTAGTTATTTTTGTGATTGGAGCTCAAATGGAGCTTGGGGATGAAGAAGAATGGAGGGAGCCATTGTTGGCTTGGTTGGGAAGTTCCATCGGCAGAGAGAGAGGAGGGAGACCGGCTGGGAGAGAAAGAGAGGAAAGAGAGGAAGAGAGAGAGGGGAAAAGGAAATAAGGAAAGAGAGAGAGAGAGTGAGGGGTATTTGTGCCTTTGTTATTTGGCTCTCTCTTGACTTAATTAATTAGTTAACTAGTCACATGTGAGTGGGCTGTCTACATAAATAAAACCGGCCCACCAATATAAACACGCTGGAGCGTTTTTCGTCTTTTGACAGAAAACGCTCGTTTAATTGCCCGGTTTAGTACTATTCACTAACCGGGACTATTTACCGGAATTTCCTCATTCCTTTAATTTTAATGGCTATTGAACTCCCATTAATGTTTAATTATTGTTATAAAATCAACTATTATTTTTACGGGGTCGTTTAACTGTTTAAAGTCACGTTTTCGGGTTTCCTCAAAAACGCGCCTTAGACTCCGTTAGCGTTTTAACGCATTGTTTGGATCCGTTTTCTTCCAGAATTTCTCCCACACGTTCTCAGTGTGTAATTAAGGTATAAAAATATATTTATAATTCTAACGAAGGTTATGTACCTCCTAAAATAATTAGATACGTGTTTTCACGTTTTGTGACTTTTTCGCATTTTCTTATTCTTTTTGGTTTTTATTTCCTCACCAATAACCTTACGGACTTAATTAGCCTTAGAAAATTATAATTACATAGTTAATTAACATATTAAGGTTTGGGGTATTTCAATCTACCCCCCTTAAAAGAACTTCGTCCTCGAAGTTCCCACTTCCCACGCATCATTGGTTAGAATACGGGGATTACTTATAACATAAACTTCCATAACAAACATGTTTTACATCACAACCTCGGACTTGATGGTCCGGGTAACACATCCATACATACATAACATACTTAGTAACCTCGGACTTAATGGTCCGGGTACCTTAACAACATTATACATACATAACAACCCTTTGACTCTTGGTCTGGGTAACATAACAACATTTAGACTCGTGGTCTTGATAACACAACATCCTTTAGACACATAGGTCTTGATAACATAACACTTCCGGAATTCAATCACATTAGGACTCAAGGTCCAAAATAATAATTATTACACATACCACACAACATGTCATAGCATGTATATCAACCAGAAATTCCTTTTCCATCTCTTCATGAGTTCGAGACCCATGTAGAGTACATATACACTGTGATCCCGCAGAACCGGTCGCGATGGACACTCTGGTCCCCGTTCCTTTGGGAGATCAAAACAATTGCATACATCTTTAAAATATACTTCTCATGTCACCGGTCCTAAGACAAAGGCTCATACGTCCTCAGCTCGTGAGCAAGTAGTAGGAAAATACCCTCTATGAGGTTAAGTATAATGAAATCCTTTATTGGAAGGATACAAGTTGAAAATCCTCTACGAGGTCACACAAGGTAGTCCTTCCTTTGAAAATACCACTTAAGAATCTTAAAATATTTATTGAAGTATTGAAAATACCAATTGAAAATTTGAAACCCAATTTAAAATTCTTTTGAAAGCTCCATACAACTCCAAGTCCAGTTATTGTTAATTGCATCTTATTCTTGATGTGATTATTTATGACCACTTATAGGGAGTTTCAAGAATCATCCAACCCTAATGTGATCAGCATCAGAGTTGAACTATCTTTCCACCCCAATTTGTGTTCGGCTTCCCTTGATCTCATGATAATCAAGTCTCACCTCCCACTTCATTTTCAAACAACAGATAACACATTCATTTCCAATTTTCTATCTTTTAATCCTTCTAGTCATAATCATACATCTCCAAGGGTGGAACTATGTCCAACGATCACCTTCCAGATTTATTTTAAATCAAGTTACCTAGGGAAATTCAATTCTCACTAGGTTCTACATTGGTGTCATACCTCTTCATAAATCACAATACTGTATATATACATATATCCATATATATTTTTATCAAAATATAATACACAATATTGCTTTTGGTATCATATGAACATACATAGTCGGGGTTTAGTTCCCCGGGAGTTTTCTACTCCCTTATACATATACTTTCACGCATCTCTTAACAAAATAACACACTTATCACAATGGTGTTTGCATCTTCAAGTGCGCAATTACCATAATTAAACCATGAATGAATGCGTATGTTTATGTAACACACGCACCAATCATCAAAACAAATCATTTTGTGCTATGCACACCATAGTTCACGTACACTTGTACGGTAAAAACACACCAAGTGGTTCTGCGCTCTACCCCCCTTAAAAGGGATTACGCCCACGTAATTAATCACTTAATCACTGATTTATAACGTCCTACCGTCGTGGAGTGTTTTAACTCCACGCGGTTTATTATACACTGTGTTCTGGTTTGAGGATCTTAGCCGTACTGGCAGTTTAGTCCCTAACCAAGAATTCTCCTTAGAGTTTATTTTAACTCTTAACTGGTTTCGATCCTGGCCTGTGAGGCTTTTAGGCATCATTAGTTTGCCATTCACTCATGTTCACCATTCATATTCATCGTTTGACTCACTGGTTCAACAGTTTCTGCTGTGCAACTCTTGATAATTTAGAGCTTAGTTTGCTCCATACATTATCCTTACTGTATTATACATCCCCGTTTATCACCTTTATCTTGGTAATAACGGTTTCTCAACCGACGCGTGGTATTTCTTACCGTGAGCGAATTCGGTGAGTTACAAACTTCCTATTCATTTCCACGATACTCTATTGTATTCTAGGAAATTGGAAATTGGAAATGTTAAATGTGATAGAAGAACAAGACTTATGGTGTGATAAAACCGATGCACAAGACAAGCACAGTCGTACCAATCAAAAGGTAACGTCCGCCATTGCTCGCAAAAGGGATAGATCGAAGCAATGGAAAAGAACGGAGAGAAACTTGCCAGGCGAAAAGAAGGAAATTGGAGCACTATGGCTCTGATACCATGATAAGATTCAGGATGCAAAGCAGAAAAGAAATCGGGAAGGAACTCACGAACGGAGAAGAACAAGGAAGAACTGGATATTACTCTTACTGTACTGAATGTTACAAAGACTTAACTTAACATAAAGGAATACTCAGCACTATATACTGAGAAACTAACGGTCGTAAAATAAACCCTTAAATAACCGACTACTGTAGCACACATATACATACTAAATATAACATATCTTAACAGGCCTACCGATGATGTATACAACTTGCAACACACAATCTCCTCAAATTTTGGGTTCACATGAGACTTTCGTTTCCTAAACTGGAAATAATTGGCCGCTTCCGTGAGGGAAGGAAATATGTCTTTCGCCAAATCTCCTCGGTTGTTTCAATGGGCAACAGATTTGGCTCAACGGGGAAGACCAAGCTAGTTTTCTTGTTCTTACTTCTTTTAAAGGCTACGATCAATGGTCTCCTTATAAGGGATTGGTGAGATGAAAATCTTCGATCAAGTCCAAGTGGTGTTTAGGGTGCGGATCTAGAAACAGTCACTACTCCCATGTTGATAATTGACAACCAAATAATGTCTCAACAGATCCCTACGCAAGAGTGTTGTAAGCTGAAACGACAGGATCAGGCCCGGCTAAGAGGGTGTGCAACAGGAGCCACCGCACAGGGCCCCACTGATCAGGGGCCCATTTTTAAGGGTCTTGTTATTTTTAGTAATAGTTAATAGTTTATATAAAAATTATACATAAAAAATTATAAAAGAAAAATATGATATTTTATTAGTGAATTATATTATTGTATATAACATATAAAACAGTAAACTAATTAGTAGTAAAAAATCTGGCACAAATATTACTCTATGTATATAAAAATAACTATTTTAGTTATGTACTATATTTTTTATAAAATGAAATATTACTTTTAGAATATGGTATTGATAAATAAATCTCAAAAACTACTATTCAACAAATGTTTTTGTTAAAAATAGTTTTTTATTAGATAATTTATTAATTAATAAGCTACAAAGATCATTTAAATTACTATATAATTATTTTTTAAAATAATTTCTTCATATATAAAATTAATGTCTTTATATATTATGACTGTGTACTTGGATCTGTACAGGACCCCCTAACTGATTGAGACAGCCCTGGACAGGATGCCAGTGCCAAGATATTCACTAGTTAGCAAAAGCAAAAAAAGTAACTTCAACAAAGCATCATCTCTTCGTGTATATACTCCCACAGTCCCACTTCAAGCATAAATATAAATCGATCATGACAGTTTCCCAATTTAATAGTCCATAATTATATGCGCTATAGACCACGCGTGATCTAATAATCATCTATAAGGATGTAATGTGAATAAGAATTGATTTCTGCCAATGAATTGAATAACATCCTAGGTTTGTTGAACGCAATCACGGGATTAAAAATGCGAGCAACTAGAAATTATCATATGCAGAATCCAATAGTTTTCATCTATACAGCTGATCCAGCATCAACCAATTAATTCAATCCTTCCCAATATCGCCAAATATCTTGACCTACAAAAATCAGTCAGAAATTTATATGCAAGCATCTGTTGCTTTCAATGTAACCAGGATTTGTTGCTCTTCTTTTCCCATATCCCTGTTTTTTTTTTTAGGAACACTTGAAACTACTATTAATCATAAAGAGTTTACAACACATACACCACGTTAAAAATGGGAATAAACTCCCCCCTCAACGTAGTGATGGACAAAATAAGAGCCACCATACCAGCCCATATAGCATAAAGTTTTGTCATCTGAATCTCATCAGTACAAACAGAATTGATAAAAACTGGAAATACACATACTAAATAAAGGTACAAACCAAACAAAGCATCTAATGCGATAAGGAAACACCATTCCAGACAGGAGCAGCTCCAGTCAAATATGGCAACTTACAAGCATCCCTTGCATCGCTCACAAAGTGCCCAACCCTGAGCTTGTGCCTACCAGTTCTGTTCACACGACTGTCCCCGTATTCGTGTCTTTCTTAGCTGCACTTGTCCTTCTACTCACCGGCTCCTCAGCTCTACACTAATCACAAGTCATAGACGAGTTTAATCTTTCTTTAAAGCAAGCAACAAACATTGCTTTTCCAAATCGATCAATTTCCCCGGATGAAACGCTACACAGATTGCCAACTACAAACAACGATCCAGCCAGTAAGTAGGAGTAAGCAACTTCGCTTGGAGAATACGAGTCATTGGCAATGATAGAATCACTGCTACAGCCCAGTAGCACGGCGGCTGCGCATTTATCATCTTGTATCTTCTACGGGGATATATTTAGAACCTAAAAACTCCCCAATGAATGAGTCATACATATAAATATATATATACACACATTAGTTCATCAGCATTTAAAAAAACAAATAAATAAAATATAAAATGCAAATAGAGAATCTTTTTACTGCAACTTCTGTAGCTAAATCAATTCGTATAAGAGTATATTTTTGTGTTGATAATACATATTTCGAAATTATTAGTGAATGTACATCTTTTCTATACTAATTGTTGAAAGATACAATACACATGCAAAAAATGTACTCTTACGTCTCATATTTATGCAGTTGTAGCCAAGACAAGTTGATACAAAAATATTAAGGCGTAATTGTTACCGTATTAAAAAATATATATACCTTGGCGAAATAGCAGCAGAGAAGAAGAGGATGTACACATACCACTTCCGTGCCACAATATAGGTATTGATCGTGCTTCTTCAGTGCTACTGAAATTTCTTCAGTTTTGAGTGGACTTCCAGCTTTCCCGTTCAAAGCAAATTCACAATTAGTAAACTAAGTCACGGTGGTTATGTTAATAGTGGGAGGTGTGAACAGTAGCGGACCCAGAACTTTGGTTTAGGGGGGCAAAAAATTTTTTTGACACTATTGTTCTTTAAAATATTATATTATTTTATATTTTTCAAAAATTTATAAGAACATTTTATAAATTTTCAAAAGTTTCGGGGGGGGGCCCGGGCCCCCCGGACCCCCCTCTGCGTCCGCCACTGGGTGTGAAGAGTTACCCTGAGACCAAATCCTGGGTTTGAAATCACCACTACAATTAGTTGAAGTTTTCAGAAATATAATGACGTTGCAGACGATGTTCATCATATAAATAACACTAGTACAAAAAAGGCCTATTTCAGCGCTCCTATTTCGGCGGTTGTAAGTCCAACCGCCGAAATAGGGTCCTGGAAATTTTGTGTCTAAAAAAAAGACACCTATTTCGGCGGTTGTTAGCTAGGAACCGCCGAAATAGAGTCAAAAGATACCTATTTCAGCGGTTCCTAGCTAACAACCGCCAAAATAGGGTCGATGAAAATCTTGTGTCTAAATAATGACACCTATTTCGGCGGTTCTTAGCTAGGAACCGCCGAAATAGGGCAATTTTTGTTTTTTTTTTTTTTTTTCGGCTATTTTTCAAATTCCCCCTTCCTCCCTTCCCGCCCCGCCCCTCCGCATTCTTTTACCGACCTTTCGCTTCTCTCTCTCTCTACATTCTCTTCACGTAGTGTAATTTCACAAGGCTCTGCGCCTTCGCCTTCATTCTTTTCTTGTGTCTGCTCGTCGAACTGTTGCATCTCGCTCACCAGATTGAAGACGGGGCTGAAGCTGTTCCTTCCAAAATCAGTAATATACTTGAACTTAATTTTTTTTCTCTGTAAAACAAGGAACATACATATTCGCAAATTTTCATTCTCTGCGCCTCTCACTGTATTTTTGCAACCCTAACTAGCAAGCAACAACTTGCTCTGCGCCTCACGTTGATTTTGCAACCCTAACTGGCGAACAAGGAATCGAACATGCTCTGCGCCGCCGCTAGCAATCTCTTGACTCACGGTAATATACTCGAACTTATCTTATTCTCTCTGTCAAATCGGTAATATACTCGAATTTATCTTATTAATCTTGTGTCTGCGCCTCTATGTTGAAAATAACTGGAACTGCATACATCTCTGCGCCTCTATTCATTCTTGTGTTTGCGTCTCCGTGTCAAAAATCACTGGAATTGCTGTCGCGAGGTTGAAGACGAAGCAAAAATCGATTTTTTTTTTAAAAAAAAACTATTTCGGCGGTTGTTAGCTAGGAACCGCCGAAATAGGTGTGTTTTTTTTGTTCTAAAACGCGCCTATCTCGGCGGTTTTTAGCTAACAACCGCCGAAATAGAGTAACTATTTCGGCGGTTGTTCAACCGCGGAGATAGGATTGCACACCTATCTCAGCGCACTCCATTTCGGCGGTTCACAACCGCCGAAATAGACTATTTAGAACCGCCGAAATAGACTGTTTTTCTACTAGTGTAATTTAAGGTCACAAATAATATGGGTATTGCAACCAACAAGACAATGTGATCGCACAGTTACACACTGCAAACAACTTTATATCTTCCTACCTCCGAAATTCGGCCTCTAAGCAACTTTTTTACTGAGACCTTTGCTGGGATTCAGCACATAAAAAGCATCATGTGGATCTATCATAGGAAAGGTAAGGTTCATATTGACTGATACTTTTGGTTGAGATCCAGCATTCTTCGTCATAGATACATTTAGACAGCAAACAAATGATATACGATACATCTCTTGCCCTCCGAGTACAGGTATATTCTCTCAAGGAAGCATCAACAGGAAAATAAAATATTCATTTAAATGATAAAAGTTATAATAATAACAAAATCAATGAGAGTAATTAATATAAATGTTTTAGTTGTTCAATTGACTGAAACAGAACTTCCTAACAATTTCAGTGACCGTCTCAGAGCACAACTGATAAGTGTTTGTTAAGTCAATGAAATGCCAAAGAACACCAAGATCATTGTATAAATATGGTGTTTTGTTCTATATCCAACGGGTGGATTTTCTCACCAGAAAAGGTTGTGTTTGTACATCCCATCAACACCTATGTTCACCCCACTCTCCTCTATCTCTCTAAATTATTTCTCTTTCAAAATACAATATATCTCAAGAAATTCATCGAGCACTAGTAACTCGGATGGTTTGTCGCAATACTCTAGGACCAAAAGGCCTTCCCCTTTAGATTTAGAAGATCTAAATGTACTAAAAAAATTAATAAACACTATTAATGATATTTAGTATGTAGTTGGTAGAGCGCTAGATGTACTCAACAAGGTCTAAACATAGTAATATTCAGGAAACACGCTAACTTACCTGAACCTCCCTGTCCAGCACCAGAATAACAGGCTCCATGCATTTGCAACGCTCTTTAACTAATATGTTAACTGCATCACGTATAAACTTGAAGGCTGAACTTGAGATATTTTCCGAAGTTCCACTTCCACCAAAATAGTAACAATTCTCCAGCAATGAACATGGAATACATCCTTCTTCAAAGGTAACGACTCCATTCTGCTTTACCTCTAGATGACATTTATCCTTGAGCTTACGAGCTAAATTCTTCACCACAGATTGCAGACGCGGTTGTCAGACAACTTTCCAACAACAAGATCTTTCCAAGGATCAAATCACTTTCTTCCATTTTCCTTAGCAGCTCGTAGAGTCGTTCATCAGCCCTCTTCTGTTTGACCATTACAATGACGCAAATTTCTTTAGATCCTCAGAATCACGCATATGTGGCTTGTCTTGTTCTTCTATTATTGAATAAAATATTGGGGTCATTTCATCAACCATAGAGGATCCACGAGAATACGCGTCATTGTAATGGTCAACAGAAGAGGGCTTGATGAACGACTCTACGAGCTGCTAAGGAAAATGGAAGAAAGCTGATTTGATCCTTGAAAAATCTTGTTGGAAAGTTGTCTGACAATCGCGTCCTGCAATCTGTGGTGAAGAATCTAGCTCGTAAGCTCAAGGATAAATGTCATCTAGAGGTAAAGGAGAATCTCCTAGAAGTAGCTCTTGGAGTTGTTACCTTTGAAGAAGGAAGTATTTAAATGAGAATTATTACGATTTTGGTGGAAGCGGAATTTCAGAAAAATATCCCAAGTTTAGCCTTTAAGTGTATGTGTGATGCAGTTCAAAGATTAGTTAAAGAGCGCTGCACATCCAGGGAGTCAGTTGTTCTGGTGCTGGACAAAAAGATTCAGGTAAACTAATGTGTTTTCCGAATATTACAATGTTTAGACTTCTTGTTAGGCACATCTAGCGCTCTACCCACAACATCCTAAATATCATTGACAATGTTTATTAGTTTTTTAGTACATTGATATCTTTCTAAACCTAAAGGGGGACCCAAGGCCTCTTGGTCCTAGATGTATTGCGCAAATCATCCAAGTTACTAGTGCTCGATAAATTTCCTAAGATATGTTGTATTTTGAAAGAGAAAAAGAGATAAATAATTTAGAGATGTCATGCTGAAATCTGGACGCAACATCTTAGATATTAATGTGAGAGATTGGAGATGAGTAGGGAGAATACAGGTGTTCATGGGATTCACAAGCACGATTTTTTTGGGTGAGAAATTCCACCCATGGATATAGAACAGATCACCATATTCTTTATACAATGATCTTGGTGTTCCTTAGTTATTTCATTAACTTGACAAGCAATTTTTAGTTGTGCTACGCTCAATGAAATTGTTAGAAAGTTTTGTGCAATAAATTGAACAACTAAAACATTTATGTATTACTCTCTATTGATTTTGTCATTCACTATAATTTTTGTCATTTTAAATGAATATTTTACTGCCCTATAGATGCTTCCTTGAGAGAATATACCTGTACTCAGAGAGCAAGAGATGTACCGTATGTCATCTGTTTGTTACCTAAATACATCTATGACGAAGCATGCTGGGTCTCAACCAAAAGTATCAGTCAATATAATATCGCGAGAGCCTTGAAACGTGACACATTATCACACAGTCTATTGGTGCCAACGTATAGAATGGCAAATAGGTAAAGTCATTAATGAAAGTACTAAAAATATAGATATGACTTTGCTTCTCTTATATTCAAAACAAAGAAATTTATTGCTTAGTGAAAACAATCACAACACTCTAGAAGGATGTGATGATGAAACTGGATTTAAGTGAGGATGAAACTGACCTTTTACACCATTGCAGGAACCTCACGACAAAGAACAAAAGACAGTGTCAAACATGACTGTACTTTGAGATATCTTCAAACAATCCATATCACAACAAGGATTCCTGGTGAAGGCAAAAAACTATGAAAGATAATGAAGCAAAACATATCAAAAAATGATTATCCGTTCATTTTAGTGATTATGCTTGCAACTATGATATGAAAATAACATGAGAACATGCTCTTTCTAATTGCCTGATTAGACAAGATTTTCAAAAAGATATCTCTTTCATGAGAAATTTACATCACGAGTCCCTCTTCAATAATAGTCTTGCTAGGAAGTACACTTTGGTAAATTTAAACTTTTTTTTTGTTTTTAGAGGAGATCCTGCACATTTGACTAGATACATGGATGTCACTCTTGTCATTGTATATGCATACAAGCGAAGTGTACTTGACAGTGGTGTGATGTTTTTTTAAACCCTAATTACAACCTAAGGGGGGCGAGTGATGTCAAACCTACGACCAATTAACACAGGTGGAGAATAACTCACCAACTTCAATATCTCGCTTTGACCACATGGTGGGGTGTCAAATACAAAACTATGGCACCCAACAAGTCAGAAACTAAAGACAGGTAGAGATAGAAAGTTCCATCATCGGATGTGTATGTAATAGGTAATACGGCTACCAGATCAAGAGTTGTAAAATTGTCATAAACTTTGGCATCTATCTCTTATTTTACTTTAGAACTATTTGCATCCTAGGGAATAAACATTTGGATCAAAGAACCAATTCTTGAGTGGATCATGAAGAAAGTTGAACCTATGAGGAGGTCAATAAATGGAACTTATAAGGTGAGTTGAGTCCGCTTTAGCCTATCAATGTTCACATAAACACAAGTAGCTGATACCAATTCTACATCCTTTGACAGTTACACCAGTAAAATATAGACTTATATTTACAATGTACAAAAACGTGAAGTTACCTAGAATTCTTCAACAGGATGCATCTCACAAACGACAGACAAATTATACAGCAATGAAGCGCATTGGACAGCCAACATATCCCACAGATTTCAGTATTGATGACTTCAATATTAGGGCTACAAGACATTGTATCACAATGGTGATACAATGGATTTCTACATCCCGCACTGATATGCATTTTTAAAGGCCTCATAAAGCATGAACTTGGTTTTCTTGACGTCCTTTACATTTCCCTAGAAATGGACAAGAATGCAAGAGTTAGGTCAGCTGCATAGCAAGTGATCATCTGAATAGCATATCTGGGTCATGAATAAGTCAAAACGCATCACACAGAAAAATCCATATGAAGTGGATAAAAAGCTATAATACAAATGCCATAAAAGATCTAGCCACATGCCAAGGCTCACTTCAAACTTAGCTTCTACAGACCAATATGCCACATAAATGTATGCTCTAGTGCTCACAAATAACAGAAAGCAAAAACAAGTTTGCTACAGTCAACGGTGGGCTTTTTTTCAAAAGATATAGCAATAAGTGAGAAGCATTATCATACATTCATCAAATATCATCTTTAATCTTTTACAGAAGTCATCTCGTAAAGATAAACAAAACAAGGCACAAAAAAATTGTTTTGCCAAAAACCAAAAGATATTTAAGACATAGAAGTACTATCAGAGGATATATGTGCAGAGACATCATAAAACAAGTTCCATCATGATAGTTTATTTGTCATTCTTACAAACTTCTGCCATAATAATAAAGCATCATACTTTGCAATACATATTTGCATCAGAAAGTGAACAAACATATAAACATGGCCTACCAAAGTTTAACAATAACCTTAATAGTTATCTTTTTTGAGCTAGTTTCTACTTCATGTGTATTAAACACATCAACGAATCAGTTTCTTCAATCACAGGAATGTTTGAAGAATTTTTCCAAGAAGTAGAATTCTAATCATTCACCGATGACATGTAATAATTTTGTGCAAGCAATGGTGTGGCAGAGCCACCATTATCCCTTCAATACAAATTTCCACATTGCTCATTTAGCATACTTTTCAAGAGGAATTTACATCTCAAGCACGAGGTAACTGAAACTTCATCCAAAACTCCAATTGAACTTTTCGGTTCTTCTTTTGTCAATTCCTTCAGATGCATTTTACCATATATTTTCCCTAAAAAATGAGCATATTTCAACACAAACAGAGGACTGATGATACTATAGATTTCAATGGTAGGAGGCAAAAGCAGTGAGAAAAATGGTAACACGCACAAAGAAGAGCTTATGCTCTAACCTAACCCAATAGAAAAGACTGCAGTAAGTAATGAGAATCCTTGCAAAGAGATGCTCTTTCCCAATTGAAGATAAGCTTCTGCAATAGCTCTATTTCCTATAACTTCATGGATGTTGCCCATCTTCAATTTTGATTGGAGCATATAAGCAATAAACCAGTTAATAACACTAATGTTATTAAGGTCTTAGTTTATAATTCCAAATGTCATGTTATATAGAAATAGAAGGCAAACCTGCAATGTACTTTCCAGTTAACACTGGAGCACCTTCCAAGGTGTAAGACTGCTACTATTAGAGTTCCAACCAGAGTTAGGCGACCAAATATCAACGGCTGGATGAGAAAGTCTGAAAGAGTTTGCACGGTAGGGACTTCTTTTAGAAGGCACCTCATGTTGGTTCCACTTATTCCAAGAGAATACTCTATTAGCAATTTATTACGAAGTTGTAGAACTTTTTGCGCATAGTACAAACCCTACAGAAGACAAAATATAGCTAACATTGTCAAATGTATCTTTGAAAGTATGCTAGCTATGGATTGGGATTTGCTGAAACTTGAACGTACTTTATCATTCAGAAGAAATATGAGCAAATAAAATAAAATAATTTCCACAAAGCCATTCATCAAAAATAAAAGAGAAACTACATCAAATTGAATGCTTCGGTCACATTGACATTCTAAAGATCCAACAAAATGAGCTAATTAATAACTAACTGTCCACAGGAAAGATGTCTATCACCCAGTTCATAATATAGAGATCGGGCCACAAAATCAGAGAGCCTTCCAGAATACTTCTATCACAATTAAGGCTTTCAATGAACTGAAATGACAAAGTTAATAATATATGCTTGAACTTTAGTAATTGTGACTGAGATTCCTACATGCAAGTTTTCCAGAACTCTAGAGATTTAAGCTTGTCGACACAATGATCATTAAGTTTTGCAAGCAACACGTCATCTGTAGTTGAAGCACAGATTGCATGGCTAAGCCTTCTATATTTCCATAACATTAGTAGGCACTCCTCATTGGAGTGGCCATACATTTTAAGTAACAAGCGGCAGATGTTTGAATGATTCTTCATGGAAGCCTGGTACAAAGAGAAAAAGATCAAGAAAAGAGAAGAAAGCAAAGAAAGAGTAGGGTTGAAAATGCTGTTAATACTTCTTTAACGTCAATTGCTTACATAATTTACAGAGGAATACAATTAGTTTCATGATGGATACCTTCAATGATAACAAGTCAACTGTATGACATAGCAACTGCATGGTATACTTATGGGCAGGGCCGTCTCGATGATTTTCGGGGCCCCGTATTAAAATTTAAAATGGGGCCCTTATAAAATTAAATTATATAATATAAAAAACTTATTAAATAAAAATATGTAGAATGAACCCCTAACATTACATTTAAAATAAATTTTGACATTTATATAATTTTCTCATGATAAAATCTAAAAGAAGAAAATAAAAAATGGGCCCCCAAATATCAGGGCCCTGTTCCGTCGCCCCACTTGCACCCCTAGAGAGCCGGCCCTGCTTATGGGATCCAACTCCATCGAAATAAACAGTGCTAGGAAAGAACATTTTCTCTCATCCATTTTTTTCTATGCTGTCAGTGAATCACCAAACATTTTCGGCAAGAAAAGGATAGAAATACAAGGAATAGGATGAAAAAGCAACTAACCACTAAACAATATATAATACAGTGGAAGAATAAAACCAGGGAGTTTGGCTCGATCTTGCTGAAAGCACAGACCGCGTAAGCAACAGCTAGCAGATGAGAAGAGGATGAATTGGATCTGCTAAGTGCTTGCTCTGTGCTATATCAATCGCAGATGTTAGATGCAAAGAAAAACATACAGTAGAAGGCATTATAAAGAGGTGAACTCTGATATCACTCACAATTGTCTTTATAGCTTCTGAGAGACACTTTATAGAGATTCGGACACCATCAGTGCCCAAAATTCCATTAATAATGAGATTAACTTCCTTCTTGTACCTCAACTAATCCTGTAATAAGATGTCAATAATTTTCTGTAAACGCAAATAACACTAGTAGGAAAACAGCCTATTTCTGCGGTTGTAAAGGGCCTATTTCTGCGGTTTACAACCGCAGAAATGAGCACCGTAGACATAGGTATTTTACCCTATTTCGGCGGTTCCGGAACCGCCGAAATAGACAGGCAGTTCCTACTAAAGAACCGCCGAAATAGACCAGCTCCATTTGATCGTCTTCGTTTGACCTGGCCACCTATTTCGGCGGTTCCTACTAAAGAACCGCCGAAATAGACCAGCTCCATTTGACCGTCTTCGTTTGACCTGGCCACCTATTTCGGCGGTTCTTTAGTAGGAACCGCCGAAATAGGTGGCCAGGTCAAACGAAGACGGTCAAATGGAGCTGGTCTATTTCGGCGGTTCTTTAGTAGGAACCGCCGAAATAGACAGTCTTTTTTTTTTGTTTTTTCCTTTCCAGCTTATTATTGCACCCAAATACACCACAAAATTAAGCAAACCTGTAAATGCATTGTATAATGCTGCCACCACAGTGGGGCGCCTCGGTAGCATACTATAAACCCATAAAGCGGCCATAATCATCGGCACGCATCAATAAATGCAAAAACGCAAGAAAATTCATAACAAAAAAAGGATTAGTTGTACACTTCACCACATGCACTCTCCACACCACTCCATTACAATATACAATTCACTACGTTTCAATCTAATGAAATACATATAATAACACAAGTAACGTTCAACGCAAACAACTTAAGAGGAATCAACTAAGTACGTCGATGGAGATAAATTCTGCCCATTCCTCGAGGATTTCAGATATGTGCCTATTTTCATAACTTCCAATGCCCACGATTTCTTCGAAAGCCTTGAACAAACAAAAATGAATAGTTAATGAGACACTACACAAAGAATGACAAAGAATAAAAACATATAAACCAAGACTTTCAAAGATAGTTTAATACCATGTCCAATGATTTTTCTGGCAAAAACTTGGATGATGCTACTAAGTCATGCATAAACCTCATAACATAGTAACCGCATTCTGATCCACCAGGCTGTACTGGACACTATACATTCACACATTACGTTATCAGTCATACTTGCAGGTCTACTATTAACATGTTAACTATTTGCACAAAATAAGTAAAACTACCTTCACTGTAGTCCAAGGGATGTTCTTCGGTGTCTTTTGCAATGCACGCAGTGCAGCTTGGAAGCCACTATACAAAATAAATATTTTAAATGTAATACACAATTTAATCAAATTTAACGAAACAATTTATTAAGTTATGACAATTGTAGTATAATTTAAATAGCTCACCTCTTTAGAGCCGCTGCTATCGCTGGCTTCTTGGCACTCGTACCAAGTGAGTCGAACTGTAAGACTCTCGGGTATTTCATGACCAAAACCAACAACGACCAATGACGACTGCTCACGTGATGAATAAAATTGAAATCATAACACGGATAACATAACTTATAAATAAAACGTAATAAGATATGGAAGTATGACTTACCCTTGATAATATGGTAGCATAATGTATGACTTGTCTGCACATTCATATATTGCGTTCGTCACGTACCGCAAAAGACTTTCAGGATCCATTGACATAGTCACTTCACTGCAAGTATCAGGGCATAGGAATCCGAAGCTGTCAGTCTGATGATCTCGTATCGCCTTGGAATGCACATGCCTGCACCATAAAGACAACAACATCAGTGAACGGCGTTAAAGTACAAAAAATAATTCAAGTATTTCATTAATATAGGAAAAGGTATGAGATCGCTCACATGCTAGCTGACTTCAGAATCGACACATTTAACCAGTCTCTCTTGAATACATCAACGAAGTCGGACATATATATATCGAACGTATGCGTCCGTCCTTCGGGTTCGTGATGGTGAAAAAGACCCTGGCTATCCTCCACTTGGATCCTATCACTCTGAGGTGACGTCATCAACAAGGCCGAGTGCAGAAGTCTCATGTTCTGTGACAACCCCTCCAATATGTTCTTCTCTACTAAAGCAGGTCTCATCATGAAGTTGGAGGATGCCCCCGTGAGAGCTGGTGTGGCAACACTTTTTCCTTTTCCTTTAGAAGTTTTTTTCGACTTGACATTTTCCTAATTTGTTGATTAATTAAGTTTAAGTGACTCACTCTAAACCATATACTAATTGAAACATCGGATAATTATAATTTTAGAGTAAGCGTTAATTGTGTTTACCTGGCCCGAGATTTTGACCCATGTACCCGGCCATTGGATTGTAGCTGTTTGAACAGAGCGAAGTATGTTTCTCTGTCCCAGAGGTACCGGTATAGCAACATCAGCATACTCTGTCACATAATCATCTACAAGCACCCGGACATACCCCTGCCGTAGTGGTTCACCGCCGACGGTGTCTGTACCAGATGAGGGAAACAATTTACCCCACGCCACCATAATATCCGCACCTCCCATCGGTATGAACAGCGTGCATAAACAGGGTTCCTGAACATTAAGTAAAGAAGGGTTAAACGAACACAATCGAAGTAAATAGATGATAATAAATAATTTATTTTCTAAGTTAATGTGACTAAACCTTAATAGATGCATGTGGATATGGATCTATCGACTGCACACTACTCTGCCGTACTGGTGTGCCCTCCTCCCTATCAGCTGATGGTGCATGGGCTGGTCTAGTCACCTCCTGACTACTGCACATCTGTGAGCGTATTTTTGTCATCTCCTCTGCAACCAAATGCTGAACATTCTGCATAAGCCTCTGCTCCATCTCAGCAGTAACCTTCAAATGTTCCTCATAGCTGATCATCCTTCCTTGTGAGCCTTTCCTAGACCCCGGATTACCAAAAGCTTGGCGGATACCAACTTGTCCACCAAAACCAATAGCGCGACCAGGATGATCCACCTTTCCAAGAGCACGAGAAAGGGGATCATATTGTCTGTTCGGAGCCCAAGAACCCTCAGTAACTTGAGAGTTTAACTCTTCCTATAAAACACAAAATTAACAAAATTCATTAATATACAGGTACACAAACAAATATTAAACTTATGAACCGAAATTAGATACCATTTGATTTATAATCTCTCTCGTGGCATCATCGTACTGAGGATTTTCCGGCGTCGAGTTTTTTGGCACTCGACTCAACTCCCACACCTTCATCCTTCTGTCGCTAGGAGCCACATCCTGTGGAAGCAAGCCCTTTTGCTCCCACTCTGGTACGCGTTCGGCAATGCTTTTACCACCTAAGTGATGTGGGTATAGATTTTTCTTCGCATTTGCCTGCTGTTTTGCACGAACCGCCTACAAATACATATGTAACGTGTAAGATACAAATAAGCAAATAAAACAGCCAAAATGTATAAAAGACAGCGTTGAATATTAGCTCTACCTGGTACTCTGGCGTGTGACGATACTCCACAAACCGGGTCCACTGCTCCTCAGTGATGCCCTCGTACGCCTCCCAGGGTGGCAGTTCATCGCCTCTTTCTGCATCATCCGATTCAGGGTCTTGATACGCAGCACCATGAATGTACTTGTCAGAGAGGGCCTTCCTATGGTCGCGGAACTGTCGCCCCATTTTTTTCAGTATATCCTCCTTAAGAGAAGGATCAATGCAGAAACGACTCTACATAAACAATTATTAGTCATTTAGTAACACAAGTAACGAGAAACTCTAAAATTATATAACATATTATAAAAAAATAACACACCTGAAGAATCCCAAACATAGTGTCCTTCAATGATTGTGGCACTTGCTTCCAATTGTGATTTATGTCGCAGTAAGTCTTGACCAGGTGGCCAGCATATGCAGTATAATCATGCTTCCAATTACCGTATGGCTGGTTGAACTCATTGAACTGCAAAGGCTTCGTGGGGGGGCCTTTAATTGCCTTCAGTGCACGGGTGGCACCTCTCTTCTTCACCTTCTGTCCGGAGGAGGAGGAAGCTGGTGGCTCTGTCACCTGCTGTGATGGACAAGCCTCATCCTCCGGTGGGTGAGTTCTCTTCCCCTTCTTTCCTCCTCGTGTGACCCGTTTTGCTGGTCTCTGCTGATGAGGATCAGCTTCTTCAATGGGCTGGTCCATAGGGTGATCAGCCACTGCAGTAAAGATAAGTTAGTCAAATTAATTGAATGAATTTATAATGTAATGACAAATGTTGAACAAGTCAAGAAAAATAGTTAACATAACATTACCATAAATACTTCTATGTTTTGGTGTTATCAACCCAAAAACCCTCGTCATGGTCTGATCGTGCATAAATCAAGTCGTTTTGAGTATCAACATTTAAATCCCGCAACCCCGTAGGAAACAATGTTGTTCCTTCAATCGTCTCATTCTCATCATCATCATCATCCTCATTTTCATTTTCAATCTGAACTGGTCTTCTACCTGGAAGAACAACAGACCATCTGAAGTCTTTTGGATCCTGAACATACCACACTTGGTCACAATCTTTTCCCATAACAAACTGATCATCCTTAAAACTGGCACGTGTGAGATCAACCAAGGTAAGACCTCCATCGTTTTGGATTCCACGTCGGTTGTCCACCCATTTGCAACGGAACACTAAAAACGAATCAATATGGTAGTCTAGCTCCCAAATGTCCTCGATAACACCGTAATACCAACTGGAGCTCCTCACTGGTTGAGACTGGTTACCGATGTGGTACTCATTGAATGCCGCTTCTATTTTTACTCCACTGTTCTGGTTTATTGATTTAGCATCTTGGCGTGCAGTGTAATAAGTATACCCACTAATGTCATATCCCTCAAATGATACAACATTAGGTTCAGGTCCTATTGCCAAAAATCTGATTTCCTCATTGAGAACTTCTGAATTTGATGACGCTTTTTCAAAGACATAATATTTGAACCATTGGACAAACAGTCGGTTTTGTTCTTTCGTAAGCCAAAGATGGTTTCTGGTAGGATTTTGTTGTCTCAACTCATTCATATGAGTATCAAAGAAGGGTTCAACAGCCTCAAGGTGTTGTAACACAAACAGATGTGCTTGATGAATCAGTTGACTTGGTACTTGCACAATCTTTCTTCCAATGACACCTTTGCCTTTATATCTGCCGTAGTGTCTTGGTTTTGGGATACCGATTGATTCTGCTTCATTCAGATAATCAGTCACAAATTCTGTGACTTCCTCAGTCACCGTTGCTTCAATTATGCTCCCTTCTGGTCGATATCTATTCCTCATTCTACCCTTTAGAATACCCATGTATCGTTCAAAAGGGTACATGTAGCGTAAGTAGACCGGACCACAAAATTGGATCTCTTGAACAATGTGGACTATCAAGTGCACCATTATGTCAAAGAATGATGGTGGGAAATACATCTCTAATTGACATAATGTTACCACTATTTCACGTTGTAGATCATCGAGAGAGTTTACATCAATTACCTTGCAGCAGACAGCATTGAAGAAGAAACACAATCTGGTTAACGCATTTCTGACATCATTTGGCAATATCCCACGGATGGCTACTGGCAGAAGATGTAACATCAATACATGATAATCGTGAGATTTCATGCCTAACAGTTTCAAATCCTTCATTGATACAATATTCTTCCAGTTTGAAGAATATCCAGATGGTACTTTTACCGAGTGTAGACATTTACAGAAGCTGATCTTCTCATTCTTTGAAAGTGTGTAGCATGCAGGAGGTAGGTATATTCGTCTCTCATTCTCCTGTGGGTGTAACTCTTTCCTTATACCCATGGCTTGCATGTCTTTTCTCACTTTCAATCCGTCTTTCGTTTTGCCGGGTATGTTGAGCAAAGTCCCACTCACTGCCTCACCAACATTCTTTACGATGTGCATGAAATCCAAACAGTGTCTGACAGGCAGGTGACGCCAATACGGTAAATCCCAGAAGATAGAGCATTTTTTCCAAATGTTCTTTGCCGGTTTCGATGTGTTTCCAAAGACGTTCACAATGTCCTTAACCTTTGCATACACTTCCTCAGAGGTCAAAGGTAGACGGGCCACTCGAGTCTCGGCCTCACCATTGAACAGTTTCTTCTTCTTACGATAAGGGTGATCTTCAGGTAGAAAACGTCGATGACACATGTAAACATTCTTACCACAATTTTGTAAACGGTCCGAACATGTGTCATCCTCGCACACCGGACATGCAAATGTTCCTTTCACAGTGTATCCAGACAAGTTCCCGTATGCAGGGAAATCGTTGACCGTACAGAACAACAACGCCTTGAGCGTGAAATTTTCCCTTGCATAAGCATCATACACAACGGTTCCCTCATTCCACAGCAACTTCAAATCATCAGTCAATGGGGGCGAGGTATACATCATATTATTACCTGGCTGCTTGGGGCCAGATATCAAAAGAGATAACATATGTACCTGCGTTTCATACACAACCACGAAGGCAATTGTAGATCACTATAAAACGGGCCAAGTACTCTGTTTACTGCTTAATGTGCCGTACGGTTCATCCCGTCAGTACATAGCCCAAGCCTCAAATTCCTATCTTCACCTCCAAAATGTTCTTTGAACCATCTATTGATGTTTCTTCTCACTGAGGTCCATCTGCTGGATGTCTTAATTTCTCATCACTCTTTCTACCTCTCTACCCTGGCGTGCCATCGTAAATTCTTTGCATCTTTCGGATTCGCAACAACCGTTTGAATCTGGGTATAATCGGCAAATACCACAGTAATTTAGCTGGAGGGATTTTTTTTTTGAACGGAGGAGTACTCACCATCTTTATGCTTATACCGGGACAGCTGACATTTCGGGCAAGTGTCCAGATGTGCGTATTCACCCCTGTACAACACACAGTTGTTTGGACACGCGTGAATTTTTTTGTACTCTACCTCCATTGGACATACCCATTTCTTTGCCTCATAGGTGGTGGTAGGGAGACCATTCTCATCCGGTAGCATATCATGAATCAGCTCGAGGAATGCCGAGAAACCTTTGTCACTCAATCCATATCTTCCCTTCAGGTTGAACAATTCAGTATAGCCGTCAATTTCGTGTACTTAGTGCACGTAGGATACAATGCCGTCTTGGATGCGTCCAACAACCTTTGATACTCATCCGGTCGATCACAAAATATCTCAATGTTATCAGCATCATCATCCTTATTTGCTCATCATGATAAGTCGGTTCACTATCATTGACTCCGGAAGCATTTGGGATCGGTTCCGACTCGACAAAATCAAATGTGTGGTCTGTTCTCATCCTCTCCCTTTCATTAATGTACGAGGACCCGACATTATGTTCAACACTTTCTCCATGAAAAATCCATCTCTTATAGTGTGGCATGAAACCGCGAGTCTTCAGATGGAATTCACTTCCACAATGTTTGAAAATTTCCTTAAGACACCGCAGTCAACACAAGGACAAGGTATTTTCCCCGCCTTTGTCATGTCCTTATGCTGCACTGCCGCTTTGCAAAACTCTTTCAACATGTTGCGATAGTGATCCCCCGCTCACCGTACATCCCAGTCACGCTCCATACTTTATTTGAAATACAAAACGGTACGGTTAATGAAGCGTGACTGTATGCATATTAAATAAGCTAGCTACTCTAACTCTAAGGTTTCAACCTAAATTATATACTAGCACCTATATTATCTAAATACATAATCTCAATGATCAAACAAAAAGCAAAGTTTAGTAGCTTACTTGTACACAGAGAAGGAAAAGCAACGGTGATCCCCCCTACAAAGGCGTAACCACACAAAATGAGTAAATAAACAAAAATAAAACACAAAAATAAAACTATAAAATTAATTAATCCACTCGAGAAAAAATAAAACGCAAATAAAATTTAAACAAATTATTAACTTATCAAGTAAATATATCCTAATTGAACTAAGAGAAAAGATAAATGAAGTACATACTATTAAACCTACAGAATTAAATTTGAAAGCTAAAAAAAGAATTTTGTAACTTAATACTAAACCAATTCAAGTAATGACAAAATAAATAAAATAAACAAAGCAAACCGCAAAATCAAAAACAAAAAGCATAAAAACAGAATAAATACTAAAAGTCTAAACGAAAGCAAGCATAATCCTAACTAATCAAATTTGACGTATAATTAAACAAAGTAAAAATAAAACTTAGCATGTAAACATATCCTAATTGAATTAAGAGAAAAGATAAACGAACTACATACTATTAACCTACATAATTAAATTTGAAACCTAAAAAAAAGAATTATGTAAACCTTAGTCATCTAATTTCTAGGACAATTTGATAGAGTTTCCCTTATAATTTTAGCATTGCCACACACACAATTTCAGCTCACCAACTCATTTCTAATATCCACAACAATCTTAATCACTACACACATTAAATTCTGCACAAACTCATCTATTTCCCCTTGGATTCCAAGTCTTTTACATCATCATTTATTAACACTAAACACAACTCAATCTCTTCATCATTATACAATAACACCACTAATACTCAAAACAATGTAAATTCCTCATATTCAATTAAAAACGAAAACAAATACGAAACAAAAAAAAAAAAACAAACGAAACAAACATCCGACAATACTAAAAGTCTAAAACAAAAGCAAGCTTAATCCTCACTAATCAAATTTGATGTATAGTTACACAAAGTAGAAATAAAACAAGAATAAAAGAAAAGTAATGAAAATTAAAAATCAAAAACAAAGGCACAACCACACAAAATGAGCAAAAAAACCCAAATTATTCACTCAAACTTTTGTCGAGCACTTGTGTGCACATATAACTTCACTTCTACAATACTACTTATATACAAAAATTTCATAAACTTCATTAATTCAATCATCTACATTCACATTCAACCACAATTTCAACAACAATCACAATAAATCCATAAATAAAACTCAAAATTGAAATACCTTCGAACTCCCTCGATTTCGCCTGCTGCTCCTCTCTCCTGTTTGACTTCGCCGGCACCGACGACCGGAGGTGACGCGCGACGCGGCTGCGACGACAGGCGGCGAGGAAGGCGCGGCGGCGAGGACAGGCGGCGGCGGAAGGAGGGGAGGCGATCTGAGTCGTTCTTCGGTCGGAGGAGCAGCAGCGGGAGTCGAGAAGATTGAAGCGTCGGGGTGAATGAGAGAATTAGGGTAGGGGTTGTTAATAAAGAACCTATTTCGGCGGTTCTAACCTAAGAACCGCCGAATAGATCGTCAACATTTTTTTTTTAAAAAAAGATACCCTATTTCGGCGGTTCTTATGTCAAAACCGCCGAAATAGGTCGTTTTCTATTTTTTTAAAAATAAAACAGACCTATTTCGGCGGTTTTGACATAAGAACCGCCGAAATAGGATCTCTATTTCTGCGGTTGTTTAACAACCGCGGAAATAGGGGCGCAGAAAAAGACCATTTTTGTACTAGTGTAATGATAATGGTAGCTAGTTAAAAGGAGCAATAGAAGTCCAAACACAGCCGTTATGTATGTTGGAGTAGTGGGCAGCCCAAACAAGTCATACTTGCCCAGCCCTATCCCCAACTATCTGAGCTATTCTCCCTCGCCATTCTTGAGACTAACAAGTTTTCTGACATCTATCTCTTTTCTTTTCCGCTTTCCGACAACATCCTAGAACCGGCGGACTCCAAGAAGTTCTTTAAACATAAAACCCAACTCCACCCCCTTCTTCTACCTCTACCTCTTCGATCTTGCCATTTCTGAACCGATTCCTGTCTCTCCTTCCTACACACCTACAAGAGTCATCAAAATCTCCCACACTGAGCGATTTGAACCCGAGACCGGCTGATAATAGGGCAGTAATATCGGAGGTGGGTACTCTTTTTCCTCTCTTTTTCTATATGGTTTTTGTTAATGAGGCCCAATATCACAATTTTCAGGAAATTATTAATATAAGCTATAAGCTCAAATTATAAAAAAAAAGTTGGGGAGAAGGAGAACAGGTGAAGAGCAATGCTTCCGCCTGGTGAGGAGAATAGCTCAGATAGTTGGGGAGAACAGGCGCAGAGTAATGCTTCCGTCGTCTGGTGAGGAGAATAGCTGGGAGCTCTTCGTCAGCCAAGGTGTGGGAATGATGGGGAGTAGAGAGCAATCTCACTGTGTTGGAAATGGAATGAACCCCGTCGAGCAGCGGGTGGTTGTGACAGTCAGTGGCCCGAAACTGAACACTGATGTCCCATTTTCTTTTTTTCTTCTTTTTTAACCAAAAGCAAATAGTCTGTTACGACCGGGTTGTTTTTTTCCAACTTCATCCACCATTAATTGTTGCTTGCAGGAGTACTTGCAGCAACACATTGCCAGATTCGAGAAGAAGAGAGATGGTAAAAAACAGGAGAGAGAAAATACCCTTAGGAACGCGCTTCCACGCGCAGGAAAAAATCGCATACCCATTCTTCTTGGCGGTGCAGGTCCTGGCCAACGAGAGTATAGCTCATCATGAGCTATTAACACATTCAAGTGTTTGCCCTGTGAGGGAGATGCATCGAGAGATTAAGAAAAGTGAGGAGTTAGAGAAGGAATTGAATGCGATTGGAAAGAGAGGGAGGACAGAAAAGAAAATCGGGCTGAGCAAATCTGCCCCTTGTCGCATCGGGAACCAATGAATACGGTGGAAGAGAAGGAGAATCGTCGCGGCGTGCTTTTGGAAGTCGACGATAAGGAAGCAAAACCGTTGGATTCAACAGTAGAGGTAGATCTAGCCCTCAATCTACTGCATCGGTCTGCTTTTTTTCTGTAAGAATATCTTCAGATAATCTAGGGTTTGTCATTGTAATTATTAAGATGTGTAATATTAGAAATAAAACTAGATTTAGATACATCTTACTCTTCGACCTTGATACTCTTTCTCCCATTCTCGAAACTCAAATCAACTTGCGAAATTTCACCCTTCTGAGTATCTCAAGTTTAGTTATGGAAATATTCTACAAAACTGGAGCAACATGAAACTTCATCCTGCTGAAGCTGAAGATCCTAACTCGGAACCGCTGATTTTGGAGGCTTTAAACCCGGATAACAAGAAAGCTTTGGTTGGCAGAGTTTGGCACCCAAATCGTATCCACGCCAAGCTTATGCAGAACTTCATGAATCAGGTGTGGAAACCCAAACCTCATCTCAGAGTGAATGAGGTGGATTACAACACCTTCTCCTTCCTCCTGTCATCGGAATTTGAAGCTAAACAAATTCTTGCCAATGGACCTTGGCATTTCCAGAATAGACTCTTAGTTCTGCAACCCATCAATCTGGCTCTGAGCTTTAGGGAGCATGAATTTCGTACCTTGAAGATTTGGGTTGGAATTCATGGGCTACCAATTGGGTACTGCAACAGATCTACGGCAACTATGTTGGCTCAAAGGTTAGGTTCCTTTGTTGAGTTCCCTGATAAAGTTAACCCCTTGCTCTCTCGAGTGCTTAGATTTAGAATAGAGGTTAATATAGAAGATCCCCTGTGCCGGGTTTTGGTGGTCACTACTGGTCAATGTAAGCGTGTTTGCCGTGTGTCTTATGAGAATCTGCCCAACTTCTGCTATAGGTGTGGGAAACTCACCCACACTATGAATGATTGTAAAGTGGTAAAAGATAATCCTAATGAGGTAGAGAAGTTTGGACCTTGGATTAGGGCAGAAAATGCCAGCAATATGGCGCCAGTTACTGAAGATCTGCTTCTTCAACAGTGGAGAGAAGAAGGGATAATTAAGGAGGATAGTTTATTTGGTCAACATGGTTTACCCAGCTGTGGTTCTGTTACTCAACATGTGAATGTGGATCTGTCTCTGACTATGTTTACTTCTTCGGGCTGCTTTCAGGTCTGTGATCCTCCTCGATCCTCCTTTGCTAACCCCAGACTTATGTTCTCCCCTTCCCCTTAAGAGCCATCCTGCCCCAACCCCTCTTATGATGTATACCAGACCTCATCCTTCAGTGAACCCTTTTAACTCTATCCCTCAGAGGCCTTTCCTCACTCACCCCTCTCAAAATCCAACTTTCACTCATCCTACAAGTGTTTCTCATCAGCTCTCTGGGCCTTATCTTTATCCTCCTACCCAGTTTCACCCTGTCCTTGGGACCATCACTCCTCTGATGAATAAACCCCCTTTTGCAGGACCATCCCAGTCTCAGATTCCCATTGCCTCTTCTCAGCCGTTTAGTCAATTTTACAAGAACTTTGATTGGAATGCAGTCATTTCTCACTTTGGTTCTGAGGCCCTCAAAAGAGCTAATAGTACTGAGTCTATAAACCAAGATACCCCTCAAACAGTCTCTGATGTCCTTAAAGAAGCTGAGCAAAGAACTACCCTAGCTTTGAACCCCACTCAAATCTCAGGCCAAATGATCCTTCTCCTACCCCTGGTCAACGACCTGGAAAACAAAAAGCCCACTCCTTTTTAGCCCTAGGACCAAACAAACCTCTCTTCAAAAAAAGAAAAGTATCCAAAGCACAACCTCTGATGATTAGGTCTTCTCCCCTAGTGGAGGATGACATAGAGGAGACTGAGTATTATGAGACCTTTCTTGATAAGGCAGACCTTGCAGAGCAGCAAGGCTGCCTGCCAAAATGAGTTGCATTAGTCTCAACTGCCGAGGTTTGGGTCGACCTCAGGCAGTTGCTTGGGTTTCGGGACTGTTGAAAAAACATAAACCTGAGCTAGTATTTTTGATGGAGACCCACAGATCTTCAGAACAGATGGATCGGATTTTTAAGTGCTGGAAATTGTATGATAGCTTCTGTGTGCCAAGCAGTGAAAGAAGTGGTGGTTTGGTTTGCTCTGGGTTAAGGTATCAATATCAACCTGATTAATTCTTCCCCTCATCACATTGCTGCAGAGGTGTCTCTGCCAGGTATGATAACTTTTCATTTTACTGGTTTTTATGGTTGGGCAAACTGGAATCTTAAGTTTTTATCCTGGAAATTGCTCCTAGCCCTTAGGAACCAAGTGAATATCCCTTGGATTTTAGCTGGGGATTTCAATCAAATTATGTATGAGTATGAGAAAAAAGGTGGGAGGGTTAGACATGATTCTCAGATGGCTCCTTTTAGGAAGGCTGTCCTAAAAGCAGATCTGATTGATGCTGGTTTTTTAGGTTTTCCTTTTACTTTTACCAATGGTCAATTAGATCCTTATCTCTCTATCAGTAGGCTGGACAGAGTTTTTATTTCCTCTGAAACACAACTTCTTTTCCCGTCCTTGTCTGTCCTCCATCTTCCTAGGGAGGACTCTGATCATTGTCCCATTCTGATTAAGTTTCTGGGAACCACAAGAAACCGGTACCATTTTTAGATTTGAGGATGGGTGGCTTATGGAGGAAAAATGCAGAAGGATTGTGGAGGATTGTTGGAGGTACAATAATCAGAATCTGATGGATAATTTGGAGAGGTGCAAGGATAGATTACAGTCTTGGGATGGCTGGACCATCCAAAAAGTGCAAAGGAAAATAAAGAGTAAAACTAGAGAGTTACATAAGATTTCCATCTCTCTGCAAACAGTGGGGAGTATTTCTAATAGGAAGAGGCTCCTTACGGAGATTGATCTGTTAAGATACAAAGAAGAAATTTGGTGGAAGCAAAGAGCTAGAGACAAATGATTAAGGAAGGTGATAAAAACACAGCCTACTTCCATTCCAAGGCGACTGCTAACAGGAGAAGAACACTATCTTTGGTTTGGAACATGAGGATGGAAACATGAAGTTTAAATGGGAGGAGATGGACCTCATCTCGAAAACTCACTTTCAAAACCTCTTCAAAACAACCTCCCCTGTTAATCCCCATCCCTCTCTGCTGGAAGTTGATAAGTGCCTCAACCCTGATCATATTTCCCTTAAACCCAAGATTACACTCAAGCTGAGATCCTTAAGGCTGTTAAAAACCTAGGGTCAGATAAGGCCCCGGGTCCAGATGGCTTTAATGGAAGGTTCTTTAAACATTTCTGGGCACACTTTAGGAAATCAAGTTGTTCAAATGGTGTTAGATATTCTCAATGGCCAACCTCTTCCCCCATCTCTAAATGACTATTACATTACGCTCATCCCAAAGTGTCCAGGGCCACTAATCTGAATAATTTTCGCCCTATAGCCCTGTGCAATTTCACATATAAGATCATCACTAAAGTGCTTGCCAACAGAGTTCAACACATTTTGCCAGATATTATTTCAGAGAACCAATATGGTTTTGTTCATAAAGGCTTATTACTGATAATGTCATATTAGCAGGGGAACTCCACAATAAAATAGCCAAATCCCAAGCCAAGAAAAAACCTCTGTTTGCGTGTAAGATTGACCTTAGTAAAGCCTATGATAGACTTGAATGGTCTTTCATTGATAAAATTCTGAGAACCATGGGCTTTCCTGATAAATGGAGGATCCCAGTCATGAATTGCATCACTTCTGTCAAGGGTGCTGTGATTTTAAATGGAGCTCCTGGTACAAGATTCACTCAGGAAAGGGGCATCAGGCAAGGAGACCCCTTGTCTCCTTTCCTTTTTATTCTCACCCAGAAGCTCTCTCCTCTGCTATTAATAAAGCCATGCTGAATAAGGATTTCCAAGGCATCAGTATGGCTAAAGATGCTCCGCCAATTTCCCACCTTGCTTTTGCTGATGATATGATTTTATATGGCATCGCCAACCTTCGCAATGTTAAATTTTTAAGAAATCTCCTTCAGAATTTTCTTAAAGTTTCAGGCCATGAGATTAACTATCTGAAGTCTGATATCATCTTTAGCAGAAAGATCAATACTCATGACTCAGCTCAGATGGCTAATTTGCTGAAAGTCCAGACTGTTACCCATTTTAAGAAATATCTTGGTCTTCCCACCAAGATTGGAAGAAATAAAAGTGAGACCTTTAGCTATATTTTGGATGCTATCAGGAAAAGAATTCAAGGCTGGAATAGACCTATGTCTCATGCAGCCAGATCTGTTCTTACTTCCAGTGTGCTTATGTCTATTCCAACTCTTTCCATGTCTATTCTGAAGATTCCCAGTAACATTATCAAGAAGATAGATTCCATGATTGCAAAATTCTGGTGGGCAGGGAATGTCACAAAGAAAGCTATGTATTGGTCCAAATGGGAAAGAATCTGTAGCAGGAAGGAGAATGGGGGCTGGGCATCAGATACTCTAAAGATTTCAATCAGGCTCTCCTAGCTAAGCAGATTTGGAATCTCTTAAAATTCCCAGATTCGTTGGTGGCCCGAACTTTAAAAGCTATTTATTTCCCGAATAGCAACATCTTGAATGCCAAACTGTCTAACAAGGATAGTCCCATCTGGAAATCCCTGCTGTCTAGTCTCAGTCTGGTTAAAGCAGGAGTCAGAAAAGAGATTGGAAATGGTAAGAGCACAGTTATCAGAGATTCTCCTTGGATTCCAAGGGATGAAAATTTTAAGATTATCGATCATAGTAGGATTCCCCACAGCTGTACCTATGTTAGGGAGCTTATGAACCAGGAAGGAAAGGCCTGGGATAATGACTTAGTTAATTCTTCCTTTGCTCAGATTGACAGTCAGGATATCTGTAATATTAAAGTGGAGCATGATAGAGATGATGAATGGATTTGGCATTTTTCAAAGATAAGGAATATTCAGTTAAACAAGGTTACTTTCTGCTTCAAGACAACAAGGATAGGACTTTTAGTTCTAACACAAACCGAGGTACTTGGGACTTCATCTCAAGAATCTCTGCAAATTCTCTCCCCCGAGAGTTAAGCTGTTATGCTGGAAACTCTTAAATGATCAACTCCCTTGTATGACCAATATTGCAAAAAGAGTAGGAGGTTCAGCTAAGTGTGGTTTCTGTGGAGATCTAGATACAGATATCCATGCTGTCTTTACATGTTGGACTAGCAGATCTTATTGGGAAATATCTTAGATATAAGAGATCTCCCTCAATATAGAAGAGGAGCTATTCAAGACTGGCTTATACAGAAAGCAAAGATTTGGACGACCAGGAAGATTGCAACAGTGGCCAACCTCATTTGGGCCATTTATGATGGGAAGAATCAAACTAAACACAACCCCCCCAGTTTGCTGTAATGAGCTGTATTGATAATAATCTAGCCTTTACTACTTATTTCGAAAGGAATACCAAGTGTAAAGATAGAAATAGTCCAATAGTCTGTAATTTGTATTTGCAACAAGATGAGATCTTACTTGTAACTTATTATCGCAGGAAGAAAGGACACCTGGCAATTTCAGCAGGGCTTCTCATTGATTCTCACAATCGTCCAAGAATGGCCTTCAACTGTAATTTTTCTCCAAAAAGGAAGAGCTTGAAATGGAAATTGAGGCGATTTCTCAAGGAATCAAGTTAGCTAAAGAAGAAGGTTTCAGCAAAGTCTACATTCAAGTTAATCAGAGGGACACACACAAGATTTGTAATGAGGTGAAGAATGGATCCCAGCTGATGACCAATCACTACCCTGACTTAGTTCATGATATTAGTATTATGTCGCATGTTCAGTTTTTGGATTGTAATGATACTTTTAAACAATTTCCAGCCTTTTTGGTTTCTAATATGTTCAATGCTGATCTGTCTTGGAAGATCTGGAGGAATGAAGACATTCCATTAGCGATTGTAGTAGGATGTGGGGATGTACTCGTAGAACCACATCGTACCAGTGGTAGTAGTTTGTGTAATATGTTAAACCCTTGACTTTGGTTTATTTATATGATTGTACAAGTTTATGTCAAAAAAAAAAACACATTGCCAAATTCGAAATATAAAATTAATTCAATTGCTAAGTGATAATAACAATAAATGGAATAAAAAGGACAGGTGTCTGCGTTGAATTCAGCGAGCGAGCACGAGGAAACTTCCTCGCAAAAGAGCAGTACAGTACCACCGTTTGGTGTCGTCACCACCACCTTCTTTACACATCTCTATTTTGCTCGGCACTTAGCCAAATTGGCTACATCTTGCTTTTTTTTTTCATTTTGTTTATCAAAAAAAATTTTTAATTGATATAGGTGCCGTTCGATGGCGACATGTAAAAAAGACAATAATTAATGTCCACATTAATCTGTTGGAGTGCCTGTAGCTTAATGTTGAGATTAATCACTCAACTCGCAGTACACGTTCATTAGCCACATTCAGCGATTTCATTATTATAGTAGTTAAATGACCATTGTGCCCTCAACTTATTGAAGAACAGTAGTATGCTTCATTCGTCTGTCGACTCGAATCATCTCTTTCACCGTCATCGTCTACAGAAGAAGCCGTTCACTGTTATCGTCGCTGGAGTTGCTGAATTTGGAAGACGCTCCCCCAAGGTTTATTTTCAACAGCCATGGAAAGAACCCAAAAAGCCCTCAACTGTGCAGTCACGAAGAAGCAGAAACATCGAAAGCTCTCAAACAACATCGAAGAAGCTGCAACAGCCATGGAAATCTACCGTCTAATCGACTTCAATGGTTGAAGCAGAAGAAATTTTGTGGATTCAAGCGTGAAATTGAGTGCGGTAATTGATGCAGTAGAAACAGTATGGGTGTTGAAGAGAATTTCATATTTCTTGCCCAGTCAAAAATGCACTGGTGAAATAAGGGCTAAAAATGTAAAGTGTGCCCGTACTTTGAAGTTGGGTCGGATTGTTTTTCTTCAAACGCAGGTAATACTTGCGTTATGATAAAGGTGGGTAAAAGCATAAAGCGGACATTAATGTTGGCAGATTTCAAGATCCAGTTGTGCGAAAAGTCAGGATTAATGTGGGCATTTTCCACAAAACCAACGATACGCCGTGGTCGAACGGGGCCATAATTTTTAATATATAAGTTCAAAAAGAAAAAAAAATATATATCATTATTCATCTTATTTCAAGTTCTTCAAAACAAGACCAGTCATGAATATATTTTGACAACTTTTAAAAATATATTTTTACATGTATAGTGCATAGTACGTAAACGAAAATTTGTACAGATTGTCATACAAACCTGTACAAATGTTCATTAAAACATGTACATCATCACGTAAAACATGTACATCATCGTATTAAAAACATATAGACATATTGTAACACCCCTACTACGCACATAACACTACTTGAAATCGCAGCGGAATTTAAACAACTAAACAGTAACTAAACGAATGGTGCTACAACGCCGTCAACCACCCACGTGGTTAACAAGGCTGAATAAATACAATTGTACCGGTCTGATGATCAGACTCCCGAGCATAGAACTAATAACCATATATATACATTGAACAAAATACCGAGTGTTTACATACATCCTTCACTATTAAACATCACTGTAACCCGTTCATAACCAATATATACCGCCACGGGAGCACAGGCGCATCCCGGGCCAACGTCCAAAAGTAATCAAAAGTAAACCTGCATCCTAGGATCTAAAGCCACTCCTCGCTTCTTCGATCCTCATCCTGCAGTATAAGAAATATGGATCCCCCGAGGGGGTCAGCAACCCTTGGCTGGTATGGTTAACGCGCAGCCCATCGGCTACCGGGATACGCGCAACTAATTGTCATGATAACATGGCATTCATTTTTATACATAACATAACATAATATGTGGCATAGCATCAATAGTGCACAGCACAACATCACATACACAGTGGATCTTCGTTCCACAATAACAAACCACAAGGGTCAAATAACACAAGAGCCTAGAGAATGATTCACCCTCATGTTAAGCTCGTTACACACACTCATTACCGTTCTGTTATTCGAACGAGTAACTTAAGTCACAGATGGTTCGGATTTAGTGACCCGAACACACCACACAAACACATGTTCCCACTAAACCGATCATAAGTCAGAATAGGTAAGCTTTGGAGGAAGCTAGTGGGAGATCGAACGCCAAATTAAGGAGAACAATCTTAACAACATAAGAGTCGAATCTGATTCAGATATCTACTCTTAACTTACATGCATGACCGGACAACCGGATTCCTCACTTCCCAGTTAACACTTGTTAGAAGTTCATGGTGGAACTTAACAACCAGTACACAATAAGTGGTAAGTCATGTTAGACAACACAAGGGAAATGAGTCACATCATAACATCACAATAATATGAACAACTGTAAACTCATTACATGTTTAGATCTTATAACGTCATAAACACACAGAAAAACATACAACACACCCGGTGTAAACCGGTAGGCAACAGACTGCAAGAAAACCATACCTTGGTCCTTGCCTTGATTCGTTTCCACCTTGAGAGAATCCTAACACATTAGTAACGTCGGTTAATTAACGCACTAATCCATTGTTAACTTGTTACTTCACATATCTATTTTATTTTATTTTTCATACTTGTTATAACTCTTCACCATTTTAATTACCTTTATAACACTCCTAACATGTCTTAATTAACCTCATATCATCATTACTAACTAATTACCATTTTTAGATAACATTTCCCATCTTAAAACAACATTTTGGTCCATATTGTGGCCCATCCAAACTTGTGTCCAAACTTCCAAGTTCGGACGCAAGCCGTGACTTTAGACAGAAAACAGACGCACGTCCGAACTTATGTCCGGACTTCGGAAGTTCGGACGTGAGCCGAGAAAAATCTAGACAGAAATCCATGCGTCCGAACATGTGTCCGGACTTCGCAAGTTCGGACACAGTTCGAGGATAATCCTAAGGAAGAATGGGTACGTCCGAACTAGTGTCCGGACTTCCCAAGTTCGGACACTGTTCGCGAGTGAGAATCCTTTTACCCAACAGAGCCTGTCCGAACTTCCACATCCGGACGGAAGTTCGGACAAAGCATTTTACTCAATTTCTAAGCCTTTAAAACACTTAACCAAATTTCTCCAAAGCCTCCCACTTATAGTATCTTCTCCTAAAGTTTCTAAGTGGTATGCCTTGCCTATTCCAATCATTATACCAAGATATTTCTTCCGCACAACATTATTACTTAAACATCATTTCTTACAAGCTAAAACTTCTTATGTCATCCTTGAAATCCCTTTTTCTAAGCTTACACTTTCTCCTTATTTTACCACAAAGTTTGCCTAAGTCCTTACCTAAGTCCAAAATGACTTTGGTACATACTAAAACCTCAAGATCATGCCTAAGTCCTTATTACACTCTAGAACACTTCCTAGTTCATCAAAATTCCTTTAAAACATCTTGAACTCCTTATGCATTTCCTCAAATTTCGACATAGGTTCTCCTAGCATTTTATTACACCAAAGCACATTGTTTTCACCAACAAACAACCAAGCACACTAAAAATCCATCAAGCACTTTCTTATACACACACAAACTTCCCTCATAAAGCACTACATCACAATATAGTGCACAATTTAAATTGCATGGCACTTAGGCCCTTAAAATGCATGGCTCTTAGGCCCTTAAAGTGCATAAATCATAAACACTGAATTTCACAATATATTTGCCTTTGACCTGCAAATACACTCAACAAAACATATGCCTTTTACTAGTCTCTTTGAGAACATTTACTAGGTCATTCACCTTTTGCTCTTTAGGTAGTTTTTAACAAGCATTATAAGCTCATTTCTCCTAAGGCATTAAACAACATTAGGTTAGTAGATTTACCTCTTTTCCAAACAACTTCTTTCTTGTTTCCTTTAAAAACCGGTAAGGTATTTGATTCTTTGTCAAGTTCTAAACATATACAAACATTATAATGAGTATTCAAGCTATAAGCTTCATCTCATTGTAAACCTAATTTTACATTGTTTCAAAAACATTAATGTGTTGTTTTACCTTGATCTTTGAAGAGAGTTTGAATATATATCAAGAGAGGACTCCACCTAGTCCATGAAGAGTTGGAATGAAGCTAGAACAAGGTCACACAAAGAGCTTCATCAATGGGTATTTTCGGTCACAACAAAAAACATGGAGGAAATGTAGTTTTTATTTGAGATTCCTTACCTAGAAGCAAAGAAGAGTAATAATATGTAAAAATACAAGCTCAAGCTCCTTCAATGGTGGAACTCCTTGGCACCGAAATGGGGCTCTTGAAGTTTTGAGAAGATAGGAATGAAGAGCTTGATGAGAGGAAGAGATTGGTGGTGTTTGTTTTTGATTTGGACAAGTGAGCTAGATTTTACAGAGATCAAAGATGGAGATGGTGGTGTGTACTATTGCAAACCGTGAGAGAATGAAGAAGAGAGGTGAAGAAGGTGTTTGGAACCGTGGGAAATGAAGGAAAGAAATGAGAGAATGAGATAGAATTTGCTTTTGAAGATATTTATGCTTTTTATAAAGTAAAAAGGTACTTAAGTAGTCTTCTTTATTTTCTTAACATGCTAACAAGGGTGGTGTGTCACCAACCTTAAAAACCGGCCCCCAATAGTAGTATGAGGGTATTTTAGTCTTTGTTGAACATTTAATTACTTATACAAACATATGTTACAAAATAGCTTGTAAAAACTACTATTCATAAAAACAAGGCACATAGAAGTGAAATTTTTGATTTCCCATTGATATAGACATCAAATGTGATATTATATAGTACACATATATATTTAAGAGTAATGATGGACATCTAGCCACTCAAAGCTCATTTACAAGACAATTTTTCAAAAATGTGCTTTAAGACTCCTTAAAGCACATTTTGTGTTTAAACTTGTTTTCAAGCTTGGTTTTCTTTGGTAATTGGTTGATATGTTCATTAGCATATAATTAAGATCTTGGTAAGTTCATTAGGTCTTAACCAAGCTTACCCCAAGCTTAGAGCACATTTTGGCCTTTATTGACCTTAAAGCACATTTTGTGTTTTCTTTTGTTTAAATTTGTTTACTAATGTTTCTAAGACTCTTTTTAGTCTTAATATACCATATTTAGGTGTTTAAACAATATATTAAGGTTTGGGGTATTTCACATATAAACCTGTACGAATAATTAAATATGGACATCTTTAGATTAAAACATGTACATATAAAGAAGAACACTTGTACAGACAGTCATACAAACATGTACAGATGTTCATGAAACCATATACATTCTCATAATTAAACATGTACATTCTCACATTTGAACATGTACATCGTCACACTAAAACATGTACAAATGTTCACTAAAACATGTACAATATTCACTAAAACATGTACATCGTCAATTTAGTGTATCATCGTATACATGTAAAAATATTTTTTTTTAAGTTGTCAAAACAATCCATGACTGGTCTTGTTTTGAAGAGCTTGAATTTAGATTAACAATTCAAAGTTTTATAATAAAAGAAAGAAAAAAAAACAAATCCATCGCCTCATCTCAAATTAAAAAAAAACTTTAAAAGCGCCGGATGTAGCCAAAGATGGCTACACCCGGCTATAGCCAAGAAATTGTGATTTTTGCCCCTCTTTCTTTTCTCTGTTCCGCGTGGTTTTTTTGGCGTTTGTTTTAGTCCGGTTGTCTTGGTTGGCAGTTTTGTATTTTGCTGGTTGTTTTGTGCTAGCATATCTTTTTGAAAACTGTTGTTAGGCAGTGTGATTGTTTCGTCCGACGTTTTTGAATAAATTAATTAAGTTAGTCACGTGTAATGCGTTTACCGAATTCTGTTCTATGATTACAAATTTATATTACTTTATAATAATTTATTGTTAAGTTGTAAATAAAGAAAACTACTAACAATATACAGATTAATACTGTAACACCCCTACTGCTAATACCGTCATTACTGTCCAATCTCCTTATACAAACCAGATTCACGCAGCGGATACTTACATACTCAACGGTGGGTGATACACCGCCGTTAGTCACCCACGTGACTAACAAGGCTACTACTACTACATACAGCATCGGTCTGATGGACCGGAATCCCGAGTACTACACATTACATTACATACTCCATTTACCAACTAAATACTACATTGCTCCATTCAATACTTTGCTCCTTTACAATACCATTCCATACAATATACATAACCGAGTCTACTAGGTTCCCAATACAAGTACAATGCTTCCTCCAAGTTCGTATGTACTCATTAAGAGTCTATCCACTACCCATTCCTCACAACTACTTACTTCCTAAGTACAAGGGGTGTGCTAATTAGTACACCTCTACCTTCTACTACCACTATCCAAATGTAGTCTCCGGTCTCGTGCCTTGACCATATCCTCTTCGGGTACCTGCACACTAAAAATGTTCCCCCGAGGGGTCAGCTTTCGCTGAATATGATAATCGCGTACTAGTGAGGGTACGCCGACCACTTGGTCGAATACATGCGATTGATTTCATTCAAACATACATGCATACATGCTCTTGTACATAATATTACGATACTTTACGCAAGAATACATTCATACACTTCAATACCTACACTTCAATTCATACATGGTAATCCATACAGCCAACGATACATACTTACCTTTCCCGAAATCCACAATACACAATACACATACAATTCATACGCAATACATATTCCATACATAAACAATACTTGTTAGCTCCTTTTTGTCCACCCGGGTTAATCGGGTGGAGATTACTCTTTTACTCGTTACACCATACTTACGCATACATACTCGTACTCATACATACTTACTTACTTACTCTTACTCTTACTCATGTTAAGTCGTCGGGACCTCCGGCCCGGGGACTACTCCGTCCCACCACCGGGATTTACTTGACTCACCAATCCGGGATGCTACCCATTTAAGGGGTTTGGGCCGCGGACCAGTTTAAGAGTCAGGAATCGGATCCAACCTCTTGTGTCTCCCATCCTCACGCGTGGCCGAAGCTATATCGGACTTCTATCATTCCAGTTTACTCACTTAAGTTAGGAGTTAGGTAGTTAGGAATTAGCAGAAGTCATTCACACAAGCCACATATTCAATACTTGCTCAATACTCATCCATACGAAATACACTACATTACATAAGTACAATACAAGATACATACACACTTCATTCTCATTTATTCATTTCATGAATTATACAAACTATTGTTCAAGACAAATGTATCAAGAACAATATAAACAAGCACAAGTAAGTGCGAGATAATCCGATTCATGCATTTATCTTATTTAGGTGATCAAATAAGCACACAAATCGGGGTAACCAGATTAGGATACAGGGCATGAAGAAATCATACCTTTCACCGTTGACTTTGGACTCACCGACTCCCTTCGGTGTTCAACTATTTGAATCCTATCACATACATACAGTTGGATGGTTAAATATCCATAATTAACCTTACTTATTACTTTCCTAAAGTTTCCTAGTTTATACTTACTAACTCTTTGTTACTTGCATACATTTACTTAAGTTACTTACTTACAATTATTTTCTAAGCTTGGTTATAGCATTAATGACCATTAAACATCATTAATTATGTCTTAAGCATCTTATACAATCATTACCCATCCTTACCCTACCTTAGAATAGCTTTAGAACACATTCTGGAGGGTTTTAAGGGGTGTCCGGGTAGTGTCCCCGGGTTTACAAACCGGACCATGGTGTTTGTTCAGTCTCGGTTGAAAATTATGTGTGGTCCGGGTTTAGGGCTGGGTTTACAAACCCGGACCATACACTGCTATTCCTCTCGGGTGAAAATTTTGGGTGGTCCGGGTTTGGGGATTGGTTTGCAAACCCGGACCATTCCTTTGCAAATCTCTCGGGTGTATTTTTGGGGTGGTCCGGGTTAGTGTTTTGGTTTGTAAACCCGGACCATCCCTTGCAAAAACTTTCTGTCGTGTTTTTAGGCTAGTCCGGGTTTGTGCGCTGGTTTGCAAACCCGGACTAGTTACAGTATTGTAACATATATGAGTTTTTGAGTTTGTTTCAACTCCAAACTTCTACCAATCTCTTCCCTTATATTTCCACATATAATCTATTATGTTTTAACTTTGTTTAAGCATTTTAAACTAGCCCAAACCATATCTATCCAAATCTGTTACAAATACACTCCACTGTCAGTTTTTCTCCACTGTTACAGTTTTTCTTTCTTCAACGATTTCTACAGATTTTTCCTTTCCCCTTTACCATTCAATACTCCCTCTACTAATGCTACTCCTAACATCCTCAATGCATTACCTCAATCCTAGTTCCATCCTAATACTTAAATTCTCTTCCAAATCTGTTTCAAGGTGTTAGACCACTCACTTTGAATTCTCCAAATATGCCTGATTTTTACCAAGGTAGTTTCCTCCTCTTACACAACTAAGTCCTCCTATTTCCATACAAATTTGGGCAGAGGTTCCCCTATATTTTTAACATTGCCCACATACATATTAGCTCACAATTACTCATTCACACAACCTGTTTAATCAAGATATTAATACTCACACTCCAACTTCACTAATACACAATGATTTCCTGCACATACATATCCATTACCCAAAGTTTTCCCAAGCTTTCAAACATCATTTAAATCTTCGAAACTGTTACATTACTTTTCCTACTATACCACAACATACTTATTACTCATTCCATAAACACTACTCATTTCCAATACTCAAAACTGTTACACTACACCATACAAACCTAACTCACGGTAAGGCATTTACCTTGTGATTTTTGTTCCTCTTCTTTCTCTTCTCTTCCTTCCTTCTTTCTTTCCTTCCTTTCCTTCTTGTTCTCGGTTCCAAATGTAGTCCACACTCCAATGCTACAGCCCATACCAACACACAATTCTAACTTATCATTCATTCACAACTAACCCTAGAATTTAGTTATTTTTAGGGTTAAGAAAGAACATTACCTTACCACCAATGAGTGGGGTCTTTGGTTAGCAAGAGAGTGAAGTTCCTAGCCCATGGGAGAAGCCAAGTCGGCTGGAACACAAAGAACAAGGCTAGGGTTCAACATAAATTTCGTTTTGCCAACAAGGGCTAGAAAAGGTTGAGTTTTCTTGATTATTTTTACCTTAAAACATCAAGAAGAAGGAGGAGCTTCCAATGGTGGTCTCAAACCTTCAAACGAGGAATACCCATGGAGGTGAGGTTCTTCCTTTTCGAATTTTGAAAAGATAGAATTGTAGAGAATGTTGAGGGGAGTTCAAATATGTAATTTGTTTTTGATTTGGAGCCTTAATAAGGCTTGGGCAAGCTTGAGAAGGTGAGCTGCCATGGTTGTCTCTTTGGAGCTTCCAAAAATCGCCAACAGAGAAGAAGAAGAGGGAGAAATCGCTGGGTGAGGGGAACCCACGCGAGAGAGAGGAGGAATGTGAGGGTGAGAGGAGAGAGGTAAGGTAAATACCTTTTTACTTTTTGGTACTTTTGCTTTTGGCCCTTAATTAATTAGCTAGTTACATGTGTGTGTGTGGGGTTATTTGACTTAATAAAAATCGGTCCCCCTACTGTATTACTAGTTGGAGCGTTTTTTCGTCTTTTACAGGAAACGCCCGTTATTTTACCCGGTTCCGGTACTATTCACTAACCGGGTCTGTTTTCCGGAATTTTCTCATTTCTTTATTTTATTGGTTATTAAGCTTCCATTAATGCTTAATAATTGTTATTTAATGATTTATAATTTTTACGGGTTCGTTTGACCACTTAAAGTCATGTTTTCGGGTCTTCTCGAAAAACGTGCATTAATGCTCTATTAGCGTTTTAATACATTATTTGGATCCGTTTTCTTCGGGAGTTGTTCCATATATTATTTAGGTCTTATTAAGCCCTTAGAATCCATATAATACACTAACCGAGGTCTCATACCTCCTATGGTTATTTAACGCTTATTTAGCTTTTTTCGCTTTTTAAGCATTTCTTCATTTCTTTTGGATTTATTTTTCCTTACCAATATTACTTAGACGTCATTAGGCCCTTAAATACGTATTTGATTAATTTTAATCCCTATATTTAAGTTCGGGGTATTTCAATCTACCCCCCTTAAGAACTTTGTCCTCAAAGTTGTTCGAGGTTATGGTATTACTATACTTACTCATTTATACTTGCCTAATACCGAAGCCATACATTCCTCCTACTTACCATTCCCAAATTCGTTACTCAATGTTTCTCCTTTCCATACCATACCAATGTACAATAGTTACTCCAATCCATATTACTATCAACCATCCGATTCCTCATTACAAAATTTATACATACATACAGTGCAAAGCTGTCCCCAAAGCAATGCAATACACATCACAATCCCGCAGGCACTCCGGTCATATAGACACAGGACTCCTCTATGTCCTGTTGCCCTTGGAATAATACAACATGCTACCTACTGTCATTCTCCGGTATAAGCTTCCAACAATTACTTACTCTCCAGTCTAAGGAAAATTCTTTTACGACTACTAATTAGAAATCTTTCTAAAGCATACAACTCCAGATTCCAATTTATTATTACTTCTATCCTAAGTGTGATTCTTGTGACCACTTAAGGGGCTTCAAGAATCATTCGACCCTGATGTGATCAGCATCAGTGTTGAACTATCTTTCCACCCCAATTTGTGTTCGGTTTCCCTTGATCTGATCAGGATCAAGTTCGACTTCCCACATCAGTTTCAAACAACCAAATAATTTGATTATGTCCATTTTCTATCTTTTACTCTTCTAGTCATACATACAAATTCACACATCTCCAAGGGATGGAATTTAATCCATTAATCATCCTCACTCTACATCCCAAATACTTTACTCCGAGATTCAATGCCTACTACCTCATTTCATTGACTTTCGCTACTTTCCTCCATTACTCTCCATCATCTCAAATAATCTACTAAGAATTACAATACTTATGGAATTCAGTCATCCTCCATTTACTTCCAATGATTTACCCAGGTGTACACTACACCTAGACTTCATTCATCTACTGCTCTCATTCATTTCGTACTACTTTCAAAGGCTACAATACTTGTGGAGCTCCGTCCACTACTCATTACTCTTCCTTACTAATACTCTTACACTGGGTTACAAGATGGGTATATTCGCCCCTAAGGTATTTGCATCTCTCGTTCCTAATTACCATAATTTCAATATGAATGGATACTTATGTTTATTTAACATAGTACCAATCATCAATTCGATTCTCATTTGTGCTATGCACATTATAGTTTCTGTGTGTTTATTCATGAAACTTACATTAAGCGGTTTTCGCTCTACCCCCCTTAAAAGGGATTACGCCCACGTAATCTACCATATGTTATTATTATACATTGGTTTACTTAATTTGGGCAATCTGAAGCGATTTAGCTTCACTACGGTTTGTTACCGAATATACCCTTGTCGAAGGGTCTTAATCATAACAATGGTTTAGTCTTTGCCCCAAGGATTCCTATATGAGTTTATTTAACTCATAATTAATTCGGTTCCAGCCTATTAGGCTTCAAGGCATTAATAGCCATTCTACTATACTTACTAGGTATATTATCTCCTAGCTAGGGCCCACTAGCTTCTGCTGCGCGACCCTGATAACTCGGGTTACTTACCCTTCGTGTTATCCTTAATGTGCTATACATTACCTTTTTATCCGTCTATTATGGGAATAAGGTTTACTAACCGTGTGGTATTCTTTTACCGTGTTTAAACTCAATGAGTTTAGATTATAACCAGCTCTCTGGTAATCTATCATACATACTATTCGTACTCCCACGATTTTTCGCTAAGTTCCTCCGACTTATTGTCGGGTGAGGTCAAGTCACCACTTAACTGTAGTGCTTCCTCTGTTGTCAGTTGTTTCTGAATTATACCAGTTTTTCTGGTTCAGTACAAGTGTTCTTTACTTGTATGACCTTGCATTTTCTATGCGTCGGTCCTAGTGACTTTCTTACATCTTCTTTCACCTTTTATTCCGATGGAATTCACATCTTGTGATTGTTAGTGTGTGTTACACTCTTCGTGCTTCTTTGGCCTTAGGCCGCACGGTTTGCTGCTAAACTTGCTTAACTGGCTTCTGCCATGTTTTTGGTGAAAGAAAGGTTTACTACGGTTTACATTCTCCATATCCCTAGCCATCCCATTAGGTCATTAGCTGCACAAGTGCAATACCACCAAACACCCAGTCATACAGAGTGCAGAGGCGTAAACGCTTGACAGTAAGTCACTTATGTGATAGGAAAGAATATTTCTGCCTGTCATCTCATGCTTATACTCCGAGTTATTATCTGCTACTTCCTCATAGCGGTCGCTTGTTGCGCACCGATTCTTACTCATTGTACAACATTTTTCTTACTGTCTCTGTTACTGTGGTAGCTTATCTTTACTCGTTGCCATTGTCGTTGGCACCATTTCCTTATGGTGTAAATACACTAGGAGTTTCCTGTGTTCGTGTGTATGACGGTCGTCGTGGCATACCGCAATCTTATTATCTTCCCAATGTGGAGATGTCTTATTGCAATATAAGTTTCATGTGTAGGTTAGCTTACCTCACATTATCTCATTCATGATACAATTTACCAAGTATCTTTGTTGACACTGGGTGAAGTAATTTGTCGGGTTACAAACTCTCTTGAGCGCTGGTCATTCATGGTGTGCAATGTGCATTCCGTTGATTGTTTTGACAATTATTGTCTTTCCGTGCTGAGCATTGGGTATAGGCTTTAGCTGTGTAGTTCTACTTGTATGTACATCACCGGGACATCCCAAAAAAAATTCAAGGGTTTCTGGTCCCGTTCTATCATTGATAAGTGAAGTTCTTGTTGAGAGGCTTGTTTCCACTCATAGGTCTCATGAAGAGGTTGACTATGTTAGTATTTATACAACGGTTCACCACATGCTTGGGTGCATACGGAGTATGCTTACTCCTTAAGTCATAACGGTTTGGAAATCTCATTTCCTTATTCCATCGCCCTTGGCCATATCTATATGCGTAGGCTTTTCTGTTATAATAGATGGAAGCCTTTCAAAGGGTTCACATCTTCACCACATTGGTGGTCTTTGGCTAACGAGGGGTACCTTCCCTTGGGTTTCTCGTAGTGTCCAAGTGTGGACTAGGCCAATGTTGGCATTATCATGATTCTTATGCCTCTGTGCTACCATTGCTACAGAAGGCATGAAGGTACTAAAAGCTTGTCAACTGTATACTAGACTGATGCTCTAGTGACGGTGACACTGAGTTGGCCATTACTACAAGCCACTCAGGATGTTGGGTCTGAATTGATGGTCTGGTTGTTGATTTCTTTGTCGTATAAGACAATATCTCTTGCAAGTCTTGTTATCAAATGGTGTGGTTTTAACAACCGTTTAAGTTACATAACGTAGTCGGTTTATGGCTTTTAAGCCGAATTGCTGCGAGCTATGCTCTTTGCAAGCTGCCTATACATGTTTCCACTCCTGTGTATACCCCATAGGTTGGAGGTATTACTGGGTTCCATGGCAAGTCGTGACATCACGCTTCCTTTCATAGGAGACCCTTTTGGCAATCTGGTGCTAATCAGTGCCTTCTCGTAGTTTAGGGTATTTCCTGTTAAGTGGAATCCCTTCGGTGTTCTAACCGAGTGTTCGTTCCAGCTCCTGTATTCTTATCTTGACGCTTTGTTTGACTGTTGTTAATCCAGTCACCCTTCAAGGATTGCTCCTGGGTGTTGTTAAGTTATGCCGTTACATCCGGCTAATGTATACCATATGCTGTGTCTACTATGCCGCCTTGTGGTATTGTAGTTTGAGTTATCCCTCTTAGGGTTGCAACGTCTCCCATTCTTGGGTACCCGTTTATACCTTCCTCTAGTGTTTAAGACTAGGTTTAATATCCTCTTCAATGATGGATTTTACTTCGTGGTAATCTTGTGATTGCTCTTGGGAATTCCGTCCCGTTTGTTGAGCATCGTTGTGATTACTTTAGGCATTTGCCTTGCTGAGTTCAGGCTGGGTATACTTTCCAGCTGTCATGTACTTGCTTGATGTCTTGAGACATATCCAATGTCTATACTCATTACTCTGCGCCTTTTGCGCTTCCTAATTCTCATTCCTCATCTTCAGATGTATTCTCTGAGTTCCTTACACTTGTTCCTTAACTGAGTTTCCTTCTCCTTGATTGTCTGCGGTGTCCAGTCATTCTGGTTAAAATTTACTCATGGTCCGTAGAACGGAGTTGACTACTTCCCGTGTTTCGTATACTACATGTATACATACGTGGGGTACCATGTTGATACGTTACCACTTACCCGACTATTTGTCAGGCCCACAAGCTCCTTCGGAGTGCGGTCGTCCCACATCCCGTAATTGGGTACACTCGTAGTGTTCGTCACACACCCTAGGTGAAGTATTCTATTGTCAACTCCTCTTGTATCATGTTATGATACTCACCGTAATTCTGCCGGTTGGTTTTAAAATCCAAGGTTTAAAATAATGTTTGTGGTTTTGAAGGGAAAATTGGTTTTAAAAAAAAATCATGGTACGGTGTTAAAAGAAATTCTTCATGGCATAGCCATGTTCGAAATCTTGACCAAGTCCAGCTCCTCCCTGCTGACTGGTATACTCTTAATACAATGGTCGGGCCGTTAGGCCTTTCCAGGGTTTCGTTCTTCCAGTTTAGGACGTTTTAATCCCGTAGTTGCTTCATTGCTGTCACGGTACATTACTATGTACCTGTGATGTGTTAGTGTTCCTCTACATGTTCTTGTTCTTACTGCACTTGCCGTGGCAAGTGCGTGGTACTGTTGGTTTTTGGTTAGACCTACACCGGTCTTGGTATGGTTTCCACTTGTGTTTAATAGTCTTGTTGACTCTTCCCTTGATCATATTGATCTATGTTTGGGATACTCGATCCTTTTGAGTATCTTCTCGTTGATCTTGACATGGTTGTCTTGGTCGGGGTACTTCTCCAATCTTTAGAGATCCCCATTTATTTAGTTTTATGTTTTCCCTTGTTGCTCGTTCCCTTTGGTTTACCGTGGTTATTGAGCCTTAGCTTGTTTAGGCACTACTCTTGTAGTCCTATCGGTTCATATCACATGGATGTCCTTATAGCTGTATAAGCCATATCGGCCAGGTATTGTAACCTTTTGGTGTTGTAGTTTCGGAGTTAACCACTCCTGACTATGTCCTTAGTCAGTTGGTATACCATTGGTGGTATTATCTAGCTACTGCTGTCCCGCAGACTTGTGTCTCGGGTTCTATTACTGTTCCTTCTCCATTTCGTTGCATGGTTAGTGCTTCTTTTCCTGTTGTTGGTTGTCTAGCCAGGTTTCGCGACTGCTAAGCACGTCGCCCCATGCTGTTGTAAGTTGCAGCCTCCTTGTGGTTGGAGTGCTCATTCTACCGCTATTGAGTGCGGGTATTGTTGTTCAACCGGGATCCATTTCCGGGACTTCCAATTCTTGGAATCTACTACTTGTCAAGTTCTTGTTTACTGTGTGATTGCTTCACAACTGCCAGATCGGGTTTTCCCGAGTATGAGAGGACTTTCTTCTCTCTTGCGTACTTTCCAAAGTTATACAGTGGGATTGTGGAGGGCGGGTCTGGTATTGTAGGTATCCGGTACTCACCGGTAGTTCCTAACTAGCATATCTCTAATACTAACACTCAGCCCTTAGCCCTAAGCTTCTAATTCCTAACTTGTATTCCTAAACTCGGTATTTCCAGTCATCAGAGCGAGTACTTCACTCTGATACCACTTTTTGTAACACCCCACCGACTGCAATACCGTCATTACTGTCCAATCTCCTTATACAAACCAGATTCACGCAGCGGATACTTACATACTCAACGGGGGTGATACACCGCCGTTAGTCACCCACGTGACTAACAAGGCTACTACTACTACATACAGCATCGGTCTGATGGACCGGAAATCCCGAGTACTACACATTACATTACTACTCCATTTACCAACTAAATACTACATTGCTCCATTCAATACTTTGCTCCTTTACAATACCATTCCATACATATACATAACCGAGTCTACTAGGTTCCCAATTACAAGTACAATGCTTCCTCCAAGTTCGTATGTACTCATTAAGAGTCTATCCACTACCCATTCCTCACAACTACATACATCCTAAGTACAAGGGGTGTGCTAATTAGTACACCTCTACCTTCTACTACCACTATCCAAATGTAGTCGCCGGTCTCGTGCCTTGACCATATCCTCTTCGGGTACTGCACACTAAAAATGTTCCCCCGAGGGGGTCAGCTTTCGCTGAATATGATAACCGCATACCCCGCGTACTAGTGAGGGTACGCCACCACTTGGTCGAATACATGCGATTGATTTCATTCAAACATACATGCATACATGCTCTTGTACATAATATATGATACTTTACGCAAGAATACATTCATACACTTCAATACCTACACTTCAATTCATACATGGTAATCCATACCCCCAACGATACATACTACTTTCCTTCGAATCCACAATACACAATACACATACAATTCATACGCAATACATATTCCATACATAAACAATACTTGTTAGCTCCTTTTTGTCCACCCGGGTAATCGGGTGGAGATTACTCTTTACTCGTTACACACATACTTACGCATACATACTCGTACTCATACATACTTACTACTTACTTCTCTACTCTTACTCATGTTAAGTCGTCGGGACACCCCGGCCCGGGGACTACTCCGTCCCACCACCGGGATTTACTTGACTCACCAATCCGGGATGCTCCCATTTAAGGGGTTTGGGCCGCGGACCAGTTAAGAGTCGGGAATCGGATCCAACCTCTTGTGTCCTCCTCATCACTCACGCGTGGCCAAGATATATCGACTTCTACTCATTGCCAGTTTACTCACTTAAGTTAGGAGTTAGGTAGTTAGGAATTAGCAGAAGTCATTCACACAAGCCACATATTCAATACTTGCTCAATACTCATCCATACGAAATACACTACATTACATAAGTACAATACAAGATACATACACACTTCATTCTCATTTATTCATTTCATGAATTATACAAACTATTGTTCCAGGCAAATGTATCAAGAACAATATAAACAAGCACAAGTAAGTGCGAGATAATCCGATTCATGCATTTATCTTATTTAGGTGATCAAATAAGCACACAAAACGGGGTAACCAGATTAGGATACAGGGCATGAAGAAATCATACCTTTCACCGTTGACTTTGGACTCACCGACTCCCTTCGGTGTTCAACTATTTGAATCCTATCACATACATACAGTTGGATGGTTAATTATCCATAATTAACCTTACTTATTACATTCCTAAAGTTTCCTAGTTTATACTTACTAACTCTTTGTTACTTGCATACATTTACTTAAGTTACTTACTTACAATTATTTTCTAAGCTTGTTTATAGCCTTAATGACCATTAAACATCATTAATTATGTCTTAAGCATCTTATACAATCATTACCCATCCTTACCATACCTTAGAATAGCTTTAGAACACATTCTGGAGGGTTTTTAGGGGTGTCCGGGTTTACAAACCCGGACCATGGTGTTTGTTCAGTCTCGGTTGAAAATTATGTGTGTTCCGGGTTTAGGGCTTGGTTTACAAACCCGGACCATACACTGCTATTCCTCTCGGGTGAAAAATTTGGGTGGTCCGGGTTTGGGGATTGGTTTGCAAACCCAGACCATTCCTTTGCAAATCTCTCGGGTGTATTTTTGTGGTGGTCCGGGTTAGTGTCTTGGTTTGTAAACCCGGACCATCCCTTGCAAAAACTTTCTGTCGTGTTTTTAGGCTAGTCCGGGTTTGTGTGCTGGTTTGCAAACCCGGACTAGTTACAGTATTGTAACATATATGAGTTTTTGAGTTTGTTTCAACTCCAACTTCTACCAATCTCTTCCCTAATATTTCCACATATAATCTAGTATGTTTTAACTTTGTTTAAGCATTTTAAACTAGCCCAACCACATCTATCCAAATCTGTTACAAATACACTCCACTGTCAGTTTTTTCTCCACTGTTACAGTTTTTCTTTCTTCAACGATTTCTACAGATTTTTCCTTTCCCCTTTACCATTCAATACTCCCTCTACTAATGCTACTCCTAACATCCTCAATGCATTACCTCAATCCTAGTTCCATCCTAATACTTAAATTCTCTTCCAAATCTGTTTCAAGGTGTTGGACCACTCACTTTGAATTCTCCAAATATGCCTGATTTTTACCAAGGTAGTTTCCCCTCCTCTTACACAACTAAGTCCTCCGATTTCCATACAAATTTGGCCAGAGATTCCCCTATATTTTTAACATTTCCCACATACATATTAGCTCACAATTACTCATTCACACAACCTGTTTATTCAAGATATTAATACTCACACTCCAACTTCACTAATACACAATGATTTCCTGCACATATATATCCATTACCCAAAGTTTTCCCAAGCTTTCAAACATCATTTAAAATCTTCGAAACTGTTACATTACTTTTCCTCACTGTACCACAACATACTTATTACTCATTCCATAAACACTACTCATTTCCAATACTCAAAACTGTTACACTACACCATACAAACCTAACTCATGGTAAGGCATTTTTACCTTGTGATTTTTTTTCCTTTTCTTTCTCTTCTCTTCCTTCCTTCTTTCTTTTCCTTCCTTTCCTTCTTGTTCTCGGTTCCAAATGTAGTCCACACTCCAATTCTACAGCCCATACCAACACACAATTCTAACTTATCATTCATTCACAACTAACCCTAGAATTTAGTTTTTTTAGGGTTTAGAAAGAACATTACCTTACCACCAATGAGTGGGGTCTTTGGTTAGCAAGAGAGTGAAGTTCCTAGCCCATGGGAGAAGCCAAAGTCGGCTGGAACACAAAGAACAAGGCTAGGGTTCAACATAAATTTTGTTTTGCTAACAAGGGCTAGAAAAGGTTGAGTTTTCTTGATTATTTTTACCTTAAAACATCAAGAAGAAGGAGGAGCTTCCAATGGTGGTCTCAAACCTTCAAACGAGGAATACCCATGGAGGTGAGGTTCTTCCTTTTCGAATTTTGAAAAGATAGAATTGTAGAGAATGTTGAGGGGAGTTCAAATATGTAATTTGTTTTTGATTTGGAGCCTTAATAAGGCTTGGGCAAGCTTGAGAAGGTGAGCTGCCATGGTTGTCTCTTTGGAGCTTCCAAAAATCGCCAACAGAGAAGAAGAAGAGGGAGAAATCACTGGGTGAGGGGAACCCACGCGAGAGAGGAGGAATGTGAGGGTGAGAGGAGAGAGGTAAGGTAAATACCATTTTACTTTTTGGTACTTTTGCTTTTGCTTTTTGCCCTTTAATTAATTAGCTAGTTACATGTGTATGTGTGGAGTTATTTGACTTAATAAAAATCGGTCCCCCTACTGCATTACTAGTGGAGCGTTTTTCGTCTTTTACAGGAAACGCCCGTTATTTTACCCGGTTCCGGTACTATTAACTAACCGGGTCTGTTTTCCAGAATTTTCTCATTTATTTATTTTATTGGTTATTAAGCTTCCAATAATGCTTAATAATTGTTATTTATGATTTATAATTTTTACAGGTTTGTTTGACCACTTAAAGTCACGTTTTCGGGTCTTCTCGAAAAACATGCACTAATGCTCTATTAGCGTTTTAATACATTATTTGGATCCGTTTTCTTCGGGAGTTGTTCCCATATATTATTTAGGTCTTATTAAGCCCTTAGAATCCATATAATACACTAACCGAGGTCTCATATCTCCTATGGTTATTTAACGCTTATTTAGCTTTTTTCGCTTTTTAAGCATTTCTTCATTTCTTTTGGATTTATTTTTCCTTACCAATATTACTTAGACGTCATTAGGCCCTTAAATACGTATTTGATTAATTTTAATCCCTATATTTAAGTTCGGGGTATTTCACATATATTATGTAATGTTATACATACTATATATTATATCATTTTATACCTTTATTTCATTATAACATATAGTATAAATATTTTTAATTACCGAACAGCCACGTGGCTGTTTTGGTTCATCTTTCCAGTGAAATACCCCTACTTAATTAAATATTGATTAACATATAATCAATTAAATTAAGGCCTAAACATGCCTTAAAAATAAATTAAACGCAACAAAGTTTAACAGAAAGCAAGAATTACACCCTCTGACTTTTTGGGTGATTAGATATCCAAATGAACTCCGTTTGACCTAAAATTTTAACCCGAGCCTTATAACTCATAAATGAACATATTAAAACCATTTCCAAGGAAAACCATCTCAGAAACGCACAAGAACATAAAATGTGCACTAAGCTCCCTTAAAACACATTTTTGTGAGATTTTCTCCAAAATGAGTTTTATATGATTTTAGGGTCTTGAATACCCTTAAAAATACTAATGTGACATAATGTACCACATTAAAATGTATAATTCAAAGTTTTTCAAAAATCAAAAATATGTGCCTTAATCGTGAATAGTACTCTTATAACATGTGATTCTTTAATATAGTCAATGGTCAAATTCTTTCCTTTGACCTTGACCATCATATGCTGTATAATAGGGGTATTCTCCTTACCAAATAGCCGGGGGAAGTTTCATCATACCTCAAAAGTTACTTAATTAAAGTAACTTATGTTACTACTATATAAAATGTTAGCTAAACAAACTAGCCTTTTCCCACCGAACTACTTACTTCCATCGGTTTTATGTGTCACTTTTATTTATTTCCAAGTATATTACAGTCCCCATATGCAATTACATATGACCATCACCTCACTTTAATAAAGTAATATAAGTGTACATGTTTATAATATTAATCAAGCTTACCTCTTTCACTTTGTACACTCACTACTGTCTGCTTATGTGGTCACCGCACCCACTTGCAGTACCTGCAACATCCACCGAATACACACATCAAACATGAGTACTTCTATGACATATATATATACATACTATAATATAATAACAATCAATACATTAGCTTCTACCGTACTACTACCCAACTTGTCCGACATTTCCTGCAGCATAAGAGATTTCTTTTTCAGACATTGGAAGCTTCCCAAATCAGATGGAAAATTGTCTTGACTCTTGTGACCAATCAATACCACTACCCATTATTACCGGTTTTACCTTTCTCTCATTCTGTACATTTTTTTTCGGTACCACCATCTTCTTCAACCTGCAACCGTAAGCTCCAAACTCCCTGCTACTTCAAGAAAAACCGAGAGTTTCCCCCCATCTTCCATTGCTGCTACCTCCTGCTATCGGTAAGTATTTTTGGCTCAAAAGTGCCCATCTTCTTCCTCTTACTCTCATGTCTTCAATAAGCTAAACAATCCCCATTTTTACCCAGCAAATAAAACTGAGTTGGGAGCGCAATTAGAGCAGTTTCTCGGTTGAAAACAGAAGAAGAAAAGGGTTAATCTTCATAACTTTTCCAAGGTGAACAAACTTGCTCATTCCCTTCTTGTATTACCGGTTGCATATCCAGTTATTTCCAGCTCTTATAAAGTTCCTCCCTGCTCCAATATTCACGTACAAAATAGAAGAGGTCCTAAGCTCTTCTTCTGCTATCCTTCACGTAACAACCAGTGGAAGTTCCCAGCTTCTTCTTGCTGTCCCAGAACCGTGAACAAACACTCATCATCTATAGCTTCTATCTCCTTCTATAAGTAAGTATTCTTGACTCAAAAAATGCTCATGTTCTCCTTCTCTTCCTCCTCTCTTCAAGGAACTCACCGACCTCCATTTTTGTCCAGCACATGAAGCTATGTTGGTGGTTGAAGTGGGCAGTTCTCGGCAGATAACAGAAGAGGAAAAGGGAGCTTTTATAAGCCTCTTCTTCACTGCTCCTTTCACGTACAAACAGAGGAAATTCCCCAGCTCATTCACTGCATTCTTTATGTACAAAGAACATAGCAACTTCTTGCTTGAAAACCAAAAAAAAGATGGAAACTTGATGAACTTTCAAGGTATTAAGCTAAGCTTTGGACATGACTTTCAGCTCCCTCTTGGTTCCGTTTTCCCCCTTGTTCTTTTTGACTCATTCCTGCCGTTTATACACATTCATTCAGTGGAGGAACTAACCTCATGAAGTTCCAGCAGCTCACGTGGTCTTGTCTACCAAGGTAAACTAGAGTCTTCTCACCTTGCTGTGTACCGTAGCATACTCCTGCATGAATGGAGATTTAATACTTGTTTTTGTCTCCTAAAACCAGGCGGTGACAGCCTCTCTAAGCCCACAATATTAAGGTATATACCATGCCTTTTACTAAGCATAAAACTACCCTTAATGATCCTTATGTGACATGGCTGATATGTGTTCTTTTCCATGCACAAAATGGTGCCGCATGGGTGCTGCTGCTATCTTGGGAATAATCTGCACAAAAAGGAAGGAGAAGAAGCTTAAGCATAAACCTAGCAAAGTAAGGAAAATCTATCAATAAATGCTATAATAATTAAGCTTAAGTGTTGGTTATGTTTGGAAACTAATTCAAGGATTTTTTTTTAAAAAAAAAAAAAATAGGCCGAGAGCCTAAGGTGGTGTTTGGTGTGCTTGGAGGCTGTGTGGAAGGTTCTAGTTGACTAAAAATCAATGTAAGGATGCTAACCCTATTTACTATATAGTTTTGTATGTTTGAGTACATAAAATAAAAGCCGTGAGTGAATGAGGGTTAAAATGGTTAACTATGTATTATAATGTTTTATAACATTTTAGTTGATAATATAAGGTTAAATGATTTTAAGAAACATTAAAGGAAAACTATATGAAAAACCGTAACAAATATAGTTTTTATGACATTATGTGTAATTTTATTTTATGATTATTTATTGTAATAAGGCCAAGTATTTTAGGCCATTTAATTTAATTGTTACTTTAAGTTAAAATGGATTTAAAATAATTTAGAACAAAAGTAAATATTACCGTAATAGTTTGGGATTGAATTGCAATTTAAATAAATTTTAGAGGGCTGCATATTAATAAGACCGAAAATATATGTTAAAGAGTTATTTTATGAATTTTTATTAAGTTTTATAAATATGGGGGTAAAATTGTAATTTTTGAGAAAATGTGGTCAAACCACAAATACATAATCTTTGGTCAAACTAGTGCATATTGGGTCAACATTGACCAAAACAAAAGCCTTGACCAAAATTTATAACATAAATAATTAATTTATGAACTTAAGGTAACATTAGAGAATAAATGTCAAGTTTATGAAATTTCGGGGTGTAGAGTGTAAATATCGAAAATAATGGGTTGGTTTGGTTAATATAGTGATTTATATCCTAAGTATAGAATTTGGGAATTTTTGGAGTTATATAAGTGGTTATATTGATAAAAGTGTATAATATATGGTTATGTTACATATAGAAAATATTATATAAGGTGGGGTCAAAATGTAAATAAGAAAAAGATTTGTGGGCGGAAATAGGATTTTTAAAAGGTAATGAGGCTGTGCGCAAATAATGGTAAGAAACTATAGGTTATATCGATAATAAATATTAGAACTATATAATATAACCTATAAGTATAACTTGTTATAATATATGTGGTTATTATGTAAGTAAGGAAAATATTGTGGCTGGAAAATATATCCCAAACAGACTAGAGCCTGTTCGGAATATCTAAGGAATAATATAGAAACTATGTGTTATAATTATGGTAATGTTTGGAAGGATATAACATATGTTATGAATAAATATTATGAGATTGTGGTAAAAGTATAAATATGGAAGTTGAAGGATAAGACAAAAAAAACAGAACCTAAGGGTCTGTTTGGTAGATTTCAGAAATTTAAAACAATAATATATACATATTATATGATTTAAATGTTATAGTATATGGTAAGTTAAGTATGTTATAAAAATTGTGGTGAAATTGTAATAATTATAAAGTGTGGGGTTTGAAAGGAAATGAAATATAAATATATGCCTATTCGGTAATTAAGGGAAAATATTACAAAACTATAGATTATATCTTATTACAAAGTTTTGATGTTATAAAATAAGGTATTTAAACATGGTGTAAGTTATGTGGGTATATTGTAATTAATGAAAACTATAAGAATAAAGTGGCACAAGTGTATTATATATGTATTTTCGGTATATAGTTTACTAAAACTATATGTTATAAAGTTTAATGACATATAAAATATCATACTATATGATACCATGATATAAGTGTAACACTAAATGATATTATGTGGTCAAAAGCATAGTTTATGAAAACTAGCAAGCTAGCGCATGCATATATATATATTATATATATACAAAATGAGGATATAATTAAAGTATACAATGACATAAAGTACTATGGTTAATATATGATTTTTGGAATGGTTAAATAAACCTTGGATAAGGAATAAACATGTACATAATATAAGGTTTCATATTTCATTAAGAAATACCCCAAACTTATTTGTGGTGTTTAAATGATAAACTAAGATATAAGGAGGCTAAATAATGCCTTAGAAACATTAAGAAACATTTCTAATCAAGGAAAATATAAGGAAACACCAAAAGAGCAGTTTAAGCAAAAACATGCTCTAAGCTTGGAGAGACTTGGGAGAGTACCCAAATGTTGTTCTAAGACCTTATTAATATCCTAATGGTCATTTTAAATCAATTACCAAAGAAAACCAAGCTTGAAAACAAGTTAAACACAAATGTGCTTTAAGGAGTCTTAAAGCACGTTTTTGAAAAATTGTCTTGTAAATGAGTTTTGAATGGCTAAATGTCCATCATTACTCTTTAATTAACATGTGTACTATATAGTATCACATTTGGAAGTCTATATCAATGGGAAATCAAAAATTTCACAACAATGTGCCTTGTTTTGTGAATAGTAAATTATTTAAGCTAGTTTATAACATTAGTCAATATAAGTGAGATATTTGGTCAACATGACATACAGTACCACCCTTGTTACTAATGGGGGCCGGTTTCTTGTAAGGTGAGTCACCACCTTCATGACTCATTAAGCAAATAAAGTTTTGTAAAGCAAAAGTACTATTCACCTTTTACATAAATATCACACTTTAGTGATTCTCTCTCCTCACTTCTTCATTCTCCTTTGTTTCCCACGATTTCTTGCTCTCTCTCTCCCTTCTCCATTAACGTGAAGAGCAACTCCATGCTAGCTCTCTAGCCTTGCACACAACTCACCCATTTAGCTCCAAAACCAAAACAAATTACATATTCTTCTTAGTTAGCTCAAGCTCTCTCTTTCTATCTTTTCAAAACTTCAAGAGCTTCATTTTGGTGCCAAGTCAAACCACCATTAGAGGAGGAAATTCAAGTTTGGAGACTCCATTGGCTTCTCCATTCTCTTAAGGTAAAGAAAGTGTAAGAAAATCTAGGTTTCCATCATTTTCTTCCTTGTCCGAAAATTTACACTCATGGACTCCATGTCTATGCCTTGTTCTAGCTTGTTTTCTACTCTTCAAAGGATTGAGGAGGTCCTTCTTGCTTTATATCCAAGCTTGTCTTGAGAAACAAGGTAAAAACAACACCTTAAAGAACAATCACCTTAATACCTTAAAGCATATTTTTAACCTAGGGTTTGTTCCTTAGGGTTAATGTATTATCTAGTACTCATTGGAGTCATTGGATATTGGTTAGAACATTGGCAAGGAGATATACATTGGTGACCGAGATTGAACAAAGAAAAACCTAAGGAAGAAAGCTTTTTAAGCTTGTAAAAGAACAAGGTAAATTACTTACCTTAAGGTGTTTTATTGTTTAAGGGAATGGGATTTAGATATGTGATGAGTTTAGTAGAGGGTTTACATTAGAAAAGGGTTATATAAAACCTAGGAGAAACAAGGACTATACTTGTGAACTTGTGACTAAGAGCAAATGAGAAGAAGAGATAGTTAAAAGAATGTTGAGGTGTATTACAAGAAGCATTTTATTTCAATGGGAGCCTTGTTGTGTGTATTCGCAGGTTGAAGGCAAATATATGTGGAAATTCAGTGGTTAAGATTATTGTTATTTAAGGGCCTAAGTGCCAAGCATTTAAGTTTATGCACTATATATTGTTATTTAAGGGCCTAAGTGCCAAGCATTTAAGTTTATGCACTATAAGATGATGTGGTGTAGTTTTGGTGTAATTTGTGTGTTTAAGTGTTGTGATGAGAATTTGAGTGGTATTGGTTGTTTGATGGAGAAAAACCAAGTGTTAGGATGTATTATATACTAGAGAACCCATGGCAAAATTTAAAGGAGAACTTAAGTGTTTGAGATGTTCTAAGGGAATTTAATGACTAAGGAAGTACTAGGATGTTCTAGAGGTTGTCTTGATGAAAAAGGGTGAGATTAAGGTGTTCTAATGACTTGTAATGACTTAGGCATCACTATGAAGGATTTAGGAAACAAAAGAGTGTACTTGGGTATTTAGGACTTAGGTAAATGTTGATTAAAGAAGCTAGGAAACTTGGGTAAGTTAGATGTAAGTGAGTGTGTGAAACTTTGAAATGGTTTAGGTGAGAACTAGAGTATAGAATCTAAGGAAGGTTTGGTAAATGCAATAAGGCTGGGAAGTGGTGTACATGGTGTGGTCAAGTTCTTAAGGAGGGAGCATTTGGTTAATTGAAATTCTTGGTGGAGTGCATGTGAGAAATATAAGAAAATAAGTGCTAAGTGTTGGGAGCTTTGTAAGAATTGAGTAAATGTTTGAGAAGATCTTTGGAAGTTGTTTTAATGAGTTTGGTGGAGGTTATAAGGTGGGTTTAAAGTGCCAAGATGGTGTTGGACCTATTAGGACACTTATGGAAGAGTTTGGAATTGAAAGAGCAATTAGGGAGAAAAATCTGTAGTGGACCGACCGAGGGTCCGACCCAGTTTTGGGTCGGTCGGGCCATGTTGAGCCAGCCGGAATGTCTCTGGACTGGACCGACCCAGAGGGTTTGGGTCGGTCGGCTTAGCTTTGGGTCGGTCGGGCAAAAATTTAACGTAGGAAATGGGTTCTGTAATGGACCGACCCAGAGGGTTTGGGTCGGTCGGTCTAGCTCTGGGTCGGTCGGATGGATTTCAAAAGACGGAAAAGTTTCTGTAATGGACCGACCCAGGGGTTGGGTCGGTCGGTGGGTCGGTCGACCCTTAACATTTAAAAAAAATAGAAATTTTGAATTCTAAGAATGGTAATAGGTGATAAGGTATACCTTTGGTAGGGTGGTAATGGTTAGGACCCTAAGAACTTAAGGAATTAAGTTAAGATTAAGTATAAGTTTTAATGTTAAAAGTTGAGTTTGTAAGCTAAGTGGCGAAGACTTGAAAGGTTATTGAATGGGAATCCTTAGGGATTAAGTGAGTTAAGTAAGGTGCAAATAACTAATGACCTAAAAATGAATGGATGTTTTAGGTTTGTGAATTGGGACCCCGAAGAAGGTTAATCAAACAACGATCGACGGTGAACGGTACAATCCTTCTTGTGACCTGCTTGCTAACGAGGTGTCCCTCGGCTTGTGTGCTATCTGTTTAATTGCTATGACTAAAACAAGATAAAGCATGCAACCGGTTATATTTATTCTCGTTGTGTATGTGTTATATTTACACTAACCCGCGAGACTTGAGATTGTTACTAACCGAGTTTAGTACTTACTGAGTTAAGAATAAGAGTTAAGTTTGGTGGTTGTTGGTTAATGCCCGTTAGGGCTTAGCTAGCACATGGTGATTAAGATTTCTACTAACTGGAACTTGAGTGAGGAAACCCGGGACCGATCTCCGGTCATGCATGCTAAGGAAAAAGGGGGACGGTATCTGAATCAGATCCGCCCTCCACTTAAGGACTTGTCTTCGGACTTATAGCCTAGGGCCGGTTACCGGCTCAGCTACGCTGGACTCCCGTCCAGAGTAGGTGGCATTAAGATGGTGCGGTGGGATCACCTAAATCCCAGGTTCGAATTAAGCTACAACCAATCCCTTCCAGGAACGGTTTGTAAACTGAGAATAAGTTGAGATTAAGATTTAGATTAAGGTAAGGAACTGAGATTAAGGAAATGAGGAAGGAAGGGGGTTACTAACCCACTTGATAAGGGAACGCTTGAGTCGTTCATTGTTTGTGAACTATATATGTTCATCTGTGGTTATTGTTATTGCACTTCATATTATGCTTGTGTATGTAATCAATTTCCATGCTATCGACAATTAGTCGTCGTAGCCCCGTTAGCTTGGGGGCCATGAGAGGGTGTACCAGCATTCGTGCTGACCCCCTTGGGGGCTATTTTTACACTTGCAGGTAAGAGACCCGTGAGGATGCACTACGAGAGTAGGAGCGGTTAGACTTAGGGTGGGATGTTTATTTTGAGTTCGGGTTGCGCCTGTGCACCTGACTGTTTATATTTAAACTGATGTAAGGATATGAATATGATTTAGCTACTTGGACTCGGTTGGTTGTGGTATTTTGGATGGTGATACTTTTGGGTTGGACAGTTATTTTGGAAGGTGTTGTAATTATTAAGGCCGGTATATTCTGCGATCAGACCGTGGCAAGATCCAAGTGTTTAAAATTTCCGTTGCGACATATTCGTTTAAGTGTTCAGTTTTACGATAACCACGATTGGCTTTGGATGGGGTGTTACAAAAAGTGGTATCAGAGCGTAGTTACGCTCTGATCAAGAAATACCGGACATGAGTAACCACCGAGTTAGGATATAAGTTAAGGAATAAGTGTTGGGTTAAGGGTGTGAGAAGTTAGAGTGAGTAGAGTCAGATGACCACTAATAAGTGTGGATCGTCTTTATCGTCTACGGACGTTATAAATTCGTTAACCGAAACAGTGGTGAATACAAATCTAATGTGAGTTATGCTTGTTCAGATGGCAGGACGTCCTAGGGGAAGCCGAGGTCGCGGCCAGGGTGAGGATACTTCAGGGATACCTGGAGGGCAGACGATCGCAGAGATCGTAGCTGCCGCATTAGGGCATATGGGCTACCAGCCTAGTGTGGGTGCACCACCTCCACCGCCACAACCTAGGGAACCAAACTGGGTGAAGAGTCTTGCAGATCTTCGACCCGCGCACTTTAAGGGGGAGACGGATCCCGCCAAGCTTGAGGCGTACATCTCCGAGCTGGAGACCGCCTTCGAGACCATTGATGTCCCTGCTGTGATCAAGGTGCGTCTAGCTGCTTTCTATCTGAAGGGGGCGGCAGGCGATTGGTGGAAGCTGGTGAGGGCCGAGCATGTGGCCAAACCAGAGTTCGGCTGGGAGCAGTACACCGCCTTGCTACGAGCAAAGTACTACCCCGCCCATGTCCAGACGAAGAAGCGCTTACAGTTGGATGCGCTTAAGCAGACGGACAAGATGACAGTGGACGAGTATTACTCAGAGTTCACTGCCTTGCTCCGTCTTCTGCCAGGTCTTGGATATTCTGACCAGATCCTGGTGGACCGCTTCTATGGCGGGCTTAGCCATCGACTCCGCTACGGCATGGGCCGACGAGTTACACTACCTTGCAGGTAATAAGAATGATTGAGATTTGAGTAAGTAATGAGTAAGATATAGATTATGAGAAATAAGAGTGACTAATATGAAATACCCCATAAATTAATTTAAATTAATTTAGGGGATTTCTTTATTAAAATATTTAATTATTATATGGAATTATGAATATTAAATTATTATATGGAATTGTGAAATTTATTTAGGGGTTTTCTCCTATTTAACCCTAATTATTATACATTATTATATAGTATTATGAATTTAATAATAAGATTTATAAGTCAATAAATCTTGGGAAAATTTCTAAACACTCCAAATATATTATAAAAATTTTAGGAAGTGTTGGAACATTGTTTTGAAACATAAAAGTCAATATAAGATTCTAGAAACCTTAAAGCTTATTAAGCCTTGCTAGAGTTGACTTTTTGAGAATGGTCAAACCAGGCCATGAAACCTATACCAATAAATAGGTTATGAAAAACCATGAAGATCGATAAAAAGAACGTTAAAAACGGATCATCCTAGCCAAAGTTATGATAAATTGAAGTTTAGAGCCAAATTTTTGAAGGATGCTGACGTGTCCAGGACACGTGTCGCGCCCAGTCAGCACCGAGTCACTCAATCATTTGAGTTTCCAGCGGTTTTGGCATGTCAACAGGCGATCTTTAGACACCTATATCTTTTTCCCTACTCCACCATTTGGTATGCCGTTTGTTTCATTCGATTCTCCTATCTTTCCTCTTTCCAACCATTACTCACACACCATCTAACTCCTTCAACAATGATCAGAAAGTTGATCCAAAGTTACATCCTCGCGAGTTCGTAACCCAGAATCCCGGTTTTTCCTGAGATCGGGTAAACTTCGTCACGCCATAACTTCTTCATTTCTCATCCAAATTTCGTGTTCTTTAGCTTGTTTTGAAGAACTCTAAATCCTCTATAGCTTTCATGTTGATGGCCAAGACTGATTCGCACTGGTTTGGGAGATAAATCTGTCTAAAGTTGCCTACTCGATCACGGCGGTAATTCTGCCCAGTTCATCCCGAAATCAACTAGGTAAACACGGATCTTGTAAGATCTGTAACTTTCTCCCTAGTTCATCAAAATCAATGATTCTTCCACTCACATCTAGAGTTACATGTCTAGTTTGGATTGTGATAGGTTACATGAATCAAATCTCTCTCAGTTGGTGCGAGTTGATTCGAGAAGTGGCATACCTGAACCGCACATAAAATAACGTTTTCCAGAATTCTCGATTTGGATTCTCCTCGTTAATGCAATTCCGGTAAGTTTCTGATCAAATTGCTCCGTTGATGCCATTCGAAATTTCATCACCGATCAAACCCACATGCCAATTTAGTCTATTATGCATTACAATGGGAGAATTTGTCGAAATTGAATTCGAACTAAAACTGTGAACCCTAACTTCGAACCCAGATTCAAAACTGCTCGATTCTGCATGATAATTGGGGAAATAGGTACCATTAGAACCGGAATTAGATTACGAATCGATAGGAACAAGAATCATTGAATTTCATTTTGTAGATTGTGAGATATAGAGTGATTAGTACTCGGGTGAGAAGGGAGATGTCTGATGAACTCGCGAGTTCTGGGCCGTTCGATCGCAGTTAATAAACATGGACGGCCGAGATTAGATCGTCGGGATTTAAGATGTAATAAGTGAATATGTTTTCCAGAATAAAGTCCTAACTTGCTACATTTATTTAATGGCCTTCCCGAATGTATTTTGACTTGAAATTTTAACCATAGATTCCTTATAAAGTCTAGTTTATTTTGATGTAAATTAATATGGGTTTTGAGTTTTAAAACATAAGTTATGATTTTTGCAAGTTACGAGTATTATGGAATTATTTGGGTAATTTAAAAAGATATTTTTATGAAATAAAAATTTTATAATATGTCTAAAATGTTATAGTTATTATATATTAAATTTGGGAATTTTTGGACAAGGGTAAATAGGTTTAAAAATTATGTTTATGGAATTTTCATAAGAATAACTTATAATATATGGTCTTTAATGTAACAAAGAATTAAAGTATGGTTTGTTAATAAGCTTTTTAGGTTGGGGGAAATAAAGGAAACTAAATTAATATTTTATAACAGTATGTTTATAAATATTTTGGGTATTATCTTTTAGGTGAAGTAAAAGTTGTTTACACATAAATATACTTATATGAAAAAAATAAAATGGGAACTTATATTAAATCGAGGTATTAAACTAAACTACATATTATTATTATGGAGGTTAATATGCTGTATTAAACTAGGGCAACACTTTATTTTATAAACCATATATCAGTTGTGGATATGTCTAAAAGGTATTAAATATAATTAAATACAATAAGAATTTCTTAAAGAATGTTTTGGATAAATTCTAAGGAAAATATAAGTGTATATGTAAATACATTAGAAGTAAATAAAAGTAGTAACATACCTTATGGGAAGCGTATTAAGAGGGAAAGATTGGGATAAACCTTATTCATACGTGGCGCTTAAAAATATCAAATGTTAATGTGACATCTAGGTGGACTATTAGGGGGAGGTACATATCTTAAACCTTAAATAGGTGATAAAGTAAGATTAGCCAAGCGTAACCAAAGGGTGTAATTAAACTAAACCTATAATCAGGAGTGGGTAAATGGAATAAGTTAAGTATGCATTAAAGATTTAATTACGGGATCTAGCCAGATCCTTAGGAGGGTGTAACTGTAAAACAAAACTGTAGACTAATAAGAATGGAGGATGTGTAGCGTTATAGTACCTTAACTAATCAATGTTTGGAATACTTTAATTATAGGTGATTAGTGGAGGTAGTACGCATTTTCAAGTTTGGTTACTGCTTCTACATATACCAGGTACGATTTCTCGTACTCAGATACTTTTGGTGACGAACTTCTTGGCATGTTTTGAGAAACGCTAACTGAGCTTGAATGAATCTCGAAAGGGAACTGTTGTGTGACTAACTCAGCTTGATGTGACTAACTGGGCTTTGAATGTACAATTCACATGATCATTGGTTCTCCTTATCTGGTTACCTCATTAGATATTAACTGCTGAGGGTTTACGCTTCTGCACTCTGTAGGACTGAGTGTTTTGGTATTGCGCTCGTGCAGTTATTAATCTAGTGGGAATATGGGAATGTTGGTCTTGGTAAATTCTTCTTTCGACTGTGGATATCATTCCAACCATGAGCTGAGTCTTTGTTGTGATGTGCGCACATCTTCACCGGTAAACAGCGAGGGGCTGTATATCCCCTGTCCAATCGGACGTGGTAAACAGCGAGGGGCTGTATATCCCCTGTCCAGACGGACGTTGTAAACTGCGAGAGGCTGTATATCCCCTGTCCTATCGGACGTAGTCAACAGCAAGCCATCTCTTCCAATTGGTTTCATTCCACCCTTGAGTTGTTGGTTCTTGGATTTCTTCTTTCCTTACCTAGTCCTTGTGACTACTTGGGTTTTTCTACTCTTACTGGAACTTAATCTAACTTAAGCATGGGATGTTCACTGACTCCTGGTGTGGTTCTAACTGACTAACTTTATCTTTATTGTTGACTATCTCTATTACTTGCTTGTTGCTTTGACTTGGTGATTTGAAGTGCCTTGTCCCTCTGTTTGGTTTTTAAGAGTTTCTTTCCAAGTTTCTATATGTTTAAAGATTATGTTTTAATTTCTGTTATAAGGATTGTACCAGTTCCATTCCAGGGAACTGACTCACCCCTCCTGGGGTGGGCTGCTTGGTTTCATCTTGCAGGTACGAATTGCTATATAGGTAGCCACAAAGAGTATGAGTGTATGGGGTGGGAATTAGGAACTTTGGAGAGCTATTGTATTTTGTTATTATTCTTTCATGTTATGTTTTCTCGAGTTCAGACCGTAGCTTTTGTAATATCATAAGTTGTAATCGGTGAGGTTTGGTGCCGGGTGTTTGGAACCCGATGATCTGTAATCGCCTTAGTGTTTTATTTCCGCTGCATTTATGTTAAATAGGGGCGTTACACTAATATGGTGGAAAAGCAGGAGTGCTATCATGCCGCTGCTAAGGTTGAGATAACCGTCCAGCTGAGGGACGAGGAGAATGCTAAGAGGAAGAGTGCTGGTAAGAGCTCAGAAAGTCAAGGGCAAGGAGGGTACAAGAAACAAAAGTACCAGCCTCAGGCCCAGAAAAATCAGAACCCAAAGTGGAAGGAGGAAAAGGAGAAGGCTCCGGAAGAGCCATTGAAGTTGACGTATGCTATTGCAGCTACACCCCTGCGCTCTAGGGCGCCAAAGGGTAAGAAATTGATATTAAATGAGTTAAGAATCAAATTAGTAACCGTTTGAGATATGAGAATTGACATTATGAATCGTCAGGATCTGAGACTGAGAAGGGAGCCGGTGGTGGCTACCAGCGACGCTACATCTGTAGGTGGTGTCACAAGGACCACCCCGGGCTCGATTGTAAGGGGAATAAGGTGGAGTGCAATTTTTGTGGAGTTTACGGGCACCGAGCGTATGAGTGTTACCGGAACCCTACTAGCAGAGCCTATAGGCCCGACACCCGGGGCAAGGGCAAGACCGATCAGGGAGCTGGATCTGACGGTCAGAGGAAGGTGCAGCAGCCGGCGGACAAGAACCCACGGGTGACCCAGAAGTCGGGACCCACTTTACACATGGTGGACCGGGACGATGAGCCTGAGCCCTCATCGAGGCCAGGTACCGCTATAACCATTTAGTAATAAAACTACCTGCTTACCGCATTATCATGCATGTTTGGTGAATAAATGAGTTAAGTAAGAATAAGATGAGATTAGAACTTAAGTAAGATATAACCTACTACCACTTTAGGAAGATTCAACATCTGCTACCCAATACCATCTACACCTAACCCGGAGCACACCGACATCGAAACCATAGACTTTCCAACCGAACAATGTCAGGTTATCCGCCCAGGTATGATTCTATTAAGAGGATACCTGACACCCGAAGCACAAATAGCCATCATCAGAAGATGCAATCAACTAGGAATGGGACCGGGAGGTTTTTACACACCGGAGTACTCAGGGGGAGCAAGGATGGGATTAAAAATGATGAGCTTGGGCAAGGATTGGAATCCGTATGCCAAGAATTACCAAACCATGAGGGTGCAAGATGGAGTCTCACCACCGGGAATACCCGAAGAGTTCCATCCAGTTATTACACAAGTCGTGGAAATCACTCAGCAGTTGGAAGCTGAACCGATTCCAGACATCCAGGCAGACATTTGCATTGTAAACTTCTACGAGAAGGATGGGAGACTGGGACTACACCAGGATAAGGACGAGACAACGGAGTCTCTCGAAAGAGGGATACCCGTAGTGTCTTGGTGCATTGGGGATGATGCAGAGTTTTTATACGGCGAGCAGAAGCGTGCGGACCGTGCAGATAAGTTGGTACTTAAGTCAGGTGATGTGTTAATTATGGGAGGAGAATCAAGGATGTTATACCATGGGATTAAGAGAATCAAGCTGAATACAGCACCGTCAGCAGTAATCAATGCGACGCATATGAGACCAGGAAGACTAAACCTAACCTTTAGACAATATTAGCCATGTAATGTTAGAATGAGATGAGGAATGAGATGTAAGATTGAAGCACATGTTGTAAACAGGATGGTCATGAATAAAATAACAGTGTTGTTCATATAAATTGTTACGACTCTTGTTATACCATCAATACTCATGAAGCTTGTGAACACAATTAGGTTATGGACTCGGTACGGAAGGTGCACTAAGCATACTTACAGAGGCACAGGCCGACGCCAGCGGTACTATCCTCACCGGCACCTTTCCGATTAATGGGATTGAGGCATCAGTTCTCTTCGACTCAGGGGCCTCGCATACCTTTGTCTCGGCATCGTTCGCGAGCAGGTTGGGGCTAGACGCTGATGAGCTACCCGACTTCACGGTTACGCTCCCGTCTAAGGAGAAGGTTCGTTGCACTCGTTACTACCGAGGAGCCACTATCAGAATTAAGGGAGAAGACTTTCCAGTCAGTTTCATAGAGTTCAGTAAGCAAGGATTTGATGTTATCTTCGGGATGAACTGGTTGGAGCGGCTCAAAGGACGTATCCTCTGCGCCGAGCATAGATTGCTGCTCAGGAGTCCGTCTGGGGTAACAATATCATACCGCCAGAGGCCCAGAGAGCCTTCGACTAAGATCATCACCGCCATGGCAATGTATAAAGAATTGAGGAGAAAGGAAGAAGTGTACCTCTACTATGTATAGGACATAGAGAGAGACCCTGAGTTCGACCCCGACTTACGGGTAGTGTCGGAGTTCCCCGACTTATTTCCATGGGAACTGCCTGGCATGCCACCCACTCGGGAGGTAGAGTTCACCATCGAGCTGCTACCTGGAACCGGACCGATAGCCAAGGCACCATACCGTATGGCTCCGGCAGAAATGACTGAGTTAAAAGAACAATTGAAAGATTTGTTGGATAAGGGATTCATTAGACCAAGTGTGTCACCATGGGGAGCGCCAGTCCTCTTCGTGAAGAAGAAGGATGGTAGTCTCCGCCTCTGCATCGACTACAGAGAGCTGAATGCAGTGACAGTGAAGAATAAGTACCCACTACCCCGCATTGACGGTCTGGCAGGTTACTACAGGAGGTTTGTTAGGGATTTCAGCAAGGTCGCGAAACCGATGACCAGTCTGATGAAGAAGGATGCACCGTTCTTGTGGACAGTTGACTGTGAGAGATCATTTCAGCGCTTGAAGGACTCACTGACCACTGCACCGGTTCTGACCATTCCAGACGGTACAGAGGGCTTTGAGGTTTATTGTGATGCATCCGGCAGAGGGCTGGGTTGCGTGCTTATGCAACATGGCAAGGTGGTGGCATATGCCTCACGCCAGTTGAAGAAACATGAGGAGAACTACCCCACACATGATTTAGAGCTGGGAGCTGTAGTCTTCGCTTTGAAGATATGGCGCCACTACTTATATGGGGTTAGTGACACGATCTACACCGATCACAAGAGTTTGAGATACATATTCACTCAGAAGGAGTTAAATCTTCGACAGAGGAGATGGTTAGAGTTTCTGAAAGACTATGACATTGACCTCCAATACAAAGAGGGGAAGGCCAATGTTGTAGCAGACGCCCTGAGCCGTCGAGCACACTCACTCCATTCGCTAGTTTCTTTCTCCGGCTTGGTTGATGAGGTGCGAGAGGCTCAGAGGACAGATGAGTACATGAGAGAGGTCAGACAGAAGCTGACAGAGGGTACCTTTGAGAATCAGAAATACGACTTCAGACTTCATGATGATGATCTGATCAGACTTAAGGGCCGGTTATGCATACCACGGGGCAACACGGATCTGAAAGACTGTATACTTAGAGAGTCACACTTTTCTTCAGTTTCCATCCATCCGGGAGCCTCTAAAATGTATAAAGACATGAAGAGATACTTCTGGTGGTCGGGGATGAAGACAGATGTTACCGAGTTCGTCTTGAGGTGTCTCACATGCCAGAAGGTGAAATTCGAGCACCGACGACCGGGCGGAATGGTACAGTCGATGCCAGTTCCGGAGTGGAAGTTCCATGATATCTCCATGGACTTCGTAGTTGGGCTTCCACCTGCTAGGGGAGGTCTCAACATGATATGGGTGGTGGTGGATCACCTTACCAAGGTAGCCCGATTCATACCGATGAAGGATACTTGGAAGGTGACCAAATTAGCTGAGTTATTTGAGAAAGAAATTATGAGACATCACGGGATACCAAAGACCATAGTGTCAGATAGAGATACCAGATTCCTTTCGAGGTAGTGGAGAGCTACAAGAGAAGCGTTGTTTAATACCCCGGATCTAAAAATGGTGATTAAATTACTCTAATAAAATTATTAAGGGCCTAATGGTGCCTAAAGAGTATTGGTAAAAATAAAACCAAAAGAAAAGAGAAAACGCTTGAAAAGCGAAAAACGCTAAAATGCGCGTTAAATGAGTGTAAGAGATATATGATCTCGTTAGGGTCCGAGATGGATTCCTAAGGCTTAGTTAGGCCTAATTAGTATACGGGAATGATTCCCGAAGAAAACGGATCCAAATAATGGATTAAAACGCTAACGGAGTTTAAAAGCACGTTTTTCGAGAAAACCCGAAAACGTGACTTTAAGTGGTCAAATGGACCCGTAAAAATTATAGTTGATTAAATAACTATAATTAAGTATTAATGGAAGCTTAATAACCATTAAAATAAATAAAACGAGAAAATTCTGGAAAGACGGACCCGGTAAGTGAATAGTGCCAAACCGGGTAAAATAACGAGCGTTTTCTGTCAGAAACCGAAAAACGCTCCAGCTTAATTAAGTAGTGGGGGCCGATTTTTAATGGCCTCTCACACACTCACACACAAATAAATAAAGAAGAAGAAAAGAAAGGTAAAAGCAAAAAGGGAATAGTAAATAAAAACTTTACTTATTTCCTCACCTTTTCTCCTTATTCATTCACGATCCCAGCCCTCTCTGTGAGCTTCTTCTTCTTCCTCTGCCCATCGCCGATTTGATAAGAAACAAAGCAGCCACCATCTCCTTCCTCCATTATCTCACTCGTTTCTCCACCAAATCACACAAAAACACCACCGTTGAATTCCTCTCGTCAAGGGCTACGTTCTCCACCCTTCGAAAGCTTGGAACCTCCATCTTCACCTCCATGGTAGTTTGGCTTCGTGAAGCTTTAAGGGGTGCGTTGGACTCCCCATCATCACCTTAATGTTTTAAGGTAACAATATAATCAAGAGTTCCATCCTTTCCTAGCTTGTTCTTGCAAAATAAAAAAAAAACCCACGTTGGATTTTTCTCCATTTCAGCCGATTTCTCCATGCCTTTGTGGGGTGTTGGAAATTCCATTATTTGATTGCCAAGCTCTCCTTTTGGACACTCTAAGGTAATGTCAAAGTTAAGCCTTAAAAACTAGCTCTTAAATACTAGTTTTGTAAGGAGGGTTTGAATTAATAAGTTTGACTTATGTGTATGGGGATATGATTGTAGTTGGCAATCTATGCCCCTTTGTTTTGATGTGGAAACATGAAGAGAAAGAGGAAGAAGAGGGAGAAAACCAAAAAAGAAGCAAGGTAAAAAGCTTACCTTGAGCTAGTTTTTATGTGACTTGTGAGTTAAATGATAGGGTGAATTAAGGACCTTGAATTGTGGTGGTCATGATACTATAATGTTGTTTGTTGAATGGGAATGTTTCAATGGGTTTAAGTGTGCAAAATGAACCTGGGAAACCAAGCTAGTTTATATGTGAACAAGTGGGAATTTAATGTGATTGTTGATGTCTAAACCAAACAGGTGGGAAGAAGTGCTTGTGAGTTGATTTTAGTGTGGTGAAAATGCTTAGTAAAGCAAGTGAGTGCTGTCAAAATTTACCTAGGAATGGAAGGTCTTGAGTGTTTTATGATGAGGAAGAGACTAGGTGTGCTTAAGAGGTTTAAGTGAGAAGTAATGGTTGCAAAAATCAAGCTAAGGAGAAAGGTGTATTAGGAGTAAAAATAATGTCATTTGAGTGCTAAGAATGACATTGGTGAGGGAAGTTTGAATGGTATAATGATGCAACCAAAATCTGTTACAAGAGTTGAACAAAACAAGAAAACTAGTTTTGATAATGTAAGTGAATTTTAGGTGAAATTAACTAGAGTTGGTGAGTGCACTTGGTGCTAAGTTTAAGGTGATTAAGAAGGGTAATTAAGTGCTTAAACATGTGGATTTAAGGTGGGAAAGATTGGTTAATCAAAGGGCTGAGTGAGGACCTGTAACAGAATTAGAAAATGTCAATTTTGCAAAATCTGTAGCAGGGTCCGGGACTTAGGTCCAGGACCAAGTCCCGGACCACCCCTAAAATTACCCCCGAGAGTGTTCTGCTTGTTTGGTCCGGGACCTAACTCCATGCCCAAGTCCCGGACCACATACGATTTTTAGGCCGAGAGTACAACACCCATATTGGTCCGGGACTTGGCCTAGGTACAAGGTCCCGGACCATGCATTATTTTTGGCCGAGAGTTTGTTTTGTGATTGGTCCGGGACTTAGGGTATGGACTAAGTCCCGGACCACCCCCAGAAACCTACAGAGAGTATTTTTAAGGCTTTAAATGGTGGGGGTTTAAATGTTAATGATGTTATAAGATGTTAAGGCCTTGTTTGGTGACATGTAAAGGCCCTAGGAAGTGTGAGAAAGTGTTTGAAGTGATTGAGAAGTGAGAACTCAAATTAATAAAAGTAAAACCGAGAAAACGGGATAACGGGGTAACTACGGGAGTAACATTTTATTATGTTCCGTAGGATATTAGTATTAATAATAATGTTGAAATATTATCAGAGAACCGTGCGTGACCCGAGCTTGGTGAGATGACACGGTAAAAGTAAAAACCCCGGTGAAAGGTATGATTTTCTCATGCCCCGTATGCTAACCGAGTTACTCTGATTTGTGTGTTTGTGTGCCGGCTTAATCAAGGTTAAAGCATGAAAATAATCCCTTGTTTGATTATGCATGCATTGTTGTATGTTGTATGAGCTAACATACTTGTATGCCGGTGTGGTCTAACGTAGTGCATAGACCGACTCTTAGTGAGTATTGATTGACTAGAAACCCGTTGAACGGGCAGTCACATAACCAATGGAAATATGCAAACACACATAAACTATCGATTTAAGTGTATTGATAGCGTAAACATATAAACTCCCTAGAATGTGAGGAGATGTACGGGTTGAGTAAATACCCGATAACGGTTAGGAAACCTTATTGCAACAATCCACGAAATAAATATGAGTGGAGGGATAAACGAACCTCCATCGAGAGGATCGAAGTTAGTCCAATAATGTAAACATATAAGAAAGGTAAAAGAGACCTAAGGGACTATGTGACTCCCTTGAGATACGGTTGACCTCTTATATGAGGATTTTACCCGGTATAAGAAAACAACCAAAAGTATAAGTATATGAATGTAAGGGCAACCCTTAAGCCTAAGATTACCCGAATTTAAGTAAAGTTCCCAAAGTCATTAGAAACATCAAGAGTGATGCTTCTAGACTAATATACATAAAATTATTATAACTCCAAGAGAGAAGTGTATGGGAATGTGAGTAGTCCGAGAGTAGTCGGACCTATGTAAAAAGAGATAGGAACTAAGAGAGAGTTCCGGGAGCTAGTTGAACCTTCCCACCATGCTAGACCCAGAGTAGGGTCGAAACCGGGGAAGTAAGACTATGCACGATGGCCATGAGTTTTGGCTTAAGTATGTAATAAGAGTAACAAGCGTGACGTAGGAGACCTGTAGTGTCTCGAGAATCTACAAGAGCTTGAGTATGAATAACCCAAGAGTGTGGGTGAGATAATGAGTATAAATAACCCGAGAGAAAGGGGTGAGTATATGTGAGTAACCCGAGAGAATGGGTAAGTATAAGAATGAGTAGCCCAAGAGAATGGGTGTGTATATGATTAAGTAACCCGAGAGAGCGGGTGAGGTATTGAATAAGTAAACAAGGCATAGTGAGGAATAACCCTCAATGCCTAAGAGTAACCAGTTACCACTAACAACATTGTTATGTTAGTTAGGAATCGTGTTCCGTGATTGGATGTAGATTCCTTGCGTGATATACATATATATTGTATTGCCATGATGCATGTTGTTTGATTAAAATGAACTCCATGTATATCCGACCCAAAGTAGTCGGCGTACCGCGGTTAGCACGCGGTATATGCGAATTTCATATTCAGCGTAAGCTGACCCCCTAGGGGGAACGTTTTTAGTGTGCAGGTACTTGAAGCTGACCACCGTTCGAGAGAGTAGGACGGGGACTGCTGTGAGCATGGGTAGTTAGATTGTAATTACTTATGCGTTTGAATGAGGTGTAAGTCCGAGTATGTTATCGGCATCCGTATATTCTAGACTCGGTATTGTAGAGATATGAATTGAGTATTGTATTTGTATGAAGTACTCGGTTGTTCCAGTTCATCAGACCGTTACGGTATGTAAGAAAGGCCGGGTTAGCCACATGGGTGGCTAACGGCGTTGTTTCACCCCTCGTTGTAACTAGAGTTCCGCTGCGTGAGTAGGAGTAATTAGTAACGGTTTAAGAGGTAATGACGAGATTAACGGTTGGGGTGTTACAAAAATGGTATCAGAGCGAAGTATCGCTCTGATGACTGGAAATACCGAGCTTAGGAAATACCGAGTTAGGAAATAGAGACTTAGGGCTAAGGGTTGAGTGGTAGCGTGAGAGATGCGCTAGATAGGAACTTCCAGTATGATCTGGATACCTACAATACCATACCCGCCCTCCACAACCCCCGAATTGAAAGCTTGGGGAAGAACGCCAGAGAGACGGGGAAACCCAATCTGGCAGTTATTTAATATTTCAATATGAACCAGAAACTGCCATGCGGTGGATCCCGAGAACCAGGAATCCCGGAGACGGATCCCGCTGGAATGACAATAACCGCACATAATGGCAAGAGATCGAGAAATCCTAATCCAAGGAGACCGAAATCTGTGGCAACTTGGGGCGACATGCTTAGCAGTCGCGAGAACCTAGCTGGCCGAGCAGCTGCAAGAAGAAAGCACCAACCGTGCAACAAGGCGGACTCATGAGAAATAACGAGAACCGGGACACAAGTCTACGGACCGCCATAGTTAACTAATACCACCAATGGTATATGTACCGACTAAGAATCTAGTCAAGAGTAGATACACCCACCCTGCCACACCCGAAGAGGTTGCAATACCTAACGGGCACAGCTTAGACAGCTACGAGCATAGCTACGGGATATACCCGAATAGGACTACCAAAGTGGTACCTAAATAAGTTAAACCTCGGTAACCACAGTAAAGACGTGGGAACGAGCAACGAGGTAAAGCCTAGAATTAAAGTAATTAAGGAACTCCGAGAGTGGAGGAGCACCTAAATGAACGACAGTCATGTCAGAGGAATGAGAATCGGCTCCAAGGAGCAGTTATCCAACTAGGGATCAAGGAAGAGCCAACGAGGCTACCAAATACAATGTGAACAATACCGTGACCGGTATGAGTTAACCAAAAAAACCGCCTGTACCGCGCACTTGCCACGGCAAGTGCAGAATTAACGGACTTTTAAGAAGAGCTTTGACAAGCGACCAGTACTTAGCAAGTACCAAGACGGCAAGAGAAGCCAATATAGCACCACAAACCCTAAGAATTCTGAAACGAAACCTTGGAAAGGCCTAAAGGCCTGACCACGGTATAAAGAACAGCCAGTCTGCAAGAAGTCAGACTTAGTAAGAAGCAACCGGCATTGAAATGCCGTGGAGATTTTATTTTCAACTCAAATTTTCTTTCAAACAGAGAATTTTCCAAAAACCCCCGAATTTTAAAACCAAACCAGAGAACCACGATAAGTTATTATAGGACCATATAAGAGGAGTTGGCAACAGAATACTTCACTTAGGCGTGACCGACACTACAAGTGTACACAAACGAGACATGGAACGACCGCACTCCGAAGGAGCTTGCGGGCCTGACAGACCAATTATGAGTTAGTCGGGTAAGTGGCAACGTATCAATAAGATACTCCATGTATGTATACAAGTAGAGTACGGAACACGGGAAGTACCCCACTCCATACTACGGACGAAAGAGCCAATTCAAACCAAGACAGTTGGACACCTCGAATGATCGAAGAACACAAGGAAGCTTACCAAGATAAAGGAGTCTAGGAACCAGTAAGGTGACGGACCTAAGGATATAGCGTTAATAAGCGCGAGAAGCACAGAGTATTAAGTACAGACATTGGATATGTCTCAGGAAATACCTAATAACTGGGTGAATACCAGTGTAAATAATACGGCGAATGCCTAAATGAACTTATTAATGTACGATAAACGGGATAGAATTCCCACTTTATACCTCACTGAAGAGAATAATGACCAGACCTAGAAGGTATTAGAAGGTACCAAGGATCTACCCAATAATGGGAGACATTACAACCCTAAACGGGATGGTCAAGGACATAGCCGCAAGGCGAAGTCACAACTGAACATAACCATGAGTACAAGCCAGATGTAATGGCATTACTCAGTAACACCCAGGAGCAATCCGAGAAGGGTGCCGGAGTCAACAGTAGTTGAATGAAACATCGTGTTCAGAACACAAGTGTTTAAGCAAACACTCGGGTAGAACCCGAAGGGATCCCTCGTAACACGGGATACCCTAAAATGCTAGAGGGCATGAATTAGTATAAAAACTTTAAGGGTCTTCCATGTTTGGAAGCGTGATGAAACTACCATATCAAAACCCAGTAATACCTCCAAACCATTTAATGGTATACGGAGAAGCGGAAACCTGTATAAACAGCCCGCATGGAGCATGGCGAGGCAATGTGGCTTATAAGCCGGTAAACTAACTGCAACTTGTAGATCTAAACGTTGTAAACCTATGCATAGAGGCATAAGAGGAACAGTGGAGAATGAACCACTACCTTAGAGTGGGGATACCACTTGTTATTATGGGGCCTATGGAGCGGCATTTGCGTGAATCGTCCAGAGAAAGGCTACCACCTAAGTATGTAATGAGAAACCGCTAGAGCGGTGTAGTAAAACTTGAGCATGTGTATATTGCCAATGAGTACATGAACTATAGTAGAGTGTAAGGAGGAACCTTGATAGCAGTAAAAAGGAAACCGATAGAGTAATCGGATGAGTAGTAAACACTGTATGTGTGCAATATGAACTGCAGAGTAAGCAGCGCGCAAGTGCGCAAAGAGATTTTAAGAATAGCGTATGTTGTTGAGCCAAGTGAATGGCAAGCCATAGTATAAATGGGGGAGTACATGAGCGAAGCTAAGTAGTAGCGGATGCCATGTAAACAAATGTTGTTTAATGAGTAAGAACATGGTACGCAGTAAGCGACCATTGTAAGAGTATAATAAGATAATGATATGAAGCAGATGAAGAAATGTGGTAAAGGAGACATGTTCATTCCTATCTCATGAGAGATTTCCTGTCAAGGGTTTACGCTTCTGCACTCTGTATGACTGAGTGTTTTGGTATTGCACTTGTGCGGGATGATCGAGTGGGAGAGCCAGGAATGAGAAATGTCAACGAAGCCTGTGAGTGAGAATCTAGAGAGATAACCGTGCGGCCATTGGCTAAAGATGCACAAAGAACGTGGGCAGTAACCCACAGGGCCCAGGATCGATATGTGGAAAAATGCAGAGTAGTATGAATGAAGAACTCTGGTACAGAACCAAGAAAAAACATAATCCATGAGCCACTATTAAACGAGGAAGCACTACATGCTAAGTAGTAGCTTGACCTCAAACCAAACAAGTCGGGAAAAATAAGTGAATAATCACAAAGGTATACAGTGTTATACAAAACAGATTTCCAGAGAGCTGGACAGAAATCTAATAACTCATCGAATTCGCATACGGTAAGAGATACCAAGCGACGATTGAAATACATTGAGAATACCAAAGAGCGAATTAAGCTCTAGTTATCAGGTCACGCAGCAGAAGCTTGTGGGACCGTGATTCAGGGTTAAGTATACCTATGTAAACCCCTTGAAGCCTTAGAGGCTAGAACCGACCCGGTTATGAGTTAATTAACCGTACTGAAGTTAAAACACTTCATAATACTCGAATTAATGAACCAATGTTCAGTGATAACATATGGTTGGTTACGCGGGCGTAACCCCTTTTAAGGGGGGTAGGGCGAGAAACCGCTTAGAGTATGTTTTACGTATTGGTGCGTAACTACTATGTGCATAGCACAAAAAGAAATTGTTTTGATGATTGGAACTTATGTTACATAAACATATGTACCCATTCATTGTGTAATAATGATTATGTGCATGAGTGATGCAAGTAACGAGTATGTAATATTTATGAAAAGAGGAGTAGAGAGACTCCTAGGGAATGAGAATCCCTATAGTATATGTCTAGTGAGATTAGACATGAGTTATGATGAGTATGAATCGGCATGAAACCGATGTGTAACCTAAGAGGGAGTGAGTTCCCTAGGTGATTTTATTTGAGAATGATTGATGGAGTGAGTTCCATCCTTTGGAGTTGTATGTTGCATGTTTTAAGTTGAGTAATAATTTGACTAATGAGGCCACAAGTATGGAATGCTTAGGCAAGGTAAGTGAAACAAATAGGAATAATGGATGACTTAAGTTCCATGATAAAGAAAATTGAAACAGATTGTTTTATGAATACGACTAGAAAGAGTAAAAGATAGAAACGAAAATGTTTGACTATCTGATTGTTTGAAACTGACGTGGGAGGTGGAACTTGATCTGCTAGCGATCAAGGGAAACCGAACACAAATTGGGGTGGAAGGATAGTTCAACACTGATGCTGATCACATCAGGGTTGGATGATTCTTGAAGCCCTATAAGTGGTCACAAGTAATCACGCTAAGAAAAGATACAGCTACCATAAATTTGATTTGGAGTTGTGTGATGTTTTAAAAAGAATTTTCAAACAGATTTGAAAAGAATTTCTTCAAGTATGAAGATGGAAACGAAAACTGGTTTTGAAACCACTATCACCCGCCGATGGCTGTGGCCTTAAGTCTTGATGACCGGTAGAACGGTGGGCGTGTACTAGTTTTGAAACCATTGCACCGTACGTGCGGCGGTCCTAAGGACCGGTTGGGGCGGTGTCAGTGTGCGATTTTTTCCAAAGGCAGCAGGACGGGGAGAGTACCCTGAGATGTTCCTGTGTTGAGTGAGTCAACCAGAGTGCCTGAGGATATGTATATGTGTAATGTTTTGATCAGAACCGAAGGGACCGTGGGCCAGAGAGGTAAGTGCCCATTTGTCATGAAGCGGCCGTGAACCAGAAAGAGTAAGTGTTCAACGTGACCGGTACCTGAGGGATCAGTAGTATAATACTCAACATGGATTCGAGGACTGTAGTGCCTTCTTGTCTTCGGACCGATTCCACGGAGAGAGAACAAAGAGTATTTTTGATTGCTATACATGCTGTGATATGTGTGTGGTATGTGTAGTATGAAATGAGACAGACTTGTGGAGTCTGTAAGGTTATACATGTATTAAACCTTGGCATAGTACGCCATGAGAGTAACCATCTAGATTCACCAACTTTGAGGACAAAGTTCCTAAGGGGGGTAGATTTTAATACCCCGGATCTAAAATGGTGATTAAATTACTCTAATAAAATTATTAAGGCCTAATGGTGCCTAAAGAGTATTGGTAAAAAGAATAAAACCAAAAGAAAAGAGAAAACGCTTGAAAAGCGAAAAACGCTAAAATGCGCGTTAAATGAGTGTAAGAGATATATGATCTCGTTAGGGTCCGAGATGGATTCCTAAGGCTTAGTTAGGCCTAATTAGTATACGGGAATGATTCCCGAAGAAAACGGATCCAAATAATGGATTAAAACGCTAACGGAGTTTAAAAGCACGTTTTTCGAGAAAACCCGAAAACGTGACTTTAAGTGGTCAAATGGACCCGTAAAAATTATAGTTGATTAAATAACTATAATTAAGTATTAATGGAAGCTTAATAACCATTAAAATAAATAAAACGAGAAAATTCCGGAAAGACGGACCCGGTAAGTGAATAGTGCCAAACCGGGTAAAATAACGAGCGTTTTCTGTCAGAAACCGAAAAACGCTCCAGCTTAATTAAGTAGTGGGGGCCGATTTTTAATGGCCTCTCACACACTCACACACAAATAAATAAAGAAAGAAAGAAAAGAAAGGTAAAAGCAAAAAGGGAATAGTAAATAAAAACTTTACTTATTTCCTCACCTTTTCTCCTTATTCATTCACGATCCCAGCCCTCTCTGTGAGCTTCTTCTTCTTCCTCTGCCCATCGCCGATTTGAGAAGAAACAAAGCAGCCACCATCTCCTTCCTCCATTATCTCACTCATTTCTCCACCAAATCACACAAAAACACCACCGTTGAATTCCTCTCGTCAAGGGCTACGTTCTCCACCCTTCGAAAGCTTGGAACCTCCATCTTCACCTCCATGGTAGTTTGGCTTCGTGAAGCTTTAAGGGGTGTTGGACTCCCCATCATCACCTTAATGTTTTAAGGTAACAATATAATCAAGAGTTCCATCCTTTCCTAGCTTGTTCTTGCAAAATAAAAAAAAAACCCACGTTGGATTTTTCTCCATTTCAGCCGATTTCTCCATGCCTTTGTGGGGTGTTGGAAATTCCATTATTTGATTGCCAAGCTCTCCTTTTGGACACTCTAAGGTAATGTCAAAGTTAAGCCTTAAAAACTAGCTCTTAAATACTAGTTTTGTAAGGAGGGTTTGAATTAATAAGTTTGATATGTGTATGGGGATATGATTGTAGTTGGCAATCTATGCCCCTTTGTTTTGATGTGGAAACATGAAGAGAAAGAGGGAACAAGAGAAAGAGGAAGAAGAGGGAGAAAACCAAAAAGAGCAAGGTAAAAAGCTTACCTTGAGCTAGTTTTTATGTGACTTGTGAGTTAAATGATAGGTGAATTAAGGACCTTGAATTGTGGTGGTCATGATACTATAATGTTGTTTGTTGAATGGGAATGTTTCAATGGGTTTAAGTGTGCAAAATGAACCTAGGAAACCAAGCTAGTTTATATGTGAACAAGTGGGAATTTAATGTGATTGTTGATGTCTAAACCAAACAGGTGGGAAGAAGTGCTTGTGAGTTGATTTTAGTGTGGTGAAAATGCTTAGTAAAGCAAGTGAGTGCTGTCAAAATTTACCTAGGAATGGGTCTTGAGTGTTTTATGATGAGGAAGAGACTAGGTGTGCTTAAGAGGTTTAAGTGAGAAGTAATGGTTGCAAAAATCAAGCTAAGGAGAAAGGTGTATTAGGAGTAAAAATAATGTCATCTGAGTGCTAAGAATGACATTGGTGAGGGAAGTTTGAATGGTATAATGATGCAACCAAAATCTGTTACAAGAGTTGAACAAAACAAGAAAACTAGTTTTGATAATGTAAGTGAATTTTAGGTGAAATTAACTAGAGTTGGTGAGTGCACTTGGTGCTAAGTTTAAGGTGATTAAGAAGGGTAATTAAGTGCTTAAACATGTGGATTTAAGGTGGGAAGATTGGTTAATCAAAGGGCTGAGTGAGGACCTGTAACAGAATTAGAAAATGTCAATTTTGCAAAATCTGTAGCAGGGTCCGGGACTTAGGTCCAGGACCAAGTCCCGGACCACCCCTAAAATTACCCCCGAGAGTGTTCTGCTTGTTTGGTCCGGGACCTAACTCCATGCCCAAGTCCCGGACCACATACGATTTTTAGGCCGAGAGTACAACACCCATATTGGTCCGGGACTTGGCCTAGGTACAAGGTCCCGGACCATGCATTATTTTTGGCCGAGAGTTTGTTTTGTGATTGGTCCGGGACTTAGGGTATGGACCAAGTCCCGGACCACCCCCAGAAACCTACAGAGAGATTTTAAAGGTTTAAATGATGGGGGTTTAAATGTTAATGATGTTATAAGATGTTAAGGCCTTGTTTGGTGACATGTAAAGGCCCTAGGAAGTGTGAGAAAGTGTTTGAAGTGATTGAGAAGTGAGAACTCAAATTAATAAAAGTAAAACCGAAAACGGGATAACGGGGTAACTACGGGAGTAACATTTTATTATGTTCCGTATGATATTAGTATTAATAATAATGTTGAAACATTATCAGCGAACCGTGCGTGACCCGAGCTTGGTGAGATGACACGGTAAAAGTAAAAACCCCGGTGAAAGGTATGATTTTCTCATGCCCCGTATGCTAACCGAGTTACTCTGATTTGTGTGTTTGTGTGCCGGCTTAATCAAGATTAAAGCATGAAAATAATCCCTTGTTTGATTATGCATGCATTGTTGTATGTTGTATGAGCTAACATACTTGTATGCCGGCGTGGTCTAACGTAGTGCATAGACCGACTCTTAGTGAGTATTGATTGACTAGAAACCCGTTGAACGGGGAGTCACATAACCAATGGAAATATGCAAACACACAAACTATCGATTAAGTGTATGATACGTAAACATATAAACTCCCTAGAATGTGAGGAGATGTACGGGTTGAGTAAATACCCGATAACGGTTAGAAACCTTATTGCAACAATCCACGAAATAAATATGAGTGGAGGATAAACGAACCTCCATCGAGAGGATGAAGTTAGTCCAATAATGTAAACATATAAGAAAGGTAAAAGAGACCTAAGGGACTATGTGACTCCCTTGAGATACGGTCGACCTCTTATATGAGGATTTTACCCGGTATAAGAAAATATCCGAAGTATAAGTATATGATGTAAGGGTAACCCTTAACCTAAGATTACCCGAATTTAAGTAAAGTTCCCAAAGTCATTAGAAACATCGAGTGATGCTTCTAGACTAATATACATAATTATTATAACTCCGAGAGAGGAGTGTATGGGAACGTGAGTAGTCCGAGAGTAGTCGGACCTAGTAAAAGAGATAGGAACTAAGAGAGAGTTCCGGAGCTAGTTGAACCTTCCCACCATGCTAGACCCAGAGTAGGGTCGAAACCGGGGAAGTAAGACTATGCTAGAGAGCCATGAGTTTTGGCTTAAGTATGTAATAAGAGTAACAAGCGTGACGTAGGAGACCTGTAGTGTCTCGAGAATCTACAAGAGCTTGAGTATGAATAACCCAAGAGTGTGGGTGAGATAATGAGTATAAATAACCCGAGAGAAAGGGGTGAGTATATGTATGAGTAACCCGAGAGAATGGGTAAGTATAAGAATGAGTAGCCCAAGAGAATGGGTGTGTATATGAATAAGTAACCCGAGAGAGAGCGGGTGAGGTATTGAATAAGTAAACAAGGCATAGTGAGGAATAACCCTCAATGCCTAAGAGTAACCAGTTACCACTAACAACATTGTTATGTTAGTTAGGAATCGTGTTCCGTGATTGGATGTAGATTCCTTGGTGATATACATAATATTGTATTGCCATGATGCATGTTGTTTGATTAAAATGAACTCCATGTATATCCGACCCAAAGTAGTCGGCGTACCGCGGTTAGCACGCGGTATATGCGAATTTCATTCAGCGTAAGCTGACCCCCTAGGGGGAACGTTTTTAGTGTGCAGGTACTTGAAGCTGACCACCGTTCGAGAGAGTAGGACGGGGACTGCTGTGAGCATGGGTAGTTAGATTGTAATTACTTATGCGTTTGAATGAGGTGTAAGTCCGAGTATGTTATCGGCATCCGTATATTGTAGACTCGGTATAGTAGAGATATGAATTGAGTATTGTATTTGTATGAAGTACTCGGTTGTTCCAGTTCATCAGACCGTTACGGTATGTAAGAAAGGCCTGGTTAGCCACATGGGTGGCTAACGGCGTTGTTTCACCCCTCGTTGTAATTAGAGTTCCGCTGCGTGAGTAGGAGTAATTAGTAACGGTTTAAGAGGTAATGACGAGATTAACGGTTGGGGTGTTACAAAAATGGTATCAGAGCGAAGTATCGCTCTGATGACTGGAAATACCGAGCTTAGGAAATACCGAGTTAGGAATAGAGACTTAGGGCTAAGGGTTGAGTGGTAGCGTGAGAGATGCGCTAGATAGGAACTTCCAGTATGATCTGGATACCTACAATACCAACCCGCCCTCCACAACCCCCGCATTAAAAGCTTGGGAAAGAACGCCAGAGAGACGGGAAACCCAATCTGGCAGTTATTTAATATTTCAATATGAACCAGAACCTGTCATGCGGTAGATCCCGAGAACCGGAAATCCCGGAGACGGATCCCGCTGGAATGACAATAACCGCACATAATGGCAAGAGATCGAGAAATCCTAATCCAAGGAGACGAAATCTGTGGCAACTTGGGGCGACATGCTTAGCAGTCGCGAGAACCTAGCTGGCCGAGCAGCTGCAAGAAGAAAGCACAACCGTGCAACAAGGCGGACTCATGAGAATAACGAGAACCGGGACACAAGTCTACGGACGCCATAGTTAACTAATACCACAATGGTATATGTACCGACTAAGAATCTAGTCAAGAGTAGATACACCCACCCTGCCACACCCGAAGAGGTTGCAATACCTAACGGGCACAGCTTAGACAGCTACGAGCATAGCTACGGGATATACCGAATAGGACTACCAAAGTGGTACCTAAATAAGTTAAACCTCGGTAACCACAGTAAAGACGTGGGAACGAGCACGAGGTAAAGCCTAGAATTAAGTAATTAAGGAACTCCGAGAGTGGAGGAGCACCTAAATGAACGACAGTCATGTCAGAGGAATGAGAATCGGCTCCAAGGAGCAGTTATCCAACTAGGGGATCAAGGAAGAGCCAACGAGGCTACCAAATACAATGTGAACAATACCGTGACCGGTATGAGTTAACCAAAAAAACGCCTGTACCGCGCACTTGCCACGGCAAGTGCAGAATTAACGGACTTTTAAGAAGAGCTTTGACAAGCGACCAGTACTTAGCAAGTACCAAGACGGCAAGAGAAGCCAATATAGCACCACAAACCCTAAGAATTCTGAAACGAAACCTTGGAAAGGCCTAAAGGCCTGACCACGGTATAAAGAACATGCCAGTCTGCAAGAAGTCAGACTTAGTAAGAAGCAACCGGCATGAAATGCCGTGGAGATTTATTTTCAACTCAAATTTTTCTTTCAAACAGAGAATTTTCCAAAACCCCCGAATTTTAAAACCAAACCAGAGAACCACGATAAGTTATTATAGGACCATATAAGAGGAGTTGGCAACAGAATACTTCACTTAGGCGTGACCGACACTACAAGTGTACACAAACGAGACATGGAACGACCGCACTCCGAAGGAGCTTGCGGGCCTGACAGACCAATTATGAGTTAGTCGGGTAAGTGGCAACGTATCAATAAGATACTCCATGTATGTATACAAGTAGAGTACGGAACACGGGAAGTACCCACTCCATACTACGGACGAAAGAGCCAATTCAAACCAAGACAGTTGGACACCTCGAATGATCGAAGAACACAAGGAAGCTTACCAAGATAAAGGAGTCTAGGAACCAGTAAGGTGACGGACCTAAGGATATAGCGTTAATAAGCGCGAGAAGCACAGAGTATTAAGTACAGACATTGGATATGTCTCAGGAAATACCTAATAACTGGGTGAATACCAGTGTAAATAATACGGCGAATGCCTAAATGAACTTATTAATGTACGATAAACGGGATAGAATTCCCACTTTATACCTCACTGAAGAGAATAATGACCAGACCTAGAAGGTATTAGAAGGTACCAAGGATCTACCCAATAATGGGAGACATTACAACCCTAAACGGGATGGTCAAGGACATAGCCGCAAGGCGAAGTCACAACTGAACATAACCATGAGTACAAGCCAGATGTAATGGCATTACTCAGTAACACCCAGGAGCAATCCGAGAAGGGTGCCGGAGTCAACAGTAGTTGAATGAAACATCGTGTTCAGAACACAAGTGTTTAAGCAAACACTCGGGTAGAACCCGAAGGGATCCCTCGTAACACGGGATACCCTAAAATGCTAGAGGGCATGAATTAGTATAAAAATACTTTAAGGGTCTTCCATGTTTGGAAGCGTGATGAAACTACCATATCAAAACCCAGTAATACCTCCAAACCATTTAATGGTATACGGAGAAGCGGAAACCTGTATAAACAGCCCGCATGGAGCATGGCGAGGCAATGTGGCTTATAAGCCGGTAAACTAACTGCAACTTGTAGATCTAAACGTTGTAAACCTATGCATAGAGGCATAAGAGGAACAGTGGAGAATGAACCACTACCTTAGAGTGGGGATACCACTTGTTATTATGGGGCCTATGGAGCGGCATTTGCGTGAATCGTCCAGAGAAAGGCTACCACCTAAGTATGTAATGAGAAACCGCTAGAGCGGTGTAGTAAAACTTGAGCATGTGTATATTGCCAATGAGTACATGAACTATAGTAGAGTGTAAGGAGGAACCTTGATAGCAGTAAAAGGAAACCGATAGAGTAATCGGATGAGTAGTAAACACTGTATGTGTGCAATATGAACTGCAGAGTAAGCAGCGCGCAAGTGCGCAAAGAGATTTTAAGAATAGCGTATGTTTGAGCCAAGTGAATGGCAAGCCATAGTATAAATGGCGGGAGTACATGAGCGGAAGCTAAAGTAGTAGCGGATGCCATGAAAAATGTTGTTTAATGAGTAAGAACATGGTACGCAGTAAGCGACCATTGTAAGAGTAATAAGATAATGATATGAAGCAGATGAAGAAATGTGGTAAAGGAGACATGTTCATTCCTATCTCATGAGAGATTTCCTGTCAAGGGTTTACGCTTCTGCACTCTGTATGACTGAGTGTTTTGGTATTGCACTTGTGCGGTGATGATCGAGTGGGAGAGCCAGGAATTGAGAAATGTCAACGAAGCCTGTTGAGTGAGAATCTAGAGAGATAACCGTGCGGCCATTGGCTAAAGATGCACAAAGAACGTGGGCAGTAACCCACAGGGCCCAGGATCGATATGTGGAAAAATGCAGAGTAGTATGAATGAAGAACTCTGGTACAGAACCAAGAAACAAACATAATCCATGAGCCACTATTAAACGAGGAAGCACTACATGCTAAGTAGTAGCTTGACCTCAACCGACAACAAGTCGGGAAAAATAAGTGAATAATCACAAAGGTATACAGTGTTATACAAAACAGATTTCCAGAGAGCTGGACAGAAAATCTATAACTCATCGAATTCGCATACGGTAAGAGATACCAAGCGACGATTGAAATACATTGAGAATACCAAAGAGCGAATTAAGCTCTAGTTATCAGGTCACGCAGCAGAAGCTTGTGGACCGTGATTCAGGGTTAAGTATACCTATGTCATAAACCCCTTGAAGCCTTAGAGGCTAGAACCGAACCCGGTTATGAGTTAATTAACCGTACTGAAGTTAAAACACTTCATAATACTCGAATTAATGAACCAATGTTCAGTGATAACATATGGTTGGTTACGCGGGCGTAACCCCTTTTAAGGGGGGTAGGGCGAGAAACCGCTTAGAGTATGTTTACGTATTGGTGCGTAACCTACTATGTGCATAGCACAAAAAGAATTTTGATGATTGGAACTTTTACATAAACATAGTACCCATTAATTGTGTAATAATGATTATGTGCATGAGTGATGAAGTAACGAGTATGTATAGTTATGAAAAGAGGAGTAGAGAGGACTCCTAGGGAATGAGAATCCCTATAGTATATGTCTAGTGAGATTGACATGAGTTATGATGCGTAGTGAATCGGCATGAACCCGATGTGTAACCTAGAGGAGTGAGTTCCCTGGTGATTTTATTTGAGAATGATTGATGGCGTGAGTTCCATCCTTTGGAGTTGTATGTTGCAGTTTAAGTTGAGTAAAATTTGACTAATGAGGCCACAGTATGGAATGCTTAGGAAGTAAGGAAACAAATAGCGAATAATGGATGACTTAAGTTCCGATAAAGAAATTGACCCGATTGTTTTATGAATAGACTAGAAAGAGTAAAAGATAGAAACGAAAATGTTGACTATCTGATTGTTTGAAACTGACGTGGGAGGTGGAACTTGATCTGCTAGCGATCAAGGAACCGAACCACTTGGGGTGGACGGATAGTTCAACACTGATGCTGATCACATCGGGTTGGATGATTCTTGAAGCTCCCTATAAGTGGTCAAAGTAATCCGCTAAGAAAAGATACAGCTACCATAATTTGATTTGGAGTTGTGTGTTGTTAAAAAGAATTTTCAAACAGTTTTGAAAAGAATTTCTTCAAGTATGAAGATGGAAACGAAAACTGGTTTGAAACCACTATCACCGCCGATGGCTGTGGCCTTAAGTCTTGATGACGGTAGAACGGTGGGCGTGTACTAGTTTGAAACCATTGCACGTAGTGCGGCGGTCCTAAGTGGACCGGTTGGGGCGGTGTCAGGGTGTGCGATTTTTCCAAAGGTAGCAGGACGGGGAGAGTACCCTGAGATGTTCCTGTGTGAGTGAGTCAACCAGAGTGCCTGAGGATATGTATATGTGTAATGTTTGATCAGAAACCGAAGGGAACGTGGGGCAGAGAGAGTAAGTGCCCATTTGTCATGAAGCGGCCGTGAACCAGAAAGAGTAAGTGTTCAACGTGACGGTACCTGAGGGATCAGTAGTATAATACTCAACATGGATTCGAGGACTGTAGTGCCTTCTTGTCTTCGGACCGATTCCGGAGAGAGAACAAAGAGTTTTGATTGCTATACATGCTGTGATATGTGTGTGGTATGTGTAGTATGACATGAGACAGACTTGTGGAGTCTGTAAGGTGCTACATGTATTTAAACTTGGCATAGTACGCCCATGAGAGTAACCATCTAGATTCACCAACTTTGAGGACAAAGTTCCTAAGGGGGGTAGATTTAATACCCGGATCTAAAATGGTGATAAATTACTCTAATAAAATTATAAGCGCCTAATGGTGCCTAAAGAGTATGGTAAAAGAAAAACCCAAAAGAAAAGAGGAAAACGCTTGCAAAGCGAAAAAAACCGCTAAAATGCGCGTTAAATGAGTGTAAGAGATATATGATCTCGTTAGGGTCCGATGGATTCCTAAGCTTAGTTAGGCCTATTAGTATACGGGAACTGATCCGAAGAACGGATCCAAATAATGGATTAAACACGCTAACGGAGTTTAAAAGCACGTTTTTCGAGAAAACCCGAAAACGTGACTTTAAGTGGTCAAATGGACCCGTAAAATATAGTTGTTAAATACTATCTTAAGTATTAATGGAAGCTTAATAACCTTAAAATAAATAAAACGAGAAAATTCGGAAAGACGGACCCGGTAAGTGAATAGTGCCAAACCGGGTAAAATAACGAGCGTTTTCTGTCAGAAACCGAAAAACGCTCCAGCTTAATTAAGTAGTGGGGGCCGATTTTTAATGGCCTCTCACACACTCACACAAATAAATAAAGAAAGAAAGAAAAGAAAGGTAAAAGCAAAAAGGGAATAGTAAATAAAAACTTTACTTATTTCCTCACCTTTTCTCCTTATTCATTCACGATCCCAGCCCTCTCTGTGAGCTTCTTCTTCCTCTGCCCATCGCCGATTTGAAGAAACAAAGCAGCCACCATCTCCTTCCTCCATTATCTCACTCGTTTCTCCACCAAATCACACAAAACACCACCGTTGAATTCCTCTCGTCAAGGGCTACGTTCTCCACCCTTCGAAAGCTTGGAACCTCCATCTTCACTCCATGGTAGTTTGGCTTCGTGAAGCTTTAAGGGGTGCGTGTGGACTCCCATCATCACCTTAATGTTTTAAGGTAACAATATAATCAAGAGTTCCATCCTTTCCTAGCTTGTTCTTGCAAAAAAAAAAAAAACCCCGTTGGATTTTCTCCATTTCAGCCGATTTCTCCATGCCTTTGTGGGGTGTTGGAAATTCCAATTTGATTGCCAAGCTCTCCTTTTGGACACTCTAAGGTTAATGTCAAAGTTAAGCCTTAAAAACTAGCTCTTAAATAAATACTTTTTGTAAGGAGGGTTTGAATTAATAAGTTTGACTTATGTGTATGGGGATATGATTGTAGTTGGCAATCTATGCCCCTTTGTTTTGATGTGGAAACAGAAAGAGAAAGAGAAGGAAGAAGAGGGAGAAAACCAAAAAAAGCAAGGTAAAAAGCTTACCTTGAGCTAGTTTTTATGTGACTTGTGAGTTAAATGATAGGGTGAATTAAGGACCTTGAATTGTGGTGGTCATGATACTATAATGTTGTTTGTTGAATGGGAATGTTTCAATGGGTTTAAGTGTGCAAATGAACCTGGGAAACCAAGCTAGTTTATATGTGAACAAGTGGGAATTTAATGTGATTGTTGATGTCTAAACCAAACAGGTGGGAAGAAGTGCTTGTGAGTTGATTTTAGTGTGGTGAAAATGCTTAGTAAAGCAAGTGAGTGCTGTCAAAATTTACCTAGGAATGGAAGGTCTTGAGTGTTTTATGATGAGGAAGAGACTAGGTGTGCTTAAGAGGTTTAAGTGAGAAGTAATGGTTGCAAAAATCAAGCTAAGGAGAAAGGTGTATTAGGAGTAAAAATAATGTCATTTGAGTGCTAAGAATGACATTGGTGAGGGAAGTTTGAATGGTATAATGATGCAACCAAAATCTGTTACAAGAGTTGAACAAAACAAGAAAACTAGTTTTGATAATGTAAGTGAATTTTAGGTGAAATTAACTAGAGTTGGTGAGTGCACTTGGTGCTAAGTTTAAGGTGATTAAGAAGGGTAATTAAGTGCTTAAACATGTGGATTTAAGGTGGGAAAGATTGGTTAATCAAAGGGCTGAGTGAGGACCTGTAACAGAATTAGAAAATGTCAATTTTGCAAAATCTGTAGCAGGGTCCGGGACTTAGGTCCAGGACCAAGTCCCGGACCACCCCTAAAATACCCCCGAGAGTGTTCTGCTTGTTTGGTCCGGGACCTAACTCCATGCCCAAGTCCCGGACCACATACGATTTTTAGGCCGAGAGTACAACACCCATATTGGTCCGGGACTTGGCCTAGGTACAAGGTCCCGGCCATGCATTTTTTTGGCCGAGAGTTTGTTTTGTGATTGGTCCGGGACTTAGGGTATGGACTAAGTCCCGGACCACCCCAGAAACCTACAGAGAGTATTTTTAAGGCTTTAAATGGTGGGGGTTTAAATGTTAATGATGTTATAAGATGTTAAGGCCTTGTTTGGTGACATGTAAGGCCCTAGGAAGTGTGAGAAAGTGTTTGAAGTGATTGAGAAGTGAGAACTCAAATTAATAAAAGTAAAACCGAGAAAACGGGATAACGGGGTAACTACGGGAGTAACATTTATTATGTTCCGTAGGATATTAGTATTAATAATAATGTTGAAATATTATCAGAGAACCGTGCGTGACCCGAGCTTGGTGAGATGACACGGTAAAAGTAAAAACCCCGGTGAAAGGTATGTTTTCTCATGCCCCGTATGCTAACCGAGTTACTCTGATTTGTGTGTTTGTGTGCCGGCTTAATCAAGGTTAAAGCATGAAAATAATCCCTTGTTTGATTATGCATGCATTGTTGTATGTTGTATGAGCTAACATACTTGTATGCCGGTGTGGTCTAACGTAGTGCATAGACCGACTCTTAGTGAGTATTGATTGACTAGAAACCCGTTGAACGGGCAGTCACATAACCAATGGAAATATGCAAACACACAAAACTATCGATTTAAGTGTATTGATAGCGTAAACATATAAACTCCCTAGAATGTGAGGAGATGTACGGGTTGAGTAAATACCCGATAACGGTTAGGAAACCTTATTGCAACAATCCACGAAATAAATATGAGGAGGGATAAACGAACCTCCATCGAGAGGATCGAAGTTAGTCCAATAATGTAAACATATAAGAAAGGTAAAAGAGACCTAAGGGACTATGTGACTCCCTTGAGATACGGTTGACCTCTTATATGAGGATTTTACCCGGTATAAGAAAACAACCAAAAGTATAAGTATATGAATGTAAGGGCAACCCTTAAGCCTAAGATTACCCGAATTTAAGTAAAGTTCCCAAAGTCATTAGAAACATCAAGAGTGATGCTTCTAGACTAACTATACATAAAATTATTATAACTCCAAGAGAGGAGTGTATGGGAATGTGAGTAGTCCGAGAGTAGTCGGACCTATGTAAAAAGAGATAGGAACTAAGAGAGAGTTCCGGGAGCTAGTTGAACCTTCCCACCATGCTAGACCCAGAGTAGGGTTGAAACCGGGGAAGTAAGACTATGCACGATGGCCATGAGTTTTGGCTTAAGTATGTAATAAGAGTAACAAGCGTGACGTAGGAGACCTGTAGTGTCTCGAGAATCTACAAGAGCTTGAGTATGAATAACCCAAGAGTGTGGGTGAGATAATGAGTATAAATAACCCGAGAGAAAGGGGTGAGTATATGTATGAGTAACCCGAGAGAATGGGTAAGTATAAGAATGAGTAGCCAAGAGAATGGGTGTGTATATGATTAAGTAACCCGAGAGAGAGGGTGAGGTATTTAAGTAAACAAGGCATAGTGAGGAACCCTCAATGCCTAAGAGTAACCAGTTACCACTAACAACATTGTTATGTTAGTTAGGAATCGTGTTCCGTGATTGGATGTAGATTCCTTGCGTGATAAATATATTGTATTGCCATGATGCATGTTGTTTGATTAAAATGAACTCCATGTATATCCGACCCAAAGTAGTCGGCGTACCGCGGTTAGCACGCGGTATATGCGAATTCATATTCAGCGTAAGCTGACCCCCTAGGGGGAACGTTTTTAGTGTGCAGGTACTTGAAGCTGACCACCGTTCGAGAGGTAGGACGGGGACTGCTGTGAGCATGGGTAGTTAGATTGTAATTACTTATGCGTTTGAATGAGGTGTAAGTCCGAGTATGTTATCGGCATCCGTATATTCTAGACTCGGTATTGTAGAGATATGAATTGAGTATGTATTTGTATGAAGTACTCGGTTGTTCCAGTTCATCAGACCGTTACGGTATGTAAGAAAGGCCGGGTTAGCCACATGGGTGGCTAACGGCGTTGTTTCCCCCTGTTGTAACTAGAGTTCCGCTGCGTGAGTAGGAGTAATTAGTAACGGTTTAAGAGGTATGACGAGATTAACGGTTGGGGTGTTACAAAAATGGTATCAGAGCGAAGTATCGCTCTGATGACTGGAAATACCGAGCTTAGGAAATACCGAGTTAGGAAATAGAGACTTAGGGCTAAGGGTTGAGTGGTAGCGTGAGAGATGCGCTAGATAGGAACTTCCAGTATGATCTGGATACCTACAATACCATACCCGCCCTCCACAACCCCCGAATTGAAAGCTTGGGGAAGAACGCCAGAGAGACGGGGAAACCCAATCTGGCAGTTATTTAATATTCAATATGAACCAGAAACTGCCATGCGGTGGATCCCGAGAACCAGGAATCCCGGAGACGGATCCCGCTGGAATGACAATAACCGCACATAATGGCAAGAGATCGAGAAATCCTAATCCAAGGAGACGAAATCTGTGGCAACTTGGGGCGACATGCTTAGCAGTCGCGAGAACCTAGCTGGCCGAGCAGCTGCAAGAAGAAAGCACCAACCGTGCAACAAGGCGGACTCATGAGAAATAACGAGAACCGGGACACAAGTCTACGGACCGCCATAGTTAACTAATACCACCAATGGTATATGTACCGACTAAGAATCTAGTCAAGAGTAGATACACCCACCCTGCCACCCCGAAGAGGTTGCAATACCTAACGGGCACAGCTTAGACAGCTACGAGCATAGCTACGGGATATACCCGAATAGGACTACCAAAGTGGTACCTAAATAAGTTAAACCTCGGTAACCACAGTAAAGACGTGGGACGAGCAACGCAGAGGTAAAGCCTAGAATTAAAGTAATTAAGGAACTCCGAGAGTGGAGGAGCACCTAAATGACGACAGTCATGTCAGAGGAATGAGAATCGGCTCCAAGGAGCAGTTATCCAACTAGGGGATCAAGGAAGAGCCAACGAGGCTACCAAATACAATGTGAACAATACCGTGACCGGTATGAGTTAACCAAAAAAACCGCCTGTACCGCGCACTTGCCACGGCAAGTGCAGAATTAACGGGACTTTTAAGAAGAGCTTTGACAAGCGACCAGTACTTAGCAAGTACCAAGACGGCAAGAGAAGCCAATATAGCACCACAAACCCTAAGAATTCTGAAACGAAACCTTGGAAAGGCCTAAGGCCTGACCACGGTATAAAGAACATGCCAGTCTGCAAGAAGTCAGACTTAGTAAGAAGCAACCGGCATTGAAATGCCGTGGAGATTTATTTTCAACTCAAATTTTCTTTCAAACAGAGAATTTTCCAAAAACCCCCGAATTTTAAAACCAAACCAGAGAACCACGATAAGTTATTATAGGACCATATAAGAGGAGTTGGCAACAGAATACTTCACTTAGGCGTGACCGACACTACAAGTGTACACAAACGAGACATGGAACGACCGCACTCCGAAGGAGCTTGCGGGCCTGACAGACCAATTATGAGTTAGTCGGGTAAGTGGCAACGTATCAATAAGATACTCCATGTATGTATACAAGTAGAGTACGGAACACGGGAAGTACCCCACTCCATACTACGGACGAAAGAGCCAATTCAAACCAAGACAGTTGGACACTCGAATGATCGAAGAACACAAGGAAGCTTACCAAGATAAAGGAGTCTAGGAACCAGTAAGGTGACGGACCTAAGGATATAGCGTTAATAAGCGCGAGAAGCACAGAGTATTAAGTACAGACATTGGATTGTCTCAGGAAATACCTAATAACTGGGTGAATACCAGTGTAAATAATACGGCGAATGCCTAAATGAACTTATTAATGTACGATAAACGGGATAGAATTCCCACTTTATACCTCACTGAAGAGATAATGACCAGACCTAGAAGGTATTAGAAGGTACCAAGGATCTACCCAATAATGGGAGACATTACAACCCTAAACGGGATGGTCAAGGACATAGCCGCAAGGCGAAGTCACAACTGAACATAACCATGAGTACAAGCCAGATGTAATGGCATTATCAGTAACACCCAGGAGCAATCCGAGAAGGGTGCCGGAGTCAACAGTAGTTGAATGAAAACATCGTGTCAGAACACAAGTGTTTAAGCAAACACTCGGGTAGAACCCGAAGGGATCCCTCGTAACACGGGATACCCTAAAATGCTAGAGGGCATGAATTAGTATAAAAATACTTTAAGGGTCTTCCATGTTTGGAAGCGTGATGAAACTACCATATCAAAACCCAGTAATACCTCCAAACCATTTAATGGTATACGGAGAAGCGGAAACCTGTATAAACAGCCCGCATGGAGCATGGCGAGGCAATGTGGCTTATAAGCCGGTAAACTAACTGCAACTTGTAGATCTAAACGTTGTAAACCTATGCATAGAGGCATAAGAGGAACAGTGGAGAATGAACCACTACCTTAGAGTGGGGATACCACTTGTTATTATGGGGCCTATGGAGCGGCATTTGCGTGAATCGTCCAGAGAAAGGCTACCACCTAAGTATGTAATGAGAAACCGCTAGAGCGGTGTAGTAAAACTTGAGCATGTGTATATTGCCAATGAGTACATGAACTATAGTAGAGTGTAAGGAGGAACCTTGATAGCAGTAAAAAGGAAACCGATAGAGTAATCGGATGAGTAGTAAACACTGTATGTGTGCAATATGAACTGCAGAGTAAGCAGCGCGCAAGTGCGCAAAGAGATTTTAAGAATAGCGTATGTTGTTGAGCCAAGTGAATGGCAAGCCATAGTATAAATGGCGGGAGTACATGAGCGGAAGCTAAAGTAGTAGCGGATGCCATGTAAACAAATGTTGTTTAATGAGTAAGAACATGGTACGCAGTAAGCGACCATTGTAAGAGTATAATAAGATAATGATATGAAGCAGATGAAGAAATGTGGTAAAGGAGACATGTTCATTCCTATCTCATGAGAGATTTCCTGTCAAGGGTTTACGCTTCTGCACTCTGTATGACTGAGTGTTTTGGTATTGCACTTGTGCGGTGATGATCGAGTGGGAGAGCCAGGAATTGAGAAATGTCAACGAAGCCTGTTGAGTGAGAATCTAGAGATAACCGTGCGGCCATTGGCTAAAGATGCACAAAGAACGTGGGCAGTAACCCACAGGGCCCAGGATCGATATGTGGAAAAATGCAGAGTAGTATGAATGAAGAACTCTGGTACAGAACCAAGAAACAAACATAATCCATGAGCCACTATTAAACGAGGAAGCACTACATGCTAAGTAGTAGCTTGACCTCAACCGACAACAAGTCGGGAAAAATAAGTGAATAATCAAAGGTATACAGTGTTATACAAAACAGATTTCCAGAGAGCTGGACAGAAAATCTATAACTCATCGAATTCGCATACGGTAAGAGATACCAAGCGACGATTGAAATACATTGAGAATACCAAAGAGCGAATTAAGCTCTAGTTATCAGGTCACGCAGCAGAAGCTTGTGGACCGTGATTCAGGGTTAAGTATACCTATGTCATAAACCCCTTGAAGCCTTAGAGGCTAGAACCGAACCCGGTTATGAGTTAATTAACCGTACTGAAGTTAAAACACTTCATAATACTCGAATTAATGAACCAATGTTCAGTGATAACATATGGTTGGTTACGGGCGTAACCCCTTTTAAGGGGGGTAGGGCGAGAAACCGCTTAGAGTATGTTTTACGTATTGGTGCGTAAACTACTATGTGCATAGCACAAAAAGAAATTGTTTTGATGATTGGAACTTATGTTACATAAACATATGTACCCATTCATTGTGTAATAATGATTATTGTGCATGAGTGTGATGCAAGTAACGAGTATGTAATATTTATGAAAAGAGGAGTAGAGAGACTCCTAGGGAATGAGAATCCCTATAGTATATGTCTAGTGAGATTAGACATGAGTTATGATGAGTATGAATCGGCATGAAACCGATGTGTAACCTAAGAGGGAGTGAGTTCCCTAGGTGATTTTATTTGAGAATGATTGATGGAGTGAGTTCCATCCTTTGGAGTTGTATGTTGCATGTTTTAAGTTGAGTAATAATTTGACTAATGAGGCCACAAGTATGGAATGCTTAGGCAAGGTAAGTGAAACAAATAGAGAATAATGGATGACTTAAGTTCCATGATAAAGATAAATTGAAACAGATTGTTTTATGAATACGACTAGAAAGAGTAAAAGATAGAAAACGAAAATGTTTGACTATCTGATTGTTTGAAACTGACGTGGGAGGTGGAACTTGATCTGCTAGCGATCAAGGGAAACCGAACACAAATTGGGGTGGAAGGATAGTTCAACACTGATGCTGATCACATCAGGGTTGGATGATTCTTGAAGCTCCCTATAAGTGGTCACAAGTAATCACGCTAAGAAAAGATACAGCTACCATAAATTTGATTGGAGTTGTGTGATGTTTTAAAAAGAATTTTCAAACAGATTTTGAAAAGAATTTCTTCAAGTATGAAGATGGAAACGAAACTGGTTTTGAAACCACTATCACCCGCCGATGGCTGTGGCCTTAAGTCTTGATGACCGGTAGAACGGTGGGGCGTGTACTAGTTTGAAACCATTGCCCGTACGTGCGGCGGTCCTAAGTGACCGGTTGGGGCGGTGTCAGTGTGCGATTTTTCCAAAGGCAGCAGGACGGGGAGAGTACCCTGAGATGTTCCTGTGTTGAGTGAGTCAACCAGAGTGCCTGAGGATTGTATATGTGTAATGTTTTGATCAGAACCGAAGGGACCGTGGGCCAGAGAGAGTAAGTGCCCATTTGTCATGAAGCGGCCGTGAACCAGAAAGAGTAAGTGTTCAACGTGACCGGTACCTGAGGGATCAGTAGTATAATACTCAACATGGATTCGAGGACTGTAGTGCCTTCTTGTCTTCGGACCGATTCCACGGAGAGAGAACAAAGAGTATTTTTGATTGCTATACATGCTGTGATATGTGTGTGGTATGTGTAGTATGAAATGAGACAGACTTGTGGAGTCTGTAAGGTTATACATGTATTATAACCTTGGCATAGTACGCCATGAGAGTAACCATCTAGATTCACCAACTTTGAGGACAAAGTTCCTAAGGGGGGTAGATTTTAATACCCCGGATCTAAAAATGGTGATTAAATTACTCTAATAAATTATTAAGCGCCTAATGGTGCCTAAAGAGTATTGGTAAAAAGAATAAAACCAAAAGAAAAGAGAAAACGCTTGAAAGCGAAAAACGCTAAAATGCGCGTTAAATGAGTGTAAGAGATATATGATCTCGTTAGGGTCCGAGATGGATTCCTAAGGCTTAGTTAGGCCTAATTAGTATACGGGAATGATTCCCGAAGAAAACGGATCCAAATAATGGATTAAAACGCTAACGGAGGTTTAAAAGCACGTTTTTCGAGAAAACCCGAAAACGTGACTTTAAGTGGTCAAATGGACCGTAAAAATTATAGTTGATTAAAAACTATAATTAAGTATTAATGGAAGCTTAATAACCAAAATAAATAAAACGAGAAAATTCCGGAAAGACGGACCGGTAAGTGAATAGTGCCAAACCGGGTAAAATAACGAGCGTTTTCTCAGAAACCGAAACCAAAAACGCTCCAGCTTAATTAAGTAGTGGGGGCCGATTTTTAATGGCCTCTCAACACTCACACACAAAAAATAAAGAAAGAAAGAAAAGAAAGGTAAAAGCAAAAAGGGAATAGTAAATAAAAACTTTACTTATTTCCTCACCTTTCTCCTTATTCATTCACGATCCCAGCCCTCTCTGTGAGCTTTTCTTCTTCCTCTGCCCATCGCTGATTTGAGAAGAAAACAAAGCAGCCACCATCTCCTTCCTCCATTATCTCACTCGTTTCTCCACCAAATCACACAAAAACACCACCGTTGAATTCCTCTCGTCAAGGGCTACGTTCTCCACCCTTCGAAAGCTTGGAACCTCCATCTTCACCTCCATGGTAGTTTGGCTTCGTGAAGCTTTAAGGGGGTGTTGGACTCCCCTTCATCATTAATGTTTTAAGGTAACAAATAATCAAGAGTTCCATCCTTCCTAGCTTGTTCTTGCAAAATAAAAAAAAAAACCCACGTTGGATTTTTCTCCATTTCAGCGTCCATGCCTTTGTGGGGTGTTGGAAATTCCATTATTTGATTGCCAAGCTCTCCTTTGGACACTCTAAGGTAATGTCAAAGTTAAGCCTTAAAAACTAGCTCTTAAATACTAGTTTTGTAAGGAGGGTTTGAATTAATAAGTTTGACTTATGTGTATGGGGATATGATTGTAGTTGGCAATCTATGCCCCTTTGTTTTGATGTGGAAACATGAAGAGAAAGAGGGAACAAGAGAAAGAGGAAGAAGAGGGAGAAACCAAAAAAGAAGCAAGGTAAAAAGCTTACCTTGAGCTAGTTTTTATGTGACTTGTGAGTTAAATGATAGGGTGAATTAAGGACCTTGAATTGTGGTGGTCATGATACTAATGTTGTTTGTTGAATGGGAATGTTTCAATGGGTTTAAGTGTGCAAAATGAACCTGGGAAACCAAGCTAGTTTATATGTGAACAAGTGGGAATTTAATGTGATTGTTGATGTCTAAACCAAACAGGTGGGAAGAAGTGCTTGTGAGTTGATTTTAGTGTGGTGAAAATGCTTAGTAAAGCAAGTGTGGGCTGTCAAAATTTACCTAGGAATGGAAGGTCTTGAGTGTTTTATGATGAGGAAGAGACTAGGTGTGCTTAAGAGGTTTAAGTGAGAAGTAATGGTTGCAAATCAAGCTAAGGAGAAAGGTGTATTAGGAGTAAAAATAATGTCATTTGAGTGCTAAGAATGACATTGGTGGGGAAGTTTGAATGGTATAATGATGCAACCAAAATCTGTTACAAGAGTTGAACAAAACAAGAAAACTAGTTTTGATAATGTAAGTGAATTTTAGGTGAAATTAACTAGAGTTGGTGAGTGCACTTGGTGCTAAGTTTAAGGTGATTAAGAAGGGTAATTAAGTGCTTAAACATGTGGATTTAGGTGGGAAAGATTGGTTAATCAAAGGGCTGAGTGAGGACCTGTAACAGAATTAGAAAATGTCAATTTTGCAAATCTGTAGCAGGGTCCGGGACTTAGGTCCAGGACCAAGTCCCGGACCACCCCTAAAATTACCCCCGAGAGTGTTCTGCTTGTTTGGTCCGGGACCTAACTCCATGCCCAAGTCCCGGACCACATACGATTTTTAGGCCGAGAGTACAACACCCATATTGGTCCGGGACTTGGCCTAGGTACAAGGTCCCGGACCATGCATATTTTTGGCGAGAGTTTGTTTTGTGATTGGTCCGGGACTTAGGGTATGGACCAAGTCCCGGACCACCCCCAGAAACCTACAGAGAGTATTTTTAAGGCTTTAAATGGTGGGGTTTAAATGTTAATGATGTTATAAGATGTTAAGGCCTTGTTTGGTGACATGTAAAGGCCCTAGGAAGTGTGAGAAAGGTTTGAAGTGATTGAGAAGTGAGAACTCAAATTAATAAAAGTAAAACCGAGAAAACGGGATAACGGGGTAACTACGGGAGTAACATTTTATTATGTTCCGTATGATATTAGTATTAATAATAATGTTGAAACATTATCAGAGAACCGTGCGTGACCCGAGCTTGGTGAGATGACACGGTAAAAGTAAAACCCCGGTGAAAGGTATGATTTTCTCATGCCCCGTATGCTAACCGAGTTACTCTGATTTGTGTGTTTGTGTGCCGGCTTAATCAAGGTTAAAGCATGAAAATAATCCCTTGTTTGATTATGCATGCATTGTTGTATGTTGTATGAGCTAACATACTTGTATGCCGGTGTGGTCTAACGTAGTGCATAGACCGACTCTTAGTGAGTATTGATTGACTAGAAACCCGTTGAACGGGAGTCACATAACCAATGGAAATATGCAAACACACATAAACTATCGATTTAAGGTATTGATAGCGTAAACATATAAACTCCCTAGAATGTGAGGGAGTACGGGTTGAGTAAATACCCGATAACGGTTAGGAAACCTTATTGCAACAATCCACGAAATAATATGAGTGGAGGGATAAACGAACCTCCATCGAGAGGATCGAAGTTAGTCCAATAATGTAAACATATAAGAAAGGTAAAAGAGACCTAAGGGACTATGTGACTCCCTTGAGATACGGTCGACCTCTTATATGAGGATTTTACCCGGTATAAGAAAACAACCAAAAGTATAAGTATATGAATGTAAGGGCAACCCTTAAGCCTAAGATTACCCGAATTTAAGTAAAGTTCCCAAAGTCATTAGAAACATCAAGAGTGATGCTTCTAGACTAATATACATAAAATTATTATAACTCCAAGAGGAGTGTATGGGAATGTGAGTAGTCCGAGAGTAGTCGGACCTATGTAAAAAGAGATAGGAACTAAGAGAGAGTTCCGGGAGCTAGTTGAACCTTCCCACCATGCTAGACCCAGAGTAGGGTCGAAACCGGGGAAGTAAGACTATGCACGATGGCCATGAGTTTTGGCTTAAGTATGTAATAAGAGTAACAAGCGTGACGTAGGAGACCTGTAGTGTCTCGAGAATCTACAAGAGCTTGAGTATGAATAACCCAAGAGTGGGTGAGATAATGAGTATAAATAACCCGAGAGAAAGGGGTGAGTATATGTATGAGTAACCCGAGAGAATGGGTAAGTATAAGAATGAGTAGCCCAAGAGAATGGGTGTGTATATGATTAAGTAACCCGAGAGAGAGCGGGTGAGGTATTGAATAAGTAAACAAGGCATAGTGAGGAATACCCTCAATGCCTAAGAGTAACCAGTTACCACTAACAACATGTTATGTTAGTTAGGAATCGTGTTCCGTGATTGGATGTAGATTCCTTGCGTGATATACATAATATGTATTGCCATGATGCATGTTGTTTGATTAAAATGAACTCCATGTATATCCGACCCAAAGTAGTCGGCGTACCGCGGTTAGCACGCGGTATATGCGAATTTCATATTCAGCGTAAGCTGACCCCCTAGGGGACGTTTTTAGTGTGCAGGTACTTGAAGCTGACCACGTTCGAGAGAGTAGGATGGGGACTGCTGTGAGCATGGGTAGTTAGATTGTAATTACTTATGCGTTTGAATGAGGTGTAAGTCCGAGTATGTTATCGGCATCCGTATATGTAGACTCGGTATTGTAGAGATATGAATTGAGTATGTATTTGTATGAAGTACTCGGTTGTTCAGTTCATCAGACCGTTACGGTATGTAAGAAAGGCGGGTAGCCACATGGGTGGCTAACGGCGTTGTTTCACCCCTCGTTGTAACTAGAGTTCCGCTGCGTGAGTAGGAGTAATTAGTAACGGTTTAAGAGGTAATGACGAGATTAACGTTTGCGGGTGGTACATTACTAACATCTGTATATCTTTCAGGTTACAAGTACAATTGTTGAGCTAAAAACACCACCAGGAACCGCCCTAACTACGCCGTCCGAGGGCGGTCCGCACCCACGGACGCTATGTCCGGGGTCCCGGACGCCTTGTCCGTAAGCCCGGACGCCCCCGGACGGTGGCGGGATTTTTAATTTTTTGATTTTTCAAATTTTAGGGTTTCTAACAATACATGTCCGGGCCCACGGACACCCTGTCTGTGGCCCCGGACTTTTCATGTTTGCGTTTTTATTTTAGTTCAATTTTCGTAATCATGTAATTGAATTGGAGTCCGTGGTCTCGGACATTAGGTCTATGGCTACGGACGTAATTAAAATTTGACCTAATTGTGCCTCTGAAACCCTAGTTTAGGTAGTTTTAATTTCACTTTAATTTTCTGTCTAAAAATGCTAAAAATACAAAAAAATCAGAAGCGCGCACTTAGGTTAAAAAACGACTCTTAATTAGCCGTAATTAAACTAAGTAGAGGAAAAACGACTTCTAGGGGTAATGAATGTAATTTGAACCCTAAATAAGTCGAATACCAAGCCCCCGAACCCAAACTCTCCTTTCCTAATTTGATCTAGGTTAAAATTAGGTGGCAACTCATAATAGGTTCCAGTGAGCTAGCTTAGGTTTTAATAATTATTGTTATATGACATAGTTATTAATCTTAGGCTATAAGAGGACCTAAAACCCGGTTAGATCCTAATCAGCTTTAATCATCATAGGATAGGGTTTAAAATCGAGGCTCACAGACTGGGGACTCCGCTGGGGACCACTTCTTAATTTTAACTTGTTTAATTTTAAGAAAGATGGCCTAACTCGAAAAATGTTTATTTATGGCTTTATTACTTTGTTTGTTTATTTTTGTGCGCGCTTTAATTTTCTACACCTTTTGCATCATATAGAGCGAGGGTCCACGCAAACCGATTTCACCCCGGGACCCGTTTGAGGGACCCCTGTTAGGGACTCACACCTTTTAGGTGATGTGAATAAGTGGGGGAAAAGAGGAGGGTGTCGTCTAGCCACACCCCCTTAATAAGAGGGTCCCCTAGCAGTACCCTTACCTAGCCCATTGTTTGGTCATTCAAAGACCCAACTGTAGACGCACACCTTCTAGTGATGTGGAAAAAGTGGGGAAGCCCAAAGAGAATACGTGCAAGCCCTATTCCTTTGTGGCGACCTGGGCCCATGCCCCAAGCACCTCTCCGGATCGATCCTTACCCGGTTTGATTTAAACGTCTAGTGAGGACATGTTGAATTTGTGTGGGCCTTGTCTGCTTGTATGATCGGCCCACTACCCAGCCTAGAGATTGATAGGAACTTCCCCTACATCAACCTAGCCCAACCCGAATTGGCAGCTTTATTTGTTTGCGGCCAAAGGCCCTGTTTGGTTTAATATGTGAGTTGTTCGGGCTTCGGCCCAAAAGCCTAGACTTAGGTGATTTCTCTTCCGGCCCAATTTGAATTATCAAAATAGTTTTAGGCCCATAAAAAGAAATCCACCCGAACTTGAAATAAGTCACAAGTCTTGAAAATAAATTCTTTTTCGGCTTAGCAACTATCTTCTCTGACCCAAAAGAAAGTTAGGCCCATTTGTGATTTAGGGACCATTCCAGCCCATGTGCTTTACTTCAAGCCCAAACACGTTCCGACCCAAGGCCCATTCTAGTATAGGAAGACTCTTCACTTGGGCTTTAGCCCAAAATCCTAGATCTAGGCATCATCTTTCAGGTTCAACCAATACTACTCATTCAGGTTTCAGTCCAAATTCCAATCTAGGATTTTGCTCAGCAATCATTCTGGCCCAAATACCACACTCATGACTCATTCTAGTTGGGGCCTATAGACCAATTCATAGTTTGGCCCATAAGCTTCGCTGTCAATCCAGAAGTTCGGCCCATAGCACAAAACATTTGAATCCAAGATAGGTTGCATAACTCATTCCTTCTAGTTTCTAGCTTCACGGCCCAACAAGAACATCAAATGAATCTTAGACTTCAAAGTTTTTCTCTCGGCCCAGTGGCCCATTCATGGCTCTTGTGGCCTCCTTCAGCCCGTTCGCTTCACTTCTAGATTAAGGGTATTCAGGCCCGCAAATCTGTTCTATCCTAGGAGTCACTCTAGCTCATGCACTTCACTCGCAGCTTGGAAAAGATTCAGACCCGGGTTCCTCCTAAATAACCCATAGGCATTCCTAGTTCAAACATTTTACGAGGCCTATTCGAAGTTTAGAAGGAAGACAATCATGGTCATCTCAATGGCGTCCCGACAGCCCAGAGCTCGAGTCTTTAGTATGTTGGCATCAGACAGTTCAACATCACTATTTTAGAAGTTTTCTCGATTTAGTAGTTTTCTTTTCTCAGTCATTCTTCTAACTTTTATGGTAGCTAGTTTCCTTTATCATTTTAGGTAGTTTTCCTAACATTACAATTTTTAATGTTATCTTTCAATTCGTGAAATATAGCATAGTTCCGTTTGTGAATTTCTTGTCCATTCATTTAACAAAACAAAAACAAAAAATTGTTTTTCAAGAAAAAGAATCATGAAATAATTATTTTCACAGAACAGAATAGAACGACTCGTCTTTTGCTTCTAAAAAAGGGTGAACATGTCCGTCCACACACCATAGTCTATCTCAAAACATCCACAAAGCATTCCAAAATCCACATCTGTTTAAGTGTTGTCATAAACCCCAAATCAATACTAGGGGCAATCTGAGCTCAGGATCGTCGTCTTTAATCTTTCATTTAACCGTATGAACTAGTCTCTGAGTGAAATTCGCGAGAGTGTCTTAAGTGGAAAAACCATGAGCGAACGAGCGTGTCATTTTTACACGACTCCAGTGAGACCACATTCAAAGGTGAGGTAAACGGCATAACTCTGACCGAAGGAGAAATTTTGTAAATTTACTCTCAGACCTGCGAAAAGTAACAAAGAACGGATACACAACTATCAGGAATGACGAAGCACCTAGGTACACCACCACATAGCCAAAAGCTTGTGAACCCTGACATCAAACCCTAGGCACCCCCGCTGAGCCTTTTATATATCCCTTTTTGATATTATGAACTCCAAAAAAATAACCTAGCCAATGATGAATGTTCGACCCGGCGACCAAAGGAAGCGAGGAGTCGGACTCTCAGATAACATTCTCATCAGTCCAAAGAAGCAACGCTGCTATCAGCATGACGAAGTGATCCACAAATGGTCCCAGAGTGACACAGGATCTAAAGAGCTCACATCAAAACAACTCTCGAAGCCCAAAACTGGGAAACACAAGAACCCCGAAGGCAAAGTCAAGAAAGGATAAACAAAAAAAGGTAAACCCGAAATGCCTCAAGGAAATCCGAATGACAAAAAAAGAGGAGAAATGGTGTAAAGGACGACTTCAAAAGTCTAAGTCTAGAAGCTCCAAAACAACGTCAACACGAAGCAGCTAGACGATTTCAGTACAAGGAAGATGATTCCGAGAGAAGACATAAGGTGCAACTTTGGTCACCCTTTGGCTCCACAAACCTAAAATATCCCTCCATGGTCCCGTTGTCTTTCATCACACCCCATGGCCATGTTTTAAGCTTTAAAGACTTCTAACTTGATAGTTGTGCGTCCAATCACGTGAAAGTAACAGATCAAATACGTAAATCCATCAAATACCGAATTCAATGGTCTAGAAGTTATGACCATGAGCGAGAAATGAGTGCAAACACCAAACACGTCGAGCGTAGGTTAGGAAGCACCACATCAAAACATAAGCCTTGGCCCTGTGAGGACAAGACTCATTCGCACGTTTAAAGAAAATACTGGGGGCAATCGATCGGAACGGTCGATTGCCATGAACTCTAGCTTAGATTGTCCTAAGGAAAAATACCGGGGGCAATTGTTGGTTTTAGCAATTGCTATGACAACACCAATTGGAACCTAAGGTATAAACACCATTAATGCCATCACCACCACACAGGCCCACATAAGCCCTTACCTCCACATCATACCACACAGGCCCACATAAGCCATCACTTCCACATAAATTCCATGGCCTGTCATAAGCCCTGATCACCACTTAAAAGATCTCCACATCAAACACCACACCCCACCGACGACATGTTCATCTCCTAGGAGGCAAATTACAAGTCTGAAATCTCTAGTCTAGAAATGTTAATTTCACTTTCCTTTTCAGTGGACAGAATTTTCTTTAAACATTGCCATGTTTGGCATCTTTTTCAGCAATTTCTTCGGTTTCATAAAACTCATCATATTCCTGGTAATTTCTTACTTTGAACAAATCTACATCATCGCCATGTTTGGCACATTTTCCAATAATTTCTTGCTTTGAACAATTTTTAATTCTCATCATTGCCATATTTGGCACATTCTCCAGCAATTTCTTGTTTTAGACAATCTTCAATTCTCATAATTGCCATGTTTGGCACATTTTTCAATAGTTGCTTGCTTTAAACAAGTATCTTACATCCACTGTGATTGCATTTTACAAACTTTTGCATACACCTCATCATCGCCACGTTTGGCCCTTTTACAGTTGATTTTCACCACATGCATTTGCACGAGACCATTATCCTTCCGACTCATTTTTAGTTCGAGACGCAGAATTGGTGTGAGATCCAACCTTTAGGCTCATCATAAGACCTAGAACCACCCTTTAGGCTCGTCATAAGACCTAGAACCATCCTTAGGCTCGTCATATGACCTAGAACCATCCTTAGGCTCGTCATAAGACCTAGATCCCACCTTTAGGATCATCATAAGACCTAGAACCATCCTTAGGCTCGTCATAAGACCTAGATCCAATCTTTAGGCTCGTCATAAGACCTAGTTGCATTCCTTTAGGCTTGTCATAAGACCTAGAACCACCCTTTAGGCTCGTCATAAGACCTAGAACCATCATTTAGTCTCGTCATAAGACCTAGCTGCATTCCTTTAGGCTCGTCATAAGACCTAGAACCATCCTTTAGGCTCGTCATAAGACCTAGCTGCATTCCTTTAGGCTCGTCATAAGACCTAGAACCATCCTTTAGGCTCGTCATAAGACCTAGAACCATCCTTTAGGCTCGTCATAAGACCTAGAACCATCCTTTAGGCTCGTCATAAGACATATTTGCATTCCTTTAGGCTCGTAATAAGACCCTTTAAATTACCCACTCTCATCAAGCACATTGCATTCATCTCATTCATATAGGCTAGTCATAAGACCTAGTTGCATTATCCAGGCGCGTCACAAGACCTGGCGACAGAAAAGTTGGTGAGGTGATGGCAATAAATCCTCCTGTGCTATGTCAGCTTACTTTGGGATCAACGAATGGTGGGCGAAGGCAATAAGTCCCTAGGGTTTTTACCAGGAGTTATCCCTGCACACCGGCTTGGGGGCGATGGCAATAAGTCCACATTGGGTCCAGCCAGGAGCATTGGCACGGGTTTCGGTCCCCAGAAGAATCCGAGCATCATCAGCATCATCAGCATCATCAGCATCATCAATATCATCAGCATCATTGGCATCATCAACATCATCAGCATCATTAGCATCGCTAGGATATCAGCATTCCTACATCTACACATTATTTAGTTTTCATCATCTTCAGGTGGTCAACGCCTTAGAATAGCTTGACGTCATTTCATTTTTAGGTAGTCAATGCCTTAGAATAGCTTGACAATCATTTTTAGGTATTCAACGCCTTAGAATCGCTTGACATTTACTTCATCATTTCATTTTTAGGTAGTCAACGCCTTAGAATTGCTTGACATTTATTTCATCATTTCATTTTTAGGTAGTCAACACCTTAGAATCGCTTGACATCTTTTCATTTTCATTCTCACTCATAGGTAGTCAGCGCCTTAGAATAGCTCGACACAATCTACATGTAGGGTCTTTTAAGATCCAAAATTTTGGGGCATCACTCAGGCATCAACTAGTCTTTTCGTCTTCATTACAAAGCCTAGTTGACGGGGGGCAATCTGTTATACCCAAAATTTCAAACCCCCCCCCGGAGTAGTCTCTAAGGCATACGTGTTGCAAAGGGAAAAATGGTCAAAATGCACCAATGCAAGATTTTCCAAGGACATTCTCGGGATTTTCTAGCAGGAAGAAGAAAGGAGGGATTTTCCAAGGAGGGGATTTTCTATTTTCATAGACTTGTCCAAACATCTCATGCTTATTTCTCTGATAATATTTATTCTGGAAATTAAGCTTTTAATAAGCTAGGTTCTTCAATAATTAACACATAAAATAGCCTCAAAATAGAAATAAAAAAAAGGTTTCAAAAATTAAAATTGTCACATGGTTAGCATGACTACATACAGTCGTAAACCTGAAATTATTTTATTTGGAACCTTCACCCAAAATTTAAAAGAGAAATTCAATCATTTTTACAATTTTCTCTCCTTTGGAAAACACCGATATCAAATCAAAATGTCATGAAATTTTAATAAGATAGAGGATGAGTTTTAGAGACTAATGCCGTTGGAATTTCATTATTTCGACCTTTTAATAATAAGTTATGAATTATGGGAGATTCCAGATTGTGAGATTTTTATCTAATCGGTTATTTATCAAAATAACCCGATTCCAACTCTCAAAATTCTTAAAACTCATCCTTTACCTTCAGTTAAAATTTCATAATTTTCTCAACCTGCAACATATTTTAAAAAATCAGATTCCCTTAGAGCACAAAATCAGGGTTTTAGATAAAAATCTTGTTCTATCAACATGGCATTGCTCTTTCTATAAAAGGACCTTCAAATATGACTTAGGGCAGAGAAGAACATTCCCTAAGTCAGAAGAGGCAGCCGTCAAGCTTCTCCCCACGTTCTTACACTTCCAAGCCTCAAATCAACACCGAAACCCTACTGAAATCACCCCGAAACCACTGAAAACACAATTTCTTTCTCCATCAGACTTCCAAACACAAAACCACCAGAAATACAGAAGCAAAAACATCCTTAGCAACACAAGGATGAAGGGTCCAGAAGCTCGGGTCGAAGTTGAACTGGATCGGCCACCAACGAAGCTTTCAGAGATTCCCGACGTGAAGGAACAGCAAATTTTTGAAATCAAAACAGGTTAAAAACAAAATTCTCTAACCCTTCTGATCTTAATACACTTCTGGTTGAAATTTCTAATCGAATTGAAATTTCCTTGCTTCTAAATTAAGGTTTGTTTGTGTTTCTGCCTAATAACTTGTTAACTAAGTTTTTGGACTTCAAATTGAATTCTTTCAATTACTAACATCTTGTATATCTTTCAGGCTACAATTATATAATTTTTGAGCTAAAAACACCGCTGGGAACCGCCCAAACGCCGCCGTTCGAGGGCGGTCCGCACCCACGGACGCTATGTTCGGGGTCCTGGATGCCCTGTCTGTAAGCCCGGGCGCCCCCGGACGGTGGCGGGATTTTTAATTTTTTGATTTTTCAAATTTTAGGGTTTCTGACAATACATGTCCGGGCCCACGGACACCCTGTCTGTGGCCCCGGACTTTTCAAGTTTGCGTTTTTATTTTAGTTCTGTTTTCGTAATCATGTAATTCAATTGGAGTCCGTGGTCTCGGACATTAGGTCCGTGGCTACGAACGTAATTAAAATTTGACCTAATTCTTCCTCCGAAACCCTAGTTTAGGTAGTTTTAATTTCACTTTAATTTTCTGTCAAAAATGCTAAAAATACACAAAAATCAGAAGCGCGCACTTAGGTTAAAAAATGACTCGTAATAAGCCGTAATTAAACTAAGTAGAGGAAAAATGACTTCTAGGGGTAATGAAAGTAATTTGAACCCTAAATAAGTCGAATACCAAGCCCCCGAACCCAAACTCTCCTTTCCTAATTTGATCTAGGTTAAAATTAGGTGGCGACTCATAATAGGTTCCAGTGAGCTAGCTTAGGTTTTAATAATTATTGTTATATGACATAGTTATTAATCTTAGGCTATAAGTGGACCTAAAACCCGGTTAGATCCTAATCAACTTTAATCAACATAGGATAGGGTTTAAAATCGAGGCTCACAGGAGGATGGGGCTGAGGAGAGGTTCCTAGGGTCAGAAGGCTGAGGGCGGGCTTTCACAGGGCGCCAGACCGGAGGGGCGGCTACTATCGGCGGGGCTATAGGGGTAGAGAGCAGCGGTTGGGGGTTAGAGGGAGGATAGAGGGGGGGGGCTTTCCTAGTTTTAGGACTGTAAGGCAGCTTGAGGACTTGGGGGGCCTGAGAAGAGGGACAACGGTGAGAGGGATGACCAAGGAGCTTGCAGGAAGTGCAAGTAACTGGTTCTCACTCAAATACCACTGGTTGAGAGAGGACACCCTTGGGAGAACGAATTTCCACTTCTCTCACCAACTCATGGTTGAAATCCACTTCCACCACGACTCTGGCGAAGGAACTATGGGATTTGTCAGCTATGGGTTGGTCAGTGTGAAGGGGAATGCCTATCTTAGAGCAAATTTTACTTAGGCTCGAACGGGACCAAAGACTAATAGGCAGTCTAGGGAGCAGGATCCACACTGGAATGCGGTTCAGATCCTTGGGGTTAAAGGAGATATGAGGGGACCATTTCTTATGCACGAGGGGGGAGGAGTTTAAAAGCCAGGGGCCTTTGCTAAGGACAAGCTCGAGGTCCTCTTCCTTATCGAATTTGAACATGTACCATCCCTCCTCATGATGGAGAACCTGGGGGGTAGGGACAAAACTCCAGGCCCTTCTCACAAAGTCCCTCACTAAGTTAAACCCATACTTCCTGCCCCACAGGTGCCCAACTAGGGAATGCTTCCAATAATCAATTTCAGACGCCAAGTCTTGTTCGTCTAAAGACAATTGGGCTATCATCCTCTAGAGCTTCATAGAAGTCAGAACACAAAGACATACCAGAGAAGCCTTTTTGTTTAGCCAGCAGAACATCTAAGAACGAGGTCGGGTCAGAAGACCCGGAGGCAGCCAAGGATGGAGGGTTAGAAGTTATACCTTAAACTGGTCGTTTGGAGCTGCTCTGGGAACGCCACGCACTAGGCCTAGGAGCTGGGGAACCAAGCACGGCCGTGGGGGGTGGATGTTGGGGAGCAGTTACAAGGGAGGAACCCGCAACACCTGGGAGGGCCGGATGAGGAGTACTTCTAGCCAAAGGAAACCGATCTTTAGCTGGAGGAAGGCCTCCTGGCTGGGGCTCTAAGACTTTGGAGAGAGGCGGGAACATCTTGTCGACCATCGTGGAGGAGGGAGGGTCAGCCCGATTGAGGTACTCATGAAGCGCCATGTAACACCCCTACCGTTAATCCCATGCTTACCGTCTAATCGTCCCGTTAATCCTATCAGTTTGCAGCGGAAATACTACTTACTACGGCGGGTGGTACAACGCCGCTAACCGCCCATACGGCTAGCTAGGCTTACCTTACTTACAGTCACGGTCTGATGTTCAAAGCATACCGAGCTACTACGTTACTTACCATTGCCAAAATATAACATACTTACAATTCTGGATTACCGAGTATTTAAGTATCGAATTACATCCTTTACCAATCCTTTCAAAAGAATGAGTTTCTACCAACTACTCATCTATACCCAACCTCCAATGCTTTCACTGCCCAAAAAGGTGTACCCCATGGTACACCGGCTATCAAAGCTACAGCTGTGTACTACTCAGTACACCATTCATAATTCATTAATTACAGACAAAAAGAAAACAACTAAGTCTTCGTTGGCTTCACCCTTCTCGGATACCTGCATTCATATTAAAAACATTGCCCCAAGGGGCTCAGCAAAAGCTGCGCATGAACTCCGCATATACCGCGTGCTAGCTAGGGCACGCCGACTAATTAAGGTCAAATAGGCATGCGGTTCATTTATATCGTACATACGTGCTTTGCATACAACATACATGCATATACAATTCATTACACAATTCAAGATAGCAATACAATAGCACACACGCTTACTTACCTTCACCGTGTTAGCCAAATTACGCATCCGGGTTAATCGGAATGCTTATTACTCTTTTACTCATTACACATACTTATTCTTACTTTTACTTACTTACCTTCATTTACATACTTACTCATTCTTACTTACTTACTTATACTCATGTTAAGTCGGTATGACCTCCGGCCCGGGGACTACACCGTCCCACCTCCGGGATTTACTTGACTCATCAATCCGGGATGCTATCCACTTAAGGGATTTGGGCCGTGGACCAGTTTAAGAGTTCGGACTTGGATCCAACCTCTTGTGTCTCCGCATCCTCACGCGTGGCAGAAACTATATCGGACTTCTACTCATTCCAATTTAATTACCAATTTAAGTTAGATTGGTTAGCTAGTTAGGAATTAGTTAGAAGTCCAATCATATTGACATTCGGTCACAGTACAACACAACATACATACACACATTCATATCCATCCATACATTTCCTGAATTATACAAACTAAGAGTTAAAGATACTATACATCAATATAAACACTACATATTCACAGTTAACATGATAACTCAGATTCGTGCATTTATCTTATTTGGTGATCAGTTAGCACACAACACACAAATCAGAGTAACCAAGATATCATATGGGGCATGAAGAATTCATACCGTTCACCGTTGTACTTGTATCCCAACTTTCCTCCGGTGCTCACAAATCAAATCCTATGATATACATACAATCGAATGATTAATCTAACTATGATTAACTGAACTCGATTACTCTTACGCTTCCTAACTCATACTTACTACATCTTTACAATCCTTATACTTACATATGGTTTTCTTATTTTTACTTGGTTTCAAAACTTGCTTATACCTTTAATGACCTTAAAACATCCTTAATTAAGTCCTAATTAACTTATACTATCATTACCATTCACTTCCTTATCTTATTACCCATTTTATAAACTTATTTTTACTAGTTTTGGTTGGTCCGGGACCTTGTCCAGGTCTTAAGTCCCGGACCAACTCATGGTCCAACTCTTGGCTCATTTTGGTGCCTGGTCCGGGTCCTTGTACTGGGGTCAAGTCCCGGACCAGAAGCTAGGTGAATTCTCGAACCGTTTTTACATGTGGTCTGGGAGTTGTACAAGGGACCAAGACCCGGACCCAAATTTCAGTGAAGTCTCGGCCATTTTATATGCATGGTCCGGGAGTTGTACAAGGGACCAAGTCCCGGACCCAAGTTGCAGGGAAGTCTCGGCCTTTTTAATTGCATGGTCCGGGATCTTATACGGGGACCAAGTCCCGGACCTGCTACTATCCTACAGATTTTGCAATTTCCTTCCTCTGTTACAATCCAAATCTTTCCCAATTAATTAGTCAATGTTTCTACACTTAATCCCACATAATTTAGCACTTAACTAATCACCTAAACATGTTTAAATCCTTTGCTAATCTATTACACCCTTTTATGCTAATTTACTCACCTATCCCCTTAAGTTCTCATTTCAGCACTTACACTATCTTCTAAATTGCATTTTGCTACAGATTTTAACACTTACACTCCCCTTCTATAACTCCCTCTCCTAATGTCATTTCTAACACTTCTAATGCCTTACAATGCATTAACTATCTCTCTCAATTTACCCTCTATCTATCTCTATCATAATCTGTTACAAACACATATTAGTCACCTAGTTTCTAGTTCATTAAGTGTTCTAATCCTAGGTAAATTTTGACATAACCTCCCCTATTTTCTACACTCTCACCACATTGTTTTCACACACACCATCACTTATTCCACTTTTTTATACACAATAACAATATACCAATTTCTTCCACACAAATACTACCTATTAAACACATTAATTTCCTGCTCTCAACATCCCAATCCCAATCTAGTTTGTGATAGTTTTTAATGGTTTTCAACGCTTCAATGCAATTCAATTCTTCTTTCACATTACATTATTGTTCATTACCATTTTACAATACAATTGTTTCTCTTTTAAAACATGTTACATCATTACATACAAGACTACACAAGTGAGCATTCTTACCTTGTTCCTTCCTCTAGTTTTCTTTCCTCTTCTTGCTTCTTCCTTCTTCCTCTCTCTCTCTCTCTCCTCTCCTAACCGTTATAGCACCTCAACAATCTACCATTACAGCCCATACATACACACCATTTCAATACTAAAACTAACCCTAAGATTACATTAATGTTTGAAGTAAGTTTTAGGGTTTAGAAATTCCATTACCTTGCAAGGGTTGTATATGAAGCTTGGAGTGGCTCAAGAACAATATTCCAACTCCTTCAAGAATGCCAAAATCGGTTGGGTACAAAAGGAACCAAACAAAGGTTTAGCTAGATTTTCGTTTTGCCCATAAGGCTAGAAAAACAATGGAGTTTCAAGAAGATTTTTACCCCTCAAAAGAACACAGGAGAAGGTGGTTCTAGTGGTGGTCTTGAAGCCCAAATGCTCCAATACCCATGGAGATGAAAGTTGCCCTTTTCTTCGTTCGGATTTTGAAAGATAGAAATGTTCCTCTTGATGAGAGGAAGACAATGGTGTAGTTTTTTAATTTTTGGTAGAGGTTCAAGGGAGTAACAAGAGAGAGAAGTGAGTATTTTTGTGGGTGTTCTCAAATCTCCCTAGCCACCGGTTAGAGGAAGAAGATGGGAATAGAGAGGATGAGGGGAGGGTGCTGTATGTGAGAGAAGAGAAGTGAGGTAGGTGAGAGAGTAAGTAATCAATTGAGTTACTTTATTTTTTGTTGTTTTAGTAAATAAAAAAGAGAAGTGAGTTGTGAGAGAGGGAGAAATCGCTGGCACCAACACACAGCACACACAACTTTACTTTTTATTCTAAAAGTGGACACATAAGTTTTGGTTTTATTTGTTCCTACCCCCACAACTTTCCCGTTTTTGACAGTTTTTACTAATTTCTCGTGTTATTGATTTTATTGGTTCTAAAGCTTCACTAATATTTATTAATGATTATTTAGTTGACCAAAATGTTTACGAGTCTATTTGACCCCTTAAAGTCGTGTTTTCTCGTTACCTCAAAAAAACGCGCTTTAGGTTCATTGTGATTTGAATCCGTTTTAAGGGTCCGTTTTCTTCGGGATTTGTTCCCTTATGATTATTATGCATAGTTAAGATTCTAAATTATTTATTAGCCTAATTAATCACTATTTTTATTTACGGGGTATTTCAATCTACCCCCTTAAGAAACTTTGCCCTCAAAGTTGCTCAAGTTAATAGTTTAAGTAATTCTACTCATTAGGCAAACCATTGCCATATGTGTCTTGCTACCACCTATGAGGTGTTTACTTCATCCACATTGCAAGCGTACACCATTCAAAGCATCATCAATTCATATACATCATCCACATTCCATACATACCATCACACAATACATCGTTACAATTCACATTACACATTACACCATACATCACACATCGTGCATACAAATCCATACACTACACATTACACATACATACATACACATACCAAATTCACTTTGCACTACATGTCCATACCAAAATCTATTACATACCTACAACACTATGCAATGCTCACCCCGAAGCAATGCAAAAGCAAAAGGGCTCTACCCCCCTTAAAAGGGTCGACCCGTACCCGTATTACTAAATACTAGACTCTCTAGTCTATGAACATTGTGGGTACTTAGCCTTCATGGCATCCTCCAATTCCCATGTCGCTTCTTCTTCGACATCGTGGTTTGACCATAGGACCTTCACCATTCGTATAGAGTTATGGCGAGTGTCTTTGGTCTTCCTATCAAGGATTCTCACGGGGGTTTCAACATATCGCATAGTCGGCTCAATGGAAAGTCTCTCGGGCTCTAGGACATGAGAAGGATCAGCGATATACTTCTTGAGTTGTGACACATGAAATACATCATGGACACGTCACAAGTCCTCAGGTAATGCTAGCCTGTAGGCTACGGATCCAACTCTTTCGGTGATAGTGTACGCCCTACAAACTTTGGGCTTAGCTTGCCCTTCTGACCAAATCGGAAGACACCCTTCATAGGTGAAACGCGCAAGAACACTTGGTCGCCCACAGCGAACTCACGGTCGCGTCGTCACACATCCGCATAGGATTTCTATCTATCTTGGGCTGCCATAATATTCACTCGAATCTGCTGAACTTCAGCTTGTACTTGCCAAGGTACTCCGGTCCTATAATGACCGCTTCACTTGACTCATCCCAACACAAGGGTGTACGGCAAGGTCTACCGTATGGGCTTGGAAAGGCGACATCTTAATCGAAGCGTGATAGCTATTATTGTAAGAGAACTTAATAAGATGAAGCTTATCTAACCAACTCCCCTGAAAGTCTAAGGCAATGCCCGAAGCATGTCCTCCAGTGTCTGGATGGTCTTTTCTGTCTGACCGTCAATCTGAGGATGGAAGGCGGTACTCAACTTCAATTCTGTACCCAGCGCTTCCCGTGTAGCTCTCCAGTATCTCGAAAGAAATCTGGTGTCGCGGTCAGATACTATAGTTTTAGGGACTCCGTGATGTCTAATAATCTCCCTGTCGAATAGCTCTGTGAGCTTCACTACCTTCCAGGTGTCCTTCATCGGTATGAATCTGGCAACCTTGGTAAGGCGATCGACTACAACCCAGATCATGTTGAGTCCTCCCCTGGCAGGTGGGAGTCCTACAACAAAATCCATGGAGATATCATGAAATTTCCACTCCGGAACTGGCATCGATTGTACCATTCCGCCCGGTCTACGATGTTCAAATTTCACCTTTTGGCATGTTAAGCATCTCAATACAAATTTGTCACGTCCGATTTCATTCCAGACCACCAGAAGTACCTCTTCATGTCTTTGTGCTTCTTGGAGGCTCCTAGATGGACTGACAATGTGGAACTGTGTGATTCTCGCAGGATGCGATCCCTTAGCTCAGCATTGCTTCGGGGGACGCATAGCCTGCCATTCAACCGACTCAAACCATCTTCATGTAACTTGAAGTCATACTTTTTCTTCTCAAATGTACCATTTTTGATCTTCTTTCTGATTTCGGTTAGGTAAGGGTCGCTCAGCTGAGCGTCTCGCACCTCGTCAACCAAGCTAGAAGAAGCGAGTAGCGAATGGAGTGAGTGTGCTCGACGACTCAGGGCGTCGCTACAATGTTTGCCTTCCCTTCTTCATACTGTAGGTCGATGTCGTAGTCAGAGAGAAACTCCATCCACCTTCTTTGTCTTAAGTTCAATTCCTTCTGCGTGAATACATACTGTAAGCTCTTGTGGTCTGAGTAGATGGTGATGCTTACCCCATAGAGATAGTGTCGCCATATCTTCAAGGCGAAGATAATGGCTCCTAACTCTAAGTCATGTGTCGGGTAATTCTCCTCATGCTTTTTCAGCTTGCGGGAGGCATAAGCTATAACCTTGCCATGCTGCATGAGTACGCATCCCATTCCTTTGCCTGATGCGTCGCAATAAACCTCAAATCCCCCTGTGCCCTTTAGAAGAGTAAGGATGGGCGCTGAGGTCAATGAGTCCTTTAGGCTCTGAAATGATACTTCGCACTCGTCTGTCCATACAAACGGTGCATCTTTCTTCATCAATGTAGTCATGGGCTTAGCAACTTTCGAGAAGTCCTTTACGAATCTCCGGTAGTAACCGGCTAGACCAAGAAAGCTCCGAATGTCGGTAACAGTCTTAGGTCTAGGCCATGATCGTACTGCTTCAATCTTAGAAGGGTCAACTGAGATACCTGTGCTCGAGATGACATGACCAAGGAATGATACCTGATCTAGCCAGAACTCGCATTTGGAGAACTTCGCATACAGCTGGTTCTCACGTAGTGTCTCAAGCACTTTCCTCAAGTGAATTTCATGTTCCTCTACTGATTTTGAGTATACAAGGATGTCGTCGATGAAGACAACAACCGAAGTGTCCAATTGCTCGCTGAATAGTCGATTCATGAGGTCCATGAATTTTGCCGGTGCATTTGACAAACCGAATGGCATCACTGTGAATTCGTAGTGGCCATATCTTGTACGGAATGCCGTTTTCTCTATATCTTGCTCTTTGATAGCGATCTGATGATACCCAGAACGGAGGTCAATCTTGGAGAAGACTGATGCTCCTTTCAGCTGGTCGAATAGGTCATCGATGCGTGGTAATGGGTATTTATTCTTGACTATAACCGCATTCAACTCGCGGTAGTCAATACAAAGTCGGAGGCTACCGTCCTTCTTCTTCACAAAGAGGACCGGTGCTCCCCAGGGTGATACGCTCGGGCGTATGAACCCTTTGTCGAGAAGGTCTAGTAACTGCTCCTTCAATTCTGTCATTTCTGCAGGTGCCATACGGCACGGTGCCCTAGCAATGGGACCGGTACCTGGCAAAAGATCAATCTCAAATTCCACTGCTCTCGGTGGTGGCATGCCGGGTAGCTCCTTGGGGAATACATCAGGGAATTCGGATACAATGAGTACATCTGCACTGAACTCTGGATCTCTCTCCAGGTCTTGCACATAACATAGATACACTTTGTGGCCCTTTCTAAGCTCCCGGTACATAGCCATAGCAGATATGAGTGTGGTCGAAGGCTCTCTCGGTCTCTGGCGGTAAGATACAGTAACCCCAGAAGGACTCTTGAGCAGCAATCGATGCTCGGCGCAGAGGATTCTACCCTTGTGCCGCTCCAACCAATTCATTCTGATGATTAAGTCGAATCCCAATCTATTGAATTCGATGAAGGAAATGGGAAATGTTTCGTTTTTGATTTCGATGGTGGCTGATTGATAGTATTTGGTGCACTTTACTCGCTCCTTCGATGGGAGAGTAACCACAAAATTCGGTAGCTCATCCACATCTAGCTTCAACCTCTTCACAAAAGATGGTGATACGAAAGTGTGAGAGGCGCCGGAGTCGAATAACACATTGGCGTCAATGCCATTCACTGGGAATGTTCCCATTAAGATGGTGCTGCTTCTGCCGGCTTGTGCTTCGGTGAGGATGCTCAGGTTACCTTTGGTACCGAGTCCACAACCTATTGAAGTCACAATTGGATAAGTATTGATGGTGGACACAAGTGGAATTTAAATCAACACTGCTCTTTATTGATTAACCAACCATCATACATACCGTGTCTCTAATACACGTTACTAATAGATTACATGATACTATGAATTTAATACTTTCTAAAAGTAAGGTTCAGGCGTCCTGGTTTCATGTGTGTGGCATTGATTATTGCCGGTGGTGCTGTATTCAGCTTGATCTTGTTGATCCCGTGATACAGCATCCTAGAATTTCCACCCATAATTAGGACATCTCCTGATCTCAATACCAATTCCTCTGCGAGGTCCACACGCTTCTGCTCGCTATACAAAAATATGGCGTCATCACCAATGGACCAAGACACTACGGGCACTCCTTGTTCAAGAGATTTCGTTGTCTCGTCCTTGTCTTGGTGTAACCCAAGTCGTCCTTCTTTCTCATAGAAGTTGACAATACAGAGGTCCGCTTCAAGTGCGGGGATCGGATCATATTCGCATTGTCATGCGAGTTCTACTGCTTGTGTGACAAGTGTAAGGAATTCTGGAGGTATTGTCGGTGGCGTTGCTCCGTCTCGTGTCCGTGTCTCTTGGTATGTCTTGGTATGAGGATCCTAGTCCTTTCCCAAGCACATCATTTTCAGCTTCATCTTCGCTCCACCGGGGAATTCGGGTGTATAAAATCCACCTTGACCCGTTCCTAGCTCGTTGCATCGTCAGATGATTGAGATTTGGGCTTCGGGTGTCAGGTATCCCTTTAATAAAATCATACCTGGTCGGATGACCTGACACTGCTCGCTGGTGTAGTAGTGGTTGGTGACGTCGATCTCTTCTTGATTCAGGTTTACCGGTATCGGATAACAGATACTAAAGCTTCCTATGGTTACGAATTTCATTTACGGTGAGTACTAGTTGCAACTACTTCATCTCATGCTCATTACATACTCCAATTCATTCAATCATGCATTCATTCAAACAGTTACTCTACTACTTAGTCATGCTACTTCAAGGATTAAAGGTTCGGATAATTACCTGGGTCGGACTTAGAACCGGACCCGTCGCGGTCAATAACATGAAGGACAGGCTGCCTCTGAGGTGCACCCCTCTGAGGTCCCCGGGATCCCTGTCCCTGTGGTGTCTGCTGGGTCGGTGCATCGCCAGATGCAACCTCCTTGCCTTCCCTCTACTTGTAGCTTTGGAAGTTCCCTTTTGGCTTGGCATCTCTGGGCATCTATTGGTTGTATGTCCCGGTTTATGGCAATTGTAGCACTTGATTTCTCTCCCATAGCAGTCCTTGTCGGGATGGTCTTGGTTGCATTTTCTGCACACATAGGTGTGGCCGTCGGAGAAGGTTTTGGCGAAACCGGAGCCAGAACCTGAGGTTTAGAGGGTTAGCACATGTGTGCGTGGATATACTAGATACGGTACTTGTACGAATACGATTTAGGATTAGAAGTTTACCCTTAGGTGGGTATGATTTCAGTGGCTTCGCTGCCACCGGTGTAGAAGAACCAAGTTGAAGAAGTTCAACTGGTTTGCCCTGCTCCGCATGGGCACTGCTTTTACTTGGGAATTTCCTTTGTGATTGCTGAAAGAAATTTCCCTTCTTCTTTTTCCAGCTCTTACCCTGGTTCTGCTCCTCAGCACTAGTGTTTTTGTTGTTGGCCTTGCACTTAAGCGCGGTCTCTTCATCCCGTAGTTGGCAAGTGATCTCAACGCGAGAAGCCGCGTGATAACACTCCTAAAGTTTCAGGTATTAGCCGGGGTTCTTATTTAAAAGAAGATAAGGAAAGATTTAAGGAACTCAAGGAGCTCAAGGAATTGAAATGATACTAAGGGTTAAACCGATATTTACCTGAAGGGAGGTAAATCGTGTGTAGCCCATACCATACCGCAGGCGATGGCTCAGACCGCCATAGAAGCGATCGACTAACACCTGGCCGGTGTATCCTAGATCGGGTAGAAGACGGAGAATGGAAGTGAAGGTTCGGTAGTACTCATCGACAGACATCTTCTCTGTCATTTTCAAAGCGTCAAGTTCAAGCCTTTTCTTGGTCTTGACATGTTCCGGGTAGTATTTGGATCGGAGGAGTGATGCGAAAGATTCCCAGTCGAATGTGGGGTCATTGACATGCTCGTGCTTGACCAGTTTCCACCAGTCCATGGCTGCATCCTTGAGATAGTAGGCTGCAACTCTAACTCGAACTCCAGCAGGAGCTTCGAGGGTTTCAAACGCTGTCTCCATCTCGGAGATATAGGCTTCGAGCTTAGCCGGATCACTCTCGCCCCTAAAGCAAGGAGGGCGGAGTTCCGCTACAGCTTTTACCCAGTTAGCTTCTCTGCGTGGCGGGGGAGAGATTGGCCCTGCTTGGTTCTGTTGGTTTTGTTTATTCTGTTGCATAGCGTTTAGCACTTGTGGTAGCATCTGCGCTACCGTGGCGGCGACGATCTCTGCAATCGTCCGCGCGCCAGGTCCTTTAGGGGCTTCGCCTAGCTCGGCCTCGGCCTTGTCCTGACATCTGAACATTTAGCATTCACATTAGGCTTGCAAGATATGACTCAAGGTCTTGGAATTTAAGCAAGGTATCGTCCATAAGGACGTCAAGGGTATCAGTCGTTAACAACGGTAGTTCCTAGTTAGGTTTCTAAGTATCCGTCTTAAGACGGTTGAAATCCTAACTCGGTAGTCCCTATGCTCGGTAACTATGGACATCAGAGCAACACTTCGCTCTGATACCACTTTTTGTAACACCCCTACCGTTAATCCCATGCTTACCGTCTAATCGTCCCGTTAATCCTATCAGTTTGCAGCGGAAATACTACTTACTACGGCGGGTGGTACAACGCCGCTAACCGCCCATACGGCTAGCTAGGCTTACCTTACTTACAGTCACGGTCTGATGTTCAAAGCATACCGAGCTACTACGTTACTTACCATTGCCAAAATATAACATACTTACAATTCTGGATTACCGAGTATTTAAGTATCGAATTACATCCTTTACCAATCCTTTCAAAAGAATGAGTTTCTACCAACTACTCATCTATACCCAACCTCCAATGCTTTCACTACCCAAAAAGGTGTACCCCATGGTACACCGGCTATCAAAGCTACAGCTGTGTACTACTCAGTACACCATTCATAATTCATTAATTACAGACAAAAAGAAAACAACTAAGTCTTCGTCGGCTTCACCCTTCTCGGATACCTGCATTCATATTAAAAACATTGCCCCAAGGGGCTCAGCAAAAGCTGCGCATGAACTCCGCATATACCACGGGCTAGCTAGGGCACGCCAACTAATTAAGGTCAAATAGGCATGCGGTTCATTTATATCGTACATACGTGATTTGCATACAACATACATGCATATACAATTCATTACACAATTCAAGATAGCAATACAATAGCACACACGCTTACTTACCTTCACCGTGTTAGCCAAATTACGCATCCGGGTTAATCGGAATGCTTATTACTCTTTTACTCATTACACATACTTATTCATACTTTTACTTACTTACTTTCATTTACATACTTACTCATTCTTACTTACTTACTTATACTCATGTTAAGTCGGTATGACCTCCGGCCCGGGGACTACACCGTCCCACCTCCGGGATTTACTTGACTCACCAATCCGGGATGTTACCCACTTAAGGGATTTGGGCCGCGGACCAGTTTAAGAGTCAGGACTTGGATCCAACCTCTTGTGTCTCCGCATCCTCACGCGTGGCCGAAACTATATCGGACTTCTACTCATTCCAATTTAATTACCAATTTAAGTTAGATTGGTTAGCTTGTTAGGAATTAGTTAGAAGTCCAATCATATTAACATTCTGTCACAGTACAACACAACATACATTCACACATTCATATTCATCAATACATTTCCTGAATTATACAAACTAAGAGTTAAAGATACTATACATCAATATACAACACTACATATTCACAAGTAAACATGATAACTCCGATCCGTGCATTTATCTTATTTGGTGATCAATTAGCACACAACACACAAATCAGAGTAACCAAGATAGCATACGGGGCATGAGGAATTCATACCGTTCACCGTTGTACTTGTATCCCAACTTTCCTCCGGTGCTCACAAATCAAATCCTATGATATACATACAATTGAATGATTAATCTAACTATGATTAACTGAACTTGATTACTCTTACGCTTCCTAACTCATACTTACTACATCTTTACAATCCTTATACTTACATATGGTTTACTTATTTTTACTTGGTTTCAAAACTTGCTTATACCTTTAATGACCTTAAAACATCCTTAATTAAGTCTTAATTAACTTATACTATCATTACCATTCACTTCCTTATCTTATTACCCATTTTATAAACTTATTTTTACTAGTTTTGGTTGGTCCGAGACCTTGTCCAGGTCTTAAGTCCCGGACCAACTCATGGTCCAACTCTCGGCTCATTTTGGTGCCTGGTCCGGGTCCTTGTACTGGGGTCAAGTCCCGGACCAGAAGCTAGGTGAATTCTCGAACCGTTTTTACATGTGGTCCGGGAGTTGTACAAGGGTCCAAGTCCCGGACCCAAATTTCAGTGAAGTCTCGGCCATTTTATTTGCATGGTCCGGGAGTTGTACAAGGGACCAAGTCCCGGACCCAAGTTGCAGGGAAGTCTCGGCCTTTTTAATTGCATGGTCCGGGAGCTTATACGGGGACCAAGTCCCGGACCTGCTACTACTTCCTACAGATTTTGCAATTTCCTTCCTCTGTTACAATCCAAATCTTGCCCAATTAATTACTCATTGTTTCTACACTTAATCCCACATAATTTAGCACTTAACTAATCACCTAAACATGTTTAAATCCTTTGCTAATCTATTACACCCTTTTATGCTAATTTACTCACCTATCTCCTTAAGTTCCCATTTCAGCACTTACACTATCTTCTAAATTGCATTTTGCTACAGATTTTAACACTTACACTCCCCTTCTATAACTCCCTCTCCTAATGTCATTTCTAACACTTCTAATGCCTTACAATGCATTAACTATCTCTCTCAATTTACCCTCTATCTATCTCTATCAAAATCTGTTACAAACACATATTAGTCACCTAGTTTCTAGTTCATTAAGTGTTCTAATCCTAGGTAAATTTTGAAATAACCTCCCCTATATTTCTACACTCTCACCACATTGTTTTCACACACACCATCACTTATTCCACTTGTTTATATACAACAACAATATACCAATTTCTTCCACACAAATACTACCTATTCAACACATTAATTTCCTGCTCTCAACATCCCAATCCCAATCTAGTTTGTGACAGTTTTTAATGGTTTTCAACGCTTCAATGCAATTCAATTCTTCTTTCACATTACATTATTGTTCATTACCATTTTACAATATAATTGTTTCTCTTTTAAAACCTGTTACATCATTACATACAAGACTACACAAGTGAGCATTCTTACCTTGTTCCTTCCTCTAGTTTTCTTTCCTCTTCTTGCTTCTCCTTCTTCTTCTCTCTCTCTCTCTCTACCGGTTATAGCACCTCAACAATCTACCATTACAGCCCATACATACACATCATTTCAATACTAAAACTAACCCTTAGATTACATTAATGTTTGAAGTAAGTTTTAGGGTTTAGAAATTCCATTACCTTGCAAGGGTGTATATGAAGCTTGGAGTGGCTCAAGAACAATATTCCAACTCCTTCAAGAATGCCAAAATCGGCTGGGTACAAAAGGAACCAAACAAAGGTTTAGCTAGATTTTCGTTTTGCCCATAAGGCTAGAAAAACAATGGAGTTTCAAGAAGATTTTTACCTCAAAAGAACAAGGAGGAGAAGGTGGTTCTAGTGGTGGTCTTGAAGCTCCAAATGTTCCATACCCATGGAGATGAAAGTTGCCCTTTTCGGATTTTGATAAGATAGAAATGTTCCTCTTGATGAGAGGAAGACAATGGTGTAGTTTTTGTAATTTTTGGTAGAGGTTCAAGGGAGTAACAAGAGGAGAGAAGTGAGTATTTTTGTGGGTGTTCTCAAATCTCCATAGCCACCGGTTGGAGGAAGAAGAAGGGAATAGAGAGGATGAGGGGAGGGTGTTGTACGTGAGAGAAGAGAATGTGAGGTAGGAGAGAGAATAGGTGAGAGAGTAAAGTAATAAAGTGAGTTACTTTATTGTTTTGTCGTTTAGTCAATAAGAAAGAGTAAGTGAGTGTGTGAGAGAGGGAGAAATCGGCTGGCACCAACACACACACACAAACTTTAATTTTTATTGTAAAAGTGGACACATAAGTTTTGGTTATTTATGTTCCTACCCCACAACTTCCCGTTTTTGACAGTTTTTACTAATTTCTCGTTTTATTGATTTTATTGGTTCTAAAGCTTCACTAATAGTTATTAATGATTATTTAGTTGACCAAAATTGTTACGAGTCTATTTGACCCGCTTAAAGTCGCGTTTTCTCGGTTACCTCGAAAAACGCGCTTTAAGGTTCATTAGTGATTTTAATCCGTTTTAAGGGTCCGTTTTCTTCGGGATTTGTTCCCTTTTGATTATTTATGCATAATTAAGCTTCTAAATTATTTATTAGCCTAATTAATTACTATTTTTAATTACGGGGTATTTCACGCCAAATCATTAGGCGGCCTCCAAGATCAACAATTAAGTCGATGGCAGGAGCGGCAGAGGAGGGCCCTTTACCAATCTATTGAACACTCCCATCCAGGTGAAAAACCACAAGAGGCTCAGCCGAAACAGAGGCCACAATCGCCGAAGCACCAGCAATAGAATGGTCCACGGAGGGACCCACAGCAGAAGAGGCTGGGGTAGGCATCTCCCCACTGGCAGAGGCAACAGGCTCAAAGCCAACGCAAGGGGCAATAGGGGAACTTCCAGCGCCAGGGGCTTCAAGGGGTCAAGGAACTCCCACCGCACCATCACCGAAACAAGGGGGCGGATCCCTCACGCTAGCTTCGGGAACAACAGGCAAAGGGACAAGGGGGGCACTGACTGGAGGGGAAGGCAAAACCGGCGAGGCTTGGGCAGCACAAGGACCAGGAGGGGGAGCGCTGACGGTGGAGGCTGTAATGGGAGCACCAGCCGACGGGATAGAGGAAGGTGCCGCTGCGCCAGATTCTAGAGATTCGGCGACTAAGGGGGCGGAAGGGGAACCACCAGGCGTCGAAGGAAGCGGAAAGCAATGGTGAGGCTAGGCTTGACCGTGAGAGAGAGGGGAGGGCAGCACCGGCGAGACATCTGGCGAGACCAGAGGGGTAGACCTAGTTGAAGGGCGCTTGCGACCCATCTACACCAACCAGAGAAATAGGGCAGGGGGAGCGGGCGGAAGGAGAGGAAGCACCGACCGTCGGGAGCCAAGCCACCAGGCGAGGGCCTGGCGGCACGGCGAGGCCTGCTACGGTGGCTCAGGGACGGTGGAGGCGCTGGAGAAACCAGAAGCAGCGGCAGAAGGAGAAACTCGCGTTGAAGGGAAAGAGTCGGGGGGCGAGAATGGAGAGCGCGTGAGGCACGTTGATTTACCAACGGTCATTTTCCATTCGTTTCTTTGTCTAATGTGTTACAATATTATTTTCTCATATATTAAGCTCTCCTCTTAATACGTTTATGGGCGTTTGGTTTTGAACCCTTAAGTATCGAGCTTAATGCTTCAAGGTTCAATTTGCAATTAGAACAACTAAACCAAAATTATAAAATGAAAGTTTAACAATTCTAATTGGCCCACACAAACCTCAATAGAGTCGCCACCTAAGTTTTAACCTTCTAAACTAGGAAAGGAAATATTACAATTTTTAGAGTTATGGGTCTCGGGACTTGGTATGAAATTTATAAGGGTTCAAATTCTTTCATTACCCTTACAAAATTCTTTTCCTTTACTATTATAACTCTAAGGCTAAACACCTAAAAAAATTGTCCTTTTTAATTATACATAATGATTAACAACCTTGATGAGTATAAACCTAATAATCTAGCCTCCACTTTGTATACGTACAAATAAACCAATATTTTGCCTAATAATCTAGCAACTGTGTTAACATATGTACAAATTAACCCAATAATCTATCAACAAATTAACCTACTTCAAATAAACCAAAATTTGCCTGAGAATAAAAAAAATGAGCGCCTAAGAAAAAGAAAGAAGAAAAAAAAAAGCTAACTAGCATATGAATTCACCGGAATAAAATCAATTGACCTCGACACATGCACGTGCAAGTGTACTCCAAATATCATGATAAATCAACAAATCTCATGAAATAACACAAAAGAAAAGGGGGAAATAATTACTACCTGTGATTATCATGTCTTTAACTGACCTCCTCGACTGCTACTCGTATATGAAACTGAGAAGCGATGCAACCCAACGCGGTGATGATAACCATCGAAACCCTTACATTTATGATCCTTTGTATTGCGCCTCCATTGCTTCCCTCCTATCTCCAAACTCAGTAAGATGTTTGATGCCGATGCAGCCGTGGACACTAATAGCTACTGTGACAATGATGGTTCTGGCCTTTGCCAACCGTTCCCTGATCCACGCACCTGCTTTAACATTTTCCAGAGACAATGAAGCTGGCGGTTTCATGGATCCTAACAATGGCTTTACGCGACAATACCAGAAGATTGTAGATGACAAATCGTGGTGGCTATGGTTGACGATGGATTTTGATTATCCATGGTGTCAATTGAGGTTAGACGATGATGTGGGAATAAAAGAATGCATGGGCCATTCGTCGACCGCAACAAACGGGACTACCCAACTGATGTGGTAATTCCACTTTTACATCACAAGATAATGGCTAGTGTTGTCGTAGGCTATGTATTTTTGTATTTTTCACGAGGGAGAGGTGTATATAAACAAAGATGTAGGGCTACTCCATTTGACAGAGTTGTGGTGTTGAGCGGGGGTATTGGTGTAAAATGTAACGAGTTGGATGAGCTTCAATGGTGACTAACATTGCTGACAGGAGCGGTGCTAGCAGTGAAGGTGTACAGTAGTGGTGAGTATAGCTGGATGGATCTTGGGTGGACAACAAAAAAAACAATTGAGCTAGGAAAGGTTGACGATAAATGAATATTAACATGTAACTGCGTATGAGCTCCCTTAGTATGGATGTTGTGTATTCTGTATATTCAATGTCCCCCTTATCATGAAATATGTGCTGGTTATATAGAGAAGGATAGAAGAGTGTAAAACGAAACAAATTGTTGAATTTGAAAATCAACAAACTAGAAATAAGGAATAAAATTAAAAGAAAAATAAAAACTTACCTAAAATAAAGGGTTAACAACCAAGGAAAATGCTAACAACAATCTCTTTGTTTTGCTTTTTCAATAATCACATTTTAAAAAAGTGTGGGAAATAAGAAAGATAAAATCAGTAAAAAAGATTTATTTTGTTATTATAAAACAAACTAGCTGAAAGGAGAAAAAAATAAGCAAAAGAAAACTAGATAATTATTTTGCTGACATGGTACACCGACTACTCAAAAGGCTACTAGCCATGTACAATTAGGTACACCAATCAAAATATTCTAACTACCAAAAGCAAAGCATCTCAGTCACATGTACACGACCATCAACCTTCTCGGGTACCTGGGAAATAAAAATGGTGCCCCAAGGGGCTCAACAAAATTGCTGGCATGAAATTCACATACCCCAGCTAACGAGGGTACGCCAACTACTTTGTCACCCACATGCAGTTCATTTTATTTAAACATCATGCTTATACAGACTACATTGTAAACATGTGAGTAACACTCATACATAGAGCATATCAGATACAAAGGAAACAAATCACAAGTCAAGCATTCAACAGTCACAGAAACCTTGAGATTCTCATCCAAGTTAATCAGATGTTCTTAACTTTTTTACTCTTGATCAATGACTCACACTAGCCATAATCTTTACTTTACCAATTATTCTTCTCTTGTATAATTATCAAGTTAAGTCGGTTGACCTCCGGGCAAAGACAAGGCTATCACCCCATCGGGTTTAAGTTTGGCTTACTTCCCCGGTTGCTGCCCATAAGGGGTCTGGACCATGGTGGGAAGGTTAGGCTAGGATTCGGATAACAACCTCTCGTGTCTCCTCATCCTCACGGGTGGCCGAAACTATGTCGGGCTTCTCACAAACTCCAAATTACCAAATTTCTCAAGTTAGGTACGTCACATAGTTAGGGAGTTAGTGAGAATCTTTCACAATCAACAAGTCAGGTTAGCACACTTGCACATCCAACAACTAAGTTCCTCATCAACATTCATGTATTTCATGAATTATGCAAACTTCAAAGGAAAGTCACAATTCAACAAAGGATAATATATCACAAGCATAAGGAAGTGCAGTAACCCGATTCGTTCATTTATCTTGATTAGGTGATAGCATGTAAACACATAAGCACACAAATCGAGGAAACCTCGTTAGCATACCGGGTATGAGAAAATCATACCGTTCACCGTCGATCTCGGATCACCAACTCCTTCGGAGTCCAACTATTCGAATCCTATAACATATATGGAATCAGGCGGTTAATTCTCTATAATTAACCTAACTCATTTCATCTTTAAGGTTTCCCGATTTACATTTATAATCTCATTACAATTCAAACTTAATCACACAAGTAATCTAATTCTCATGATTTCTTAAGCTTGTTTATACCACTAATGACCATTACATATCATTAATTAAGTCCTAACAATCCTCTAATAGCAATACCATTCAAATCCCCGCCTTAAAATTCCATTTATACACATTTTAAAGCAATTTTGGGTTGGTCCGGTTGTCCGGGTCTCAAGTCCCGGACCAACACTGGAATGAACTTTCGGGTGATTTTTATGACTGGTTTGGGACTTTGAGAGGGACTTAAGTCCCGGCCCACCTCTGAAGCTAACTTTCAGACCATTTTTCATGCTGGTCCAGGACCTTACCATGGACCTAGGTCCCGGACCAGTGTAAAAGTGAATTTTCGGCCTGTTTTTAAGGTTGGTCCTGGACCTAAGTCCCGGACCCTGCTACATTTTAACAGATTTTACATTTTCCTTTGGTGTTCTAACTTCCTTTCTTTGCCCAATTTTTTCCCAATCTTACCACATGTTTCCTAACATGTTTTAACACTAATTGGACACTCTAAACTTCCCTAAATCTTTTACTAAACCCATCACTTACTTCCTTGTTAATTTAACACAATTTTCTTACTCTTATTTTTCCTAAAAACTCCTAAGTGCAATTTTTGTCCTGTTTCTTTCCACTAACCCAATGGGTCTTCAAATAATGCCATTCTAGTGTTTAACTTGCATTATTCCCATTCCAAGTTCTACCCAAAATACACCCCTCTCTAATCTAGCTTCCTAGGTGATTAACCACTCAAATTGAACTCAAAAACATACCTAGTTATCCTAGGTTCTTTCCTCTCATAAAACATCTAAGTCCTATAATTTCAACCCAAATTTTGGCATAGGTTCCCTATTTTCGGCCTGTTTTTAAGGTTGGTCCTGGACCTAAGTCCGGACCCTGCTACATTTAACAGATTTTACATTTTCCTTTGGTGTTCTAAGTTCCTTTCTTTGCCCAATTTTTTCCCAATCTTACCACATGTTTCCTAACATGTTTTAACACTAATTGGACACTCTAAACTTCCCTAAATCTTTTACTAAACCCATCACTTACTTCCTTGTTAATTTAACACAATTTTCTTACTCTTATTTTTCCTAAAAACTCCTAAGTGCAATTTTTGTCCTGTTTCTTTCCACTAACCCAATGGGTCTTCAAATAATGCCATTCTAGTGTTTAACTTGCATTATTCCCATTCCAAGTTCTACCCAAAATACACCCCTCTCTAATCTAGCTTCCTAGGTGATTAACCACTCAAATTGAACTCAAAAACATACCTAGTTATCCTAGGTTCTTTCCTCTCATAAAACATCTAAGTCCTATAATTTCAACCCAAATTTTGGCATAGGTTCCCTATTTTCGGCCTGTTTTTAAGGTTGGTCCTGGACCTAAGTCACGGACCCTGCTACATTTTAACAGATTTTACATTTTCCTTTGGTGTTCTAAGTTCCTTTCTTTGCCCAATTTTTCCCAATCTTACCACATGTTTCCTAACATGTTTTAACACTAATTGGACACTCTAAACTTCCCTAAATCTTTTACTAAACCCATCACTTACTTCCTTGTTAATTTAACACAATTTTCTTACTCTTATTTTTCCTAAAAACTCCTAAGTGCAATTTTTGTCCTGTTTCTTTCCACTAACCCAATGGGTCTTCAAATAATGCCATTCTAGTGTTTAACTTGCATTATTCCCATTCCAAGTTCTACCCAAAATACACCCCTCTCTAATCTAGCTTCCTAGGTGATTAACCACTCAAATTGAACTCAAAAACATACCTAGTTATCCTAGGTTCTTTCCTCTCATAAAACATCTAAGTCCTATAATTTCAACCCAAATTTTGGCATAGGTTCCCTATTTTCGGCCTGTTTTTAAGGTTGGTCCTGGACCTAAGTCCCGGACCCTGCTACATTTTAACAGATTTTACATTTTCCTTTGGTGTTCTAACTTCCTTTCTTTGCCCAATTTTTTCCCAATCTTACCACATGTTTCCTAACATGTTTTAACACTAATTGGACACTCTAAACTTCCCTAAATCTTTTACTAAACCCATCACTGACTTCCTTGTTAATTTAACACAATTTTCTTACTCTTATTTTTCCTAAAAACTCCTAAGTGCAATTTTTGTCCTGTTTCTTTCCACTAACCCAATGGGTCTTCAAATAATGCCATTCTAGTGTTTAACTTGCATTATTCCCATTCCAAGTTCTACCCAAAATACACCCCTCTCTAATCTAGCTTCCTAGGTGATTAACCACTCAAATTGAACTCAAAAACATACCTAGTTATCCTAGGTTCTTTCCTCTCATAAAACATCTAAGTCCTATAATTTCAACCCAAATTTTGGCATAGGTTCCCTATTTTCGGCCTGTTTTTAAGGTTGGTCCTGGACCTAAGTCCCGGACCCTGCTACATTTAACAGATTTTACATTTTCCTTTGGTGTTCTAACTTCCTTTCTTTGCCCAATTTTTTCCCAATCTTACTGATAAGTGTCTAAATGAGCATGTTTTATAGGTGTATTTCATATATAATATTAGCACTTTTCTTGCTCATTTCTCCACTTCGGTTAGTTTTCCTCTAGTTTATGTTTTATTGTTTATCTCACAAAATTATTGGTTTAACATGAGGAAAACCAAGCCGGGAGTGGAGTAGACAAAGAGACGAACGCGTAGACGCAAACGGCTCAGAAAACGGAGTCCAAACGAAGAATCTAGAGCCGGTCAAAGTTTGAAGGAAAATAGGCCACGGTCAAGGGTGCAACCGCCCCATAACTAGCGGTCTCCTCACGTGCAACCGCGAGGCGGACAACACAGAGGGTACCGCCTCTTAACAGGCGGACGACACTAAGGCTACCGCCTCTTAACAGGCGGACAACACCTAGGCTACCGCCAGGCGGACACCACACAAGCAACCGCCACTTAATGGGCGGTCTTGGAGGCGGACACCACACATGTTACCGCCTCATATTGGGTGGTCTTGGAGGCGGTCAAGTAGGAGGGAACCGCCACTTATTGGGTGGTACCAACAGGCAGACACAAGCAGAACCGGCGGTCGTGACTAATTATCAGTCGCGACCAGTTTTCTTCGCCCGTCTTCGCCGTCTGCAACTCGCACAACTCGTCCACTGCCATATCTATCTACTACGCACCGCCTACCTTAATTTCCTCACGCGTGAGCTTTGTCCCCTGCGCAATCAATGAAGCAATCAATGCTCTTCTTCATCTGCAATCAAATTCGTACGGATCCAAACCTCTATATAAACCCATGCCCTCTGCTCAATAAAATCATTCCCTTCCTCACAATCCAAAGCAGTAGACGTATCATCCCATCCAGTAAATAAACCATCGCTCACTCCTACGATCCATTCCATCCTCTTATCTCCCACCTCTCCATTTTAGTTTTATTCTTCATTCCACCACACAGCAGAAGAGTGATAAGAAGAACAGAAGAAAAGGGAGCTGGAGCAGAAGCGAATCGCAGCCCAGTCTCCGCCGGCAATCTCCAAATTAATGGCAATTTCTGTTTCCTTTTTATTACTGTTAATGTCTGAGTGATTTTACTCGTATCCTAGGATGGGGTTTGACCCTAAATAATTCAGACTTATTATTAATACCAAGTTTGCTTATAAATATTTGTTTTGTCTCTCTAAATTATTAAATGCTTAACAACTGATCATTTTTATGCATTTACGGTTTCTCTTATTTCAATGATTTTGTAAATCTGATAATAGACCACAAAGAGAGAAAAACGTTAGATATTATCTCCTTGATTAGCAGATAAAATCCATCGCTGTTATAAAAAGAATTCTCACTTAAAGCTAATTAATGATTTTAGACTTTTTCTGATTGTAAAAAGTCTATTGATTTAATTAAGAGTTGTCCTTATCTATGATTTAGGAAGGCCACAAGATTAATTCTTAAACAGACAAATAAGAGCAAATTAGGATTATAATTATTGTCTGTACTTAAATAAATATTTATCACCTGTTTCACTTATTAAACTTGTTTTAATTCCTTTCAGCAAATATTGTTAAATGCTTATTCTGACAAAATACTGCATTTATATGGTAGCTATCAATATATGATTTTGAGATAGTCAAGTACCACAAAGGAAGTAATCTTGGTATTTACACTCCCGTTTTGAGCAGAAAATACTAGGCTATTATTAGGAGTTCGTAACTGACAATTATTAACTCTAATAGACAATAAATATTTGAGACAGGATTATAAAATTGTTTAAGTAATTTAGGAAATTCCCCCGCTATCCTAGGATACCTTTTTCCATCCATTTACTTTATTTTACTGTATTTATTATTTCTGTACTAATTCTGAAAATCAAGCTTGCCTCCGGCTAAACCCCAATTTACATTTTATGCATTTTTATTTGCCTTTTTGTACATTTGCTAAACTGGATAATTAATTAGATAATTGCGAAGTCTCTGTGGATACGACCTTGTTGTACTACAAAGATTGGGTTCACTGCCCATAATTAGCAAGATAGTTTAACTACTATTTTGCCCAACACTTACCACATGTTTTAACACTAATTGGACACTCTAAACTTCCCTAAATCTTTTACTAAACCCATCACTTACTTCCTTGTTAATTTAACACAATTTTCTTACTCTTATTTTTCCTAAAAACTCCTAAGTGCAATTTTTGTCCTGTTTCTTTCCACTAACCCAATGGGTCTTCAAATAATGCCATTCTAGTGTTTAACTTGCATTATTCCCATTCCAAGTTCTACCCAAAATACACCCCTCTCTAATCTAGCTTCCTAGGTGATGAACCACTCAAATTGAACTCAAAAACATACCTAGTTATCCTAGGTTCTTTCCTCTCATAAAACATCTAAGTCCTATAATTTCAACCCAAATTTTGACATAGGTTCCCTACGTTTCTAAGCATTTCCCACATAGGTTCCCTACGTTTCTAAGCATTTCCCACAGAGAACAAGAGGGCTCAAGAGGGCTCAACAAGGGGATGGTGTAGCCCACCATGGTCTTCTTCAACCTTTGAAATGAGCTCCAGCCATGGAGATGAAATTTGAGGTTTTCGGATTTTGAAAAGAGGGAAATGATCTTCAAGAAGAGAGGAATCTAGTGGTGTAATTTTTTTGCTATTTGGACTTGGTTTGAGCCTTCAAAATTGAGGAAGAAGAGAGAGATGGGTAGAGGGAGCTAAAACCACCATTGAAGGCTTAATAAAGAAGACAGGTCTGGTGAGAGGGAGGAAAAACCATGAGAGAGCAAGAGAATAGGAGGAGAGAAAGTTAAAAAGTTACTTTTGTACTCTACTTTATTAATTTGACTTCCTTCTCACTAATAGGAAGTAAAGAATATTAGGAGAGGGGCTTAAAATACATGAAAGTACACACAAAAGGAGGGATACAGGTTTTTATTTACAAAGGGAGGGGAGTATTTTGGTTTTATTACAATTTTCACCCTATAAGTCCCAGTTTTTACACAATTCACTAACCGGAGCCAGTTTTCCGGATTTTTCTCGTTTAATTAATTTTAATGGCTTTTACCTTTACTAATGTTTAATTATAGATATTTGACTGACCATAATTTTTACGAGTCTATTACACCCGCTTAAAGTCACATTCTCCCGGTTTTCTCAATAAACGTGCTTTAAGGTTCGTTTGCATGGATCTGTTTTCTTCAGGAATTGTTCCCACACATTTATTTAGACATAATCAAGCTTCAAAATATCTCATTAGCCTAATTAATCACTGTTTTTATGTTCGGGGTATTTCATATCTCCAAACTCAGTAAGATGTTTGATGCTGATGCAGCCGTGGACACTAATAGCTACTGCGACAATGATGGTTCTGACCTTTGCCAACCGTTCCCTGATCCACGCACCTGCTTTGACATTTTCCAGAGACAATGAAGTTGGCGGTTTCACGGACCCTAACAATGGCTTTACGCGACAATACCAGAAGATTGTAGATGACGAATCATGGTAGCTATGGTTGACGATTGATTTTGATTATCTATGGCGTCAATTGAGGTTAGATGGTGATGTGGGAATAAAAGAATGCATGGGCCATTCTTCGACCGCAACAAACGGGGCTACCCAACTGATGTGGTAATTCCACTTTTACATCGCAAGATAATGGATAATGTTGCCGCAGGCTATGTATTTTAACGGTGGTATTTTTCAGGAGGGAGAGGTGTTGATAAACAAAGATGTAGGGCTACTCTATTTGACAGAGTAGTGGTGTTGAGCGGAGGTATTGGTGTAAAATGTAATGAGAAGACGTTGGATGAGCTTCAATGGTGACTAACATTGCTGAGAGGAGCGGTGCTAGCAGTGAAGGTGTACAGTAGTGGTGAGTATAGCTGGATGGATCTTGGGTGGACAACAAAAAAAACAATTGAGCTAGGAAAGGTTGACGATAAATGAATATTAACATGTAACTGCGTATGAGCTCCTTTAGTATGGATGTTGTGTATTCTCGTATATTCAATGTCCCCCTTATCATGAAATATTTGTTGTTTATATAGAGAAGGATATAAGAGGGTAAAACGAAACAAATTATTGAATTTACAAATCAACAAACTAGAAATAAGGAATAAAATTAGAAGAAAAGTAAAAACTTACCTAAAATAAAGGGTTAACAACCAAGGAAAATGCTAACAACAATCTTTTTTGTTTTGTTTTTTCAATAATCACGTTTTAAAAATGTGTGAGAAATAAGAAAGATAAAATCAGTAAAAAAAGAGTTATTTTGTTGTTATGAAACAAACCAGCTGAGAGGAGAAAAAATAAGCAAAAGAAAACTAGATAATTATTTTGCTGACATGGTACACCGATTACTCAAAAGGCAACTAGCCATGTACAATTCGGTACACCAATCAAAATATTATAACTACCAAAAGCAAAGCATCTTGGTCACACGACCATCAACCTTCTCGGGTACCTAGGAAATAAAAATAGTGCCCCAAGGGGCTCAGCAAAATTGCTGGCACGAAATTCGCATACCCCACATGCTAACGAGGGTACGCCGACTACTTTGTCACCCACATGCAGTTCATTTTAATTTAAACATCATGCTTATACGAACTACATTGTAAACATGCAAGTAACACTCATACATAGAGTATATCAGATACAAAGGAAACAAATCACAAGTCAACCATTCAACAGTCACAGAAACCTTGAGATTCTCTTCTCAAGTTTAAGTCTCATCCTTTGTTAGCCAAATTCCATCCAAGTTAATCGGATGTTCTTAACTCTTTTACTCTTGCTCAATGACTCAGACTAGCCATAATCTTTAATTTACCAATTATTCTTCTCTTGTATAATTATCAAGTTAAGTCGGTTGACCTCCGGGCAGAGACAAGGCTATCTCACCACCGGGCTTAAGGTTGGCTTACTTCCCTGGGTTGCTGCCCATAAAGGGTCTGGACCATGGTGGGAAGGTTAGGCCAGGATTCGGATAACAACCTCTCGTGTCTCCTCATCCTCACGCGTGGCGGAAACTATGTCGGGCTTCTCACAAACTCCAAATTACCAAATTTCTCAAGTTAGGTATGTCACATAGTTAGGGAGTTAGTGATAATCTTTCACAATCAACAAGTCAAGGTTGGCACACTTGCACATCCAACAACTAAGTTCCTCATCCAACATTCATGTATTTCATGAATTATACAAACTTCAAAGGAAAGTCACAATTCAACTATATCACAAGCATACGAAAGTGCAGTAACCCGATTCGTGCATTTATCTTGATTAGGTGATAGCATGTAAACACATAAGCACATGAATCGAGGAAACCTCGTTAGCATACAGGGCATGAGAAAATCATACCGTTCACCGTCGATCTCGGATCACCGATTCTCCTTCGTAGTCCAACTATTCGAATCCTATAACATACATGGGATCGGGCGGTTAATTCTCTATAATTAACCTAACTCATTTCATCTTTAAGGTTTCCCGATTTACATTTATAACCTCATTACAATTCAAACTTAATCACATAAGTAATCTAATTCTCATGATTTCTATAGCTTGTTTATACCACTAATGACCATTACATATCATTAATTAAGTCCTAACAATCCTATAATAGCAATACCATTCAAATCCCCACCTTAAAATTCCATTTATACACATTTTAAAGCAATTTTGGGTTGGTCCGGGACCTTGTCCGGGTTCCAAGTCCCGGACCAACACTGGAATGAACTTTCGGGTGATTTTTATGACTGGTCCAGGACTTTGAAAGGGACTTAAGTCCTGGACCACCTCTGAAGCTAACTTTCAGACCATTTTTCATGCTGGGCCGGGACTTTACCATGGACTTAGGTCCAGGACCAGTGCAAGTGAATTTTCGGCCTGTTTTTAAGGTTGGTCCTGGACCTAAGTCCCGGACCCTGCTACATTTTGACGGATTTTACATTTTCCTTTGGTGTTCTAACTTCCTTTCTTTGCCCAATCTTTTCCCAATCTTCCCACATGTTTCCTAACATGTTTTAACACTAATTGGACACTCTAAACTTCCCTAAATCTTTTACTAAACCCATCACTAACTTCCTTGTTAATTTTACACAATTTTCCCACTCTTATTTTTCCTAAAAACTCCTAAGTGCAATTTTTGTCCTGTTTCTTTTCACTAACCCAATGGGTCTTCAACTAATGCCATTCTAGTGTTTAACTTTCATTATTCACATTCTAAGTTCTACCCAAAATACACCCTCTCAAATCTAGCTTCCTAGGTGATTAACAACTCAAATTGAACTAAAAAACATACCTAGTTATCCTAGGTTCTTTCCTCTCATAAAACATCTAAGTCCTATAATTTCTACCCGAATTTCGACATAGGTTCCCTATGTTTCTAAGCATTTCCCACATGGTTTTATTCAGCTCATCAAACTAATTCATTCACTCCCTTATTCCAGACACTAACCACACATTAAATTCCAGCATATTAACACTTAACTCATTTGGCTCCAAGGCCTTTAATCATCAACATAAACACACTAAATAACTCATTTCCTTGCTCACCATTGCAGTAGCATAAATAATCTCAAAACAATGTAATTTTTATTCATACAACAAGACATTAAAATCTCTTCAAAGGTAAGTCCATTACCTTGAAGTTTTCCAGTTTCATTTCCTTTCTTGCTTTCTCCTTTCTTCTTGTTATTTCTTGCTCTTTCTTTTACAACAGGTCAAATGGGGATTTATTCCCTAACTCTACAGCCATGCCCAAGAGCACTAATGAGCATTATGAAAACACTTAAGCACTAAAAATCAACCCTAGGATGCAAAGAAGGGTTTTAAGCTCTAAGATGAGGATTTACCTTCCAAGTCTCTAGGTGAGGGTTTGGCTAGCAAAAAAAAACAAGGTTCCAGCACCCTTCTTGAAGCTAAAAATTGACTGGTGCATAGAGAACAAGAGGGCTCAAGAGCTGTATATTTTCGGTTGCAAAAGAAAGCTAAAAAAGAGGGATTTTTGAACTTCTTTTTACCTTAAACCAATAAGGGGGTGATGTAGCTCACCATGGTCTTCTTAAACCTTTGAAATGAGCTCCATCCATGGGGATGAAAGTTGAGGTTTTTGGATTTTGAAAAGAGAGAAATTATCTTCAAGAAGAGAGGAATCTAGTGGTGTAATTTTTTTGCTATTTGGACTTGGTTTGAGCCTTCAAAATTGAGGAAGAAGAAAGAGTTGGATGGAGGGAGCTAAAACCTCCATTGGATGCTTAAGAAATAAGAGAGGTCTGGTGAGAGGGAGGAAAAACCGTGAGAGAGCAAGAGAATAGGAGGAGAGAAAGTTAAAAAGTTACTTTTGTACTCTACTTTATTAATTTGTCTTCCTTCTCACTAACAAGAAGTAAAGAAGATTGGGAGAGGGGCTTAAAAAACATGACAGTACACACAAAAGGAGGGAGACAGGTTTTTATTTACAAAGGGAGGGGAGTATTTTGGTTGTATTACAATTTACACCTCATAAGTCCCCGTTTTTACACTATTCACTAACCGGAGCCGTTTTTCTGGATTTTTCTCGTTTAATTAATTTTATTGGCTCTTAACCTTCACTAATGTTTAATTATAGATATTTGACTGGCCATAATTTTTACGGGTCTATTACACCTACTTAAAGTCATATTCTCCCGATTTTCTCAAAAAACGTGCTTTAAGGTTCGTTTGCATTTTTAGCCTATTTTATGGATCCGTTTTCTTCAGGAATTGTTCCCACACATTTATTTAGACATAATTAAGATTCTAAATATCTCATTAGCCTAATTGATCACTATTTTTTAAGTTCAGGGTATTTCATATCTCCAAACTCAGTAAGATATTTGATGCCGATGCAGCCATGGACACTAATAGCTACTACGACAATGATGGTTCAGGCCTTTATCAACCGTTCCCTGATCCACGCACCTGCTTTGACATCTTCCAGAGACAATGAAGCTGGCGGTTTCATGGATCCTAACAATGGCTTTACGCGACAATACCAGAAGATTGTAGATGATGAATCGTGGTAGCTATGGTTGACGATGGATTTTAATTATCCATGGCGTCGATTGAGGTTAGAAGATGATGTGGGAATAAAAGAATGCATGGGCCATTCTTCGACCGCAACAAATGGGACTACCCAACTGATGTGGTAATTCCACTTTTACATCGCAAGATAATTGATAGTGTTGATGCAGGCTATGTATTTTAACGGTGGTATTTTTCACGAGGGAGAGGTGTATATAAACAAAGATGTATGGCTACTCTATTTGACATAGCAGTGGTGTTGAGCGGAGGTATTGGTGCAAAGTGTAACAACGAAATGTTGGATGAGCTTCAATGGTGACTAACTTTGCTGTCAGGAGCGGTGATAGCAGTGAAGGTGTACGGTAGTGGTGAGTATAGCTGGATGGATCTTGGGTGGACAACAAAAAAACAATTGAGCTAGGAAGGGTTGACGATAAAAGAATATTTACATGTAACAGCGTATGAGCTCCCTCGGTATGGATGTTGTGTATTCTCGTATATTCAATGTCCCCCTTATCATGAAATATGTGCTATTTATATAGAGAAGGATATCAGAGGGTAAAACTAAACAAACTTTTGAATTTGTAAATCAGCAAACTAGAAATAAGGAAATAAATTACAAAAAAGTAAAATCTTACCTAAAATAAAGGGATAACAACCAGGGTAAATGCTAACAACAATATTTTTTGTTTTGTTTTTTCAATAATCACATTTTAAAAAAGTGTGGGAAATAAGGAAAATAAAATCAGAAAAAAAGAGTTATTTTGTTGTTATAAAACAAACCAGGTGAGAGGAGAAAAAAATAAGTAATAGAAAACTAGATAATTATTTTGTGATTTCCGTTTTCCTCTAAAAAAAACTAAATAAACTAGGTAAGAGCAAAACAAAGGATATTACAAAATGCTATGGATAAAAAAAATGAGAGAACTTCACAATGCTTTTTTTAAGGGATTTTTTTCTTTTCCTTTTTTTAAATTTTGAATATAACAAACAAGTAGTTAAGAGAAATCAAAAGGATAAGGATGAAGATTGAAAATAAGAATTTAAAAAAAGGGAATGGATAATTAAAAAACAGAAAATTAGTGTAGAAAATAAAAGTCTTTTTTTTAATCACGATTCAAAAGGTTTTTTTTATGTTTTAGGTTTTTACTTTGCAAATAAAATCTTATTTTTGAAAAATTAGAGATAAAAAGGAAAGGGAAAGGGAGAAAAATTAAATAGAAAACAAAACTACAAAAGTTGTTTGTCATTAGCCTCAAACATTTAACCTCTTGCATCTTCTCAATAAGTCTTACCACTATACTACTATGACTTCCTGTCACATATGCCACCTTTTCAGTTTTTACGGTTGATAAGTGCGAAACATATAGACTTTTAGGGTTTAAATACCTTATTATTTGCAACACTTAAAGTAATGTTTCCCATTTACTATATGTTTTTTCCTAGATTTATGTTTTGATAGGAACTGATACATTTTATGTATAAAATGCAGCAAAAGGTCTTGGAATCACATAGTACACGTCATAAGCTTCGCAACGCAATAAACGGGGATTAAATCGGAGCTGAAACGAAGATTTTAGAGGCAAATTAATTCCCTTCCGGACTTGTGTCCGGATGAGCTGGTCCGGACGCACACACGTGGAGCAAGCTCCGTACAGCGTCGACATGTCCGAACCAGCCTGGTCCGGACGCTGGTTCGGACACAACATTTTTTTATAGCAATCAGGGCTGCATCGACATGGTGTGAAAAGATAAATTATTTTCTTTTCACACACCGACATACCCTCTCTTTTTTACCCCATTTTCACTATAAATACACCTATAGCCCTCCATTAATTCATATCTCATTCCACCCCAAAAACCATGTCAATTTTCCTCCACAAAATCACCATCTCACTCCATTTTCTTCCACAAAAACCACTACGTTATTATTCTGTCCAACCTCTGACCAACATATTACCAGTTAATATGTCAGGCTAAGAGGATAAACTCTGGGTGAAGGTTAATTTATAGTCTGTTTAATTATGTTGTAACACCCCATCCAACAACAAACACATAACAACATTCTGCAGTGGAAAATATACTACCTCACATTACTTAACTCGTTGGTGTTACACGCCGTTAACCACCCACGTGGCTAACAAGGCTATTACATAAACATTGTACCGGTCTGATGGACTAGATTCCCAAGCGACTACACATTATTATCCCTTTCCATTAACCACAAAACATACACATACCTTCCAACTGTACCGAGTATTTACAAACTGATGCCGATAACAATTTCGGTCTTACTACACCTACTGCATATATACAACTTAAATGATTACCCACGTACAACGACTACCCCGTCCTACTCTCGAACGGCTTCCAGCTCTTTGTACCTGAAATAGGAAAAGAAGAGAAAGGGTGGCCCCCAAGGGGCTCAGCACCTTTGCTGGTATGGTAATCCCGCAGCCCACATGCTACCGGGCCACGCACAACTAATTATCGTCTTAGCATGCGGTTGATTATATTTAAATCATGCATGCAACTATAAACACACAACACATAACATTCCGCCTCAATGGGCTCAACAAACAGATAACACATCCTTACTTGATAAGTCACTCATGGTATTCATTACCCCTAGAGTGTTTCTCCTCTAATGGAGCTACTTCCTTAATAGACGTCAACTACCCATTAATCGGGTTATCCTTAAACGCCTCTTATCACAAACTGGGATTCATATCCATGATCCACATACTCCACATTTTACAACATATAACATCCATCACATAACAACACATAACAACACTTTTCACGTTTCAACGTGCACATAATAACATCACAATAGATATTGCATTACATCAACAACACATAACATAACGGGAACGGTTCTCTTAGGAACCGACCCAAACATAGTTAATTTCACTGGAGCCTAGAGAATGATGTCACCCCTCATGGTAAGCTCGTATACAACACTCATTACCGTCCTAATAGTCGGACGCGTAACTTAAGTTAAGATGGTTCGGTTTGGTGACCCGAACACACCACAAACACATGTTCCCCCTAAACCGATCATAAGTCAGAATAGCTAAGCTTGGAATAAGCTAATGGGAGATCATAACCCTGAGGAAACAACCATAACAGAGAGAAGAGGTAGGCTAAGAAGATACCCACTCCCAAACAACGCGCGACGCCAAACCGGATTCCTCACCCTGTTAGTACATACTTACTTTTAGATATTAGCTTAGAACCCCACTATGGAGTCTATCACATCACACACCATACAGTATTACAACTGTGTTAAACATACAAGATATCCCTACATTCACATACCATATCACACATTAACACACGCATAGCCGTAGTTAAGAACGTCCCCTGGTTTCGTGTTCGTTTATCCGAATACCGAACTCTCATGTGATCCTAGACTCAGTTACTAAGGTTAACACTTCCGAGGTTAAATGGCATCGGAGTTGAACACGCCACATAAATGAATTACTGTAAACTCATTACATGTTTAATCTTACAACGTGGCAAACATACAGAAAAACACATTGGCATACAAGCCGGTGTAATCCGGTAGGACACAGTTTGCAAGAAAACCTACCTGTCACCGGAGTCCACTTTATCATGTCCACTTATGTTCCTCGAGCAATTCTCGAACAACTGATAACATTACATGTACTTTTATTAACATTGGGGTAACATGATTGTTTAAAGTCTAATGCTTATAATTTTTCCCCGTTAACTTAGTTACATAACTTCACATTTTAACTTGTTTAACTTTTACATTTAAATACAACTTTTCCCCCACTAAATTGTCATTATAACTCACTCAACATGTCCTTAAATAACCTCATATCATCATTACTAACTAATCACCATTTTTAGACAACTTTTCCTAACCTTAACCAACATTTTTGGCCAAAACAGTGGCATGTCCGAACTTGTGTCCGGACTTCCCAAGTTCGGACACAAGCCGTGACTTAAAACTGGAAACAGACGCATGTCCGAACATGTGTCCGGACTTCGGAAGTTCGGACATGGGTCGAGGGAAATTTCAAAGTAAAATCTCATGTGTCCGAACCTGTGTCCGGACTTCCGAAGTTCGGACATAGTTCGAGACTCTGAGAATTTCTACGCAACAGGGCCTGTCCGAACGTCCATGTCCGGACGGATGTTCGGACAAGCCAAAACACTCACTTTCCAAGCCTTTAAACACTTAACCAATTTCCACCAAAATCTCTAACACTTATAGTATTTCCTCCTTAGGTTTCTAAATGGTGTTTCATGCCTATTGTAACCATTATACCATAATATTTCTCCTCCATTTGAACATCCACTCTTAAGCATCTTTTCTTACAACTAAATTCCTTATGTCATCCTTGTAGTCCTTTTACAAGTTTATTCCTTCTCCTTGTTTTCCAAAGTTTGCCTAAGTCCTAGAACAACTCCGAAATGACTTTGTTGTGTCCCAAAACACTCATTTGATTTCTAGAACTTCCAAGACAATGTCTAAATCCTTTTTGCCTTCTAAAACACCTTAATGCACCTTTCTTTCCCTAGTAAAACACTTAATCATTCTCAACACTTCCAAACTCACCAAAACTGTTTTTAAACACTTAGAACTTCTTATGCATCATCTAAATTTTGACATGGGTTCTTCTAGCACATTGCTATACCAAAGCACATAGCTTTCACCATTAGACATTCAAGAACACCTAAAATCCATCAAGAGTATTCTCACACACAAACACTTAGGTTTTCACCCTTTTACAACCAAAAACACTTAATCATTTAATGCACATTCCTTACACACAAACATATTGTTTTTCCTCCTTTAACCATCCAAGACACTCATCTTCACAAAGAATGTTCTTTACACACATCTAAATCCTTAAACTACACTACATCACAATATAGTGCATAAACTTAAATTGCTTGGCACTTAGGCCCTTAAATAACATGGCTCTTAGGCCCTTAAATTGCATAAACCTTAAACACTGAATTTCCCACATTGTATTTGCCTTTGACCTGCAAATACACTCAACAATACATATGCCCTTAATAAACTCCTTGAGAGCATTTTACTAGCTCATTTGCCATTGGCTCCTTAGGTATTTTATTAAGCAATACAAGCTCACTTTTCCTTAGGAATAAATTACATTAGGTTAGCACATTTACCTCTTTTCTTCAAGATTTTTACTGGAACACTCTTGTTCTTCCTTGTTTGGAAATCGGCAAGAGGACTTGGTTACTTGTCAAAGTTCTAATCAATATACAAGTAACACCAATGAGCATTCAAGCTTCATGCTTAAACTCATTTACAAACCCTAGGTTATATATATTATCTTAACACATTAAGGTAATTGTTTTACCTTGGAATTGGAAGAGAGCTTGAATAAGTATCAAGAGAGGACTCCTCCTAGCCCTTGGAAGATTCAAATGAAGCTAAAACAAGCAAGGTAAAGACACCATTGTGAGGTGAATTTTTCGGACATGTACCAAAATGAGAGGAAACATGGTTTTTCTTTGATTTTCCTTACCTTGAAGCATAAGAGAATGACAAGGCATGAAAATATGAGCTCAAGCTCCTTCAATGGTGAATCTCCATGGCATCAAAATTGAGTTCTTGAAGATTTGAAAAGAGGGAAATGAGGAGCTTGATCTAACTAAGACAAAGGTAGTCTTGAAATTGATTTTGGAGCATGGAATCATAAGTTACAAGTGAAAGAAGATGAAGAGAGATGGTGCTGTAGCAAACCGAGAATGGAGCTTGGGAGAGATGAAGAAATCGTGTGAAATGAAGAAGAATGAAATGAGAAGGTAAGTAGCTAGCTTTATATTTGTTTGTTAAAAGCAAATAGTAACTTGCTTTATCCTTTATGTATTTACTTGATAATTTCTAGCAAGGGTGGTGACTCACACCATGAAACCGGCCCTGTAACACCCCTAATACGCACATGATACTAAATGAAATCGCAGCGGACTAAAATAACTAAACATAACTAACGCTTCGGTGCTACAACGCCGTCAACCACCCACGTGGTTGACAAGGCAAATAATGAATACAATTGTACCGGCCTGATGATCAGACTCCCGAGCATAAAACTAAACCATAAATACATCATATACAATACCGAGTGTTTACATATTCCTGTATAACTATAACATCACTGTAATTACATCAACCAAAAGTATATAACGCCACAGGAGCACAGGCGCATCCCGGGTCAACATCCAAAAGTATACAAAAGTAATCGCATCCTAGGATCTAAAGCCACTCCGCTTCTTCGATCCTCATCCTGCAGTATAAGAAATATGGATCCCCCGAGGGGGTCAGCAACCCTTGGCTGGTATGGCTAACGCGCAGCCCATCGGCTACCGGGATACGCGCAGCTAATTGTCATGATAACATGGCATTCATTTACATACATAACATAACATAACATGGAGCATGGCATCAGTGGTGCACAGCTCATCATCACATACACGGTGGATCTTGGTTCCACAATAACAAACCACAAGGGTCAAATAACATAAGAGCCTAGAGAGTGATTCACCCTCATGTTAAGCTCGTTAAACACACTCATTACCGTTCTGTTAGGCGAACGAGTAACTTAAGTCACAGATGGTTCGGATTTAGTGACCCGAACACACCACACAAACCCAGGTTCCCACTAAACCGATCATAAGTCAGAATAGGTAAGCTTTGGAAGAAGCTAACGGAGATCGAACGCCAAATTAAGGAGGACAATCTTAACAACATAAGAGTCGAATCTGATTCAGATATCTACTCTTAACTTACATGCATGACCGGACAACCGGATTCCTCACTTCCCAGTTAACACTTGTTAGAAGTTCATAGTGGAACTTAACAACCAACACACAATAGGTGGTAAGTCATGTTAGACACGCACGCAAGGGAATTGAGTCACAACATCACATCACAATAATATGAACAACTGTAAACTCGTTACATGTTTAAATCTTATAACGTTGTAAAACACACAGAAAAACATACAACACACAAACCGGTGTAAACCGCTAGACAACAGACTGCAAGAAAACCATACCTTGGTCCTTGCCTCGTTTGGTTTCCTCCGTAGGTCACTCCTATACATAATTCAAGAACGTCGGTTAATTAACTTACTTAACCTCCAAATTTACTAAGTGTTTAACATAATTGTATGACATGTTTTAATGTCTATCTTACCCTAGGTTACCTTCATTACACACCCTAGGGTTAACTACATAAGCACATTCTTTTCTGTTTTTTTTTTTTTACAAGTTTTGGTCCGACCGGACTTGCCGACCGGACTTGTCCATGTCCGGTCGATTCCAGAGAGTTTCTCCCCTTCGGAAATTTAGCCCGACCGGACTTGCCAAGTCCGGTCCTATGTCCGGTCGATTCCAGTAACTCAATCCACACAATTTACAAGCCCCCGACCTTGCAAGTCCGGTCCAAGGTCGGTCCATTCCAGAAGCCAATTCTCGCAGGGTAAACAGGTCCCGACCGGGCTTGCAAGTCCGGTCGCAAGTCCGGTCTGCCCCAAATCTATGTTTTCCTTTTTACATTCAACTCCAAACTTCACCCCACATAACCTAGTACCCCCTAACCTCATTTGGGCACTTCAAACACAACTTAAGCCATCCTTAAATACTCACAAAACTCTTTTTCTAATTCCTTAAACCTTTACTTATTTCCTTGTAAATTCCTTAACACTTACAACATTTTACACTAGGTTTCTAAATGGTGTTTCTCACCTATGATAACTACTATCCCAAAATGTTTTCTCCTTATCTTAACATCATCTCCCAAGCATCATCTCTCACAACTAATTCCTTATATCCATCTTAACATTCCTTTTTCAAGTTCATTCTTTCTCCTTAATTTACCAAAGTTTGCCTAAGTCCTTACCTAAGTCCCAAAATGACTTTGGTACATACTAAAATCTCAAGCTCATGCCTAAGTCCTTGTTACATCCTAAATCACCTTAATGCATGTTTCCTACACAAGAACAACACTTAACCATTTTAAATACTCCTTAACTTGTCAAACTCATTTTAACACCTAGAACTTCACATTTGTTACCTAAATTTCACATAGGTTCCCCTAGAACATTACTTAACCAAAACACCTTGTTTTTACCAACAAATAACCAAGAACACTAAAAATCCATCAAGTACTTATTATACACAAACTTCACTCACAAAGCACTACATCACAATATAGTGCACAATTTAAATTGCATGGCACTTAGGCCCTTAAATGACATGGCTCTTAGGCCCTTAAGATGCATAAATCATAAACACTGAATTTCCACAATATATTTGCCTTTAACCTGCAAATACACTCAACAACACATATGCCTTTTACTAAGCTCTTGAGAACACTTTACTAAGTCATTCACCATTTGCTCTTTAGGTAGTTTAATAAGCATTTATAAGCTCATTTTTCCTAAGGCATTTAAAACAACATTAGGTTAGTATATTTACCTCTTTTGCAAAATAACTTCTTTCTTGTTTCCTTTAGAAAACCGATAGAGTACTTGATTCTTTGCAAGTTCTAAACAATATACAAACATTATAATGAGTATTCAAGCTATAAGCTCCATCTCATTGTAAACCCTAGTTTTACATTGTTTCAAAAACATTAATGTAGTTGTTTTACCTTGCTCTTTGAAGAGAGTTTGAATATCTAGCAAGAGAGGACTCCACCTAGTCCATGAAGAGTTGGAATGAAGCTAGAACAAGTCACATAAAAGCTCCTTCAATGTGTATTTTCGGACATGACAAAAACAAGGAGGAAACTTAATTTTTGTTTGAGATTCCTTACCTAGAAGCCAAGGAGAGTAACAATATGTAAAAATACAAGCTCAAGCTCCTTCAATGGAGAAACTCCATGGCACCGAAATGGTTGTCTTGAAGTTTGGAGAAGATAGAAATGAAGAGCTTGAGGAGAGGAAGAAGATGGTGGTGTTTGTTTTTGATTTGGACAAGTGAGCAAGGTTTAACAAGAGATCAAGGGAGTTCTAATGGAGGTAGTAGTATTACCGAGAGAGAACAGCAAGAAGAAGGAAGAGAGGTGGGAAACCGTGTGAGCAAGGAAAGAAATGAGAGAGAAGATTGGTTTACTTTTAGAAGATATTTGTAGTTTTAAAGTAAATAGTACCTTCATTAGTCACCATTATTTACTTAACAAAATAACAAGAGTGGTGAGTCACCACACCTTAGAAAACCGGCCCCTTTATTATAATGAGGGTAATATAGTCTTTGTTTGTCAATTTAATTACTTAACATAACATATGTTATAAACTAGCTTGTAAAAGTTACTATTCATAAAACAAGGCACATAGAAGTGAAATTTTTGATTTCCCATTAATATAGACACCCAAATGTGATATTATATAGTACACATATATATTTAAGAGTAATGATGGACATCTAGCCACTCAAAACTCATTTACAAGACAATTTTTCAAAAATGTGCTTTAAGACTCCTTAAAGCACATTTTGTGTTTAAACTTGTTTTCAAGCTTGGTTTTCTTTGGTAATTGATTTAATATGTTCATTAGTGTATAAATGAGGTCTTGGTAAGTTCATTAGGTCTTAACCAAGTTTATCCCAAGCTTAGAGCACATTTTGGCTCTTATTGACTTTAAAGCACATTTTGTGTTTCCTTTTGTTTAAATTTGTTTACTAATGTTTCTAAGACTCTTTTTAGTCTTAATACACCATATTTAAGTGTTTAAACAATATATTAAGGTTTGGGGTATTTCAATCTACCCCCCTTAAAAGAACTTTGCCCTCAAAGTTCATACTTCCACATATCCTAAATATTAGAACACGGGAACACTTATAAACAATACTTCCATACATCATTAACAACACACTTACATAACATTGGACACCAGGTCCATACAACATAACATCGGGTACATAACATTGGACACAAGGTCCATACAACATTATCCACATCATTCAGACACAACGGTCTGTAACATAACAACATAACATAGACGATGTATTCAAATACACGTCGTACACACATAACCGAAACGGCTCTACCCCCCTTAAAAAGGGGTACGCCCCGTACCCTATACACATAAGGACTAAGAAGTAAACAATGACGGGTACTTCGCCTTCATCTTATCTTCCAGCTCCCAAGTGGCCTCCTCAACGTCCTGGTTAGACCAGAGAACTTTCACCAGTCTCACGGACTTATGGCGAGTGTCTCGAGTCTTAGCATCCAGAATCCGTACCGGAGTCTCCACTGATCGCATGGTCGGCTCTAAGGTTAGCCTTTCAGGCTGAAGCACATGAGACGGATGAGACATATACTTCTTCAACTGGGACACATGAAATACAGCATGTACCTTGCCCAGCTCGGCGGGTAGGTCTAGTCTATAGGCTACCGGGCCGATCCGCTCCGTCACAACATAAGGCCCCACATACTTTGGGCTCAACTTGCCCTTCTGGCCAAAACGAAATACTCCCTTCATGGGGGATACTCTCAAAAATACCTGATCGCCCACGGCGAACTCCAGGTCACGTCTGCGCACATCTGCGTACGACTTCTGTCTATCCTGAGCTGCCTTCATGTTAGCCCGGATCTGGCGAACTTCTGCCTGAACTTGTTCAAGATACTCTGGTCCTATAATGACCGTCTCACTCGACTCATCCCAGCATAATGGCGTGCGGCATGGTCTACCGTACAAGGCCTGGAAGGGAGACATCTTGATCGAAGCATGATAACTGTTGTTGTAACTAAACTCGATCAGATGTAACTTATCAATCCAGCTGGTCTGAAAGTCAAGTGCACAAGCACGTAGCATATCCTCAAGTGTCTGAATGGTGCGCTCACTCTGACCATCGGTCTGGGTGAAACCAGCTGTACTCAATTTCAATTCAGTACCCAATGCCTCTCGTGTAGACTTCCAATATCTGGATAAGAATCTGGTATCTCTGTCAGATACAATCGTTTTCGGTACACCATGATGTCTTACAATCTCTTTATCAAACAGTTCTGCCAATCTTGCCACTTTCCAAGTGTCCTTCATCGGAATGAATCGGGCCACCTTGGTCAGTCGGTCAACTATCACCCATATCATATTCAGACCTCCCCTTGTAGGCGGAAGCCCTACCACAAAGTCCATGGAGATATCATGGAACTTCCACTCAGGCACTGGCATTGGCTGTACCATACCACCAGGCCGTCGGTGCTCAAACTTGACCTTCTGGCAAGTGAGACACCTCAATACATAATCACTAACATCTTTCTTCATTCCAGTCCACCAAAAATACCTTTTCATACTCTTATACATCTTTGAAGCTCCGGGGTGAATCGAAGTAGTAGTAGAACAATGGGATTCACTCAATATGCGCTCCTTCAACTCAGCGCTACTCCTAGGTATACACAATCGGCCATTCAGCCTAATCAGGTCATCATCGTGGAGTCTGAAGTCGTACTTCTGACCCTCGAATGTGCCATCAATAAGCTTCTGCCGGATCTCCAGCATATACTGATCCGTCATCTGAGCACTCCGCACCTCTTCAACCAAGCCAGTATGAGAGACTAGCGAATGGAGAGAGTGTGCTCGGCGACTCAGTGCGTCAGCTACCACATTTGCCTTACCCTCTTTGTATTGCAGATTAATATCGTAGTCATTCAGAAACTCAACCCACCTTCTTTGCCTCATGTTCAACTCTTTCTGAGTGAACAAGTACTTTAAGCTTTTATGGTCAGAATAGATTGTCACACTTACCCCATACAAATAATGTCGCCATATCTTCAATGCGAAGACAATGGCACCCAATTCTAAGTCGTGGGTAGGGTAGTTCTCCTCATGCTTCTTCAGCTGACGGGAGGCGTATGCTACGACCTTCCCGTGTTGCATCAACACACAACCCATACCTCTACCTGATGCGTCGCAGTAGACCTCAAAACCATCTGGACCGTCTGGTATAGTCAGGACTGGTGCAGATGTCAGAGCATCCTTGAGACTCGTGAAAGAACTCTCACAGTCGACTGTCCACTCGAATGGTGCATCCTTCTTCATTAAGGAAGTCATCGGCTTCGAGACACTGGAGAAGTCCTTCACAAACCTCCTATAATAACCTGCCAGACCGAGGAAGCTCCTGATATCAGTGACTGTCTTCGGCCTAGGCCAGGTGCGCACTGCATCTATCTTTGCCGGATCAACAGCGATCCCGGCCTCAGAAATCACATGTCCAAGGAAAGATACTTGGTTCAACCAAAATTCACATTTCGAAAACTTTGCATACAACTGGTTTCTCCTCAGAGTTTGTAACACATTTCTCAGGTGGCTTTCGTGCTCACCTTTCGATTTAGAATACACAAGAATGTCATCGATGAAGACTACCACTGATTTGTCCAACTGATCTTGGAACAAGCGGTTCATTAAGTCCATGAACTTAGCTGGTGCATTCGATAAGCCAAACGGCATAACTGTGAACTCATAATGCCCATACCTCGTTCTGAAAGCTGTCTTTTCGATATCACTGTCACGGATGGCAATCTGATGGTATCCGGAACGTAAGTCTATCTTGGAGAATACTGATGCTCCCTTAAGCTGATCAAATAGATCGTCGATGCGTGGTAAAGGGTAACGGTTTTTCACCGTAACAGCATTCAGCTCCCGATAATCAATACACAGGCGGAGGCTCCCGTCCTTCTTCTTCACGAAGAGGACCGGCGCTCCCCATGGTGAAACACTAGGGCGGATAAAGCCCTTGTCGAGTAGGTCTCTCAGCTGCTCCTTGAGCTCTGTCATCTCTGCTGGAGCCATACGATAAGGTGCTTTCGCAATGGGTCCAGTACCCGGAACTAAGTCGATCTCAAACTCAACCTCTCGTGCTGGCGGCATGCCCGGCAGTTCCTTAGGAAATACATCAGGAAACTCCGACACTACCGGCACATCTGGGCTAAACTCAGGGTCTCTCTCTATGTCCTGGACATAGCAGAGGTATACATCACTCCCTCGTCGTAACTCACGATACATGGCCATGGGGTGATGATCTGAGTCGAAGGCTCCCTGGGCCTCTGGCGGTAGATATGGTAACCCCAGATGGACTCCGAAGAAGCAGTCGATGCTCGGCACACAGGATTCTGCCCTTGTACCGCTCCAACCAGTTCATCCCGACAATCACATCAAATCCAAGTCCGTCGAACTCTATCAGGTCGATCGGGAACTCTTCACCTCTGATTCGTACAATGACATCTCGGTGGTAGCGGGTACACCTGATCCGCTCTTTCGATGGGAGAGTGACCAAGAAGTCTGGCATCTCCTCTCCATCTAACCCCAGCCTCTTCGCAAAAGATAGCGAAACAAATGTGTGTGAGGCTCCAGAGTCGAACAAGATCGATGCATCCACGCCATTCACTGGAAAGGTACCGGTGAGGATTGTGCCGCTTTTGCCGGCTTCTGCCTCATTGCAGACACTCAGTGTACCTCCCGTTCCGAGTGCACAGCCTAATTCATTGGCAAACTAATAAGTACTGGGTAACAACACGGTTGATATACTTCAATAACTCCACTTTATTCATTAACACTTCCTCTTTACAACATTGTTGGTTTACATGGTTGATATAACTTAACACATACATAACTCCCTTAACATATACTGGCTTAACACATTACAAAAGTATACAAGGCTTAGAATTGTCTGAATGTCAAATTCAAACGTCCGGGTTTCATGTGTGTGGCATTGATCACTGCCGACGGTGCGGTATTCAGTTTGATCTTCCTGATGCCATGATATAGCATCCTTGACTGCCCACCCATGATTAATACATCTCCTGACTTTAATATTAACTTCCTTGCGAGATCAGCACGCTTCTGCTCGCCATACACAAATACTGCGGTATCACCAATGGACCAAGACACCACGGGTACTCCCTTACTTAGAGACTCGGGTGACTCGTCCTTATCTTGGTGTAAACCTAACCGTCCACCTTTCTGGTAGAAGTTCACAATACACAAATCTGCTTCCACATTCGGAATTGAATCCGTTTCAACTTGTTGAGCAATTCCCACGGCGTGATTAACGACCGCACGGAACTCCTCAGGTATACTTGGTACTGTTGCTCCATCTTCAGCTCGCACTTCTTGATATGACTTGGTGTAAGGGTTCCAGTCCTTACCCATGCACATCATCTTCAATTGCATTCTTGATCCGTTCGGATATTCAGGTGTGTAGAAACCTCCAGGTTTAGCTCCAAGTTCGTCGCATCGTCTGATGATATGGACTTGTGCTTCCGGTGTCAGGTATCCACTTAAGAGTATCATACCTGGCTGGATAACCTGACATTGCTCCATTGGAAAGTCGGTGATGTTGATGGTGGTCTCTTCAGGGTTTGGTGTGGGTGGGATTGGATAACATATATTGAAGGTTCCTTTCAGTTTAGAATTATCTAATTAGGTGTCTTTCACACTATACTTTAACTCCTTACTCACATGATAATACACTTGAACTCACTAATACACACAAGCATGAAATGCGGTATGCAATCACTTATTACATTCAACAATAGGCGGTACCTGGTCTAGAAGAGGGCCCTGGCGCCTCAGACCGGTCCACCACATTCAGGGTGGCCTTGCTAGGTCCCGACCCCTTCCCCTTCTGGGAATCAGTGTACCTCTGATCAGTGGGTGGCTGGTTAGCCGTCTTCGGGCCATCAATAGCTGCTGTGGCCTTACCCTTCCACTGCCCCTTGGGCTTGTTGACTCTGCTGTTGGGGTTCCGGTAACACTCGTGGTCACGGTGACCCCACTTCTCGCAGTATCGACACTGCACCTCATTTCCCTTGCAGTCCTTGCCGGGATGGTCTCCATTGCACCACTTACAGTAATAGTGGCGCTCCGGTCCAGAGCCCGTGCTAGCTGCTAACACAATACACACTCAGTACTTGCTTCACAACTTATCAATATACACATCAACTTATCACACATGATTAAACAATTACCCTTTGGTGGGTAAGAGCGTAGGGGCTTCGCCGCATAAGCATATGTGAGCTTCAGTGGCTCCTCAGCGGTGGTGGTTTGGGCTTGGCCCTTGTCACCCTGGTGCTGACTCTTCTGGGGCTGGGGATAAGGTTTCTTCTTCTTCTTTCCTCCCCCGTACCCCTGCGAACTCTGGCCCTCGCTCGTGGCCTTGCGCTTGTGCGCATTCTCCTCGTCCCTCAGACGGACGGTGATCTCCACCTTAGCAGCGGCATGATAGCACTCCTGAATTTAGGATGGTCATGGTCATGCCCCGCAATACATACTCACAAACTCACATTAACACTCACTTGTAGGTTACACATATTCACATCACTCTTTATTTAAATTACCTGCAAGGTAGTATACTCAGCTGGCCCCATCCCATAGCGAAGACGGTGGCTGAGACCGTTATAGAAACGGTTTACCAGCACCCGGTTCGAGTATCCCAGGTCCGGTAACAGGTGGACAAGGCCGGTGAAGGCAGTGTAATACTCATCAACCGACACCTTGTCCCCCTGCCTCAGACTATCCAGCTCCAGGCGCTTGGCCTCTTGAACGGGGTAGTATTTGGCTCGCAGCAGAGCCGTGTACTCCCTCCAACCAAACTGAGGATCCGCCATCCGGTCCTCTCTCACTAGCTTCCACCAGTTCTGTGCCGAACCCTTCAGATAGTAAGCGGCAAGACGGACCTTAGCCTCTGCGGGTACAGCCAAGGTCTCGTAGGCGGTCTCCAACTCGGAGATGTACGCCTCCAGCTTACGTGGGTCGGTCTCCCCATGAAATGAAGGGGGTCTCAGATCTGCCAATGCCTTGACCCAGTTGGTCTCTCGTGGCGGTGGTGGCTGAACTCCGGGCATCTGCCCCTGCTGGATCGCAGCTACAAGCTGGGGTACCATCTGGGCCACAGCGGCTGCTACAGCCTCCGCCATAACCTGAGTCGTAGTGTTCTCGCCCTGGTCACCCCCAGTACCAGTACCACTTCCGCGGCCTCTACCGCGCGGTCTACCTGCCATCTGTATTTACATGAATGTTCATTAGCAATATGCTTGCACACTTATCGGTCCAACGGTTGTAACGCTTCCCGACAATAAGGTATTTCCACACTTAGTTAGTGGTTAACCTTTCCATAACTGATCACTTAGGTAACTGTAGTTAGGTTTCCTAACTCGGTATGTTCCTAAGCTCGGTATTCTAGTCATCAGAGCGATACTTCGCTCTGATACCACTTTTGTAACACCCCTAATATGCACATGATACTAAATGAAATCGCAGCGGACTAAAATAACTAAACAATAACTAACGCTTCGGTGCTACAACGCCGTCAACCACCCACGTGGTTGACAAGGCAGAATGAATACAATTGTACCGGTCTGATGATCAGACTCCCGAGCATAAAACTAAACCATAAATACATCATATACAATACCGAGTGTTTACATATCCGTCACTGTATAACATCACTGTAATTACATCAACCAAAAGTATATAACGCCACAGGAGCACAGGCGCATCCCGGGTCAACATCCAAAAGTATACAAAAGTAATCGCATCCTAGGATCTAAAGCCACTCCGCTTCTTCGATCCTCATCCTGCAGTATAAGAAATATGGATCCCCCGAGGGGGTCAGCAACCCTTGGCTGGTATGGCTAACCGCGCAGCCCATCGGCTACCGGGATACGCGCAGCTAATTGTCATGATAACATGGCATTCATTTACATACATAACATAACATAACATGGAGCATGGCATCAGTGGTGCACAGCTCATCATCACATACACGGTGGATCTTGGTTCCACAATAACAAACCACAAGGGTCAAATAACATAAGAGCCTAGAGAGTGATTCACCCTCATGTTAAGCTCGTTAAACACACTCATTACCGTTCTGTTAGGCGAATGAGTAACTTAAGTCACAGATTGTTCGGATTTAGTGACCCGAACACACCACACAAACACAGGTTCCCACTAAACCGATCATAAGTCAGAATAGGTAAGCTTTGGAAGAAGCTAACGGGAGATCGAACGCCAAATTAAGGAGGACAATCTTAACAACATAAGAGTCGAATCTGATTCAGATATCTACTCTTAACTTACATGCATGACCGGACAACCGGATTCCTCACTTCCCAGTTAACACTTGTTAGAAGTTCATAGTGGAACTTAACAACCAACACACAATAGGTGGTAAGTCATGTTAGACACGCACGCAAGGGAATTGAGTCACAACATCACATCACAATAATATGAACAACTGTAAACTCGTTACATGTTTAAATCTTATAACGTTGTAAAACACACAGAAAAACATACAACACACAAACCGGTGTAAACCGCTAGACAACAGACTGCAAGAAAACCATACCTTGGTCCTTGCCGTTTGGTTTCCTCCGTAGGTCACTCCTATACATAATTCAAGAACGTCGGTTAATTAACTTACTTAACCTCCAAATTTACTAAGTGTTTAACATAATTGTATGACATGTTTTAATGTCTATCTTACCCTAGGTTACCTTCATTACACACCCTAGGGTTAACTACATAAGCCACATTCTTTTCTGTTTTTTTTTTTTTTACAAGTTTTGGTCCGACCGGACTTGCCGACCGGACTTGTCCATGTCCGGTCGATTCCAGAGAGTTTCTCCCCTTCGGAAATTTAGCCCGACCGGACTTGCCAAGTCCGGTCCTATGTCCGGTCGATTCCAGTAACTCAATCCGTACACAATTTACAAGCCCGACCGACCTTGCAAGTCCGGTCCCAAGGTCGGTCCATTCCAGAAGCCAATTCTCGCAGGGTAAACAGGTCCCGACCGGGCTTGCAAGTCCGGTCGCAAGTCCGGTCTGCCCCAAATCTATGTTTTCCTTTTTACATTCAACTCCAAACTTCACCCCACATAACCTAGTACCCCCTAACCTCATTGGGCACTTCAAACACAACTTAAGCCATCCTTAAATACTCACAAAACTCTTTTTCCTAATTCCTTAAACCTTTACTTATTTCCTTGTAAATTCCTTAACACTTACAACATTTTACACTAGGTTTCTAAATGGTGTTTCTCACCTATGATAACTACTATCCCAAAATGTTTTCTCCTTATCTTAACATCATCTCCCAAGCATCATCTCTCACAACTAATTCCTTATATCCATCTTAACAATTCCTTTTTCAAGTTCATTCTTTCTCCTTAATTTACCAAAGTTTGCCTAAGTCCTTACCTAAGTCCCAAAATGACTTTGGTACATACTAAAATCTCAAGCTCATGCCTAAGTCCTTGTTACATCCTAAATCACCTTAATGCATGTTTCCTACACAAGAACAACACTTAACCATTTTAAATACTCCTTAACTTGTCAAACTCATTTTAACACCTAGAACTTCACATTTGTTACCTAAATTTCAACATAGGTTCCCCTAGAACATTACTTAACCAAAACACCTTGTTTTTACCAACAAATAACCAAGAACACTAAAAATCCATCAAGTACTTATTATACACAAACTTCACTCACAAAGCACTACATCACAATATAGTGCACAATTTAAATTGCATGGCACTTAGGCCCTTAAATGACATGGCTCTTAGGCCCTTAAGATGCATAAATCATAAACACTGAATTTCCACAATATATTTGCCTTTAACCTGCAAATACACTCAACAACCATATGCCTTTTACTAAGCTCTTGAGAACACTTTACTAAGTCATTCACCATTTGCTCTTTAGGTAGTTTAATAAGCATTTATAAGCTCATTTTTCCTAAGGCATTTAAAACAACATTAGGTTAGTATATTTACCTCTTTTGCAAAATAACTTCTTTCTTGTTTCCTTTAGAAAACCGATAGAGTACTTGATTCTTTGCCAAGTTCTAAACAATATACAAACATTATAATGAGTATTCAAGCTATAAGCTCCATCTCATTGTAAACCCTAGTTTTACATTGTTTCAAAAACATTAATGTAGTTGTTTTACCTTGCTCTTTGAAGAGAGTTTGAATATCTAGCAAGAGAGGACTCCACCTAGTCCATGAAGAGTCGGAATGAAGCTAGAACAAAGTCACATAAAAAGCTCCTTCAATGTGTATTTTCGGACATGACAAAAACAAGGAGGAAACTTAATTTTTGTTTGAGATTCCTTACCTAGAAGCCAAGGAGAGTAACAATATGTAAAAATACAAGCTCAAGCTCCTTCAATGGAGAAACTCCATGGCACCGAAATGGTTGTCTTGAAGTTTGGAGAAGATAGAAATGAAGAGCTTGAGGAGAGGAAGAAGATGATGGTGTTTGTTTTTGATTTGGACAAGTGAGCAAGGTTTAACAAGAGATCAAAGTGGGAGTTCTAATGGAGGTAGTAGTATTACCGAGAGAGAACAGCAAGAAGAAGGAAGAAGAGAGGTGGGAAACCGTGTGAGCAAGGAAAGAAATGAGAGAATGAAGATTGGTTTACTTTTAGAAGATATTTGTAGTTTTAAAGTAAATAGTACCTTCATTAGTCACCATTATTTACTTAACAAAATAACAAGAGTGTGGTGAGTCACCACACCTTAGAAAACCGGCCCCTTTATTATAATGAGGGTAATATAGTCTTTGTTTGTCAATTTAATTACTTAACATAACATATGTTATAAACTAGCTTGTAAAGTTACTATTCATAAAACAAGGCACATAGAAGTGAAATTTTTGATTTCCCATTAATATAGACACCCAAATGTGATATTATATAGTACACATATATATTAAGAGTAATGATGGACATCTAGCCACTCAAAACTCATTTACAAGACAATTTTTCAAAAATGTGCTTTAAGACTCCTTAAAGCACATTTTGTGTTTAAACTTGTTTTCAAGCTTGGTTTTCTTTGGTAATTGATTTAATATGTTCATTAGGGTATAAATGAGGTCTTGGTAAGTTCATTAGGTCTTAACCAAGTTTATCCCAAGCTTAGAGCACATTTTGGCTCTCATTGACTTTAAAGCACATTTTGTGTTTCCTTTTGTTTAAATTTGTTTACTAATGTTTCTAAGACTCTTTTTAGTCTTAATACACCATATTTAAGTGTTTAAACAATATATTAAGGTTTGGGGTATTTCAGGCCCCCTTTAGTTACTTAGGGGTGTTTTGGTCTTAGTTGACCAATTAAATTACTTATAACAACATATGTTACAAACTAGCTTATTAAGGTTACTATTCACTAAAACAAGGCACATAGATGTGAAATTTTTGATTTCCCATTGATATAGACTTCCAAATGTGATACTATATAGTACACATGTTAATTAAAGAGTAATGATGGACATTTAGCCATTCAAAACTCATTTACAAGACAATTTTTCAAAAATGTGCTTTAAGACTCCTTAAAGCACATTTTGTGTTTTAACTTGTTTTCAAGCTTGGTTTTCTTTGGTAATTGATTTAATATGTTCTTTAACATATTTATAAGGTATAGGTATGACCATTAGGTCTTATACAAATTTATCCCAAGCTTAGAGCACATTTTTGCTCTTATTGACTTTAAGGTATATTCTTGTGTTTTGTTTGGTTTAACTGTCTACCAAAGTTTCCTAAGGACTTAATTAGCCTTATTAAATCATAATTGAATATTATTAAGTCTTGGTAGGCTCTTTGGGTCCTAACCAATTACACTCCAAGCTTACAGCATGTTTTTGCTCAAACTGCATCTTAGTGCTTTATTGCATTTTACTATGGTTTAAATTGTTCACTGATGTTTCTAAGGCACTTTTTAGCCTTTACATACCATAGTTTAATATTTAAACCACATATCAAGGTTTGGGGTATTTCAATAATCTATATTTTTACCGATTTAATTTAAATACAGTTTGTTACGATTAAAGCGTATCTCTCGCCTTTTTAATAAATTTCATGAATTTATTAAAATCCTTTACTAAATCTATTTTGATCAGATCAGTCACAAATAGACAAGCTAATTAAGCCGTAAATCTGTAGAAAGCTTATTATGATTTAATAAGTTAGTATTTTCAGACGCAAATATAATTTCTCATACTTAATCCGGTTACATGTGTTTTGCTCGAATCTGGATTAGACCGAGCATGTTCTAGAAAACGAGTTCTCTTGAATTTATGATTTAGTCCTCAAGATAATAACAGGAATTTTGCCAAACTATTATAATAAAACCGGTAGACATAGCATAAAAGAGCAGACTATATAAACCTGAACCCAAAGTCCCGTTTAATTTACCTTTTACTCAGTTTATTTTATCTTTCCTTTTTATTTATAAAAACAAGTCAATTAATCCCCCCTTTTTTGTGACACCGCTTAAGAATAAGATAATTCCCCTTTAGTCCCACTGTTCGATATTCGGTCGCCTCCACTTTACTATACTACTGCGACCGGGATTTGTTTGCAGCCCGTAAGGTATTTTGAGTTTTTAATTTTGTTTCATTTGTTTTAAATACTTCAGTTCCAACCAATCTCATTTTCCTATCTGCAAAATGGTGCGTTGTCGGGGACTTGATTTATTCTAGTCCCTAAGCCCCGGATAGTTCACTTGCTATATTATAATATTTTGTTTATACTATTTAGTTTGTTGTTTATTTTATTTCTACTAATTTCTGTCATTTAATTATTCCAGCAATTTAAATATCGTATTAATTACAGTTTTTTACTTTTCCAGTCATTTACTTTACTGTCATTTATTTCCCAGTCATTTAAATTTCCTGTCATTTACTTTCCAGTTATTTAAATTACCATTGTCCTTTAAATTTCAGTAATCTAAATTCTGTCATTTAATTTCTGTCATTTAATTTTGTCATTTAATTTCTGTCATTTAAATTTTCTGTCATTTAATTTCTGTCATTTAAATTCCAGTTCTTTATTTAATTGTCATTTTAATTCCAGTTCTTTATTTTCTGTCATTTAAATTATTGTCATTTAAATTCCCTTGTCATTTAAATTCCAGCAATTTAAATTCTGCCCTTTTCCTTTATTTTAATTTTATTATTTACTTAAAATGCATTTATTTTTATTTCTTTTATTTTTTATTTATTTTCGGTTCATTTACTCAAATTAAAAAAAAGTTCTTTATTTTATTTTATTAATTGTTTCTCTTTAGCTGTTTAAATTCCCCTTCCATATTTCTTTCTATTTTGTTTATTTTATCACATCACAGTTTCTTTTTCTGTTTTGAGTGGTGAATGCCTGTTACTCGATCACACAGCCTTCTGGACGATATTAACAATCATACAGGTAGTTACACCCCTGAGATCGAGAGAACTTTTATGCGCGCTTTAAGGCAGAAACGATCTCAACAAAACATAACCACCACGGTGATAGAATCTAACCAGGAAGTAGATATGACATCTTCACCAGCTACAGTTCGTAACATCAACAGGCCGTCTAACCAAGGACAACAGCCCGCCATCATCCTTCCCCACCTTACCCCATCCGAATACGTTGAGTGGCAAAAGCTGAAGCCATATCATCAGATCCGATGTGTAAAGGAGTTAGGCATGTTCGATGGCTCTAGTCCTAACGAAGCACTGTTGCATGTCACCAAGTTTCTGCAGCATGCCAACAGTCTAACCGCAACTAACGCAGTACTCCAGTACGCCAGACTGTCCTTGTTCCCTCATAGCCTGACGGGAAATGCGGGTAAATGGTACCACAGCCTTACACCAAGTACCATTGGTACTTGGGATGAAATGGCCATCAAGTTCTACGACAAGTTCCTGCCCCCGAGCCGAATGTTGGAAATGATTGCTGAGATCTACAATTTCAAGCAGCCAGGGTTGGAAAACATCTGTGAAACTTGGGACCGTTTCAAAGGACTGCTGCTGACGTGTCCTCACCATGGTCTCACAAAAGAACAGTTATCTCAATTGTTCTACAAAGGCTTAATCAATCAATGCAAAACGATGGTACTGTCTTCCTTAGCTGCCGACATTTTGAAAAAGCCAGGTGAACAATTCCTGAATGGGATAGAATCCTTTTGTGAAGAGGTCAGAGACTGGGCTACGGGCGGATCAAGAGGCGGCACTCCAGGCTTATACCATGTAGGAGAAAGTGACAATAAGTTCGACCAGCTGATGAGAAGCCACGAGCAACTCATGGAGAGCAATGCGTAGCAGGCGGCGAAGGTAAGCACCCTGCAGAATGTAGTTGAGCAGATGGACATGAACTCCTACCCCCAACAAGCAAAGTCGATGACTTCCCGATCATCTAAAACCCCTCCAGGTTACGCTCCTCTATCCTTATCATCTTCTGATATATCTGTACACAGTGTGGCGGGCCACATGATTATGAACAATGCCCTCAATTACAAGAATTAAAAGCAGCAGAGGAAGCAAACTTTGTTGGCAACAATTTAGGGTACAGGCAACCATGGCAGCGCAACATGCACCCCAATTTTCAAGGAGGCCAAAGGCAGTATCAGCAACCGCCTTATGACAATGATGCTTCTTCAAGCCGACCGACTCAACCTCCTTCAAATCCCGACTCTAAAATGTCCCAAATGCAGGAGATGTTTAAAGCAATGATGGGTAAGACCCGAGACACGCAAGATGAAGTCACAGCCCTTCGTAAAGACCAAAAAGCCTTGCAATCCCAAATCCAACAACTTCTCATCCAACAAAGACCTCCTGGCCAACTCCCCTCACAAACCAATCCAAATCCACGAGAGTATGCAAACTCAATTCATGTAGTGGACCAGCCCATCACACTAGCTCAAAGGGAGCATCAACCAGAGAGTGAAATGGTTCATGAAGTGGAGCAGAGGGCTGAGAAAGAATATCTCGACATGAACCAACTGAAGCTCTATGCCAAATTAGTTGAGATAAATGAAATGATGGAAGGTCCACTACACCTTGCATCGCAGCAACCGGAGAGCGAAATGGTTCATATAGTGGACGACTTTACTAAGGATTTGAGTTACTCTCTTTCACCACCCCCGTTCGAGCCTGAGCAAACGACATCAAACCTTCTGCTTGAGCTTGAAGACAAGCCATTAGAGGACAACTTCTACCTCAACTTCATGGAGTCTCCTCTCTCTGAAGTTAACTACCGTTATTTTCCCTCATTCTCTGTGCTATACCCAAAAAATGAGGATAGTTACATCCTCAAAAATGAAGAGGATGAAATGCTCACTCCCGCCAGGACATCCAAACTAAATGCTACAATCAACTTCGAGGAGCCACCTTCCTCTGAAGTTGAATTCAATCAGGGCTCTTTCTATGAGCCTCTCCAAGAAGATGAGGATATATACATCCTCAGATTTAAGGAGGAGGACCTCCAATTTGATCTTCATCTGAGGATCGAGGCCCTTCCCTACCCGTAAGCCCCAGAAAGTAGGGTGAAACTCGAAGTCAACATGCTAAGTGAGAAGGCCACTTCCCATTTGACCCAGGATCAAAATTTGAAGATACACTCCGCCCCGAAGTTCTCCCTGAACCGCTCAACGCAGTTAGATGTCTTCATCCTTAAAATTGAACAGGAGTCTCCACAAACTAGATGATCCTCCCCAAGGTCATCCATTGAAAAATCTGGGCCCTTCTTCAAAAGAAAAATAATGACCGCCCAACCCCCCCATTGAAGCTCACTTCCCCTTCATTTTTATCCAGGGGGGACATTTCACATCCTCAACTCTGAGCGAGGAACACCACTACCACCTTGCCTCCATCCGGCTCAATAACAGAGGAGAATGTTTACATTCTCCAGTTTTAAGGAAGAAAAACAACCATCACCTGGTTTCTGTTAGAGATTTCTTGCAGCAACACCCTCCTTCAAAACCAGGTTTTTGTGGAGTTTGTATTTTCTTAATTTAATTGCTGCAGTAATACTTTGTTTTGATCCAGGTGGTTCGATCCTACTTGTTGGCCATTTCATATTCCCGTTAACACCGTTGTTCACTTTCATTTTTGATCCGGGATAATGAAGAACATGCGTCTAGCTAGAGACGTTCAACCCGGGCGGCTAGGTGGGAGGCAAAACCACATCTACAATCTCCCCTTTCCTTTCCTTTATGTTGTTTTCTCTTTTGTACTATATTTCCCTTTTATATGTTATAATAAAATGCGGGTTTTACTTGAGTTCTTCTGGCTGTGTAGAATATTCCTTATAGGTACATTTCATGTAATTCTACAGCTGCACTCAAGTGTGGGGGAGCTCTACACACTCTGCGAACTCTAGGGAGTACACTCATTCTCTTCTGATATTTCATATTCCCTTTTGCTTTGTTTTGTGTAATTTCCTTTATCAGATTGCATGCCCTGTTAATTTAATTCTTTCTACGCAATGAGGGCATTGCTTGAGCTTAAGTGTGGGGGGAGTACTCGTACCCTCATCGCTTGTTCTTAAGTTTTCCCTTTTGACAATTTGTTTAGATTTGTTAAGTTTGAAATAGTCAAAAAGGGAGCCATAGAGGAAATATTGCAAACCTACAAACATTATGGGGTACTAAAAATTTTCAACCATTTTAAAATTTATTCTGATTAGAAATTGCTTAAAGTTTAAGAATAATTATCATTTGTGCCCTGTTTTTTAGCTTTGAGCCTGGATTTGAATTGGAATGAAAAGGTGGAAAAAGAACAAGGCAAGGTACTCCTCTGATCCAAACAGGCATATTATAAACCTAAGCAGGCCTCGTCCACTCGGTTATTAAGTTCTTTGGGGTGCTTTATCACCTAGCTACCTAAGGTATTTTATATCTGGGATAGTTGACCCAAAACCGCTACAAGGGTGGAGAGAAAAGTCTGAGGTGAAAGGAAATTTAACTTCAATCGAAGTATCTTTGCATTATGTACTTAAATGATGAAAACTTCTTATTTATGGATCATGAGTATGTGGCATTGAAAGGTATAATGGGATATGATTTTACTTCATGCCCCTTGTCGTTTCAGGAAATGTGAAAGAAAATAGTGGATTGGCTCAGGGTTAAAAACTGGATTCTTATGGTTCTACTTCTCCTTCTTAATAGTTGTTTGTATGATTTCAAGGTTCTTTTAAAAAAACAAAAAGAAGGAAGTTTCTAATACCCTTTAATCTAGAAGTTTTGTGGTAATCTTTTCTGTGCTCTCCCTGTTTGATTATTTTATATTTAACTTGTTTAAAGATTCTGTCATAAAGATTTGCTTGAGGACAAGCAAAGGATAAGTATGGGGGAATTTGATAAGTGCGAAACATAAAGACTTTTAGGGTTTAAATACCTTATTATTTGCAACACTTAAAGTAATGTTTCACACTTACTATATGCTTTTTCCTAGATTTACGTTTTGATATGAACTGATACATTTTATGTATAAAATGCAGGAAAATGTCTTGGAATCACATAGTACACGTCACAAGCTTCGCAACGCAACAAACGGGGATTAAATCTGTAACACCCCTACCGCTAATACCGTCATTACTGTACAAATACTTACCTTCGCAGCGGATACTCCTTACACAACGGCGGGTGTACAATGCCGTTAGTCACCCTTGTGACTAACAAGGCGAGTTACAATACCACATACTATCGGTCTGATGAACATGAACATACCGAGTACTCTACACAATACAATACTTCCCATTGCATACTCATCCATAATCCAATTACAACTCCAATACATTACCATACCGAGTATACTACAATCCTTACATTACCGATACAGTTTAAGCTTCCAAATGCGCATTACAATACAAGTACCAATCCCTACTATACCACTACCCATGCTTACGTAGCAGTCCCCGTCCTACTCTCTCAAACGGTGGTCAGCTTCGAGTACCTGCACACTAAAAACGTTCCCCCGAGGGGGGTCAGCTTACGCTGAATATGATTTCCGCATATACCGCGTGCTAACCGCGGTACATCGACTACTTTGGGTCGGATATACATGGAGTTCATTTTTACATGCATACGTACATACTCATACTACAATAATACAATCAAGTTCGACTACTTTGAGGTTAGACATGGCATTGTGATGCATGAGTCGGTATGAAACCGATGTAGAACCTAGAGGGAGTTGAGTTCCCAACGTGATTGTTTTGAGGCGAATTGAGAATGGTTGGTGGACTGAACTCCACAAGTATTGTATTCCTTAGATAGATTATTTGAGATGATTGAAAATAATGGATGAAAGGAGTAATAGTTGATGAAATGAGTCTCATAGGTAGTGAATTCCTAAGTAAATTAATTGGAAGTAATTAAGGATGATTGATGGACGGAGTTCCATCCTTTGGAGATGTATTGATTTGTGATTATGACTAGGAAGAGTAAAAAGATAGAAATTGGAATAATTGAATTATTTGATTGTGTGAAACTGAAGTGGGAAGTCGAACTTGATCCTGGTCAGATCAGGGGAAACTGAACACAAATTGGGGTGGAAAGATAGTTCAACACTAATCCTTATCACATCAGGGTCGAATAATTCTTGAAGCTCCCTTCAAGTGGTTACAAGTAAACACGCTTAGGATAGATACAATGAGTATAAATTGGATTTGGAGCTGATTGTGTTTTCAAAAAGGATTTCTACCTAATATTTACAAAAAGGATTTTCCTTCAAACTTGAGAATGAAGATTAGTGTTGAGACCACTGCACCGGATGAGCAACGGTCCTGAGTTGACCGGTAGGACGGTGGCAGTGTGTGTGTTGTGTATTTTTCTAAGAACAGCGGGATCATATGAAAGTGTATTTTTTCAATGCTTCGGGATAGCTTTGCATTGTATGTATGCATATATCATGTATTGTAAAACCTGATGGGTGATTGTAATGCTTGCATTGAATTGCTTGCAATGGTATTGTGGAGTGCTGGCACGGGGTGTATTGTACTTGCATTGGATTGTATGTAAATACCTTGGGTAATGGATCTGAGAATTTGTAGGGATGTATGAATGTATGATTTTGACAATTGAGATGTCAAATGAGTAAAGATAGCAATTCATCAACTTTGACCAACTTTGAAGGCAAAGTTCTCTAAGGGGGGTAGATTGAAATACCCCGAACTTAACTATGGTGATTAAATCATTCTAATATGGTATTTAAGGGACCAATAGTGCCTAAAGAATATTGGTAAAGAAAATAAAACCAAAAGAAAAGAGAAAACGCTTAAAAAGTTAAAAATGTAAAAATGTGTGTTACATAACCATAGGAGGTATGTGACCTTGACTAGGATCCTAGATGGGTCCCTAAGGCTTAATTATGCCTAAATAATATGTAGAAACAATTTCCGAAGAAAACGGATCCATAAAATGGATTAAAACCGCAAACTAACCTTAAAGCACGTATTTCGAGAAAACCGGGAAACATGACTTTAAGCAGGTTAAATAGACTCTCACGCACTCTCTCCCCCATTTATGAACTCGTCTTCTTCCTCCCAGCCATACAATGGTGATTTCACAAGGCTCACACCAGCCCTCTCTTATTCCTCCATTTTCATGCCTCAAACAAGGGCAAAACACAAAAATAATTACACCACTAGATTCCCCTCATCTTGGAGCACATTTTTACCCTTTCAAAAATCAAAAACCCCAACTTTCATCTCCATGGATGAAGCTAATTTGAAGGCTTGAAGAACACCATTGTGAGCTCCTTCAACTCCTTGCTACTCTAAAGTAAAAAGTAGTTCAAAAACCCCATTCTCTAGCCTTCTTTCACTACCGAAACTTCCAGATTTTTGAGCTCCTTCATGCTCTTGTTCCAGCCAGTTTTCCCTTCAAAAAGGAGCTGGAGTTTTACTAGTAGGATATCCAATAACTTCATCTAGAAGTTGGAAGGTAATTAATCCTTTATTTTAGAACCCCAAACATTCTCTTGAATTCTAGGTTTAAATTCTAGAGTTAGTGATCCAATTAATAATGTGGTGTATACTCTTGAATATGGGCTGTAGCTTGGCCAATTTGAAATCAAGAAACAAAGGAATTAAGAGGAAATGAAGGACAAGGAAGGAAGAAGGATAGAAAGGAAAAAGGAAACCAAGAAAACTTATGGTAATGAGCTTACCTTTGAATAGATTTGAAATGTCTTGTGGTATGGGAATTATATTGTTTTAGTAGTGGTAAGGCTATGGTAAATATAAACAAGAATAGGGTTATGTTAATGTTGTGTATATTAATGTTTAAGGGCCTTAGAGCCAAGTATTTAAGACTTATGCACATTTTGATTATTATTGAAATTGTGCAGGAAATTTTTATGCTATTAGCATCTTGTGGATATGGCTAGTTGAGTATTTTTAGGTGAATGAAAAAATTGCTTTAGGAATATTATAATTGTAGGGAAGCTCTGTCAAAATTGTTTTGAAACCAAGTGTGTTAATGGTATAATTGAGGAAAAAAGAACCTAGGATTAACTAGGTGTTGTAGAGGTGAACTTAAGTGGGCTAGTCACCTTGGTTTTGGATTAGAAAATAAATTGTGTATTGTGTAGAACCTTGGATGAGATAATGTAAGTGTAGCTAGATGACATTAGTTGAAGAACCATTGAGATAGAGAAAGAAATGAAACAAAAAACATTAGCAAATTAGTGCCTTGGAGCTTTAGAAGAGAAACTAGGTTGTATAACCTTGAAAGAAATTGAAGGACTTTGGGAATAGTGGTGAGGATGTCTTGGAAGAATTTGGAATGGTCAAATGATTGAGAGAATAAGTGCAAATTGTCAAGGAGGAGTTAGAAATGCACAAGTGTGCATAAGTGTAAAATGTGAGAATTGAACTTTGTAGAAGTTGAACAAGGATTGGGGTAAGGATTCGACCAATGATTCAAAGAGGTTTAGGGAGTGTTTTAGGGTGTTAAAACATGTAGAAAACATGTGGAAAGATTAGGGAATTATTAGGTGCAAAATAGGGGTTGAATAGAGGTTGAAAAACTACAAATCAGTGTATAACCGGTACGTATACCTGGACCACCCCAAAAACATGCCAGAAAACGAGTCCAGAGCTTGGTCCGGGTTTATAACCCTAGACACAAACCCGGACCAGGCTAAAAAGTGTCCAGAACGTTTATTCAAGGTTTGGTCCGGGTTTGTAACCCCGGACACAAACCCGGACCACCCCAAAATCTTCCCATAAAGTGTTTTTAAGCAATTCTAAGGTGGGGATTTGAATGGTATTGGTATTATAAGGTTGTTAAGACTTAATTAAGGACATGTAATGGTCACTAGGGGTATAAACAAGCTTAAGAAGTGATGAGAAGTACGTAACTTATCTGAATGAAAGTGAAATGTAAGGAGTTAGTAAATGTACATCAGAAACACTAAAGATGAAGTGGGTTAGGTTAATTATAGGTAATTAACTGCCCGATTCCATGTATGTTATAGGATTGGAATAGTTGGACTCTGGAGGAGAGTCGGCAAGCCGAGAGCTACGGTGAACGGCATGATTTTCTCATGCCCTGTATGCTACCGTGGTTTCCCTGATTTGTGTGTTTGTGTGTTATATGTTATCACCTAAACAAGAATAAATGAATGAATCAGGTTTATTGCATTTTCTTGTGCTTGTAATATATTGTTCCTTGTTGGATTGTATTTGAACTTGTAGTTTGCATAATTCAGGAAATGTATGATTGTGGATGAAGTGTTCGCTTGCCTTGGTGTGAAGTGTACTAACCAAGTAGTATGGAAAAAATGATTTCTCACTAACTCCTAACTAAGTAACATTTCTAACCTTGAGTAAATTGGTAAATTGGAGTATGTGAGAAGTCCGATATAGCTTCGGCCACGCGTAAGAATGAGGAAATAAAAGAGGTTGTTTCCAAGTTCTGGCCTATTCTTCCTTGTGGTTCAAATCCCTTAAATGGGTAGCAACCCTGGGAAGTAAGCCACCCTAAAGCCCGATGGTGGGATATTGTAGTCCCTGCCTGGAGGTCACACCGACTTGACTTAAGTATTAAAGTAAGAAAAGTAATTGGCCAAGTAAGATCATGACGGGTGTAAGTCAAACAATCTCGAGTAAAAGAGTAAAGTACATCCGATTAACCCGGATGGGTAAGTAACTAACAAAGTATTGTGGATGAACTTGAGAAGTGTATCTTAGTGCCTTGGTAAGTATGAATGGTTGATAGTGATTGTCTTCCATCGTATGTATTGGAATGTATGTATGTATGTATGCATTATGGTGTAGGTGTATTGTTGTTCATTATAGCATGTATGCTTGTATAAAATAAAAGAACTCCATGCATGCGACAAAGTAGTTGGCGTACCCCTGTTAGCACGCGGAGTATGCGAATTTCATACCAGCTATTTGCTGAGCCCCTTGGGGCGCTGTTTCTATCTTCTAGGTACCCAAGAAAGTTGATGGTCGTGACGAGACCGAGATTTTTTGCTTTTTGGTAGTTAACAAATTATAACTGATGTACCAAATTATATATAGGCTTGTAGCCATTTGAACTGCAGGTGTACCATGTGGTACACCCTTATGTATTTTGGGAAGCATGTAGAATTGTGAGACACGGGTGGGAGGTTAGACTCTTGATGAGTATGTCTAGACTTGTAAGAAATGTTGTACTTTGGGATTGTAACTTAGTAGACTCGGTATATTGGATTGTAAGTGTTGAGCACTATTTAATTGGAGAATTGTATATACTCGGTTTGGAAATTGAAGTGTGAATTGTATTGTTTGTACTCAGGTATTCCGGTCCATCAGACCGATGCTGTAGTGGAAGTATGTCTTGTTAGTCACGTGGGTGGCTAACGGCATTGTATCACCCGCCGATGCGTATGGATTATCCACTGCGTAAGTATGGAAGTACAAGGTGATTAGACGGTAATGATGAGATTAGCGGTAGGGGTGTTACACTCGTAGAAAGAGTCATCCCATACATAATGTGAACGCGGAAAACACATAAGAATTATAAATTAGAGAACAACGATAGTCCAAACATTATGAACTCAATCAATGTGAAACAGTTTTACGGGACTAGTAAACTCCCGTTAACAGTTAGAGAACCAAACCGAAACAATCCACTGATTAATTAATAGTGGAAAATATAAAAAACCTCCATTAGGAGAACAATGATAGTTCAAAGATGCGAACACATGAGAAGAGTAAAAGAGAATTAAGGGACCATTAAACTCCCTTCAAAAGATAGTCGACCTCCTATACGAGGATCCGACCCAGTATAAGGAAATGACCCGAATGTATAAGTGTTCAAAATGTTGGGGCAACCCTTAATTCTGAGAATACAAGAACTTGAGAAAATTCCTTAAGTCATTAGATGACATCGAGATTGATGCTTCTAGGCTAACATACGTAAATATGTTATGACTCTAAGAGAGGAGTATTCGGGAATAAGAGAAGTGCGATAGAGATACGTACGTTAGTGAGACTAAGGAACTAAGAGAGTAGTTCTGGTTACTAGTTGAGCCTTCCCACCATGCTAGACCCGGTAGTGGGTCGAAACTGGGAAAGTAAGTGTAACACCCCATCCAACATTAACACACATACAATAAACTGCAGCGGAAAAACAACCTCATCACATTACTTAACTCGTTGGTGTTACACGCCGTTAGCCACCCACGTGGCTAACAAGGCTAATACATACACATTGTACCGGTCTGATGGGCTAAATTTCCGAGCGACTACACATTAATATCCCATTTCATTAATCACAACAACAACATACACCTTCCAACTATACCGAGTATTTATAACTAATGCCGATAACAATTTCGGTCTTACTACACCTACTGTATATATACAACATAAACGATTACCCATGTACAACGACTACCCCGTCCTACTCTCGAACGGCTTCCAGCTCCTTGTACCTGAAATAGGAAAAGAAGAGAAAGGGTGGCCCCCAAGGGGCTCAGCACCTTTGCTGGTATGGTAATCCCGCAGCCCACATGCTACCGGGCCACGCACAACTAATTGTCGTCTTAGCATGCGATTGATTATATTTAAATCATGCATGCAACTGTAAACACACAACACATAACAATTCGCCTCAATGGGCTCAACAAACGGATAATACATCCTTACTTGATAAATCACTCATGGTATTCATTATCCCTAGAGTGTTCCTCCTCTAATGGAGCTACTTCCTTAATAGACGACACTTACCCTTAAATCGGGTTATCCTTAAACGCCTCTTATCACAAACTGGGATTCATTTCCATGATCCACACACTCCATATTTTACAACATATACATTCCTCACATAACAAACATAACAACACTTTTCACGTTTCGACGTGCACATGATAACAACGCAATAGAAATCGCTTTACAACAACATCACATAACATAACGGGAACGGTCCTCTTAGGGACCGACCCAAACATAGTTAATTCACTGGTGAGCCTAGAGAATGGTGTCACTCTCATGGTAAGCTCGTTATACAACAACAACAACACTCATTACCGTCCTAATAGTTGGACGAGTAACTTAAGTTAAGATGGTTCGGGTTTGGAGGCCCGAACACACCACACAAACACATGTTCCCCCTAAACCGATCATAAGTCAGAATAGCTAAGCTTTGGAGTAAGCTAATGGGAGATCATAACCCGTGAGGGAAACAACCATAACAAAGAGAAGGGTAAGGCTAAGAAGGATACCCTCTCCCAAACACACGCGACCGGCCTAACCGGATTCCTCACCACTGTTAGTACATACTTACTTTTAGATATTAGTTAGAACCCCACTATGGAGCCTATCACATAACAACACATACAGTATTACAACTGGGTTAAACATACAAGGGAGATCCCTACATTCACAAACACATATCACACAATTAACACACGCATAGCCGTGGTTAGAACGTCCCATGGTTCGGGTCGTTTAATCCGAATACCGAACTCTCATCTGATCCTAGACTCAGTTAACTAAGGTTAACACTTCCGAGGTTAAATGGTATCGGAGTTGAACACGCCACATAAATGAATTACTGTAAACTCATTACATGTTTTATCTTACAACGTGGCAAACATACAGAAAAACACATTGGCATACAAGCCGGTGTAATCCGGTAGGACACAGGTTGCAAGAAAACCATACCTGTCACCGGAGTCCACTTTATCATGTCCACTTATGTTCCTCGAGCAATTCTCGAACAACTGATAACATTACAATTACTTTTTAATATTGGGGTAACATGTTTGCTTAACGTTTAAAGCGCCCATAGTTTACCCCGTCATTCCCGTTACACTTAACTTACTCTTGTGATATTAAGTTTACAACTCTCACATCAAACCCAACACTTGTTTACACATTTTAAGGCCTTTATATGCCACCAAACAAGGCCTAAACATCACCTAAAACCATTACCATTCAATTCCCCATGATTAGAAGCCTTTAAAACAGATTTTGCAACACTTTTGACCTGGTCCGGGACTTGGTCCGGACCCAAGGTCCCGGACCACTTGTAGAATGTACTCTCGGCCTTATTTTACCCTTGGTCCGGGTCTTGGTCCTGGACTAAGGACCCGGACCACTTCTAAACTTCACTCTCGGCTCTTTTTAAGGGGTGGTCCGGGTACCTATACAAGGGCTAGGTCCCGGACCATGTTATTAACTTGTCAAAACATCATTTTTCAACCCCTAAACCAACCTTAAACCTTACCTAATCATTCCATAAACTTTCCACATGTTTCCTACATGTTTAAACACCTTAAAACAAGCACTAAACTTTCCTAAATCATCACTAACTGGTTACTCAATTCCTTACAACAATTCCTAGCACTTATAACATTTTTCTTAGATTTCTAAGTGGTATATCATGCCTACTACCTCAACTAACCAAAGTGTTGTCTCACAAACATTACCACCACTCCAAAAGCATTATTTCTCATATACACCTCCTTTGCACAATTGCTTATAATTTCCACAAGTTTTCACTTAGACCTTCACTAGGCATTTCTTTTCCTTTGTTTACCAAATCTTGAACAAGACTTAACAAGACTTCACTTCACATAACAATTCCTTGGTGTGTTCAAAACACCCATTTGAGTTCTAAATCCTCCAAGACAATGCCCATGGCACCTTAACACCTAAGAACACCATGATTCACCTTCTTCCACCATCTTAACACTTAACAAGTTCCTAGTACCTTCTAGGTCTTAAAATCTCATTTCATCACATAAACTCCTTTGTTTATCAACTAAATTTTGCCATAGCTTCTCTTGTAAACTCTCACACCCAAACACTTAGGTTTTCACCTTTAGACAACCAAGAACACTTAATCACTTAATACACATTCCTTACACACAAACATATTGTTTTTCATCCTTTAACCATTCAAGACATTCATCTTTACAAGAAATGCCCTTTACACACAACTAAGCCTTTAACTACACTACATCACAATATAGTGCATAAACTTAAATTGCTTGGCTCTTAGGCCCTTAAATTGCATAAACCTTAAACACTGAATTTCCCACATAATAATGCCTTCAACCTGCAAATACACCCCAATACATATGCCCTTAATAAACTCCTTGAGAGCATTTTACTAGCTCATTTGCCATTAGCTCTTTAGGTATTTTATTAAGCAAATCAAGCTCATTTCCCTAAGTCATTTAAACTACATTGAGATAGTTTGTTTACCTCTTTTTCCTCATAACTTCTTTCTTGTTTCCTTGTAAAACCGGTGGGATGTTTGGTTGTTTGTCAACTTCTAAACAATGTACACATAATAGAATGAGTATTCAAGCATCATGCTTCATCTCATTGTAAACCCTAGTTACATATATTTTTTAAGGTATTAAAATGATTGTTTTACCTTGGAATGGAAAGAGAGCTTGAATGAGTATCAAGAGAGGACTCCACCTAGTCCATGAAAGCTTGGAATGAAGCTAGAACAAGCCAATATAAGAGCACCATTAATGGTGAATTTTCGGACAACAACACAAACATGGAGGAAATGTCATTTTTCTTTGAGTTTCCTCACCTTGAAGCAAAGGAGAATGACAAGGCATGAAAATATGAGCTCAAGCTCCTTCAATGGTGAATCTTCATGGCACCAAAATGGAGTTCTTTAAGATTTGAAAAGATAGGAATGAAGAGCTTACTCTAACTAAGACAACGGTAGTCTCGGAATTAAATTCGGAGCATGGAATCATAAGTTACAAGTAAAAGGAGATGGGATATGAATGGTTCTGTTGGAGAACGAGATTGAGAAGGGAGGATGAAGATAGGTTACGGTGGGAACCAAGGAGAAAGAAGAGAATGAGGTGAGAGAGTAAACTTTGAAGATATTTATGTTAAAAGCAAAAGTAACCTTTTACTTACTTTTCTTTCTTTCTTTTAATTGGCTAGCCAAGTGTGATGACTCACACCCATAAAACCGTGCCCCCCTTACACATTAGAGATATTTATGGTCTTTGTTGACCAAATATTTGACTTATATTGACTTATAACTTAAACTAGCACTATTTGAGCACTATTCACAAAACAAGGCACATATTTGTGAAATTTTTTATTTCCCATTGATATAGACTTCCAAATGTGATACTATATATTACACATGTTAATTAAAGAGTAATGATGGACATTTAGCCATTCAAAACTCATTTACAAGACAATTTTTCAAAAACGTGCTTTAAGACTCCTTAAAGCACTTTTTGTGTTTTAACTTGTTTTCAAGCTTGTTTTTCTTTGGTAATTGATTTAATATGTTCATTAACATATTTATAAGGTATAGGTATGACCATTAGGTCTTATACAAATTTATCCCAAGCTTAGAGCACGTTTTTGCTCATATTGACTTTAAGGTATTTTCTTGTGTTTTATTTGGTTTAACTGTCCACCAAGGTTTCCTAAGGACTTATTTAGCCTTATTAAATCATAATTGAATATTATTAAGTCTTGGTAGGCTCTTTGGGTCCTAACCAAGTTCACTCATAGCTTAGAGCATGTTTTTTGCTCTAACTGTATCTTAGCGTTTTATTGCATTTACTATGGTTTAAACTGTTCACTGATGTTTCTAAGGCACTTTTTAGCCTTTATATAACATAGTTTGATATTTAAACCACATATCAAGGTTTGGGGTATTTCAATCTACCCCCCTTAAAAGAACTTCGTCCTCGAAGTTTACACTTCCCTCACATCATTAGATTAGAATACGGGGATTACTTACAGAAATAAACTTCTATAATCAAACACACTTTACATCACAACCTCGGACTTAATGGTCCGGGCAACACATCCACATCCATACATAACATAACATATTCACATGATAACCTCGGACTCAATGGTCCGGGTATCTTACCCAACACTTACATATACATAACAACCCCTTTGACTCACTGGTCTTGGGTAACATAACAACATTTAGACACATATGTCTATGTAACACAACACATTTAGACTCATAGGTCTTGATAGCATACACTTTAGGAGATCAAAGTCAAAATAACATTTATCACACATACCAAACAACATGTCATAGCATGTATTGCAATCGAAAATATCTTTGGTATACACTGTGATCCCGCAGAACCCGGTCGCGATGGACACCTTCCGTCCCCATGTCCTTGGGAGATCAAAACAATCATTTAAGTTTAAAATTTCCTTGTGAGGTTAAGTAAGAGAACTTTAATTATGTAAAGTATCTATCAACGTTTTATAAATACCAATTGAAAATCCTTTTGAAAACACACACAACTCCAAGTCCTACTTAAGCTCTTTGCTTTTTTTATTAGCGTGGTTATTTGTGACCACTTATAGGGAGCTTCAAGAATCATCCAACCCTGATGTGATCAGCATCAGTGTAGAACTATCCTTCCACTCCAATTTGTGTTCGGCTTCCCTTGATCACATGCAAATCAAGTTCCACTTCCCACTTCATTTTCAAGCATCAAATAAATCACTCATTTCCAATTTTCTATCTTCTAAATCATTCTAATCATGATCATAACATCTCCAAAGGATAGAACTCCGTCTATCAGTTACCTCCATTCACTTTAATCCTGTTGCCTAGGGAATCTTATTCTCACTAGGTTCTATGTCGGTATCATGCCCTTTCTTGAATCACTATATAGTATATATATACACATATATTTTATCAAAATACAACACACAATTTCACATTTATACACTGTCGGGGTTTGCTCCCCCGGGAGTTTCTCTACTACCACACTTGTACTATCACTCACAACTGTTAATAAATCAACACACTTATCACAATGGTATTCGCATCTTCTATGCGCAATTACCACAATTAAACCATGAATGAATGTGTATGTTTACGTAACACACACGCCAATCATCAAAACAATAATTTTGTGCTATGCACAATATAAGTCACATACACTACGTACACTTGTACGGTAATATACACTAAGTGGTTTTGCGCTCTACCCCCCTTAAAAGGGATTACGCCCACGTAATCAATCACTAAACATTGGCTTATAATGTTCTGCCGTCGTGAAGTGTTTTAACTTCCACGCGGCCTATTACACAATGGATTCTGATTAGAGGATCTTAACCATATTGGCGGTTTAGTTCCTAAACCAAGAATTCTCATTGGAGTTTGTTTAAACTCTTAGTTGGTTTCGATTCTGGCCTGTTAGGCTTCTAGGCGTTAATAATTAGCCATTCACTCGTGTTCACCATGTACATTCAACACTTGAATCACTGGCTCACTAGTTTCTGCTGCGAAACTCTAATAACTGTAGAGCTTAATTGCCCCATTTGTTATTCATACTGTATTGTACATTCCCAATTGTCACCTTCATCTTGGTAACAATGGTTTCTCAACCGACGCGTGGTATCTCTTACCGTTAGCGAATTCGGTGAGTTATAAACTTTCTATCCACTTCCATAACAATTTACTGTGTATACAGCTATGTATTTCATAATGATTGACTTGTTCCCTTCCGACTTACTGTCGGTTGAGATTGAGCTACTACCTAGTGTGTAGTGCTCTCTCAGCTGTTTACAACATTTGGGGTATATTCCATACCGATATTTTGCAGTTAGTGCTACTGTAGTCACTTACTGTTAATCATATCTCCACATTTGGTTTTGTACAAGTACTTTTTATTGGTGCGGCCTTGCATTTCCTATGCATCGGCCATTATAACATTATTGCTCCACAATTAAAATGTTTCCAATTCCTAGCTATCCCACTCGATCATTACTGCGCAAGTGCAATACCAAAACACTCAGTCATACAGAGTGCAGAGGCGTAAACTCTTGACAGTAAATCCCTTATGCGATTCGCCATGGAATGCATACATAGTACCTACCACTGGCTTATTGCCCAGTCTGTTTAACATCGCTTATCTTCATCTCTACTAAGTTTAACTCATAACTGGTCTTATCTGTTACATTATCGTTTAACAACACTTATACAACACAGTCGCTTGTTGCGCACCGTGCTCTTACTCCCTGTATAACATCAGCTTATATCGTGTTTACCGTCACATTAACTTCCACACATATACTTACATTATTCACATTATGGTTCATCACTCATTTGGGTGACTACTGAATGCTCCTTGAGCATCGATCATTCGAGTCACAAGCCGACATTATTCAGCTCGGTGCTTCACTTTATACACACATGCTACTAAACTAACTGCTCTCTTTCAATAATAATATCATCCATACTTAACATATTTCTTGAACTTGATTGACATAACTACCGAGCTCCGCGGCTCACAATATCGAGAGGTATCCCCACTCTTAATGCAGTGGTTCGTTTACCCTCTATTCACTTAACAACATAAACTTCTACAATCAATCGAATTTATATAACACATCTTTCTTATGGCTTATAAGCCTTATTTGCCTTGAGCTGGGTCATTGTAGGCTGTTCACACACATGTACTTCTCTGTACAACATTTCATGATTTGGATATTATATTAGGCTCCATGACAAGGTCGTTGCATCACGTTTCCTTTTACGGGATGCCCTTTAGGACTGCCAGTCCGTCTCCTGACAACTTATGTCTAAACTGGGTGTTAGCTTCAACCCTTGTGTTTCTGTCATGCCATTTCGTGCAACACTTGTTGATGCGAACACCCTTCAAGGATTGCTCCTGGGTGTTGCTAAGTTATGCTTTTACATTTAGTTCACACTTATTGATATATTGAGTTAGCCACGCCGCTTGCGTTCTTATCTGGCTTATTATCTTCTTCTGTGAAGATCAACATTTCCTTGTAGTGTAGGTACTCATTCTAGGAGTTTCATCCCGTTCATTGCACAGTAATGTGTCCACATTAGGCATCTGCCTTGCCATACACAGGTTGGGTCACCGTTTCAGCTATCATGTTTATCCCTGAGGATCCTTAAGACATGTGTGATGTCTTTACATAACAGTTAGTGCACTTCGCACCTCCTGACTCCTAAGCATTTCGTTGTGAATTTACTAATTCCTTTAGTCTCGTTAACTTAACTGGGTTCCTTAGCTTGAACCATTCATGGTAATCTATGTTTCTTGTTTGACTTATACTGCTGACCGTAGTACGGAGTCGACTACTTCCCGTGTTCCGACTCTACTTGTATACATATGTGGGGTACCATACTGATACATTACTACTTACCCAACTAACCCATAAGTAGGTCTGTCAGGCCCACAAGCTCCTATCGGAGTGCGGTCGTCCCACATTTCAGTTGGTACACTCGTAGTGTCCGTCACACGCCTAGGTGAAGTATTCTGTTGTCAACTCCCTTATATTGTCCCGTGACAATATTCATTCCGTGCTTCCCGAACTTAATCGAGGGAAAGTTTATCCATTGTTGAATTCTATCAACTGCCCTTGGTTTTACTGGTTTGGTTTAGAAGAAGGTTAAAAAGAAGTATTGGTTTGAAAGAAAATATGGTTTTGAAAAGGAAAGAGTTTGAGTAAATCTGAGTTTGAAAGAAAATTTTCATGGTTTCACAACATCTTCTTACCTTAACCAAGTCTAGCTTCTTGCTGACTGGTGTACTTCCAATTACAGATGTTAGGCTAACAGGCCCTTCCACTGTTATGACGATCACATTTAACCTTATGGTACTTTACCAAGTACTTGTAGTGGTTATAAATTTCCCGAACAGCCCTGTTATAGCAGCACTTGCTATGGCAAGTGCACCATGCTAACTGGCTATCGGTTTAACACATACCGGTTGTGGTATTGTTTTTATCCGCACTGTCCTCAGTGGCCTTGTTGGCCCTTACTGATCTTACTGTCTCGATAATAACTCTCTGGGTAACTTCAACTTCTCACTGTCTTCATATGATAATCATAACTAGGGTGTTTCCCACTCTGGGAGACCCCTTTTACTTAGTATTGTATCCTCTTTGTAGCCCGTTCCACGTATTTGTCGTGGTTGCTGAGACTTGTCTCTTGTTTGGGCACTACGTTGTAGTTCCCTTGTCGGTTGGTATACCGTTGGTGTATTATTTATCAACTGTGGTTCCGTAGACACTTGTCTCGGTTTTCAGTAATCCAATTCTTGCCTGTTGCACAGGTTAGTGCGTTGCAAGCTGGTTATTCTCGACTGCTCGGCATGTCGACCCAGGTTGCCGGAAATTTCATTCTCTTTTATGTAGGATTGTCCATTCTTCACTGTTTAAATGCAGTTGACATTGTTCAGATGGAGACCGTCTCTGGGATTCCCAGTTTTTGGGATCAACCGTATGACAGGTTCTCCGTACTCACAGTGGTACTTAATAACAGCCAGATCGGGTATTCCCGAGTAAGAGAGGACTTCCATCTCACTGGCGTTCTTTCCCAAGCTATAAAACAGGGGTTGTGGAGGGCGGGATGGATATGTAGGTTTCCAGTACACACTGGTAATTCCTAACTAGCGTATCTCTCACGCTATCACTCAACCCTTAACCCAAGGTACTAAAATTCTAACTCGGTACTTCCTAAGCTCGTAATTCAGTCATCAGAGCGATACTTCGCTCTGATACCACTTTTTGTAACACCCCATCCAACATTAACACCTTACAATAAACTGCAGCGGAAAAACAACCTCATCACATTACTTAACTCGTTGGTGTTACACGCCGTTAGCCACCCACGTGGCTAACAAGGCTAATACATACACATTGTACCGGTCTGATGGGCTAAATTTCCGAGCGACTACACATTAATATCCCATTTCATTAATCACAACAACAACATACACCTTCCAACTATACTGAGTATTTATAACTAATGCCGATAACAATTTCGGTCTTACTACACCTACTGTATATATACAACATAAACGATTACCCATGTACAACGACTACCCGTCCTACTCTCGAACGGCTTCCAGCTCCTTGTACCTGAAATAGGAAAAGAAGAGAAAGGGTGGCCCCCAAGGGGCTCAGCACCTTTGCTGGTATGGTAATCCCGCAGCCCACATGCTACCGGGCCACGCACAACTAATTGTCGTCTTAGCATGTGATTGATTATATTTAAATCATGCATGCAACTGTAAACACACAACACATAACAATTCGCCTCAATGGGCTCAACAAACGGATAATACATCCTTACTTGATAAATCACTCATGGTATTCATTATCCCTAGAGTGTTCCTCCTCTAATGGAGCTACTTCCTTAATAGACACTTACCCTTAAATCGGGTTAACCTTAAACGCCTCTTATCACAAACTGGGATTCATTTCCATGATCCACACACCCATATTTTACAACATATAACATTCCTCACATAACAAACATAACAACACTTTTCACGTTTCGACGTGCACATGATAACATCGCAATAGAAATTGCTTTACAACAACATCACATAACATAACGGGAACGGTCCTCTTAGGAACCGACCCAAACATAGTTAATTCACTGGTGAGCCTAGAGAATGGTGTCACTCTCATGGTAAGCTCGTTATACAACAACAACAACACTCATTACCGTCCTAATAGTTGGACGAGTAACTTAAGTTAAGATGGTTCGGGTTTGGAGGCCCGAACACACCACACAAACACATGTTCCCCCTAAACCGATCATAAGTCAGAATAGCTAAGCTTTGAGTAAGCTAATGGGAGATCATAACCCGTGAGGGAAACAACCATAACAAAGAGAAGGGTAAGGCTAAGAAGGATACCCTCTCCCAAACAACGCGCGACCGGCCTAACCGGATTCCTCACCACTGTTAGTACATACTTACTTTTAGATATTAGTTAGAACCCCACTATGGAGCCTATCACATAACAACACATACAGTATTACAACTGGGTTAAACATACAAGGGAGATCCCTACATTCACAAACACATATCACACAATTAACACACGCATAGCCGTGGTTAGAACGTCCCATGGTTCGGGTCGTTTAATCCGAATACCGAACTCTCATGTGATCCTAGACTCAGTTAACTAAGGTTAACACTTCCGAGGTTAAATGGTATCGGAGTTGAACACGCCACATAAATGAATTACTGTAAACTCATTACATGTTTTATCTTACAACGTGGCAAACATACAGAAAACACATTGGCATACAAGCCGGTGTAATCCGGTAGGACAGTTGCAAGAAAACCCATACCTGTCACCCGTCAGTCCACACTTTGTGAGTCCACTTTATCATGTCCACTTATGTTCCTCGAGCAATTCTCGAACAACTGATAACATTACAATTACTTTTATTAATATTGGGGTAACATGTTTGCTTAACGTTTAAAGCGCCCATAGTTTACCCCGTCATTCCCGTTACACTTAACTTACTCTTGTGATATTAAGTTTACAACTCTCACATCAAACCCAACACTTGTTTACACATTTTAAGGCCTTTATATGCCACCAAACAAGGCCTAAACATCACCTAAAACCATTACCATTCAATTCCCCATGATTAGAAGCCTTTAAAACAGATTTTGCAACACTTTTGACCTGGTCCGGGACTTGGTCCGGACCCAAGGTCCCGGACCACTTGTAGAATGTACTCTCGGCCTTATTTTACCCTTGGTCCGGGTCTTGGTCCTTGATAAGTGTCCAAATGAGCATGTTTATTAGGTGTATTTCATATATAATATTAGCACTTTTCTTGCTCATTTCTCCACTTCGGTTAGTTTTCCTCTAGTTTATGTTTTATTGTTTATCTCACAAATTTATTGTTCAAACATGAGGAAAACCAAGCTGGGAGTAAAGTGGATAAAGAGACGAACACATAGACGCAAACGGCTCAGAAAACGGACTTATAACGAAGAATGTAGAGCCAGTCAAACAGAGGCACGCGAGAGGCACGCGGTGGACTGGTGCAACCGCCCCCTAAGTGGCGGACGTCACACGAGCAACCGCCGGGCGGACGAGGCTGAGGCAACCGCCTCGTATCTGGCGGTCTAGAGAGGCGCTACCGCCTCGCGTTGAACAAGAGAGTACCGCCTCGTATCTGGCGGTCTGGAGAGGCGCAACCGCCTGGCGGACACACAAGAGAGTACCGCCTAATAATGGGCGGACGTGGCATATACTACCGCCTTCTTTCAGGCGGAAAAGAAGAGAGGCTACCGCCTCCTCATTAGGCGGACGAGACACATGGAACCGCTGGTTAATTGGCGGACAGCACAGAGAGGACCGCATGTTATCAGGCGGTCGTGTATAAATGTTGCGCGAGCTTATCTTCGCGCGCCGTCTGCAACTCGCCTTCGCCGACTTCTTCAACTCGTCCACTGTCTGCATTTATCCATCTACTCTGCACGCTCTGTCCCCTGCAATTAATGAGGAGCAATCAGAGAAGCAATCAACGAGCTCCTCACGCGTTACTTATCTACTTCCTTCTTCTTCTTCCTTTCCCTATTTAAACCCACGAGCTTCACCCAATAAATCACACACGAATTCACCAATCGATCCACGACCACTTCACCACCATCTCATTTCTCTTCTCCCGCCTTCTCCATTTTATTTATTTTACATCCCACAAATTCACTCTAGCCCTACGTACACAAAATAGCAGAGTGAGACGGAGTGATTACGGATGATTTCTATTACTCTCGTCTCTATCTATCTATTTAATATGTTAGGCTAGTTTACGTTACTCTGGGAATAGTTTTATGTATCTGTATTAATTATGCAATATTTCTACTGGTTTATTTATATACAGTTTGTTACGCTTAAAGGTTATCATGCATCTTTTTAATAGATCTCGCGAATTTATTAAATTGCTCTACTAAGTCTATTTTTGATCAGACCAGGTGATAAATAGACAGGTTAATTAAAGCGTAAAACTGGAGGAAGCTTGATTATGATTTAATAAGTTAGTATTCAGTTGCAAATGTAATTCCTCAAATACTCCTCTGCCGTTCGCAGGCTTTTGCTTGAACCTTGATTAGAACCTTGCATTACAGGTGAACGAGTTCTTATGAGGCTATGACTTAGTCCTTAAGATATTTACAGGAACCTTGCCAAATTATTAAACCAGTAGAGATAGCTTAATTATGCAGATTATATTAACCTGACCCAGAGTTCCATTTTATTTATCTGTTAACTTAGTTTATTTTATCTTTTCTTTTTTTTATTTTACAAGTCAATTAATCCCCCCTCTTGTGACACGCTTAGGTACTATTATATTTATATTAGTCCCACGGTTCGACATCCGGTTGCTTACATTTTCACTATACTACTGCGACCGGGATTTATTTGCAGCCCGACGTTTATTTTTGGGTTTTAATTTCTTTCTTTTATGTTAATTACACCTGTTCTAACCACTCACTATATAACGTCTGCAAAATGGTGCCGCTGCCGGGGACTAGATTTATTCTAGTTCCTAAGCCCCGGATTATTCACCTGTTTAATTATAAATATTTTGTTTTCTTAAATATGTTAATAATATTTCTATATTATTTTCGTTTATTGTTAATATTAATTATTTTCTATATTTTGTTAATAATAATTATCTAATAATCTGTTAATATTAATTGGACATTTGGACAAATTGGACACCTGACTTGGCCATCTAACTTCGGACATCTAACTTCTGACATCTAACTTCTAACTCTTATTAACATTTAATTTCCATTGTCTCTAACATTTAATTTCCATTGTCTCTAACATTTGATTTCCATTGTCTCTAACATTTAATTTCCATTGTCTCTAACATTTAATTTTCTGTAAATTGACTACTAACTTATAATTTATGTCATTTTTATTTTCTAACTCATAATTTTATGTAAATATATTTGTTGTTGTTTTTATTAGGATTACAGAACAAAGAAGAAAAAAAAAACACGAAGCGAACCTCTAGTCTCGCGGACTCCACAGCCTTGTCCGCCACTTAACTCGCGGACGCCACACACAGGACCGCCTCGCGGACGGTCCACTCTTGTCCGCCACTTACCTCGCGGACGCTACTCACGAGACCGCCTCGCGGACGCGACTCGCTTCAGAAAAAAAAATGGCTAAACGCCGCGTTTTCACTCAGAGCTTTTCTTCCCCAATTCATTTTAAACTCGAGCGAACCCGATTAAAACAAAAAAAAACGCCGCGTTTTGCAATCTGTTCTTCCCTAAATTAGAGAATTTGAACCGGTGCAGAGGAGAACGAACAAGCCGCCGCGCTACTCCCCTCCTCTTCAAATCGCACATCTTCTTCAATCCTCCACCAAATCACGCAAGGTTAGTATCGAAATCTTTGTTTTTCAATTCTTAACGTTTCTATAGCTTCAAATCCTCAAATGATGAACTACATTAGGAGAAATTAAGGACTGAACTTTCGAACCCTAGGTCGACCCGTTCGAAAATTCGAGCTTAATATGCAATTTTTGTCTCAGATTCTTCTTCTATAAATCATAATATACATACACAAGGTTAAATCTACACTGAATATACTTAAATTTGTCGTTTTTGATGAATTTCAAATTTAGGTATATATAGATACGAGATTTGCTATGTTAAAATAGCATTATTGCCAATTAAATTATGCCTTGTTTATTAAACGAATGAATTATTGATAGAGTTGTTATATGTGGATTTAGGGCTAATAACAGTATTAAGTTACCTTGCGTTTGACTGAATTGATGTGAAGAATCGTAGATTTTAGGGAGGGTTCTGTCGATTTTTCGACAGATTTTTTGTATAATTATTCTGTTATTTTCATATTATTTATTCTTCTTGTTTTCTATTTTATTAAATATTACTAAAATGTTTACGTCTATCGTCATGCTTGATAATAAATTTAATTATTATGATGTTTTAAACTATTAATACTCTGTTGCTTTTAATATTAGTTTTTATGTGCTTTTTGTTTATTAATATTCGTTTCTCTTAATGATTTATTTTATGTAGTATTTATTATGTTGGTCTAACATTTTGTAGACTTATACGTTTAAACCTTATCAAACTTCTGGAAGGTAACAGTTCGGTTGCATCATGTTTAATTTTATGTAATCCTGTTTTATTTTTCTTCAAGGTATTTATGCCTATTTATTATGTTTTTTTATTTTTATTTCTTTTGGTCAATTGGAGTTCTGTGGTATATATGATTTCTTTTCAGAACAATTATGTCGAATATATAGCTGAACTCACCTTTGGAAAGCAACATCAGTGCTTTGGCATTCAATATCTTCGGTTGAACACTTGCGCAAACTCAAGGTGAGGACATCTCACCCCTGCCCAAAGCTCTAAGTGTGAGAAAGGATACTTCCTCAATCGATACAAGGGGAGTTTCAGTTCTTCCTTTATTTTATTAATGTTCAACCCGTATTTATTTATCCTTATGAGTCTGTCATAATTTGAAAGGTCATTTTCTTGAGTTAATTCTGAACAATGAGGACATGCTCCTCTTAAGTGTGAGGAAGGAAGACCTTTCCCTAAAATTATGACAGTAGTTCGATAATGCCACACTCACTTTTTGCTACTCTAACTGCCTAAAATAAAAAAATTGCAAAAATAAGATAAATAATTGTAGAAGTGTTGAAATTATGTCAAGTGACAACTGAAAGGTAGTTTTATTTCAAGGAGTTGATAAAATTATTTTCCTTCAAAATACTCTATTTTTACTCAAAATATGATAGATCTGCTAGTTGTAAAAATCAATTTAGTTTAGCTTGGATTATGGAAATATGTGGAAAGTCAAGGAAAGAAAAGGATAAAGACAAGGTACTCCGCTGTTTATGAATTTTTCTAACCAAAAACAGGCCTCGTCTATCCGGTTATTAAGTTCTTTGGGGTGCTTAACACTATTACCTAAGGTCTCGTGACCTGGGATAGAAGACCCACCACCGCTACAAGGATCGGAGAAAAGTCTGGGGTACAGAAAAATAATTCAAAAAAAAATATATATATTTAATAATATGGCTTTGTCTATACAATTTGCATATTCAAAAAAAATGAAAATATAAATTGCAATTTATATTTATAAACATGAGTATGTGGTGTTGAAAGGTATCGGAATAAGGCATTACTTCACACCCCTTGTCACCCGGGTTAGTGAATGAAATTGGTTGGAAATCCCGGTTAATCTAACTTGTTTTTCTGCAGTCTAGGTTATCTATTGCTTTATTAAATTGTTTTTTTCACTGTTTATAAAAACCTACTTCTAGAGCAGAATTATTCTTTCGATGTCACTTGTCTAAATTCCTTCTACACTTATTAATCTTGTTTTATTATTAAGGCTTAGAGATAATTAAATCCTTATGCTTGAGGACAAGCAAAAGTCAAGTGTGAGGAAGTTTGATAAGTGCGAAACATACCGGCAAGTAAAACGGGTTATAACGAAAAAATCTGGAGCCGATTCAATTTAGTATACTCGTATTATATATATATATATGTATAATATACCTACATCCTCTTATCTCGCGGACGTGAGACAGAAGACCGCGAGGCGGACGAGAGATGCAACCGCCAGGCGGAAGAGATAGAGGCGACCGCCTCTGTTCAGGCGGACATTACAGAGAGTACCGCCTCTTATGAGGCGGACGACAGAGATGCAACCGCGAGGCGGTTGAGACAGAGGATACCGCCTCTGTACAGGCGGACAACATAAGAGGAGACCGCCAGATAAGTGGCGGACGCGTGTAAATGTGTAGGAAATCAACGGGTTATCTTCTAGCCGACTCGCTCTGCAACTTGAGACGGCGCCTACCAGAAATCACGCCCGCGTTTCAGCTTTGTCCCCTGCGCAATCAATAGCTGCAATCAATGGGGAGCTGCAATCATCGAGCTCAATCAATGAAGCTGCTGCTGTGCTTCATCTTCCTCTATAAATACCAGCTTCATTCCTCCTCGTTAAGTGTCCTTCCGGAGGCTCCTTCCGTGGTTCCTCTGGAGTTCCAACTCACGCACCATCTCATTTCTCTCCTTCCGCCTTCTCCATTTTATTTATTTTACAGTCCACCAAATCCACCTCTAGCCTACATACACAAAATAGCAGAGCGAGACGGAGTGATTACGGATGATTTCTATCATTCTTGTTTCTGTTATTCTATTTAATATGTTGGCTAGTTTACGTACGCTTTGGGAATAATTATTATATTCTGTATTAATTATGCAATGTTTTTATGGTTTTAATTTAATGAAGTTTGTTACGCTTAAAAGCTCATCTCTCGCCTTTTTAATAAATGTCATGAGTTATTAAATTGCTTGCTAAGTCTATTTGATCAGACCAGGTGATAAATAGATAGGTTGATTAAGCCGTAAATTTGGAGAAAGCTCTATTATGATTTAATGAGTTAGTATTTTCAGATGCAATTATATTTCCTGGAATTTAACATCCGTTTACATAGAGTGCTCGAAGCCTGATAGACCGGGCATTTCTGGTAAACGAGTTCTTATGAGGCTATGACTTAGTCCTTAAGATATTTTAAAAAGGAATTTTGCCAGACAATTACAATTAAACCAGTAGGAATAGCATGAAAGAGCAGATAATATTAATCTGAACCAAAGTCCCGTTTAGTTTATCTGTTAATTTAGTTTATTTTTATCTTTTCTTTTATTTATAAAAACAAGTCAATTAATCCCCCCTCCTGTGACACGCTTAGGTACTATAATATGTACATTAGTCCCGTGGTTCGATATCCGGTCATTTTGCAGACGTTATATAGTGAGTGGTTAGAATAGGTGTAATTAACATAAAAGAAAGAAATTAAAACCCAAAAATAACGTCGGGCTGCAAATAAATCCCGGTCGCAGTAGTATAGGAAAATGTAAGCAACCGGATGTCGAACCGTGGGACTAATGTACATATAATAGTACCTAAGCGTGTCACAAGAGGGGGGTGGATTAATTGACTTGTAAATAAAAAGAAAGAATAAAATAAACTAAGTTGACAGATAAATAAAATGGAACTCTGGGTCAGGTTAATATAATCTGCATAATTAAGCTATCTCTACTAGTTTAATAATTTGGCAAGGTTCCTGTAAATATCTTAAGGACTAAGTCATAGCCTCATAAGAACTCGTTCACCTGTAATGCAAGGTTCTAATCAAGGTTCAAGCAAAAGCCTGCGAACGGCAGAGGAGTATTTGAGGAATTACATTTGCAACTGAATACTAACTCATTAAATCATAATAAAGCTTCCTCCAGTTTTAGCCTTAATTAACCTGTATTTATCACCTGGTCTGATCAAAAATAGACTTAGTAGAGAATTTAATAAATTCGCGAGATCTATTAAAAAGATGCATGATAACCTTTAAGCGTAACAAACTGTATATAAATAAACCAGTAGAAATATTGCATAATTAATACAGATACATAATAACTATTCCCAGAGTAACGTAAACTAGCCTAACATATTAAATAGATAGATAGAGACGAGAGTAATAGAAATCATCCGTAATCACTCCGTCTCACTCTGCTATTTTGTGTACGTAGGGCTAGAGGTGAATTGTGGGATGTAAAATAAATAAAATGGAGAAGGCGGGAGAAGAGAAATGAGATGGTGTGAAGGGTCGTGGATCGATTGGTGAATTCGTGTGTGTTTTATTGGGTGAAGCTCGTGGGTTTATATAGGGAAAGGAAGAAGAGGAAGGAAGTAGATAAGTAACGCGTGAGGAGCTCGTTAATTGCTTCTCTGATTGCTCCTCATTAATTGCAGGGGACAGAGCGTGCAGAGTAGATGGATAAATGCAGACAGTGGACGAGTTGAAGAAGTCGGCGAAGGCGAGTTGCAGACGGCGCGCGAAGATAAGCTCGCGCAACATTTATACACGACCGCCTGATAACATGCGGTCCTCTCTGTGCTGTCCGCCAATTAACCAGCGGTTCCATGTGTCTCATCCGCCTAATGAGGAGGCGGTAGCCTCTCTTCTTTCCGCCTGAAAGAAGGCGGAGTATATAGTGCCACGTCCGCCCATTATTAGGCGGTACTCTCTTGTGTCCGCCAGGCGGTTGCGCCTCTCCAAACCGCCAGATACGAGGCGGTACTCTCTTGTTCAACGCGAGGCGGTAGCGCCTCTCTAGACCGCCTCTCTAGACCGCCAGATACGAGGCGGTTGCCTCAGCCTCGTCCGTGAAATACCCCAAACTTAGGTATGGTGTTTAAATGATAAACTAAGATATAAGGAGGCTAAATAATGCCTTAGAAACATTAAGAAACGTTTCTAATCAAAGAAAATATAAGGAAACACCAAATGAGCAGTTTAAGCAAAAACGTGCTCTAAGCTTGGAGAGATATGGGAGAGTACCCAAATATTGTTCCAAGACCTTAGTAATATCCTAATGGTCATTTTAAGTCAATTACCAAAGAAAACCAAGTTTGAAAACAAGTTAAAACACAAAATGTGCTTTAAGGAGTCTTAAAGCACGTTTTTGAAAAATTGTCTTGTAAATGAGTTTTGAATGGCTAAATGTCCATCATTACTCTTTAATTAATATGTGTACTATATAGTATCACATTTGGAGGTCTATATCAATGGGAAATCAAAAATTTCACAACAATGTGCCTTGTTTTTGATGAATAGTGAATTTATTAAGCTAGTTTATAACATAAGTCTATATAAGTGAGACATTTGGTCAATAAAGACTAAACTACCCTCATCACTAGAAGGGGGCCGGTTTCTTAAGGGGTGAGTCACCACCTTTATGACTCATTAAGTGATTAAGGAAGCAAATAAGTCTTTTAAAGCCTAAAATACTATTCACCTTTTTACATAATATCTCACCTTTAGTGATTCTCTCTCCTCACTTCTTCATTGTTCCTTGTTCACACGGTTTTCTTGCTCTCTTTCTCTTCTCCATTAACGTGAAGCACCTCTCCATGCTAGCTCCATCTTCTCTTGCACACATCTTGCTCATTTTAGCTCCAAATCCAAAACAAAATACATATTCTTCTTAGTTAGCTCAAGCTCCTCCTTTCTATCTTTTCAAAACTTCAAGAGCTCCATTTTGGTGCCAAGTCAAACCACCATTAGAGGAGGAAATTCAAGTTTGGAGACTCCATTGGCATCTCCATTCTCTTAAGGTAAAGAAAGTGTAAGAAAATCTAGGTTTCCACCATTTTCTTCACTTGACCGAGAATATATACTCATGGGACTCCATGTTTATGCCTTGTTCTAGCTTGTTTCTACTCTTCAAAGGAGAGAGGAGGTCCTTCTTGCTTCACATCCAAGTTTGTCTTGAGAAACCAAGGTAAAACAATCACATTAATACCTTAAAACATATTTTTAAACCTAGGGTTTGTTCCTTAGGGTTAATGTGTTATCTAGTACTCATTGGAGTCATTGGATATTGGTTAGAACATTGGCAAGGAGAATCACATTGGTGACCGAGATTGAACAAAGAAAACCTAAGGAGAAAAGCTTGTAAGCTTGTGAGAAAACAAGGTAAATTGCTTACCTTAAGGTGTCTTGTTGTTTAAGGGAATGAGATGTGGGTAAATGATGAGCTTAGTGTTTAGTTTATGTGTGGAAGGTGCTATTAAAACCTAGGAGAAACAATGTCTATACTTGTGAACTTGTGACTAAGGAGCAAATGAGAAAGGAGATAGTTTAAGAATATAAAGGTGAAGTACAAGAAGCATTTTTATTTCAATGGGAGCCTTGTTGAGTGTATTCGCAGGTTGAAGGCATATATATGTGGAAATTCAGTGGTTAAGATTATTGTTATTTAAGGGCCTAAGTGCCAAGCATTTTTAAGTTCAAGCGTTATATGATGATGTGGTGAAGTTTTAGTGTAAATTGGGTGCTAAGGTGTTGTGATGAGAATTTGTGTGGTATTGGTTGTTTGATGGAGAAAAACCATTTGTTAGGAAGTACTATATACTAGAGAACCCATGGCAAAATTTAAAGGAGAGTTTAAGTGTTTAAGATATCCTAAGGGAATTTAATGACTAAGGAAGTACTAGGAATGTTCTATGGGTTGCCTTGATGAAAAAGGGTGAAGTTAAGATGTTTTAATGACTTATGATGACTTAGGTATCACCATGGAATATTTAGGAATCAAAAGAATGTATTTGGGTATTTAGGACTTAGGCAAATGTTGGTGTACATCTAGGAAGGAAATAATGTGATGATGATGGAAGTTTAGACTTGTTAAGGAACTTTAAGTGAATGCTTAAAAGAGTTTAGATAAGTGAGAGATGCTTGGGAGATGATGTTATAGTGATGAGGAAGCATTGGCATAGAGGTTACATTAGGTGTGAACCACCACCTAGAAACCTAGTGAAAAACATTATAAGAAGTTGGCATTATTACAATGAAAATGCATAATGATCAAGGTGGATATTGGTGAGTGATTTGATGGTTTTAGAGGAATGTTTAAAGTGTATTTGAGGGACCTAAATGAGGTTGGAACATAATAGTATACATGGGAAGAGTTTGGAGTTGAAAGAACATATTAATAGAAGAATCTGTAGTGGACCGACCCAGGGTCCGACCCAGTTCTGGGTCGGTCGGACCTTGTTAACCCAGCAGAAATGTTTCGGTAATAGACCGACCCATAAGGATGGGTCGGTCGGTGGGTCGGTCGGGCAAGGTTTAACGAAGGAAAATGTCTCGGCAGAGGACCGACCCAGAGGGTTTGGGTCGGTCGGTTTAGCTTTGGGTCGGTCGGGGAATTTCCAAAGGAGGGGAAAGTTTCGGTAATGGACCGACCCATAAGGTTGGGTCGGTCGGTGGGTCGGTCGACCCTTAACACTTAAAAGAAAAAAAAAAAAAGAAATTTTAAGAATGCCTAATGGTAGTAATGGTACACCATTAAGAGGGCAATGATGATTAGAAACCTAAAGACCTAGGGGACTAAGTAAGGAAAAGACTTTAATGTTTAAAGCTAAGTTTGTAAGATTAGGTGATAAAGACATGGGAGGTTAGTGAATGGGAGTCCTTAGGGACTAAGTGAGTTAAGTAAGGTGCAAATAACTAATAACCTAAAAATGAATGAATGTTTTAGGTTTGTGAGTTGGGACCCCGAAGAAGATTAGTCAAACAACGATCGACGGTGAACGGTACAATCCTTTTCGTGACCTGCTTGCTAACGAGGTGTCCCTCGGCTTGTGTGCTATCTGTTTATTTGCTATGACTAAAACAAGATAAAGCATGCAACCGGTTATATTGCTCTCGTTGCGATTGTGTTACATTTACACTAACCCGCGAAGCTTGAGATTGTTACTAACCAAGGTTAGTACCTATTGAGTTAAGGTTGAGAACTAAGTATCGTTGATTGTTGGTTTTACCCTTCAAGGTTTAACTAACACTTGGTAAATAAGGCTTTCACTAACCATAACTTGGGGTGGGAGTGAGGAATCCGGAATGGTACCGGCACATGTGTATTGGGGGAGGTCGGTATCTGAATCAGATCCGACTTCCAAATAAGACTGGTCATTAGACTCGTCGCCTAGGGTCAACAAATTGACCCGACCACCCGGGCTACTGTTCGAGGTGGGAGGCACATTAAGGAAGGCGTGGAGGGATCAAGCCTACATCCCTATTAAGTTAAGGAAGGTAGCTTATCGTCGGATAGTGCACTGCTACCGGCTAGGGTTAACCAAGCCCTACAAAGATAAGCAACCAATTAAGGGCTAACCAATCTAATAGTGGAGAGGTTGGCAAGTATAAGTTTGAGATTAAGATTAAGGTAAATTAAGGAACTGAGGACTGAGGCAGGGGATTATTAACCCACTTGTTAAGGGAACGCTTGAGTCGTTCATTGGTTGTGAATTATAAATGTTCATCTGGTGGTTATTGTTATTGCACTTCATATTATGTTTGCATATGTAATCAATTTCCATGCTATCGACAATTAGTCGTCGTAGCCCCGTTAGCTTGGGGGCCATGAGAGGGTGTACCAGCATTCGTGCTGACCCCCTCGGGGGCTATTTTTACACTTGCAGGTAAGAGGCCCATGAGGACGCACCACGAGAGTAGGAGCGGTTAGATTTAGGTTGGGACGTTTGTTTTGAGTTCGGGTTGCGCCTGTGCACCCGACTGTTCATATTAAAATGTTGTAAGTTTGAGATTATGATTGAGATACTAGTACTCGGATGGTCGTGGGATTGTGGATGTTATTGTTTTGAGCTGGATAAATATTTTGGTTAAGTATTGTATATATTAAGCCGGTATGTTCTAACGATCAGACCGTGGCAAGGTCCAAGTGTTGTATATTTCCGCTGCGATGTTTTCGATTAAGTGTTCAGATTGCGATAACCACGATAGGCTTTGGATGGGGTGTTACAAAAAGTGGTATCAGAGCGTAGTTACGCTCTGATCAAGAAATACCGGATATAAGTGACCACCGAGTTAGGATGTAAGTTAAGGAATAAGTATTGGGTTAAGGGTGTGAGAAGTTAGAGTGAGTAGAGTCAGATGACCACTAATAAGTGTGGATTGTCTTTACCGTCTACGGACGTTATAAATTTACTAACCAAACAGTGGTGAATATGAATCTAATGTAAGTTGTGCTTGTTCAGATGGCAGGACGCCCTAGAGGAGGCCGAGGTCGCGGCCGGGGTGAGGATATTCCAGATATACCTGGAGGGCAGACGATCGCAGAGATCGTAGCTGCCGCTTTAGGGCACATGGGCTATCAGCCCGGTGTGGGTGCACCACCTCCACCGCCACAACCTAGGGAACCCAACTGGGTGAAGAGTCTGTCAGATCTTCGACCCGCACAATTCAAGGGGGAGACCGATCCCGCCAAGCTTGAGGCGTACATCTCCGAGCTGGAGACCGCCTTCGAGACCCTTGATGTCCCTGCTGGGATCAAGGTGCGCTTAGCTGCTTTCTACCTGAAGGGGGCGGCGGGCGATTGGTGGAAGCTGGTGAGGGCCGAGCATGTGGCCAACCCAGAGTTCGGCTGGGAGCAGTACACCGCCTTGCTACGGGCAAAGTACTATCCCGCCCATGTCCAGACGAAGAAGCGCTTGCAGTTAGATGCGCTTAAGCAGTCGGACAAGATGACGGTGGACGAGTATTACTCAGAGTTCACCGCCTTGCTCCGTCTTCTGCCAGGTCTAGGGTATTCTGACCAGATCTTGGTAGACCGCTTCTATGGCGGGCTTAGCCATCGACTCCGCTACGGCATGGGGCCGACTAGTTACACTACCTTGCAGGTAACAAGAATGATTGAAATTTGAATAAGTGGTGAATAAGATTTAGATTATAATGAATAAGTATGACTAATACCATGGAAAAGCAGGAGTGCTATCATGCCGCTGCTAAGGTCGAGATTACCGTCCAGCTGAGGGACGAGGAGAATGCTAAGAGGAAGAGTGCCGGTAAAAGCTCAGAGAGTCAAGGGCAAGGAGGGTACAAGAAACAGAAGTACCAGCCTCAGGCCCAGAAGAATCAGAACCCGAAAGGGAAGGAGGGAAAGGAGAAGGCTCCGGAAGAGCCATTGAAACTGACATATGCTTATGCAGCTACACCCCTGCGCTCTAAGGCGCCGAAGGGTAAGAAATTGGTATTACATAAGTTAAGAAACAACTAGTGACCATTTGAGATGTGAATATTGACATTGTAAATGATCAGGATCTGAGACCGAGAAAGGAGCCGGTGGTGGCTACCAACGACGCTACATTTGTAGATGGTGTCACAAGGACCACCCCGGGCTCGACTGTAAGGGGAACAAAGTAGAGTGCAACTTCTGCGGAGTACTTGGACACCGAGCATATGAGTGCTACGGGAATCCAGAGAGTAAGAATTTCAGACCCAGTTTCAAAGTTAAGGCCAAGGCTGATCAGGGATCTGGATCAGACGGTCAGAGGAGGGGGCAACCAGCTGCAGACAAGAACCCAAGGGTGACCCAGAAGACGGGGCCCACTCTACACATGGTGGATCGGGACGATGAGCCTGAGCCCTCATCGAGGCCAGGTACCATTATAACTATTTAGTAACAAAACTACCTGCTTACCGCATTATCATGCATGTTTGGTGAAATATATGAGTTAAGTAAAAATAAGATGAGACTAGAACCTAAGTAAGATATAACCTACTACCACTCTAGGAAAATTCAACATCTGCTACCCTATACCATCTACATCTAACCCGGAGCACACCGACATCGAAACCACACACTTTCCAACCGAACAATGTCAGGTTATCCGCCCAGGTATGATTATTAAGGGGATACCTGACACCCGACGCACAAATAGCCATCATCAGAAGATGCAATCAACTAGGAATGGGACCGGGAGGTTTTTACACACCGGAGTACCCAGGGGGAGCAAGGATGAAATTAAAGATGATGAGCTTGGGCAAGGATTGGAATCCGTATGCCAAGAATTACCAAACCACAAGGGAGCAAGATGGAGTCTCACCACCGGGGATACCCGAAGAGTTCCATCCAGTTATTACACAAGTCGTGGAAATCGCTCAGCAGTTGGAGGCTGAACCGATTCCAGACATCCAGCCAGACATTTGCATTGTAAACTTCTATGAAAAAGATGGAAAACTGGGACTACACCAGGATAAGGACGAGACAACGGAGTCTCTCGAGAGAGGGATACCCGTAGTGTCTTGGTCCATTGGAGATGATGCGGAATTTTTATACGGCGAGCAGAAGCGTGCGGACCGTGCAGATAAGATAATACTTAAGTCAGGTGATGTATTAATTTTGGGAGGAGAATCAAGGATGTTGTACCATGGGATTAAGAGAATCAAGCTGAATACAGCACCGTCAGCAGTAATCAATGCGACGCACATGAGACCAGGAAGATTAAACTTAACCTTTAGACAATATTAGCCGTGTAATGTTAGAATGAGATGAGAAATTGATGAATATTGAAGCAACATGTTGTAAACAGGATGGTTAAAATAAAATAAATAACATTGTTGTTCATAATAAATTGTTACGACTCTGTTATGCCATCAATACTCATGGAGCTTGTGAACACAATTAGGTATGGACTCGGTACGGAAGGTGCACTAAGCATACCAATCAACAGAGGCACAGGCCGACGTTAGCGTACTTCCTCACCCTAACCTTTCCGATCAATGGAATTGAGGCCATCAGTTCTCTTCGACTCAGGGGCTCGCATACCTTGTCTCTGCATTTGTCTCTGCACATTTCGCGAGCAGGTTGGGGCTAGACGCTGATGAGCTAACCCACCGACTTCACGGTTACGCTCCCGTCTTAGGAGAAGGTTCGTTGGCAACTCGTTACTACCGATACCGAGGAGCCACCATCAGAATTAAGGGGGAAGACTTCCCAGTTAGTTTCATTGAGTTCAGTAAGCTAGGATTTGATGTTATCTTCGGGATGAACTGGTTGGAGCGGCACAAGGGACGTATCCTCTGCGCCGAGCATAGATTGCTGCTCAGGAGTCCATCTGGGGTAACAATATCATACCCGCAGAGGCCCAGAGAGCCTTCGACTAAGATCATCACCGCCATGGCAATGCAAAGAGAATAAGGAGAAAGGAAGAAGTATACCTCTGCTATGTACAGGACATAGAGAGAGACCCTGAGTTCGACCCCGACTTACCGGTAGTGTCGGAGTTCCCCGACTTATTTCCACGGGAACTGCCCGGCATGCCACCCACTCGGGAGGTAGAGTTCACCATTGAGCTGCTGCCTGGTACCGGACCGATAGCCAAAGCACCATATCGTATGGCTCCGGCAGAAATGACTGAATTAAAAGAACAACTGAAAGATTTGTTGGATAAAGGATTTGTCAGACCAAGTGTGTCACCATGGGGAGCGCCAGTCCTCTTCGTGAAGAAGAAGGATGGTAGCCTCCGCCTCTGCATCGACTACAGAGAGTTGAATGCAGTGACAGTGAAGAATAAGTACCCACTACCCCGCATTGACGATCTGTTCGATCAGTTGAAGGGAGCATCTGTGTTTTCCAAGATTGATCTCAGATCGGGGTATCATCAGATAGCCATTAAGGAGGGAGACATTGAGAAGACGGCATTCCGGACACGATACGGCCACTATGAGTTTACAGTGATGCCGTTCGGTTTGTCGAACGCGCCAGCGAAGTTTATGGATCTGATGAACCGCTTGTTCCGGGAGCAGCTGGACAAGTCGGTTGTGGTTTTTATTGATGATATATTGATATATTCAAAGTCTAAGATTGAGCATGAGGAACATTTGAGAAGGGTTGGAAATATTAAGGGAGAACCAGCTATATGCTAAGTTCTCCAAGTGTGAGTTTTGGCTTGACCAGGTCTCTTTCCTAGGTCATGTCATCTCAGATGCTGGGATCGCAGTGGATCCAGCAAAGATTGATGCCGTACGTACCTGGCCAAGGCCGAAGACTGTTACCGACATCGGAGCTTTCTCGGTCTGGCAGGTTACTACAGGAGGTTTGTGAGAGATTTCAGCAAGGTCGCGAAGCCGATGACCAGTCTGATGAAGAAAGATGCACCATTTCTATGGACAGTCGACTGTGAGAGATCATTTCAGCGCTTGAAGGACTCACTGACCACTGCACCGGTACTGACCATTCCAGACGGTACAGAGGGCTTTGAGGTTTATTGTGATGCATCCGGCAGAGGGCTGGGTTGCGTGCTCATGCAACATGGCAAGGTGGTGGCATATGCCTCACGCCAGTTGAAGAAACATGAGGAGAACTACCCCACACATGATTTAGAGCTGGGAGCTGTAGTCTTCGCTTTGAAGATATGGCGCCACTACTTATATGGGGTTAGTGTCACGATCTACACCGATCACAAAAGTTTGAAATACATATTCACTCAGAAGGAGTTAAATCTTCGACAGAGGAGATGGTTAGAATTTCTGAAAGACTATGACATTGACCTCCAATACAAAGAAGGGAAGGCCAATGTTGTAGCAGATGCCCTGAGCCGTCGAGCACACTCACTCCATTCGCTAGTTTCTTTCTCCAGCTTGGTTGATGAGGTGCGAGAGGCTCAGAGGACTGATGAGTATATTAGAGAGGTCAGACAGAAGCTGACAGATGGTACCTTTGAGAGTCAGAAATACGACTTCAGACTTCATGATGATGATCTGATCAGACTTAAGGGCCGATTATGCATACCACGAGGTAACACGGATCTGAAAGACCGTATACTTAGAGAATCACACTGTTCTTCAGTTTCCATCCATCCGGGAGCCTCTAAATGTATAAAGACATGAAGAGATACTTCTGTGGTCGGGATGAAGACAGATGTTACCGAGTTCGTCTTGAGGTGTCTCACATGCCAGAAGGTGAAATTTGAGCACAGACGACCGGGCGGAATGGTACAGTCGATGCCAGTTCCGGAGTGGAAGTTCCATGATATCTCCATGGACTTCGTAGTTGGGCTTCCACCTGCTAGGGGAGGTCTCAACATGATATGGGTGGTGGTGGATCGCCTTACCAAAGTAGCCCGATTCATACCGATGAAGGATACTTGGAAGGTGACCAAATTAGCTGAGTTATTTGAGAAAGAAATCATGAGGCACCACGGCATACCAAAGACCATAGTGTCAGATAGAGATACCAGATTCCTTTCGAGGTACTGGAGAGCTACCAGAGAAGCGTTGGGTACAGAACTCAAGCTGAGTACCGCGTTCCATCCTCAGACCGATGGTCAGACTGAGCGTACTATTCAGACACTCGAGGACATGCTGAGAGCATGTGCCTTAGACTTCCAGGGCAGTTGGATTGACAGATTGCATCTGATCGAGTTTTCATACAACAACAGCTATCACGCTTCGATCAAGATGGCACCTTTTCAAGCGTTGTACGGTAGACCATGTCGTACACCGCTCTGCTGGGATGAGTCGAGTGAGACGGTCATCATAGGACCAGAGTACTTGGAACAAGTTCAGGCTGAAGTTCAACAAATCAGGGAGAACATGAAAGCTGCTCAAGATAGGCAGAAGTCGTATGCTGATGTTCGACGACGAGACCTGGAGTTCGCAGTGGGCGACCAGGTATTTCTGCGAGTATCACCGATGAAGGGTTGATTTAGGTTTGGGCAGAAGGGCAAGTTAAGCCCGAAATTTGTTGGTCCTTATGAGATTACGGAGCGGGTGGGCCCGGTTGCTTACAGGTTAAATTTACCTGCTGAGCTGGGTAAAGTGCATGATGTCTTTCATGTTTCACAGCTGAAGAAATACATGCACCACCCCTCCCAGTGTTAGAACCTGAGAAGTTGACCTTAGAACCAAATATGAGATCCGTGGAGACTCCTCAGAGAATCTTGGACAGAAAGACTAGGGACACTCGCCACAAGTCAGTGCGACTGGTGAAGGTTCTCTGGTCTAACCAAGATGTCGAAGAGGCCACGTGGGAATTAGAGGATAAGATGAGGGCGAAGTACCCTTCTTTATTTGCTGACTAGATCGTCTGTATAGGGTACGGGGCGTACCCCTTTTTAAGGGGGGTAGTGCTTCCTCGCTTTTGAGTTAGGAAACGATCATGTTTGTCGTTTGTTTGGTTGTTTAAGTTGTGGATTTGTGTAAGTTGCTACACTTTGGTGTAAGTTGGAGCTTTGAGTTATGTATGATACTTATGTATTGTATTTGAGATTGACCTTTGAGTCTTGAGATGTATGAATGTGAATATAAGATGTGGTATTAAGATTAAGAGAACTGTGTACCGTGAATGGTTAAACACATGTGTGAACTTTGAGGACAAAGTTCTTTTAAGGGGGGTAGATTGAAATACCCCAAACTTAGGTATGGTGTTTAAATGATAAACTAAGATATAAGGAGGCTAAATAATGCCTTAGAAACATTAAGAAACATTTTTAATCAAAGAAAATATAAGGAAACACCAAAAGAGCAGTTTAAGCAAAAACGTGCTCTAAGCTTGGAGAGATATGGGAGAGTACCCAAATATTGTTCCAAGACCTTAGTAATATCCTAATGGTCATTTTAAGTCAATTACCAAAGAAAACCAAGTTTGAAAACAAGTTAAAACACAAAATGTGCTTTAAGGAGTCTTAAAGCACGTTTTTGAAAAATTGTCTTGTAAATGAGTTTTGAATGGCTAAATGTCCATCATTACTCTTTAATTAATATGTGTACTATATAGTATCACATTTGGAGGTCTATATCAATGGGAAATCAAAAATTTCACAACAATGTGCCTTGTTTTTGATGAATAGTGAATTTATTAATCTAGTTTATAACATAAGTCTATATAAGTGAGACATTTGGTCAATAAAGACTAAACTACCCTCATCACTAGAAGGGGGCCGGTTTCTTAAGGGGTGAGTCACCACCTTTATGACTCATTAAGTGATTAAGGAAGCAAATAAGTCTTTTAAAGCCTAAAATACTATTCACCTTTTTACATAATATCTCACCTTTAGTGATTCTCTCTCCTCACTTCTTCATTGTTCCTTGTTCACACGGTTTTCTTGCTCTCTTTCTCTTCTCCATTAACGTGAAGCACCTCTCCATGCTAGCTCCATCTTCTCTTGCACACATCTTGCTCATTTTAGCTCCAAATCCAAAACAAAATACATATTCTTCTTAGTTAGCTCAAGCTCCTCCTTTCTATCTTTTCAAAACTTCAAGAGCTCCATTTTGGTGCCAAGTCAAACCACCATTAGAGGAGGAAATTCAAGTTTGGAGACTCCATTGGCATCTCCATTCTCTTAAGGTAAAGAAAGTGTAAGAAATCTAGGTTTCCACCATTTTCTTCACTTGACCGAGAATATATACTCATGGGACTCCATGTTTATGCCTTGTTCTAGCTTGTTTCTACTCTTCAAAGGAGAGAGGAGGTCCTTCTTGCTTCACATCCAAGTTTGTCTTGAGAAACCAAGGTAAAACAATCACATTAATACCTTAAAACATATTTTTAAACCTAGGGTTTGTTCCTTAGGGTTAATGTGTTATCTAGTACTCATTGGAGTCATTGGATATTGGTTAGAACATTGGCAAGGAGAATCACATTGGTGACCGAGATTGAACAAAGAAAACCTAAGGAGAAAAGCTTGTAAGCTTGTGAGAAAACAAGGTAAATTGCTTACCTTAAGGTGTCTTGTTGTTTAAGGGAATGAGATGTGGGTAAATGATGAGCTTAGTGTTTAGTTTATGTGTGGAAGGTGCTATTAAAACCTAGGAGAAACAATGTCTATACTTGTGAACTTGTGACTAAGGAGCAAATGAGAAAGGAGATAGTTTAAGAATATAAAGGTGAAGTACAAGAAGCATTTTATTTCAATGGGAGCCTTGTTGAGTGTATTCGCAGGTTGAAGGCATATATATGTGGAAATTCAGTGGTTAAGATTATTGTTATTTAAGGGCCTAAGTGCCAAGCATTTTTAAGTTCAAGCGTTATATGATGATGTGGTGAAGTTTTAGTGTAAATTGGGTGCTAAGGTGTTGTGATGAGAATTTGTGTGGTATTGGTTGTTTGATGGAGAAAAACCATTTGTTAGGAAGTACTATATACTAGAGAACCCATGGCAAAAATTTAAAGGAGAGTTTAAGTGTTTAAGATATCCTAAGGGAATTTAATGACTAAGGAAGTACTAGGAATGTTCTATGGGTTGCCTTGATGAAAAAGGGTGAAGTTAAGATGTTTTAATGACTTATGATGACTTAGGTATCACCATGGAATATTTAGGAATCAAAAGAATGTATTTGGGTATTTAGGACTTAGGCAAATGTTGGTGTACATCTAGGAAGGAAATAATGTGATGATGATGGAAGTTTAGACTTGTTAAGGAACTTTAAGTGAATGCTTAAAAGAGTTTAGATAAGTGAGAGATGCTTGGGAGATGATGTTATAGTGATGAGGAAGCATTGGCATAGAGGTTACATTAGGTGTGAACCACCACCTAGAAACCTAGTGAAAAACATTATAAGAAGTTGGCATTATTACAATGAAAATGCATAATGATCAAGGTGGATATTGGTGAGTGATTTGATGGTTTTAGAGGAATGTTTAAAGTGTATTTGAGGGACCTAAATGAGGTTGGAACATAATAGTATACATGGGAAGAGTTTGGAGTTGAAAGAACATATTAATAGAAGAATCTGTAGTGGACCGACCCAGGGTCCGACCCAGTTCTGGGTCGGTCGGACCTTGTTAACCCAGCAGAAATGTTTCGGTAATAGACCGACCCATAAGGATGGGTCGGTCGGTGGGTCGGTCGGGCAAGGTTTAACGAAGGAAAATGTCTCGGCAGAGGACCGACCCAGAGGGTTTTGGGTCGGTCGGTTTAGCTTTGGGTCGGTCGGGGAATTTCCAAAGGAGGGGAAAGTTTCGGTAATGGACCGACCCATAAGGTTGGGTCGGTCGGTGGGTCGGTCGACCCTTAACACTTAAAAAAAAAAAAAAAAAAAAAAAAAAAGAAATTTTAAGAATGCCTAATGGTAGTAATGGTACACCATTAAGAGGGCAATGATGGTTAGAAACCTAAAGACCTAGGGGACTAAGTAAGGAAAAGACTTTAATGTTTAAAGCTAAGTTTGTAAGATTAGGTGATAAAGACATGGGAGGTTAGTGAATGGGAGTCCTTAGGGACTAAGTGAGTTAAGTAAGGTGCAAATAACTAATAACCTAAAAATGAATGAATGTTTTAGGTTTGTGAGTTGGGACCCCGAAGAAGATTAGTCAAACAACGATCGACGGTGAACGGTACAATCCTTTTCGTGACCTGCTTGCTAACGAGGTGTCCCTCGGCTTGTGTGCTATCTGTTTATTTGCTATGACTAAAACAAGATAAAGCATGCAACCGGTTATATTGCTCTCGTTGCGATTGTGTTACATTTACACTAACCCGCGAAGCTTGAGATTGTTACTAACCAAGGTTGGTACCTATTGAGTTAAGGTTGAGAACTAAGTATCGTTGATTGTTGGTTTTACCCTTCAAGGTTTAACTAACACTTGGTAAATAAGGATTTCACTAACCATAACTTGGGGTGGGAGTGAGGAATCCGGAATGGTACCGGCACATGTGTATTGGGGGAGGTCGGTATCTGAATCAGATCCGACTTCCAAATAAGACTGGTCATTAGACTCGTCGCCTAGGGTCAACAAATTGACCCGACCACCCGGGCTACTGTTCGAGGTGGGAGGCACATTAAGGAAGGCGTGGAGGGATCAAGCCTACATCCCTATTAAGTTAAGGAAGGTAGCTTATCGTCGGATAGTGCACTGCTACCGGCTAGGGTTAACCAAGCCCTACAAAGATAAGCAACCAATTAAGGGCTAACCAATCTAATAGTGGAGAGGTTGGCAAGTATAAGTTTGAGATTAAGATTAAGGTAAATTAAGGAACTGAGGACTGAGGCAGGGGATTATTAACCCACTTGTTAAGGGAACGCTTGAGTCGTTCGTTGGTTGTGAATCATAAATGTTCATCTGGTGGTTATTGTTATTGCACTTCATATTATGTTTGCATATGTAATCAATTTCCATGCTATCGACAATTAGTCGTCGTAGCCCCGTTAGCTTGGGGGCCATGAGAGGGTGTACCAGCATTCGTGCTGACCCCCTCGGGGGCTATTTTTACACTTGCAGGTAAGAGGCCCATGAGGACGCACCACGAGAGTAGGAGCGGTTAGATTTAGGTTGGGACGTTTGTTTTGAGTTCGGGTTGCGCCTGTGCACCCGACTGTTCATATTAAAATGTTGTAAGTTTGAGATTATGATTGAGATACTAGTACTCGGATGGTCGTGGGATTGTGGATGTTATTGTTTTGAGCTGGATAAATATTTTGGTTAAGTATTGTATATATTAAGCCGGTATGTTCTAACGATCAGACCGTGGCAAGGTCCAAGTGTTGTATATTCCCGCTGCGATGTTTTCGATTAAGTGTTCAGATTGCGATAACCACGATAGGCTTTGGATGGGGTGTTACAGTCCGCCCGGCGGTTGCTCGTGTGACGTCCGCCACTTAGGGGGCGGTTGCACCAGTCCACCGCGTGCCTCTGTTTGACTGGCTCTACATTCTTCGTTATAAGTCCGTTTTCTGAGCCGTTTGCGTCTATGTGTTCGTCTCTTTATCCACTTTACTCCCATCTTGGTTTTCCTCATGTTTGAACAATAAATTTGTGAGATAAACAATAAAACATAAACTAGAGGAAAACTAACCGAAGTGGAGAAATGAGCAAGAAAAGTGCTAATATTATATATGAAATACACCTAATAAACATGCTCATTTGGACACTTATCACACCCCCACACTTATCTTTTTGCTTGTCCTCAAGCAAAATCACGTACCCAAGTAGGGAATGCTCAATACTAACAAATATTATTATAAAGGGTAGGATAAACATGATCTTTTAACTTATTGAGGAGTGTGAAAAATTAACTGCTGGTGGCATAGGTGTGCTCAGGGTGAAAACAAAATATAGAGTTTCGGGGTATGATCCAAGGTACTCCAATGTTTCTTTTAGGTGACTCGAGAACTTTTACCATGGCCAACTTCTCTCAAGAACGGGCATTGAGGAGAAAACAAAAGGAAAAATAGATTTATGCATTTGTTTCACTTTTGCATAAGAGATGAGAAAAATATAGGCATCACGTCTTTGTATTTAAGAACACTCAACTCTCATTGTTGGTTACTAATGGTGTCTCGCAAGTCCCTTATTATTATTTTTTTTCTTTTTTATTTTTTAACAGAGAAGCACCCCTTAGCAATCCCTAAGAGAGAAGACAGAAAGAAACCCTGAGCAATAAAATCCAACCATTTGCAGATTATTTGGTCACACCGCATATAAAATGCTCCTCAAAAGTAATCAAAATTTTTAAAATTTGTACCATTTATCCTACAATTCATAATAGTATTTATTCTTAAAGAGAACAACCCACATATAAAAGGGTCCTCGATATTGAATTTGGACAAACGAAAAATAAGGAGAGAGATTAAATATTTAAGCACAAAGTGTCACCGAAAAGGGCACACTATTATATAGTGAGTGGTTAGAACAGGTGTAATTAACATAAAAGAAAGAAATTAAAACCCAAAAATAAACGTCGGGCTGCAAATAAATCCCGGTCGCAGTAGTATAGTGAAAATGTAAGCAACCGGATGTCGAACCGTGGGACTAATATAAATATAATAGTACCTAAGCGTGTCACAAGAGGGGGGGATTAATTGACTTGTAAAATAAAAAAAGGAAAAGATAAAATAAACTAAGTTAACAGATAAATAAAATGGAACTCTGGGTCAGGTTAATATAATCTGCATAATTAAGCTATCTCTACTGGTTTAATAATTTGGCAAGGTTCCTGTAAATATCTTAAGGACTAAGTCATAGCCTCATAAGAACTCGTTCACCTGTAATGCAAGGTTCTAATCAAGGTTCAAGCAAAAGCCTGCGAACGGCAGAGGAGTATTTGAGGAATTACATTTGCAACTGAATACTAACTTATTAAATCATAATCAAGCTTCCTCCAGTTTTACGCTTTAATTAACCTGTCTATTTATCACCTGGTCTGATCAAAAATAGACTTAGTAGAGCAATTTAATAAATTCGCGAGATCTATTAAAAAGATGCATGATAACCTTTAAGCGTAACAAACTGTATATAAATAAACCAGTAGAAATATTGCATAATTAATACAGATACATAATAACTATTCCCAGAGTAACGTAAACTAGCCTAACATATTAAATAGATAGATAGAGACGAGAGTAATAGAAATCATCCGTAATCACTCCGTCTCACTCTGCTATTTTGTGTACGTAGGGCTAGAGGTGAATTTGTGGAATGTAAAATAATAAAATGGAGAAGGCGGGAGAAGAGAAATGAGATGGTGGTGAAGTGGTCGTGGATCGATTGGTGAATTCGTGTGTGATTTATTGGGTGAAGCTCGTTGGTTTAAATAGGGAAAGGAAGAAGAAGAAGGAAGTAGATAAGTAACGCGTGAGGAGCTCGTTGATTGCTTCTCTGATTGCTCCTCATTAATTGCAGGGGACAGAGCGTGCAGAGTAGATGGATAAATGCAGACAGTGGACGAGTTGAAGAAGTCGGCGAAGGCGAGTTGCAGACGGCGCGCGAAGATAAGCTCGCGCAACATTTATACACGACCGCCTGATAACATGCGGTCCTCTCTGTGCTGTCCGCCAATTAACCAGCGGTTCCATGTGTCTCGTCCGCCTAATGAGGAGGCGGTAGCCTCTCTTCTTTTCCGCCTGAAAGAAGGCGGTAGTATATGCCACGTCCGCCCATTATTAGGCGGTACTCTCTTGTGTGTCCGCCAGGCGGTTGCGCCTCTCCAGACCGCCAGATACGAGGCGGTACTCTCTTGTTCAACGCGAGGCGGTAGCGCCTCTCTAGACCGCCAGATACGAGGCGGTTGCCTCAGCCTCGTCCGCCCGGCGGTTGCTCGTGTGACGTCCGCCACTTAGGGGGCGGTTGCACCAGTCCACCGCGTGCCTCTCGCGTGCCTCTGTTTGACTGGCTCTACATTCTTCGTTATAAGTCCGTTTTCTGAGCCGTTTGCGTCTATGTGTTCGTCTCTTTATCCACTTTACTCCCAGCTTGGTTTTCCTCATGTTTGAACAATAAATTTGTGAGATAAACAATAAAACATAAACTAGAGGAAAACTAACCGAAGTGGAGAAATGAGCAAGAAAAGTGCTAATATTATATATGAAATACACCTAATAAACATGCTCATTTGGACACTTATCACACCCCCACACTTATCTTTTTGCTTGTCCTCAAGCAAAATCACGTACCCAAGTAGGGAATGCTCAATACTAACAAATATTATTATAAAGGGTAGGATAAACATGATCTTTTAACTTATTGAGGAGTGTGAAAAATTAACTGCTGGTGGCATAGGTGTGCTCAGGGTGAAAACAAAATATAGAGTTTCGGGGTATGATCCAAGGTACTCCAATGTTTCTTTTAGGTGACTCGGGAACTTTTACCATGGCCAACTTCTCTCAAGAACGGGCATTGAGGAGAAAACAAAAGGAAAAATAGATTTATGCATTTGTTTCACTTTTGCATAAGAGATGAGAAAAAATATAGGCATCACGTCTTTGTATTTAAGAACACTCAACTCTCATTGTTGGTTACTAATGGTGTCTCGCAAGTCCCTTATTATTATTTTTTTTTTCTTTTTTATTTTTTAACAGAGAAGCACCCCTTAGCAATCCCTAAGAGAGAAGACAGAAAGAAACCCTGAGCAATAAAATCCAACCATTTGCAGATTATTTGGTCACACCGCATATAAAATGCTCCTCAAAAGTAATCAAAATTTTTAAAATTTGTACCATTTATCCTACAATTCATAATAGTATTTATTCTTAAAGAGAACAACCCACATATAAAAGGGTCCTCGATATTGAATTTGGACAAACGAAAAATAAGGAGAGAGATTAAATATTTAAGCACAAAGTGTCACCGAAAAGGGCACACTCCCCCACACTTAAATTGAACAATGTCCTCATTGTTCACCAGAAAAACAAGGGAAGCTTCAGAAGACCTTTTCGGTTAGTAGATAAAATAGAGAGAACACAAAGTTCCACAAATAAACATTTAAGCACATAAACGCTCCTCTGCAGTTTTATTTATTTAAATAAAAGCAAAATTAAAGAAACTGGTACTCCCCTGATTTTATTTTTGCTTGCGTTTATAGGAGTTCCCCCACACTTGAGCTTCAGCCTCAAGTAGCGTAGCTTGGTTGCGGTGTCCACATGGAGGTGCACCTGCATAAGACACTAGAAGCAACCATACTAAAAACGGGGTTAAAAGTTAGCAAAAATAAAATTTAAAGAGAACCTGAAAATTAAAAGAGCATAAAAATAAAATTAAAGTACACCCGGGTTGCCTCCCAGGAAGCTGCCCTTCTTTAACGTCTTTGGCTAGACGCCTGCTCGTTATCCTGGATCAAAACAAAACGTTACCTCGGCATATAAAATAAGAAAATTAATACTCCACAAAATCTGGTGTTTGAGGAGGTATTGCCGGGAACGTAGTTCTAACAGAAGACCCGGCGGTGCAGATTTTTCTTCCTCAAATTGGAGGATGTAAACATCATCCTCTTGTAGGTGAGGCTTATAGAAAGAACGCTCGTTATCATCTTCAGAGAAAGTTAATTCTTTGAAAGTGATAGTGGCGTTAGGTTTGGATATGATGGCGGGAGGTGATGGCAATTCCTTCTCTTCATTTTCGAGGATGTAAATATCCTCATTGTCTGGGTATATTATAGAGAAGGATGGAAGATAGCGGTAATTGATTTTAGAGGGAGGGGTCTCTATGAATGGCTCGTCTGTAGTGGGGTGTTCTACCTCTTGAACTGTTTCGCTCATTGATTGCTCTAGTAGTTGAGCGATTTTCTCCAGGTAGTCTGGTTGATCTTCTAACCAGAGTTGCTCTTGGACTATGAGACAATCCTCAAAATCATGAGCTTCCCCACATTCGGAGCAGTATAAATCCTGCCAATATTCAAACGCTTCTTCCATTGCCGTGTAAAATTTTTTTTTTTCGTGTTTTTTGTATATTAAACAAAACTACTGAAACAGATTAGAAAATAAAAGGATTAGAAACAAACATAAAAATAATATAAACAAAATAGAAAAGAAAATTAATAATAACAATAAACAAAAATAATATAGACAAAATATTCTAATAAAACAAGTGAATAATCCGGGGCTTAGGGACTAGAATAAACTAGTCCCCGGCAACGGCGCCATTTTGCAGACGTTGTATTGTGAGTGGTTTAAGTGGTGTAATTATTAAAAGAAAGAAAAGAAATTAAAACCCAAAATAAACGTCGGGCTGCAAACAAATCCCGGTCGCAGTAGTATAGTGAAATGTAAGCGACCGGATATCGAACCACGGGACTAATGTACATATTATAGTACCTAAGCGTGTCACAGGAGGGGGGATTAATTGACTTGTTTTTATAAATAAAAGAAAAGATAAAAAATAAACTAAATTAACAGATAAACTAAACGGGACTCTGGTTCAGATTAATATTATCTGCTCTTTCATGCTATTCCTACTGGATTAATTGTAATTGTCTGGCAAAATTCCTTTTTAAAATATCTTAAGGACTAAGTCATAGCCTCATAAGAACTCGTTTACCAGAAATGCCCGGTCTATCAGGCTTCGAGCACTCTTATGTAAACGGACGTTAAATTCCAGGAAATATAATTGCATCTGAAAATACTAACTCATTAAATCATAATAGAGCTTTCTCCAAATTTACGGCTTAATCAACCTATCTATTTATCACCTGGTCTGATCAAAATAGACTTAGCAAGCAATTTAATAAACTCATGACATTTATTAAAAAGGCGAGAGATGAGCTTTAAGCGTAACAAACTTCATTAAATTAAAACCAGTAAAAACATTGCATAATTAATACAGAATATAATAATTATTCCCAAAGCGTACGTAAACTAGCCTAACATATTAAATAGAATAACAGAAACAAGAATGATAGAAATCATCCGTAATCACTCCGTCTCGCTCTGCTATTTTGTGTATGTAGGCTAGAGGTGGATTTGGTGGACTGTAAAATAAATAAAATGGAGAAGGCGGAAGGAGAGAAATGAGATGGTGCGTGAGTTGGAACTCCAGAGGAACCACGGAAGGAGCCTCCGGAAGGACGCTTAACGAGGAGGAATGAAGCTGGTATTTATAGAGGAAGATGAAGCACAGCAGCAGCTTCATTGATTGAGCTCGATGATTGCAGCTCCCCATTGATTGCAGCTATTGATTGCGCAGGGGACAAAGCTGAAACGCGGGCGTGATTTCTGGTAGGCGCCGTCTCAAGTTGCAAAGCGAGTCGGCTAGAAGATAACCCGTTGATTTCCTACACATTTACACGCGTCCGCCACTTATCTGGCGGTCTCCTCTTATGTTGTCCGCCTGTACAGAGGCGGTATCCTCTGTCTCAACCGCCTCGCGGTTGCATCTCTGTCGTCCGCCTCATAAGAGGCGGTACTCTCTGTAATGTCCGCCTGAACAGAGGCGGTCGCCTCTATCTCTTCCGCCTGGCGGTTGCATCTCTCATCCGCCTCGCGGTCTTCTGTCTCACATCCGCGAGATAAGAGGACGTAGGTATATATTATACATATATATATAATACGAGTATACTAAATTGAATCGGCTCCAGATTTTTCGTTATAAGCCCGTTTTACTTGCCGTTTGTTGCGTTGGGAAGCTTGTGAAGTAAACTACTTGATTCCAACACTTTTTCCTACATAAAATATATCAATTCATATTAAAACATAAATCTAGGAAAATCATAAGATAAGTGAGAAATATTACTTAAAATACTACAAATTGTAAGGTAATTAAACCCTTAAAAGTCTATATATTTCGCACTTATCAGTCCTGGACTAAGGACCCGGACCACTTCTAAACTTCACTCTCGGCTCTTTTTAAGGGGTGGTCCGGGTACCTATACAAGGGCTAGGTCCCGGACCATGTTATTAACTTGTCAAAACATCATTTTTCAACCCCTAAACCAACCTTAAACCTTACCTAATCATTCCATAAACTTTCCACATGTTTCCTACATGTTTAAACACCTTAAAACAAGCACTAAACTTTCCTAAATCATCACTAACTGGTTACTCAATTCCTTACAACAATTCCTAGCACTTATAACATTTTTCTTAGATTTCTAAGTGGTATATCATGCCTACTACCTCAACTAACCAAAGTGTTGTCTCACAAACATTACCACCACTCCAAAAGCATTATTTCTCATACACACCTCCTTTGCACAATTGCTTATAATTTCCACAAGTTTTCACTTAGACCTTCACTAGGCATTTCTTTTCCTTTGTTTACCAAATCTTGAACAAGACTTAACACTTCACATAACAATTCCTTGGTGTGTTCAAAACACCCATTTGAGTTCTAAATCCTCCAAGACAATGCCCATGGCACCTTAACACCTAAGAACACCATGATTCACCTTCTTCCACCATCTTAACACTTAACAAGTTCCTAGTACCTTCTAGGTCTTAAAATCTCATTTCATCACATAAACTCCTTTGTTTATCAACTAAATTTTGCCATAGCTTCTCTTGTAAACTCTCACACCCAAACACTTAGGTTTTCACCTTTAGACAACCAAGAACACTTAATCACTTAATACACATTCCTTACACACAAACATATTGTTTTTCATCCTTTAACCATTCAAGACATTCATCTTTACAAGAAATGCCCTTTACACACAACTAAGCCTTTAACTACACTACATCACAATATAGTGCATAAACTTAAATTGCTTGGCTCTTAGGCCCTTAAATTGCATAAACCTTAAACACTGAATTTCCCACATAATAATGCCTTCAACCTGCAAATACACCCAACAATACATATGCCCTTAATAAACTCCTTGAGAGCATTTTACTAGCTCATTTGCCATTAGCTCTTTAGGTATTTTATTAAGCAAATCAAGCTCATTTCCCTAAGGCATTTAAACTACATTGAGATAGTTTGTTTACCTCTTTTTCCTCATAACTTCTTTCTTGTTTCCTTGTAAAACCGGTGGGATGTTTGGTTGTTTGTCAACTTCTAAACAATGTACACATAATAGAATGAGTATTCAAGCATCATGCTTCATCTCATTGTAAACCCTAGTTACATATATTGTTTTAAGGTATTAAAATGATTGTTTTACCTTGGAATGGAAAGAGAGCTTGAATGAGTATCAAGAGAGGACTCCACCTAGTCCATGAAAGCTTGGAATGAAGCTAGAACAAGCCAATATAAGAGCACCATTAATGGTGAATTTTCGGACAACAACAAAACATGGAGGAAATGTCATTTTTCTTTGAGTTTCCTCACCTTGAAGCAAAGGAGAATGACAAGGCATGAAAATATGAGCTCAAGATCCTTCAATGGTGAATCTTCATGGCACCAAAATGGAGTTCTTAAAGATTTGAAAAGATAGGAATGAAGAGCTTACTCTAACTAAGACAACGGTAGTCTCGGAATTAAATTCAGAGCATGGAATCATAAGTTACAAGTAAAAGGAGATGGGATATGAATGGTTCTGTTGGAGAACGAGATTGAGAAGGGAGGATGAAGATAGGTTATGGTGGGAACCAAGGAGAAAGAAGAGAATGAGGTGAGAGAGTATACTTTGAAGATATTTATGTTAAAAGCAAAAGTAACCTTTTACTTACTTTTCTTTCTTTCTTTTAATTGGCTAGCCAAGTGTGATGACTCACACCCATAAAACCGTGCCCCCCTTACACATTAGAGATATTTATGGTCTTTGTTGACCAAATATTTGACTTATGTTGACTTATAACTTAAACTAGCACTATTTGAGCACTATTCACAAAACAAGGCACATATTTGTGAAATTTTTGATTTCCCATTGATATAGACTTCCAAATGTGATACTATATAGTACAGATGTTAATTAAAGAGTAATGATGGACATTTAGCCATTCAAAACTCATTTACAAGACAATTTTTCAAAAACGTGCTTTAAGACTCCTTAAAGCACTTTTGGTGTTTTAACTTGTTTTCAAGCTTGGTTTTCTTTGGTAATTGATTTAATATGTTCATTAACATATTTATAAGGTATAGGTATGACCATTAGGTCTTATACAAATTTATCCCAAGCTTAGAGCATGTTTTTGCTCATATTGACTTTAAGGTATTTTCTTGTGTTTTATTTGGTTTAACTGTCCACCAAGGTTTCCTAAGGACTTATTTAGCCTTATTAAATCATAATTGAATATTATTAAGTCTTGGTAGGCTCTTTGGGTCCTAACCAAGTTCACTCATAGCTTAGAGCATGTTTTTTGCTCTAACTGTATCTTAGCGTTTTATTGCATTTACTATGGTTTAAACTGTTCACTGATGTTTCTAAGGCACTTTTTAGCCTTTATATAACATATTTTGATATTTAAACCACATATCAAGGTTTGGGGTATTTCAGTAAGACTAGTAACGTTAAAGCCCGGTGGTGAGTCTTGTGAATGTCTCTACCCGGAGGTCATGTGTATTGACTTAAGTATTACTCGAGAGAGGAATAATTGAGAAAGTAAGAATGAGGCATGTATGTCTACAGAACTAGGAGAACAAGAATGGTATCTAAAGAGAATGAATAAGATAATGAACAATGAGAATGAGGCATTGTTGAGGTAGAAACCCTTAAAGCCCAATGGGTAAGAAATGTAAACTAACTAACTTAATGAGTTAGTTCTGTGATTGTATTCCTATATTTGAATACTTGTGAATGCGATCATGTTGTATGTTTATTGCACTTCATGTTTTGATTTAAATAATATCAATCGCATGTTAAGATGAGAATTAGTTGAGTGTGGCCCGGTAGTAGCAGGTTGCACGACTTCCATACCAGCAAAGGTGCTGAGCCCGTTTAGGGCCACCCATTATTTTTCAGGTACCCCGTTGATGAATACCGTTCAAGAGTAGGACGGGGATGGTGGTTAAGCATGGGGAGTTAGATTTTAATTTACTTATATATTTGAAGGAAGAGTAAGACCGAAAGTGTTATCGGCATCCGTTATGTATTAAACTCGGTATAGTTGAGAATTGAAATGAGAATTGTATTATGTGACTCGGTTAGAAATGGAATGAATTGTATTTGTTTAAAGTACTCGGTTATTCCGGTCCATCAGACCGATGTTGTAGTGAGTTAGGCCTTGTTGGCCACGAGGGTGGCTAACGGCATTGTTTCACCCGCCGGTTGTATTAGATTATTCGGTGCGATTGTAATGAGGAACGGGGTGATTAAGGGTTAATGACGAGATTAGCGGTAGGGTGTTACACCTTTGGTAGCTAGCGCCTCATAATAGCACAACACAATCATTAGACTTTCAGCAGAAATCTAAGACAAGGAATTCATTCCTCACCACGGGTTAAAATTTTGGGGCATCACTCAGGCATCAACCAGCCTTTTCATTTTCGTTACAAAGCTAAGTTAATGGGGAGAGGGGTAATTTGTTCTACCCAAAATTTAACCCCCTCGGAAGAGGGTCTCTTGAGGCGTAGGTACTAAAAGGATAGCTTGGTCAAGTAGTATGGATTCCAGTTTGATCGGCACATTCCAAAGTGTTAGGGACAACTTAGTCATCATCAGGGGCATTTTTGTAATTTTCAAAGGCTCTTTAGCCCCCTATAAGCTTTCTCTCCTCTAAAAATGTTCTAAATCAACTTGAAATGCTTTGAAATTTTATCCCATGATAGAGGATGATATTTTAAGCATAATGGCTTTAGAATTTTAATTTTTTGAATTTCCAATAATTTTCTAGTAATTTTTTATTAAATCTGACAAGAAATTGTATTTAAATATATTCCAATATCCAAAAATTTGATTTAACCATGGAAAAATCGGAAATATCATCCTTTACCCATGTTTAAAATTTCAAACCTTTGAGCTAAAACGTCGGTAAATCTCAGTTTTTACCGGATTTTTCTATCTTTAAGAAATCCAATATAAGGAACCTTAACCCTTGATCATAACACATCTCCAAGAACCCTAAGCAACCAGGAAACCTAGCCGTCCTAATACTCCCACGTTTTGCAGCTCCCAAGCACCGAAATTCTACTAAAACTCTTCCAAAATCACCACCTAACCACATCTTTCATTCCCTCTTGCCACCACAATCATCAAACCACCACCCACACGTAAAGAACAACCTCAATTCACAAGGTTCAGAAGTTGATCTCAAACCCGAACCTGAACCGACTCAGGCAAAGCTCCGAAGACTCCCGACATGAAGAATCTAGTCAAAACAGGTTGGAATCTCAAAATTCCTAACTGCCCACGACTTGTTTAACCTTGTATTAAAGTTTTAGTTTGAACCGACTCTTTCGGCTTCTCAATTGTCGTTTGTTTTCACTTTTGTCTGTTAACTTGTTCCTTAAGTCTCGTCATTAATTTGAAGCCAAATTGAAAATATTTGATTACTAACTTCTTGGAAATTTCTCAGGCTACGCATCCATAAATTTTGAGCTAAAAACACTATCGGGAACCATCTAAAACCTGCCGTCAGTAGGTGGTTTGTAGCCCCGGACGCTGTGTCTGGGCCCACGGACAGGTAGTCCGTGGTCACGGACACCCTCAAACGGCGGTGGGATTTTAAATTTTGAAAATTTAGGGTTTTATAAAGCATGTCCGGGCCCACGGGCATCCTGTCCGGGCCCATGGATTTTCTGTCTACGGCCCGGGACTTTTCAAAATTTCATTTTCCCTCCAATTTGGCTTTTCTGTATAACTAGGTTAACTAGGATCCGTGGGTTTGGACATTAGGTTCGTGGCCATGGACGGACATAAATTTTGACCTAATTCTACCTCTGAAGCCCTAGTTTAGGTAATTTCACTTTTAATTTCCATCAAAAATGCTAAAACATAAAAAAAAAATCATAAACTTGCGCACTTAGGTTAAATTGACTCGTAATAAGCCGTTAATAAACTAAGTAGGGGAAAAACAACCTAAGAGGGGTAGTGAAAGTAAATTGAACCCTAAATAAGTCGAATACCAAGCCCCCGAACCCGAACTCTACCTTTCCTAATTTACCCTAGGTGAAAATTAGGTGGCGACTCATAATAGGTTCCAATGAGCTAACTTAGGTTTTAATAATTATGGTTATATGACTTAGGTATTAAACTTAGGTTATAAGTGGACCTAGAACCCGATCAGACTCTAATAAACTCGAATCAACAATGGGTGGTGGTTTAAAAATCGAGGCACATAACAAGTTTGACGAGGTGCAGCAAACTCGTGTTGATGGACATATCTGAGTGTCCACTAGAAAATGTGCACTTCTTCAACTGGTATGTTATGACTAACCATAAGGAAGTGATATATACGGTGTGCACACGGTAATTCCATCAGAACTGTAATAATACACAGTTCTTCTGATCCTGGTGTATGATCATTATTGCAATGACTGTTTTTTAGTTCTATTTGACGTAATTCCAAGCATTTGAGGCTCACTTGACCAACTAGACTCATAAAAGGCACTTTTTGGTCATGCATTACTCTTCTTTCAAGGGAAAACTTGAAGTCTTATTTTATCTCGAAGTGTTGTTCCTTGATAAATCTCTATATACTATTGAATGTCATGTCCTGTGATCCAGTGGATGCGTGAACCCAACTTTGTAGAGCCAAGTGCACGCTCTCCACCCTGCATTTGAACAAATCATTAGTTACAAACTAATCATACAATTACAAAAGTAATCACTTACATATTGACATTTTAACTTAAAGGAACATGTTCGTTGATGTGTTACCGAAATATCTGACTCACTTAACCCATGGCTAACAAAATTTCTCACGCTGACATAGCCTGTGGTCTCTAAATAGAACACGAAAGGATGTTTACTACCGTATGACTTGATCAATCGACCGGAGTGTTCATCAAACTCTACAATTGTAGAGGCGTACACAAGCCTATACCAACGATATGCTACTGATTCGGCGGATTTTCCTCATACTTCTAAATCTTGACCGATTTTGCAGCCACATTCCTATCGATAAGCCACCAACATACAAGGTGGTGCACACTTGGAAGACCACTGAAAGTGCTTTCACTAAGGTATTTTCATTGTCGATAACAAAAACTTAGGGGAGGGAAGTCATCAACTTCAACAGCTCGAAAAGCATCCAAGTATAGGCAGACGCATCTTCTTTAACTGTAAAGCAAAATGTAATAGTGAAGTTCTTGTCGTACGATATCACTCTGATGAACTCAACTAGCGTCATCTTGTACTTGTTTGTCTTGTAAATGCTGTCAATGAGCACTACATACGGGAAAATTCAATATAGGTTGAGCCCAAATAGGTGCACGAACAAGATAAGCCCGAACCTAGTATTATCCCCTACCAAAATATCATTAAGAATAAAATCTATCATAATAGGGACAACATAACAAACATGGATCGTACTGAAGTGCGAACACTTACTTACATCTTTTTCGGACCACTAGATGTACATACGTTCACCCAACAAGTGCATGAGTGATGCTACATCAGTACCCCCGCCACAGTCCTCCCTCCTAGAATTTGCTACCAAATTATGAATCTAAGTTTTGTCAGCTGTGCTTTCAGGGTTCTTGTCATCCAGATGGGCCCACATCTATTGTAGAGCAACTACACTTCTGTGAAAACTTTTCATACTTGCTCTTTCATCCACACTGAAGCGAGGATGCATGTAATGTGAGAGAGGATTACAAGCCAATTCATGGTTATGCGGAACGGGCAGTTGCATTTCTTAGTAGTGCGCTGCCGCCTTTGACTAGAATAGGACAATTCACCTTGGCTATTTTGTGGCCAACTCTTGCCAAACCTCTCATATGTCATAACCAATTCACCAGCCCTAACAGTTTGTCTGATTAAATAGATGTTATTCTCGGGAAGATGTATCACATGGGCAACAACCTCTTCTATGTCCGCAAATATTAAGCTCATACTGAAAAGATGACCTCTGTCTACGCTCACCTCTTCGTCATCGAATGCATCATCATTCTCATCCTTAACAACTAATAAATACGTGGAGTCAACTAATGCTCTCGAGACTAACAATGAAAATGTAAAAAGTGTGTACCTAAGCAAACAAAAAAACCCATACATTTCCAAACAATTATGTTCAGAGTATAATGATGCGATGTAGATGAAAAGATGAACGGGTAGGTGCAAACAAATCCAAAATCAAAGCTAGAATGAAGAAAACATAGCATTTTTTAAAACAATCGGTATGCTGGCGTCAATGCTGGCAAAAAGTCGTATGAATCACCGCCGATACCAAAGCATCGCCATAAAGAGTGGACGTCGGCTCCAACACCATTTGGTGGTTGTCGACACCGCCAACAAGTGGTGTCTATCGACACCAGTGGCGTCGACGTCGACCACATTTTGTTGACGTCGCCGCCCGGTTCCCGAGTTTTCATTTTTCCATTTTTCGACTGTTTTTTTTACCAAATTTTGCTCTATATTTGTACCTAATAAAACTTAAATTACAAAAAAAAACATAAAAAGTATCTTCAAATGGGACCCTCGTAAATTCTTGTTCGATGATAACATCAACTACGTAATTGTCAAAGATCTATTCATCGTCATCTCATTGTTTCCTCCATCCTTTTTGCTCCTCCTTTCGAAAAAAATTTCTTTCCTCAGCTTACTTTATAATTTCTAAATTTCAATATGATTTCATACATATTCACCTTGTTATATAGTAAATTTGAGTACTTGTAATATGTCACAAATTTTAGATACATATTGTAATTTAAAAATTATTTTTTTTATCTACCATCCGGTTCGTTTTATCAGACTACATCTAGATCGGAGATCAAGTCTGAGTAAATAGGTTCCAGTCCCCTCCCAAAAGTTATTTTAATTCTCATATTTTCCGGCCAGTACGTTTCAATTTTGTGGGAATGTTTCACAAATAAAAGAAGGATCCTGAAACGTTTAGACTGCGTTTCGATGCTTCATTGCTGCCTTGTTTATGCGGTAGAGTAAACAAATGCAAGCAACCCCAAAGTTGTGGAAATTATGAATTCAATTCACAGTTGAGAGTAATAGTACAAGCTTTTCCCATTCCATAAAAAGTATAATTAGCACTGGGTCAGGCAAGGATTTGGCATCAAAATCAGTACAAGAAAAATCCATGCCCGTTTGTCGCTTTGGACAGTGGATACCGGTGGTCATAGTTGCTGCTGACATCCTTGAGGAAGCTAGGAGTAGTTTGTAGTTCGTTGATCTGCCAATAATTGACAGCAGAAACAGATTGGGGAGTGGGCAGGCTCAAAGGGATAACAGGGGCTGAGGTCGGACCTGAAGTACAGTGAAGGATACTGCTGGTTGTGGTGGTACCACTACCACCTCTTTGATCAAAGCGGTGCTGCTGTTGGCTTTGATTTTGATGAGGACGCAGGGAAGGAGGTTGTTCCTGATGTGGGTCACAAGATGCAACTCCCCATGAGTTATTGCTTGACAGAAGAGAGAGAGCACGGAGATCTTCCTGAGTTTGATTTGCCGCCTCAGTGATATTATTACTACTTGAAGGATGAGCAGGTGTTGTGCTTCCAGACACTTGCTGCAAGTCTGCACAAAACACGTCACTATCATCAAACAAGGTATGAGTAAAATTCAGCAATGTTCCCACAACATTAAAAACTCGAGGCAAAACAAATCGGATCAGTTAGCTACCAATGAGTAACATAAAGACGTAGCAGCAAAACGAACCTGGGTGGAAGACCTGCATATTAGAAGCGGACGTCTGGAGCAGAGGGGAAGAAGCGTAGGAGTGTTTGAACCCACACTCATCTGGCTGTTCCAAGAGCCCCATCTCTTCATCTTCCTGTGTGTACTTGGAATTGCTGGTGAAGTCCCATGTCAGATTTGTATTTGCCCTACCAATGTGGACCACTGGAACCTGATTAAATGCCAGATTAGTTCGTAATGACGGAGGGAGGTGGAGAGAGTTAAACTGGATGATCTCCGGTTTTGGCTTCCGACGCCTCGCATTGTGATTAGAAAGCCGCCTACGACAGCTCCTCTTCTTCTGATCAAACTCTGACAGACCATGGAACCTTCACAAGCAAACCCAGAGAAAGCAATAAATAATTTAACATCACGGAGTCAAACAACAAGCACAAGTTCATATACAACTCCTCACAAGAAGAGAACTCACCTGCTACACTGCTGGCAGAACCTACGCTCCAGACCACAAATTACCACTTTCGAGCTTTTCGAGTGGGTCTCACAAACTCTGTGCTTTCGATGATAATCTTTAGCAGAAGAAAGATCAAGGTTACATCCGTCCACTTGGCAGTGGGGAATCTCGATGCTTGATAGCTTGCTGGATCTTTTCATCATGCCAGTACCATTGGATGACCCACAAAAGGAACCAGAAGGCCTAGTACCACTGTTGCTGCTAGCAGAAAAATCTTCAAAGTAAGTTCTCTTTCCGAGCTTTAGACCCATCAACATGACATTCGACTTTGAAGAAACACCTGCCATTGGAGAACTTCTACAAACAGCAGCAGCAGTCGTTGCACTAGTAGTTGTAGGCGGCCAGGGATCAGCAGGTTCCATTGTAGCATGTGAGCAGTCACTGATTTCCAAGGAGAACTTGGGCGGCTCTCTCGTCTCCCTGTTCGAGGAAGAGTCCACCGAAGCAGCAGATTTAGAGCTTTTAGAAGAGGACCCATAAGCCAAATCAGAAACAGAGCCACAGTCACTTTTGCCTCCGTATGAATGAAGAGAGCCCACTTCTGACCCATCCAGAGCCTGAAATACAGAGTCAAGCATGTTGAACTTCTTTGGTTCCTCAACTGCTTTGGATGGAAGCATTACCAAGCTTTCCCAGTCCCAGACAAAGGGACACTTTGCAGTATTCAGCTCCATCACAATTCTATAAAAGCACAAAAATGAAATCACAAAGTTCAGAATTAAGAACCCAAACTTTGTTTCATTTGAAAATCCAACTTCATCATATGAAGGAAATAGAAAAACAAGATACTAAGCCAGCTCTAAGTGTTACAGAACTGGAAAAGAGGTTCAGTTAATATTCAGATTGAGATGGCAAAGGAATTTAAGAGGAATAATCAAGCGCATTCAAAAAAATTCATGAAATCTGGAATCAATTTCACACGTTCCAAATACACCTTGTTAAAGCATGATCAGTGAGGGACAGAGATTCAGAGAACCTATATCCCACAATTTATTACTGGGATGAAAAAGGTAGGAAGGCAGAGAAGTGGGGGTGAAGAGGATTAGCCAAACTCATCAAACCCAGATGCCAATTAAGGTGAAGCAAAATGAATGAGCCTCTTCACTAGTTTTCCTTTGCCAATCCTATTAATAAAAAAAATTATCAATCCTTCATATAGATGTATTCCTCATTCCACAATTATCAGAATGTTAGGAATTAAAGTCATTTTTATAAAGTTAGAATTCCAACAATCTTACACTTGAAGGTGAGGGGGTTGAGGGGTACATTAAATACATTTATGCAAGGAATATCATCGGCTAAGCCTCTTTAATTATCTGCACTTAGACGGTTAATTATGCTACTTCAGTATCAAGGAGTTTTGAGGACCATAATGAGACATTTTAGAGGCTTTGGAAAGTCCTCTCGATGCAGCCGACAAGACACGAGGATAGCTATATATAATGGTTTAATCTTGACATAAAATATCTAATCTTCAAAAAGAAAAGAGTAATGAACTCCTCAAAATGTGAGAGTGAGAGAATTAAGCCACAAGAAAAAAAAATGAGCTAAGAAGCACACTATAGAAAGAGTCCCAAGTACAGGAAAAAAAAAAGTATGTTCTCCCAAAGATCCTATGTATGTGAATGCAGGTTATCTCTTATCATAAAGAGCATAGGGAGTTGTTACCCACAAGAGATATTGTTATTTATCTCAATTACGAAAAAGAGGGTTGTGAGTGTTACCCATTGTACTAGAGTGATGTTGTAATCTCATTGCTATTGTCGATCCTTCTATCATCATGTCCGTGGTTTTTCTTTTAGATTAAAAAGGTATTCTACGTAAAATTCTCATATCACTTATTTATAGTTTTTCAAATCTCTACACAATTGGTAAGTGTAATAGAGCATTGCCCTACAAGAACTTTTTATAACACTCAGAAGCTGGTTCACAGCTCCCTCTGCCCTTCTCTCTCCAATTATTTGTCCAAAAGAGTCACCCCATAAAAGTAGCACCTTTACCTTTTTAGCTTTCACCATCGCTTTGCTGGCACTGACAGGAAATAACCCTCTCTAACAACTTTTGCAGGCAAAGGAGATGAATGCAACCCAGAAAAGGTAAATGAAACAATAAATGGAATGGAAAAGAAAGTAATACGGATATAAATAAGATGTCAACACTCACCTTTGCACAAGACTGTTAGCAAGCTTTGGGCATCCTTCGCACAAAAAGGAGAATCAAACCATCCTTCTCACCAATGACGACAAAAGAAGCATAATGTTTCAGCTGATCAAAACAACTAAAATCGATGGAGGTGAGGCAAAATGTTTAGCTTCTTCTTTCATTCAGAAAAACCCATCCCTCATATTGACATGTTAAATAGAGAACGATAGAATCAGGGTATACCATGTAGGGAGTGTTAACTAGTTTAATGTGCTTTATAGCTTGCTTTTCTAGATTCGTTTGGGACAACAACTAGTCAAAAAGTCAAATATCCGGGATAAAGAGAGTTGTAGATTAAAATATACTATCCGAAGCCCACTTGGCATTCACGTAATGTGTAGGATGCATTAAAAACAATACAGTGGGGATACCTTCCTTCTCCATTCCTTTTATGGAGGTTTTCCAAACAAATGGCATATTAAAAACCCCAAAATTTCTATTGATAAAAACAAGATGGCGGAGAGGAAGAGGATCCCAATCGACGCCGCTTACATCGGACTTTTCCTAGGCAGGGGAGTGATGTTATCCTTTGCAATGATTTCGCAATACAGAAAAGAAAACCTAAGCAAAAATCATAAGATCAAGGGATTAAAATAAACCACGCAAAATCGAAGCAGCATTCTTCCTTAGCCAGTGGGCCAGAGCTCAAACGAGCCTCATCCTGGAATTATCCTTATAAATCGCTAAAATCCCGAACCTCATCACCCCGGACGAAAAGAGAAATAACAGAGGTAGAAGAATTCTAGAGATGTATTGCCATAATAAGAAATACGCAGTTCTGTTTTCTAGGGTTCGTAAACTTGTACTGAACCCATCTCGTAAAGGAAAGGGGGGGCTCGAAAAGGAAAACAAAAGCAACAGTAAGGAATAGTAATGAAATCGAAGCATAGAAAATGTACAGTAGATAAAAGGGTTTGTACGCAACAGAGATCCCAATTTAGAAAGTTGGAAATCGACAAAGTTCTTACCATCAGAATCAGCTTCAAATTGCGTAGATCGCTCCCCCAGCCCGTCTCTCTCAACTAAAACACATAGTAAAGCTGCAATTGAGTTGCCCTTCCCTCTTTACTCCCTCCATCCGCTACACCATTAGCTGGTGTTAACAATAGAGGACGGTGAGGGAGCAGAGAGCACAGGAAGAGATTGATCCGAAAGAAAGGAAAAGGGAGAGGTGTAAAGTGAAAAATGATATGACTGTGATTGGTGGGAACGTGAGAAATAATCAGCTGTGGTAGAGGACTACATATGCAACAGTGTTTTGTATGTGTTGCAATGGAGGAAGGTGTGCAAAAAGAATGATATGGGAGGCTTGGGTTTCAGAGCTTTGGAGGATTTCAATAAAGCGCTTCTTACGAAGCAATTATGGAGGGTTCTGTCACAGCCTAGCTCTATGGTGGCTGTTACGTTGAAGAGTCTGTACTTCCCTAATAGTTGTTTAACCCAAGCTAGTCCATCTTATAAGGATAGTCCATTTTGGAAATCGATGATGCCGAATATTCCTCTTATCAAGTTGGGTACTACTCTCCAAGATGATCGTTGGTTCTGGCGTTTCTCGAAGGACAATTCCTATAATGTTAAATCGGGATTTCAATTACTTCAACAATCTGATAAGCAAGGTCAATCTTCTTCTGACGATGAGTGTGCTTTCATCAAAAGGAAGTTGCTTCAGCCTATTTGTCCTCCGAGAGCAAGATTGGTTCTCTGGAAATTTCTCAAGGGTATCACACCTTGCCAGGGTAATATTGGGAAGCGTATTCAAGGTCCAACTGAATGCTTCTTTTGTGGGGATAGAGACTCCCAAGCACATTGTTTCTTTACCTGTTGTGCTGTCTCCTCTATGTGGTCTACAGTCCTTGATACTCAGGATATTCCTACTTCGAATGATGAAGCTATTATTGATTGGTTTTTATTTAAAGCAAAAAAGTGGGGAAGAAGTAAGCTGTCTGATGTGGCCAATAAGATGTGGGTAATTTATGATGCAAGAAACAGGTGTAGACATGATTCTAATCTTGCCTGGTGGACTGTCATTGAGCATAACCAAGCTTTCATTGATGCTTACATTGCCTTCTCTCTCTCTCAACAACTTTGTGTGGGTAATTTGTCTCCCTGGCGTCCTCCTCCAACAGGTATCACCTCTATTTGTATTGAAGTCTTTAGTAGTAAAGAGTTCCCACAACAAATTGGTGGTCTTTTGAGAAACTCTGCAGGAATTCCAGTTTTAGCTTTCAACAAGACTTTTAAAAGCACCTGTAAGGTGCATCTAGCGGTGATAAAAGCAGCTCGTATTGCAGTAGAACTTGCTCTTTGTGAGGGTTTTTATTGTATCTGCTTTGATAACATCCGTGAAGAAATGAAGGACAAAATGTTCGGGAATGAGATGGAAGAGGAAGAAGATAGTAGGCATGAATTATTAGCCTTCAAAAACCTTTGTTATTCCTTAGATAGTTATGCTTGTAATACTAGTTATGGAGCTTTTAATCTCCCTACCTTTCTAGTAGCAAAGATGTACAATAATGCTTCTGATAGGATTCAGGTTTGGGAAGGAAGTAATATTCCTTATCGTGTCCAAGTTGCATGTGACTTGGACAAGGAGACTTAAAATCTTTTGGGTGTGTTTGTTTTACTAGCTATATATAAAGTACCAAAGTTTATTCAAAAAAAAAAGTCAGAGTCCTCCCAATTTGAGCACGTTCTTTGAAACCTTAGTGTTGCTACCTCCTTCAATGCATAAACTGACAAAGAAGTCAAATGTTGTTTGGTAACTCCTTACTAGCATTTGTATATCTATATGCCTAATTTTGTGGTAAATTGCTCACAATTAGCACGGTCGAGGGGTTAGTCTTAAAGCACTCTTTAGTCATATGCAGGCCCGGTTCGTGGGCTGTGTAAACAGACCTATGGAACAACGCCCCTATTTTTGGGGCCCAATTTTATTTACTCTCTTAAGAGTTTGTCATGAGAAAATTATAAAATATTCAAATTTATTTTACATAAAATGTTATATGGGTCTCATTTTACATATTTTAATTTAATAATATTTTTATCTTAAATTAATTTAATTGTATAAGGGACCTATTTTAAATTTTAGCACGGGCCCCCGAAAATCATCAAGACGGCCCTAGTCATATGTCTTTTTCGTTGTTGTCTTGCAGCTTATTTATCTTCTGGTTTTTACCTTGCAGCCCGTCTTGTAGTGCAGCTCGTTAGCCTTTAGCACGTTTCCTTCTCATTTAGTAACATTTGATGGGTTATTTGGTGTACTCTTGGCTTTTATGTCATTCCATCAAATGAATACCCAAACTATAAGCTCAATTGTAGCAATTTCGATCGTTGGCAAGCTCCTACCCCCCCCCCCCCTCATCCTGTCTTCGACACATCTCTTTTGCATGGTTGGTTTTGATCCCTCCCCCCCCCCCTCCCCCACTGCCTTGTTCCTCCCCCTCCATTGACGCCTTGCTGATCGGCGTTTAAGAGAGATCATCAGAGTGGTAATATCTACACTTGCGAGAAGGATCGAGAGATGCTTTATTGAATAGTGTGGGATTGGACCCGATGCAGGGTGGGATCGAGAGCTACTTTTTTCAGTAAGGGAGTTACGTTGTGATTTTAGTGGTTGCTGAAGGTCATTATATGACGGAGGATGTAGAGCAACTCTCCTTTTGTGGAAAGCAATAACGTAGAATGTCATCCCTTATGTTCGCATCGGACCGAAAGCATTTCACCCATGGTCATCTACTGCATATTTGATGGTTATCCATTCAGCCCTTCACTTCATCATTTTACCTCTGTGCCTTCATTCTTTCCTTCAGTTGTCTTGGCAACAAAGCTATTCTACTCTTCCTATAAGAAGTGGCTCCTGTCCAATACAAAGGCGGGATCAACATCCTTTTCCACTTGCCCATTGTTGTAGGTAGCAGGCCGAATGGGTAGAGATTGCTCGCTCGGCGAGGCATTGGTTCCAGGCTCATTGTTGCTGTTGGGTAGTCCTATTGTTAAAGGAACCCTAACGCCTTGGTGGAGAAGGGGAAGACTGATGAACGGTAGAAGGTTTTTTGGCTGGCCATGGCGGTAGTGCGATAGATGATAGCATCCTACGTTATCATCTCATCTTTTTGTTCTTCCTATAGTGTATGTGCTTAAATTTGGATAAGTGGAATGCTTTGAAGATGTTGTGTGGCCAGTAAATCCTTGGGACTATGTTGCCTCTTAATTGCATCTGCAGGAAGATATTATTGCAATGATGTGCTCGGCTGCAGCAAGCATAATATCCAAGTGCAATCAGCGAGTAGGAATTGACAACTCCTAGATCTTCTTATCGATAGTCATTTATGAAATTGAGCAAGTTTTGGTATTTTATTTGTTGTCTTATGACATCAGTTTTTAATCTATGAGGATTCCATGGGTTTTAGTTCTTGGTTTAGCTACCTAATCTTATTGTATCCTTAGTACTAGAAATTGGTTTAGTGTGCTTGGGTAGTTGACCCTTTAGTGTGTTCGCACAACGACCAAAAACTACTAAGCAACAGTCCCTTTCAGACTGGTTTGGGTAATGGCCATGGATCCATGACATGCTTAGTGTCTTGTCTGGTTTCATGACCTTATTATGCAGGTTGATTACGGTCGCTTAATGTACTTTGTCAATCTAATCTAAAGGTATGGTATGTTTCTTTTAAAAAAAACATAGTCTGTTTGATTTGTATATGTATTTAAGTACATTTTGTGTTCTTTAGTAACATATTATCATGTACAAAATAATTACAAATATTAATGTGTACAAAATTGTAGAAAGATATGTAAGTAGGTTACTTTTAACCCATAAGGTATATTGAGTTGGATTGACAGATATTTTTTTTAAAAAAAGCTCATAAGCCTATATTATCATTAACGTAGAAAGATATACATAAGTACATATTTGAGATTTCTATGAACCCCTGTTGAAGCCAGCTGGCTGTATGGAAGCAGCAAAACCAACAATCCATGCCTGAATAACACCTGCACACAAAGATCACATCTTCGAACTTACTAGGGAATAATATAACACATACAGTTTGCTGGCATCAACATATTAGATCAACTAACTAGGAAACTATACTTAACCATATCTCTAAAAAGATCTAACCATGTCATAACTACATACTTTATTTAGATAATTACTACTGAAAAATACTCCAAAAACCCCTCTCAGTTAGCTTCCACCATGGATGAAACCTTCTTGCAACCCTACATCGGTGGAACCCCAAACAACCAATGATTGGTGTGATCAAATGGAGTAATAATTACCATCACAAGGGTATAATCTTGATAAAGTGTAAAGAAATTTCTTATATAACCACTCTACTTAATTATAATTATTGTATAGGACTCTATGGTGGGAGTTTTATGTTATATACATAGGTATCATTATGTATATATAGAGTACAAAAATCTGTAATACCCTTACATTAGCTATGGGGATGTTTATGGATGGAGGAAGTCAATGTTACATGTTTACTTTGTGTAGGAGGTTTGAACTCAGAATGTGATGTCCAACTCCTATCTTGGCATTTGTTCGCTCTTGTTGGTTATGGTACTCCTTTGTAAAGGTGGTGCTTTAGGTGTTAATTGTTGTAGTATTCGATGCTGGTTCACATCTACTGGTGCGATCAATTTATGTAATGACTGTGTTGCATTATAATACGTCTGATTTTGATCCTATTGAGGGTTAACATATTTTCCTTTTTCCGGTATTTACTGTATGTTTATGTGTGCCATTGTGGGCATAATACCGGCTCTGTTTACTACGTGATCGTCCTTCATTTTATAACTTCAAATTATTTGGGAATGAGCTGTTATTTTGAGTATTCACATTCGTTGATTTGAATGTGTCCTTACTGTTTACAGCTGGTGCATTTTGATTTTTTTGTTTCCTACCATCATCAAGGATAGTGATGCATTTAGGAAATGTTATAACTTTTAGTATGGGGTCGTGGTCGTTCGAAGGACTTGACACTCGTCATAGATAGTGATTGGTATCCAATGCTGGTGCACGTATGTGAGCCTCGATTTTAAACCCTATCCTATGTTGATTAAAGTTGACTAGGATCTAATCGGGTTTTAGATCCACTTATAACCTAAGATTAATAACTATGTCATATAACAATAATTATTAACCCAATTTCTTGGCTACAACCACATGTAGCTATAGATAGCTACATACATGTACATTTGGTCATTGAAAACTGTACATGTGATCATTCAAAACTGTACGGATATATATGTACATGTATACAGCGAATTGTGATATTTCTGAATTTGTATTAAATGTACATACTAACTTTATAAACTGTACAACAAACTTATAAAACATGTACATTTACTCTACACAAACTGTACCATGAAAAATGTAGCCAAAGATGGCTACATATGGTTGTAGCTAAGACTCATTGATTATTAAAACCTAAGCTAGCTCACTGGAACTTATTATGAGTCGCCACCTAATTTTAACCTAGATCAAATTAGGAAAGGAGAGTTCGGGTTCGGGGGCTTGATATTCGACTTAATTAGGGCGCAATTACTTTCATTACCCTTAGAAGTCGTTTTCCCTCTACTTAGTTTAATTACGGCTTATTACGAGTCATTTTTAACCTAAGTGCGCACTTCTGATTTTTTTGTAGTTTTAACATTTTTTTTTACTGAAAATAAAAGTGGAAACTGAAAATACCTAAACTAGGGTTTTGAAGGCAGAATTAGGTCAAATTTTGTTTACGTCCGTAGCCACGGACCCCAGGTCCGAGACCACGGACCCCAGTTAACCTAATTATACAGAAAAGTCGAAGTTAAGAAAAAATGAAATTTTGAAAAGTCTGGGGCCACGGACAAGCTGTCCGTGGGCCCAGACATTATTTAAAAAAAGCTAAATTTTGAAATTTTAAAATCCCGCCACTGTCCGTGGGTGTCCGTGGCCACGGACAACCCGTCCGTGGTCCCGACCATAGGTCCGAGGTCCCGGACCACCCACAGACAGGGGTATTCATGTAACACCCCTCTCCATAAACACGTAATAATCTCTCACGTAGCAATAAATAAAACATCTTACAGCGGAAGAAATAATAATAACAACAATACTCACTCGGGTGTCACCGGCCATTACTCGCCCATGCAAGTAACGAAGTCAAACTCTATCCAACTTCCAACATAAACAAACTGCTAACCGCCGTGATAACGAGAAAACTCCTATACATCATACTAAATCCATAAACCGTAAACGTCGACAAGTGAGCATCTACCCAATCCCAAATATACATAACCATACCATAATACAATTCACCATCTTCATTGTTATACAAACGAACTCCCTGTGCGGTAATCAAAATAAACTCTAATTACCCTATCCCCGCACTTCGGCTTCAACAATGATCAACAACCTGTATAATGGTGTAGTATCAGTGATAGACGCTGAGTATGCCGGGCCTGGACCCTAATGGTCACTTAGTCATTTTAACCATCTTATTATTAGATCGGTATCATGCTTTTCCATTTACAGTTATAATCAATACTGTAATACACTTGCATAATATGCATAATCATCCATCCAAATATTCATAAACACTTAACCATCCATCCAAACATTCATTTAATATCTCAAATAACAGTTGTATGTCGAACGTATCGAATAATAATAGTATAATGTACAATGTACAATCACCGTAGCGTACAATTTCCATAGTTAATTTAATTTGGCCTTTAAGGCCCCATCCATCCAAACCATGTTTAATTAATACCAGTTGGGTGTCATGTTAAGACAACCCGATAACCTCACCATGGACAGTAGTCCTCCCGTACACACAAAGGTGCTCATTTCGCCAGAGGTCCGGAGGCCCTTGACTATTCTCTTTTGTCTCGTAAGACGTCCATATAAAAGACCGTAGCCACCTGACCCACGATCCAAATAGGGCTCGTTGGGTATAAACCTGGAGCGGAACCCAATCGGGAACCCCTCAGTGATCACAAATGCGCAACCAGATAGTTCGTAAACTACACTGGATTCCTCACCTCAACTCACACCATCTCTCTCTCATAATGTTTAAGATCTGCTCTTAGTCTTAGAGAGAATAATTATTAGTTAGCTGCCCAATGGGTCTCACGCATACCTAGGAGTAATCTAGGTCATATTCATGTTCGAGATCCATGCTCTAGAGACCGACAATGTCGTGACTCATACCTAAGTATTTTACTTAGGTTACCATATACTTAATATTAATACTATGGTATTATATCAAGTAACCGTCTTGTCATCACAATAACGTATATGTATGTTTATATAAGTCGATCTATAGTCGACGTAGTGTTAGTCCCGTAGGACGCTCGTGCATAAATAATTAATGCAGTAGCACACAATCACATACATGTATCCAAAACACTTAACACACAAGTGATATCAACCAGATCCGAGCCCAAGGAGTTTCCTTAGGACAACTCGGATCAAACCCCTTTACATACCGTTCACCAAGACCTAGGATGCGTAGTGTAGACCACTAGCTCGTCAAGCGCCTCCATCTGAAGTTTGATCTAAACGGTAATAAAACTATAAGTCAGTCTCCATGACTAACTACATCCGGTATTTCCGAATAACAAGTAACCACGACAGTTCATCCCCGGATTTCTACAGTTATTTGTTACGGGTTTCTCTAAACCGGTCGGCTTTGTTACTAAAACTCGTATGTCAAAATATTTCAACTGTTAAGTTTAGTTCGCTATTTTTCTTTAATCTTATCCACCATTAAATTTAGGTACATAACCTATAGTTGCATGTATGCATGCATGATTATATTATATTGTATTATTTTTCATACTGTATCATTTTCCCACCATCCATTATAATACATTGTATTATATTATCCATTATCTTAGCAAATTATATTTGCATTCAAAAACTCATAACTTATAGTTTGTAACTATATATTTTTTATAACCACCACCATTATATTATATAGATTCCAACCATAATATATATCCATCCTTATATACATTTTTCTTGTATATGTATATATTTACCACATAGGTAAGTTTCATGAGTTATAAAACTCTTATATTATATGTTACATTTTATCATCTTATATTAGATGATTATTCCCATTAGTTGTATTATATTATACAACTTGTATTAAGATTATCATCCTAATATTATGTAACATTTTATGTTGTATAATTACAACTCCTAAGGTTTAATCAATAAATACCTTAGTTTATAAATCTTATTTATTTACAGTTTGTCACATTATTATTTAATGTGAATATCCTTACTTATTAATTCCATTAAAGCCATTAACACCATATAATTGTTATAACACTTATAACATTATAGACCATAGTCTAAAATTCATATTCCAAACTTTTATCATTCGGTACAGCCCTTTAATTTATTTAAATTCCATTTTGACCACATAACATTATGTAATGTTATACCATATACTAATATCATATAATATGATATTTTTATTTCCTTTAATTTATAACCTTTAGTTTTTATACAAAACTATTTATTATTGCCGCATGGGCACCATATCAAAACCATATTCTTTTTCATAATCCATAGTTTCCTTTATTTACAAATTCACCCCATTATTTATACATGTTATATATATATCATATAATATAACATTTTTAACTTATAAAATGGTATAACCTATGGTTATATTTTTGTAATATTTCCGAACAGACCCAATATATTCTATAATTGCCATTTGGCCCACTTTATAACATATAGTTTTATAATATCATTAAAACTATATATTATACATATATCTTATTGAATACTCTTATATAATTCTAAAAATCACCAAATTTCACCAAAGGGTTATAATTACCCTTACTAACCATATAATTTTGGTATATTTCATTTCCACCCCATCTTTTATTCCAAAGTGTCATAATGACATAATAATTATATATTATACATATATAGTTTATTTTAATTCCAAAACCAACCAAATAATTCCTAAAATTCCTAATAGCCCATGGGTGTTTAAATACCATTATCCCCTTAACTTTCGGTAATAACATATTTACCACATATGTTATGAAAATGTTACAATTAAATACTTATCTTATAATAAAACCTTAAATAAGTAATTTAACTTATCTAATTTGGTCAAAACCTACCATATGGTCAAGGTTGACCACCATAATATTTCCTTGACCATCAATATCCATATATCACGGTTTATACCCATATCTTTTCAGAAATTACAATTTAACCCCAAAACTTTATATAATCTTATAATTTTTATATAAACTCATTTAAACCTATAATTTTTGGCTTTATTAATATATAGCCCCCAAATTTAATTTATATACACTATAACCCCATTTCCTTGTGGTAATTTATTTTTAGCACCTAAACTTAATTAAAAGCTTATAAATGCATAAATAAAATGGCCTAAAGTACATGGCCTTATTACAAACATTAGCTTATAAAATAAATTACACATAAATGCCCAAAAATGCATTAAACTCTCGGCCCTTACCACATCTTTTCAATATTTACCAATTTTCCACATAATGTCTTAAATTTGACTATTATGTTAATTAATTAGTTATAAAATTTACTAAACCATTCCTTAATCACCTAAGGTCAAAATAAGACCTTAATATAATCATTCACTCACGGCATATATATATACATATGTATAAACACATATTAATATACCAAGTGTAAGTTTAAGTGATTTATACCTTATATTTGCCAAGTTTAGGCCTTGTTTGGCCACGGCTGTTTAGGAATAATTTTTCCACAACTTTGTTTACATGTTTTCAAACAGCAATTAAGGCATGGTTAGTCTCCAAGCAAGATCTAACCATAAGAAGTGTTTTAATGTATATTTCAAGGTAAGATTTACCTTAGAACAACAAGGCAAGAACAAGTACTCCTCGGCATGTTTTTACAGTAGGAAAAGAGCATCAAAAGAGCTACGAAACCAAGGCTTAAAACTGGTATAACTTAGATTAGAAGATGGCTAATTTTTACCTTGATTAAAATGTCAAAAATGGTGTTTTTGGCTTGGATCTGGCTATACCTTGAAGCTATTGATAGATACACTGAATAAGTATGTTAAGAAGAAGATTATAAGGCTAGGAAACAAAGTTTCACAACCGGATTTGAAGGGAATCAAAAGATAAGTGCTTAAAGCACATTTTTATACCTTAAGAACAAGATTAGGTTTCTCCACCTTCTTCCCTTTGTTACAGCCGAGATTTGCCCTCCTTTCAACCTCCAAAACAACCTAGAAACATTGATGGAAATGGTTGATGCTTGCTCCATGGAAAGAGGAAAGAATTGTGAAGAGAATGAACATAAAATGGCTTAATAAGCTTACCTATGTCAATTGTTGTTCTCCTCTGTATTTGGTGTGTTAGCCACGGTTTGGAGAAGCCAAAGAGAGGCTGATCAAGGTTGGTGTCGGCTGGGAATGAAGGTAATGAGAATAATAAGTCAAATTTGTCTTTAAGGTATAATTTTGCTTATTTTATGTTTTGAAATGCCTAATGACTCACCATGTATGATTGGCATCGATTACTGGAGGGGAAAGGAGCCTCTCACACGTTTTTTTGGACACTTAATCAATCAAGGAGCCAAAAGTGTGATATTTAGATTATAATATAAGAAAGGTAAAAGTGGTCCCTTAAATCATGGAATGTGTTGGAAACTTGTCTCTTGTGCTTGCAAGTGGCGAAATCAGGCTCCCCCTGCCTTGTGGCTGCCGACTCCATGGGATCCAAGGGGTCAACTTTGACCTCTTGACCATTCTTAGTCAATGTTGACTCAAGCGGTCCCCCTTTTAGGGTTTTATTAATGTTTTAATATAAAATTTGTAAAAATTTGTAAATTTCTGGAATTAAATTCCTAATACGATTTAATAGGATATATTAGCATATTTAAAGGTAATTATAACCTTTAAGCCAATTAAAAACCAATTTAGAATGCAATTTTACAAAAACGTGCTGTAAGGTGTTTTAGTGCACATTTTGTGTCGCAAAGTGTTTCTGAGCTTGGTTTTCTTTGAGAACAGTTTTGTTGTGTTCCTTACATGATATTTGATCATGGAATCCAATTTTATATCATTTAGAGGTCATTAGACCTTTAAGGTTTTCTTAGAACACATGTTTGCCCTACTTGACCTTGAAGCATGTAAATGCTTGCTCTTTGTGTTGGAGTGTTGTCCCACAATTGTAATATGTTTAGTTATGTGTTAATAAGCTTAGGACAAATATTTAGGTCCTAAGTAGTTCATTTGGGTATTTATTTACCCTAAATAATCAAAGGGTGCAATATCTTACTTTGTGTTGACCACTGTTGTTCTCAGTTGACTTTTAAGGCATGTTTAGGCCTTAATTAATGTGATTAGATGTTTAATCCATGTTTTATTAGTTTGGGGTATTTCAATTCAGGCAGTTCCCAACGGTGTTTTCGACTCAAATTTTATGGGTATGTAGCCTGAAAGATTATAAACACGTTAGTAATTGAAAGAACTCAATTTGAAATCAAAATTAACACGAAACTTAGCAAACAAGTAATAAGGCAGTAGCTAAAACAATTAGTGATACAGAAGCCAAAAAGAGTTAGTTTGAACCCAAATTTTGAGGCAAGACTGATAAAGTCGTAGGGAGTTGGGAAAGTGGAATTTCTACCTGTTTTACCTTCGGGTTTACAATGACTCTTCACACCGGAATTCGTCAAGTGCCCCGTTGATGGCAGACCCGAAAGATTTTCCAACCAAGCTTCTGGTTGTTGGTTGTTCTTGCTGTTCTTCACGTTTTGGTGGTGTTTATGTAGGGTTTTGATGATTATTGGTGCTTTGGGGATTGGAAAACGAGTTTAGATGGTGATTTCAGGGGATTTTCGGTATGATTCGGGTGGCCGGGTGTTGAAAAACATGAGAGAGAGAGAGAGAGAGGGGCTGTGTTTTCTGACTTCCTAGGGTTCTTGAGCTTATGAGATTCTCATTCTATCAAAAGATCTATCCCTTTATATAGACTTTCTTAAAGATAAAGAAAATCTAGTAAAAGTAAGATTTTTTGGCATTTTAATTAAGTGACTTCCCAAAAGAATTTTGCTGCGAAATTTTAGCCACGTGTCAAGGATGAAAATTATGATTTTTCTGAAATGGAATCGAATTTTTTAAATGTTGGAATATTTTTAAATTAAATTTCTCATCAGTTCAATCAGAAATTGCTAGAAATATATTGGAAATTTGAAAAATCAAAATTCCAACGCCATTATGCTTAAAATGTCATCCTCTATCATGGGTTAAAATTTTAAAGCATTTCAAGCTGATTGAAGTATCTTTTGGAGGAGAGAGAAAGCCTATAGGAGGTCTCGGGAGCCTTAAAAATTACGAAAACTCCCCTAACAATGACGAAACTGCTCCCCATGCCCCGGAATGCGCCGATCGAGCCGGAATCTCTCATTACTTGATTGAAGTGCCCCTCACAACACCAAAACCTCATAGACCCTAACCAGGGGGGGTCAAATTTTTGGGTATAACAACGTCCATGTTGTTTGGCTCTTAGACCGAAATTATGGTCCATTAATGTCTAAATGGCATAATTGTTACGGGCAGTTGTATGCCCCTTAGTTGTGATGGTCGGACTCATTGGGTCCTTCCGAGGTTCGTAGGCCTCATGTTTTGAGAGTTTTGTGTTCTTACTTGTGGCAGGTTATATTAAGGGGATCTGTACTAAGGTTGTACGAATATTTGGTAATTTCGGTAGTCATGGTATCATTCACTGTGGTTTTCACGGTCTTGTAGGGTTTGATTGTAGATGCAGCACTTGCGGTGCCAAGTGCGCGAGGTAGGAAGAATTATTAATATATTGATTTTCATGGCCCTTGCTATAGCAAGTGCGCCCTGCAGGTTGAGTTATTGGTTTTATAATTGTTGGTCTCATATATGTCTCGGTCGGTTGAGTATGACTCAGTTAATTTATCTTGGAAAGGGTAGTATCGGGGTTACTACAGTCTGTTAAGGTGTGACGAGTTCTCTAGGGTAGCTCTCTTCCTGGATGATCTAGGTAAGGCTTCTTTCTAAGTTAGTCTTAAGTTTCATCATGAAGGAATGATGGCATTTGACGTATGCGTTTATGTATTTAATTTATTAGGTTAAGGACTTGCAGCGTCCTAGAAGGCGCTAAGTACTAGTACTAGCGCCTAAAGTTCCCACAAAGTTTGGGGTATTTTGCTCCTGGGTGACTCTTTTCCCCTTCTAATTGCTCGTACCAGCTAGGGTCTACCCCACGTAGCTACCACATGGTGCTTCGGGGCCGGCAAATGGAGTACTCCGGTCGTCTACAACATGACATCCCTTTCTTGGGGGTTACTTTGTAGCAATCTTGGTTAACTGAACAGGGTTCTGTGTTTAATTATGAGCCAATTCTATTGTCCTATGGATTTCTATCCTTCTTTAAGTTAGGGTTTAGTGTTCACTCGTTACCGCGTGTAAGCACGCTTCTAGATAACATGTAATTACCGGGACCACCGGTCCTTGGGGAATTCATTGTATTTCGAGCTGTCTCACCTATCTTGACATCGTAACTTTTAATGGCAGCCACGTTGGTCTCCCCGATCAGGAGGAATTCTCCGTCTCTTAGCGCCTTTCATCGCTTTGCCTCTACGTCGACATTTGAAGTCTGGGCAGCGGCGGGTGGAGTACCACTGCTGATTCCTGAGAGGTTCTCTCATCGAGCTAGTATGACTCTCTGTTAATCGGGATCGCAAGACCTCCAATACCCCCGACATGCCTCGCTCTGAGTGGTTCCTACTTCTTCTCGACGTCAGTAACACGACATGTTGTGTCTTTACTCGGTAATTCACCGTGTAGCAATCTATGATATTGTAATGCCATTAAGGCTAATATTGTTACACATTCGCGTTACTAAGACACTAGTTCGTTTAAGATCAGATGTCTCGTACCTCACAAGCGTTCCCCTTACTCCCATAATCCTAAGCTCACTGTGTTAATCCTAATTATCTCATCATCAGAGCGGTCACTAGTAGAAAAATGACCTATTTCAGCGGTTCCAAGGGGCCTATTTCAGTGGTTGTAAACCGCCAAAATGAGCACCGCCAAAATAGGTCTAAGCATCTATTTCGGTGGTTTTACAACTACCGAAATAGGTGGGTTCCCAAATCAAAATTTGACGACATCTATCTCGGCGGTTCTTAGCTCACAACCGCTGAGATAGACTCATGGTCGGTCCTAGGATTGGTCTGTAGGCCGGTCAATACCAGAAGGTATTCTAGAACCGACCGACCGAGAGACTAGGGTCAGTCTCTGAGTCGGTCGGTTGCAGAATACATTCTGGTATTGACCAAAGTAGAGATCGATCGTGGGACCGACCATGAGTCTATCTCAGCGGTTGTGAGATAAGAACCGCCAAGATAGGCCCTATTTTTGTATCAATATCGGCGATTCTATGCTAATAACCGCCGAAATAGTCCCCCCTCCCTTTTTTTTTGTTTTTTCCATCCCAACATATATATTCACCGTAACACACTAAATGATTCAATGAGACCTGTAATAAAGCTTCATCCACACAGGGAGCTCCAGAACACATTTATAAAGTTTTAAAAGCTCCCAATTAATATCAATGATGCGCCACAATTTGAGAGTAAACAAACTAATGCAATTACACTTAATTACACACTTTCATTACAAAGAAAAAACCACATCACAATTCAAATCTACCATTACAACATCCACAAGTGTACAAAATTACAATTACATACTGGAAAATGTTCATAAATCATCTTCATGATCATCAACAATTCATTAAACTTGTGCAGACGAACTCTGACCATTCCTTAAGAATCTCAACAATTTGAGCATATTCATATTGACCACCTTGGAGCAATTCTTCGTAAGCCTTGAAAAAAATTGAACATTAATCTAAAACGTACAAGTCTAACAACATGTAAAGAGCATACCTGAAACATTCAAAGAATGTTACCTTGTCTAACGAGTGATCTGGTAAAAGGTTCGACGCTCCTACTACGTCATTCATAAATCTCATGACATAGTATCCACATTTTGAACCCCCAGGCTGCACCGGACACTATACAAACACACATATTGACAGTTATAAACTAGTTTAAGCATTATCAGACAAATTTAGCAATTAAGAGTACCTTTCCAATGTTCCAAGGGATGTTATTCTTCAATGGTTTATTCATTGTCATGAATGCATCTCTCATGGAACTATATACATCAACAATATAGTTTTTAGCATCAGTAGGAAGTTTTAAAACAATTAATGTTAAGTAATAACAATTGTTGTTTAAGATAACAAATTACCTCACTATTGTGTTGGCGATCTTCGGTCTCTTGACACCCCTACCAAGTGAGTCAAATTGTAAGACTCGTGGGTGGTTCATCACCAGCACAAGCAATGACCAATGTCGACTGTTCACAAATTACAAAATGTGTTGAAATCATTAAGCAACTAACACAGACTATATGATTTAGATAATACAAACAGAAATAGTCAAATATCATACCCTGAATGATATGGCAGCATAATAAATGACTTGTCAGCACATTCAAAGATGGCATTCGTGATATATTGCATAAGGCCTTCCATGTCACTTGCCATCAAGACTTCACAGCACATAGCAGAACACAGGAATCCGAATCTATGATTTTTGTAGACATTAATCGTCCTATTATGCACATGCCAGCACCATGAAGACAATATCATTAGTTATTCACTTTTTATTCAAACATCTAATACATCACCCATCAATTCATTCAAAATATAAAAGGTAGAAGTCAGTCACATGACGGCTGACTTGATATCGACACATTCAACCAATCCCTCGTGAAACACTCCTTGAAGTCAGACATATATATCTCAAATCGATGTGTATCTTCTGCTTGAACTTGATAGTGAAATATCCTCTCATGATCTTCCACAGTGAGGGAATCACATTGAGGTGGTAGCAGTAACAACGATGAGTGCAGAATCTTCATATTAGTCGACAAGCCGACCAATATTCTTTTCTCTACCAAATCAGGTCTAAGCACAAAATTTGTGAATGCCTTTGATTGAACAGGTGCAACAATTCTTTTTCCTTTTCCCTTATCAGTCTTTGGTCGGCTCATATCCTATGATATTAACTAATTAAGTATATGGATGCAAGGTGGTACAACAATAGTTTTATAGCAACGGTTAAGAGTAAATACCTGCCTAGGGAGTTTGACCAATCGTACTGGCCACTGCACTGTCATAGTTTGTGCGGAACGCAAGGTAGGTCTTTATGGGATCGACACCGGTAAACAGACATCACCATGCTCTACAACAAAGTCGTCTAGAAGCACTCGTGCATGGTACTGTCGGAGTGGTTCACCGTGCACAATATCACTTGTAATTGAAGGGAAAAGTTTTCCCCATGCCACCATGACCTCTTCTTCTCCAATTTGTAAAAACAACGTGCACTCAATGGGTGTCTGAATGTTATATGGAACTTGTTTAGATAGAAATTATGAATTCCTTGTTCTATGATGATATTAGTAATCAAGTGAAAAACCTTAATCGTCATGCACTCAATTGAAATGTTGGTCTAACCTTTAGAGATGCATGGGGAAACGGCTCAGCCGAGTGGACACTACTTCCCGCTACCGGTGCACTCTGCTGCTGAATGGGTGACTCAACTGGTGGTCGAGAAACCTCTTGGCTGCTATGCATCTGTGACTGAAACCTTGACATAGTCTGAGCGATCCTCTCGTCGACGCTCTAATTAATCCTCTACTTCATCTTAGCCATAACTCTCAGGTGCTCCTCATAGCTAATCATTCTTCCATGTACACTTCTTGTAACACCCCTACTTACCATAAACACAGCGGGATATAAAAATCTCTACTGGCGTTTACAGATCATCGGGCACCAAACACCCAGTATAAACCTCCCTTGATTACAACACTTAAATTATCTACGCTACGGTCTGAACTCGAGAAAATACAACATCAATATAGCTGAGGGTAAAATCAAATAACTCTCCAAAATTCTTAATTCCCATCCTAATCACTCACACTCTTCGTGGCCACCTGTACAAACAATTTTGTACCTGCAAGATGAAACCAAGCAACCCACCCCGGGAGGGGTGAGTTAGTTCCCTAGAATGGAACTGGTACAATTCTCCAAAACAATAATTAAAACATAACTCCTAAAATAAAGCAGTAACATGAAATTAAACTCTTGAAAATAAAACAGAAGAACAAGGCAATCCAAATCACCAAGTCAAAGATAATAAGTCAAGGATAAAGATAAATAACAGGAAGGTAAAGTTTGTCAATTAACAGAAACCACACCATAAGTTAGTGAACATCCATTGCTTGTGTTAGATTCAAATCCAATTGGGAGTAGAAAGACCCATGTAGTCACAAGGACTAGGAATGAAAAGAAGAGATCCAAGAACCCATAGCTCAAGAGTGGAATAAAACCAACTGGGAGAGATGGCCCCCACCGCCAAGTACGTCCTTTTAGGACAAGGGATATACAACCCCTCACTGTTTACAACATCCTTTTTGGACAACAGATATACAACCCTTCACTGTTTACAACGTCCTTTTTGGACAAGGGATATACATCCCTTCACTGTTACCAATGAAGAAACGCACGTCACAACAAATGACTCAGCTCATGGATGAAACGATATCCACAGTCAAAGGAAGAATTTACCAAGACTGACATTTTCCCATATTCCCACTAGATTACTAACTGCACAAGTGCAATACCAAAACACTCAGTCCTGTGGAGGGTGATTTTTCGGTATGAGGGGGGGGGGGTCTATCTAAATATGGTATGACTGAGAAGCCTAGATCCTAGAAATTGCCTTTCCGTGGAGGGTGAAAACCCATTATTATGGCATCCCTCAAATACCTACTCTATCGTTCGTCTCTCCCAGAAAGCATAAGGGGAATGCTGAGCACTACACCCGCTCTCAATGGACTCCACGCGGACTTATGCCTCTATAAGGTGGAATTGACTAGAGTCGCCACCTAGTTTGACCTAAGGAACTAGGAAGAGAGGAGAAGGGTTCTAAGAACTGTTAATTGACTCTGAGATTATTGCCTATGGTTGGGGCTTATCTGGTCATTTGTAGAGATTCTGTTGTGGGTTCGCACTGGGTTACACCCCTTGGAAGTGGCAATGACCACGACTTCAGATTGGTGCCCGAGGAAACCTCGGTCTCCAATTGTCAGTATTGCCTTCTTTCAAAACCTTATTAGAGAGATTTAGTTAAAGCCAAAAGATAGGATTAGGATGAGAAAAGAGAGCAAGAGAGAGAGAGAGAAAGAGAGGATGAGGTGAGCTTTTTTGCCAAGCCAACGCCTAGAAGAGGGAATTGGGGAATTTGGATGAGTATAGAATGAAGATTTGGGAAAAGTCTGGGGTTGAGCGAACAATAAGACTTGGAGTCTGATGGTTTGAAGTTTGTGAGAGCCGAAGAAGGTTTGAGTGTTTTGAGAGGTATGAAGAACACCTTAGAGGGGGAAAAGGGTTTTTTGTTTGGAATGGGGTCGCACCCTAGATGGGCTTCCTACGTACTCAACTCCTTGTTGAGATCAGACCTTACGTAGTTCACGACTTTGGGTTTTGGAAGTTTTGATGTATGTGGAGTTTGAATATATTTGAGGTGTTTGAGATTTAGAAGGGTTTGGAGTTTCGAGAAGTTTTAGGTTTGGGATGCTGGTCTGTGAGATGCTCTAGTCTGTGAGACATTTGAAACCTTGAGATGTCGAAGTCTGTAAGATGCTCGGGTCTATGAGACGCTCAGGTCTGTGAGACATTCGAATCATTAGAATGACAAAGTTAGGGGTGAGCATTTGGATAATTCGGTTAACTGAAATCCAAATTGTAAAAAAAAATTTGGATTTCGGTTAATTCGGTTAAAAACCGAATTATCCAAATTTTGATCAAAACCGAATTAACCGAAATCCAAATTATCCAAAATCTGAAATTTTTTTAAGTTGAAAACCGAAAACCGAACTGAAATCCAAAATTTGCTTTAGTTCGGATTTCAGTTAACCGAAATTTAAAAATAAAACCGAAAACCGATTTTTAAAATCGGATTTTAGTTAACCGAATTTTTTTTTTTAAAAAACCAAGCACATCTTTTTGTTTCATGTTCATCATAGTAATAACATAAGCTGCTAGAAAATTGTGAATTCTCTAGTTGCCAATTCATCACAACGGAAACAGAAAGAACTCACTCAAACATTAGACTATTACATCAAACTATGGGTGAGCACAATGAACGATGTTCCAAAAAAACAGTTATATATAATTAATTTGATGAAAAAAGAATAATATGACATTATATAATTGAAGCATTGGAGCAATGCGAGATAGGGTTATGAATTTTGACGTTCTGTTTGTCATGTTTAAAGAGTATTAACTATTAAGGAAAAGTTTAGGGATTTTCTTTAAAAAAAAGTTTGGATAATTCGGTTAATCGAATTTTGCAGGGTTAAAACCGAAATCCAAACTGAATTATAATTCGGATATTCGAATAACCAAAATTTTAAATTCGGTTTTAAAATTCGGTTGAAAATCCAAAAAAAAAATCGATTAATTTGGACTTTGGATAAATCCAAATTATCCAATCCAAATGCTCACCCCTAGACAAAGTCTGTGAGACGCTCGAGTCTGTGAGACATTTTGAGTGTGAGGGTAATTGGATTTAGGATTGCAATCGAATTGAAATCGAAACTGAATCGGTATTGAATGAATTTGATTTGAATTGGAATTGAATTGAAATAAAGATTGTATTGAAGTTGAATTGAAATTGGATTGATTTTTTGTTGGAATTGGATTGGAATTGGAATTACAATCGATTATTTGAGGTTGAAATTGAATTGGAACTGAATTAGAAATTGAATTGGAATTGAATGAATTTTGATTTTAGTTTGAACTGGAATTGAATTTGAAATCGGATTGGAATTGACTTTGGAATTGAATTGAGGTTGAATGAATTTGGGATTGAATTGAACTTGGTTTGAATGAATTACGTTTGAATTGGATTGAAGTTCAGTTTGGATTGAGGTCGAGTTTGAATTGGATTGAGGTCCAGGCTTGAATTAGATTGAAGTTCGGGTTGGGTCAAAGTCGGGCTGGGTCAAAGTCGGGTTGGGTCAAAGTCAGGTCAAGGTCAGAGTTGGGTCAAGGTCAACATTCGGATTGGTCAAAGCTAGATCAGGTCAAAGTTTAGATTGGGTCAAAGGTCAAAGTTCGGGTCAAAGGTCAAAATTCAGGTCAAAGGTCAACATTTGGGTCAAGGTTTGATTCTTGTGGGCTTGATTTGATTTTTGTGGGCTTGGTTTGATTTGGGTTTGGGCCAATTGTGGGCTTGGGCCGATTGTGGGCTTAGACTGGTATGGGCTTGTGGTTTGGGTCTTGGGCTGGTTTGGGCTTTGGGTGAGGTGGGCCTTTCAATCTTGGGTTTCGAATATGGATTGAATAGGGCTCCACAATTGGGTTGATTTGGTTTGACCGAATTTTGGATTCGAGGTAGAGTTGGATTGGATTTTGGATTGGGCCGGGGTCTAGTTGTGGGTCGGTCATGGGCTTGGGCCTTGGATATGGACTAGGGTTTTTACCAATGGGCCAATGTTGACCTTTGGGTTGAAATGGGTTGAGTCTTGTTTTTGGGCTTGAAATGAAATGGGTCAAGTTTGGACCGAATTGGGTTAGGTCAGGTTTAGGCCAAATTGGGTCGAGTGGGCTTAATGGGCTGAATGGGCTAAGGTAGAAGTGGACCAAGTTGAGTGATTTGGGTTGAATTCCGGTTTAGGCCGGATCATGGTTTTGGCTAGAATATGATTTGGGCTGGAACGTGGATGAGAGATTTTGAATTCTAGGAGTCGAATGGCCTAAAGAAAATTTTTGTTATATACATATACGTATATACATATTTTGTTTAGATGTGTGTCTTAGGGTTTAGGGGTATCAGCACCAAGAGATTGGTCAATGACCAATCAGACCAGGGGGACCCCTCTATCCTAGTGGCTTGGACCTAAGGACATAGTAACTAGGGCTTAGATAGTGAAGTATGTGCAAGGGGAATGAATCACAAAGCGACAAAGCAAATATCTCACATAGGATACAATCATTGGAGAAGCAAAATGAAGTGTAAACATTATGTACAAAATTTTTGTGATTGAACACTAGCGAAAATCCTACAAGATTTCAAATTAATTTCCAAGCTCTAATCAATATGTAGAAAGAGGTAAGATAAGCGCTAGGACAACATAATCCAAAACCAGCTAGAGATAACATTCTAAAATTGTTCACATGCAGAGAATGAATTAAATTACAAAAATGAATAAATCCTAAGACTACAACCAAAAGTAAGAACAATAAATAAATTTCAGATTAATACAAAACGTAGATAAAAATCTTAAATAGAGAGTTGCTATGGGGGGTCGCATCGCCGCCGCCTCACTTGAGCTGATAGGATCAGCAAGAAGTGCACCAACCATTACATGTGTTTGAAGCGGAGACCCCGGTAGTCCAAGCCACAATCCCTTTCCTTAGTCTTAGAGTAGTTTCCCGTTCCATGAGCATTAGTACATGTCAAAAACACAACCAAGAGCGACAAACTGCATTAGTCAAAGAACGGACGAGAGTTGGGATGTGTGCAATGGGATCATATGGCCCCTCTCAATGGGAGGAAAGGGGGCAATCTAATCATCTCCCATACCCAACCGAGAACATGGAAAAGAGTTTCAAGCTGCCAACAAATGCAAAGGATTGTAAGATAAATCAAGCATCGGGGTTGCTACTCAAACTAATTCGTCATCTTAGATTATGACTCAAACCAAAGTGTAGTATCAAAAGACGGGGTTACAAGTCATGTGGGATCATACCTAAAAGGGTTTATATCATTTCCCTCTAAGATGAAGAATTAATAAGGACCATCCAGTCAATGAATGATTTGTCTAAACAATTATAACATTTGGGCAACTACAACTCCATTCATGTTCATATCTAAGCGCAAAGGGACAAATACATGCTAGTTTCAAACAAGAATCCAAACCCAATCAACGTGCAAGGGACAATTAAATATCAAAGATAATTAAGGCATAACAAAAAGGGATTGAACAACTTAATCTCCAAACCCATGAGAGAAGGTGAGCCCAAACCGGCATGGGTCAGTCAGTCCGGATGATTCAAAGTCAAACCGCAAGCCCAGAATCGTAGGTCCAACCAATCACGTGTGTACCTCAGTCAAGCCCAAAGCAAACGCTATAAGTTCACAGGTAAACAAAAACAAATCCCAAGCTGATAACAAGCAACAACAATTCAGTGCATAGGACTGCGTCCCATCGGTAACAAGGGGGGCACAAATATTCAGTGGAGGCCCATTTGTGACAAAACCATGAGCAAAGCACATTCTGGACCCATATCTCACATATACAATTCAATCATCTAGGTTCGTATTACATGTGGGATCCAAACTCCCAAATGGCCGAGAAAGGCCTAGAGGCCTTATTTAACAAATGAAACCCAGCTTCAACCCATAACTGAAGATCAATAACATCTACTACATATTTCTCTTCAAATCAAGCCTTAGCAATTGAAACGAGGCCCATCACACACAATACATGGTAAACTCACCATCCACAAACCCTAATTAAGCACCACAAAATGAAACCAGGAAACGAGAAGCGCATGTGGAAACCAACTCCCACCATAAAATGAGACCACCAGGTTAATTAGTCAAAAATACCACCGGCTTAATTTATGAATCCCAACTTTAGGGACATACAGATTAAATGAAGTCAAAAGGAATTTCCGAGTCAATAAGATCAGTGGCCAAATGAAAACTGGACTTCAGCCAAATGGATCGTGCAAGCAAATGAGTCTAATTAAAGCTCCAGAAGTGCATAAAAAATGGCGAAGAGCTCAAAACAGCCCTTGGCCAATGGCAAAGATGAAAGAAAATAGATAGCAAGGAGACCCTAGATCGAAAGGGACGATATCACAAATCAATAACCAGGGATGATTCCATCCAGGCTAAATTTGACCAAAATAATACCCAGATTATCCTTAACCAGAGACCAAAATTGATGATAAGCAGTCAAACTTTGCACCATATAAACAGAAAAGTTAAACCGGTAGATGATTGAGAAGGTCAAACTGTGCATTCTCACCATGCGTCTAGGTTGCGAAAGGAAAAGAAATGAGATACAACCAGAAGGAAATCTGGAATGGAGATACGTAGCAAAAATAGCCCTCAATCGAAGAAGGCCGGGACTTCGATGGGGCAGTAGCGATGAAGCAATGACGACGACGAATCCAAAAGTCAGAGGGCTTGTCACAACCGGGCATGAAGATTTCAGAAAATTTCCCCAACGTGGTTAAGAATGATGGCGGGAACGAAGGCGGCAATGGATAGCGAAGGAGATGGAAGTTGGACAGAGCGAAATCCGGGAGAGAGGCCACGAAATTGTGAGGGCGGTGATTTTCAGAGAGAAGAGAAGGGATTCTCATTGTTGAAGACATGAGTCGAAGATGAGTATTGAGGAGTCGGCTGGCTCCGTGTTTTTTTCTCAATTTCAGAGGGAAGCAATTTTTTTGGATCTGCAAGATGAAGAAAAATAGAAGTAGCCCGAGAGGAAAACCAAGGTATTGGAGGTGGCATGAAGAAGATGATGGTCATTCGAGATTGTTGTTTTTTTTCCTTTGGAGACAGATTTAAGATGATCAATTGGGGGAGACGGGAGTTCTGGTTTTTTTTAAGCTCCTCCATCGAGAGTAGGGTCACGAAGAAGAAAATGAAGGTGGCGGCCATCCTGATCGAGGGAAGAGGAACAGTAGAGTTCTTCTCTTGCTCATCTCCGTGGATTTCCTTTGATGAAAGGAAACAAAACAAAAACCAAAGAACTGAATCGGTGGTTAGTGGGCTGGATGATTGTGGGTCGCCCAATTTGAGCAAGCTTTGCTGGGCCATTTTAATTTTTGGGCAGGGGTTGATCAGGGCCTGGACCACAACTAGAATGGGGTGAGAGGAAGGAAAAGGACCGTAGTGTGAGTTAAAAAAGAACCATAGAACATATATAATCCAATGCAGGAATTGAACTCAGATCACTTGACTAAATAAAGAGTAAATCCACCACTAAACTACCCAACAATGGTGCGTGTTTAACGCAACAAAAAGTTTAAGATGAAATGGTTTTAAAAATGAATCATTTTCTTTTGAAGAATCATGAAAGAATGAACTGAGATAAATAAACAAAATAATAATAGAAAATAAAAATAAGAAAAAGTACTAATAATAATATGTTCATAAAATAATAAAATAGTACAACTATAACGATGATAAAATTACAAGCAAATGCGATAAAATTGGAAACAAAATTAGATACACTCAAGTAGTGGTAAATAGGATAGAATAAACAAGTAACAAAACAAGATAAAATGAAATAAGAGGAACTTTAATCGAATTAGCAACGAAACGAAATGATAATAGTGAAAGGCGCAAGAAATGATGGAAATAACAATGATAATGACGATGGTAAAAGTAAAGAAAACACTAATAGATAAGGGACAAGTAAATATAAGGATCAATGGGATGAACTAAACAAGCAATGAATAAGATACAATAATATAAAAATGGCTAGATGAAAGTAAGTAAACCAAAATATACTACAATAAAATATGATAGTAAAATAAGTAATAAACAAAAAGGGACGGGTCTGAGACCGGATTATAGTTTGAAAATTCATTTTCAGAAAATTATGTTTTTATGAAATACTTTGTAAAGGATTATAAAATGATGGTTTCGTTTCGGCACGCATGCTAATACGTTTTGAAAAATGAAAGGCGACGACCCCTCTTATTGTTCTTATTATTTCAGAACTTGCTTTATGGGGAGAGAATTTTTGGTGTCTACAGATGGCTCCCCTTGGTTCAATTCTGCAAACCCTTACATAATTGGATCAAGGTTGACGGGGCGCCAAAAATTCTCACTGCGGTTTATGATTTGTTCTTATGGGTAAGGGTGTACGGGGACTTATGACGGGCCCCAAATTGCGGTGATTGATGGTATGAGGACTAATGACGGGCCTCAACTAGATCTTGGTGTCTAGCTCTAGGACTAATGATGGGCCTAGAATATGATCAAACAACCTATGCATGAGGACTAATGACGGGCCTCAACTAGATCTCGGTGTCTAGCTCTAGGACTGATGACGGACCTAGAATGCATCTTCAAAATGTATGAGGACTAATGACGGGCCTCAACTAGATCTCGGTGTCTAGCTCTAGGACTAATGACGGGCCTAGAATACTATCGGTATATTGGTTATGCATGAGGACAAATGACGGGCCTCAACTAGAACTTAGTGTCTAGCTCTAGGACTTATGACGGGCCTAGAATGCATCTTTGAAATGTGTGAGGACTAATGACGGGCCTCAACTAGATCTCGGTGTCTAGCTCTAGGACTAATGACGGGCCTAGAATACAATCGGTATATTGGTTATGCATGAGGACTAATGATGGGCCTCAACTAGAACTCGATGTCTAGCTCTAGGACTTATGACGGGCCTAGCATGCATCTTATAAATGTATGAGGACTAATGACGGGCCTCAACTAGATTGCGGTGTCTAGCACTAGGACTAATGACAGGCCTAGAATACAATCGGTATATTGGTTATGCATGAGGACTAATGACGGGCCTCAACTAGACCTCTTGATGTCTAGCTCTAGGACTTATAATGGGCCTAAAATGCAATTGAAAGTACGAGGACTTATGACAGGCCTCAACTAGACCTCTTGACATATAGCTGTAGGACTAATGACGGGCCTATAATACTTTGATCGAGTTGTACGAAACTCGTTGCTTTGAGTGGTTGATTTGAGGATGACTTTGATTGTGGATTGGTCCGGGATTGGATGTTTTTCGGTTGTTTCCATGAGGGATGTGATAGTCGAGTGTTTTTTTGTTGATGTGGCCCTTGACTTCGTCAATGTGGGACTTGTGTTTTGGTTTTGTTTTAACAGTCTCGCCCGATGTGCACTATAGTCTAGGGATTTGGTAGGACTCCTGGCTCTAGAGTTTCAAGTTGGCTCCGGTATGGCTCTTGAGTTTGTTTTTGTTTTTGTATCGGTTCTGGTGATTTTGTGATTGGTTTTCTAATGGATGTTTTTTGTGAATGAGTGGTTTGGAACCTGATGGCTTTAATATGACCGGATGTCTTTGGTATGATTAGATGGCTCCGATGTGATTGGATGGCTCCGGTGCGGTCAGATGGCTCCGGTTTGATATGTAGCTCCCTTGTGAGAAGTGACTCTTGGATGGTTGGTGGGTTTTGATTTGAATGAGGTTTTTCAGGATCATTGGTGGGTTTCGATTTGGGTGGAGAATTTCGGGATGGTTGGTGGGTTTTGATTTAGTATGGATTTTGAGTCGAGTGGTGGGTCGATGTGATTTGTGTACTTTGATGTGGTTGATAGTTTTTGGTTGTGGATGAATGGCTTTGGTCCGGTTATGACTTCAGATTCGCTCATGAGGGCTCCAAGATAGCTCGAGATGGCTCCGGAAAGGGCTACGAGATGGATCCATTTGGTGAGCGAGGAAGAAAGGGGAACTTTCGCCTATGAGGTGGTCACCCCCTCGACGGGCTGCCTACATACTCAATTCCACATTGAGATCAGACCTAACGTAGTTCGAAATTCTGTGGGCAAGGCCTTGGTGATGAAATGGCTCATATATGGATTTGAGGTGGCTCCCGTATTGTTCTCGGACTGTCAGGGTGACCCCCGTGTGTAGACACCAAAAATTCTCACCCCATAAAGCAAATTCCAAAGTAGTGAATAAAATAAGAGGGGTCGTCGCCTTTCTTCTTAAAACATATCAACATGAGTGCCAAAACGAAACCATCTTTTTATGACAACTTTTTTAAGTCCATTTTTTGAAAACATTCCCGAAAAACCCAATCTTTTTAAAATGAATTTCCAACGTCACTCTGTTTTCAAACCCGTCCCTTTTTGTTACATACTTATTTTACCATTTTATTTTTGGTTTATTTAACGTTAGCCGGTTTCGTTTTGCTCACTTGTTTTATTTTCCCATTCGTTTTATCTTAGTTCATACCATCTCATTACTTGTTTATTTTATCTCATTTCATTTCAATAATACTTTTACTTGTGTTCTGTTTGCTAGTACTTCTTTATTTTTATTGTTAGAATCATTTTCATTATTTTATGTACATTCTCGCTAATCCGATCAAACTCTCTCTCATTACATTTTATTTTGATACTTTTTTTTCTATCTTATTCACTAGTATTCGTACATATTTAATTCGATTTCTATTTTATGATATTTGCCTGTATTTTTTACCATACTAGTGCGATTTCATTATTTCATGTATCTGTTATTATAGTATATCGTCATTTTATATTTCATTATGTTTTGTATTTCATTATGTACATTCTATTATCTCATGACTCTTAGGAAGAAAACATTTTATTAAATTAAACGCTTTATTTTATTACATCAAAAAAAGAGAAGAAAATGATAGTGTTTTTATGCAACTCATTCAGTTCGACTTAGAGTTCGAGTTTTGAGAAGGACATGAGGCATTTTATTTTTGCTTCTCCTATCAGTTTCACCAGCCAAACACACCCCAGCCCTTGTTGGATCAGTAAGATACAGCCCATCATGCTAAGCCCTATTTGACCTATGGTCAAAGCCCAAGACCAATAAAAACCCTAGTTGTTCCTATTCTTCTATTTAACAACATGAGAAATCTATTCCCAAGGGGCAGCGACAACACCGCCTCCCATCGGGATCACCATCAAAAAAAATCTGACAAATACATTCTCCTCTCCTTGTTTCTATCGACAATGGACGCCCGACACATCTTCAATTCCCTCTCCCGATCATTTCTCATTAAAACCTGCCAATTTTCCTCTTTCGAATAACCGATAAACTGGCATCGTCATGGAGCTTCTCCCCCTGGTTTTGATTTCTCTTCAACAAAAATCTCTAATCCCATCACTTTCCTCCCTCTTCACCGCCTTCTACACCATCCACCGATCTTCCTCAACAATAAAAAGCTGGCGAACAATGGGCATGTGCTTTGCTTCCGTTATGCTATTCATTCGGTAATTTTGGCAACCAACAGGCAAACAAGGAATGTACGCTACCGCCTTTTTTTTTCTTCCTTGGAGATAAAAAACAAACAATCGATCGACTTTTTCTTCCCAGCCGGCACCCATCATCTCTCTGGCATCCACCGTCTTCCCCGATCGGACTCCTCCCTCCGTATCTCCATGTTTTTGATTCCCCCCAAAATAAAAGCAACCGACTGACCTTCACTCTCCTCTGCTCCTCAATCTCCAAATCACAGTTTGAAAAACTCCGTACTCACAAACTCCGTCCCCTCCCTTCATTTATTTCAAAATGGGGATATCTGTTCCTCACCGCAAGCTCGTTCAACCACGTGGAGTTGACAGGCCACAAGGGCGACAACCATGATAGTTTAGCGCGGCCCTGTTTCTGTCCAAGAATCGACACCATCGTCGTTCTTTGTATGCTGGCGAGAAAAAAACACCACGGTTCACCTAGGTACGAAATCCCTTTGTTCCACTGTCATAGTTGTATTTATTTATTTTGTTGACTGATGTTTCTTGTCTTTGCCTGTTGTGTTCGATAATTAGGTTGCTTTCGGGTTCTATTGGAAGATCAGTGTTACATTTTTATTCTGTACTCTTATTAAGTGCAAACCCTTTCCTCCTTATTTTCTTTGGAAGATTCGTGCGTTTGTTCGGTGCTTTCTGTTTCAATCGGAGTTGACCCTGAGTTGGGGCTTTGTGCTTTCGAGTTTGTGAATCGTTTACCAGTTCGAATTCGAAGACCGGCGTGCTTACTGCACTCGAATCTAATTTGTGGTTGAATGTTGGTCGACAGGTCGAAGTTAGCTGCATGTTATTTTAATTTCGTATATTTGCCTTGGAAACATCTTTAAAAACTGTGTTCATGTGTTGTTTGAGGTACCTCATACTGGAAATTCGGATGGAAGTGCCTGTGCACGGTCTAGACAGTTGTGGACTCGATAATTATGTCAAGCTTGCGGACTCCTTGAGCTTCGATCTGCAACTTGGGCTAAAAGGCTACCAGTTAGCTTCTTCATTTCAGTCCTTCTGACTAATATTTGTCAAATAATTAATTGCTCTGTGCGTATGTATTGTGCTATAGATTTTATGGTGTTTCTAGTATTGTAATCTGTAATATGTCAAGTGTGTTTGAGTAATTTATTGTTCAATTTGGTTTAATCAATTTTGAAAGAGTTTTGTTCGGGGCCTAGCTTGGTGCAAAAGTGAAAATTTGTTGGTCTTTCTACAAAAATGAGCATGTGAAATTGGAACCACCACTCCGCTTAATGAATTTGGCTTAATGTAGTGACTTTGTCCTTGCATTGAGTTGAATGCGATTGAGGCCAATAAAAAGTTGAATTCATGTTGACTTCTTTTAGTTGTCACTTAGGTTCTAAAGGTTTGTCCCCACTATCCTCGATTGATTTAATATTTTACTTTTGCAATATCATTGACCTCATTGATTTTTGGGCCTTAAACCCTTCTGCCTCATTTCCTTCAGGAATAGAATGTTCAAAACAAAAGTGTGAATTCCTCTAGTTTGGCTAAACGTTTCTGTCGACCTTCATATCCTATCCACCATGACTGTTTGCACTGTTTATGTATTTCAATATTGTACATGATTTTTTTTACTCCCATTTTCCATTAAACTTGTTATCTTCCTTGCTTTAATTACTTATATTACTTTTAAACCCAAGACTGCCTTTCTAGGTTACCCATTTATTATGATAAGTTTGGGGATACCCCACAGCTAGCTCATTTTTGTTTGCTTTGTGGGGACCCATATCCCCCAAACTTTGAGAATTCTATTTAAGCCATTGAAGATACCCCATAGCTAGCTCATTTCTATTTGCTTTGTGGGGAACAATACTTTCCACACTTGTAAAGCCTATCCCAAACCACCCTCTAATTTTACTTAAAAACTTTACCCTAAAAAAAAGAAGAGAATTCAAATCAAAAATCAAATCTGATTCCAAAGTCCAATTTCAATTCAAAGCCCATTTCAAGGCCCAATTTGAAGCAAAAATCAATAAGGCCCAATTGGACCCAAATTAGAACTCAAGTTTGGCCCAAATCAAATAAGGCTCATCTTTGACCCATTTCTAAAATGGCCATTCAAACCACCTCAAATCAAAAGCCCAAACTGTTTCAAAGTTAATTCCAAGACCCATCAGGCCCAAAAGCCCAAGGCCAAGATTAGGCCAAAAAATCAAGTCAAGCCTAACACTTGAATTTAAAAGCCCATTCGGCCCACTAAGCTCATTTGGACCACTAGGCCCACTAAGCCCATTCGGCCCATCAGGCCCATTCGGTCCAACTTTGACCAATCCGAACTTTGACTTAATCTAACTTTGACCAACCCAAACTTTGACTCGGTCCAACTTTGACCAACCTGACCTTTGACTTTGACTCAGTCCAACCTTGATTGACCCCACTTTGACCTTGACCCAATTTTTGACCTGGTCCAACTTTGACCTTGACCCAACTTTGACTTGGTCCAACTTTGACCAATCCGAACTTTGACCAATCCGAACTTTGACTTTGACCAATCTCAACTTTGACCTAATCCAACTTTGACCCGGTCTAACTTTGACCCGATTCGTTTTTCAACCCCAACCCGAATTCAAATCAACCCAATTCAAACCTAACTCATTTCAATTCAGTCCAATTCCATTCAACTCAAATTCAATTCATCCAATTCAAACTCAACTTGTAAATCCTGTTCAAATTTCAAACTCAAAAATCTCTTTTCTCAAATTTCAACAATCATTTTATTCAAACTTCATCAAGTTTTCAAAAGAAACCATTTTGTGGAATTTTAAAGGTAAAACTGTTCTCACATCACAGAAAGCTCTTCTCAAACGCAGAAAGTTCTTCTCACATATACATAAAGTTTTCTCCTAAAAACATTTCTCAAAATCAGTGTTTCTTCATTGAGAATTCCGAACAACTTCATAAGTTTTCTAACTTAGTTTTCAAACCCAAAATAAATAGTTTACGGGGAACATAGGATGTCTAACACCTTCAAAGAACGTTTTCTTCCTAGTTAGACATTACTTGTCTCTCTTCCAAATAAAAATCCAAGGCAGGGCACTGGGGTCGTAACCTCCCTTGTCGCAATCTGAATCTCTTTAGGCGGGGCATTAGGGTGACAAACCTCCCCTAATTGCAGCCTAGATTTTTACAGGGCGGGGTGTTAGGGATGTAACTGCCTTCCTAGTTGTAGCTGGGATTTCAGAATGGTCTAACTCCATACCACTCGATTTTAATGTTTTCGGTTTTTAATGTTTTAGGGAGTTAGAGACGTTATTAGGATTTGACCGAGAGCATCTCATTCATGGTGTTTCTCTCGAAATCCTATTTTTTGACATAAATTCATTTCCCCATCTTTCGAGCCTCGGCACTTACCATTAATTAAGTGTCATGTTCGAGGGGGTACATAGGGTGATCCCTCGGGATCATCTGCCTTTTTACAACAAAAAATGATTTTTGGTTTTCAACACCTTATGAAATACAATTTTGACAATCATTCCTCCAAGCGACTCAACCCATCATCCTCTCATTTCAAATCCTGAAACATCTCAAAACCTCAACTCTATTGGAACCACGAACCCGAAACACCCGGGATCTCCACCCAAATTCCAATTGTCTCACACACACTCGAATCATCTTCCAAACTTCAAATCACTTCAAACTCAAATCCTCTTACAAATTCCAGTTTCTCTCAAACCTCCAAAGTCTCACAGGCCCGAGCGCCTCACAGACTCGAACATCTCAACCTCTCCACCATATTAAGATTCAAATGTCTCATAGACCCGAGCGTCTCACAGACTTTGATATCCTATACCTCCCACTACATGAACATCCTAAATGTCTCATAGACCCGAGCGTCTCACAAACTAACCTCTCAAACCTGAAACTTCTCGAAACTTCAAACACCCCAAAATCTCTAAAAACCCAAAAAATGTGAACTACATAAGGTCTGATCTCAACAGAGAGTTGAGTACGTAGGCAGCCCATCCAGGTTGAGACCCCATTCCAAACAAAAAACCTTTTTCCCCCACCGAGGTGACTCTCATACCTCTCAAAACATTTAAACCTTCTCCGGTTCCCACAAACTTCAAACCATGAGACTCTAAGTCTTGTATATTCACTCAACCTCAGACTCTTCCCAAATCTTCATTCTATACTCATCTGAGTTCACAACTCCTCCCCTAGGCGTTAGCTTGGCACAAAATCTCGCCTCATACACTCTCTTTTTCTCTTCCTGTCCTAATTTTATCCTTGGATTTTAAATGAATCTCTCTAATAAGGTTTTGAAAGAAGGCAATCCCGATAATTGGAGACCGAGGTTTCCTCGGGCACCAATCCGAAGTCGTGGTCGTTGCCACTTCTAAGGGGTGTAACCTAGTGCAAACCCAACATAGAATCTCTGACATGACCAGATAAGTCCTATCCATTGGCAACAATCTCAGAGTTAATTAACGGTTCTTAGAACCCGATCCTCCTTCCTAGTTATCATAGGTCAAACTAGGTGGCGACTCTAGTCAATTCCGCCCTTAGGGCATAAGTCCGCGTGGAGCCTATCGAGAGCGGGTGTAGTGCACACTTGCACTCCCTTTTATGCTTTCTGGGAAAGACGGACGATTTAGTAGGTATTTGAGGGATGTCAGAATAACGGGTTTTCACCCTCCACAGAATGACATTTTAGGATCTAGGCTTTTATTCAGACCATATTTACATAGACCCCCCTCATACCGAAAAATCACCCTCTACAGAACAGCGACTCTGCTGGGGAAAACTTGAGTAAGTTTTTCTCAAACTCAAGGAAAAGCGAACTCCATTCAAAATTGTCGGAACTTCCCCACTTCTTTCAAAATCTCAAGAGATTCATTTCGAAGCCGTTAGGATTACTCTACTCCACACTTAGAGTGTGTATCTGATGAGGACAGATAGGATTTGTTAGATCCTCAATAAACATTGCAACAATTGGGTTAATAATTAGCTCACACTTAGAAAGAGACACTTAGGGGTGAATGAAGCTAACTTCCCTTTAGGGTAATAAACAACCAATTTCGAATTACTAATCTCAACACAAAAATCTTAGTAATCAGGTTGCTGTTGACTTCTCTGCTTTATTTGCTATATGATTGTGGGGTGCATGGGGTGGGTAGCTTAGGACATGCATTCCTCGGTGTCACCCGATTTACCCACGATGTCACGGGATCCCCAACCGGTCCACGGTTGATTCCCCATGAGATAGGGTCACTCTCTCAGTGAACAAACCCACGGGGCGGTACGGTCTCCGACCAACGCCTTGAGCTCATGATCCAAAATTATTCTCCATTATCCGAGTCGAAGCCAGCATATAGTGAACTCTAAGCCTTCAGTGTCCAGCTGCCTTGTCCGGTGTCTAAGACGGGCTTATGGAAGTCACCCCCCTTGTATGCCGCCTGTCTGACCACCCTTCTGCCTTACCCTGAAGATTGCATGGGCTCAATTCTCCATTGTTCCTCTGCACCACGGGTGTCTTTAAAGCCCAATGTCATTCTATACGTCCATAGAGGATCCCGTATTTACCGGATACCCATACATGGCACAACATAGTTAGTGAATAATTTGGACTTTAGACGCACCTGACCGTACAGACGAAGGGAGACTTGTTCCCATGCAGTACTTCCCCGAGTTTCCCGAAAAGTGAGCTTGTTGTTGGATCATCACTGGCCGTGGCGTATGTTTCCTAATCATCTCGGATGTCCTGACCTTTCAAACTGAAGCACTCCGGACTTTCTTTATAATGTTCCTCGCAAGGGGCATAGCAGAGAAAAACCCCAAGAGATGACAGTGAAGGGACGATGGTTTCTCTAGTGAGACGGAGTCATAATTGACCTGGAAAGTGATTATCCCAGCATTAACACTTACAGCTCCACATCAAATATAGCCACGATTTACTTTATGCTATACATTTGTGCAAATCACTTCTTCAAACCAATTTGTTTCAAAACGTTCGGAATTCTCTTTTGCATATCTCCTAAAGCTGTTTTACAAGCTCGTTCAATTTAGAATCCCACCTAAATTCTACTCATAAACACTTTAGGTTTTAAGACCCGTCACTTCATCATTGAAAACCTTTATTTCATTTAAATGTTATTTCCAAAACAATTTTCAATAATAGATTTTGAAAAACCCACTTTCTACAAACAACAATTTTCAACATCATTTCAAAATAGCTTTCGAAAACAGTTTTCCAAAATTGATTTTCACAAACGTATTTCAAAATAAATAATTTAGTCCCCATGTTGTGACCCACTATTTTTGAAGTGCTATCCCTCTTTAAGAGCAGCGGTCATTAACGTGGAGCGTACTAGTCATTTCGTGTTTTCACAAAAGTGGCAGATTTTCACATAAGATTTTGGGCTCGATCATTCACCTTTCCTTTATGAAAATATCCCTCATTCCCCTCAACGGAGCAAGTGAAGCGGCATGAAGATCAACTAGAGGATCGAGCCGAAAGCCAGAGGCGCACCAACCCGCGGAGCTAGCCGAGCAATGTGAAGACCAACGCCAACCGCCCGAACTGAAGATCAGAGGAGCACCAGTCTGAATCCAGCAACGTGAAGGCTATCAACAGCCATTCACGTTCAGGAATGTCAGAAATCTGAAGAACACAAACCCGTGAAACAAATCGAAACACATTAAGACTGACCACATCCAAACAAACGTCGAGTCCAAGAATGTAAAGAATCGGAAGAACATCAGCACGTATTGCTTGATAGCAGTACCACTTCACTGCAGTAGCCTGAACTCGAGCGAGCAGCCAGTCGAGAGCCCGAAGACGAGCAAGCAACCGGTCAAGAACCCGGAGACGAGCGAGCAGCCAACTAGGAGTCCGAGCGTGAACAGTCAGTCAGAAGCCGAAGATGGACCAGTAGAGTTCGAAAGGAGTTCGGCTCAAAATTCCTCTTTTTAATGACTTTTAGGATCGATGATGTATAGGTTTTCCCCTAGCATTCTCTTCTCTCTTGTCAATATTTGAATAGACTCCATGTATAGGTTTATACATTCCCTTTGAATTTATTCAGATCAATGTGTATAGGGTTCCCCACTCCCTATTTTATTTGCGAATGACCGAGCATCAAAATCCATATTCAGAAAATCCGTCACTTTGAAACAAACACTTTCAAAATTGTTTTCCAAAACTTGGTTTCTTTTGGCATGCGCGTGTAAAGAAGAGAACAGATAAGGAACGACCCCTCACAGTTACATATTCATAAATCGCTTTTTGGGGTGAAAATTCATGGTATCTACGGAAGGTGTCCCCTGAACAGACACACCAATAAATACAACGAGCATAAAGCAAACAACATGCATTGCATTCATTACAAAAGTCCCATGCATTCTCGGTCAGTCCAAACTCGTCAAACATGTGCAAGTCCTGTCCACCTCAAAATTTGCACAATCATGTGTTCCATTCTAACCTTGCCACACATTAGCTTTCTTCCCAATATCTCAACCTCCAAAGCCCAATCCTCAGAGGGATAGAGAAGAAAACTAGGAAGTTCAAACCCCTCCCAATCAGAATCACCATGCACGCCAGTGACCAAAAGGGAAAAAATGTGTCATATCGTAGGGCCACCATGTGGGAGTTGTCACTCCCTAAGAGTTCAAAACTCTGGAGCCAATAACCAGCTGAACATCGTTCCAAAACAACTTCTCTCACATCACACCACACCTAACAACTATGCCACCTTCAAGGTCAACGATGATGGGATGAGCTTCATGAATCGCGAGCTGAATTCGGCTAAAGTGAGACTAGTCATAACCTTACCACTCATGCATTGCATATGAAAACAACAAACAAAAAAAAACATTCAGTCAACCATCTCCATTCAGCACTTTCAGCATTTCATGCATCCTATACATAGTAATTCCATATTACCACAATACATCGCATGGTAGATAATTGCATTTGCATACTCCCTTAACGAAATGACATCTTTAGGAAAATCGTGAGAGATTAATTGAACTGAGTGCGTGAACCACTTAACTCTCGACCCATCAATGAACACAAGGGTCTAATCAAAACCAGCACCACAAACCGAATGAGTAGCACCCTAGAATTTTAATTGAGTGTATTGGACGATCTACTGAGCGACGAGGGAAGGTAGAGAGAGTCAATCGAGGTAAAACCATGAGCAACATGTGCATTCCTTCAGCACAGGGAGAGGCACAATAAATTGTGAGTTCAATGTCGATAACAAGATATGAACTGTGATTCATGCAAAGATCCGAGAATAGTAAGAAAACAATCACTAACTAATGAGGATGACGAGGCACTTAGGAATAAAAATCCCCACAAAGCCAAAAGGCTTTGACTGTCCTGTACATAACCCCTTAGTGAGCCCCGCTGAGCCTTTCATGAAAAACTCTTTCTTTAGAAACTCCACAACATGCCAACCCAACGTACATATAATTACTTGCCCTTGCAACAGAGGATCTCAAAGGAGCCGGAGCCATGGCCCCTCCCCTCCATCTTTCACAAAAAAACAAGCAAAATGTTCAAAAAGATTAGTGAGTCAATGCAACTCCAAAGCCAAACACCAAAAAGGAACACCAAAAATATTCTAGAAGATCGATGAGTCAATGCAACTCCAAGCTGAATGCCAAAATACATAGTAAAGAATGTTGGAGAAAATCAATGAGCTAAGGCGAGTTCTGAAAGTAAGGAGAAAGAAAGAGAAAACCACACACCAAAAAGGAAAGGAAGGAAAAGCAAACCATACACCAAAGCAGGAGAAGGCGAAAATAAGCAAAAGGACCAATGATGTCCCGTAGAGACCGATACAATGTTCTCATAACCCATCTAATCATTCCACCCATGGCGAAGGTGAAACATATCCTCTATTGCACAAAGCTCCACAATTCCCAAATAAATCCCACAGTCCCATGTGACATACATCATACCCCTCAGCCCCGCTATAACCCAATAAAGACCTCTTACTCGTTAGTTGATGAGAGCTGACCGAAAGTATCGGATCTGAAACATGAATCATAAGCTTCGTACTTGTTATCAACATGTCCCGTCATACCAAAGGGACCATGAGCGAATGAGCGCAACCTTACCTCACAAGGTTTTTCGAGTGCGAGTGACTCTTTAATCGAAGAACCAAATCATAAACAGCTAACCCCATTGTAGGTGAGGAATTTGTGAGGATCAGAAAGTCCAGAACATCGAAAAGAAATTCCTAGGAAAATACTGCTCTGAGCATCAAGAGTATCATCACGACATTTGCACACACGACCATAATCACAAGAGATTGACCCACATCCCTCCATGAGAGGAAAGTGATTCACACATTCCAGTTCAACAATCACTCAAGATCGAACCAAAGATGTCTTATATTCGTAAACCTCATATTAATAGAGATAGGGCCGTACCTTCTCTCCAAAAACTCCATATGCATTTTGCATCGTGTCTAGCATTTAATATTTGCATGCACCATAATCATTTCATCTTCAACATCCGACTGGTAAGAATTCCACCTAGTCTCGCTGAAAGTTGACTTCAATTGCAGTTGAAGCGTAACTTTCAATCAAAATATGTCAACTAGAGCCATCCTTGGTCATCATCAAGCTACATTGAACCATCTCGGAGCCATCCTGGGCTATCCTCGGGCTACATCAAGCCAAACTAAATCCATCCGTAGCCCTATGGAGACAATCCCGGAGCCATCAACGTCATGCTCGAGCCTCATCAACATCATTTCCAGAACCAAACTAGAGCCATGCGGGAGCCATCCTCAGACATTTAGACCATCCCAGAGACCATCCTTATGGTTACACAGAAGCCATTACCTCACCAAGGCTTTGCCCATAGTGTTTCGAACTACGTATGGTCTGATCTCAATACAAAATTGAGTACGTAGGCAGCCCGCCAGGGCGTGACCACCTTAAAAGAAAATTCCCCTTCTGTTCCCCACTATCATCAAATGGAGCCATCTTATAACCTCCCGGAGCCATCCCGAGCTATCCCAAAGCCATCTAGAGGAATCGAAAGCCGTAACTGACCGTACCAAAGCCATTCATCTGCAACCAAAAAACTGTCAACCACAGTAAATCACATCGACCCACCACTCGATTCAAAATCCATACCAAAACCATTCATCCACAACCAAAATACTGTCAACCACATCAAAGTACACAAATCACGTCGACCCATCATTCGACTCGAACTCCAACCAAATCAAAACCCACCAACCATCCCGAAAATATCAATCCAAATCGAAACCCACCAACCATCTCAGAGCTGTTGCTCACAATGAGGTCATGAATCATGCCGGAGCCACCCAACCGCACCGGAGCCATTCGATCATACCAGAGCCATTTGATCATATCGAAGCCATTTGGCCATAACAAAACCACTGAGTTCCCAAAGTCGCTCATTCACAAAAAACCATCCATTCAAAAACCAATCACAAACAACCAAAAACTCGAGAGCCATACCGGAGCCATCTCGAACTATGAAGCCAAGAGTCATACCAAATCCCAAAACCATAGTGCACATCGGGTCAAGACCACCAAAAACAAAACCAAAACAAAATTGAAACACAAGTCCCAAACTGACAAAGTCAAGGGTCACATCAACAAAAACATTCAACTATCACTTCCCTCACGAAAACAATAAAAAAACATCCAATCCTGAATCAATCCACAACCAGAGACATCCTCAAATCAACCAACCACTGAAAACAGCGAGTTTCGTACAACTCAATCAAAGTATTATAGGCCCGTCATAAGTCCTATAGCCAGATGTCAAGAGATCTAGTTGAGGCCCGTCATAAGTCCTCGTACTTTTAATTGCATTCTAGGCCCGTCATAAGTCCTAGAGCTAGACACCGAGATCTAGTTGAGGCCCGTCATTAGCCCTCATGCAAAACCCATATACCGATTGTATTCTAGGCCCGTCATTAGTCCTAGATCTAGACACCGAGATCTAGATAAGGCCCGTCATTAGTCATCATACATTTCGAAGATGCATTCTAGGCCCGTCATAAGTCCTAGAGCTAGACACCGAGTTCTAGTTGAGCCCGTCATTAGTCCTCATGCATAACCAATATACCGATTGTATTATAGGCCCGTCATTAGTCCTAGAGCTAGACACCGAGTTCTAGTTGAGCCCGTCATTAGTCCTCATACATTTCAAAGATGCATTATATGCCCATCATAAGTCCTAGAGCTAGACACCGAGTTCTAGTTGAGGCCCGTCATTAGTCTTCATGCATAGGTTGATTGATCGTATTCTAGGCCCGTCATTAGTCCTAGAGCTATACATAGAGTTCTAGTTGAGGCCCGTCATTAGTCCTCATACCATCAATCACCGCAATATGGGGTCCGTCATAAGTCCCCGTGCACCGGAACCCATAAAAGCAAGTCATAAACCGCAATGAGAATTTTTGGCGCCCTCTCAACCTTGATCCAATTCTGCAAAGGCTTGCAGAACTGAATCAAGGGGAGCCATCTATAGACACCAAAAATTCTCACCCCATAAAAGTAAATTTCAAAGTAGTGAATAAAATAAGAGGGGTCGTCGCCTTTCTTCTCAAAACATATCAACATGCGTGCCAAATCGAAACCATCTTTATATGACAACTTTTTTAAGTCAATTTTTTGAAAACATTCCCAAAAAACCCAATCTTTTTAAAATGAATGTCCAATGTCCCTCTATTTTCAAACCCGTCCCTTTTTGTTACTTACTTATTTTACCTTTTTATTTTTGGTTTATTTCACGTTAGCCGGTTTCATTTGCTCACTTGTTTTATTTTCCCATTCTTTTTATCTTAGTCCATACTATCTCATTACTGTTTATTTTATCTCATTTCATTTCTATAATACTTTTACTTGTGTTCTGTTTGCTAGTACTTTTTTATTTTTATTCTTAGAATCGTTTTCATTATTTTATGTACATTCTCGCTAATCCGATCAAACTCCCTCTCTCATTACATTTTATTTTGATACTTTTTTTCTTCTATCTTATTCACTAGTATTCGTTCATATTTAATTCGATTTCTATTTTAGGATATTTGCCAGTATTTTTTTACCATACTAGTATGATTTCATGTATCTGTTATTATAGTATATCATCATTTTATATTTCATTATGTTTTGTATTTCATTATGTACATTCTATTATCTCATGACTCTTAGGAAGAAAACATTTTATTAAATTAAACTCTTTATTTTACTACATCAAAAAAAAGAGAAGAAAATGACAGTGTTTTTATGCAACTCATTCAGTTCGACTTAGAGTTCGAGTTTTGAGAAAGACATGGGGCATTTTATTTTTGCTTCTCCTATCAGTTTCACCAGCCAAACACACCCCAGCCCCTGTTGGATCAGTTAGATACAGCCCATCATGCTAAGCCCTATTTGACCTATGGTCAAAGCCCAAGACCAATAAAAACACTAGTTGTTCCTATTCTTCTATTTAACAACATGAGAAATCTATTCCCAAGGGGCAGCGACAACACCGCCTCCCATCGGGATCACCATCAAAAAAAATCTGACAAATACATTCTCCTCTCCTTGTTTCTATCGACAATGGACGCCCGACACATCTTCAATTCCCTCTCCCGATCATTTCTCATTAAAACCTGCCAATTTTCCTCTTTCGAATAACCGATAAACTGGCATCGTCATGGAGCTTCTCCCCCTGGTTTTGATTTCTCTTCAACAAAAATATCTAATCCCATCACTTTCCTCCCTCTTCACCGCCTTCTGCACCATTCACCGATCTTCCTCAACAATAAAAATTTGGCGAACAATGGGCATGCGCTTTGCTTCCGCTATGCTATTCATTCGGTAATTTTGGCAACCAACGGGCAAACAAGGAATGTACGCTACCGCCTTTTTTTTTCTTCCTTGGAGATAAAAAATAAACAATCGATCGACTCTTTCTTCCCAGCTGGCACCCATCATCTCTGTGGCTTCCACCGTCTTCCCCGATCGGACTCCTTCCTCCGTATCTCCATGTTTTGGATTTCCCCCAAAAATAAAAGCAACCGGCTGAACTCCACTCTCCTCTACACCTCAATTTCCAAATCCTAGTCTGAAAAACTCCGTACTCACAAACTCCGTCCCCTCCCTTCATTTATTTCAAAATGGGGGTATCTGTTCCTCACCGCAAGCTCGTTCGAGGACGTGGAGTTGACAGGCCACAAGGGCGACAACCATGACAGTTTAGCGCGGCCCTGTTCTGTCGAAGAATCGACACCATTGTCGTTCTTTGTACGCTGGCGAGAAAAAAACACCACGGTTCACCTAGGTACGAAATCCCTTAGTTGTTCCACCGTCAGAGTTGTATTTATTTATTTTGTTGACTGATCTTTCTTGTCTTTGCCTGTTGTGTTTGATAATTTGGTTGCTTTCGGGTTCTATTGGAAGATCAGTGTTACATTTTTATTCTGTACTCTTATTAAGTGCAAACCCTTTCCTCCTTATTTTCTTTGGAAGATTCATGCGTTTGTTCGGTGCTTTCTGTTTCAATCGGAGTTGACCCTTAGTTGGGGCTTTGTTCTTTCAAGTTTGTGAATCGTTTACCAGTTCGAATTCGAAGACCAGCGTGCTTACTGCTCTCGAATCTAATTTGTGGTTGAATGTTGGTCGACTGGTCGAAGTTAGCTGACATGTTATTTTCATTTCATATATTTGCCTTGGAAACCTGTTTAACTACTGTGTTCATGTGTTGTTTGAGGTACCTCATACTGGAAATTTGGATGGAAGTGCTTGTGCACGGTCTAGACAGTTGTGGACTCGATAATTATGTCAAGCTTGCGGACTCCTTGAGCTTCGATCTGCAACTTGGGCTAAAAGGCTACCAGTTAGCTTCTTCATTTCAGTCCTTCTGACTAATATTTGTCAAATAATTAATTGCTCTTTGCGTATGTATTGTGCTATAGATTTTATGGTGTTTCTAGTATTGTAATCTGTAATCTATTCGTTTTATGCTCATACTAGTCAAATAGCGGTTTAGGCTTTCATGTTTCCGACCTTTCAGTAGAGGGAGTGCAGTTAGATTAGCAGCAATAGATTTAGGTTAGGATATTCTGTCAAGTGTGTTTGAGTAATTTATTGTTCAATTTGGTTTAATCAATTTTGAAAGAGTTTTGTTCGGGGCATAACTTGGTGCAGAAGTGAAAATTTGTTAGTCTTCCTACAAAAATGAGCATGTGAAATTGGAACCACCACTCCGCTTAATGAATTTGGATTAATGTAGTGACTTTGTCCTTGCATTGAGTTGAATGCGATTGAGGCCAATAAAAAATGGAATTCATGTTGACTTCTTTTAGTTGTCGCTTAGGTTGTAAGGGTTTGTCCCCACTATCATCGATTGATTTAATATTTTACTTTTGCAATATCATTGACCTCATTGATTTTTGGGCCTTAAACCCTTATGCCTCATTTCCTTCAGGAATAGAATGTTCAAAACAAAAGTGTGAATTCCTCTAGTTTGGCTAAACGTTTCTGTCGACCTTCATATCCTATCCACTATGACTGTTTGCGCTGTTTATGTATTTCAATATTGTACATGAGTTTTTTTACTCCCATTTTCCATTAAAACTTGTTATCTTCCTTGCTTTATTACTTCTATTACTTTTAAACCCTAGACTGCCTTTCTAGGTCACCCATTTATTATGATAAGTTAGGGGATACCCCACAGCTAGCTCATTTTTATTTACTTTGTGGGGACCCATATTCCTCAAACTTTGAGAATTCTATTTAAGCCTTTGAAGGTACCCCACAGCTAGCTCATTTCTATTTGCTTTGTGGGGAACAATACCTTCCACACTTGTAAAGCCTATCCCAAACCACCCTCTAATTTTACTTAAAAACTTTACCAAAAAAAAATGAAGAGAATTCAAATCCAAAATCAAATCTGATTCCAAAGTCCAACTTCAATTCAAAGCCCATTTCAAGGCCCAATTCGAAGCAAAAATCAATAAGGCCCAATTGTACCCAAATTAGAACTCAAGTTTGGCCCAAATTAAATAAGGCCCATCTTTGACCCATTTATAAAATGGCCATTCAAACCACCTCAAATCAAAAGCCCAAACTGTTTCAAATCTAATTCCAAGACCCATCAGGCCCAAAAGCCCAAGGCCAAGATTAGGCCCAAAAATCAAGTCAAGCCCAACACTTGAATTCAAAAGCCCATTCGGCCCACTAAGCTTATTTGGCCCACTAGGCCCATTCGGCCCACTAAGCTCATTTGGCCCACTAGGCCCATTAGGCCCACTAAGCCCATTCGGCCCATCAGGCCCATTCGGTCCAACTTTGACCAATCCGAACTTTGACTTGGTCTAACTTTGACCAACCCTAACTTTGACTCGGTCCAACATTGACCAACCTGACCTTTGACTTTGACTAGGTCCAACCATGATTGACCCCACTTTGACCTTGACCCAATTTTTGACCTGGTCCAACTTTGACCTTGACCTAACTTTGACTTGGTCCAACTTTGACCAATCCGAACTTTGACTTTGACTAATCTCAACTTTGACCTAATCCAACTTTGACCCGGTCTAACTTTAACCTGATTCGTTTTTCAACCCCAACCCGAATTCAAATCAACCCAATTCAAACCCAACTCATTTCAATTCAGTCCAATTCCATTCAACTCGAATTCAATTCATCCAATTCAAACTCAACTTGTAAATCCTGTTCAAATTTCAAACTCATAAATCTCTCTTCTCAAATTTCAACAATCATTTTATTCAAACTTCATCAAGTTTTCAAAAGAAACAATTTTGTGGAATTTTAAAGGAAAAACTCTTCTCACATCACAGAAAGCTCTTCTCAAACGCAGAAAGTTCTTCTCATATATACAAAAAGTTTTCTCCTAAAAACATTTCTCAAAATCAGTGTTTCTTCATCGAGAATTCCGAACAACTTCATAAGTGTTCTAACTTAGTTTTCAAACCCAAAATAAATTGTTTTCAGGGAACATAGGATGTCTAACACCTTCAAAGAATGTTTTCTTCCTAGTTAGACATTACTTGCCTCTCTTCCAAATAAAAATCCAAGGCAGGGCACTAGGGTCGTAACCTCCCTTGTCGCAGTCTGGATCTCTTTAGGCAGGGCATTAGGGTGACAAACCTCCCCTAATTGCAGCCTAGAGTTTTACAAGGCGGGGTGCTAGGGATGTAACTACCTTCCTAGTTGTAGCCGGGATTTCAGAATTGTCTAACTCCCTTCCACTCGATTTCAATGTTTTTGGTTTTTAATGTTTTAAAACCCGGGAGTTAGAGACGTTATTAGGATTTGACCGAGAGCATCTCATTCATGGTGTTTCTCTCGAAATCCTATTTTTTGACATAAATTCATTGCCCCATCTTTTCAGCCTCAGCACTTACCATTAATTAAGTGTCGTGTTTGAGGGGGTATATAGGGTGATCCCTCGGGATCATCCGCCCTTTTACAACAAAAAATGATTTTCGGTTTTCAACACCTTATGAGATACAATTTTGACAATCATTCCTCCAAGCGACTCAACCCATCATCCTCTCATTTCAAATCCCGAGACATCCCAAAACCTCAACTCTATTGGAACCTCGAACCCGAAACACCCAGGATCTCCACCCAAATTCCAATTGTCTCACACACACTCGAATCATCTTCCAAACTTCAAATCACTTCAAACTCAAATCCTCTTACAAATTCCAGTTTCTCTCAAACCTCCAAAGTCTCACAGGCCCGAGCGCCTCACAGACTCGAACATCTCAACCTCTCCACCATATTAAGATTCAAATGTCTCACAGACCCGAGCGTCTCCCAGACTTTGATATCCCATACCTCCCACTACATGAACATCCTAAATGTCTCATAGACCCGAGCATCTCACAGAATAACCTCTCAAACCCGAAACTTCTCGAAACTTCAAACACCCCAAAATCTCTAAAAACCCAAAAACTATGAACTACATAAGGTCTGATCTCAACAGGGAGTTGAGTACGTAGGCAGCCCATCCTGGGTGCGACCCCATTCCAAACAAAAAACCTTTTCCCCCTTTGAGGTGACTCTCATATCTCTCAAAATATTTAAACCTTCTTCGGTTCCCACAAACTTCAAACCATGAGACTCCAAGTCTTGTATATTCACTCAACCTTAGACTCTTCCTAAATCTTCATTCTATACTCATCTGAGTTCACAACTCCTCCCCTTGGCGTTAGCTTGGTAGAAAAGCTTGCCTCATCCACTCTCCTTTTCTCTTCTTGTCCTAATTCTATCCTTGGCTTTTAAATGAATCTCTCTAATATGGTTTTGAAAGAAGGCAATCCCGACAATTGAAGACCGAGGTTTCCTCGGGCACCAATCTGAAGTCGTGGTCGTTGCCAATTCTAAGGGGTGTAACCCAGTGCGAACCCAACATAGAATCTCTGACATGACCAGATAAGTCCTATCCATTGGCAACAATCTCAGAGTCAATTAACGGTTCTTAGAACCCGATCTTCCTTCCTAGTTATCATAGGTCAAACTAGGTGGCGACTCAAGTCAATTTCGCCCTTAGGGCATAAGTCCGCGTGGAGCCCATCGAGAGCGGGTGTAGTGCACACTTGCACTCCCCTTTATGCTTTCTGGGAAAGACGGAAGTAGGTATTTGAGGGATGTTAGAATAACGGGTTTTCACCCTTCATAGTATGACATTTTAGGATCTAGGATTTTCTGTCAGACCATATTTACAAAGACCCCCCTCATACCAAAAAATCACCCTCTACACTGTGTAGTTCCAAGGATGGTTTTAATGTCGGATGATGGCTTCCGTATGGCCCTAGCTTGGCTTTGAGAGAGGTGCCAATAAGGCTCGAGTATGACAACGGGTGGCTCCGGAATTGTCTTCGTACGACCTCGGATGGCTTTAGTTTGGTTCGATGTAGCTCGAGGATAGCCCAGGATGGCTCCAAGATGGTTCGATGTAGCTTGATGATGGTCAGGGATGGCTCCAGTTGACATCTTTTTATCTAGAGTTATGCTTTAACAACTGCAACTGAAGTCAATTTTCAGTGAGACTAGGTAGAGTTCTACCAGTCGGATGTTGAGTGAAATGGTTATGATGCATGCAAATACTAAAGGCTAGGTGAGATGCAAGATGCATATATAGTTTTTTTTAGAGAAGGTATGGCTCTATCTCTATTACTATGAGGTTTACAAATATAAGACATCTTTGGTTCGATCTTGAGTGACTGTTGAATTGAAATGCGTGAATCACTTTCCTCTCATGGAGGGATGTGGGTCAATCTCTCGTGAGTATGGCCGTGTGTGCTATTGGTGTGATGATGCTCTTGATGCTCAGAGTAGTATTTTCCTTAGTATTTCTTTCGAGGTTTTGGACTTTCCGATCCTTACAAATGCCTCACCTATAATGGGGTAGGCTGTTTATGTCTTAGTGTTTAGAATGGAGATTCACTCGCACTCATAAAACCTTATGGTGTAAGGTCACACTCATTCGCTCATGGTCCCTTTGGTATGACTGGACATGTTGATATCCAGTACAAAACTTATGATTCATGTTTCAGATCCAATACTTTCAGTTAACGCTCATCAACTAACGAGTCAAGGGTCTTTTACTAGGTTACAACGGGGCTGAGGGGTATGATGTATGACACATGGGACTGGAGGATTTATTTGGGAATCATGGAGCTTTTGTGCAATAGAGGACATGTTTCGCCTTCGCCATGAGTGGAATGATTAGACTGGTTTCGATAACCTTTATTGATTTCTACGGGACATCCTTGGTCCTTCTGATTTGGATTTCTCCTTCTCACCTCTTCTGGTGTTCGATTTGAAGTTTTTGAAATTGCATTTGGCTCGTCGACTTTCTCAAGCTTTGTTTACCTTGTATTTTGGCTTCCAGCTTTGAAGTTGATTGACTTATTGATCTTCTTGAACAGTTTCGGTGTTCTTTTTTTGTGTTTGGCTTTGGAGTTTCATTGACTCACTGATTTCTTTAACATTTCATTTGTTGTTTTAGTGAAAGATGGTGGGGGAGAGACCATGGCTCCGGCTCCTTCGAGATCCTTTATTTCAAGGGCGAGTAAGTATATGTGGGGTGGCATGTTGTGGAGTTTTTTTTGAAGAAATATTTTTTCATGAAAGGCTCATAGGGGCTCACTAAGGGATTATGTGTAGGGCAGTCAAAGCTTTTTGGTTTTTGTGGATATTTTTATTCCTAAGTGCCTCGTCATTCTCATTAGCCAATGATTGTTTTCCTACTACTTCTCGGATCTTTGCATGAATCACAGTTCTTATCTTGTTATCGACACTGATCTCACGTTTATTATGCCTCTCCATGTGTTGAAGGAATGCACATGTCGCTCATGGTCTTACCTCGATTGGCTCTCTCTACCTTCCCTCATCGCTCTGTAGATCGTCTAAAACACTCTCTTGAAATTCAAGAGAAAATACCACTCTTCGCACACTACTCACATTGTTTGTGGTGCTGATTTTGATTGGACCCTTGTACTCATTGACGGGTCAAGAGTTAAGTGGTTCATGCACTCTGTTCAATCAATCTCTCACGATTTTCACGAAGATGTCATTTCGATATGGGAGTATGCAAATACAACTATCTACAATGCAATCTATTGTGGTAATATGGAATTACGACGTATAGGATGCGTGAAATGCTGGAAATGATGAATGAAGATGGCTTCAGGTTTTGACTGAATGTTTTTTTTTGTGTGTGTTTTTCTTTTTGGATGCAATGTATGCGTGGTAAGGCAACACCTAGTCTCACTTGAGTCGGTTCTAGTGATGGTCTATGAAGCTCATCCTTTCAATGTCGGCCCAGAAGAAGGTGTAGTTGTCAGGGTTACTGTCGGGTTGGTGACTAGCTGCTAGATTTTAGGACTTTTTAGGGAGTGACAACTCCCGCATGGTGGCCCCGCAATATGACACACTCTTTCCTTTTTCGTCACTGGCGTGCATGGTGATTCTGATTAGGAGAGGTTTGAACTTCCCGGATTTCTTTCTTATCCCTCTGAGATTGGGCTTCGGCGGTCGAGATATTTGGGATGAAAGCTGGTATATAGTGTGGTGACAATGAAACACATGATTATGCAAGTTTTTTTGAGGTGAACAGGACTTGCATATGTTTGACGAATTTGGACTGACCGAGAATGCATAAGACTTTTTGTAATGAAGGCCATGCATGCGGTTTGCTTTGTGCTTGTTGTATTTATTGGTGTGTCTGTTCAGGGGACGCCTTCCGTAGATACCATGAATTTTCAACCCATAAAGCGATTTATGAATATGTAACTGTGAGGGGTCGTTCCTCATCCGTTCTCTTCTTTATACGCGCATGTCAAAAGAAACCAAGTTTGGAAAACAATTTTGAAAGCGTGTGTTTTCAAAGTGGCGGATTTTCTCAATATGGATTTTGATGCTCGGTCATTCGCAAACAAAATAGGGAGTGGGGAACCCTATGCACATTGATCTCAATAAATTCAAAGGGAATGTATAAACCTATACATGGAGTCTATTCAGAAATTGACAAGAGAGAAAAAATGCTAGGGGAAAACCTATACATCAATTCTAAAAGTCATTAAAAGGGGAAATTTTGAGCTGAACTGATTCCAAAATTTTGCTGGTCCGTCTTCAGGCTTCTGACTGACTGCACATGCTCAGATTCCGGGTTGGCTGCTCACTCATCACTGGGCTCCTGGTTGGTAGCTCGCTTGTCTTCAGGCTCTTGACCGGCTGCTCGCTCACTTTTGGGTCTTAATTGACTACTCGTCTTTCGGGCTCTTGCAGCGAAGCAGTGCTATGATCAAACAAGAAGGTCTGGTGTCCCTCTGATTTTCAATAGTTTGTACTCAAATAGTCGTTGCTAGCCTTCATGTCGCTCGACTCGGACTGGTACAACTCTGATCTATGCTCGAATTGTGTTGTCGATCTTCATGCGCTCCACTTGCTCCAGTGAAGGAAACAGAGGGATATTTTTGTGAAAGCAAAAGTGAATGATCGAGCACAAAATATTATGTGAAAATCCACCACTTTTGTGAAAGCACAAAAAGATTAGCACGCTCCACAGTAATGACTACTGCTCTTGAAGGTGGGTTGAACTTCAAAAATAGTGGGTCACAACATGGGGACTAAATCATTTATTTTGAAATACGTTTGTGAAACTCAACTTTGAAAACTATTTTCGAAAACTATTTTGAAATAATGTTGGTGAAGGATGTTGTTTGAAATTCATTTGTAGAAAGTAGGTTTTCGAAATCTATTTTTTGAAAATTGTTTTGGAAATAACATTTTTATGAAATGAAGTTTTTTTTAAAGATGAAGTGACAGGTTTTAAAACCCCAAATGTTTAAGTAAAATATAAGTGGGATCCTAGATTAAATGAGCCTGTAAAACTGCTTTAAGGGATATGCAGAAGAGAATTCCGAACGTTTTAAAACAGATTGGTTTAGGAAATGGGTTTGCACACATATACAACATAAAGTAAACTGTGGTTGTGTTTGATGTGGAGTTGTAAGTGTTAATGTTGGGATAAGCACTTTCCAGGTCAATTATGATTCCGTCTCACCGGGGGAACCATCGTTCCTTCACTGTCATCTCTCGGAGTTTTTCTCTACTATGCCCCTTGTAGGGCACGTTATAAAGAAGGCCCCTCATCGAGTGAGCAAGTTCGAAAGGTTAGGATACCCGAAGTGATAAGGAAACATACGCCACGGCCAGTGATGATCCGATAACACCCCACTTTTTGGGAAACTCGGGGAAGTACTACATGGGAACGTGTCTCTCATCATCTGCACGGTCAGGTATGTCTAAAGTCCAAATTATTCATTGACTACGTTGTGCCATGTATGGGTATCCGGTAAATACGGGATCCTCTATGGACGTGTAGCGTGACATTGGGCTTTAAAGACACCCATGGTGCAGAGGAACAATGGAGAACTAAGCCCATGCAATCTTCAAGGTAAGGCAAAGAGGTGGCCAGACAGGGGGCATACAAGGGGGTGACTACCCATAAAACCCGTTCTAGACACTAGATTACGTAGCTGGACACTGAAGGCTCATGGTTCACTATATGCTGGCTTTTACTCGGATATGGAGGATAAATTTGGATCATGAGTCTTCAGGGCGTAGGTCGGTGACCATCTCGCCTCGCGAGCTTAACCACTCAATGAGTGTCTCGACTAATGGGAAATCAATCATGGACCGATCGGGATCCCGTGACTCGTGGAAATAAGGGTGACACAGAGGAATGCATGTCTTAAGCTACCCATGCATTCATAACTTGGAAATGTAAAAGCGGTAATGGTGTAGGTTAATAACCGTCTCACCCCGCAACAAACAACAATAATATGAATGCGGTAAATAAAGTAGAGAAGAAAGAACAACCATATTTACTAACTATTTTGTCTTGCAGGTGGTGATTCCAATTGGTTGTTTATTGACCTAAGGGAAGTTAGCTTCATTCAATCCAAAGTGTCTCTTACTAATTGTGAGCTAATCATTAACCCAATTGTTGTAATGTTTGTTGAGGATCTAATAAATCCTATCTGTCCTCATCAGATTCACACTCTAAGTGTGGAGTAGAATAACCCTAAAGGCCTAGAAAATAATCTCTTGAAGGTTTCGAAAGAAGTGGGGAAGTCCCGACAATTTTGAATGGAGTTCAGTCTTCCTTGAGTTTGAGAAAAACTTTCTCAAGTTTTCCCCAGCAGAGTCGCCATTCTGTGGAGGGTGATTTTTCGGTATGAGGGGGGGGGGGGTATATCTAAATATGGTATGACTGAGAAGCCTAGATCCTAGAAATTGCCTTTCTGTGGAGGGTGAAAACCCATTATTATGGCATCCCTCAAATACCTACTCTATCATCCGTCTTTCCCATAAAGCATAAGGGGAATGCTAGTGAGCACTACACCCGCTCTCAATGGACTCCATGCGGACTTATGCCTCTATAAGGCGAAATTGACTAGAGTCGCCACCTAGTTTGACCTAAGGAACTAGGAAGGGAGGAGAAGGGTTCTAAGAACCGTTATTTGACTCTGAGATTATTGCCTATGGATGAGGCTTATCTGGTCATTTATAGAGATTTTGTTGTGGGTTCGCACTGGGTTACACCCCTTGGAAGTGGCAATGACCATGACTTCGGATTGGTGCCCGAGGAAACCTCGGTCTCCAATTGTCGGGATTGCCTTCTTTCAAAACCTTATTAGATAGATTCAGTTAAAGCCAAAGGATAGGATTAGGATGAGAAAAGAGAGGGAGTGGATGAGGCGAGCTTTTCTGCCAAGCCAACGCCTAGAAGAGGTAATTGGGGAATTCGGATGAGTATAGAATGAAGATTTGGGAAAAGTCTAGGGTTGAGCGAACAACAAGACTTGGAGTCTGATGGTTTGAAGTTTGTGAGAGCCGAAGAAGGTTTGAGTGTATTGAGAGGTATGAAGAACACCCTAGAGCGGGAAAAGGGTTTTTTGTTTGGAATGGGGTCGCACCCTAGATGGGCTGCCTACGTACTCAACTCCCTATTGAGATTAGACCTTACGTAGTTCACGACTTTGGGTTTTGGAAGTTTTGATGTTTGTGGAGTTTGAAGATACTTGAGGTGTTTGAGATTTAGAAGGGTTTGGAGTTTCGAGTAAGTTTTAGGTTTGGGATGCTGGTCTGTGAGATGCTCGAGTCTATGAGACATTTGAAACCTTGAGATGTCGAAGTCTGTAAGACGCTCGGGTCTGTGAGACGCTCGGGTCCGTGAGACGCTCAGGTCTGTGAGACATTCGAATAATTGGAATGACAAAGTCTGTGGGACGCTCGAGTCTGTGAGACATTTTGAGTGTGAGGGTAATTGGATTTAGGATTGCAATCTAATTAAAATCGAAGCTGAATCGGTATTGAATGAATTTGATTTGAATTGGAATTGAATTAAAATTGAGATTGTATTGAAGTTGAATTAAAATTGGATTGATTTTTTGTTGGAATTGGATTAGAATTGGAATTACAATCGATTATTTGAGGTTGAAATTAAATTGGAACTGAATTAGAAATTGAATTGGAATTGAATGAATTTTGATTTGAGTTTGAACTGGAATTGAATTTGAAATCGGATTGGAATTGACTTTGGTATTGAATTGAGGTTGAATGAATTTGGGATTGAATTGAACTTGGTTTGAATGAATTTGGGATTGAATTGAACTTGGTTTGAATTGGATTGAAGTTTGGTTTGGATTGAGGTCAAGTTTGAATTGGATTGAGGTTCAGGTTTGAATTAGATTGAAGTTCGGGTTGGGTCAAAGTCAGGCAAGGTCAAAGTCGGGTTGGGTCAAAGTCAGGTCAAGGTCAGGTCAAGGTCAGAGTTTGGTCAAGGTCAACATCCGGATTGGTCAACGCTAGATCAGGTCAAAGTTTGGATTGGGTCAAAGGTCAAAGTTCGGGTCAAAGGTCAAAATTCAGGTCAAAGGTCAACATTTGGGTCAAGGTTTGATTCTTGTGGGCTTGGTTTGATTTTTGTGGGCTTGGTTTGATTTGGGTTTGGGCCAATTATGGGCTTGGGCCGATTGTGGGCTTAGGTAGGTGTGGGCTTGTGGTTTGGGTCTTGGGTTGGTTTGGGCTTTGGGGTGAGGTGGGCTTTTCAATCTTGGGTTTCGAATATAGGATGAATAGGGCTCCACAATTGGGTTGATTTGGTTTGACCGAATTTTGGATTCGAGGTAGAGTTGGATTGGATTTTGGATTGGGACGGGGTCAAGTTGTGGGTCAGTCATGGGCTTGGGCCTTGGATATGGACTAGGGTTTTTACCAATGGGCCAATGTTAACCTTTGGGTTGAAATGGGTTGAGTCTTGTTTTTGGGCTTGAAATGGAACGGGTCAAGTTTGGGCCGAATTGGGTTAGGTCAGGTTTAGGCCAAATTAGGCCGAGTGGGCTTAATGGGCTGAATGGGCTAAGGTAGAAGTGGGCCAAGTTGAGTGATTTGGGTCGAATTCTGGTTTAGGCCGGATCATGGTTTGGGCTAGAATATGATTTGGGTTGGAACGAGGGTGAGAGATTTTGAATTCTAGGAGTCGAAAGGCCTAAAGAAAAATTTGTTATATACATATACATATATACATATTTTGTTTAGATGTGTGTCTTAGGGTTTAGGGGTATCACCACCAAGAGATTGGTCAATGACCAATCAGACCAGGGGGACCCCTCTATCCTAGTGGCTTGGACCTAAGGACATAGTAACTAGGGCTTAGATAATGAGGTATGTACAAGGGGAATGAATCACAAAGCGACAAAGCAAATATCTTACATAGGATACAATCATTGAAGAAGCAAAATGAAGTGTAAACATTATGTACAAAAATTTTATGATTAAACACTAGCGAAAATCCTACAAGATTTCAAATTAATTTCCAAGCTCTAATCAATATGTGGAAAGGGGTAAGATAAGCGCTAGGACAACATAATCCAAAACCAGCTAAAGATAACATTCTAAAATTGTTCACATGCAGAGAATGAATTAAATTACAAAAATGAATAAATCCTAAGACTACAACCAAAAGTAAGAACAATAAATAAATTTCAGATTAATACAAAATGTAGATAAAAATCTTAAATAGAGAGCTGTTATGGGGGGTCGCATGGACGCCGCCTCACTTGGGCTGATAGGATCTGCAAGAAGTGCACCAACCGTTACATGTGTTAGAAGCGGAGACCCAGGTAGTCCAAGCCATGATCCCGTTCCTTAGTCTTAGAGTAGTTTCCCGTTCCACGAGCGTCATGTACATGTCAAAAACACAACCAAGAGCGACAAACTGCATTAGTCAAAGAACAGACGAGAGTTGGGATGTGTGCAATGGGATCATACAGCCCCTCTCAATGGAAGGAAAGGGGGCAATCTAATCATCTCCCACACCCCAACCGAGAACATGGAAAAGAGTTTCAAGCTGCCAACAAATGCTAAGGATTGTAAGATAAATCAAGCAACGGGGTTGCTACTCAAACTAATTCGTCATCTTAGATTATGACTCAAACCAAAGTGTAGTATCAAAAGACGGGGTTACAAGTCATGTGGGATCATACCTAGAAGGGTTTATATCATTTCCCTCTAAGATGAAGAATTAATAAGGACCATCCAGCCAATGAAAGATTTGTCTAAACAATTATAACATTTAGGCAACTACAACTCCATTCATGTTCATATCTAAGCGCAAAGGGACAAATACATGCTAGTTTCAAACAAGTTTCCAAACCCAATCAACGCGCAAGGGACAATTAAATATCAAAGATAATTAAGGCGTAACAAAAAGGGATTGAACAACTTAATCTCCAAACCCATGAGAGAAGGTGAGCCCAAACCGGCATGGGTCAGTTAGTCCGGATGATTCAAAGTCAAACCGCAAGCCCAGAATCGTAGGTCCAACCAATCACGTGTGTATCTCAGTCAAGCCCAAAGCCAATGCTATAAGTTCACAGGTATATAAAAACAAATCCCAAGCTGATAACAAGCAAGACCAATTCAGTGCATAGGACTGCGTCCCATCGGTAACAAGGGGGGCACAAATATTCAGTGGAGGCCCATTTGTGACAAAACCATGAGCAAAGCACATTCTGGACCCATATCTCACATTTACAATTCAATCATCTAGGTTCGTATTACATGTGGGATCCAAACTCCCAAATGGTCGAGAAAGGCCTAGAGGCCTTATTTAACAAATGAAACCCAGGTCCAACCCATAACCGAAGATCAGTAACATCTAGTACATATTCCTCTTCAGATCAAGCCTTAGCAATCGAAACGAGGCCCGTCATACACAATCCATTGTAAACTCACCATCCACAAACCCCAATTAAGCACCACAAAATTAAACGAGGAAACGAGAAGCGTATGTGGAAACCAACTCCCACCATAAAATGAGACCACCAGGTTAATTCATCAAAAATACCACCGGCTTAATTTATGTATCCCAACTTTAGGGACATACAGATTAAACGAAGTCAAAAGAAATTTTCGAGTCGATAAGATTAGTGGCCAAATGAAAACTGGACTTCAGCCAAATGGATCGTGGGAGCAAATGAGTCTAATTAAAGCGCTAGAAGTGCATCAAAAATGGCGAAGAGCTCAAAATAGCCCTTGGCCAACGGCAAAGATGAAAGAAAATAGGTAGCAAGGTCTGAGACCCTAGATCGAAAGGGACAATATCACAAATCAGTAACCAGGGATGATTCCATCTAGGATAAATTTGACCAAAATAATACCCAGATTATCCATAACCAGAGACCAAAATCGATGATAAGCAGCCAAAATTTGCACCATATAAATAGAAAAGTTAAAGCGGTAGATGATTGAGAAGGTCAAACTGTGCATTCTCACCATGCGTCTAGGTTGCAAAAGGAAAAGAAATGAGATACAACCAGAAGGAAATCTGGAATGGAGATATGTAGCAAAAATAGCCCTCAATCGAAGACGGTCGGGACTTCGATGGGGCAGTAGCGATGAAGTAATGATGCTGACGAATCCAAAAGCCAGAGGGCTTGTCACAACTGGCATGAAGATTTCAGAAAATTTCCCCAACGTGGTTAAGAATGATGGCAGGAACGAAGGCGGCAATGGATAGCGAAGGAGATGGAAGTCGGACAGAGCAAAATCCTGGAGAGAGGCCGCGAAATTGTGAGGGCAGTGATTTTCAGAGAGAAGAGGAGGGATTATCATTGTTGAAGACATGAGTCGAAGATGAGTATTGAGGAGTCGGCTCGCTCCATGTTTTCGTCTCGATTTCAGAGGGAAGCAATTTTTTTGGTTCTGCAAGATGAAGAAAAATTGAAGTAGCCCGAGAGGAAAACGAAGGTGTTGGAGGTGGCGTGAAGAAGATGATGGTCATTCAAGATTGTTGTTTTTTTCCTTTGGAGACAGAAGGAAGATGATCGATAGGGGGAGTCGGGAGTTCTGGTTTTTTGTTTGAAGCTCCTCCATCGAGAGTAGGGTCGCGAAGAAGAAAATGAAGGTGGCGGCCATCCTGATCGAGGGAAGGGGGAACAGTAGGGTTCTTCTCCTGCTTATCTCCGTGGATCTCCTTTGATGAAAGGAAACAAAACGAAAACCAAAGAACTGAATCGGTGGTTGGTGGGCTGGATGATTGTGGGTCGCCCAATTTGAGCAAGGTTTGCTGGGCCATTTTAATTTTTGGGCAGGGGTTGATCAGGGCCTGGACCACAACTGGAATGGGGTGAGAGGAAGGAAAAGGACCGTAGTGTGAGTTAAAAAAGATCCATAGAACATATATAATCCAATGCAGGAATTGAACTCAGATCACATGACTAAATAAAGAGTAACTCCACCACTAAACTACCCAACAATGGTGCGTGTTTAACGCAGCAAAAAGTTTAAGATGAAATGGTTTTAAAAATGAATAGTTTTCTTTTGAAGAATCATGAAAGAATGAACTGAGGATAAATAAACAAAATAATAATAGAAAATAAAAATAAGAAAAAGTACTAATAATAATATGTTCATAAAATAATAAAATAGTACAACTATAACGATGATAAAAATACCAGCAAATGCGATAAAATTGGAAACAAAATTAGATACACTCAAGTAGTGGTAAATAGGATAGAATAAACAAGTAACAAAACAAGATAAAATGAAATAAGAGGAACTTTAATCGAATTAGCAACGAAACGAAATCATAATAGTGAAAGGCGCAAGAAATGATGGAAATAACAATGATAATGACGATGATAAAAATAAAGAAAACACTAATAGATAAGAGACAAGTAAATATAAGGATCAATGGGATGAATTAAACAAGCAATGAATAAGATACAATGAAATACCTCGAACTTAAATATAGCGATTAAAATATTTCTAATATGTATTTAAGGTCCTAATAACGCCTAAGTAATATTGGTAAGGAAAAATAAATCCTTAAGAAATGAAGAAACGCTTAAAAAGTGAAAAACGCTAAATAAGCGTTAAATAACCATAGGAGGTACGAGACCTCGGTTAGAGTATTATATGGATTCTAAGGGCTTATTCATGCCTAATTAGTGTACAGGAACAATTCCCGAAGGAAACGGATCCAAATAATGAATTAAAACGCTAATAGAGCTTTAACGCACGTTTTTTGAGAAAACCCGAAAACGTGACTTTGAGTGGTCAAACAAACCCGTAAAAATTACAGATCATTAAATAACAGTAATTAAGCATTAATGGAAGATTAATAACCAATAAAATTAAAGAGACGAGAAAATTCCGGAAAACGGGCCCGGTTAGTGAATAGTGCTAAAACCGGGTAAAATAACAAGCATTTTCTGTAAAAGACGAAAAACGCTCCAGCTTACATATATATGTGGGCCGGTTTTAACATGTGAGACAGCCCTCTCACACACTCACACACTAAGCTAGTAACGAAAGAAAGAAAAGAAAAAAAAAGAAAAGAAAAAGGTACAAAAAGTAGAATACTCTCTCTCCTCTCTCATTTCCCTTTTTCCCCTCTCTTTCCTCTCTTCTTTCTTCCCAGCCGTTCTCTTCTTCTTCCCCATGGCAGCGATTTTCTCCTCCTCCTCCTCCCATGGCTACTTCAACTTCAACCTCATGCCCAAGCTTTATTAAAGCTCCAATCACAAAAATAATTACATATTTGTGATCCTCTCAACATTCTCTACCATTCTCTCTTTTCAAAATCCAAAAATGAGGAAGTTAATCTCTATGGGTTTTCCTCATTTGAAGATAAAATGGAATCAATGTAAAGCTTGGAGTCTCTCCTCTCCATTAAGGTAAAAATCTACATGAAAAACTCATGTTTCCTCCATTCTCTTTTGTAACCTATTTTTCCCCACTTATAATGCTCTGTTTTTCTCTCTATTTTCAGCATAATTCCAACATTGCAATGGTGGTGGAATCACCTTCTTGAACCAAGGGCTGAAACCCCTCTTAAAAGACTCTAAAGGTAAACCCTAGAAACGGTGTTTTGAGCATTTCAATGAATTAGTGTTAATCTAAGGGTTAGTATTTTAATTCCACTTATTTTTGTGTTCATTGGGTGATGGGAATGGAGTTTGGCAACTCCATTGCCCACTTGACCGATTTTGTGCAAGAAAGAGAAAAGAAGGAGAATCGGAAAAGAAAAGAAGGAATTATGAGCTTAATGTAAGAGCTCCTACTTAAGGCAAAATTTTAATGCATTGGAGTAATGGGAATGGGTAAACTAAATTAAAGAACCCAAAATATTGTACTAGTATTGTAGTTGTGGAAGTTTAAGTATTTGTGAGCTAGTATTTGAATTGTAGGCCTTAGAGCCAAATAATTGAGTGTGTGTATTGGTATTGTTGTTTGACGGAGTATTGGTAAACTGGGATTGCTTTGATTGCTGGTAGGACCCTTGTATGGGTGTGGCTAGTTTAGGAATGAATTTGGTGAGAAAGTATGTATGTGAATAAGTTAGAATTGTAGGTGAACTATGGCAAAATTTTAGTAGGAAATGTGCATTTATGGATGACTTGGTGAATGGGAGAACCAAGGTGTGTATTGGATTGAGTAGAGATATTTAGTAACCATGGAGTGGTAGTTAAGTATGAGGTTGTAAGAGTCTAAAATCTGTAGCAAGAGGTGTAGAAATGTATTGGAGAAGTTAGGAGGAAATAGTGTGCAAGACTTGGGAAAATGAGTGTTGGACTTGTGTATTGATAGTGTAGTTGCTTGGGAATGAATTGGAATGGTAAAATGAGACTAGAACAAAGTGCAAAATGCAAAGAGAAGTGTAGGAATGCTCAAGTGTGCAAAGTGTGAAAATGAGAATGGAAATTTGTAGAATTTGAGCAAGAAGTTGAGTAAGTATTGGACCATGGATTTAAGGAGTTTTAGTGAGTGTTTAAGTGTGTTTAAACATGTAAAAAATATGTGGAAAGATTATGGAATGATTAGAGGTGGGTTAAGGGTTGATTTGGGGTTGAAATATCATCCTAGTATCAGTTTTTAGCAGGGTCCGGGACCTAGGATATGTACCAAGTCCCGGACCGCACTGAAAAACACTTCGAGAGTAAAACCTGTAGGTGGTCCGGGACCTAGGTCCAGGACCAAGTCCTGGACCAATAGCTAAATTCTGCCGAGAGTACATTCTGTGCATGGTCCGGGACCTTGGGTCCGGACCAAGTCCGGACTACCCCTAAAAAGTTCCCGAAAGTGGTTTTTTGGCTTTAAATGATGGGGATTGATTGGTAATGGTTTTAGAAGTTGTTAAGGCCTTTTTTGGTGACCATTAAAGGCCCTAAGAAGTGTAAACAAGTTTGAGAATGTGATTAAGAAAGTTGTAAGTTTAAGGACATTAAGTTAAACCGAAATAACGGGATAACGGGGTAAGAAGGGGAGTAGTAATTATGTATGTACTGTAATGCTTAGTATTAATAGAATCATTTGGCATGTAGTCATTGGTTCGGGAATAAGACTCGAGGAACAAGAGTGAACCAAAGGAACGTGAGGACACCCGGTAAAGTAAACCCCGGTGAAAGGTATGATTTCTTCATGCTTTGTATCCTAACCTGGTTACCCCGATTTGTGTGCTTATTTGATCACCTTAATAAGATAAATGCATGAATCAGACTTTAATGCACTTACTTGTGCTTGTTTTATATTTATTCTTCTTATATTGTCTTGAACATTTAGTTTGTATAATTCATGAAATGAATGGATGAGAATGAAGTGTATATGTACCTTGTAGTGTACTTGTGTAATGTATTAAACCTTGGTATGGATGTGTATGTGTGTAGTGTATTATTCCTTGGTGTGGATGTGTTGACTTCTACAAATTCAAAACTACCTAACTCCTAACTTAAGTATGAGTAAATTGGAATGAGTAAAAGTCTGATATAGTTTCGGCCACGCGTGAGGATGAGGAGACACAAGAGGTTGGATCCGATTCCTGGCCTGAATCCTTTCTATGGACCAAACCCCTTAAATGGGTAGCATCCTAGATTGGTGAACCACAATAAAGCCCGGTGGTGGGACGGTGTAGTCCCTGCCCGGAGGTCACCACGACTTGACTTGAGTAAGTAAGTAAGTAAAGTATTGTATGAGTAATGGTCTTGGCTAGTGTAAGTCATTGACCTTGAGTAAAAGAGTAATGACCTCCCGATTAACCCGGGTGGGTAAATGAAGCTAACAAGCATTGTGTATGTATTGTATAAGCGTAATTCCGTGAAGGTAAGTGAAATACCTCAAACCTTAGTATATTAACGAACTATCTAACTAGGATATACTAACGCTAGAACGTGCCTTAGAAATATTAGAAGTGTTGAACAACAATTTACACCAAAACATGCTTTAGGAACAATTAGAGCAAAAGGTGCTTTAAAGAGCACAAATAAATTAGGGAACTACCAATAAGTTCCCAAGAGATTTCAAATGTGAAATACCTCTAAGAGTAGTAATACGCATTAAGCGGAATTAGCGTTTAAACCAAAACCGTACCTTAGAGCACAAAAATGTGCTTTAAAGAAAAAAAGGTGTTTTAAGAAACCATAGTGATTTCATGACCTCAATAAGGATCCAAAATGAATTCATAAGTCTTATAATCAAGCTAAGAACATTATGAAACCATTACCAAAGAAAACCAAGCTCAGAAACAACTCAAGACAAAAATATGCCATAAAAACCCCTTAAAGCATATTATGGATACATTGTCTTAAGAATGAGTCTTGGATGGTTTTAAAGGCTTTATTATATGTGAATGTACTAAAATAAAATAATAAAATTATTTGCAAAGCAAACCAAACTCTAAAAAGAGTTAAGACACAAAAAGGAGCCCAAAAACTGCTTAAAACGTGTTTTTGAGAATTGTCTTCGAAATTGGTTTTGAGTGGCTAGTTGGCCTTGTATACATACTAAAATACATGTATAGTACCTAATATCATATTAGGAATTTAATTTGAAGATTTTACTATAACTTTTACAAATATAATAGGGAAAATTACATCGCCGACCCATGACGTTTGGCGAAATTACACAGCCCACCCACGAGGTTTCAAAAATTACTTTGCCCACCCATGTGGTTTCCACAATTTTACATCCAGCAACTTTTCTAATATTAGATCAACTTAAAAGATGTTTGAATGATATCCAAATTTGATGAAACTTTACATGGACGATATTAAAGTGTTATATTTTGGTAAAATGTGAAATCCAACGTTTTTTAAGCTCATATATGATCCGTGGGACCCGATGAACGTGTCTCATGTTTCATTGGGTCCCACAGGTCATATATGACCTTAAAAAACTTTGGATTTGGCATTGAACAAAAATATAACATCTTAGCATCGTCCATGTAAAGTTTCATCAAATTTGGATATCATTTAACCATCTTTTAAGTTGATCTAATATTAGAAAAGTTGCTGGATGTAAAATTATGGAAACCACATGGGTGGGCATAGTAATATCTGAATCCTCGTGGGTGGGCTATGTAATTTCTCCAAACGTCATGGGTGGGCGATGTAATTTTCCCAATATAATATTTAATGTGAATAGTAACCTCAAATAGTGCCCATTTAGTCAAATATTGACCAAGAATGGTCAATGGTCAAAATTTGACCATCCTTGGCTGAGTGAGATCGACATGGGCAAGAGGAGAAGGCCAGCTGCCCAATAATGCTACGTAAAGCAACTAATGAGTCATTTGGAAATTACTATTCACACTTTACTTTACATTATAATATACCTTACTTTTTCCCTTCTTCATTTACCTCTCACGATGCCATTCCTTCCTTTGCTTTATCCCAGCCGATTTTACTTCCTTCCCAGCTCTCTCAACGTGTGTACATGAACAAGGAAGAAACCATGCAAAGTTAATTAATTAAGGTAATGAGTTTAAGCTTGTTTTAGCTCATTTTTTACACCTTATCTTGTAGAAATCATAACTTTCTCATCTTAAGTCCAAATCACAAGCTTGATAGCTCGTTGGAATCCTCTTTTCAAGAGCTTTACAACCATAGCTCATGAGCCCCCAGATTCGCAGGAAAAACCACGAAAAAGAGCCTTTGATTCTCGAGGTAAACCATTGCCTTTTTGGAAACTCTTCCTGCTTTGATTTTCATCAAGGCCGAGTGCCTAGGGTTGCTAACCCTTCTTATTCTTCATCTTATTATATGATTTTGGAGCAAATTTCTCTAGCAAATTGCTGTCAAAATTTCTAAGGAAAACAAGCTTAATATTAAGCTAAAGGTTAATATGCAAGATAAATCCTACAACTACCTATTTCAAGGTTCTAATTGTTGATCTATATATGATCTAACATATTGTTCATCTTGTTTATTATTACCGAAATTATAAGTGTGTTAGATTTAATTTTTGACACATTAAATGTTAATACTTTGTAAATCTAAAATTAGATTTATAACCCTTAAGATATAAGCTTCAATATAAGCTATTATAATATGCAAGAAAAATTCATATACTATAATTTATATGGTGGCCGAAAATTAGGAGGTTATATATGAGTTAGAAAAATTATCTAACTATGTTAAATTGAAGGAATTAGTATAATTAAGAGTAATATGTAAAATTTGAGAAGTTTTGGTTACATAATGTCAAGGCCGAAAATATATATTAGTTAATATGAATTTTTGAGAGTTTAAGTGATGAGAAAATAATTGTAGAATTAAGTTTACAATTTATAAAGATTTTATAAGTGTTATAAGGAATTTATAAGGTTTTTGGTATATTTAAGGTTAATAAAAGATGGTATATATATACTATAACATTAGAAATAAATCTGGTGGTTTAGAGATGTTTAAAATGATTTTTGATGTTCAAAAATCTGCAGGAAAATTAGTTATGAAAATTAGAAATTAATTGGGGTTAAATTGGTTAATAAATTAGTTAGGATAAAAGAAAAGACCACAAGGGTAAATGGTAATTTCCCTAGTCAAACGTGGTCAAACTTGGTCAATGACAGTTTATAAAATGTTTAGAGGAGCTAGAATAAGATTTGTAGCAAAAGATTAGATATTAAAAGGATAAAGGAATAAAAAGTTAACTTAAATTAACTTTAGGGGTAATATTGTAAATTATGGAAGGTTAGGGGGTTTGACCATAAAAGACTGGTCAAACTTGGGTATATTTTGGTAATTGACCAAAAGTATAAAAGAAATTAATTAAGTAAGACTTTGGAAGAAATTAGAAATAAAAGAAAATATAACAAGTTTAGAACTTGTTATGATAAAATAGAGATTATGAGAAAACTATGGGTAAGTAATGTAAAAAACACATTTTTATGTGTTTAGAAGGTTAAGGAAATTAAATAAAGAATTTAGAAACAAGTTGTAAAAGAAACAGAGTTAAGACAGGTTAAGCGGGACCCGTATATAACTTAAGGTATACGAGGGGTATACCCGTAATTTAATAAGTATAGGAGAAATCAATACTTTGAGTATTTTTAATGAAAGTACAAGTTATATTGGAAAAAGAAATAAATACGTATGATACGGAGTATCATACGGACATATACAAAAAATTTTAGCGTACATGAAGAGTACTCGTATACATGAATAGTAAAAACGTATACATGAATAGTAAATGTGTATACGTGAATAGTAAATACGTATACATGAATAGTAACTACATATGTATGAATAGTCAACTACGAGACGTATACATGAATAGTGAAATACGGTGAATAGTAAAATACGAGGCCGTATAAATAAATAGTGGAATACGAGACTGTATAAATGAATAGTGAAATACGGATGAATAGTGAAAAATACTAAATCCTAATACAAGGTCAATATAAGTCTAAAGTTGCTAACTGTGCAACTAAGTAACTGCTAACGACGTTAGTATGTTAATGAATTAGAATTGAGCTTGAAAACGCTCCTAAATGAACGAATTCGTTTAACGGTATACTATTATACGCGGGTTAACCTAGGAAGAGGTTTAAGTTGAAAAGAGAACCAAACTAGTTCTAAGACACAGGGTACTAATACTAGTTCTGGTTACAGATCTAGATAAGTCAGAGGCATTCGGCGGATTAGGCGAATATGGGATTAAGAGCTAGCCAGTCTCCGGTGTACGGTATGGGATTCTTGTAGCTTGTTTGCTAACGAGGTCTACCTCAATTTGTGTGCTATGTGTTATTGTGATACGACCAAACATGATTAAGCATAAAACCGATTTATTGTATTGTTATTGTCCGTACTGTGCACACTAACACGACTTGATTCAGAGCTTGTTCATTAACTATGTTTAGTAACAATTGTATAAGGTTACAAATACTCCAAGTTGTTAGTAGGTTAATACCGAGAGAGGTTTAACTAACCAATTGTCAATGGGACTTCAACTAACTGGAACTTGTGAGGAGAGGAATCCGGGACTGACTCCGGTCATGCATGTTTAGGATAGGAGGTCGGCATCTGTATCAGATCTGTCTTCCGCATCGCCTAGGGTCGACAAACTGACCCGACCAGCTCGAGTGAACCGTTCAAGGTGGGAGGCAAATTCAGGAGGCGCAGGAGGGTCAAGCCTACACCCCTCTTAACTTAAGAATTTATGTTTATTAAACCAATGGAGCTAATAACTTATTGGCTAGGGTTACTTCGACCCGACAAAAATAAACAATTCAGTTAGAGAACAACCAATTCTAATAGGAGAATGGTTGACACTTATAAGGTATGGTCAAACACGAGAACTAAACAATTTTCAGGCCTCAGGAGTTAGGGATCTAACTTACTCATTAATGAGCGTCCATTACGACGTTCGATTTATTTGAGCTGTGAATGTTTCACATAAATGTATTGTTTGTTATCGTACTTCTTATTATTATTTGTATGAACAAACAATTGCATGTATACGACAAAGTAGTCGTGTGTAACCCTGTTAGCTTGTGGGCTGCACGTTTTGTGTACCAGCCATGTGCTGAGCCCCTTGGGGCCTGTGATTTAAACTTTGCAAGTAGGTACCAGACAAAGACTCAACCTGAGAGTAGGAGCGGGTAGAGTACTTCGGGTAGCTTTTACATTTGTTACACGAGTTGTGCATGTACACTTGTTTAGTGTATTACTGAGATGTTAGTATGATGTATTAGGATATGAGATACTCGGTATAAGTTGTGGTTTATGGATTTTAATATTTTAGATGCTGTTGAGATAAAACTACACATTAATTTATATAGATTTACAGCAAACTAATAGGCAAGTGCACCTAATCAGAGTAGTACAACAAGTGTCGTATCCACAGGGAAATTGTTCAATTTTCTTAGTTCCGGTATTTAATAAACAGTAATTAAAAGGGGGTTTAGCCAGTGGCAATCTTAGTATTTTTGGGTTGAACAGTTAAAAACAATTAAAAGCTTAAATAAAACAGTTGTGTATTAATTGGATGGAAAATGTGCTAAGGAAGGTGAAATCGCCCAAATATAATTCAGATATTAATTATAATCTAGTTTGCTCTTATTTGTCTGTTAAGAATTTATCTTGTGGCCTTCCTAAATCATAGATAAGGACAACTCTTAATTAATTCAATAGACTTTTTACAATCAGAAAAAGTCTAAAATCATTAATTAGCTTTAAGCGAGAATTCTTTTTATAACAGCGATGGATTTTATCTGCTAATCAAGGAGATAATATCTAACGTTATCTCTCTTTGTGGTCTATTCTCTAATTTACAAAATCATTGAAATTAGAGAAACCGTAAATGCATAAAAATGATCAGTTGTTAGACATTTAATAATTTAGAGAGATAAAACAAATATTTATAAGCAAACTCGGTATTATAAATACGTCTAAATTATTTTGGGGTTAAACACCTATCCTAAGCACAAATATAAAATTACTCAGACATCGACAGAAATAAAAACAGAGTAAAGATAGAAATAGTCATTATTCAGAAACTGCTTGCGAAGAACGGGTATGCGCTCGCTCTCACTTCTGCTGCCTCTTTTCTCTCTTTGTAAAAATACTACTTCTGTTTGAGTACGTGAGTGAGTGTGGTGAAGTGGTGAAATAAATAAAAGATGGAGTGTTGTGGTGTTACGGGAGGAAATGCATGAGAGGAGGAATGGAGTGTGGTGCTGTTGTGTGATTTTCTTTCAGCCTCACGCCGTGGTGCAGTTTATTTATGGTAGAAGGACTGGGTTTATATAGAGGCAGAGGATGAGATTGATGATAGAGCTAGAGAGTGGAGAGGAGACAAAACTGAGATTGATTGGAGACAGACACGTGAGGGAATTAAGGTAGGCGCCTGATGTTGTTGATGAAGCAGTTCAACATGTCTGTAGGCGCCGCAAAGGAAGAAGCAACTTGGGGAAGACAGTCGGTGAAGAAGAAAACTGTCGTGTTAATTTCTGGATCTGTGTTGTATTCACAGGTCCGCCCTGTGTCCACACATATATAGGCGGACACATTACTCACATCCGCCCCTTGTCCACGTTTGTGTCCAGCCATTTCTAGGCGGACAGCTCATGTCCACGTTTGTGTCCACCCATTTCTAGGCAGACAGCTCATGTCCACGTTTGTGTCCACCCATTTCTAGGCGGACACATTTACTCTTGTCCGGGTAAAGTTGGGCGGACACAAGCCACGTCCGGGTAAAGTTGGGCGGACACAAGCCATGTCCTCCCTTAGTTGGGCGGACACAATTAGCCATGTCCTCCCTTAGTTGGGCGGAGACAATTAGCCACGTCCTCCCTTAATTGGGCGGACACAACATGGACGCGAGACTTGCGAACTTTGACTGGCTCTAAATTCTTCGTTTGGACTCCGTTTTTCGAGCCGTCTGCGCCTATGCGTTCGTCTCTTCGTCTACTTTGCTTCCAGCTTGGTTTTCCTCATGTTTAACCAATAAATTTGTGAGATAACAATAAAACATAAACTAGAGGAAAAACATACGATAAGTGAGAAATGAGCAGAAAAGTGCTGATATAATATATGAAATACACCCATAAAACATGCTCATTTAGACACTTATCACACCCCCCACACTTACCTTTTGCTTGTCCTCAAGCAAAACCATGTACCCAAGCAAGTAGGGAATGCTCAATATTAACAAATACTATTATGAAGGGTAGGATAAAGAAGTCAATAGTACATGATCTTAAACTTTTTAGAGGAGTGTGATCCATCACCTACTGGTGGCATAGGTGTACTCAGGGCAAAAATAAAAATTAGAGTTTCGGGGTATGATCCGGAGTACTTCAATGCTTCTTATTTAAGGTGACTTTGAGAACTTTTACCATGGCCAACTTCTCTCAAGAATGGGCATTGAGGAGAAAACAAAAGGAAAAATAGATTATGCATTTGTTTCACTTTTGCATAAGAGATGAGAAGATAATATGTAGGCATCAAGCCTTTGTATTTAAGAACACTCAACTCTCTTGTTGGTTACCAATGGTGTCTCGCAAGTCCCTTATTTATTTTATTTTTTTCTTTGATAGAGAAGCACCCCTTAGCAATCCCTAAGAGAGAAGACAGAAAGAACCCCTGAGTAATAAAAATCCATCCATTTCAAATCATTTGGTCACACCGCATAAAAATGCTCCTCAAAAGTAATCAAAATTTTAAAATTTTTGTACATTTTACCATTTATCCCACAATTCATAACAATATTTATTCTTAAAGAGAACAACCCACATAAAGGGTCCATGATATTGAATTTGACAAACGCAAGATAGCAGAGAGATTAAGCATTTAAGCACAAAATGTCACCGAAAAGGGCACACTCCCCCACACTTAAATTGAACAATGTCCTCATTGTTCACCAGAAAAACAAGGGAAAGTTTCAGAAGACCTTTTCGGTAAGTAGATAAAATAGAGAGAACACAAGCTCACGAATAATCATTTAAGCACATAAACTCTCCTCTAGATTTTATTTAAATAAAAGCATAATTAAAGAAACTGGTACTCCCCTGAGATTATTTTTGCTAGCGTTATAGGAGTTCCCCCACACTTGAGCTTCAGCCTCAAGTAGCGTAGCTTGGTTGCGGTGTAGACATGAAGTTGCACCTGCATAAGACACTAGAAGCAACCATACTACAAACGGGGTTAAAGTTAGCAAAAACAAATTTAAAGAGAACCTGAAATTAAAACAGCATAAAAGCATATAAAAGATAAGTTCATCCGGGTTGCCTCCCGGAAAGCTGCCCTTCTTTAACGTCTTTGGCTAGACGCTTTGAAGCGTACTCAAATCTGAGGATCTTGTAGATTTATTGTACGAGCATCAACTGTCTCGAGATTACCACCCTGGTAATGCTTTAGTCTAGATCCATTGACCATGAAAGTTTGTTTTTTAGAATCCACCAACTCAACGGATCCATATGGGGTGACCTTGGAGACAGTAAATGGTCCAGCCCAATAGGATTTTAGTTTACCAGGAAACAGCTTTAACCTGGAATTGTACAACAGAACCAAATCTCCCTCATGGAACTCCCGTTTAAGGATCATCTTGTCTGCCACTTCTTGGCTTTCTCTTTGTAGATTCGGTTATTTTCATAGGCATCCTCTCGAAATTCTTCTAATTCAGTGAGCTGGAATTTCCTTTTGTCACCTGCTCTCAGTAGATCAAAGTTGAGGGCTTTCACGGCCCAGAATGATTTGTGCACGAGCTCGACCGGTAAATGACAAGCTTTGCCGAAGACTAGTCGATATGGGGACATGCCGATGGGCGTCTTGTAGGCTGTTCTATACGCCCAGAGTGCATCATCCAGCTTCAGGGACCAGTCTTTTCTTGAAGAATTAACTGTCTTTTGTAGGATCCACTTCAATTCTCGGTTAGAGACCTCAGCCTGGCCATTTGTTTGGGGTGATAAGGCAAGGCTACCTTGTCTCACTCCATATTTGGTCATCAAGGCTGTGAACTGCTTATTGCAGAAGTGGGATCCTTGGTCACTGATTATAGCACGTGGGACTCCGAATCGTGTAAATATGTTCCTCTTCAAGAACTTGAGTACTACCTTTGCATCATTTGTGGGAGAGGCGATAGCTTCCACCCACTTAGTGACATAGTCGACTGCCACCAAGATGAAGAGGTTTGAACAAGACGAAGGGAAGGGTCCCATGAAGTCAATGCCCCACACGTCGAAAGGTTCCACCTCGAGTATGATGTTGAGAGGCATTCATGTTTTCTGGAGGTGTTCCCAAGTCTTTGGCACTCATCGCAGGAGCTACAAAGGAATGACAGTCTTTATGTAAGGTTTTCCAGAAAAACCTGATTGAAGTACCTTAGCCGCTGTTCGAGCTGGCCCATGATGTCCTCCTGCTTCAAGAGAGTGACAATGTCGTAGAATGTTTGGATTTCATCTCGGGGCACACATCTTCTCACCATCCCGTCTGCACAGACCTTGAAAAGGAGAGGGTCCTCCCAGTAGTAATGCTTTACATCTGAAAAGAACTTCTTTTTCTGTTGGTAGGTTAGCCCATGTGGTATTACTCCTCGTGCCAGGTAGTTGGCCATGTCAGCGTACCATGGATCACCGGTGTCACCAATCATAAAAACGCACTCATCTGGGAAGAATTCATTGATGGATGTGCCATCACTTGGTGCCTCTATGCGAGATAGGTGGTCTGCTACTACATTCTGCACTCCTGGCTTGTCTCTGATTTCAATCTCAAATTCTTGTAGTAGGAGTATCCACCGGAGGAGTCGGGGTTTGGCATCTTCTTTGGCAAATAGATACCTCAGAGCGGAGTGATCGGTGTGAATTATTACTTTGCTTCCCAAGAGATATGATCGGAATTTATCCAGAGCAAAGACTACTGCTAGAAGTTCCTTCTCAGTAGTTGAATAATTCTTCTGAGCGTCGTTGAGGGTTCTACTTGCATAGTAGATGGTTCTCAAGATCTTCTCCTTCTTTTGGCATAAAGCGGCACCCACTGCATAGTCGCTGGCGTCGCACATAATTTCAAATGGAAGGCTCCAGTCTGGTGATATCACAATGGGGGCGGAGATGAGGCATTCTTTCAGTGTGTTGAAGGCTTGTAGGCATTTGTCAGTGAAGTCGAACTTGACGTCTTTAGCTAGGAGATCACATAGAGGTTTCGAAATTTGGAGAAATCCTTGATAAACCTTCTATAGAACCCAGCATGGCCAAGGAAACTTCTGATGTCTTTCACCGTCGATGGTGGTGGTAATTTTTCAACTTCGACCTTGGCTTTGTCAACTTCAATGCCTTTTGAAGATATTTTATGCCCAAGAACTATTCCTTCTTTAACCATGAAATGGCATTTTTCCCAGTTAAGCACAAGGTTAGTTTCTTCACATCGGGTGAGGATAGCGTCCAGATTATTTAGACAGGATTCGAAAGTGTGACCAAAGACAGAGAAGTCGTCCATGAAGACTTCGATGCTCTTCTCAAGATAGTCGCTGAAGATTGCCATCATGCATCTTTGAAATGTGGCTGGGGCATTGCATAGACCAAAAGGCATCCGATTATATGCAAATGTCCCGTACGGGCATGTGAATGTGGTTTTGTCTTGGTCTTCAGAGGCATGGGTATTTGAAATATCCTGAATAGCCATCCAGGAAGCAGTAGTAATCTTGCCCAGCCAATCTTTCCAGCATCTGATCAATGAAAGGTAAGGAAAGTGGTCCTTCCGCGTTGCGCTGTTCAGTTTCCTGTAATCGATGCAGACTCTCCATCCCGTCGTGGTTCTCTGGGGATTAGATCACCTTGTCGTTGGGGACCACAGTGAGACCTCCTTTTTTCGGGACCACTTGAACGGGGCTCACCCATTTGCTGTCGGAGATGGAGTAGATTATCCCAGCGTCGAGAAGTTTGAGCACTTCTTTCTTTACTACGTCTTTCATGTTGGGATTCAGCCTTCTCTGTGGTTGGACTAAAGGCTTGTAGGTATCTTCCATGTATATGTGATGTGTGCAGAAATGGGGGTTGATACCTTTGATGTCCGAAATGGACCAGCCTATTGCCTTCTTGTGGCTCTGAAGGATCTTCACAAGCTGTTCTTCCTGTGTACTTGTTAGGGATGAAGAAATAATAACAGGCAAAGTACAAATCAGAAAGATAACATACTTCAGATGTGATGGCAATTGTTTCATTTCTACGAGAGGGGGTTGTTCATGATGGTGGTATTCTGAGTAGAAGCTCTAATGGTTCTGGTGGTGGGTAGCGTGGTTTTGTATATGATTTTATCTTATCCAGAGCTGCTACCATTTGATTGTGTCAGGGCACATTGGTTATCACAGATTTCAATAAAGCATTTTCAAGAGTCATTACGAAAATAGCAGATGAATTATCCTGCACAATAGAGTCGACAATGTCTATGAAAAAGGTGTCTTCTAATGAGCGGGTTTCTTTATAACCTTGGACATGTCGTATTCTAAAGTTTCGTTATGCAGCCTTAAAATGATTTTTCCTTTTTCAACATCGATTAGTGCTCTAGCAGTTCTCATGAAAGGTCGTCCTAAGATTAAGGGCACCCTAGTGTCTTCTTCCATGTCAATTACAATAAAATCAGCGGGGAACACAAAAGTTCCTACAGTAACAATCAAATCTTCTATTATCCCTTTTGGGAATACTAAAGATCTATCTGCTAATTGTAATTGAATAGAAGTAGGCATGCATTTACCAATCTTAAGTTTGTTGAAAGTTGAGAGTGGCATTAAATTGATACTAGCTCCTAGATCACATAGCCCACTACCACAATCAACATTATCAATGGAACATGGAATAATTGGCAAACCTGGGTCTCCAAGTTTTGGAGGGAGACTCTTGAGAAGCACTGCTGACACTTCCTGTGTAAGGTGTACAGTTTCCACTTCCTGCAACGATCTTTTGTTGGTGATGATATCCTTCATGAACTTTGCGTATATTGGCATTTGTTTTAAAGCATCTGCAAAAGGAATATTAATCGTCAGTTTCTTGAAGTGAGTTAGAAACTTTCCAAACTGTTCATCTAATTTTTCTTTCTTATTCTGTTTGGAAAAGGAAGTGGGGGAAGAATTAGTGAGAGAGGAAGGAGTAGATTCAGGAGGCTCCTTCTCCTTGGAAATATTTTTTGGAGGAGGGGCTTCTTCAGCATCTTCTTTTCTTCTTCTTGAGGCTCGAGCTTGCTGCTCTTGATTATCAGTATCATCTCGGGGAGATGAGTTGAGCGGCCTACCACTTCTCAACGTCACTGCCTTGGCCTGTTCCCTTGGATTTGGATTTGGCTGACTAGGGAAGGCACCAGGTGGCCTTTGTGCAAGCTGCTGGCTGATTTGCTCCAACTGTTGGTTGGTTTGTTGTATCTGGGCTTCAACCCTTCTGTTAGTGGCTTCTTGATCCACGCTGGTATGGGTCGTAGTCATGAATCCTTTCATTAGTTCCTGAATTCCTCATTTGGATCAGAAGAGGTTGAGGATGGTTGTTGTTGTTGCTGGAAACCTGGAGGGGCACCTTGTGCTCTATAACCTATATTAGAATTTGGTTGGGGTCTGTTTCCCTGATAGGTATTGGAATTGTTGTTCTGCCCTCCTTGGTTCTGATCATTATTTTCCATGAGAAATTCGGGTGATTTCTCCATGGGTAGTTGTTGTTGAAGTTATTGTTGTAGGAATTACCGGGGCGGTTTCCTATGAAGTTTACATCCTCGTACTGATTTTTACCTTCGCACTGATGGGTTTCATGAGGACCAGCGCATATGGCACATCCTTCTGGTGAGGATTTTAGGTGGGGAAGCTATTGACTTCATGATTTCGTTTTTGAGAAGTTGTTAGTTTTTCCACCATCTTTGCAAGGGACGAGATTTGAGCCGTAAATGATCGTAGGCTCAACATGGAGTAGGCCTGCTGCTCGTGGTGTTCTTCTTTGGATCGCCACTGTCTTGTATTGCTGTCATGGTTTCGAGAAGGCTCATCCCTTCTTGAGAGATTTCATCATGAAACTTCCTCCTGCAGAGGAATTGACGAGTAGTCGGTTTCCATCATCTAGACCATTGAAGAATGACAGGCAGAGAGATTGATCGTCGAGACCATGGTGGGAACATTTCATCAACATATCCTTGAATCTATCCCATGCGTCGTATAACGTTTCTCCCGGTTCCTGACAGAATGTGTTGATTTCTCCGATCAACTGCCTTGTTCTAGGTTGGGTAGTATTTGGCAAGGAACTTCTGGGCCATTTGCAACCATGTAGTGATTGATCGGGAGGGAAGACTTCGGTACCACCTGTTTGCTAAATCTGACAACGAGTGAGGGAATAGTTGTAGACGGATTCTTTCTTTGACGTTGCCGGTTTGACCAAAGGAATTATAGAAGTCTAGGAAGAGACCTAAATGATTCGGGGCTTCATCAGGATTTGCTCCTCTAAATTTTCCTAGATCCCGGACGGCGGTGATGTAGTGGGTTTTGAAAGCCCATCGTCCGGTTTCTAGCGGTGTTAGTTCGGGGAGAACTATGGCTGATGCCCTTCCTTCGGTATCCGGTTGGTGGTAATCCGAGAGGGCACGGTGTTCTGGTTGATTTGCATGGTCCATTTCATTTATAATTTGGTTTTGGTTTTCGGCCATGTCTTGATTTCTCAGGTTTCTTCGTGCTTGTAATAAAGTGCGCTCGGGTTCGGGTCTCGGACTGATTGGTGGAGAACCTCGGTGAAATACCCTGAACTTAAATATAGAGATTAAAATTAATCTAATACGTATTTAAGGGCCTAATGGTAAATAATTAATACTGGTAGGAAAAATAAATCCAAAGAATAAATAAACGCTTAAAAGCGGAAAACGCTAAATAAGCGTTAAATACCATAGGAGGTAATAGACCTCGGTTAGAGTATTATATGGATTCCAAAGGCTTTAATAGGCTAAAATAATATATGGGAACAACTCCCGAGAAAATGGATCCTTAGAATGGATTAAACACTAACGAACCTTAAAGCACGTTTGCGAGGTAACCGGGAAACGTGTCTTTAAGCGGGTCAAATAGACTCGTAACGATTTTGGTCAACTAAATAATCATTATAAATATTAGTGAAGCTTTAGGACATAAAATCAAAAAATAGAGATTAGTAAAAACTGTCAAAAACGGGAAATTGTGGGGTAGGATAAATAGACAAAACTTATGTGTCCGCTTTTTAAATAAAATGTGAATTGTTTGTGTGTGGGGGCTGTTAGCCGATGGGCTCCCCCTCTCTCTCACACTCCCTCCACATCTCTCCTATTTACAAACAAACAAATAATTAAAAGCAAAAAGGTAACCTAACTTACTTTACCCCACTCTCTCACTCTCTCTCCTATCTCTATTCTCTCTCTCACGCAAATCCCCCTCCCTCACTCTCTGATTTTCTTCTTCTTCTTCTACCTCCAACCGATGGCCATGGTGAATTGAGAGAAAACCACAAAACCCTACTTCTCTCCTCTTGTTACTCACATCCATCAAACCTCCTCACAAATTATAAAAATACATCATTGTAATCCTCTCCTCAAGAGCCACATTCCTATCTTTCCAAAATTCAAAAACAACAACTTTCATCTCATGGGTATGAGCCTTTGGAGCTTCAAGACCACCATTAGAAACCACCTCATCCTCCTTGTTCTTTGAGGTAAAAATCTTCTTGAAACTCCATCTTTTTCTAAGCCCTTAAGGGCAAAACGAATTTGGAAACTAACCTCTTGTTACCCCTTGTACTCTAGCCGTTTTGGCCTCATTGGTGGAGTGGGAATCTTGTTTCTTAGCAACTCCAAGCTTCATTTTACACCCCTTGCAAGGTAATGAGAATTCTAAAACCCTAAACCTACTTAAGCTTAATAATAGCTAGGGTTAGTTTTTAGTGTATTGAAATGTGTATGTATATGGGTTGTAGAGTAGAGAATTTGTGTTTGCTAAACCAGTGGAGAAAGAGAGGAAGGAAGAAGAAAGAAGGAGAAAGAAATTAGAAGAGAAACAAGGTAAGGATACTCACCTTTGCGTAGCCTTGTATATATATGGATGTAACAGATTTTTAGAAGTTTGAAATGAGTAATGAAAATGGATTGTGTAGCAATATATTGTGTAGGAGAATCTAAGCGTTTAAAAAAACCGTTGAAAGACATGTAAAAGGGTATTGAACTTAGTTTGGGTATGGGTTGTTGAGTGCAGGAATTTTCAGTAGCGTTTTAGTATTGGTAATTGTGTATAGGAGCTTGTATATTGATGTTGTGTATAAACAGGTGAGATGATGTTATGTGGGGGAAACATTGTGGTGAGAGTGCATAAAATATAGGGGACTATGGCAAAATTTGTCTAGGATTAGAACACTTAGTGAGCTAGAAACTAGGTGGCTAATAGGCGTTGTAACAGATTTTGATGAAGAAAGGTAAGGGGGTAGATTAGGAGAGAAAGATAATGTATTGTGATGTACTCGGAACTCTAGAAATGACATTAGAAGAGGTGGTTAGAGAAGAGGAGAGTAAGTGTCAAATCTGTAGCAAGAGGTATTAGATTGCATTGTAGAACTAAAAAGAAATAGTGTGCAAGATTTGGTAAAATGAATGTTGGACTTGGGCATAGATGGTACAATTGCTTGGAAATGAATTGGCTTGGTAAGAGGAGGTATTTGGGATTCTATGAGTGACATTGGTAGAGGAAGTATTGGATGTTAGAATTGGAACAAAAATCTGTAGCATTGAAGGATGCAAAACTGTGTAAGTGTGGAAGGGAAGTGATGAAATTGTGTAAGTGGATTGATGGATTTAGTAAAGAATTTGGTGGATGAACTAAGGCAATTTGAAGGGCCTAGGTAGTATTTAAACATGTGGGTTACATGTAAAAGAGTTGGAGAAACAATGGGTAAAGTATAGACTTAAAACAAAGTAAAATGCAAATACTGGGCCGGACCGAACTTGCGACCGGACTTGCAAGTTCGGTCGAGCCCAGATTTACAAAGACGGGAATGCTTCTGGAATGGACCGAACTGCGACCGGACTTTGCAAGTTCGGTCGGACCAGAAAAAAATTCTCCGTCAGTAACCTTCTGGAATGGACCAAACTTGCGACCGGACTTGCAAGTTCGGTCGGCCAGAAAAATTTCCATCTTGTAAGCTACTGGAATGGACCGACCCTTGCGACCGGACTTGCAAGGTCGGTCGGCTAAAATTTTCCGTTAAGTAACTCACTGGAATGGACCGACCTTGGGACGGACTTGCAAGGTCGGTCGGCCCTGGGAATTTTCACACCCGATGTACCTACTGACTTGGACCGAACTTGCAAGATCGGTCGCAAGTTTCGGTCGGGTCAAAACTTACAAAAAAAAACTATAAGACTATGGTTAGTATATGTATGTATGTATATGTATACCCCCTTGTGAGCCGATTTTAAACCCTATCCTATGTTGATTAAAGTTGATTAGGATCTAATTGGTTTTAGGTCCACTTATAACCTAAGATTAACTATGTCATATAACAATAATTATTAAAACCTAGGCTAGCTCACTGGAACCTATTATGAGTCGCCACCTAATTTTGACCTAGATTAATTAGGAAAGGAGAGTTCGGGTTCGGGGGCTTGATATTCGACTTAGTTAGGGTTTCAATTACTTCATTACCCTTCCTAGGTCGTTTTTCCGCTACTTGGTTTATTTACGGCTTATTACGAGTCGTTCTAACTTAAATGCGCGAGCTTCTTTTTTTGTGTTTTTAGCATTTTTTGACAGAAAATTAAAGTGGAAATTAAATACCTAAACTAGGGTTTCGGAGGCAGAATTAGGTCAAATTTTGTTTCCGTCCGTAGCCACGGACCTAATGTCTGAAACCACGGACCCCAGTTAACCTATACAGAAAAATAAAGTCGAATTAAACAGAAAACAGAAAATTGTGAAGTCCGGGGCCACGGACAGGCTGTCCGTGGCCGGACATTATTAGAAAACCTAATTTACAAAATTTCAAAAATCCCGCCGCCGTCCGTGGGCGTCCTCTTACGGACAAGGAGTCCAGGACTCCGGACATGACGTCCGTGGGTGCGGACCGCCCTCGGACGGCGGCGTTAAGGCTGTTCCCGAAGGTGTTTTTGGCCCAAATTTTATGGGTGTGTAGCCTGAAAGATGTACAAAACATAGTGATCGAAAGTTTTTCAATTTGAGTTCGAATTAAGCACGAAACTTAGTAAAAAATTATTGGACAGAAGCTTAAACAAACAGCAATACAGAAGCGTATGAAGGTTAGTTTGAGCCCAAAATAGACAGAGAGTTAATAAGGTCGTGGGGAATTAGAAAATTGAGTTGTACCTTTTTACCTTCGAATTCAAGGTGATTCTTCACACCGGGATTCGTCGAGTGCTTCGTTGATGGCAGACCCGAAAGGATTTCGAACTAAGCTTCTGGTTGTTGGTTGTTCTTGCTGTTCTTCTTCACGTTTTGGTGGTGTTTTTGTGGGGTTTGATGATTATGATGCTTCGGGATTGGAAAACGTGTTTAGATGGTGATTTCAGGGGATTTTCGGTATGATTTGGGTGGCCGGGTGTTGGAAAACGCGAGAGAGAGAGGAGGCTGTGTTTCTGACTCTCTAGGGTTCTTGAGCATATGAGGTTCTGATTTTATCCAAAAACCTATCCCCTTATATAGACTTTCCTTAAAGATAAAGAAAATCTAGTAAATTAAGATTTTTCGATATTTTAGTTAAGTGACTTCCCAAAGGAATTTTTGCTGTGAAATTTTAACCACGTGTCAAGGATGGAAAATTTTTTCTGAGGTGGAACCGAATTTTTAAATGTTGGAAATTTTTAATGATTTCTCGTCAGATTCAGTCAGAAATTGCTAGAAAATTATTGGAAACTCGAAAAAATCAAAATTCCAACGCCATTATGCTTAGAATGTCATCCTCTATCATGGGTTAAAATATCAAAGCATTTCAAGCTGATTTGGACATCCTTTGGAGGAGAGAGAAAGCTTATAGGAGGTCTCAGAGCCTTTAAAGATTACCAAAACGCCCCTGAAAATGACGAAGCTATTCCCCATGCCATGGAACGCGCCGATCGAGCCGGAATCCCTCACTACTTGATTAAAATGCCTCTCACAACACCAGCACCCCGTAGACCCTAACCTAGGGGGTCAAAATTTTGGGTATAACAGATTGCCCCCCGTCAACTAGACTTTGTAGTGGATGTGAAAAGTCTGTTGATGCTTGAGTGATGCCCCAAAATTTTGGACTTCACGAAATTTTCCAAGTTGTGCGAAACCGCGTTGATTGCGTGCAGCTATTCGGAGGCGCTGACTACCTAAGCAACAAAAACGCTGTCGAGCTATTCTAAGGTGCTGACTACCTATAAGTGAAAATGTGTCAAGCTATTCTAAGGCGCTGACACCTAGGTGACGAAACGGAATAAGTCAAGCGTTCTAAGCGTTGACTACCTATAATCATGAAATGATGCGATGCCAAGCGATTCTAAGGCGTTGACTACCTATAAGTAAAATGAAGTAATGTCAATCAATTCTAAGTGTTGATTTACCTATAATGATGATATGATGTCAAACTTATTCTATGTTGACTGCCTGACGAATGAGATGATTCAAGCTATTCTAAGGCTTGACTACCTATAATAAAGTGAAATGAAGTAATGTCAACAATTCTAAGGCATTGACTACCTAAAATGTGGAAAATGAGATAATGTCAAGCCGATTCTAAGGCGTCGACAACCTAAAATGTCAAGTGATTCTAAGCGTTGACACCTAAAATGTGGAATGAGATAATGTCAAGCGATTCTAAGGCGTTGACAACCTAAAATGTGATAACTGGGCGGTTATGCAATGCAAGATACTGAAATGTGATGATGCTAATGATGCTGATGATGTTGATGACAATGCTGTGATGCTGATGATAATGCTAATGATGCTGATGGATGCTTGATGATGCTGATGATTCTGATGATGCTCGGATGCTTCTGGGGACCAAAACCCGTGCCATGCTCCTGGCTGGACCCAATGTGGACTTATTGCCATCGCCCCCCAACCGGTGTGCAGGGATACTCCTGGTAAAACCTTGGGGACTTATTGCCTTCGCCCCCATTCGTTGATCCCGAAAATAAGTTGACATCGCAAAGAGATTTATTGCCATCACCTCGCAACTTTTCTGTCGCCAGGTCTTGTGACGCGCCTGGATATGCAACTAGGTCTTAGACAAGCCATATGAATGTGATGAATGCAATGTTTGATAGAGCAGGTAAACTAAGGGTAACGCGAGGTCTTACTACGAGCCTAAAGAATGCCACTAGGTCTTACGACGAGCCTAAAGGAAGGATCTAGGTCTTATGGCGAGCCTAAAAATGGTTCTAGGTCTTATGGCGAGCATAAAGGACGGATCTAGGTCTTATGACGAGCCTAAGGGAATGCAACTAGGTCTTATGGCGAGCCTAAAAATGTTCTAGGTCTTATGCGAGCCTAAAGGACGGATCTAGGCTTAACAGCCTAAAGGACGGATCTAGGTCTTATGACGAGCCTATGGATGGATCTAAGTGAAGTGAGTCAAGTGTATGATGGGTCCAAGAATGTAAAAGGATTAGGGCTCAAGACGGGCTTGGTGTTTGAATGTGGAGGTAGGGCTTAGGACGGGCCCTGTGGGATGTTGAATGGCTTGACCTTCGGGTTGGACTTTTGGGCCTCAATTGGTGTCGTTGTACAATTGTTGGAACCAACAATTGCCCCCAGTATTCTTTCTTAAGCAATCCGAGTTAGAGTTCATGGTTCAGTCGATCGATGCCCCCAGTATTTTCTTTGGCTAAACTGCGAACAAGTCTCGTCCTCACAGGGTCAAGGCTTATGTTTTGATGTGGTGCTTCCTAACCTACACTCGACGTGTTTGGTGTTTGCACTCGTTTCTCACTTACGGTCACAACTTCTCAACCATTGAATTTGACATTTGTTAGATTTACGTGTTCAACCCATTTACTTTCACTCGATTGGATACACACTACTAAGTCGGAAGTCTTTTAATGAAATACCCCTAAGTAATTAAATATTGCTTTGTATGTAAATAATTAAATTAACGCCAAGCATGCCTTAAAAATAATTGAACACAACAAAGTTTCAGAGAGCCAATGTAATGTGCATTGTTTTGTGAATAATACCAATAGTGCAAAAGAAATATATGATAACATTAGCCACTTATCGAACCGATGGTCAATATATTTCCTTGACCTGGCTAATATGTATTCCGCCAGGTTTAAGACTGGTAACCGGCACGTTAACGTTCTCGATTATAATTATGTGACTCACTACGCTTACCTTATGAATAAGTTCATAACACCTTAATACATTAAGGTATAAACAACAAGTATAATAACATGCGAACAGTTTACTATTACCGTACTTATGTACAACGGAAAAAATATGTGATGTACATAACGTTACAAGATATAACGTTGTACATATAACCAAAACGCGACAAATAAAAATAGTCGTATATGTTTATGTATACCTACAACTAATAACGCTACATATTAATAACAGTCACTTATATACATTAATTGGCTTGATAGGCTGAAACACAAAAAAATAAAAGAGCAACATGCTCTAGCCGGGATTCGAACCCGAGACCCTCGTACCAATCCCGAAACCTTAACCGCTTGAGCTGTGCTCAATTCGATATAATCTACACCGATTTATATTTAGTAGCCATATACTTAAGTTACAGAAATGAGAGTGAATCACCCGACATTCCCCTCTGAATTTGACGCCTCAACTCGACTGTTCCAAACTTCCAGATCCGACATAGCATAATATTCTGCAACGTCTTTAATCCCATGCAACAGAAGGGATTATTTTTCCAAATGCCCATTCCTCTTGAGGATTCCCAAGCGACAGCCATTGACCAACTGCCCATACCTACCATGATATAAACAGCTTCACCTTCTTCCTTCTGTACCTTCTCTTCCTCAACTCTCACCGAGACTGCCCACACCTCCACGACTACCGCTCAGTAGTTAGGTAAGCTCTCGGTTTTTGAAAATACCCCAAATCTAAATAATATTATTTAATCATTATTTATTGGAATATAATCCAAATATAAATCATTTCACGTACGCATGCAAACCCATGCATGAAAACGTTACGTAAAAACAGTCGTTTCACCATAAACGCTAAAACGCCTTAGAAGCATATGGTCAAACATGACCTTGTATGACCCTCTAATATTCAAACTAAATGGTCATACAATTATTATGAATATACAAATATATTCCCTAAGCTATATTCAGTCAAATACGCAAAATGCTCGGGAGTGCTCACACCCGCTCCTTAAAGCACGAAAAGTCCGGAGGAGTGCCGAGGTGGCACGAACTCCTATAAAATTAATTCCTAGAGTTCCTAACATCATTATTTATCATTCTAAGAGAACCCACGAAGTGGTTTCTCAAAATTCAGCAAAAACCAAAGGAGGATTTCTTAGCGCTCCTTTTTGGCCCGGGAGTGTCCCGATGGCCCGTAAATTATGTCACGGGTTGATATAACCCCATATAACTCAATGTAACATCTTAGTATATGTTTATTTACTATAATAAGTGTTTACAAACACTTGGAACTCATAAGAACAATTGGTTTCCCAAAATTTCCTTAGAGCACAAAAACACACCTTCGGGTGTCACGAAAATGCGTTTTACGCAATTACCTTGTAGTTTTTGACATGCCACGAATTGGTAATCTTAAAAAGGGTTAAAATGACCTTCTAAATCAGTTGGTGTGACTAGTCAACAAGGCTCTCTATAGGGGCCGATTTTAAGGGCAAAAACTAGTATAAAATTTGCTTTAAAAATTTATAAAAGGCTTAAAACATGATGACTCATCATCCCATGTGTTATATTACTTAATGTCAAAGTATGTAGGTCTAATGACCAGAGAGCTGTCGAAATATGCTTAGGAATAAGGCCATGTGAGCTAGATACAAACAAAATGCTTAAAAGCAAAAAGTAGATCTAGATTCTTTCTTTTGCTTTTTAATAACTAAGTGACCTTCCAAGCTTCTTCCTTGGCTCTTCATGGCCGGTTTTTGAACCCCATTCAGACCTCCATTCGTGACTCCACATGAAGAAGAAGACAAGCCAAGTAGCATTGAAAAATCAAAGGAATATACTCACCTTTTTACCTTGTCTTCTAGCCAAAATAATTGTCCTTCCAACTCTTGCTTAGTCACACCACATGGCCGGTTTTCATGCTGGAAAGGAGGCATTTATTGAGCCAATAATCAAGGTAATAAACTAAGGAAAAAGAATTGTCAATTGACATTAAAAATTTGACAAAACAAAATCAATTTCCAAATGCTTCTTTCATTTACGTGAGTGAGCTTCATTTCCCTCCTTGCAATTCTTGCACGGTTTGGTAAGCTCTCTCTCTCTTCTAGCTTCATCTTCTTCCTTTGAAGCTCTTAAGTCCATTAATGGAGTTTTAACTTCTATCTTCATCTTTAAGGTAATTCCTAGCATTTCTTGGCAAGTCTTGAAGCAAAACTCTTCCTAGCATAACAAGGTGTGTTCGGCTTCACTTAGTTCTCCAAGGAGATTGTCCAAACCAACATTAAACCAAGGAGCATCTCAAGGTTATCTTAAGGTAGTTTTAAGCTTGAAAATCCTTAAAGCACATTTTTATGTGTAACCAAGTTCTACTCTTCTAAGTTCTTTCTTCTTCATTTGATGAAGGAAAACTTGTTCTTCATCTACCTTAGGAGTGCCGAATTATAAGGAGAAAAGTCTAAGGTAAAGTCTTGTAAAAACTACTTACAAATCTACTTAAGATCTTTATTCAAGATCTAACTCCTAAAACTCCTTCACCACTTGCATAAACCGAAGAGGAGCATCAATTTACCTAGGAGAAAGCTTGGAGATTCAAGAAGAAGTTCAAGCACTTAACCACCTTTGTTAAGAAGTAAGTTTACTAAGTAAATCCTTTATTATAAGCTTTGTTAAGCTTCTAAAAATTGTACAAAAATTATGTACACCTCTAGGTTAATAATACCGAAACTATATGGTTTTATATGCCAAAAATATAACTATAACATATAAGAAAATATTTACCTTAAGACACATTTTTGTGTCACAAATTTATTTATGTTATATAATTTAGGCCGAATTATCAAGGCAAAATGCTTTATTTTGAGCTTAGAATTTATATAAGACATTACAATAATTTATACATGAGTTATAACTCCTATGAATTTATTTATAATTATTTAGACATATAAATCCACTTTTATAACTATATGGTCACCAAATAAATATGGCCGAATGTTTATTGTTAAAGGTTTTAATGAGCTACTTAGGTATATAAATTTATATCATAAAGTTTGGTGAGTTAAAAATATTCATTAGTGTCTAAATGACTAATTAATTAAGTTATGTGGTTAAATGTAATTTTTACAAAGTTTAGTGTACTTATATTAAAAACCGAGAGCTAAAGGGCTGTTTGGTGTAATTATAATATAATATAAGGTTAGGAATTAAGTTTAGAATTTTAGATAATTTAAACAAGCTTTGAAATAACTTTTTATAAAGTTTTGGGCTATTATGTAATTTATAAAAGTTGTTATGAAAGTTTAGAATTTATTAGTGGGCGAATTCATAATTAAGAGAATTATTAGGTTCACTTTCGAAATTTTAAGGATTAAATATTTACTATAGTTTATAAGTTATTAAGTAACATAGAAAGTTTTGGGGTGAAAATGTAATTAATGGAAAGTTCAAGACCAAAGCCGAATTCTTTGGGGTTAGTTTGGTAATTTAGAATTTATAATATATATTCGGCATTTATGGAGAATTAAAATTAAAACTATAGTTTACATGACATTGTGTAAAAGTTATAAGATTTTGTGGTTAGATTGTAATTATAAGAAATAAATATTAAAGCCGAGAATTTAAGGGGCTAAGTTGTAATTTTTGAGAGTTATAATATTTAAAAGCTATATACCAAAATATTAGGGATGGCTTTGCAATTTAGCTAAATAAGAAGTTAAAACTCTATAATATAAAGAGATTAGAATTTAATATAAAGTTTATGAATTATGTGGTTGTTTTGTAAATAACCGAAATATAAGTAAGAATTTAGATTAAATAAATATAGGTCCTACATGGATATTTGGAGGAATTTAGAAGAAAGATTTTGATTAAAGGAATTATGGAATTAAAACTATGGCTTACTGTTATAAGGAATTAAAGATAAACAATAAATATTATTTATGGTTAAAAGGAGAATAATAAACTATAAGAATTTTATGTCTATGTATGACATATAAATAGTAAGAATTATAAGTTGTTATGTCACTACAAATAAAAAAACAACAAATGCAATAAAACACAATATGTGCATTAAGGATTTATAAATAAATCAAAAGGAATAACAAATAAGTTATACATTAATCATGAGGTAATTAAAAGAATACCTCACATGAAATAACAATATGAGATTTGTTAAAAGATCCAATAGAATTATTATATAAGGGTAACATAAATAACCCTCCAGTTAATCTATTCTAGGACTTGGTTTCTCAGGCTGACCACGGGGACCACCGGAATTACAAGTAACAGTCTACGGTGAACGGTATGGGATTCTTGCAACCTGTTTTCTAACGGATTACACCGGCTTGTGTGCTATCTGTTGTTTGAAATAACGACCAAGATAATTAATGTAAACTGTTGTTTTACTCTTGCACACTGTGGTATTATTTTATGTGCGTGAATGTTGCTGACTACAACGTGTATGTCCCACGCATACAAACACTACTATACCAGTGGATTAAATACCTGCGTTTCAGTATACCGAGGACTTGTACTCAAGTCTCTCACTAACTTCACTTTATAACAAACGTCATTATCCTAAACGTGATAATTGACAATACACATTGTGTTCTTTTTAACGTCTTTATATGACACTTAACAATTATATACTTCGAGATGAGGAGCCCAGTTGGATCTGGCCATGCATGCTACGGGAGTTGTACCTGTCTCAGGTCGTCTCCTACTACGTCGCGACGGAACATTCAGTTGGGAGGAAGACTTTATTCCTTCCGGGATTCAAATGCCCTTCAGTTCGAGGAAGACTTTATTCCTCTAGTGGGTTCTTATTTCCCACGCCATTCAGTTCAGGGTTTAACTACGTTATCTCCTGGGGTTTTTATACCCAACCTTTCTTTAACGAGGTCACTATACCTCCACTATTTCAGATATTCAGTTATAACGGTCAGTCCCATTGTGTGGACCGACTATCAGTAAAGAATTTCAGTTCAGCTAACTCGACCTTCTGTGTCTTGTTCTATGTGACATTATTGTCCTTGTATGGATACTTGTTATTATCAGACTATGCTTGTTTACAGCTTTATAAAAATGAACTGCATGTGTTCGACAAAGTAGTTGGTGTGGCCCGGTAGACGATGGGCTGCACGTTTTCCATACCAGCATTGTTTGCTGAGCCCCTTTGGGGGCACCCCCATTTTTCAGGTACCTGAAGTTAAGAAGATCACCACACTGAGTGTAGGTGGGGTAGACCAAGCTTTGGGAGTCTACTATTAGTTAATTATTTTATTTCAGTATTTTACTTTGAGTTTGATTCCTAGTATCTCGGGTTGTATCTGTATTCCAGACCGTGACATTTGAGGATTGTATTTGGACTTAGCCTTGTTGGTCACAAGGGTGGCCAACGGCATTGTAATACCGCCCGGTTGTTGTATTTATTTCCGCTGCAGTTGTATTTTATTTGGGAGTGATCGCCGTTCAGTTTATTGGATTTCGGGTTGGGGTATTACAAAAATGGTATCAGAGCGTAGTTACGCTCTGGATACAAGGATACACCGAGATTAGGATATCTAAGACTTAGGTTAAGGGTTGAGAGATAGTATTGAAAGAGTTTAAGTTAGTTTTACTTAGACCACTATCCAAGACCAGATTTTGACCACAGTGCCTAATATACCTCAACATCCTGCAGATTCGGAAGAGAGGACGACGTGGACAGGCTGATGAGGAGCCAAACGTCACTGGCAGACATTGCCACCTTAATCGCTCAGGCATTCGCACAGGCGGGGGTTGGACAGCAGCAGCAGCTACCTCCACCACCACCACCCAGAGAGAAGATTGGGTGAAGAGTTTGGCTGATCTGAGGCCAACTGCATTCAAGGGGCAGACTGACCCTGCTCACTTGGAGACCTACATCATGGAGATGGAGACAGCGTTCGAGACGCTTGCAGTCCCAGCTAGGGAAAAAGTAAGACTTGCTGCCTTTTATCTGAAGGATGCAGCTAGAGATTGGTGGAACATGGTGAAAGCCGACCACCTGGATGACCCAGCTTTTACTTGGGGACATTACACTGCATTACTTAGGGGCAAATACTACCCGGCCCACACCAGGATGGTGAAGACTCGGGAGTTTGACGCCTTGGAGCAGACGGGGAAGATGTCAGTGGATGAGTACTATGCGAAGTTCACTTCGCTACTCAGACTATTACCCGGCATAGGATACTCGGACCAGGTGTTGGTCGACCGATTCTACGGGGGACTGAGCCCTCGACTTCAGTTTGGGATGGGACCAATCATCCCCACCAGTTTGCAGGTAAAACAGGAAAGACATAAATCAGTTGGAAATCTTATTACATACTATACCCCATCATGGGAGATTTGGAGATTAATATCTTGAGATTTCAGGAATGCTACCATGCTGCTTCCGTAGTGGAGATCACTTGTAAGAGAAGGGATGCTTTGAGCTCCCAAAAGAGGAAGGACGGACCTGGTGGCGGATGCCAAGCAGGGGAACTCCAACAAAAGAAACAAACCCTATCAGAAAGGACAGGGGTCCTATCAAGGGAAAGGGAACCAAACTACTGGGAACCCCCAGTCAGGAACCTACGGAGTGGCAACTTCACAGAAAACCTACCCACCTAAGGGTAGGCACTCTAATCAAACAGTTAAATTTGAGACTTTTGTGATTACTTCAGCACCGTTAGAATGAATAATTGACCTTGATTGTATTAGGTTCTGGATCTGGCTCAAACACGGGCCAGAAGTATATCCGCCGTTTCAACTGTAAACAGTGGGGAAGGATCACCCCGGCGTGGACTGCCAGGGGGAGAAAGTCATGTGCCGCTACTGTCAGATACTCGGGCATCGTGCCTTCGAGTGTATCCGAAACCCGGAGAGCAGGAACTACCGCCCGGGAGCAAAGCCAAACCCAGGCCAAAAGAATGGAGCTAGCGATACTCGCCCTCCACCAACAAACCAAACTCAGGGGTACAAGGGCAAAGGCCCAGCATCGGGACCCGCCCTGCATGTCATGGACCGCTCAGATGAGGCTGGTCCTTCTACAACCCAGGTATTTCTAAACCGTGTGAACCTATTATCGAGCAATGGATGATGTGAATGAGTGCTTGCATGCCTTGATTGCCTAATTGAGTAGGAAAGAATTAGTAAGACTCACTAGAAAAATTTAAACCACGTAGGAAGCTATAAGATATGCTTTCCTATCCCCTCACCGCCCTCCCTGGGAGAAAACATTATCAAAGTACAAGAACCAGGGAACGAACAATGTAAGGTTATCCAACCAGGTTTGATATTACTCAAAGGATACCTAACACCGGAGACACAAATTGCAATCATCAGAAATGTCAAGAATTGGGAGCAGGACCAGGAGGGTTCTACACTCCAGAATTTCCAGGAGGATCAAAAATGAAGCTGAAAATGATGTGGGAAAGGATTGGAATCCTATACCAAAACCTACCAAGATACAAGAAATGGAGATGGAGCACAAGTACCAAAAATCCCAGAAGAATTTTTACCAATTGTGGAACAAGCAGTTAATACAGCTCAACAACTAGAAGAGATCCAGTTCCCAATCTAAGGGCTGATCTATGTATCATCAACTTCTATGAAGAAGGAGGCCGTTTAGGACTACACCAGGACAATGATGAAACAAAAGGGTCCCTTGAACAGGGAATACCAGTATTATCTTTGTCAATTGGAGATGACGCAGAGTTCCTTTATGGCGAGCAGAAGCGTGTGGACCTTGCAAAGAAAAATATTGAGTTCAGGAGATGTTTTGATAATGGGTGGAAAGTCAAGGTTGCTATACCATGGAATTAAAAGGATTAAGCTAAACACAGCACCTTCGACAGTGATAAACACCACTCACATGAGACCAGGAAGATTAAGTTTAACCTTTAGAAAGTACTAGTGTTGTAATTGTTTTTGGACTTCAGAAAGGAGATCATCTCATCAATGAAGCATTATTGTTTGTGAAAGTGAATGTCTTTAGACCCCATCATGTATCAAAGTACTTACTCAGATTCTGTTATTAGGTTGTGCTAAGGAGACGGAAGGTGCCTTAAGTATACTTACTGAGGAGGAGGCCCGCAAGGGCGGCTCGATTCTCACTGGTACCTTTCCGGTTAATGGAGTGGATGCATTAGTACTGTTCGACTCCGGAGCCTCACATACTTTCGTTTCGCCTACGCTTGCGGGGAAGTTGGGGCTAGACGCAGTAGAGTTACCTGATTTTAAGGTGGCACTCCCGTCTAAGGAGAAGATCAGTTGCACTCGTCTTTATAGAGGAGCCACTATCAGTATTAAGGAGGAGGAATTTCCTATTGACCTTATTGAGTTCAGAGGTCTAGGATTCGACGTTATAGCCGGGATGGACTGGCTGGGGCGGCACAGAGGCCGCATTCTTTGTGCAGAGCGCAGACTGTTGCTTAAGAGCCCATCAGGAGTGACAGTATCTTACCGTCAGAGCCCTAGGGCACCATCGATAAAAGTTATATCTGCTATGTCCATGTACAAGCACGTCAGGAAGCAGAAGGAGGTATATCTATGTTATGTTCAGAATGTAGAGCATGACCCTGATTTTGATCCAGCTATGCCAGTGGTGTCGGATTTCCAGATATTTTTCCAAAGGAACTTCCAGGCTTACCGCCATCCAGAGAGGTAGAGTTCTCCATCGAATTACTACCAGGTACCGGTCCCATAGCTAAGGCACCGTACCGTATGGCACCAGCAGAGATGGCTGAGCTGAAGAGCAGCTGAAAGATTTATTGGACAAGGGATACATACGACCTAGCGTATCTCCTTGGGGAGCACCAGTCTTTTGTGAAGAAGAAGGATGGAAGCCTTCGTTTATGTATTGATTACAGAGAGCTTAATGCAGTATCGGTGAAGAAAAATATCCACTACCACGGATTGATGATTTGTTTGATCAGTTGAGAGGAGCAAAAGTGTTTTCGAAGATCGATTTGAGATCAGGCTACCATCAGATACCCATCAGGGAGCAAGACATAGAAAAGACAGCCTTCAGAACACGGTATGGCCACTATGAGTTTACGGTTATGCCTTTTGGCTTGTCAAATGCACCTGCAGTCTTCATGGATTTGATGAACAGATTATTCAGAGAGCAGTTGGATAAGACCGTGGTTGTATTCATCGATGACATCCTATCTTCAAAGTCTAAGGAAGAGCATGAGAGTCACCTCGACATGTACTTGAGATCTTAAGGGAGAACCAGCTTTATGCTAAGTTCTCCAAATGTGAGTTTTGGTTGGACAGAGTTTCCTTTTAGGACATGTTATCTCTGATGCTGGGATCGCAGTGGATCCAGCAAAAATAGAAGCAGTTCGCACTTGGCCTAGGCCAAAAACAGTTACGGACATCAGGAGTTTCCTTGGTTTAGCAGGATACTACAGAAGGTTTGTCAGAGACTTCTCCAAAATAGCCAAACCTATGACCAGCTTAATGAAGAAGGATGCACCTTTCACATGGACTACTGAATGTGAGACCTCATTCGAGCTTCTGAAGAATGCCTTGACATCAGCACCAGTTTTGACTATACCTGAAGGCACAGAGGGTTATGAAGTTTACTGTGATGCATCAGGTAGGGGATTAGGGTGTGTACTCATGCAGAATGGGAAGGTAGTCGCCTACGCTTCCCGACAGTTGAAGAAACATGAGGAAAATTATCCCACACATGACTTGGAGCTTGGAGCTATTGTTTTTGCCTTGAAGATCTGGCGCCACTACCTGTATGGTGTCCAGATGACCGTATATTCGGATCATAAGAGTTTGAAATATGTATTCACCCAGAAGGAGTTAAACATGAGACAAAGAAGATGGGTTGAATTTCTTAAGGATTACGACATTGATTTGCAGTACAAGGAAGGGAAAGCTAATGTTGTAGCAGACGCATTGAGTCGACGAGCACATTCCTAATGCCATTGTGGCTAGCTCGAGTCTTATGACGACATACGTAGAGCACAGCAGAGTGATCAGCGAATGATGGAGATCAGTCAGAAGTTGTCTGACGGTACATTTGAGGGTGGAAATATGAGTTTCAGTACATGATGATGGACTCATCAGATTGAAGGGAAGATTGTGTATTCCCAGAGACAGCACAGATATAAAGGAGCATATTCTTCGAGAGTCCCACACTTCTTCCACATCTGTCCATCCAGGAGCTTCTAAGATGTACAAAGATCTAAAGAGGTATTTCTGGTGGAGTGGTATGAAGGGCGACGTGACAGAGTATGTGATTCGATGTCTCACTTGTCAGAAAGTGAAATTCGAACATAGACGACCAGGAGGTATGGTACAGTCTATGCCAGTTCCAGAGTGGAAGTTTTATGATATTCTATGGACTTCGTGGTGGGACTACCACCTACGAGAGGAGGATTAATATGATTTGGGTTGTTGTTGATCGACTGACTAAGGTTGCTAGGTTTATTCCGATGAAAGACACTTGGAAAGTGCCAAAGTTGGCAGAGCTATTTGAGAAAGAGATCATCAGACATCATGGAGTACCTAAGACTATTGTTTCAGATAGAGATACTAGATTTCTCTCACGATATGGCGAGCTACTCGCGAAGCACTTGGCACTGAATTGAAGCTTAGCACAGCATTTCATCCTCAGACAGATGGTCAGTCAGAGAGGACTATTCAGACCTTAGAGGACATGCTACGAGCATGTGCCTTGGATTTCCAGGGCAGCTGGATAGATAGATTACATCTCATCGAGTTTGCTTACAATAACAGCTATCACGCCTCTATACAGATGTCACCTTTTCAGGCTTTATATGGCAGACCATGCCGCACACCTTTGTGCTGGGACGAGTCTAGTGAGACCGTCATCATTGGGCCTGAGTACTTGGAGCAAGTCCAGGCAGAAGTTCAGCAGATCAGAAACAATATGAAAGCAGCACAGGACAGACAGAAATCATATGCTGATGAGAGGCGACGAGACCTTGAGTTCGCAGTTGGCGACCAGGTATTTCTACGAGTTTCACCCATGAAGGGTGTATTCAGATTTGGTCAGAAGGGCAAGCTAAGCCCGAAATTTGTAGGACCCTACGCTATCATAGAGCGGGTGGGCCTAGTGGCATATCGACTTGATTTGCCAGCCGAGTTGGGCAAAGTACACAATGTTTTTCACGTGTCTCAGCTTAAGAAATACATGCCTCATCCTTCTCATGTTCTACAACCAGAGACACTCTCTTTAGAACCAACAATGCGGTATGTGGAAACACCGCAAAGAATCTTAGATAGAAAGACACGAGAGACTCGAAACAAGTCTGTGAGCCTCGTGAAGGTTCTTTGGTCGAACCACGATGTGGAAGAGGCCACATGGGAACTCGAAGCTGATATGCGAGCGAAGTTTCCCTCATTATTTACCGACTAGGCACTTTAGTCTAGGGTACGGGGGCGTACCCCTTCTTTTTGGGGGGTAGAGCCTTTTTCATTTTTGAGTTTAGTGTGCATTTTGTTGCACCTTTGTGCATTGCATTTGTTGCTTTTGTGCATTTCAGTTGTTGCACTTTTGTGCATTTCAGTTGTTGCACTTTTGTGCATTTCAGTTGTTGCACTTTTGTGCATTTCAGTGACATTTTGTCTTGTAAGTGTTCTTGTGTAACACTGTTCAGTATTCAGTGACACTTGTCTTATGTGTTCTTTGTGACACTGTATTTGAATGTACCTTGTACTTCTACTGATTGTGTGTACTTCATTACACTACAATGGAAATATTATGCACTACGTTGCACCATTTGAAATGAAAAGTGATTGTGTTCACTACCTTGCTTTACACTGCAAGTATATGTTATGACATTCCAAGTATTCCTGTTGTACTTGATATACACTATGAACTTAGGGATATAGAGACTTGGGACTTGATCCCTAAAAATTAGATTGAGTTGTGGATACTTAGTGGAACTTGATTCCCCCACAACCTTATACTTTAGATATGAGACTTCGGGGCGAAGTCCTTTTTTAAGGGGGGTAGATTGAAATACCCCAAATCTAAATAATATTATTTAATCATTATTTATTGGAATATAATCCAAATATAAATCATTTCACGTACGCATGCAAACCCATGCATGAAAACGTTACGTAAAAACAGTCGTTTCACCATAAACGCTAAAACGCCTTAGAAGCATATGGTCAAACATGACCTTGTATGACCCTCTAATATTCAAACTAAATGGTCATACAATTATTATATGAATATACAAATATTCCCTAAGCTATATTCAGTCAAATACGCAAAATGCTCGGGAGTGCTCACACCCGCTCCTTAAAGCACGAAAAGTCCGGAGGAGTGCCGAGGTGGCACGAACTCCTATAAAATTAATTCCTAGAGTTCCTAACATCATTATTTATCATTCTAAAGAGAACCCACGAAGTGGTTTCTCAAAATTCAGCAAAAACCAAAGGAGGATTTCTTAGCGCTCCTTTTTGGCCCGGGAGTGTCCCGATGGCCCGTAAATTATGTCACGGGTTGATATAACCCCATATAACTCAATGTAACATCTTAGTATATGTTTATTTACTATAATAAGTGTTTACAAACACTTGGAACTCATAAGAACAATTGGTTTCCCAAAATTTCCTTAGAGCACAAAAACACACCTTCGGGTGTCACGAAAATGCGTTTTACGCAATTACCTTGTAGTTTTTGACATGCCACGAATTGGTAATCTTAAAAAGGGTTAAAATGACCTTCTAAATCAGTTGGTGTGACTAGTCAACAAGGCTCTCTATAGGGGCCGATTTTAAGGGCAAAAACTAGTATAAAATTTGCTTTAAAAATTTATAAAAGGCTTAAAACATGATGACTCATCATCCCATGTGTTATATTACTTAATGTCAAAGTATGTAGGTCTTATGACCAGAGAGCTGTCGAAATAATGCTTAGGAATAAGGCCATGTGAGCTAGATACAAACAAAATGCTAAAAGCAAAAAGTAGATCTAGATTCTCTTCTTTTGCTTTCTTAATAACAAGTGACCTTCCAAGCTTCTTCCTTGGCTCTTCATGGCCGGTTTTTGAACCCCATTCAGACCTCCATTCGTGACTCCACATGAAGAAGAAGACAAGCCAAGTAGCATTGAAAAATCAAAGAATATACTCACCTTTTCTTACCTTGTCTTCTAGCCAAAATAATTGTCCTTCCAACTCTTGCTTAGTCACACCACATGGCCGGTTTTCATGCTGGAAAGGAGGCATTTATTGAGCCAATAACAGGTAATAAACTAAGGAAAAGAATTGTCAATTGACATTAAAAATTTGACAAAACAAAATCAATTTCCAAATGCTTCTTTCATTTACGTGAGTGAGCTTCATTTCCCTCCTTGCACAATTCTTGCACGGTTTGGTAAGCTCTCTCCTCTCTCTTCTAGCTTCATCTTCTTCCTTTGAAGCTCTTAAGTCCATTAATGGAGTTTTAACTTCTATCTTCATCTTTAAGGTAATTCCTTGCATTTCTTTCTTGGCAAGTCTTGAAGCAAAACTCTTCCTAGCATGACAAGGTGTGTTCGGCTTCACTTAGTTCCCAAAGGAGATTGTCCAAACCAACATTAACCAAGGAGCATCTCAAGGTTATCTTAAGGTAGTTTTAATGCTTGAAAATCCTTAAAGCACATTTTTATGTGTAACCAAGTTCTACTTCTTCTAAGGTTCTTTCCTTCTTCATTTTCATGAAGGAAACCTTGTTCTTCATCTACCTTAGGAGTGCCGAATTCATAAGGAGAAAAGTCTAAGGTAAACTCTTGTAAAAATACTTACAAATCTACTTAAGATCTTTATTCAAGATCTAACTCCTAAAACTCCTTCACCACTTGCATATAACCGAAGTGGAGCATCTATATTACCTTGGAGAAAGCTTGGAGATTCAAGAAGAAGTTCAAGCACTTAACCACCTTTGTTAAGAAGTAAGTTTACTAAGTAAATCCTTATATTATAAGCTTTGTTAACTTCTAAAAATTGTACAAAAATTATGTACACCTCTTAGGTTAAATAATACCGAAGCTATATGGTTTTATATGCCAAAAATATAACCTATAACATATAAGGAAAATATTTACCTTAAGACACATTTTGTGTCACAAATTTTAGTTATGTTATATCATTTTATGCCGAATTATCAAGGGCAAAAGTTCTTTATTTTGAGCTTAGAATTTATATAAGACATTACAATAATTTATACATGAGTTATATAACTCCTATGAATTTATTTATAATTATCTAGACATATAAATCCACTTTTATATACTATATGGTCACCAAATAAATATGGCCGAATGGTTTATGTGTTAAATGGATTTTAATGAGCTACTTAGGTATATAAATTTATATCATAAAGTTTGGTGAGTTAAGAATATTCTATTAGTGTCTAAATGACTAATTAATTAAGTTATGTGGGTTAAATGTAATTTTTACAAAGTTTAGTGTACTTATATTAAAAACCGAGAGCTAAAGGGCTGTTTGGTGTAATTATAATATATATAAGGTTAGGAATTAAGTTTAAGAATTTTAGATAATTTAAACAAGCTTTGAAATAACTTTTTATAAAGTTTGGGCTATTATGTAATTTATAAAAGTTGTTATGAAAGTTTAGAATTTATTAGTGGGCGAATTCATAATTAAGAGAATTATTAGGTTCACTTTCGAAATTTTAAGGGATTAAATATTTAGACTATAGTTTATAAGTTATTAAGTAACTATTAGAAAGTTTTGGGGTGAAAATGTAATTAATGGAAAGTTCAAGACCAAAGCCGAATTCTTTGGGGTTAGTTTGGTAATTTAGGAATTTATAAATATATACTCGGCATTTATGGAGAATTAAAATTAAAACTATAGTCTACATGACATTGTGTAAAAGTTATAAGATTTTGTGGTTAGATTGTAATTATAAGAAATAAATTATTAAAGCCGAGAATTTAAGGGGCTAAGTTGTAATTTTTGAGAGTTATAATATTTAAAAGCTATATACCAAAATATTAGGGATGGCTTTGCAATTTAGCTAAATAAGAAGTTAAAACTCTATAATATAAAGAGATTAGAATTTAATATAAAGTTTATGAATTTATGTGGTTGTTTTGTAAATAACCGAAATATAAGAGTAAGAATTTAGATTGAAATAAGTATAGGTCCTACATGGATATTTGGAGGAATTAGAAAGAAAGAATTTTGATTAAAGGAATTATGGAATTAAAACTATGGCTTACATGGTTATAAGGAATTGAAAGATAAACAATAAATATTACTTATGGTTAAAAAGGAGAATAATAAAACTATATGAATTTTATGTTATGTATGACATATAAATATAGTTAAGAAATTATAAGTTGTTATGTCACCTAGACAAATAAAATAAACAACAAATGCAATAAACACATATATGTGCATTAAAGGATGTATAAATAAATCAAAAGGAATAACAAATAAGTTATACATTAAATCATGAGGTAATTAAAAGAAATAAACCTCACATGAAATAACAAATACGAGATTTGTTAAAAGATCCAATAGAATTACTATATAAGGGTAACATAAATTAACCCTCTCAGTTAATCCTATTCTAGGACCTTGTTTGACCAGACGTTGACCGGGAATTTACAAGTACAGTCTACTACGGTGAACGGTATGGGATTCTTGCAACCTGTTTTCTAACGGATTACACGGCTTGTGTGCTATCTGTTGTTTGAAATAACGACCAAGATAATTAATGTAAACTGTTGTTTTACTCTTGCACACTGTGGTATTATTTTATGTGCATGAATGTTGCTGACTACAACGTGTATGTCCCACGCATACAAACACTACTATACCAGTGGATTAAATACCTGCGTTTCAGTATACCGAGGACTTGTACTCAAGTCTCTCACTAACTTCACTTTATAACAAATGTCATTATCCTAAACGTGATAATTGACAATACACATTGTGTTCTTGTTTAACGTCTTTATATGACACTTAACGATTATATACTTCGAGATTGAGGAGCCCAGTTGGATCTGGCCATGCATGCTACGGGAGTTGTACCTGTCTCAGGTCGTCTCCTACTACGTCGCGACGGAACATTCAGTTGGGAGGAAGACTCTATTCCTTCCGGGTTTCAAATGCCCTTCAGTTTGAGGAAGACTTTATTCCTCTAGTGGGTTCTTATTTCCCACGCCATTCAGTTCAGGGTTTAACTACGTTATCTCCTGGGGTTTTTATACCTAACCTTTCTCTATAACGAGGTCACTATACCTCCACTATTTCAGATATTCAGTTACAACTGTCAGTCCCATTGTGTGGACCGACTATCAGTAAAGAATTTCAGTTCAGCTAACTCGACCTTCTGTGTCTTGTTCCATGTGACATTATTGTCCTTGTATGGATACTTGTTATTATCAGACTATGCTTGTTTACAGCTTTATAAAATGAACTGCATGTATTCGACAAAGTAGTTGGTGTGGCCCGGTAGACGATGGGCTGCACGTTTTCCATACCAGCATTGTTTGCTGAGCCCCTTTGGGGGCACCCCCATTTTTCAGGTACCTGAAGTTTAAGAAGATCACCACACTGAGTGTAGGTGGGGTAGACCAAGCTTTGGGAGTCTACTATTAGTTAATTATTTTATTTCAGTATTTTACTTTGAGTTTGATTCCTAGTATCTCGGGTTGTATCTGTATTCCAGACCGTGACATTTGAGGATTGTATTTGGACTTAGCCTTGTTGGTCACAAGGGTGGCCAACGGCATTGTAATACCGCCCGGTTGTTGTATTTATTTCCGCTGCAGTTGTATTTTATTTGGGAGTGATCGCCGTTCAGTTTATTGGATTTCGGGTTGGGGTATTACAGAGGAGCAGAACCAGGGGAAGAGCTGGAAAAAGAAGAAGGGGAATTTCTTTCAGCAATCCCAAAAGAAATCCCAGGTTGAGAGCAGTGCCCATGCTGAGCAGGGCAAACCAGCTGAGCTTCTTCAGCTTGGTTATTCTGCACCGGTGGCAGCTAAGCCACTGAGATCACACCCACCAAAGGATAAATTCCTAATCCAATTCGTATTCGTATAAGTAATGTATCTAGTATATCCACGCACACATGTGCTAACCCTCTAACCTCAGGTTCTAGCTCCGGTGTCGCCAAAACCTTCTCCGATGGCCGGACCTATGTGTGCAGAAAGTGCAACCAGGACCATCCTGGTAAGGACTGTTACGGGAGAGAAATCAAATGCTATAATTGCCAGAAGCTGGGACACACAGCTAACAAGTGCCCAGAGAATGGAAAGCCGAGGGGAACCTTCCAAAGCTACAAGCAGAGAGAGGGCAAGGAGGTGGCATCTGGCGATGCACCGGCCCAGCAGGCACCTCAGGGACAGGGATCCCGGGGCCCTCAGAGGGGCGCACCTCAGAGGCAGCCTATTCTGCATGTGATTGACCGTGATGGGTCCGGTTCGAAATCCGGCCCAGGTAATCATCTAAACCTTTAATCCTTGAAATAGCATGCCTAGTAGTAGAGTAACTGTATGAGTGAATGCATGAGTAAATAAATGAAGTGTATATTAAGCATGAAATGAAGTAGTTGAAACTAGTACTCACCGTAGATGAAATTTGTAACCATAGGAAACTTTAGTATCTGTTACCCACTACCGGTGAACTTGAATCAAGAAGAGATCAACATCACCAACCACGACTACACCAACAAACAGTGTCAGGTCATCCGCCCAGGTATGATCTTATTAAAGGGATACCTGACACTCGAAGCGCAAATCTCAATCATTCGACGATGCAACGAGCTAGGAACGGGTCAAGGTGGATTTTACACACCCGAATTCCCCGGTGGAGCGAAGATGAAGCTGCAGATGATGTGCTTGGGAAAGGACTGGAATCCTTATACCAAGACATACCAGGAGACACGAACACAAGACGGAGCGACGCCACCGACAATACCACCAGAGTTTCAGACCCTCATCACACAAGCAGTAGAACTTGCACAACAATGCGAACCTGAACCGATCCCCGCACTTGAAGCGGATCTCTGTATCGTCAACTTCTATGAGAAAGAAGGACGACTTGGGTTACACCAAGACAAGGACGAGACAGCGGAATCTCTTGAACAAGGAGTGCCCGTAGTGTCTTGGTCCATTGGTGATGACGTCGTATTCCTGTATAGCGAGCAGAAGCGTGTGGACCTCGCAGAAAAATTGGTATTGCGATCAGGAGATGTCCTAATCATGGGTGGAAACTCTAGGATGCTGTATCACGGGATCAACAAGATCAAACTGAATACGGCACCGCCGGCAATAATCAATGCCACACACATGAAACCAGGACGCCTGAACCTTTCCTTTAGAAAGTATTAAATTCCTAGTATCATGTAATCTATTAGTAACGTGTATTAGAGACACGACATGTATGATGGTTGGTTTATCAATAAAGAGCAGTGTTGATTTAATTCCACTTGTGTCCACCATCAATACTTATCCAATTGTGAATCCAATAGGTTGTGGACTCGGTACCGAAGGTAACCTGAGCATCCTCACCGAAGCACAAGCCGGCAAGAGCGGCACCATTCTAACGGGAACCTTCCTAGTAAATGGCATTGATGCCAATGTGTTATTCGACTCCGGCGCCTCTCACACTTTCGTATCACCATCCTTTATGAAGAGGTTGAAGCTAGATGCGGATGAGCTACCGAACTTCATGGTTACTCTCCCATCGAAGGAGCGAGTAAAGTGCACCAAATACTATCAATCAGCCACAATCCAAATCAAAGGCGAATCGTTTCCCATTTCCTTCATCGAATTCAATGGATTGGGATTCGACGTAATCATTGGGATGAATTGGTTGGAGCGGCACAAGGGTAGAATCCTCTGCGCCGAGCATCGTTTGCTGCTCAAGAGTCCTTCTGGGGTTACTGTATCTTACCGCCAGAGACCGAGAGAGCCTTCGACCACACTTATATCTGCCATGGCTATGTACCGGGAGCTCAGAAAGGGCCAAGAAGTGTATCTTTGTTATGTACAAGACCTGGAGCGAGATCCAGAGTTCAGTGATGAAGTACCCATTGTATCCGAGTATCCCGATGTATTCCCTAAGGAGCTACCCGGCATGCCACCACCGAGAGCAGTGGAATTCGAAATTGATCTATTGCCAGGTACCGGTCCCATTGCCTGGGCACCGTACCGCATGGCGCCAGCAGAAATGACCGAATTGAAAGAACAGTTGAGAGATCTTCTAGACAAAGGGTTTATACGCCCGAGCGTATCACCCTGGGGAGCACCGGTCCTCTTCGTGAAGAAGAAGGACGGTAGCCTCCGACTATGCATTGACTACCGCGAGCTGAATGCGGTCACAGTCAAGAATAAATACCCACTACCACGTATCGACGACCTATTCGACCAGTTGAAAGGAGCCTCAGTCTTCTCCAAGATCGACCTCCGTTCAAGGTATCATCAGATTGCAATCAAGGAACAAGACATTGAGAAAACGGCATTCCGTACCAGATATGGCCACTACGAATTCACAGTGATGCCATTCGGTTTGTCAAACGCACCGGCAAAATTCATGGACCTCATGAATCGACTATTCAGTGAGCAGTTGGACACTTCGGTTGTGGTCTTCATCGACGACATCCTTGTATATTCCAAATCACCAGAGGAACATGAAATCCACTTGAGGAAAGTGCTTGAGACACTGCGCGAGAACCAGCTTTATGCGAAGTTCTCCAAATGTGAGTTTTGGCTTGATCAGGTATCATTCCTTGGACATGTCATCTCGAGCGCAGCTATCTCGGTTGACCCTTCTAAGGTAGAAGCTGTACGATCATGGCCTAGACCCAAGACTGTTACTGACATTAGGAGCTTTCTTGGTCTAGCCGGTTACTACCGGAGATTTGTAAGGGACTTCTCGAAAGTCGCTAAGCCCATGACTACACTGATGAAGAAAGATGCACCGTTTGTATGGACACATGAGTGCGAGCTATCATTTCAGAAACTGAAAGACTCATTGACCTCAGCGCCCGTCCTTACTCTTCCAGAGGGCACAGAGGGATTTGAGGTATACTGTGATGCATCAGGCAAAGGAATGGGATGCGTACTCATGCAACATGGCAAGGTTGTTGCTTATGCCTCCCGCCAGCTGAAAAAGCATGAGGAGAATTACCCGACTCACGACTTAGAGTTAGGAGCCATTGTCTTCGCCTTGAAGATATGGCGACACTATCTCTATGGGGTAAGCATCACCATCTACTCCGACCATAAGAGCTTACAGTATGTATTCACTCAGAAAGAACTCAACTTGAGACAGAGAAGGTGGATAGAGTTTTTCTCAGACTACGACATCAACCTGCAGTATAAGGAAGGGAAGGCAAACATTGTAGCCGACGCCCTGAGCCGTCGAGCACACTCGCTCCATTCGCTACTCGCTTCTTCTAGCTTGGTTGACGAGGTGCGAGACGCTCAGTTGAGCGACCCTTACCTAACCGAAATCAGACACACAATCGAGAATGGTACATTTGAGAAGAAAAAGTATGATTTTAAGCTACATGAAGATGGTTTGATTCGGTTGAATGGCAGGCTATGCGTCCCCCGAAGCGATGCCGAGCTAAGGGATCGCATCCTGCGAGAGTCACATAGTTCTACATTATCAGTCCATCCGGGAGCCTCCAAGATGTACAAAGACATGAAGAGGTACTTCTGGTGGTCTGGAATGAAGTCAGATGTGACAGAATTCGTATTGAGATGCTTGACATGCCAGAAGGTAAAATTTGAACACCGTAGACCGGGCGGAATGGTACAATCTATGCCAGTTCCGGAGTGGAAATTTCATGATATCTCCATGGATTTTGTTGTAGGACTCCCACCTGCTAGGGGAGGACTCAACATGATCTGGGTAGTAGTGGATCGCCTTACCAAGGTTGCCAGATTCATACCGATGAAGGACACCTGGAAGGTAGTAAAGCTAGCTGAGCTTTTCGATAAGGAGATTATCAGACACCACGGAGTCCCTAAGACTATAGTATCTGACCGCGACACCAGATTTCTTTCGAGATACTGGAGAGCTACAAGGGAAGCGTTGGGTACAGAATTGAAGTTGAGTACCGCCTTCCATCCTCAGACCGACGGTCAGACAGAAAGGACCATCCAGACGCTGGAGGACATGCTTCGGGCATGTGCCTTGGACTTTCAGGGGAGTTGGTTAGATAAGCTTCATCTTATCGAGTTCTCGTATAATAATAGTTATCACGCCTCGATTAAGATGTCGCCTTTCCAAGCTCTATACGGTAGACCTTGCCGTACACCCTTGTGTTGGGATGAGTCAAGTGAAGCGGTCATAATAGGACCGGAGTATCTTGAGCAAGTACAAGCCGAAGTGCAACAAATCCGAGCTAACATGAAGGCAGCCCAAGATAGACAGAAATCCTATGCGGATGTGAGACGACGCGACCTTGAGTTCGCCGTGGGCGACCAAGTGTTCCTGCGAGTTTCACCTATGAAGGGTGTCTTCCGTTTTGGTCAGAAGGGCAAGCTAAGCCCAAAGTTTGTAGGGCCGTACACTATCACCGAAAGAGTTGGATCCGTAGCCTACAGGTTAGCACTACCTGAGGACTTGGGGCGTGTCCATGATGTATTTCATGTGTCACAACTCAAGAAGTACATTGTTGATCCTTCTCACGTGCTAGAGCCCGAGAGATTATCTATCGAACCAACCATGAGATATGTGGAAACCCCAGTGAGAATCCTTGATAGGAAGACCAGAGACACTCGCCATAAGTCTATACGAATGGTGGAGGTCCTATGGTCTAACCATGATGTCGAAGAAGCGACATGGGAGTTGGAAGATTCCATGAAGGCTAAATACCCGCAGTTATTCATAGACTAGAGAGTCTAGTATTTAGTATACGGGTACGGGTCGTACCCCTTTTAAGGGGGGTAGAGCCCTGTTGCTTCTGCATTGCTTCGGGGTAAGCATTGCATTTTGTATGGCACATGTAGTGCAAGTGAATTTAGTATGGATGTGTATGTATGTGTAATGTGTAATGAATGATGTGTATGTGCAATGTATGGTGTATTGGTGTAATGTGTATTGTGGATGGTAATGGTGTATTGTGTATTGTGGTATGGTATGAATGGAAATGATGTATTGTGTATGTGAATTGTGTATGATGTTGAAATGTGTATGCTTGCAGTGTGAAAGAAGTAAACACCTCATAGGTGTAGGAAGACACATTATGGCAATTGGTTTGCCTAATGAGTAGAATTACTTAAAACTATTAACCCTTGAGCAACTTTGAGGGCAAAGTTTCTTAAGGGGGGTAGATTGAAATACCCCGTAATTAAAAATAGTGATTAATTAGGCTAATACATAATTTAGAGGCTTAATTAAGTGTAAATAATCATGAGGGAACAAATCCCGAAGAAAACGGATCCTTAAAATGGATTAAAAGCATTACCGAATCTTAAAGCGCGTTTTTCGAGGTAACCGGGAAAACGTGTCTTTAAGCGGGTCAAATAGACTCGTAACAATTTTGGTCAACTAAATAATCATTAATAAATATTAGTGAAGCTTTAGGACCAATAAAATCAATAAAACGAGAGATTAGTAAAAACTGTCAAAAAACAGGAAGTTGTGGGAGAGAAACATGATTAGCACAAACTTATGTGTCCAATATTGTAAATAAAATTTTAAAATCCCCATGGGTGCTGTGTGCTGTCCGATTTTACATATATACACACACACACTCTACTCTCTTTTACTCACTAAGGACAAAAACAATTAAAAACACTAAAGTAACTACTTTACCTCACTTTCTACTCTCTCTCCTCTCATTCCCACCTCTCTCACGTGAACCTCTTCTTCTTCCTCTCTATTTTTCCCTCCTTCTTGACCGATAACAATGGTGAAACAAGAAACACCCATAAACTCTACCTTCTCTCCTTTGTAACTCTCTCCAAACTCTTCCAAAAATTATAAAAATACCACCATTGTAATCCTCTCACCAAGAGCAACATTTTCCTCTTTTTAAAATCCAGAAAAGAGCACTTTCGATTTTATGGGTATACCCCATTTGGAGTTTCAACACCACCATTAGAAGGCCCTCCTTCTCCTTGTTCTTCTAAGGTAAAAATATTTCGAAAACTCCATCTTTTTCTAGCCTCAAAGGCAAAACGAAAATCTAGACTAAACCCTTGTTTGGTCTCTTGTGTTCTAGCCGATTTTGGCTTGTTGAAGGAGTTGGAAATCTTGTTCTTGAACCACTCCAAGCTTCATTTGCACTCTTGGGAGGTAATATAAATTCTAAACCCTAAAATGTACATTTAAGCTTGATTAAAGGTTAAGGTTAGTTTTAGTATTGAATGGTGTATATGAATGGTTGTAGTGTTAGAGGTTTGAGATTACAAAACCGGTAGAGAGAGAGGGAAGGAAGGAGAAAGAAGAAGAAAGGAAACTAGAAGAGAAACAAGGTAAGAATGCTCATTGTGTAGCCTTGTATATATTTGTATATGTAACAGATTTTTAGAAATAAAATGTAAATTGTAAAATGGTAATGCATTAGTAGTATAATGTGTAAGAGAATGTAAGCATTTTGAACCTTTGAAAACAGTTTAAAAACTGTCACAAACAGATTGGGAATTTAATGTAATGTGCAGGAATTTTATAGTGTTGAATGGGTAGTATTTGGGTGGAAGAACTTAGTATGTTGTTGTTGTGTACAAACAGGTGGATTGGTTAGTAATGTGAGTGTGAACAATGTGGTGAGTGTATAAAATTATGGGGGAGACTATGGCAAAATTTGCCTAGGATTAGAACACTTAGTGAATTTTTAACTAGGTGAATAAGGTAGGTTGTAACAGATTTTGTTAGAGAAAGATAGAGGGTGTATTAGGAGAGATAGCTAATGTAGTTGTAAAGTATTAGAGGTGTTAGAAATGACATAGGAAGATGGAGTGTAGATGGAGAGTGTTAGTGTTAAAATCTGTAGCATAATACAACTAAAGGAAAGTCTAGGTGAGTGTTGGATGGAACTAGGAAAATTATGTGAGTGAATTAGGATAGAATTGTGTAAGGAGTTAAGGAGTGAATTAAGGTGTATTAGGAGGTTTAATTAGTGTTAAAACATGTGGGATTAAGTGTAGGAACAATGGGGAAATAATGGGTAAGAAGAAGGACTGAAAACAGAAATTAAAATGCAAATACTGGGGCGGACCGACCTTGGGACCGAACTTGCAAGGTCGGTCGAGCCCAGATTTACAAGACGGGAAAACTTCTGGAATCGACCGGACTTGCGACCGGACTTGCAAGTTCGGTCGGACTAGAAAATTTTCCCGTCTGTAACCTACTGGAATGGACCGACCTTGCGACCGGACTTGCAAGGTCGGTCGACACAAAAATTTTCCGTCAGGTAAGCTACTGGAATGGACCGACCTTGCGACCGGACTTGCAAGGTCGGTCGGGCTAAAATTCGCCTGTAGCAAAACTTACTGGAATGGACCGACCTTGGGACCGGACATGCAAGGTCGGTCGACTCCAGAATTTCGAAACCAAAACTTACTGGAATGGACCGACCTTGCGACCGGACTTGCAAGGTCGGTCGGCCAGAAGGATTTTGGCAATCTGAGCTACTGGAATGAACCGGACTTGCAAGGTCGGTCGCAAGTCCGGTCCGGTCAAAAAAAATTATTTAAATTAAATAATATATGTATATACCTACATATATATATATGTACATGTATGAAAGTATGCCAAAGATAAGTAAGAAAGTAAACTTAAGTAATGAAAAATAAGTAAGTGTAGTGTAGGAAGTGTAAGGACATAGTAAGTAGGAGTTAAGTTGATGATAGGTAAATTAATCATTCAATTGTATGTATATAATAGGACTTGATTTGTGACACCGGAGGACGTTTGGAAACACGTGCAACGGTGAACGGTATGGATTCCTCATGCCCCGTATGCTATCTTGGTTACTCTGATTTGTGTGTTGTGTGCTAATTGATCACCAAATAAGATAAATGCACGAATCGGAGTTAATATGCATACTTGTGAATATGTATCGTTGTATGTTGTGAATATTTTCTTCAATCTTAGTTTGTATAATTCATGAAATGTATGGATGTATATGAATACTTGCATGAATGTTGTGGTGTACTGTGACCGTTTATTATTGTGTTTGGACTTCTAACTTATTCCTAACAAGCTAACCATCCTAACTTAAAATGGTAATTAAATTGGAATGAGTAGAAGTCCGATATAGTTTCGGCCACACGTGAGGATGTGGAGTCACGAGAGGTTGGCTCCAATTCCTGACTCTTAAACTGGTCCGCGGCCCAAATCCCTTTAGTGGGTAGTGTTATACCCAAAATTTTGACCCCCTGGTTAAGGTCTACGAGGTTGTGAGAGCCATCTCCATCAAACAGTAAGAGACTCCGGCCCGATCGGCGTGTTCCAGGGCCAGAGGAGCAGTTTTGTCGTTGTCAGGGGCGTTTTCGTAATTTTTAAGGCTTCTGAGTTCTCCTATAGGCTTTCTCTCTCCTCCAAAGGGTGCCCAAATCAGCTCGAAATGCTTTGATATTTTAACCCATGATAGAGGATGACATTTTAAGCATAATGGCGTTGGAATTTTGATTTTTCGAATTTCCAATAATTTTCTAGCAATTTCTGATTGAATCTGACGAGAAATTCAATTTAAAAATGCTCCAGCATTTAAAAAATTCGTTTCCACCTCAGAAAATTCATAATATCCATTCTTGACATGTGGTTAAAGTTTCATAGCAAAATTCCTTTGGGAAGTTACTCAGTTAAAATATCGAAAAATCTTACTTTTACTAGATTCTCTTTATCTTTAAGGAAGTCTATATAAGGGGATAGGTTTTTGGATAAAGTCAGAACCTCACATGCTCAAGAACCCTAGAGAGTCAGAAAAGGCGGCCTCCTCTCTCTCTCACGTTTTCCAACTCCCAGCCACCCAAATCATACCGAATCCCGAAATCACCATCTAAACACGTTTTCCAATCCCCAAAGCACCAATAATCATCAAAACCCACAAAAACACCTCTAAAACGTGAAGAACAGCAAGAACAACCAACAACCAGAAGCTTGGGTCGAAATCCTCTCGGGTCTGCCATCAACGGAGCACTCGACGAATCCCGGTGTGAAGAAACGTTGTGAATCCGAAGGTAAAACAGGTAGAAACTCCTTCCCTTCGATTCACCACGGTATTATCTGTCTTGCCTCAAATTTGGGCTCAAACTAACCTTCGTAGCTTCTGTATTGCTGTTTATTCAAGCTCTGTCAATAACTTGTTTGCTAAGTTTCGTGCAATTCGAATTCAAATTGAAAACTTTCAATCACTAACGTTTGTACATCTTTCAGGCTACACACCCATAAAATTTGAGCTCAAAACACCCTCGGGAACCTTCTGAAAACCCCTGTCCGTGGGTGGTCCGTGACCTCGGACCTATGGTCCGGGACCTCGGACGCGTTGTCCGAGACCACGGACACCCACGGACGGCGGCGGGATTTTAAAAATTCAAAATTTAGGTTTTTCTAATGATGTCCGGGCCCACGGACATCCTGTCCGTGGCCCCGGACTTTGCAAAATTTTGTTTTCCCTTAATTTCGACTTTTCTGTATATTTAGGTTAACTGGGGTCCGTGGTCTCGGACGTTTGGTCCGTGGCTACGGACGTAAGCAAAATTTGACCTAATTCTGCCTCCGAAACCCTAGTTTAGGTAGTTTTAATTTCACTTTAATTTTCTGTCAAAAATGCTAAAAAAACACAAAAAAACAGAAGCTCGCGCACTTAGGTTAAAACGACTCGTAATGCGCCGTAATTAAACTAAGTAGAGGAAAAACGACTTCTAGGGGTAATGAAAGTAATTGAACCCTAATTAAGTCGAATATCAAGCCCCCGAACCCGAACTCTCCTTTCCTAATTTGATCTAGGTTAAAATTAGGTGGCGACTCATAATAGGTTCCAGTGAGCTAGCTTAGGTTTTAATAATTATTGTTAGATGACATAGTTATTAACCTTAGGTTATAAGTGGACCTAAAACCCGATTAGATCCTAATCAATTTAATCAACATAGGATAGGGTTTAAAATCGAGGCTCACAGACTGGCGACTCTGCTGGGGACAAACTTCTTAATTTTAACTTGTTTTAATTTTAAGAAAGAGGGCTTAACTCGAAAATGTTTATTTATGGCTTTATTACTTTGTTCGTTTACTTTTGTGTGCACTTCAATTTTCTGCACCTTTGCATCATATGAGAGCGAGGGTCCACCTAAACCAATTTCACCCCGGGACCCGTTTGAGGGTCCCCTGTCAGGGACTCACACCTTTTAGGTGATGTGAATAAGCGGGGGAAAAGAGGAGGGTGTCGTCTAACCACACCCCCTTAATACCTGGGCTTTAGCCCCAAGCGTTTTCCTGGCAGTGTCCTTACCTAGCCCATTGTTTGGTCAGTCAAAGACCTGACCGTAGACGCACACCTTCAGGTGATGTGAAAAAAGTGGGGAAGCCCAAAGAGAATAGCGTGCAAGCCCTATTCCTTTGAGGTGACCTGGGCCCATGCCCCAAGCACCTCTCCGGATCGATCCATACCCGTTTGGATTTAAACGTCTAGTGAGGACATGTTGAATTTGTGTGGGTCTTGTTTGCTTGTATGATTGGCCCATTACCCAGCCTACAGATTGATAGGAACTTCTCCTACATTAACCTAGCCCAGCCCGAATTGGCGGCTCTATTTGTTTGCGGCCCAGAGGTCCTGTTTGGTTTAATATGTGAGTCATTCGGGCTTCGGCCCAAGAGCTTAGACTTAGGTGATTTCTCTTCTGGCCCAATTCGAATTATCCATTTAGTTCTAGGCCCATGAAAAACAAATCCACCTCATGAAAATCCATCAGGCCTTTCCGTTTCAAGGTTTACTCTAGTCCAGGAAGACTTTCCACTTGGGCTTTGGCTCAAAGTCCTAGATATAGGTATCATCTTCTAGGCCCAATCAGAATTACTCGGCCCAAATTCCAATTCACATCTAGGACATGGTTTAAAAATCATTTCGGCCCATGCGCCCTATTTCTAGCCCAAACACATTCTGGCCCAGGTGTCCAATTCTCAAAACATTCTGAGTACCGCATTCATAACTCACTTCATCTGGGCCCACAGACCAATTCATAGTTTTGGCCCACGAACTTTGCTCTCAATCCAGAATTTCAGCCCATAACATAAAACATTCGAGTCCCAGATAGTTTGTGCAACCCATTCATTCTAGTTTCTGGCCTCAAGGCCCAACAGGTCATCAAACGAATCTTAGGCTTCAAGGTTTCTCTCTCGGCCTAGAGGCCCATTCATAATCCATGCGGCTTCTTTCGGCCCGTTTGCTCCACTTCCACGTTAAGGGTATTCAGGCCCACACATCCGTTCTAACCTAGGGATCACTCTAGCCCATGCACTTCACTCTCAGTTTGGAAGAGATTCAGGCCCTAGTTCCTCCTACATAACCCATAGGCATTCCTAGTTCAGGTACTTCGTGGAGCCTACTAAGAGTCCAAGAAGAAGTCGATCACAGTCATCTTAGCAACATCCCGGCGGTCAAGAGCTCGAGTCTTCAGCATGCCGACTTCAGATGGTTCAGCAGGATTCGGATTCAACAGAAATTTTAGGGTTCCCATGCATCCTACTGCATAACCTGCCATAACATTCATATTTCAAATGCACTTCTCATATTTTTCAAAGAATGATCGTTTTCAAACCACTAATAAGAAGCATCGATTTTGTTGAATCATCTTCTTCCTCATGTTCACAAATGAATGACTTTTTCAAGTCTAAATAATAACACAAAAAAAAGGGTTTTGTTTCACACAAGTTTTCTTTTGAGAAAATGGTTCATGAATTAATTATGTCCCGACAATGGAACACAAAGACTTGTATTTTGTTTCTGAAATTTTGAGCATGCCTTACCAAACCACACAACTCACCACATAATATCCAAACAACCCACAATGAGGTTCAAGGCCCACATCTATCAAACTATTGTCACAAACCCCAATCAATACTGGGGGCAATCTGAGTTTAGATCATTGTCTTCGAATCTTTTGTTTAAACGTGTGAACTAGTCTCTGAGTGAAATTCACGAGAGTGTCTTGAGCGAAAAAAACCATGAGTGAACGAGCGTGTCATTTTTACACGACTCCGGTGAGACCACATTCAAAGGTGAGGAAAACGGCATAACTTTGACCGAAGGAGATAATTTGTAAATTTACTCTTAGACCTGTGAAAAGTAACAAAGAGCAGATACACAACCATCAGGAATGACGAAGCACCTAGGTACAGCACCACATAGCCAAAAGCTTGTAAACCCTGTCATTAAACCCGGCACCCCCGCTGAGCCTTTCATATATCCCTTTTCGATATTATGAACTCCACAAAATAACCCAGCCAATGATGAATGTCCGACCCGGTGACCAAAGGAGGCGAGGAGCCCGACTCTCAGATAACATTCTCATCAGTCCAAAGAAGCAATGCCGCTATCAGCATGACAAAGCGATCCGCAAATGGTCCCAGAGTGACACAGGATCAAAGAGCTCACATCAAAACAGCTCTCGAAGCCCAAAACCGGGAAACACAAGAACCCCGAAGGCAAAGCCAAGAAAGGATAAAACAAAAGGCAAACCCGAAGTGCCTCGAGAAAATCCAAATGACGAAAAGAGAAATGGTGCAAAGGACAACTTCAAAAGTCCAGATCCAGAAGCTCGAAAACAACGTCAACATGAAGCAGCCAGACGACTTCAAGACAAGGAAGATGAATCCGAGAGAAGACGCAAGTTGCAGCTTTGGTCACCCATTTAAGCTCCACATACCTCAAATATCCCTCCATGATCCCGTTGTCTTTCATCACACCCCATGGCCACGTTATAAGCCTCAAAGACTTCCGACTTGGTAGTTGTGTACCCAATCACGTGAAAGTAACAGGTCGAATGCGTAAATCCATCAAATATCAAATTCAATGGTCTACAAGTTGTGACCGTAAGTGAGAAACGAGTGTAAACACCAAACACGTCGAGTGTAGGTTGGGAAGCACCAAATCAGAACATAAGCCTTGACCCTGTGAGGACGAGACTCGTTCACACGTTTGATCAAAGAAAATACTGGGGGCAATCGATCGGAATGATCGATTGCCATGAACTCTAGCTCAGATTGTCTTAAGGGAAAAATACTGGGGGCAATTGTTGGTTCCAACAATTGCTATGACAACACCAATTGGAACCCAAAGCTCAAACATCACCACCATCATCCCACCATAGGCCCACATAAGCCCTTACCTTCACTTCATACACCACACAGGCCCACATAAGCCCTTACCTCCACACCTCCACTACACAGCCCCACATAAGCCCTTACCTCCACACTCACCACACAGGCCCACATAAGCCCTTACCACCACACCCACACCTCCACTACACACAGGCCCACATAAGCCCTTACCTTCACTTCATACACTACACAGGCCCACATAAGCCCTTACCTTCACATCATACACCATACCCCACCGGCGGCATGTTCATCTCGTAGGAGATAAATTACAAGTCCGAAGTCTATAGTTAGGAAATGATAATTTCACTTTCCTTTTCACTAAACAGAATTTTCATCAAACACTGCCACGTTTGGCACCTCTTTCAACAATTTCTTGTCTTGAACAACTTTCCTTCAAACACTTCGGTTTCATAAACCTCATCATGGCCACACTTGGCACACTTTCTAGCAATGTCTTGCTTTGGACCATTTTTGATCCTTAACATTGCCATGTTTGGCACATTTTCCATCGATTTCTTGTTTTGGACAAGTTTTCCTAGATACACTTTGATTGTATTTTGACATGCACATCATCATTGCCACGTTTGGCACTTTCATAATCAACTTTCATCATGACCATTTGCATAAAGTTTACCTTGCATCCGTCCGTACGAAACTCCTCATCATAGATCAGAGATACAGATTCTCGCCCCGAAGATACAGATTCTTCACCCCGAAGATACAGATTCTTCAGAGGTACAGATTCTCACCCCGAAGGTACAGATTCTTCAGAGATACAGATTCTCGCCCCGAAGATACAGATTCTTCACCCCGAAGATACAGATTCTTCAGAGATACAGATTCTCACCCCGAAGGTACAGATTCTTCAGAGATACAGATTCTCGCCCCGAAGATACAGATTCTTCACCCCGAAGATACAGATTCTTCAAGATACAGATTCTTCACCCCGAAGATACAGATTCTTCAGAGATACAGATTCTCGCCCCGAAGATACAGATTCTTCAGAGATACAGATTCTCGCCCCAAAGATGCAGATTCTTTAGAGATACAGATTCTCACCCCGTAGATACAGATTCTTCAAATTCTCACCAGAGTAGCAGAACTCACCCGAGTAGAAGAGCTCAATCCTTTAGGCTCGTCATAAGACCTAGAACCATCCTTTAGGCTCGTCATAAGACCTAGATCCAACCTTTAGGCTCGTCATAAGACCTAGATCCAACCTTTAGGCCCGTCATAAGACCTAGATCCCACCTTTAGGCTCGTCATAAGACCTAGTTGCATTCCTTAGGCTCGTCATAAGACCTAGTTGCATTCCTTAGGCTCGTCTTAAGACCTAGATCCCACCTTTAGGCTCGTCATAAGACCTAGAACCATCCTTTAGGCTCGTCATAAGACCTAGTTGCATTCCCTTAGGCTCGTAGTAAGACCTAGTATTACCTTTTAGCTTACCCACTCTCATTAAACACATTGCATTCATCTCATTCATATGGGCTCGTCATAAGACCTAGCTGCATTACCCAGGCGCGTCACAAGACCTGGCGACAGAAAGTTGGCGAGGTGATGGCAATAAATCCTCCTTTTGCGATGTCAACTTATTTTTGGGATCAACGAACGGTGGGCAAAGGCAATAAGTCCCCAGGGTTTTTACCAGGAGTTATCCCTGCACACCGGCTTGGGGGGCGATGGCAATAAGTCCACATTGGGTCCAGCCAGGAGCATTAGCACGGGTTTCGGTCCCCCTGAAGCATCCGAGCATCATCAGCATCATCGGCATCATCAACATCATCGGCATTATCATCAGCATCAGCATCATTTGCATCATTAGCATTTCAGCATTCTTGCATTTTCATCACTTTAGGTAGTCAGTGCCTTAGAATAGCTTGACATCATTTTCATCACTTTAGGTGGTCAGCGCCCTAGAATAGCTTGACATCATTTTCATCACTTTAGGTGGTCAGCGCCTTAGAATAGCTTGACATCATTTTCATCACTTTAGGTAGTCAGCGCCTTAGAATAGCTTGACATCATCACTTTAGGTAGTCAGCGCCTTAGAATAGCTTGACATCATTTTTATCACTTTAGGTAGTCAGCGCCTTAGAATAGCTCGACAGCATATCATCATTTTAGGTAGTCAATGCCTTAGAATAGCTTGACATTGTATCATCCTTATAGGTAGTCGGCACCTTAGAATAGTCTGACATTACTTCATTATTACCTCTAGGTAGTCAGCGCCTTAGAATAGCTCGACAGTGCTTTGTAGCTTAGGTAGTCAGCGCCTCCGAATTGCTAGGCATCGTTAACCCGGTTTCACACAACGTGGAGGATTCTGTGGAGTCCAAAATTTTGGGGCACCACTCAAGCATCAACCAGACTTTTCACATTCGTTACAAAGTCCAGTTGACGGGGGGCAATCTGTTATACCCAAAATTTTGACCCCCTGGTTAAGGTCTACGAGGTTGTGAGAGCCATCTCCATCAAACAGTAAGAGACTCCGGCCCGATCGGCGTGTTCCAGGGCCAGAGGAGCAGTTTTGTCGTTGTCAGGGGGGTTTTCGTAATTTTTAAGGCTTCTGAGTTCTCCTATAGGCTTTCTCTCTCCTCCAAAGGGTGCCCAAATCAGCTCGAAATGCTTTGATATTTTAACCCATGATAGAGGATGACATTTTAAGCATAATGGCGTTGGAATTTTGATTTTTCGAATTTCCAATAATTTTCTAGCAATTTCTGATTGAATCTGACGAGAAATTCAATTTAAAAATGCTCCAGCATTTAAAAAATTCGTTTCCACCTCAGAAAATTCATAATATCCATTCTTGACATGTGGTTAAAGTTTCATAGCAAAATTCCTTTGGGAAGTTACTCAGTTAAAATATCGAAAAATCTTACTTTTACTAGATTCTCTTTATCTTTAAGGAAGTATATATAAGGGGATAGGTTTTTGGATAAAGTCAGAACCTCACATGCTCAAGAACCCTAGAGAGTCAGAAAAGGCGGCCTCCTCTCTCTCTCTCACGTTTTCCAACTCCCAGCCACCCAAATCATACCAAGAATCCTCCGAAATCACCATCTAAACACGTTTTCCAATCCCCAAAGCACCAATAATCATCAAAACCTCACAAAAACACCTCTAAAACGTGAAGAACAGCAAGAAAAACCAACAACCAGAAGCTTGGGTCGAAATCCTCTCGGGTCTGCCATCAACGGAGCACTCGACGAGTCCCGGTGTGAAGAAACGTTGTGAATCCGAAGGTAAAACAGGTAGAAACTCCACTTCCCTGATTCACCACGGTATTATCTGTCTTGCCTCAAAATTTGGGCTCAAACTAACCTTCGTAGGCTTCTGTATTGCTGTTTATTTAAGCCTCTGTCAGATAACTTGTTTGCTAAGTTTCGTGCTTAATTCGAATTCAAATTGAAAACTTTCAATCACTAACGTCTTGTACATCTTTCAGGCTACACACCCATAAAATTTGAGCTCAAAACACCCTCGGGAACCTTCTGAAAACCCCTGTCCGTGGGTGGTCCGTGACCTCGGACCTATGGTCCGGGACCTCGGACGCGTTGTCCGAGACCACGGACACCCACGGACGGCGGCGGGATTTTAAAAATTCAAAATTTAGGTTTTTCTAATGATGTCCGGGCCCACGGACATCCTGTCCGTGGCCCCGGACTTTGCAAAATTTTGTTTTCCCTTAATTTCGACTTTTCTGTATATTTAGGTTAACTGGGGTCCGTGGTCTCGGACGTTTGGTCCGTGGCTACGGACGTAAGCAAAATTTGACCTAATTCTGCCTCCGAAACCCTAGTTTAGGTAGTTTTAATTTCACTTTAATTTTCTGTCAAAAATGCTAAAAAAACACAAAAAAACAGAAGCTCGCGCATTTAGGTTAAAACGACTCGTAATACGCCGTAATTAAACTAAGTAGAGGAAAAACGACTTCTAGGGGTAATGAAAGTAATTGAACCCTAATTAAGTCGAATATCAAGCCCCCGAACCCGAACTCTCCTTTCCTAATTTGATCTAGGTTAAAATTAGGTGGCGACTCATAATAGGTTCCAGTGAGCTAGCTTAGGTTTTAATAATTATTGTTAGATGACATAGTTATTAACCTTAGGTTATAAGTGGACCTAAAACCCGATTAGATCCTAATCAATTTAATCAACATAGGATAGGGTTTAAAATCGAGGCTCACAGGTAGCATCCCGGATTGGTGAGTCAAGTAAATCCCGGAGGTGGGACGGCGTAGTCCCCAGGGCCGGAGGTCCCGACGACTTAACTTGAGTATAAGTAAGTAAGTAAGAATGAGTAAGTAAAGTAAATGAAAGTAAGTAATTGTAAGTAAGAAAAAGTAAGTAATGAGTAAAAGAGTAAAGCATTCCGATTAACCCGGATGCATAATTTGGCTAACCTTGTGAAGGTAAGTGAGATGTATGCTATGGTATTGTTGCCCTGAATTGTGTAATGAAATGTATAGCATATATGTTGAATGCAAAGCATGTATGTATGAAAATAATGAACTGCATGTTTAGTGGTCGTCAAATAGTCGGCGTGCCCTAGCTAGCACGCGGTATATGCGGAGTCTATATGCAGCGTTTGCTGAGCCCCTTGGGGCACCATTTTTACTACACGCAGGTACACGTGAAGGATGAAGATGCTGAGGACATAGTTCTATTTCTTTATCTTCTTTTTGATTGTAAACAGTGAATTTATGATGGGTGTACTAAGTAGTACATGGCTGTAACTTTTGATTAGCCGGTGTACCATGGGGTACACCTTTTTGGATATTGATGGAAGGGAATTGGTATAGATGAGAGAAAGATAGAAACTCATTCTTTTGGGAAGTGTGGTGAAGGATGTAAAGTAATACTTTAAATACTCGGTGATCCAAGAATGTAAGTAGGTTATTTTGTATTCAGTATGCATTATATTAGTAGCTCGGTACACTATGTTCATCAGACCGTGACTGTAAGTATTAGTAGCCTAGCTAGCCGTATGGACGGTTAGCGGAATTGTTTCACCCGCCGTAGTAAGTATGTAATAATTCCGCTGCGAACTCGTAGGATTAATAGGACGATTAGACGGTAAGCATAGGATTAACGGTTGGGGTGTTACAGAAATTGCACATTAATGGTGCTCTTGGTGTGACTTTGTTCTAGCTTCATTCCAACCTTTCATGGACTAGGTGGAGTCCTCTCTTCATAGATATTCAAACTCTCTTCAAAGATCAAGGTAAAACAACTACATTAATGTTTTTGAAACCATGTAAACCTAGGGTTTACAATGAGATGAAGCTTAAAGCTTGTATACTCATTTCAATGTTTGTATATTGTGTAGTAGTTGACAAGGAATTAAATACCTTACCGGTTTTGTAAGGAAACAAGAAAGAAGTTTGGGTGGAAAAGAGGTAAATATGCTATCTCAATGTGGTTTAATGCCTTAGGAGAATGAGCTTATAATGCTTGTTAAACTACCTAAAGAGCTAATGGTACATGACTTAGGAAAATGTTCTCAAGGAGACTAGTAAAGGACATATGTCTTGTTGTGTGTATTTACAGGTCAAAGGCTTATATATGTGGAAATTCAGTGTTTAAGGTTTATGCAATTTAAGGGCCTAAGAGCCATGTTATTTAAGGGCCTAAGTGCCAAGCAATTAAGTTTATGCACTATATTGTGATGTAGTGTAAATTTGGTGAAGTTTGTGTGTGAGAGAATTCTGGTGGATTTAGGGTTCTTGAATGAAATAAGGTAAAAACTAAGTGTTTGGATGTGAGAATATACAAGAGAAGCTATGGCAAAATTTGGAAGATGTATAAGAAGTACTAAGTGTTTAAATGAGTTTTGGTGAACTAGGAAGTTAACGATGAACACGTATACTAGGGAGGAAAGCATGTATTCAGGTGATTAGAGTGATTACAAGGATTTAGGTGTTGTCTTGGAAGTTCTAGGAATTCAATATGTGTTTTGAGAATGTATTAAAGTCTTGGAGAAGTTTGTTTAAGGGTTAGGAATGTTGATGTACAAGGAGGAAATGATGTTCAGGTAAGATGTGAAAAAGGAGATTTAATTAGTAGAAAAGAAGTTTGAGAGATGATGTTAAGGTGAGAGGAAACACCTTGGTATAGTGGTCTTATGGTGAAATACACTTAGAAATCTTAAGGAGAAAAACATTCCAAGTGCTAAGAATTTTGTAAGAAATTTGTGAATGATAAGATGGTTTGGTGTGTGATTTAAAGAGTTTAGTACATGGATAAAGGGTGTGTTGATGTGCCAAATGATGTTAGAACACATTAGGAGGCTTGAGGAAAAAATTTGGAGAAGTTTAACAATGAAAGGGAAGTTTCTGCAGCGACCTAACCCAGGGGACCGACCCAGTCTGGGGCGGTCGGGCTGAAACTGTGAATTTGGATGTTCTCTGCAGCCGACCTACCCAGGGGGGTGGGTCGGTCGGACCTTAAAAAAAAATTATTTAAGAATGTTAAGTGGTATTAGTGGTATGCCATTAAGAGAGTATTGATGGTTAGAAAGATAAATATATATGGACTTGAGAGATTAAGTTAAGTAAGATGATTTAAATGTTAAGTTTATAAATGATATGTATGATGGGGATCGATTAGTAATGATGTTATAAGGTTGTTTAAGACATGTTAGGTGAGATATAGGACAATTAAGTAGGTGGAAAGTTGGGAAAAATGTGAAAGTAAAACAAGTTAAAAATGTGAAGTTATTTAACTAGTTAACAGGTTTAACTATGAGCTTTAGACTTTAAACAATCTGTTACCCCGATGTTAATGAAAGTAATTGTAATATTACCAGTTGTTCGAGAATTGCTCGAGGAACATAAGTGGACATGATAAAGTGGACTCCGGTGACAGGTGTGGTTTTCTTGCAACCTATGTCCTACCGGATTACACCGGCTTGTATGCCAATGTGTTTTTCTGAGTGTTTGCCACCTTGTAAGATAAAAACATGTAATGAGTTTATAGTAATCATTTATGTGGCGCTTTTAATCTCCGATACCGTTTAACCTCAAATAAGTGTTAAACGTTAGCTAACCAGAACCAGGATCACATGAGAGATCGGTATTCGGAGTTAACGACCCAAACCTTGGGAACGTTCTAACCACGGCTATGTGTGAGTTAGTTGGATATTGTTGTTGTATGCAAGTGTGTGAACCTCCCTTGTGTGCTTAACTCGGTTATGATACCGTATGGTGTGTGGATGTGGTAAGCTCCATAATGGATCTCTAACTACTTATTTATAAGTATATATGTACTAAGGGGGGGTGAGGAGTCCGGTCATGTTCGGCCAGCCTGTGTGTGAGGACGGGAGTCGATGTCATATCCGGTTCGACTCTCTTGGTGTATGTATAGGTTGTATTCCAATTTGGTTTCAATCTTCCCTTAGCTAATCCAAAGCTAGTTTACTGACTCACGTCGGGCCACAGGGGCATACAAATGTTATTTCGGTGTGCTTGGGATTACTATATCCGACACACCTTGGGTTTAAGTTAACGTCGATATAACTGGACGGTAACGAGGTTGGTAACGAGCTTAGCATGAGATTGGCAATAATATCTGGCTCACTATGTATACTAACTATGGTGGAAGGTTCCTTGTGTGAACCGATCTTATGGTGTTTTGTGTTGTTATTGTGCTAGGCAATTTCCCTTGCTATGCTATGATATGTACACGTTAGATGTTTAAAATGAATGCGATGTTATCATGTGTACGTCGAAACGAGGAAAGTGTTGTTTGTTTGTGAGGAATGTGATATGTTGTAAGATATGGGTGTGTGGATCATGAAAATGAATCCCAGTTTGTGACAAGAGGCGTTTAAGGATAACCCGATTTAAGGGTAAGTGTCGTCTATAAAGGAAGTAGCTCCGTTAGAGGAGGAACCCTCTAGGGATAATGAATACCATGAGTGACTCATCAAGTAAGGATGTATTATCCGTTTGTTGAGCCCATTGAGGCGAAATGTTTTGTGTTGTGTGTTTACAGTTGCATGCATGATTTAAATATAATCAATCGCATGCTAAGACGACAATTAGTTGTGCGTGGCCCGGTAGCATGTGGGCTGCGGGATTACCATACCAGCAAAGGTGCTGAGCCCCTTGGGGGCCACCCTTTCTCTCCTTTCCTATTTTAGGTACAAGGAGCTGGAAGCCGTTCGAGAGTAGGACGGGGTAGATGTTTATACATGGGTAGCCATTTAAATGGCGTAAGCATTGTAGGCGTAGTAAGACCGAAATTGTTATCGGCATTAGTTTGTAAATACTCGGTACGGTTGGAATGTATAAAGTATATGGGTTGTTGTTAAGGGAAGCAAATGTAACGTGTAGTTGCTCGGGAATCTAGTCCATCAGACCGATACAAAGTACATGTATTAGCCTTGTTAGCCACGTGGGAGGTTAACGGCGTGTAACACCATTGAAATAAGTAATGTGATGAGTTGAATTTTCCGCTGCAGTTTGATGTTATGTGTACGGTGGTAGTTGGGGTGTTACACCTTAAAAACACTCTCTGCTGAATTCTGGGGGTGGTCCGGGACTTGGTCCGGACCCTAAGTCCCGGACCAATGCTTCTGTGAACTTTCGGCTGATTTTTAGACCTGGTCCTGGACTTGGTCCTGGACTTAAGTCCCGGACCAATTCCCGCATCCACTCTCGGGCATTTTTTTTAAGCGGTCCGGGACTTGGTACATATCCGAAGTCCCGGACCCTGCTAAAAACTGCTATTAAGGTCATTTTTCAACCCCAAATCAACCCTTAATCCACCTCCAATCATTCCATAATCTTTCCACATGTTTTGTACGTAATTAAACACACTTAAACACTCACTAAAACTCCTTAAATCCATGGTCCAATACTTACTCAACTTCTTGTTCAAATTCTACAAATTTCCATTCTCATTCCTACAACTTGCACACTTGTGCATTTCTACACTTCTCTTTGCATTTTGCATCTTGTCCTAACTTCATTTTACCATTCCAATTCATTTCCAATCGACTACACTACCTATACCCAAGTCCAACTCTCTTTTTACCAAATCTTGCACACTAATTTTTCCTAGTTTCTATAAAGCATTTTCTACACTTCTTGCTACTACAATTTTACACTCTTTTATTCACATACCACTACTACCATTCCATGGTTACTAAACATCTCTAATAAACCCAATACACATCTTGGTTCTCCCATTCACCAAGTCATCCACAAATGTACATATTCCTACTAAAATTTTACCATAGTTCACCTATAATTCTCACTTATCCACACATACCCATTATCACCAAAATCATTCCTATTCTAGCACCACATACAAGGGTCCTACCAGCAATATAAAGCAATCTTAATACATCATTACTTCCTCAAAACACAATATCAATACACATACACAGTTTTTTGGCTCTAAGGCCTACAATCCACATGCTTGTTCACACATACCCAAACTTTCATAACTACAATTCTAATACATTATTTTGGTTTCTTTAAATTGGTTTACCCATTCCCATTATTCTAATGCATTAAAATTTAGCATTAAGGAAGAGCTCTTACCTTGAGCTTATATTTCCTTCATTTCTTTCCCAATTCTTCTCCTTCTCTTTTTCTTGCAAAAATCGGTCATGTGGGGGATGGAGTTTCCAAACTCCATCCCAACACCCAAATTACATAAAGAGAATATAATCAAACTTCTAATCTCTTAAAACTTCACTAATTCAATGAAGGGTTTAAATTACCATTAGTTAGGGTTTTTACCTTGGAGCTTTTAAGAGAGGTTTTTAAGCCTTGAATGAAAGGAAGAGTTCCTCCACCATTGGAGAGTTGAACCAAGCTCAAATCAAGAAGAAAGCAAGGCATTACAAAGGGGGCAAAATCGGCCACTATAGAGAGTGAAGAAAAATGGATTTTTCTTGAAACTTTTTACCTTAGGAGGAAGAGGAGACTCCATGCTTCGAAATGGTGTCATTTATTCTTCAAATGCTCAAAACCCATGGAGATGAAGTTGCTCATTTTCGGATTTTGAAAAGATAGAAATGTAGAGCTTGAAGAGGGGAGTTCAAATATGTATTTTATTTTACATTTGGAGCTCAAATGGAGCTAGAGCATGAAGAGAAAGAAGGGAAGCCATGGAAGCCATGGAGGAGCTTCCAAAATCGGCTGCAATGAGAGAAGGGAGGAAGGAGAGGAGTGTGCTGCAGAGAGGGGGAGTCCATCGTGAGAGAGGGAAGGAATTGGAGAGAGAGTAGAGAAATGAGAGAATAAGAGGAGAGAGGGTGTTATTTACTTTTGTACTTTTTACTTTTTGCTTTTTGATTTACTTATTTGTTACTTGTGTGTGTGTGAGAGAGAGCTATTTACACCAGTAAAAATCGGCCCCCACTGTTATACTAGCTGGAGCGTTTTTTGTCTTTTACAAAAAACACTCGTTATTTTACCCGGTCTTGATACTATTCACTAACCGGGCCCGTTTTCCGGAATTTTCTCGTTTCTTTATTTTTATTGGTTATTAAGCTCCCGTTAATGCTTAATAATAGTTGTTTAATGATTTATAGTTTTTACGGGTTCATTTGACCACTTAAAATCACGTTTTCGGGTTTTCTCGAAAAACGTGCGCTAAAGCTCTATTAGCGTTTTAATACCTTCTTTGGATCCGTCTTCTTCGGGAATCATTCCCATATATTATTTGGGTCTTATTAAGCCCTAGGAATCCACATAATACGCTAACCGAGGTCTCGTACCTTCTATGGTTATTTAACGCTTATTTTAGCGTTTTCCGCTTTCTAAGCGTTTTCTCATTTCTTTTGGATTTATTTTCTTTACCAAAATTACTTAGGCACTGTTAGGCCCTTAAATACGATATAAAATAATAATTTAATCACCATTTTAAGTTCGGGGTATTTCAATCTACCCCCCTTAAAGAACTTTGCCCTCAAAGTTGTGAATCCAATATTGTTACTCACATACGTATTCTATGCTAAGGTTATGACCTCTACATATAACTTGTCAAACTCCAAATGTCTGACATGATGTATACTACACATCCACACAGCATGTCACTGCATGCATAGCAATCAAAAATACCGTTTTACTTCTCTCCAAGGGGGTCCATCCGCAGACAATTAGGTACCATCCTCCCCCAATGGCGAGTGATCCCTCAGGTACCGGTCACGTTTGAACACTTACGCTTTCTGGTTCACGGCCGTCATGAGTTGAGCACTTACACTTTCTGGCTCTACGGTCCATTGGTTCTGATCAAATTCATTTGCACATATAGAGATCCTCAGGCACTTACTCATACTTACTTACTCATACTTTACTCATACTTACTCATACTTACTCGGGACTACGCTGCCCCAGTGCCTTTGGAAAAATACAAAACACACACTGTCACCGCACGAATGGTGTAGTGGTTTCAAACTACTCTACACTTCCACAAACTCAAAACTAGCTTCACCTCCTATGGTTTCGACCGGATACCCGTGCCTAGGCATGGAAGATCCACTAGCGCCCGTGGGAGCGGTTTCAAAACCGATCCTCATTCTCAAGTTTGAAGAAAACATTGTACCAAATTAGTTTTGGAAATTCATTTTGAAAACTTGCATACATCTCCCAAATTCCATTTATGATGATTATACCTATTACTAGTGTTATCACTGTGACCACTTAAGGGAGCTTCCAGAGTCCTTCAACCCCAATGTGATCAGCATTGGTGTTGAATTATCCTTCCACCCCAATTTGTGTTCGGTTTCCCTTGATCGCTAGCAAATCAAGTTCCACTTCCCACCTCAATACAAACAGACAGATTATCAAACATTATTTTGTTTTCTATCTTTTTAATCTTGCTAGTCATAATCACACACACATACATTTTCCATTTATATATTCACTTACTTACTTACTAATCATCTCATCAATTATTACTACATCATTCCAACTACTATACTTAGAAATTCATGGGTATAATATCCCATTAATTTACTATACTCAATTTATTCTCATAAAATACATCGGTTCATACCGATTTATACTCATTACATACATCGGTTCCATACCGATTATACTCCTCAAGTCCCCCATACATACTCATTCCTCATACTATTACCAATCGGGGTTCCATCCCCTGGAGTTTCACTACTCCTTTTCCTATACTTACTTTCCCAAATAACATTACATGATGAGTGAATACAAATGTTTATGTAACATAAGTATTAACATCAAAACAATTCTTTGCGCTATGCGCATTGTAGTTTACGCACCTATCACGTAAAACATACATTTCGCGGTTTTCGCTCACCCCCCTTAAAAGGGATTATGCCCACGTAATCTACCATGTGTCAATGTGACATTGGTCGAAGGCATTCAGCCGTCATGGAGTGGTTCAGCTTCCATGCGGTCTATTATACAATGTTCCTTGATCAATGGGTCTTAACCGTATTACCGGTTAGTCCCTACATCAAGAAATTCCATCGGAGTTTATTTAACTCTGAACCGGGTTCGGTTCTAGCCTAAATGGCTTCAAGGCATTGATGATTGACCTTTTATTCACTAGGTGTATTTCACTTAGAGTTTTGGGCCTGCTAGCTTCTGCTGCGTGACTCTGATAGCTCGGATTATTCGCCCTTCTTGTTATCCTTAACATCACCTTTTTACCCCTCTTTTCGTGGGAATAAGGTTTGTTCCATCGAGCGTGGTATTCCTTTACCGTGCGCGAACTCAATGAGTTTTAGATTCATAACCAGCTCTCTGGCAATCTATATACATACTGTTGTGTTTTGTAGTGATCATTCACTTGGTTCCTCCGACTTATTGTCGGGTGAGGTTAAGTCACTACTTAGTTGTAGTGCTTCCTCCATTGTCAGTAGCTTCTGAATTATGCTCAGTATTTTGTTTGGTACAAGTGTTCTTTGCTTGTATGACCTTGCATTTTCCATGTGTTAGTCCTACTGACTTTCTTAAGTCTCCTTTCACTTTTATTCCAATGGAATTCACATCTTGTGATTATTAGTGTGTTCCACACTCTTCGTACTTCCTTGGCCTTAGGCTGCACGGTTTGTTTCTAAGCTTTTGCTTAGCTGGCTTATGCCATGTTCATTGGTGAAAGGAAGAATTTACCACGTTTTACCTTTTTCATCTTCCTAGCTATCCACACTTGATCATTAACTGCACAAGTGCAATACCAAAACACTCAGTCCTACAGAGTGCAGAGGCGTAAACTCCTGGCAATAACTCTCTTATGTGATCGCGATAGGAATGATCGTTACTCCTTCAGGTGGTTTTCATCATTTGGTGCAGACTCCTGGCTTGTTGCCCGGTCTGTCCACCATCCTTTATTAACAACTACATAGTATTGGGTGATTATTAACCTACATTGGTCGCCTGCTGCGCACCATGTTCTTACTGATTCTACAGTGTCGGTTTACATGGCCTCCGCTGTTGCTAGCTTCAGCTCATGTATTTCCACCATTGATTGCATGGTTCAGCGTTAATACTTCTAAGCTCCTTGAGTGTTATTCACTTATACCTTACGTTTCCACATATCATGTTCCTTCTAATCGATTACTCCTTGGTTGTCAACAACTGCTGTTGATGCTTATTTTATGTCGCTTGGCAATGTTTGTATGCTCAAGCTTCACTGCATTAGTAGTTCCGAAAGGGATATATCTTCGGACATTTATTGATGGTATCCCATTCTTGGAATCCATGTGTTCACCGCTCTTGCGGTCTCACAGTTATGATGGGTATCCTTGCCTATTGGTTGTTACTCTTCTATCGGTGTCGTCCTTGACAACTTTCCATATGGTTCACAATGGTTTTGCAACCGTTGGGTTGTGTGTGGTAATGGCTTACTAGCCATAATCCATTGCCTAGAGCTCTGCTCATCATACGTCGTTCCCAAGTGATTACTACTCCATAATCCATTGCCGGGTTTGGAGGTGATACTGGGCTCCATGATAAGATCGTCGCATCACGCTTCCGTTTATTGGAGACCCTTTCGTATCTTGGTATAGATCGATACCATTTATTAATTTGGGGTATCCCTTGTCAAGTGGGATCCCTTCGGTGTTCTAACCGGATGTTTGCTCCGACTGTGGTGTTCTTACCGTGACATCTCTTTCAGCTGTGTTGACTTGATACCCTTTATGGATTGATCCTAGGTATTACTGATTATGCCATTACATCTGGCTGACATTTATGGGTATGTCCAGTTTGTTATCCTACCTTGCGGTTCAGATCTGAATTATCCGTTGAGGGTTATAACGTCTCCTGTTCTTAGGGTAGATCACTGGTGCTTCTCCTTATGTTATAACGGTTTTGGTATTCCCTTCGGTGATGAATGGTAATTTCAGTACCATATATGATCACCCTGTGTATTTGTGGTAGTGGTTCTAGGAATTCTATCCCGTTCATCGTACACTGATGTGTTAATGTTAGGCATTTGCCTTACTATGTTTAGGCTGGGTATTCCTTCCAGTCATCATGCTTTACTTTAATATATTCAAGACATATCCAATGTCTTTATTCAGTTGTTAGTGCTTCTCGCACTTTTAACTCTTAATCATCCTCCTGTAGTAGGTTCTTGACTTCTTAGCTTGTAAGCTTATTTGAGTTCCCTTTGCTCGTTTGAGGTATCCAACTGTTCTGTTTCGAATTTACTTATGGTCCGTAGAGCGGAGTTGACTACTTCCCGTGTTTCGTACACTACATGTATACATACGTGGGGTACCATGTTGGTACGTTACCACTTACCTAACTATCTGTCAGGCCCGCAAGCTCCTTCGGAGTGCGGTCGTCCCACATCCCGTATTTGGGTACACTCGTAGTGCTCGTCACACGCCTAGGTGAAGCATTCTATTGTCAAATCCTCTTGTATCATCCTATGATACTCACTGTAATTCCGTCTGTTTGGTTCTTAAAAATCCAAGGTTTAAAAGAAGGGTTTGTGGTTTTGAAAGAAAATTTGAGTTTTGAAATAACAGTTCAGTGTTAAAAGAAGTTCTTCATGATGTTGCCATGTCTGAGGTCATGACCAAGTCCAGTTTCTCGCTGACTGGTATGTTCTTAATACCATGGTCGGGCCGTTAGGCCTTTCCAAGGCTTCAAGGTTCCAATCTCTTAGGATTAGTGATCCTATGTTTTACTTCATTCTTCATGGTGGTACCTTAGCAGGTACTTGTTGGTCATTAGAAGTCTTCTAACCGTCTTGTAGTTGTTGCACTTGCCCTGGGCAAGTGCGCGGGTAGGTTGTTTTTCGGTTAACGCATACCGGTTACGGTATCGTTTCCATCCATACTTGGTGGTCTTATTAGATATTCTTTGGATCTTTTGACCTTGGTGGTCCATCTCCTGAGTTGTTTCTCAATGTTCTTGACATGATTGTTGTCAGTCCGGGTGTCTCACACCTTCATTGCGGTTAACGAGACTTGACTTATCCTTAGGAACCACGTTGTGGTCCTATGGTGTATGTTCCATGAATACTTTCATTGTCATCTGTACTTTGTTGTTCGGTTATTACGGCCTCTTGGCATGTAGGTTTAGTGTTATTCCAACCTCAACTAATTCCTTAGCCGGTTTGTATACCGTTATTGGTATTATCAAACATTACAGTCCGTAGACTCCTCTGTCTCGGCTTGTTACTCCATCTTCCTCGCTTCGTTGCGCGGTTGTACTCCTCTTCTTGCTGGCTACTCATGGTTTTCGCGACTGCGAAGCACGTCGCCCCATGGTGCCATAAATTCCCTTATCCTGTGTCTAGGACCTTCGACTATGGTCATTGAATGTGGTTGTTGTTGTTCCAACGGGAACCGTCTTCGGGGCTTCCAGTTCTTGGACTCTACCGTATGACAGGTTCTTTTTCTAGCGAGGTTTGTTTTTGCAACTGCCAGATCGGGTTTTACCCGAGTGTGAGAGGTCTTTCCATCTCTCTGGCGTTATTATTCCAACTTTATACCGGGGGTTGCGGAGGGCGGGTATGGTTGTTGTAGGTTTCCAAATCACCCGGGGGTACCTAACTAGCGTACCTCACACGCTAACACTCCACCCTTAGCCCTAAGTCTCTAATTCCTAACTCGGTATTTTCCTAAACTCAGTATTTCATCCATCAGAGCGATACTTCGCTCTGATACCACTTTTTGTAACACCCCTACCGCTAATGCCGTCATTACTGTACAATACTTACCTTTGCAGCGGACATTACATACTCAACGGCGGGTGTACAATGCCGTTAGTCACCCACGTGACTAACAAGGCGAGTTACAATCCTACATACTATCGGTCTGATGAATATGAACTTACCGAGTACTCTACACAATACAATACTTCCCATTGCATACTCAACCATAATCCAATTACAACTCCAATACATTACTATACCGAGTATACTACAATCCTTACATTACCGATACAGTTTAGACTTCCAAATTCATAATACGTTACAAATACAATTCCTTATACTCAACTACCCATGCTTACGTAGCAGTCCCCGTCCTACTCTCTCGAACGGTGGTCAGCTTCGAATACCTGCGCACTAAAAACGGTCCCCCTAGGGGGTCAGCTTACGCTGCATATGAAATTCGCATATACCGCGTGCTAACCGCGGTACGCCGACTACTTTGGGTCAGATATACATGGAGTTCATTTTACATGCATACATACATACTCATGCTACAACAATACCTACATACATTACAAGGTTCAATACTTACTAGGGAATGCAGTTTGATGGTCAATCATTTGTGTTAGATGCTTACTCATTACTTCTTCGTTGCGTTACTCACTACTCTGTTTGTACTGTGTTCGATATTCGCTACACTACTCATACTCACTCCTTACTCTTGCATACTCATCACTCAATGCTCATTACCTTACTCGCACATGTTCCTTACTCCATACTCGTTACTACACTTGTGCATACTCACTACTCAATACTTCCATACTTACTCATACGTACTCAATACTTACTCATACATACTCAATACTCGGTGCTCATTACATACTCATACTCACTTCTTACTCAGTACTCATTACTTTACTCATACATACGTAATACTCAATACTCATTACCCTGGCCTCTGGGCGGAGTCATACACAAGACTCGCCACCAGACCTACAATACAAGGGCTATACGCTTAGCTCCTCAAATACTCAATTGTCCGTTTTTACCGGACTACTCAAATTCCCAACACTCTTCTCTCAGAGTATATTACAATCTCATGGATTAGGCTAGAAGTATCTCTCTCGATAACCTCCACTAGCTTAGGGAATTACCACCGTCTAGTATCCTCAAATTTAAGGGTTTCCCCAACGTATCGAATACTCTCATGTTCGGGACATTACTTACATCAGTCGGGTCCTCTCATAATGGGTCGACTAATTGGTAAGGGGTTGGAGATCCCTCGTCATTCTTTACTACTCTCATGGGTCATGTCTTGCACCAAGATTAATTCCTCTAATAGAGGTTACTTACATACTACCATTAACTATTGTTTGTGGATCATTCATTTCGATTCTCCTACCGTTATCGGAAGGTTATTACTCCCGTACCCTCTCTCACATTCTAGTGAGTTCATTGGTTTGCGTTATCGTTTATTGATTCGTTAGTTTAGTGCGTTGCTACGGTTCCATTAGTTCACAACATGACTCTTACTACGAGTCACTACACAACAAGACTCATCTATGAGTCGGTCTACGCACTAAGTGAAGCCACACAATCAATCAAGAAGGGTTAGCTCATACAACATACAACAAGACATACAATGAAAGGCAATAAACCGTTTTCATGCTTTAGTCTTGATTAGCCGGCATACAGCACACAAATCAACGTAACTCGGTTAGCATACGGGACATGAGAAAATCATACCTTTCACCGGGGTTAGCTTTACCGTGTGTTCCCTTGTTCCTTGGTTCACACTTGGTCCACTGATAATGTTTCCAACATTGTTATTAATACTAGGTTCATACAATACACAAGTAATTACTACTCCCGTACTTACCCCGTTATCTCGATATACTTAGTTTCGCTCATGTCAAACTATGTCCTTACTTCCCATTCATTTCCTACACTTGTTTACACTTCTTAGGACCTTTAAATATCACCAAACAAGGCCTTAACAACTTCTAAAACCATTACCAATCAATTCCCCATGTTTAGAACCCTTAAAAACACTCTCTGCTGAATTCTGGGGGTGGTCCGGGACTTGGTCCGGACCCTAAATCTCGGACCAATGCTTCTGTGAACTTTCGGCTGATGTTTAGACCTGGTCCTGGACTTGGTCCTGGACTTAAGTCTCGGACCAATTCCCGCATCCACTCTCGGGCCTTTTTTTTAAGCGGTCCGGGACTTGGTACATATCCGAAGTCCCGAACCCTGCTAAAAACTGCTATTAAGGTCATTTTTCAACCCCAAATCAACCCTTAATCCACCTCCAATCATTCCATAATCTTTCCACATGTTTTGTACGTAATTAAACACACTTAAACACTCACTAAAACTCCTTAAATCCATGGTCCAATACTTACTCAACTTCTTGTTCAAATTCTACAAATTTCCATTCTCATTCCTACAACTTGCACACTTGTGCATTTCTACACTTCTCTTTGCATTTTGCATCTTGTCCTAACTTCATTTTACCATTCCAATTCATTTCCAATCGACTACACTACCTATACCCAAGTCCAACTCTCTTTTTACCAAATCTTGCACACTAATTTTTCCTAGTTTCTACAATGCATTTTCTACACTTCTTGCTACAGATTTTACACTCTTTTATTCACATACCACTACTACCATTCCATGGTTACTAAACATCTCTAATAAACCCAATACACATCTTGGTTCTCCCATTCACCAAGTCATCCACAAATGTACATATTCCTACTAAAATTTTACCATAGTTCACCTACAATTCTCACTTATCCACACATACCCATTATCACCAAAATCATTCCTATTCTAGCCACACCCATACAAGGGTCCTACCAGCAATACAAAGCAATCTTAATACATCATTACTTCCTCAAAACACAATATCAATACACATACACAATTCTTTGGCTCTAAGGCCTACAATCCACATGCTTGTTCACACATACCCAAACTTTCACAACTACAATTCTAATACATTATTTTGGTTTCTTTAAATTGGTTTACCCATTCCCATTATTCTAATGCATTAAAATTTAGCATTAAGGAAGAGCTCTTACCTTGAGCTTATATTTCCTTCCTTTCTTTTCCAATTCTTCTCCTTCTCTTTTTCTTGCAAAAATCGGTCATGTGGGGGATGGAGTTTCCAAACTCCATCCCAACACCCAAATTACATAAAGAGAATATAATCAAACTTCTAATCTCTTAAAACTTCACTAATTCAATGAAGGGTTTAAATTACCATTAGTTAGGGTTTTTACCTTGGATCTTTTAAGAGAGGTTTTCAAGCCTTTAATGAAAGGAAGAGTTCCTCCACCATTGGAGAGTTGAACCAAGCTCAAATCAAGAAGAAAGCAAGGCATTACAAAGGGGGCAAAATCGGCCACTATAGAGAGTGAAGAAAAATGGATTTTTCTTGAAACTTTTTACCTTAGGAGGAAGAGGAGACTCCATGCTTCGAAATGGTGTCATTTATTCTTCAAATGCTCAAAACCCATGGAGATGAAGTTGCACATTTTCGGATTTTGAAAAGATAGAAATGTAGAACTTGAAGAGGGGAGTTCAAATATGTATTTTATTTTACATTTGGAGCTCAAATGGAGCTAGAGCATGAAGAGAAAGAAGGGAAGCCATGGAAGCCATGGAGGAGCTTCCAAAATCGGATGCAATGAGAGAAGGGAGGAAGGAGAGGAGTGTGCTGCAGAGAGGGGGAGTCCATCGTGAGAGAGGGAAGGAAATTGGAGAGAGAGTAGAGAAATGAGAGAATAAGAGGAGAGATGGTGTTACTTACTTTTGTACTTTTTACTTTTTGCTTTTTGATTTACTTATTTGTTACTTGTGTGTGTGTGAGAGAGAGAGCTATTTACACCAGTAAAAATCGGCCCCCACTGTTATACTAGCTGGAGCGTTTTTTGTCTTTTACAAAAAACGCTCGTTATTTTACCCGGTTTTGATACTATTCACTAACCGGGCCCGTTTTCCGGAATTTTCTCGTTTCTTTATTTTTATTGGTTATTAAGCTCCCGTTAATGCTTAATAATAGTTATTTAATGATTTATAGTTTTTACGGGTTCATTTGACCACTTAAAATCACGTTTTCGGGTTTTCTCGAAAAACGTGCGCTAAAGCTCTATTAGCATTTTAATACCTTCTTTGGATCCATCTTCTTCGGGAATCATTCCCATATATTATTTGGGTCTTATTAAGCCATAGGAATCCACATAATACGCTAACCGAGGTCTCGTACCTCCTATGGTTATTTAACGCTTATTTTAGCGTTTTCCGCTTTCTAAGCGTTTTCTCATTTCTTTTGGATTTATTTTCTTTACCAAAATTACTTAGGCACTGTTAGGCCCTTAAATACGATATAAAAATAATTTAATCACCATTTTTAAGTTCGGGGTATTTCAATGGCGCACTTGCTACAACAAGTGCTGCCCTAGTAAACCAAATAAAGGCGAATGAAGGCCTACTTGAGAAGAGCAAACACTGAATTTTACGGGATACCCAGGCACTGAGCTTGCCGCTGATAAGTGTGAAACATATAGGCTTTTTAGGGTTTAAATACCTTATAATTTGTAACAATTCAGGCAATGTTTCCCACTTATTATGCGTTTTTCCTAAGATTGATGCTTTGATAAGAACTGATGTGTTATATATGTTAAATGCAGGAAAAACCCAGGAAATAAAGATTATACATCATAAGGATTACAACACAACAAACGGGGAACAAATCAGGAGAAGAGACAAAAATTGGTCTTGTCCGGATCAGTTTGGCCGGACACAAAGCCGGACATCTCTTGTCCGGATCTGATTGGGCCGGACGCAAGCCGAACATGACTAAAATTCTAGATCCGAGAGTTCGCGTTTCAGATCTAAAACTCTGTGTCACGTCCGGATCCGGACACGATCCGGACGTCACACGGAATTGAAAAATAAAAAGGCACGCACTGATAATTAGCCGCTAATTATCAGACGGCGCAATAAGAAGACAGGGGAGCGGCGCACTGAACATTGATTAATCCAGGCTCCATGCTTAATCAAACTATGCACTCACACAAACGTCAAAATCACCACTAACCCTTGTTTTCCTCCTCTAACCCTATATAAACCCAGCATTGCATTCATTCCAATTCGCACCAGACTTCACAGTCTAACCCCTCATCTCTCCCTCTCTGCATATCCTCTCATTCACGTACTCCATTTCCATTCATCAAATCTCCTCCATAAACTGCATCGCTCACTCACGACATAACCCGTATTCATTCATCAAATCCTCCATAATCTTCATCGATCATTCACACACACATCCGGTACTCATACGCCTCATTTAGCCGTGTCCGACCCTTGTCCGGATCGCGTGTCCGACCGGTTTAGCCGAACACACCTATTTTACACTTGTCCGGATCGCGTCCGACCCTGTTGATCCAGACACCTCACAAAACTCACCAAAACTTCCATTTTCGCCCCATTTCACCCAATTCACTCCATTATCACCAAGATCAACCTTCAAGCCAGGATAGCGCAAGGACAAAGGACGGAGCGAGCAAGAAGATCTTCGTAATAGATGATTTCTTCTAACTCTCTCTCATTTATTATTATAATCGCTATGTCTAGCTAAGAGGATTAACTCTAGGGGAAGGGATATTGTAATTAGTTAAACTCTGCATTATTTTACTGCTTTATTGAGACAATTTGGATTGTTCAGGTTAATGCTTTTAAGTGCTTTTAATAAACGTCATGAATTTATTATAAGCCCTCGAATCATGTTATGATCAGATAAGGTGATTAGCATTGACGGTCCTATTAACCTGTTACCTGTGATAATTGCAATCGGATAGATTACTTTAGTCACTAGGCGCTTTAGTCCGGATTAAAACCAGACTAGTAATTCTGTGCGATAAAACCATCTAGATATACTTGCTAGGTCTAGACTAGAACTACATGCCCTGTCTAGATGAGCTATCTGGAATTAAGACTTAATACAGAATAGATAATTGAGAATTACAAGCCGATCCAAGTCTCCACTTAAGCAGTAGAATATGCAGAACCTAGCTAGTGAAACAACTCCCTGAACCTAGAGTACCGTTCACACTCCCAAAACTATCACTTTAATTTATCTGCTATTTACTTTCTTGTTATCTATTTGTGAAACCTAAAACCAAAACAAAACCCCTTTTTGAGTTAACCATTATCTAAGGCTAGACTTACTTATCAAGTCCCGTGGATTGACACCCAGGTCGCTTCATTGAATTACTATACTATTTCGACTGGGATTTTTGCAACCTGACGATCTATTGAACTATTGAATTCTAGGATTATTTCTGGGTTTTAATATACCAAATAAATCGTTTGCAAAATGGCGCCGTTGCCGGGGACTTGACTTTTGTCTAGTCCCTAGCCTTGGTTAATTCGTTACTTTATTGCAACACACTGTTTATAATTGTTTGTTTTGTAATATATTTTGATTTAAATTTATTTTGTGTGCCATTTTATACAATTGTTTTTCATTACTTTAAAACTCACTCATTTTGTTCCTTTTTCTCGGGCTGATTATAAGCACCTAGTGGATGCGCAGAACGCGTTCGACTGGTCCTCCGGATACAGACTTCGATCCTGAAATTGAGAGAGTCTACCTCCAAGCTTTGAGAGCAAGAAGGCAGCTTGACTTCAATATGGCAGGAAATCATGACCAAATTGGAGCAGGTGCAGTGGCCCAGTACACGATGGGAAGGATAAACAGACCACCAGCCACACCAAGACGAGGGCCAGTGGTTCTACCCAATCTGACTGCAGAACTTATAGCCGATTGGCAAAAGGTAAAACCTTCTCACCAATCCAATGCTGTTAGAAATCACCCTGCAGGTACTTTTTCAGGTGCAGACCCATCGGATGCATTAGACCATGTACATCGCTTTCTGGTGCACTTGGACTCTCTTGGCTTATCTCAAGGATTGGAGGAATACGCCAGATTGAGCCTGTTCCAGCACAGCTTATCAGGAGAAGCCTCGAAATGGTTCCACAGACTACCACCAGGCATCATTACCACCTGGGAGCAGATGATGGACAAATTCTACGAGAAGTACATTCCCATCTCCCGGACACGACAAATGATTGCCGACCTGATGGGATTCAGACAGAAGGGTAGTGAGACAATCTGTGAAGCGTGGGACCGATTCAAGGAACTACTCCGCCAGTGCCCCCACCATGGTCAAGACATCACCTCATTGGCTCAGGGATTCTTCCAGGGGTTAAAAGACGAAAACAGAGGCGAGATAAGATCCGCCCTGGGAGGAAACCTGCTAGCAAAAAGTGGGGAGGAGTTCATGGCAGCTATGGAGTCCTACTGTGAGGAGCTTTGCCAATGGAGCAGCAGTGGAGGACGAGTATTCTCAATAGGTCAGAGTTCTTCCAGAGCTTCAGACCCGATGATGGAACAACTAGCCTCCGAGCAAGCACAGATGAGGACCACGATGGGAAGCATGGCGAAAATGCTTGAACAGCTCACCATGGGGCCAACCACCAGGCAATCTGCCAAGAAAATCTCTACGAATGAAGCTTGCTGCTCTCAGTGTGGGGATGCACACGACTATGAGGACTGCCCACTAGTAGCCGAGATGAGGCAAACCGAGGAGGCCAATGTAATAGGCCAGTTCAACAACAGGCAACCCTGGGTGCAGAATCAGCACCAAAATCTGAGGTACGGAAATCCTAACAATGCACTTAATTCACATCAAATGCAGCCCCAGAGGACGAATCAGGGGGGACCACCTGGTTTTTCAAGGCCTCAATATAATCAATTCCGGCCACAGCAACCTCAAGCTCAGCAACCATCTTTGAGCTCAAATAATGCAAATCTAAAGGAGATGGTAGATAAGCTGATGGCTTCTCAAGAACAGCAAACGGTAATCAACCAGAAACTAGAGAACGCCATGGTGGAGATGCAAGGAACAATGAGTTAGTTGACTCAATTCCTCATGCAGCAGAGACCTTCTGGATCATTGCCTTCCCAACCAGAAACCAATCCAAAGGAGCAGTTGAAGGCAGTGTCGGTCTCAGAGGAAGACTGCGAGGATTCTGAGGCAGCAGCAGTTGCCCTGAGAAGTGGGAGGAATTTAAAAGACCAAGTGGCAGGAAGTCGTACTGATGAAGAGACCGAGCCTCTTTCTAATACCGCCGGTGCACCATCAGGGCATCCCGCCCCTCCTGAGGTAGTTTCTGAGGAGACCCAGGCTCCTATTCCTTCTTCCTCTCTGTCTACTGCTGTTAAAAATAAGGGGAAAATATCTGCAAAAGAACTTCCATTTCCAAACCGTCTCAAAGAGCGAGAGCTCGATGAGCAATTTGGAAGATTTTTAGATGTTTTTAGAAAGCTGACTATCAATATTCCTCTTATTGATGCGATTAAGCAGATGCCGAATTATGCTAAATTTGTAAAGGATCTGATTTCGAATAAGAGGAAATATAAAGAGAAGGACACCATCCAGCTGACCGAAACTTGTTCAGTAGCTCTCCGACAGATGCTGCCTCCAAAGCGTGGTGATCCTGGTCAGCCCATCATCCCCTGTTCAATTGGAGACATAGATTGCGGATACGGTCTCTGTAATACCCCAAACCGAAATCCAATAAACTGAACGGCGATCGCTCCCAAATAAAATACAACTGCAGCGGAAATAAATACAACAACCGGGCAGTATTACAATGCCGTTGGCCACCCTTGTGACCAACAAGGCTAAGTCCAAATACAATCCTCAAATGTCACGGTCTGGAATACAGATACAACCCGAGATACTAGGAATCAAACTCAAAGTAAAATACTGAAATAAAATAATTAACTAATAGTAGACTCCCAAAGCTTGGTCTACCCCACCTACACTCAGTGTGGTGATCTTCTTAAACTTCAGGTACCTGAAAAATGGGGGTGCCCCCAAAGGGGCTCAGCAAACAATGCTGGTATGGAAAACGTGCAGCCCATCGTCTACCGGGCCACACCAACTACTTTGTCGAACACATGCAGTTCATTTTATAAAGCTGTAAACAAGCATAGTCTGATAATAACAAGTATCCATACAAGGACAATAATGTCACATAGAACAAGACACAGAAGGTCGAGTTAGCTGAACTGAAATTCTTTACTGATAGTCGGTCCACACAATGGGACTGACCGTTATAACTGAATATCTGAAATAGTGGAGGTATAGTGACCTCGTTATAAAGAAAGGTTGGGTATAAAAACCCCAGGAGATAACGTAGTTAAACCCTGAACTGAATGGCGTGGGAAATAAGAACCCACTAGAGGAATAAAGTCTTCCTCGAACTGAAGGGCATTTGAATCCCGGAAGGAATAAAGTCTTCCTCCCAACTGAATGTTCCGTCGCGACGTAATAGGAGACGACCTGAGACAGGTACAACTCCCGTAGCATGCATGGCCAGATCCAACTGGGCTCCTCATTCTCGAAGTATATATTTGTTAAGTGTCATATAGAGACATTAAACAAAAACACAATGTGTATTGTCAATTATCACGTTTAGGATAATGACGTTTGTTATAAAGTGAAGTTAGTGAGAGACTTGAGTACAAGTCCTCGGTATACTGAAACGCAGGTATTTAATCCACTGGTATAGTAGTGTTTGTATGCGTGGGACATACACGATGTAGTCAGCAACATTCACGCACATAAAATAATACCACAGTGTGCAAGAGTAAAACAACAGTTTACATTAATTATCTTGGTCGTTATTTCAAACAACAGATAGCACACAAGCCGGTGTAATCCGTTAGAAAACAGGTTGCAAGAATCCCATACCGTTCACCGTAGACTGTACTCGTTTAATTCCCGGTCAACGTCTGGTCAAACAGAGTCCTAGAATAGGATTGACTGAGAGGGTTAATTTATGTTACCCTTATATAATAATTCTATTGGATCATTTAACAAATCTCGTATTTGTTATTTCATGTGAGGTTTATTTCTTTTAATTAACTCATGATTTAATGTATAACTTATTTGTTATTCCTTTTGATTTATTTATACATCCTTTAATGCACATATATGTGTTTATTGCATTTGTTGTTTATTTTATTTGTCTAGGTGACATAACAACTTATAATTTCTTAACTATATTTATATGTCATACATAGACATAAAATTCATATAGTTTTATTATTCTCCTTTTTAACCATAAGTAATATTTATTGTTTATCTTTCAATTCCTTATAACCATGTAAGCCATAGTTTTAATTCCATAATTCCTTTAATCAAAATTCTTTCTTTCTAATTCCTCCAAATATCCATGTAGGACCTATACTTATTTCAATCTAAATTCTTACTCTTATATTTCGGTTATTTACAAAACAACCACATAAATTCATAGACTTTATATTAAATTCTAATCTCTTTATATTATAGAGTTTTAACTTATTTAGCTAAATTGCAAAGCCATCCCTAATATTCTGGTATATAGCTTTTAAATATTATAACTCTCAAAAATTACAACTTAGCCCCTTAAATTCTCGGCTTTAATAATTTTTTTTCTTATAATTACAATCTAACCACAAAATCTTATAACTTTTACACAATGTCATGTAGACTATAGTTTTAATTTTAATTCTCCATAAATGCCGAGTATATATTTATAAATTCCTAAATTACCAAACTAACCCCAAAGAATTCGGCTTTGGTCTTGAACTTTCCATTAATTACATTTTCACCCCAAAACTTTCTAATAGTTACTTAATAACTTATAAACTATAGTCTAAATATTTAATCCCTTAAAATTTCGAAAGTGAACCTAATAATTCTCTTAATTATGAATTCGCCCACTAATAAATTCTAAACTTTCATAACAACTTTTATAAATTACATAATAGCCCAAAACTTTATAAAAAGTTATTTCAAAGCTTGTTTAAATTATCTAAAATTCTTAAACTTAATTCCTAACCTTATATTATATTATAATTACACCAAACAGCCCTTTAGCTCTCGGTTTTTAATATAAGTACACTAAACTTTGTAAAAATTACATTTAACCCACATAACTTAATTAATTAGTCATTTAGACACTAATAGAATATTCTTAACTCACCAAACTTTGTGATATAAGTTTATATACCTAAGTAGGTCATTAATACCTATTTATCAATTAAAGCATTCGGCCATATTTATTTGGTGACCATATAGTATATAAAAGTGGATTTATATGTCATAATAATTATACATAAATTCATAGGAGTTATATAACTCATGTAAAAATTATTGTAATGTCTTATTTAAATTCTTAGCTCAAAAATAAGCATTTTTGCCCTTGGTAATTCGGCTTGAATTAATATGTAACATAACTAAATTTTGTGACACAAAAATGTGTCTTAAGGTAAATATTTTTATATAAGTTATAGGTTGTATTTTTGGCATATAATACCATATGGTTTCGGTTTTAATAAACCTAGGAGGTGTACTTAATTTTTGTATAATTTTTAGAAGCTTAACAAAACTTATATAAGGATTTACTTAGTAAACTTACTTCTTAACAAAGGTGGTTAAGTGCTTGAACTCTTCTTGAATCTCCAAGCTTTCTCCAAGGTAATATAGATGCTCCACTTCGGTTATATGCAAGTGGTGAAGGAGTTTTAGGAGTTAGATCTTGAATAAAGATCTTAAGTAGATTTGTAAGTATTTTTACAAGAGTTTACCTTAGACTTTTCTCCTTATGAATTCGGCACTCCTAAGGTAGATGAAGAACAAGGTTTCCTTCATGAAAATGAAGAAGGAAAGAACCTTAGAAGAAGTAGAACTTGGTTACACATAAAAATGTGCTTTAAGGATTTTCAAGCATTAAAACTACTTTAAGATAACCTTGAGATGCTCCTTGGTTTAATGTTGGTTTGGACAATCTCCTTGGAGAACTAAGTGAAGCCGAACACACCTTGTTATGCTAGGAAGAGTTTTGCTTCAAGACTTGCCAAGAAATGCAAGGAATTTACCTTAAAGATGAAGATAGAAGTTAAAACTCCATTAATGGACTTAAGAGCTTCAAAGGAAGAAGATGAAGCTAGAAGAGAGAGGAGAGAGCTTACCAAACCGTGCAAGAATTGTGCAAGGAGGGAAATGAAGCTCACTCACGTAAATGAAAGAAGCATTTGGAAATTGATTTTGTTTTGTCAAATTTTTAATGTCAATTGACAATTCTTTTTCCTTAGTTTATTACATGGTTTATTGGCTCAATAAAAGCCTCCTTTCCAGCATAATTTCGTGCATGTGGTGTGTGACAAGGCAAGAGTTGGAAAGGAAATAATTGTGAGCTAGAAGACAAGGTAATTTAGGTAAGTTATTCTTTTGATTTTTCTAAGTTAGGCTTGTCTTCTTCCTCCCTTGTAGAGTCACGAATTCAAGGGTCAAATGGGGTGTCTTAATTGACATTGAAGAGCCAAGGACAAGCATGTTAGGTCACATGGAAAAGAAGGAATCTAGAAAAGTGAATTCTAGATCTACTTTTTGCTTTTTCTCATTTGTTTTTGTTCTAGCTCACATGGCCTTATTCCATGGCCTAATTTCGACAGCTTGCTGGTCATATGAGACCTACATACTTTGACATTAAGTAATATAACACATGGGAAGGTGAGTCACCATGTTCTATGCCTTTTACAAACTTTTAATGCAATTTTTATACTAGTTTTTGCTCTCAAAATCGGCCCCTATAGAGAGTCTTGTTGACTAGTCACACCAACTGATTTAGAAGGTCATTTTAACCCTATTTAAGATTACCAATTCGTGGCATGTCAAAAACTACAAGGCAATTGCGTAAAACGCGTTTTCGTGACACCCGAAGGTATGTTTTTGTGCTCTAAGGAAATTTTGGGAAACAATTTGTTTTTATGAGTTCCAAGTGTTTGTAAACACTTATTATAGTAAATAAACATATACTAAGATGTTACATTGGGTTATATGGGGTTACATCCACCCGTGACATAATTTACGGGCCATCGGGACACACCCGGGCAAAAAGGAGCGCTAAGAAATCCTCCTGTGGTTTTTGCTGAATTTTGAGAAACCACTTCGTGGGTTCTCTTTATAATGGTTAATAATGATGTTAGGAACTCAAGGAATTAATTTTATAGGAGTTCGTGCCACCTCGGCACTCCTCCGGACTTTTCGTGCTTTAAGGAGCGGGCGTGAGCACTCCCGAGCGTTTTGCGTTTTTGACTGAATTTAGCTTAGGGAATATATTGTATATTCATATAATAATTGAATGACCATTTGGTTTGAATATTAGAGGGTCATACAAGGTCATGTTTGACCATATGCTTCTAAGACGTTTTAGCGTTTATGGAGAAACGACTATTTTTACGTAACGTTTTCATGCATGGGTTTGCATGCGTACGTGAAATGATTTATATTTGGATTATATTCCAATAAATAATGATTAAATAATATTATTTAGATTTGGGGTATTTCAGTCTCTGCGATCTAGGAGCGAGTATCAACCTGATGCCATACACCATGTTTAAAAAGCTTCATGCGGGTGAGCTCGTTCCCATTCATTTCAGACTCCAGCTAGCTGATAGATCATCGATCACACCTAGAGGTATGTTTGAAAATGTAGTTGTTAGTGTGGGTAAGTTTTTCTTCCCCGCTGATTTTGTGATCCTTGACATGGATGAAGATGTTGAGGTACCTCTGATTCTAGGTAGACCTTTCCTAAGAACTGCAAAGACTGTTATTGATGTTGACAAAGGAAAAATTACCTTGAAATTTCATGATGAAGAATTAAGCTTTGACATAAATAAGATGATGCAGAAAAACACTTCTTCTCAAGCTGTTTTCTCTGCTGATTTAATTGATAATTCTTATGATCTTGATGATGACTACACCTATAGGAGTATTGATTCTTTTAACTCTTTGTTTAAGTTTTCTGATACTTTAGAGCAGGTAATAAGTCGATCCATTGAGGATGACAAAGATAGTTTTGAGATGGCCTCGGTCGTCCAGCAGCTGAATCACGGGAAATCATACTTTCGTTCCTCCTCTCCTCCTGTGAAAAAGTTGGATCGATCCATCCAAAGACCCATACCTTCAATAGAGAAACCTCCTACCTTGGAACTTAAATCTCTCCCCTCCCATCTCAAATATGTTTTCTTGGCAGAGGGTAACACCCTGCCTGTTATTATCTCACATTTGTCTATTTTGCAGGAATCTAGACTTCTGGAGGTGCTAAAGAAACATAAAAGTGACATGGGTTGGACAGTTGCTGACATCAAGGGGATTAATCCGGGGTTCTGCACACACTGGATTCATATGGAGGAGAATTACAAGGCAGTGAGACAGCCTCAGAGAAGGTTGAATCCAAATCTAAAGGAGGTGGTCAAGGCCGAGGTGCTAAAGCTTCTTGATGCAGGTATTATCTACCCTATTTCTGACAGCCAGTGGGTATCTCCAGTCCAGGTTGTTCCAAAGAAAGGGGGGATAGTTGCAGTGCCAAATGAGAAAGGTGAATTGGTACCCTAGAGGCAAACCACAGGTTGGAGAATGTGCATCGATTACCGGTGCTTGAATGAGGCCACAAGGAAGGACCATTTCCCACTACCGTTTATTGATCAAATGTTGGAGCGGTTAGCTGGGAAGGAAGTCTACTGCTTCCTTGATGGGTATAGTGGTTATTTCCAGATTCCCATTGTGCCAGAAGATCAGGAGAAGACTACCTTCACCTGTCCTTATGGTACTTTTGCTTACAGGAGGATGCCCTTTGGTCTTTGCAATGCTCCAGCCACATTTCAGATATGTATGATGGCAATTTTTAATGAATTTATTGAGAAAAGTATTGAAGTGTTCATGGACGACTTCTTTGTCTATGGACAAAGCTTCGATGTTTGTCTAGAGCAATTAGACCTGATCTTGGCTCGTTGTGAGGATACGAACCTTGTGCTGAATTGGGAGAAGTGCCATTTCATGGTACAAGAAGGAATTGTGCTTGGGCATAAGGTATCAAGAGAAGGCCTCCAGGTGGACAAGGCCAAGATAGAGGTAATAGAAAAGCTGCCCCCACCGAATTCAGTTAAAGATGTGAGATCATTCCTTGGTCATGCAGGTTTTTACAGGAGATTTATACAGGACTTCTCAAAAATTGCCAACCCCTGTCAGATCTGCTACAGAAGGATATCAAATTTTAATTCACAGAGGAGTGCTTGACAGCATTTCAGACTATCAAAGAGAAGCTCTGTTCAGCACCAATTGTGGTCCCACCGGATTGGTCTGAACCATTTGAAATCATGACGGATGCGAGTGACTATGCTGTTGGTGCCGCACTATGTCAGAAGAAAGATAAGATGCTGAGGGTAATCACTTATGCTAGCAAGACCTTAATTGATGCACAAAAAAATTATACTACTACAGAGAAGGAGTTGCTAGCTGTGGTGTTTGCTCTAGACAAGTTTCGACCATATCTGCTTGGAAGCAAGGTGATAGTCCACACCGATCATTCAGCCCTCAAGTATCTTTTTCAGAAGAATGAATCGAAACCAAGACTTCTGAGGTGGATCTTACTTCTCCAAGAATTCAATTTAGAAGTTGTGGATAAAAAGGGGAAGCTGAATGGAGTTGCTGATCACCTATCTAGACTTGATATCCCTGATGATGGAATCCCGATCAACAAATTCTTTCCTGATGAGACGGTGTTCAAAATTGGAAAAGTAGATGAACCATGGTACGCTGACCTAGTCAATTATCTGGCTACTGGTTTAATTCCTCATGACAACTATAATCAGAGGAAGAAATTCTTGTCAGAAACCCGCCATTATATCTGGGAGGATCCATATCTGTTTAGGATCTGTGCTGATGAGCTGAGCTTGTGAGGCGTGTCTTCCAGATAAGGAGATCCAGAGTGTAATCGAATTCTGTCATGCTAAAGAGGCAGGTGGCCATCATGGTTATACAAGAACAGTGCTAAGATATTGGAGTGTGGATTTTATTGGCCTACTCTACATAAAGATGTCCACCATTTCTGTTCCCATTGTGACCTCTGTCAGAGGATGGGAAACATCTCCAGAAAGCATGAGATGCCTCAGAAAGGTATTCTTGAGGTAGAACTTTTTGATGTTTGGGGCATAGATTTCACAGGCCCTTTTCCTTCATCTCATGGAAACCAGTATATCCTAGTAGCTGTGGATTATGTCTCCAAGTGGGTAGAGAAGTATTCCATGCCACAATGCTGATTCCAAAACAGTGGTGAAATTCCTGAAGAAAACATATTCACCAGATTCGGGGTGCCCAGGGCAATAATCAGTGATGGTGGCTCCCACTTCTGCAACCGAGCATTCGACTCCCTAATGAGTAAGTATGGGGTGACCCACAAGGTAGCGTTACCTTACCATCCCCAAACTAATGGCCTGGCAGAAGTGACTAATCGTGAGCTGAAATGGATCCTACAAAAGACTGTAAATGCATCAAGGAAGGATTGGTCAGTTAAACTAGATGATGCTTTGTGGGCATACCGGACTGCTTTCAAGACTCCTATAGGTATGTCTCCTTTTAAACTTGTGTATGGAAAAGCTTGCCATCTTCCAGTCGAATTAGAGCACAAAGCTTACTGGGCATTGAAAGCCCTGAATTTTGATCTGCACACTGCTGGAGAGAAAAGAAAATTTCAACTATCTGAACTAGAGGAACTCAGAGAGCAAGCCTATGACAGTTCCAGAATTTATAAGGAGCGCACAAAGAGAATCCATGATCAGATGATCCATAAGAGAGAATTCAAAGTAGGGGATCTAGTGTTGCTCTATAATTCCAGGCTGCGCCTCTTTCCTGGTAAGTTGAAATCACATTGGGCAGGTCCATTCAAAGTTGTGGGGATCACTACTTATGACGCTTATGAGCTAGAGAATAAGACAGGAGAAGTTTTTAAAGTGAATGGTGCTCGACTTAAGAAGTACCTAGGTGATACCTTTTCTCAGCCTCCTGCACCAGCTATTTCCTTGATTGAAAGTTCCAATTCCATAAATTCTATTTCTGCCATCTGTACTACAGCACCGCCTCCCAAAGCATCCAAAAAGCCGCGCCAGCAATGATACTTCAAACTGATGAAAGCTATTGCTAGCTGCTATGGCGGCCCTCCTTGACCTTATCTGTAAAGTCTAGCCAGAGACTTTAACTCCGGGCAGCTTGGTGGGAGGCAACCCACCGGTTTGTATCTTTTCCTTGGTTTGGTTAATTGTTTTCCTCTTTTCATTCTTAGAGTGTTAATCACTATTGTGCAAATCGAAAGAGCCATGGCTCTTACTTTATAACTAATGGTTTTATCTGGATCCACTTGAGTTATTCTGTTTTTGCAGATTTAATCTTTCAGGTACTTCACTCTAAATGCTAATTGAACTCAAGTGTGAGGAAGAATCATGGCAATGTTCACCAAGGATCAGGGAGTCCTTTAACACTATTGTTATTGAATTTCTACATTCCGTGTGTTTGTTTATTTATTTGTGGTAAAATTTCATTTTTATGCATGAGGTGTTTTTAAGAAGCGTTCTTAATTTAATTATAAAAAAAAAACGTTTTCACGTGTCCGGCTACACTTTGCCGGACACAAAACCGGTCACGAGATAATCAAGCCTAGTCCGGATCCGGACTCAACCCGGACAAGACTGAAATACGCGACGGATTTAGTTTTCTTTCGATTTTTTTTCCCTGTCTCCATCTTCTCCATCGCGCCCACGAACCCGACACCCCAAAACACAAAATCCCTAACTTTCCTCCATTAACGCCACCGGAAATCCACCACCAACAATCAGTCCACTTCCCCTGCGTTCTCACCGGCGCCGCCTAGATACAACCACTCCGAAGCCGCTCGCAGCGCCGCCCAGACCCAACTTCCACCGTCGCCTGCATTTCGTCTCCTTCTCCCAACCTTTGAAACCCCCAAAACAAAGAAAATAACCGAATCAGGTTCTAAACTTCATATTATGTAATTTCGTTTCGAATTTTATCAAATGGTGGTCGATAGGTTGTGGTTCTCTGCCAAATAATGTTAAATTAGTGCCGAACTGAGATTTTGCTGTGACATTTGGGTGATTTTAGGGTTGAATTAGTGTGCGTATTCGAACTGCAAAGCGCGGCAAATTTTTTAGGGTTTATGAGCGCGTCCGGACTGCGTCCGGCTAGGTTGACCCGGACGTAGGTCCGGACATGCGTAAATTTTCCGAATTTTTGTGCAATTGTTTCTAGGTGATTGTTGTCTTGTTTAATGTTTTAGTGTGCAATGTTTGGCTGTTTTAATGCCTTGTTCTGTAAATAAACTGTGTGAAATGATATGTTCAAATAGAACATGATGCTCGATTGGTTTCGGGTTTTGGTGTGGCTGTTACTTCTGTTTACTTACTGCCTGTTTTTGTCTGATAGATGGCTCGCACTAGAGGTGGTCCTGCACGCAGAGGGTCCTCTTCGAGGAACCCACGCCCTGACGACGAGTCGGAGCCGGCCGAGTCACCACTACGAGAGGATGGTTTCAGATCAGCTACCACCAGGGCTTGGTACGAGAGGGGTGGAGCCTTCGTCATCGAGAGGCGTATCACCGACGAGGTAGCATCTGAGGCCGGGCTTACAGCTATCTTCGAGAGTCTTGGGGCCTCCAGCATATTGCGCATGGGCGAGGGAGTGTTCTCTCCAGAGCTGGTACGTGAGTTCTACGCCAATGCTGTGGCGTCAGACACGACACACAGCATTACTTCCTACGTAGGCCATTTCAAGGTAGAGGTAACCCCTGAGTCTTTTTTTGAGCTTTTACTTCTCCCGGATAACCCGGACACACATAGAGATATTTCAGAGGATGCACTTAGGGAGAGTAAGACTAGGTGGTTAAGTGAGGTAGGGAGTACTACTCGCCGACGGGGTGAGGAGCATAAGACTGTACTCCCGTATGCCATTCTTCCTTCCCTTCAGCAGAGGACCCTAGCAGAGATCCTCAGTCATCAGATCCGGCCTCAGGCTGGGAATGATGCTTCTGACGAGGATTGTGTCCTCCTAGACTACCTCATAGCCTCACCACATCCAGCAGCCCAGCAGATGTCGCTAGCCTACGTCATGTTCAGACAGCTGCATAAGGTGGTGACATATATGTGGACGAAGAAGAAAGATCACACCTATCTTTCCTATCTTCATCCAGCATCTTCTTATCTCTACCCTCCCCGAGGACATCTTCACTGACATGCGTATGAGGGAGGGTGAGACACCCATCTCCCTTACGACCTTCAGGAGATGGGGCTTCTTACGCCTAGATGACGGCAGCTGGGTGAAGGGCAGCTCGGGCTTAGGATCTACGGGTACATCTGCGAGCTCCAGCTCCACACCGGCCACTGCTACCATAGCGCCCCCCACGGCCCCAGTGATGAGCATCCCACCTGAGATGCAGACTCTGATGGACTCCATTCTCCAGCAGCAGCAGAGGATGGAGCAGAGATTCGGGGGTATGGAGCAGCAGTACGGTTCTATACAGCAGCAGGTAGGGGAGGTCCAGCAGCGCCAGGTGCGCATGCAGGGACATATAGATGAGATCCGCCAGGCCCAGGGCCACCTCCAGGCAGAGCAGACCTACATCGCTGAGCGTTTAGAGCGCAGTGATGCTTTACACAGAGAGGCTGCTAGGTACATGGCAGATGCATCCACTCAGCAGGCCCAGAACAACTAACTCATGCAGATGCTCATTGCCCAGTTGGGAGCGAGACAGCCACCACCACCACCACCACCACCTCAGTGATAGCCATTCTATTTTTACTGCTTTCTTCTCTTTTGTTGGTTTTTCTGTATTTTTTCTTTTCTTTTTCTTTGACTTATTTTTACTTTTGTTTGTTAAGACTAACGGAAACATGGGACTGTAGGAGAAGTGGTATTAGATATATTCAGCAGTGTTTTAAATTCTAAATTGCTAAATTTCTTGTTTCTCTGAGCAGTGCAGCGTTCTAAAATGATTACTTTACATGTCACCTCTACTGCGAAACAAATGGCTATAAGTACAGGAAATGGAACCACACTACTTGCGAATGTCAGCTAAGCTTAAACTATGGGGAGTATTCTTTCACTAAATATGATTCATTCGATTCAAATATTCTCTGTAGTTCGAGTTAATGCACTTTATTCTGTGGTTGTACTTGTCAGTGAAAATATAGCAACTCTTAATCTGCACACAACGTATACTGTCTGTGACTCATAAGGAATCCCTCGACCCCTACCAAACTTCAAGTGTGAGGAAGAACATCTTCATCAATCCATAACACCAGGGGAGTCTCTGTTCATAATTTCACTTATTTGATGTTCCACATTTGTTGCGTTGAGGGTTAATTATGGCATATGCATCTATTATGAGTATAGCATGTTTTGAAAGCTCTTTTCTCTGTTTTTCTTCTTTGACCAATGAGGACATTGCTCATCTTAAGTGTGAGGAAGGAGAGACCTTTCCCTGAAAACATGCTAATTGTGCTTTAATGCCACACTTGCTTTTTGCTTCTCTAATGCCTGTGCACACCGAGTGTTGTTAAACCAAAGTGAAAACCGTAGGAATCTTTTTGTTTGATGAGGTTTGTATAAAAATAGTTTTATTTAAAAATACTCTCTTTTCACTAAAAATCTGGTAGATTGGCTAATTGTGGAAACCAGATTATTTTAGCTTGGGATTTTGGAAATGAAGTGAATGTTTGGAATGAAAAGGGTAAGGCAAGGTACTCCACTGATCAAAATTTTTTTTCCTAACAATAGCAGGCCTCGTCTATCCGGTTATTAAGTCTTAAGGGTGCCTTATCACCTATCTACCTAAGGTCCCGTGATCTGGGATAGTTGGCCCAACACCGTTACATGGATAGAGAGAAAAGTCTAGGTTACGGAATAAACTCTACAATTCACAATATTTCATTTGTTTTGTATATAATTCTTGGAAGAAGAATATTTTTGCATGTGAAAGAAAAATTCATTGCAGTTTTTGTTTTTGATCACGAGTACGTGGTGTTGAAAGGTATTGCTGAATAAGGCATTACTTCACACCCCTTGTCATCCAAAGGTTAGAGGAATGAAAATGGTGGAAAGTCCCAAGCTAAGTTAACTTGTTTTCTACAATCTAGTTTCTCTATGCTTTTACAAAAATTGTTCCTGCTTCACTGTTTGTGAAAACCTACCTCAGAGAGCGAGATTATTCTTTCATTTATCACTTGGTTTGATTTCGCCCTGCACTTGTTTCAAATTTGAGATTATTTGAAGGTTTTAGAGATATTCTTATTCCTATTTTGCTTGAGGACAAGCAAAAGCTTAAGTGTGAGGAAATTGATAAGTGTGAAACATATAGGCTTTTTAGGGTTTAAATACCTTATAATTTGTAACAATTCAGGCAATGTTTCCCACTTATTATGTGTTTTTCCTAAGATTGATGCTTTGATAAGAACTGATGTGTTATATATGTTAAATGCAGGAAAAACCTAGGAAATAAAGATTATACATCATAAGGATTACAACACAACAAACGGGGAACAAATCAGGAGAAGAGACAAAAATTGGTCTTGTCCGGATCAGTTTGGCCGGACACAAAGCCGGACATCTCTTGTCCGGATCTGATTGGGCCGGACGCAAGCCGGACATGACTAAAATTCCAGATCCGAGAGTTCGCGTTTCAGATCTAAAACTCTGTGTCACGTCCGGATCCGGACACGATCCGGACGTCACACAGAATTGAAAAATAAAAAGGCACGCACTGATAATTAGCCGCTAATTATCAGACGGCGCAATAAGAAGACAGGGGAGCGGCGCACTGAACATTGATTAATCCAGGCTCCATGCTCAATCAAACTATGCAGTCACACAAACGTCAAAATCACCACTAACCCTTGTTTTCCTCCTCTAACCCTATATAAACCCAGCATTGCGTTCATTCCAATTCGCACCAGACTTCACAGTCTAACCCCTCATCTCTCCCTCTCTGCATATCCTCTCATTCACGTACTCCATTTCCATTCATCAAATCTCCTCCATAAACTGCATTGCTCACTCACGACATAACCCGTATTCATTCATCAAATCCTCCATATTAATCTTCATCGATCATTCACACACACATCCGGTACTCATACGCCTCATTTAGCCGTGTCCGACCCTTGTCCGGATCGTGTCCGACCCTTGTCCGGATCGCGTCCGACCCGGTTTAGCCGGACACACCTATTTTACACTTGTCCGGATCGCGTCCGACCCTGTTGATCTGGACACCTCACAAAACTCACCAAAACTTCCATTTTCACCCCATTTCACCCAATTCACTCCATTATCACCAAGATCAACCTTCAAGCTAGGATAGCGCAAGGACAAAGGACGGAGCGAGCAAGAAGATCTTCGTAACAGATGATTTCTTCTAACTCTCTCTCATTTATTATTATAATCGCTATGTCTAGCTAAGAGGATTTACTCTAGGGGAAGGGATGTTGTAATTAGTTAAACTCTGCATTATTTTACTACTTTATTGAGACAATTTGGATTGTTCAGGTTAATGCTTTTAAGTGCTTTTAATAAACGTCATGAATTTATTATAAGCCCTCGAATCATGTTTAGATCAGATAAGGTGATTAGCATTGACGGTCCTATTAACCTGTTACCTGTGATAATTGCAATCGGATAGATTACTTTAGTCACTAGGAGCTTTAGTCCGGATTAAAACCAGACTAGTAATTCTGTGCGATAAAACCATCTAGATATACTTGCTAGGTCTAGACTAGAACTACATGCCCTGTCTAGATGAGCTATCTGGAATTAAGACTTAATACAGAATAGATAATTGAGAATTACAAGCCGATCCAAGTCTCCACTTAAGCAGTAGAATATGCAGAACCTAGCTAGTGAAACAACTCCCTGAACCTAGAGTACCGTTCACACTCCCAAAACTATCACTTTAATTTATCTGCTATTTACTTTCTTGTTATCTATTTGTGAAACCTAAAACCAAAACAAAACCCCTTTTTGAGTTAACCATTATCTAAGGCTAGACTTACTTATCAAGTCCCGTGGATTGACACCCAGGTCGCTTCATTGAATTACTATACTATTTCGACCGGGATTTTTGCAACCTGACGATCTATTGAACTATTGAATTCTAGGATTATTTCTGGGTTTTAATATACCAAATAAATCATTTACTGCCGCCCAGTGCGGGACGGGAAAATCTTACAAATACCTTATTAACATTCGCGAGAAATGCGAAACCTTGAAATATGACTATCAGCATAGTCTTGCAAAAAAAAATAATCAATGAGGATCTCAAGAAAAATCATAACAGAACCTCACTATATATAACTAAACATCCAACATAAATAAACACGGATGTAATACCTGCTCAAATACCAAGGGTCTCAGCTAGTATCATTACAGTGACAATGCTGGACGCCTAATAAACAGTGAGAAGAGAACAAACTTTGAATCAGATATTTTGAAGTCAGGAAACTACCAAAATAGCAATATTAAATGCTATATATAAAAATATATGATTGGGAGATTATAAATCTGAAACTTTTTGAGGAGTATTGATATATTTCAAAGGGATAAGTATCATAAAATATACCTACCCTATTTTGAGGCACATGTCCTACACTATCCTTATGGATTTATATGAGCATATGTCTTTTATGACAGCTTGATTTGTGGATACCTGTAAAGAGCTCAGAAAATCAAAGGAAGCTAACACCAATGTAAGATAAATTTTCATATATACATGGTAACGAATAACACTCCTTGACACTAGCAATGGAGGCAGTGTAAGTTATATTAAGGCATTAGATTAATATATACCCTAAAGATAAGTGAAAGTTAAACATAACAATGGGCAAATATACCCCTTGATTTGTAACAAGTGTTTTACACCTGAACTTTCCTAACGTTATATACCAATCACTATGACTTTAAAACCTCTAATTAATACACCTAAACGGCCTATTTTCTTTTGAAGCCAAAGAGTGTGTAAAATAACCGCGTTTCTAAAAGGTAGGAACAAACAATAACCTTTGGTCGTCTTGTCACCAAACCGCAGGATTCAAACTGGGAACCCTTCGTAGAAATGATTCCAATGTTGAAAGGTACTTAACCTAGGTTGAACATATAGTCCACCTGACACATGGAATTTAAATGGAGTGAGAAAAAGCCAAGCTTTATGGAACAAAAATAATACTTTATGAAACTGTAATTGAGCAAATTTATAAGAACTTTTCCTTGGAGTCTTATCCCAATTTAGTAATAACTATGACTGTCTTTGTTCCAAGTGATGATAACCAAGGTGTAGACAATGATCAAGCCCTGATAAGTAAATACTAGATAAAGCCTTTTTAAAGAAAAGAGTATATTTCAAGGTATCCAAGTCCATAACTGAATTTATTACTTGCTTTATGTGTTTAAGAGTCAAATGACTGATGAAATAATTGTCAGACAGTAAGTGACTAGGTGTTTAATAAGAATTTATCTTTTATGCCAAGAAGAAAAACTAGATTCCACGCTAAATGATTTGATCAAAGGAACTTAGTTCCGGGAATTAAGGAGTACCCTAGTTTCAAGTCTAGGTTACAACAATTATTAGATTAGTTGTATAACAGTTAAGAATGTAACACCCCTACAACGCTCCTATCATCTACCGAAATTGCAGCGGAAATAACCAGCCAAATAATAACTAACGCTTTGGTGTTACAACGCCGTTAACCACCCACGTGGTTAACTAGGCAGAATAAATACAAGAGTATCGGTCTGATGATCAGACTCCCGAGCATAGTATCTAACATCCATATATAAACATACCAACCGTACCGAGTTTTAATTTACAATACACCTACAAGCCATAATCATCCATCACTGTTTAACAACAGTACCAAAATGTAATGCCTCGGGAGCACAGGCGCACCCCGGGCTTAACAACCAACATTTCCAAAAGTACATCAACAACCTAGGACCTAGAGCCACTCTGCCTCTTCGATCCTCATCCTGCAATAAAAATATGGAGCCCCCGAGGGGGTCAGCACCTTTGCTGGTATGGCTAACGCGCAGCCCATCGACTACCGGGATACGCGCAACCAATTGTCATAATAACATGGCATTCATTTTAGAACATCCAACATATATACATATATACCATAGCATAGCAAGGGAAATTGCATAGCATCACAACATCAATACATAACACCATAAACTCGGTTCTCACAAGGAACCTTCCACCATAGTTAGTACCACTTATGAGCCTAGAGATTTTTACCAATCCCATGTTAAGCTCGTTACCATCCTCGTTACCGTCCGGTTATGTAGAACGGTTAACTTATACCAAAGGTGTGTCGGATATAGTAATCCCAAGCACACCGAAATAACATACGTATGCCCCTATGGCCCGACGTGAGTCAGTAACTAGCTTTGGATAAGCTAAGGGAAGGTAGAAACCAAATTGGAATACCACCTATACATACACCAAGAGAGCCGAACCGGATATGATATCGACCCCATCCATCACACGCGTGGCCGGAACAACCGGACTCCTCACTCCCCCGTTAGCACTTGTTAGTGATCACACAATATTTGTTAAGTCACATACAAGCAAACATTTAGGTCTTGTTAGACAACCAAGGGAAAGGAGTCATAACCTTACAACATCATAATGTATAACAACTGTAAACTCTTTTCATGCCTTAATCTTATAAGGTCGTAACACACAGAAAAGCAAACAACACCCAAGCCGGTGTAAACCGGTAGGCAACAGACTGCAAGAAAACCATACCTTGGTCCTTGCCTCGTTTCGTTTCCACCTTGAGAGAATCCTATACACATTAGTAATGTCGGTTAATTATTTATTTAACTTCACACTTACTAAGTATTCAACATGATTGTATGACATGTTTTAATGTCTATCTTACCCTAGGTTACCTTCATTATACACCCTAGGGTTAACTACATAAGTCACATTCTTTTCTGTTTTTTTTTTTTACAAGTTTAGGTCCGACCGGACTTGCCGACCGGACTTGTCCATGTCCGGTCGATTCCAGAGAGTTTCTCCCCTTCGGAAATTCAGCCCGACCGGACTTGCCAAGTCCGGTCCTATGTCCGGTCGATTCCAGTAACTCAATCCGTACAAAATTTACAAGCCCGACCGACCTTGCAAGTCCGGTCCCAAGGTCGGTCCATTCCAGAAGCCAATTCTCGCAGGGTAAACAGGTCCCGACCGAGCTTGCAAGTCCGGTCGCAAGTCCGGTCGGCCCCAAATCTATGTTTTCCTTTTTACATTCAACTCCAAACTTCACCCCATATAACCTAGTACCCTAACCTCATTTGGGCACTTTAAACACAACTTAAGACACCCTTAAACACTCATAAAACTCATTTTCTAATTCCTTAAGCCTTTACTTATTCCTTCACAAAATTCCTAACACTTACAATATTTTCTCCTAGTTTTTCAATGGTGTTTCACACCTAAGATGACTACTATACCAAAAGCTTCTCCTTATTTTAACATCATCTCCCAAGCATCATCTCTCACAACTAATTCCTTATATCCTTCTTGAAACTCTTTTCCTAGTGTACACTTCTCCTTTTTACCAAAGTTTGCCTAGGTATTTACCTAAGTCCCAAAGTGACTTTGGTACTACTAAATCTCAAGATCATGCCTAAGTCCTTATTACACTCTAGAGTACTTCCTAGTACATCAAAATTCCTTTAAAACATCATGAACTCCTTATTCATTTCCTACATTTTCTAACTCACCAAACCTTATGTAAACACTTAGAACTTCTTGCTTTTACCTAAATTTTGACATGGATTCCCTAGAACATTACTAAGCCAAAACACTTTGTTTCTCCATTAAACACACAAGAACATCTAGAATCACCAAAACACTCTCATACACAACTTCACCAAATTTACACTACATCACAATATAGTGCATAATTTAAATTGCATGGCACTTAGGCCCTTAAAATGCATGGCTCTTAGGCCCTTAAGTGCTTAAATCATAAACACTGAATTTCCACAATATATATGCCTTTAACCTGCAAATACACTCAACACACATATGCCCTTTACTAGTCTCTTGAGAACACTTTACTAAGTCATTCACCATTTGCTCTTTAGGTAGTTTTAATAAGCATTTATAAGCTCATTTCTCCTAAGGCATTAAACAACATTAAGTTAGTAGATTTACCTCTTTTTCCAAAACACTTCCTTCTTGATTCCTTACAAAACCGTATGTATTTGATTCCTTGTCAAGTTCTAGACAATATACAAACACCATAATGAGTATTCAAGCTTTGAGCTTCATCTCATTGTAAACCCTAATTTTACATTGTTTCAAAAACATTAATGTAGTTGTTTTACCTTGATCTTTGAAGGGAGTTTGAATATATAACAAGAGAGGACTCCACCTAGTCCATGAAGAGTTGAAATGAAGCTAGAACAAAGTCACACAAAGAGCTATATCAATGTGTATTTTCGGTCAAGGTAAAAACATGGAGGAAACATGATTTTTCTTTGAGATTCCTTACCTAGAAGCAAAGGAGATCAACAATATGTCAAAATACAAGCTCAAGCTCCTTCAATGGTGGAACACCTTGGCACCGAAATGGGCTCTTGGAGTTTTGAGAAGATAGGAATGAAGAGCTTGATGAGAGGAAGAGATTGGTGGTTTGTTTTTGATTTGGACAAGTGAGCAAGATTTACAAGAGGTCAAAGGGAGTTCTAATGGTAGTGGTATTACCGAGAGAGCAAAGAAGAGAGGAAGAAGAGGGTGGAAACCGTGGGAATGAAGGAAAGAAATGAGAATGAGATAGAATTTGCTTTTAAGAGATATTTAGTATAAAGTAAAAAGTAGTTTACTTAGTTTGCTTTACTTACTTATTACATTAACTAGAGAGTGGTGAGTCACCACACTTATAAAAACCGGCCCCCTTATTAGTATGAGGGTATTTTAGTCTTGTTTGTCAATTTAATTACTTATACAACATATGTTAAATAGCTTATAAAAATCACTATTCACCTAAACAAGGCACTTAGAAGTGAAATTTTTGATTTCCCATTAATATAGCCACCCAAATGTGATACTATATAGTACACATATATATTTAAGAGTAATGATGGACATTTAGCCACTCAAAACTCATTTACAAGACAATTTTTCAAAAATGTGCTTTAAGACTTCTTAAAGCACATTTTGTGTTTTAACTTGTTTTCAAGCTTGGTTTTCTTTGGTAATTGGTTTAATATGTTCATTATATATATAATGAGGTCTTGGTAAGTTCATTAGGTCTTACCAAGCCTATTCCAAGCTTAGAGCACATTTTAGCTCTTATTGACTTTAAAGCACATTTGTGTTTCCTTTTGTTTAAATTTGTTTACTAGTGTTTTAAGACTCTTTTTAGTCTTAATAAATCATGTTTTAATGTTTAACCAACATACCAAGGTTTGGGGTATTTCAATCTACCCCCCTTAAAAGAACTTTGTCCCCAAAGTTCATACTTCCCACATATCTTACTATTAGAACACGGGAAACATCTTATAACACCACACTTCCAAAACATCATTACCAAACAACCATCATACTTACACCACAACGGACTCGAGGTCCAAACCACATATACCACAACACAACGGACTCGACAAAACCACATAATACCATTCAGACACACGGTCTGTAACATAACATAGACAATGTATCATATACATGTCGTACACAACCATAACCGAAACGGCTCTACCCCCCTTAAAAGGGGTACGCCCCGTACCCTATACATATAAACACTAAGAAGCAAACAATGACGGGTGCTTCGCCTTCATCTTTTCTTCCAGCTCCCAAGTGGCCTCCTCAACGTCCTGGTTAGACCAGAGGACCTTCACCAGTCTCACGGACTTATGGCGAGTGTCTCGAGTCTTAGTATCCAGAATCCGTACCGGAGTCTCCACTGATCGCATGGTGGCTCTAAGGTTAGCCTTTCCGGCTGAAGCACATGAGACGGATGAGACATATACTTCTTCAACTGGGACACATGAAATACATCATGTACCTTGCCCAGCTCGGCGGGTAAATCAAGTCTATAAGCTACCGGGCCGATCCGCTCCGTCACAACATAAGGACCCACATATTTCGGGCTCAACTTGCCCTTCTGGCCAAAACGAAATACTCCCTTCATGGGGGATACTCTCAAAAATACCTGATCGCCCACGGCGAACTCCAGGTCACGTCGGCGCACATCTGCGTACGACTTCTGTCTATCCTGAGCTGCTTTCATATTAGCCCTGATCTGGCGAACTTCTGCCTGAACTTGCTCAAGATACTCTGGTCCTATAATGACCGTCTCACTCGACTCATCCCAGCATAATGGCGTGCGGCATGGTCTACCGTACAATGCCTGGAAGGGAGACATCTTGATCGATGCATGATAACTGTTGTTGTAACTAAACTCGATCAGATGTAACTTATCAATCCAGCTGGTCTGAAAGTCAAGTGCACATGCACGTAGCATATCCTCAAGTGTCTGATGGTGCGCTCACTCTGACCATCTGTCTGTGGGTGAAACGCGTGCTCAATTTCAGTTCAGTACCAATGCCTCTCGTGTAGACTTCCAATATCTGGATAAGAATCTGGTATCTCTGTCAGATACTATCGTCTTTGGTACACCATGATGTCTTACAATTCTTTATCGAAATTCTGCCAAGCTTGCCACTTTCCAGGTGTCCTTCATCGGAATGAATCGACACCTTGGTCAGTCGGTCTACCACAACCCAAATCATATTCAGACCTCCCCTTGTAGGCGGAAGCCCTACCACGAAGTCCATAGATATGTCATGGAACTTCCACTCCGGCACTGGCATTGGCTGCACCATACCACCAGGCCGTCGGTGCTCAAACTTGACCTTCTGACAAGTGAGACACCTCAACACATAGTCATTCACATCCTTTTTCATTCCAGCCCACCAGAAATATCTTTTCATACCTTTATACATCTTTGAAGCTCCGGGGTGAATCGATGTCGTAGAACAATGGGATTCACTCAGTATGCGCTCCTTCAGCTCAGCGCTACTCCTCGGTATACACAACCGGCCATTAAGCCTAATCAGGTCATCATCGTGGAGTCTGAAGTCATACTTCTGACCCTCGAATGTGCCATCAATAAGCTTCTGTCTAATTTCCACCATATACTGATCCGTCATCTGAGCACTCCGCACCTCTTCAACCAAGCCAGTATGAGAGACTAGCGAATGGAGAGAGTGTGCTCGGCGACTCAATGCGTCAGCTACCACGTTTGCCTTACCCTCCTTGTACTGTAAATTGATGTCATAATCATTAAGAATTCAACCCACCTTCTCTGCCTCATGTTCAACTCTTTCTGAGTGAACAAGTATTTAAACTCTTGTGGTCAGAATAGATCGTCACACTTACCCCATACAATGATGTCGCCATATCTTCAGTGCGAAGACAATGGCCCCCAATTCTAAGTCGTGGGTAGGGTAGTTCTCCTCATGCTTCTTCAGCTGTCGGGAGGCGTAAGCCACGACCTTCCCGTGTTGCATCAACACACAACCCATACCCCTGCCTGATGCGTCGCAATAGACCTCAAAACCATCTGACCGTCTGGTAATGTCAGAACCGGCGCAGATGTCAGAGCATCCTTGAGACTCGTGAAAGCTCCCTCACAGTCGACTGTCCACTCGAATGGTGCATCCTTTTTCATCAAGGAAGTCATCGGCTTCGAGACACTGGAGAAGTCCTTCACAAATCTCCTATAGTAACCTGCCAGACCGAGGAAGCTCCTGATGTCGGTAACTGTCTTCGCCTAGGCCAGGTGCGCACGCATCTATCTTTGCCGGATCAACAGCGATCCCGGCCTCAGAAATCACATGTCCAAGGATGATACTTGGTTCAACCAAAATTCACACTTAGAAATTTAGCATACAGCTGATTCTTTCTCAATGTCTGCAATACATCTCTCAGGTGGCTTTCATGCTCACCTCTCGATTTCGAATACACAAGTATGTCATCGATGAAGACTACCACTGATTTGTCCAACTGATCTTGGAACAAACGGTTCATTAAGTCCATGAACTTTGCTGGTGCATTTGATAAGCCAAACGGCATAACGGTGAACTCATAGTGCCCATACCTAGTTCTGAAGGCTGTCTTTTCTATATCACTGTCACGGATGGCAATCTGGTGGTATCCGGAACGTAGGTCTATCTTGGAGAATACTGATGCTCCCCTCAGCTGATCAAACAGATCGTCGATGCGTGGTAAGGGGTAACGGTTCTTCACCATAACAGCATTCAGCTCCCGATAATCAATACATAGGCGGAGGCTACCGTCCTTCTTCTTCACGAAGAGGACCGGCTCCCCATGGTGAAACACTAGGGCGGATAAAGCCCTTGTCGAGTAGGTCTCTCAGCTGCTCCTTGAGCTCTGTCATTTCTGCTGGAGCCATACGGTAAGGTGCTTTCGCAATGGGTCCGGTGCCCGGAACTAAATCAATCTCAAACTCAACATCTCGTGCTGGCGGCATGCCCGGCAGTTCCTTAGGAAATACGTCAGGAAACTCCGACACTACCGGCACATCTGGGCTAAACTCAGGGTCTCTCTCTATGTCCTGGACATAGCAGAGGTATACATCATTTCCCCTCGCAACTCATGATACATGGCCATGGCGGTGATGATCTGTGTCGAAGGCTCCCTGGGCCTCTGGCGGTATGATATAGTAACCCCAGATGGACTCCTAAGAAGCAGTCGATGCTCGGCACATAGGATTCTACCCTTGTACCGCTCCAACCAGTTCATCCCGACAATCACATCAAAACCCAGTCCGTCGAACTCTATTAAGTCGATCGGAAACTCCTCATCCATGATTCGAATAACAGCATCTCGGTAGTAGCGGGTACATCTGATCCGCTCTTTCGACGGGAGAGTAACCACGAAGTCTGGCATCTCTTCACCGTCTAACCCCAGCCTCTTCGCAAATGATAGCGAAATGAATGTGTGTGAGGCTCCAGAGTCGAACAAGATCGATGCATCCACGCCATTCACTGGAAAGGTACCGGTGAGGATTGTGCCGCTCTTGCTGGCTTCTGCCTTATTGCAGACACTCAGTATACCTCCCGTTCCGAGTGCACAGCCTAATTCATTGGCAAACTAATAAGTATTGGGTAACAACACGGTTTATATGCTTCAAAAAACTCCACTTTATTCATTAACACACTCTTTTTACAACATTCATCAGCTTATACTGTCGCCATGGTTCATACTTACAACATCCCTAATACAAACGGGTTACCACATAATTATACAAGGCTTAAAACTGCCTGAAGGTCAAATTTAAACGTCCGGGTTTCATGTGTGTGGCATTGATCACTGCCAACGGTGCGGTATTCAGTTTGATCTTTCTGATGCCATGGTATAGCATCCTTGATTGCCCACCCATGATTAGTACATCTCCCGATTTCAGCAGTAGCTTCTTTGCGAGATCAGCACGCTTCTGCTCGCCATATACAAAGACTGCGGTATCACCAATGGACCAAGACACCACGGGTACTCCCTTACTTAGAGACTCGGTGACTCGTCCTTATCTTGGTGCATACCTAACCGTCCACCTTTCTGGTACAAGTTCACAATGCATAGATCTGCTTTCACACTTGGAATTGATTCCGTTTCAACTTGCTGAGCAATTCCCACGGCGTGGTTAACGACCGCGTGGAACTCCTCTGGTATACTTGCTACTGTTGCTCCATCTTCAGCTCGTACTTCTTGATATGACTTGGTGTAAGGGTTCCAGTCCTTACCCATGCACATCATCTTCAATTGCATCCTTGCTCCGTTCGGGTATTCGGGTGTGTAGAACCCTCCTGGTTTTGCTCCGAGTTCGTCGCATCGTCTGATGATGTGGATTTGTGCTTCCGGTGTCAGGTATCCATTTAAGAGTATCATACCTGGCTGGATAACCTGACATTGCTCCAATGGGAAGTCGGTGATGTTGATGGCGGTTTCTTCAGGGTTTGGTGTGGGCGGGATTGGATAGCAGATATTGAAGGTTCCTAAGTTTCAAATTGCCTAACTTTAGGTGTTTTCCACATTATATTCTAACTCTTTACTTATATGTTTATACCCTTAGACTTGCTAACACTCATGCATGAAATGCGGTAAGCAATCACTTTTTCATTTAACAGTTTAGGCGGTACCTGGTCTCGAAGAGGATCCTGGTGCCTCAGACCGGTCCACCACATTCAGGGCGGCCTTGCCGGACCCCGTAGCCTTCCCCTTCTGGGATTCAGTGTACTTCTTGTCAGAAGTCTGCTGAGTAATCGCCTTCGGGCCTTCAGTGGTCGTGGTAGTATTACCCTTCCACTGCCCCTTTGGCTTATAGTTCCTGCTGTTGGGGTTCGTCCAACACTCAAACTCACGGTGCCCTATCTTCTGGCAGTGACGGCACCTCACATCATTCCCCTTGCAGTCTTTGCCGGGTGGTCTCCATTGCACCACTTACAGTAAAGTGGCGCTCCGGTCCAGAACCCGCGCTAGCTGCTCACAACAACACAACAATACTCACTTCCCATCTTAACAACACACCTCAACTAGATACACATGGTTAAGTAATTACCCTTAGGCGGGTAGGAGCGTAAAGGCTTCGCCGCATACGCGTACGTGAGCTTCAGTGGCTCATCAGCTGTGGTGGTCTGGGCTTGGCCCTTGTCACTCTGGTACTGACCCTTCTGGGGCTGAGGGTAGGGTTTCTTTTTCTTTCCTCCCCCATACCCTTGCTGACCCTGGCCCTCGTTGGTGGCCTTGCGCTTGTGCGCATTCTCCTCGTCCCTCAGACGGACGGTAATTTCAACCTTAGCAGCGGCATGATAGCACTCCTGAATTTTAGGATGTCAGTCATGCCCCGCAAAATAACTTACCAACTCACATTAACATTCACTCACGGTATAGATTGATTCACAATAAGGTACTCTAATTACCTGCAAGGTAGTATACTCAGCTGGCCCCATCCCATAGCGGAGACGGTGGCTAAGACCATTGTAGAACCGGTTCACCAACACCCGGTTCGAATACCCAAGGTCTGGTAACAGGTGGATAAGGCCGGTGAATGCGGTGTAGTAGTCATCAACCGACATCTTATCCCCCTGCCTCAGACTATCCAGCTCGAGGCACTTTGCCTCCTGCACGTGTACAGGGTAGTACTTGGCTCGCAGTAGAGCCGTGTACTCCCTCCAACCAAATTCAGGATCAGCCATCCTGTCCTCCTTCACCAATTTCCACCAACTCTGTGCCGTACCCTTCAAGTAGTAGGCAGCAAGACGGACCTTAGCTTCAGCAGGTACTGCCAAGGTCTCGTAGGCGGTCTCCAGTTCGGAGATGTACGCCTCCAGCTTTCGAGGATCAGTCTCCCCATTAAATGATGGCGGTCTAAGATCAGCCAACGCCTTGACCCAATTGGTCTCTCGTGGCGGTGGTGGTGGTGGCTGAACTCCGGGCTGTTGCCCTTGCTGTATAGCAGCAACCAGATCGGGTACCAACTGGGCTACGGCGGCTGCAACTGCCTCAGCCATAGTCTGTGCCGTAGTATCATCGCCCTGGTTACCCAAATCTCCAGTACCGCGCCCGCGGCCTCTCCCTCGTGGTCTACCTGCCATCTGAATTCATATGAACATTTCATTAGCATTATGCTTGCACACTTATCGGTCCAATGGTTATAGCATCTTCCCGACAACCAGGTAATTCCACACTTAGTTAGTGGTTAACCCTTCCGAATCTGTTCACTTAGGTATCTATAGCTAGGTTTCCTAACTCGGTATATCCCTAAGCTCGGTATTCTAGTCATCAGAGCGATACTTCGCTCTGATACCACTTTTTGTAACACCCCTACAACGCTCCTATCATCTACCGAAATCGCAGCGGAAATAACCAGCCAAATAATAACTAACGCTTTGGTGTTACAACGCCGTTAACCACCCACGTGGTTAACTAGGCAGAATAAATACAAGAGTATCGGTCTGACGATCAGACTCCCGAGCATAGTATCTAACATCCATATATAAACATAGCCAACCGTACCGAGTTTTTAATTTACAACACACCTACAAGCCATAATCATCCATCACTGTTTAACAACAGTACCAAATGTAATGCCTCGGGAGCACAGGCGCATCCCGGGCTTAACAACCAACATATCCAAAAGTACATCAACAACCTAGGACCTAGAGCCACTCTGCCTCTTCGATCCTCATCCTGCAATAAAAATATGGAGCCCCCGAGGGGTCAGCACCTTTGCTGGTATGGCTAACGCGCAGCCCATCGCTACCGGGATACGCGCAACCAATTGTCATAATAACATGGCATTCATTTTAGAACATCCAACTATATATATACCATAGCATAGCAAGGGAAATTGCATAGCATCACAACATCAATACATAACACCATAAACTCGGTTCTCACAAGGAACCTCTCACCATAGTTAGTATACCATATGAGCCTAGAGATTTTTACCAATCCCATGTTAAGCTCGTTACCATCCTCGTTACCGTCCGGTTATGTAGAACGGTTAACTTATACCAAAGGTGTGTCGGATATAGTAATCCCAAGCACACCGAAATAACATACGTATGCCCCTATGGCCCGACGTGAGTCAGTAACTAGCTTTGGGTAAGCTAAGGGAAGGTAGAAACCAAATTGGAATACCACCTATACATACACCAAGAGAGCCGAACCGGATATGATATCGACTCCCGTCCATCACACGCGTGGCCGGAACAACCGGACTCCTCACTCCCCCGATTAGCACTTGTTAGTGATCACACAATATTTTGTTAAGTCACATACAAGCAAACATTTAGGTCTTGTTAGACAACCAAGGGAAAGGAGTCATAACCTTACAACATCATAATGTATAACAACTGTAAACTCTTTCATGCCTTAATCTTATAAGGTCGTAACACACAGAAAAGCAAACAGCACCCAAGCCGGTGTAAACCGGTAGGCAACAGACTGCAAGAAAACCATACCTTGGTCCTTGCCTCGTTTCGTTTCCACCTTGAGAGAATCCTATACACATTAGTAACGTCGGTTAATTGTTTATTTAACTTCACACTTACTAAGTATTCAACATGATTGTATGACATGTTTTAATGTCTATCTTACCCTAGGTTACCTTCATTATACACCCTAGGGTTAACTACATAAGTCACATTCTTTTCTGTTTTTTTTTTTTACAAGTTTAGGTCCGACCGGACTTGCCGACCGGACTTGTCCATGTCCGGTCGATTCCAGAGAGTTTCTCCCCCTCGGAAATTCAGCCCGACCGGACTTGCCAAGTCCGGTCCTATGTCCGGTCGATTCCAGTAACTCAATCCGTACAAAATTTACAAGCCCGACCGACCTTGCAAGTCCGGTCCCAAGGTCGGTCCATTCCAGAAGCCAATTCTCGCAGGGTAAACAGGTCCCGACCGAGCTTGCAAGTCCGGTCGCAAGTCCGGTCGGCCCCAAATCTATGTTTTCCTTTTTACATTCAACTCCAAACTTCACCCCATATAACCTAGTACCCCCTAACCTCATTTGGGCACTTTAAACACAACTTAAGACACCCTTAAACACTCATAAAACTCATTTTCTAATTCCTTAAGCCTTTACTTATTCCTTTACAAATTTCTAACACTTACAATATTTTCTCCTAGTTTTTCAAATGGTGTTTCACACCTAAGATGACTACTATACCAAAAGCTTCCTCCTTATTTTAACATCATCTCCCAAGCATCATCTCTCACAACTAATTCCTTATATCCTTCTTGAAACTCTTTTCCTAGTGTACACTTCTCCTTGTTTTACCAAAGTTTGCCTAGGTATTTACCTAAGTCCCAAAGTGACTTTGGTACTCACTAAATCTTAAGATCATGTCTAAGTCCTTATTACACTCTAGAGTACTTCCTAGTACATCAAAATTCCTTTAAAACATCATGAACTCCTTATTCATTTCCTACATTTTCTAACTCACCAAACCTTATGTAAACACTTAGAACTTCTTGCTTTTTACCTAAATTTTGACATGGATTAACCTAGAACATTACTAAGCCAAAACACTTTGTTTTCTCCATTAAACACACAAGAACATCTAGAATCACCAAAAACACTCCCATACACAACTTCACCCAAATTTACACTACATCACAATATAGTGCATAATTTAAATTGCATGGCACTTAGGCCCTTAAAATGCATGGCTCTTAGGCCCTTAAGATGCATAAATCATAAACACTGAATTTCCACAATATATATGCCTTTAACCTGCAAATACACTCAACACACATATGCCCTTTACTAGTCTCTTGAGAACACTTTACTAAGTCATTCACCATTTGCTCTTTAGGTAGTTTTTAAGCATTTATAAGCTCATTTCTCCTAAGGCATTAAACAACATTAAGTTAGTAGATTTACCTCTTTTTCCAAAACACTTCCTTCTTGATTCCTTACAAAACCGTATGATAATTTGATTCCTTGTCAAGTTCTAGGCAATATACAAACACCATAATGAGTATTCAAGCTTTGAGCTTCACCTCATTGTAAACCCTAATTTTAATTGTTTCAAAAACATTAATGTAGTTGTTTTACCTTGATCTTTGAAGGGAGTTTGAATATATAACAAGAGAGGACTCCACCTAGTCCATGAAGAGTTGAAATGAAGCTAGAACAAGGTCACACAAAGAGCTATATCAATGTGTATTTTCGGTCAAGGTAAGAACATGGAGGAAACATGATTTTTCTTTGAGATTCCTTACCTAGAAGCAAAGGAGATCAACAATATGTCAAAATGTAAGCTCAAGCTCCTTCAATGGTGGAACACCTTGGCACCGAAATGGGGCTCTTGGAGTTTTAAGAAGATAGGAATGAAGAGCTTGATGAGAGGAAGAGATTGGTGGTCTTAGAATTTGATTTGAACAAGTGAGCAAGATTTTACAAGAGGTCAAAGTGGGAGTTCTAATGGTGGTAGTGGTATTACCGAGAGAGAGCAAAGAAGAGAGGTAGAAGATGGTGTTTGGAAACCGTGGGAATGAAGGAAAGAAATGAGAATGAGATAGGATTTGCTTTTAAGAAGATATTTATGCTTATAAAGTAAAAAGTAAGTTTACTTAGTTTGCTTTACTTACTTATTACATTAACTAGAGAGTGGTGAGTCACCACACTTATAAAAACCGGCCCCCTTTATTAGTATGAGGGTATTTTAGTTTTGTTTGTCAATTTAATTACTTAATACAACATATGTTATAAACTAGCTTATAAAAATCACTATTCACCTAAACAAGGCACTTAGAAGTGAAATTTTTGATTTCCCATTAATATAGCCACCCAAATGTGATACTATATAGTACACATATATATTTAAGAGTAATGATGGACATTTAGCCATTCAAAACTCATTTACAAGACAATTTTTCAAAAATGTGCTTTAAGACTTCTTAAAGCACATTTTGTGGTTTAACTTGTTTTCAAGCTTGGTTTTCTTTGGTAATTGATTTAATATGTTCATTAATACATATATAAAGTCTTGGTAAGTTCATTAGGTCTTACCCAAGCCTATTCCAAGCTTAGAGCACATTTTAGCTCTTATTGACTTTAAAGCACATTTTGTGTTTGCTTTTGTTTAAATTTGTTTACTAGTGTTTTTAAGACTCTTTTTAGTCTTAATAAATCATGTTTTAATGTTTAACCAACATACCAAGGTTTGGGGGTATTTCAAAAGAATGTTGTAATCACCACGTCACGAAGTCTTAATAAGATAAAATTTGGAAATTTGCAAATATGTGGTTATTTGATATTTGACGTGGGAGGTCGAACTTGATCCTGGTCAGATCAAGGGGAAGCCAATCACAAAATGGAGTGGAGGGATAGTTCAACACTGACGCTGACCCCGTCAGGGTGGGATGATTCCTGAGACTCCCTACAAGTGGTCACCAATATTTCTGTGATAAGTCAAAATTTGTTCCTATTTCTAATAAGGAGTCTACCTAATAAAATATATTAGATGTTGAGGATGTAAGTTAAAGGTTAAATTAACCAAGCTACCCCGAAAGGATTAAATAGCTAAAATGACTCCGCGTATGTCGGGAAGAAAATTGTTTGTAAAGGAAATACTAATTGTTATTATACCAGGAGTCATGATAATAAATTAAATACGAGATCAAGAGACATCTATCTATAATGACAAGTATTTGAAAGCTACCTTCTAAGTTATGGCCTTATTGCCATCTGAAGGGAAGGATCGACTTTAAGTCTTTCTTTATAAATTCAAACCCAGTATATTAAATGGGAACCCACCTATAAGAAACTTTATACTAATACTCACATGAGTTATTTTATAAACCGCAAGAACATGTGGAATTGTGAGAAAATTATACCTTGTTAGAAACCTTAACGGGAACCCCACTATAGTATACTTGATGAACAGACAATAAAAGATCGTGTATGGACTACCGACAAATTGTGAATCAATAATAAAAGGAATCTTTCCACATTATATACGCGAGATGCACGGCTCGACCGTAGCTCATACTATACATTGAAAAGTGACAACTGAATAGGGTGACTATAAACTAAAATACCAGAATCACGGGATGATGACCTGAAGGTCAAAGAGAAGAATTTTAATATGCCCAGTATTATACAAAACCCGAACGCCGACGATTAAATTTACAGGAGGCGAGGAATAGAAGACACATCTAAGACCAACAAGATTACTGCAACCTTACAGCTACAATGACTGAACCACTGGATGCACCAGCAACACCGACAAGATGATGAACCCCACTATCTGGATGCTACCACTATCAATGGAGAATATATATAGCAAACCGATCGGGTAAGTAGTAACATATATCAAGAAGATACCCCATATGCGAAAGCAACTAGCGGGAGGAACACAGGAAAGAATCAACTCTGATAAAGAGCAAGATGCCTCAGTAATATTGACGAGAAGAATCTTAGTGATATCACCGTCATGAGCAGCTATCAGAAATAAGCACAAACAACCAAGTGAAACTCGTGAAGAACTCAATGATGAAAAATCAAATGGAAGGCGAACTGTATTACAGTATATGCCACGTAGAGGAAGAACCTCGTAGTAGATTTGCTCAAAAAGGATAATGGAAGATACATGACATGCGCTTGAGCATCACAGGATGGGTAAACTTTACAATATTATTGGAAGCCGACGTACAATAATAAGATATGCAATGAGGAATACCAACTATGCTGCAACTAACAGTTACTTAGAGACAAGATAATCGGGAGCAGTGGCATAACGCGGCACATCGATTCGACAGCCTAAACGAGACATGGAATAATATCGGCAACAACCAAGATGGTAAATCACCTTCACCCATACATACGGGATTCAAATATAAAAGCATGATAATGCAAAATAAAACATGTCAGAGGATGCATAGATTCTTAGGGGAAATACCCCGTAAACGGACAGAAGTCCAGTCAAGATCAACAATGACAATCAAACGAAAATAATGGTGAACACAACTCATCAACCCTACATGTGAACATAAAGAAACTTAAATATACCACCTATGAAGCGCATTTAAGACTATTCCAAAATGATTGAACATTACTTAATCAGAGTCGCGCAACAGAAGCGGGTGGTCCCATTAGTTAAAATTATCTACTGAGCTCAAGGGAAATGCACAACGTATTTCACGTGTCTTAACCAAAATATGTGCCATACCCACCTGAAATCTTACAGCCGAGAAGCTATCTTTTAAACTAATCATAAGTTTTAAATAAGAGTGAAGATTGCACACTATTTACAGACAAGTTATGCTAGTCTAGGGTACGTGGGCGTACCCCTCTTTTTAAGGGGGGGAGAGCCTACTGTGTTTTATCATTTTTAGCATGGAAGTACTCTTTCATTATACTGTTGCACTGTGATTTGTATGTGAACAAGTATGACTTTGTGATTCTATGAACTCTTACTTGATGATGTGTACTACGTTACACTAGCATGAATGGATGATGTGTACTACGATACACTATATTGAAGCTACTTTGTTACTACGTGATTATGTGTACTACGTTACACCATATTGGAATGACTCCATGTTTGCATGATCTGTACTATGCTACACTACTATGAATGAATTACGTGCACTACGTTGCACTGCATTAAAGTATTTTTGGTGATGACCTTTCATGCTCATTACACTGTATGTTATGATTGAATATATACTACGAACTTAAAAGTAGTGAAACTTGGAACTTGATCCCTAAAATAGAATTGAGTTGCGGATGCTTAGTGGAACTTGATTCCCCATAACCATTTGAACTTAGATATGAGACTTCGGGGCGAAGTCCTTTTTAAGGGGGGTATATTGAAATACCCCAAATCTAATTAATACCTTAAACTATTAAATAATGGAGAATTGATCTAGAAACAGATCATTTTAGTTAAGCATGCTAAGCTATGCATGCAAACGTTACGTAAATAAATAGTACTACGCGTGCACATGCAAACTCACGCATGCAAACGTCACGTAAAAATAGTTGTTTTACCATAAACGCTAACTGGCGTAATTTTAATAAACATATTCGTACAAACGTTCATGTACGATTATTAACAAGGACTAAACTTCTTGCATAACTAGCTCGATAGAAAGAGCGTCAACAAGGAAAGAACAATACCAACGTGTATACAAACGAGCAACGTAAATATTTTACGAATGCCTAAGCATCTGTAAATGCTACAATAAATTGAAATACACATTTAGATAAATGTAACAACTTATGTTACACCTATTGTATATATTATGAAGATATAATAACTCATCAAAGGTCAAAGATGCGCACTAAACATCTTGACAAGAAGAACGTTCGTAAAACGCCTTAGAAACATGCGATTAAGCATGACCTTGTATGACCTTTTAAAACTCAAACCAAATGGTCATACCCTCATTATATGACTATACAAACATAGTTCCTAGGCTATATCTAGTCAAAAACACAAAACGCTAGGGAGTGCTAACGCACGCCCCTTAAAGCACGAAAAGCCCGGAGAGGTGCCGAGGTGGCACGAACTCCTATCAAAATTCATTCCTAGAGTTCCTAACATCATTAATAATCATTCTCAAGAGAACCCATGAGCTAGTTTCTCAAAATTCAACAAAATCCACGGGGAGTTTCCTTAACGCTCCTTTTTGCCCCGGGAGTGTCCTAATAGCCTGGGAATTATGTCATGAGTTAATGTAACCTCATATAACTCATTATAACACCTTAATATATCATTATTTACTATAATAAATGGTTATAAACACTTGGAACTTAAAAAGACAACTTATTTCGCAAAATATTCTTAGAGCACAAAAACGCACCTTCGGGTGTCACTAAAACGCGTTTTACGCAATTACCTTGTAGTTTTTGACATGCCACGAATTAGGAATCTTAAATGGGGATGAATTGACCCTCTAAATAAATTAAAGGCAGTGTCAAACAAGGAGCTCTATAGGGGCCGATTTTCTACCTAAAAACTAGTATAAAATTTAGATTTAAAACTTATAAAAGGCATAAAACATGGTGACTCACCTTCCCATGTGCTATAATACTTAATGGCAAAAGAATATAGGTCTCATTTGACCTCCATGCTGTCGAAATCCTGCAAGAAAACAAGGCCATGTTAGCTAGACAAAAGCAAGAATTATTAAGGCAAAAAGTAGATCTAGACTTACTTTTTGAATTGTTAAATGCAAGTGACAACACCATGCTTGTCTAAGCCATGTTAGTGCCAATTGAAGAGGCCTAAAAACAGCCCAAATTCGTGGGTCATCAAGGGATAAAGAAGACAACACTCAACAATTAAAATTCAAAAGAAAACTAGACATACCTAACTTACCTTGTCCTTTAGTTTCCATAATTTGTTCCACATTGTCTTGCCTCTTCATATGGCCGAGATTCTCCTTGTTTGAAGGGATTTTTGAGCCAAAAATCAAAAGCAAAACAATAAATAAAATCATTACCTAACATGCCATATGATAATGTCCAAAATAAACAAATCAAAATTCCTTCCAAACTAGCCTAAGTCATACGGTTGCAATTCCAATTCTTTCACACATTTCAACCAGTTGGTAAGGCTCCTCTCTTCTCCTTTCATCTTCTTCCTTTGAAGCTCTTAAGTCCATTAATGGAGTTTTAACTTCTATCTTCATCTTTAAGGTAATTTCCTAGCATTTCTTGTCAAGCCTTGAAGCAAAACTCTTCCTAGCATAACTACAAGGGTTCGGCATCAATTAATACTCCAAGGAGGTTGTCTAAATCAACATTAATCCAAGGAGCATATCAAGGTTACCTTAAGGTATTTTTCATGCTTGAAACTCCTTAAAGCACATTTTTATGTGCAACCAAATTCTACTTCTTCTAAGGCTCTTTTCTTCTTCATTTTCATGAAGGAAAGTTTTTTCTTCATCCATCTTAAGTGTGCCAAAATCCTAAGGAGAAAAGCTTAAGGTAAATCCTTGAAAAACTACTTACAAATCTACTTAAGATCTTTGTTAAAGATCTAACTCCTAAACTCCTCCACCTCTTGCATAAAAACCGAAGTGGGGCATCAAATTCCGTTGGAGAAAGCTTGGAGATTCAAGAAGAGTTCAAGCACTTAACCATCCCTTATTAAGAAGTAAGTTTACTAAGCCAATCTTTATGTTTTAAGCTTGGTTAAGCTTTTAAAAATTATACAAAAATTATGTATACCTTCTAAGGAGTCTAAAACCGAAACTACATGGTAACATGTACCAAAAATATAATCTATAACATATATGGAAAATATTTACCTTTAGACACATTTTTATGTCACAAAATTTATCTATGTTAAATACAAATTCAAGCCGAATTGTCAAGGGAAAATATGCTCTATTTTGAGCTAAAAATCAATCTAAGACATTACAATAATTTTTACATGGGTTATATGACTCATATGTATTTATGTATAATTGTTATGACTTATAAATCAACTTTTGTATACTATAAGGTATCTTAAAAATTATGGCCGAATAATTTTGGTGAAGAATAGGTTTTAATGAGCTACTTATGTATATAAACTTATATTATAAAGTTTGGAGAGTTAAAAATATTTTATTGGTGCTTAAATGGCTAATTAATTAATTTATGTGGCTTAAATGTAAATTTTACAAAGTTTGGTGTATATACCATAAAAGCCAAGAGTAAAAGGCTTCCTTGGGATAATTATGATATAATATAAGGTTAGGAAGTAAGTTTATGAATTTTAGATAATTTAAACAAGTGTTAAAATAACAATTTATAAAGTTTTGGGCTATTATGTAATTTATAAAAGTTATTATGAAAATTTGGAGATTTATATGGGGCGAATCCATAATTAAGAGAATTATAAAGTTCACTTCCGAAATTTTGAGGAATTAAATATTTAAACTATAGTTTATAAGTTATTAAGTAACTATTATAAAGTTTTGGGGTGAAAATGGAAATAAAGGAAAGTTTATGTCAAAGCCGAATTGTTTGGGGTTAGGTTTGTAATTTAAGAGAATATATATATATATATTCGGCAATTAAGGAGAATTAAAATTAAAACTATAGTTTATAAGACATTATGTAAAGGTTATAAGATTTTGAGGTTAAATTGTAATTATGGAAAAGAATATGTAAAAACCGAAAGTTTGAGGGGCTAAACTGTAATTTTCAAAAGTTATAATATTCAAGAGTTATATACCAAAATATTAATGGTGGATTTGTAAATTAATTAAATAAGGAATTAAAACTATATAGCATAATGAAATTAGAATTTAAATGTTAAGTTTATGAATTAATGTGGTTGGTTTGTAAATAATCGAAATATAAGGGTAATGGAAATACCCCAAACCTTGATATGTTGTATAAACATTAAACTATGGTATTTAAAGGCTAAAAAGTGCCTTAGAAACGTCAGTGAACAATTTAAACCATAGTAAAACACAATAAAGCACTAAGATACAATTTGAGCAAAAACATGCTCTAAGCTTGGAGTGAACTTGGTTAGGACCCAAAGAGCCTACCAAGACTTCATAATATTCAATGATGATTTAATAAGGCTAATTAAGTCCTTAAGAATTAAACTTTGGTAGACAATTAAACCAAACAAAACACAAATAAATACTTTAATGCCAATATGGGCGAAAATGTGCTCTAAGCTTGGGATAAATTTGTATAAGACCTAAAGGTCATATCTATACCTTAATTATATGTTAATAAACATATAAAATCAATTACTAAAGAAAACCAAGCTTGAAAACAAGTTAAAACACAAAATGTGCTTTAAGGAGTCTTAAAGCACATTTTTGAAAAATTGTCTTGTAAATGAGTTTTGAATGGCTAAATGTCCATAATTACTCTTTAATTAACATGTGTACTACTTAGTATCACATTAGGAAGTCTAAATCAATGGGAAATCAAAAATTTCACAAATACGTGCCTTGTTTTGTGAATAGTAACCAAAATATACTAGTTTATAACATATGTCTATATAAGTAAGTTAAATGGTCAACAAAGACTAAAACACCCCTAGATGAATAATGGGGGCCGGTTTTTGACAAGGGATGAGTCATCCCCCTTGTTAGCTTAATAAGAAAGAAAGAAAGTGATAAAGTTAGTTACTATTTGCTTTAACTTACAAATATCTCCAAAAGCAAGTTTCTTCTCATTCTTTTCTTTCCTTCTTCATTTCCCACGGTCATCTATCTCCTTCTTCCTTCTCCATCGGTTTTGCTACAGCGACAATGTCATCTCCAACTTCCATAGCTAGTAACTTCTAACTCCATGCTCCAAATCAAATTCTAAGACCATATTTGTCTTAGTTAGGCCAAGCTCTACACTTTTCTCTTTTCAAATCTTCAAGAACTCCATTTTGGTGCCATGGAGATTCACCATTGAAGGAGCTTGAGCTCATATTTTCATGCCTTGTCATTCTCCTTTGCTTCAAGGTAAGGAAAATCAAAGAAAAACAATATTTCCTCTTGTTTTGTGTGTAATCGAGAATCACCCTTTGATGGTGTGTTCTTTTGATCTTTCATAGCTCCATTTCAATCTTTAAAGGACAAAGAGGAGTTCTCTCTTGATGCTTATTCAAGCTCTCTTCCAATCCCAAGGTAAAACAACTATCCTAATGTGTTAAGACAATATATATAACCTAGGGTTTACAATGAGTTTAAGCATGAAGCTTGAATACTCATTACCTTGCTTGTACATTGATTAGAAGTTTGACAAGCAATCAAAGCCTTGCCGGTTTTCTATCAAAGAAGGAGCAAGGGGTTACAATGAAAAACTTGTGAAGGAAAAGAGGTAAACAAACTATCTAAATGTAGTTTAAATGTCTTAGGAAAAATGAGCTTGATTTGCTTAATAAAATACCTAAGGAGCCAATGGCAAATGAGCTAGTAAAATGTTCTCAAGGAGTTTATTAAGGGCATATGTATTGTTGGGTGTATTTGCAGGTCAAAGGCAATATATACATGTGGAAATTCAGTGTTTACGGTTTATGCAATTTAAGGGCCTAAGAGCCATGTTATTTAAGGGCCTAAGTGCCAAGCAATTTGTTTATGCACTATATTGTGATGTAGTGTAAATTTGGTGAAGTTTTGTGTGTGAGAAGGTTCTTGATGGATTTAAGTGTTCTTGGATGTTAAATGATGAAAACCTAAGTGTTTGGGTGTGAGAATATACAAGAGAAGCTATGGCAAAATTTAGTTGATAAACAAAGGAGTTTATGTGTTCTAATGAGATTTTATGACCTTGTAACACCCCAACTCAATCCAAATGTGGTCTCGCAACTTAACAGTATATATATATAACATGTCACAGCGGAATTCTTTACAATCCAGGACCTTGCCACGGTCTGACTATAGAATATACCGAACATTAGTCCAACAACCTTAACCATTTACATATATTTCTTACAATCCTCTCACAACCTATACATCTTACTAACTCAATTGCCATACGAGTGTACATGCACTACTCGTAGGTCACACTTAATCCTTAACACTTGTATCCTCTTCTTACTCTTGCGACGGCCGCTTCCTGATGTACCTGTGTAGTAAAAACAGCCCCCAAAGGGGGTCAGCACGAATGCTGGTACGATCCCCTCATGGCCCCCAAGCTAACGTGGCTACGACGACTAATTGTCGATAGCATGGAGGTTGATTAAATGCACAACATAATAGTAAATGCTGTAAACAACAATCCATATATGAACAATCAAAGTTCACACGCAATGAACGACTTAAATGCGTTCCCTTAATTGGAGAGTTAGTTATTTAACTCCTTAAGTAATGTTCCCTCTTAACCTTAGTCCATCTTTATCTCACCTTAATCTTAGTCTTATCTTAACCTTAGAAACAACCATCCTTTAATAAGGAGTGGATGTTGCTTATCTTAATCTTAATTATACAAATCATCCTTTAAAAGGAATGATTGTAACTTATCTTAATCTTAACTTAATCTTAATCTTAATAATACAAATCATCCTTTAAAAAGGAATGATTGTAACTTATCTTAATCTTAACTTAATCTTAATCTTAATAATACAAATCATCCTTTAAAAAGGAATGATTGTAACTTATCTTAATCTTAACTTAATCTTAATCTTAATAATACAAATCATCCTTTAAAAAGGAATGATTGTAACTTATCTTAATCTTAACTTAATCTTAATCTTAATAATACAAATCATCCTTTAAAAAGGAATGATTGTAACTTATCTTAATCTTAACTTATTCTCAGAATACAAACCGTTCCTGGAGGGGAATGGTTGTAGCCCAAGTCCAAACCTGGGATTTAGGTGATCCCACCGCACCATCTTAACGCCACCTACCCTGGACGGGAGTCCAGCGTAGCTGAGCCGGCAACCGGCCCTAGGCTACAAGTCCGAAGACAAGTCCTTAAGCGGAGGGCGGATCTGATTCAGATACCGTCCCCCTTTTCCTTAGCATGCATGACCGGAGATCGGTCCCGGGTTCCTCACTCAAGTTCCAGTTAGTAATAGTCTCAAGACCATGTTTGTTGGTTAACCTCTTTCGGTTCATATCGTCCCTTATTAGGGGCGTTCCTTAGTCTCACTCAATTTCTTACTAAACATTGGTTAGTAAGTTCTCACGGTATGTTGTGTTAGTTTTCAAACTCACACAACCATACAATAAATATAATATATTCCGGTTGCATGCTTTATCTTGTTTAATGAGCACACAAAAACAAATAGCACACAAGCCGAGGGACACCTCGTTAGCAAGCAGGTCACAAGAGAACTGTACCGTTCACCGTTGGCCATTCAGTTGCTTAATCTCTTCCGGAGTCCAATTTCCAAGTCCTAAAACATTCATTCAGTTTTAGGTTGTTAATCACTTAACTCAATTCAACTTACTTATCTTACTTAACTTACTTAACCCTTAATGACTCCAACCTAACACCTCTTGAGTCTTACAACTTAATCTTACAAACTTAATCTTAAACTTTTAAGTTAATTCTTAACTTAATCCTTTAGGTCTTTATACCTCTAATCATCATTGCCCCCTTAATGGGGTACCATTAATACCACTAAACTCTCTTAGGGTTTCTTTCTCTTTTTTTTTTTTTTTTTTTTTATGGTCCGACCGACCGACCCACCGACCGACCCCCCTGGGTAGGTCGGGTGCAGAGAACATCCAACTTCACAGTTTCAGCCCGACCGACCCAGACTGGGGTTGGTCCCCTGGGTAGGTCGGCTGCAGAAACTTCTCATACATTGTCAAATTTTCTCCAAATTTTTCCTCAAGCCTCCTAATGTGTTCTAACATCATTTGGCACATCAAACACACCTTATAACCTCCACCAAACTCATTAAAACAACTTCCAAAGATCTTCTCAAACATTTGCTCAATTCTTACAAACACTCCTAACACTTATCATATAATTCCTTACATTACCAACTTGTATCTTTACCAAAACTTCAACCAACCCAAGTGTTCCCTCCTTAACAGTTTGGGCACTTCATAAACATTATTTTCCATCTTCAGTTCATTTACCAAAACTTCCTCAAGTCATCTTACATAACCATGCACAAATTCCTCTCTTTTCCATTTGTTACTCATCATTCCTAAACTCTTGGGCATACCTAAACATTTCTTGTCATCCTCTTAGCACCTTAACCTTGTTCTTCTTTACCTTAACTATACTACAACCTCCTTGGACATTTCCACCTCCTTTTACTCACTTACTCACCATTATCACGATCACACGCTCTTTTACATTCCTAGTCATTTTCCTTGATGACTTACAACATCCTCCTACCTTTTTCACTCCCATCACCCAAGTCCACACATTACCATTCAACTAAACCTTACTAGTCCATCACTAACATCATCACACTTACACAAGGTTCTCAAAACTCTCATTGTCTTACTCTCTAGTTCATACCTAAATCTCCTTAAGGCATTATACACCTTTCCTTAAAACTTATGCACAAGTCTTACACTCCTCATACCATGACTTTGGTGTGTTCAATACACCCACCCAAACTCTAACTTCCCCATAGACCATTCTAGGTCATTCTCATCCTTAAGAACTCCTTAGTTAACTCATTTCCACTCAAATTCTTCATAATGACTCCTAGTAAATCCTAGGTCATATTAATTCACCACCATCACCTAAACACTTATTTTCTACTCAAATTTCGCCATAGCTCCTCTAGTATATTCTCATGCCCAAATGCATTGTTTTTCTCACATAATAATCTCACACACACACCAAGTCCTTTCTCATCTTATTTTCTCACCCAAATCAACTTATTCACATCATACTCAATATATTGCAATAATCTTAAATTGCATAGCACTAAGGCTCTTAAATGACAGGCTCTTAGGCCCTTAAATGGACTTAACTTAAACACTGAATTTCCACATATAAAAGCTTTCAACCTGCCAATACACCCATCAATCTCATATTTATAATACTCGTAAAATCCTCCTTAAAACTTGATTACTCACTCAGTTCTCATTAGCTCCGTAGTCACAAGTTCATAAGCTTTGTTTAAGTTCTTTTTCTTAGGTTACATAACCCATTACCTAATGTAAGCCCTAGGCTACATTGGTACTCATCTAAACTCATTCCTTAAAACTTAAACCACCATTAGGTAAGCATTTTACCTTGTTTTCTCAAGCTTATCTTAACTTCCTCCTTAGACCTTCTTCTTGAATGAATATCGGCCACCACTCAACTTCCCTTGCCAATGTTCTAATCAATAACCAATGACTCATATGAGCACTAAACAATATACTAACCTCAAGGAATGAAAACCTAGGTTAGAAATGTGTTTCTAAAGCATAAAAGTGGTTGATTACCTTTGAAGTCTCAAGATAGACTTTGGCATTGAATGAAATAGGACCTCCACTAGTCCTTGGTGAATAAATCAAGCTAGAACAGGCATAAAAACAAGGCCCCATGAGTAGAAATTTTCGGCCATGTACAAGAAATGGTGGAAACATGGTTTTTCTTACATTTTTTTACTAAGAGAATGGAGATGGAGAAGCCAATGAGCTCTTCAAACTTGATTTTCCTCCATCAATGGAGTTTTCCCATGGCTCCAAAATAGAGCTTTGAAGGATTGAAGAAAGATAGAAAGGTAGGTCTTGACCTAACTAAGACAAATATGCAATTTGTTTTGGATTTGGAGCTTGGAGTTGTATTTGGCAAGTATTGAAGATGGAGAACCATGGAGAGCAGCACTCTCGGTTTTGGAATGGAGAGAAGAAGAAGAAACGGTGGGTGAAGGAGGAGAGAAATGGAGAATAGAGGAGAGAAGTGAGCTAATAAGAGATATTTGCTTATTAAAGCAAATAGTAACTTTTTACTTACTCTTCTTTTCCTTTCTTATTTGATGACTCATGTGGTGACTCACCTTCTTAGAAAACCGGCCACCCTCTAAATAAGGCTAACATGGTCTTTGTTGACCAATTAATTGACTTATGTTGTTTAAAACTTAAACTAGTCACTATTTGGCACTATTCACTAATCAAGGCACATAATCGGGAAATTTTTGACTATTTCTCATTGATTTAGACCTCCTAATGTGAACTAATTAGTACATGTTGATTAAAGAGTAATGATGGAATTTAGCCACTCAAAACTCAATCTAAGACATTTCTCAAAAATGTGATTTAAGACTTCTTAAAGCATATTTTGTGTTTTAAATTGTTTCAGCTTGGTTTTCTTTGCTAATTGATTTAAAATGACCATTAGAAATTACTAAGGTCTTATCATGATATTTGGGGTACTCACCCAAGTCTCTCCAAGCTTAGAGCACATTTTTGCCCTAATTGCCATTAAGGCACTTTCTTGTGTTTTCCTTGGTTTAAATTGTCTACCAATCTTTCTAAGGCATATTTTAGCCTTACTACATCATGATTTGATGTTTACTTAGCATACTTAGGTTTGGGGTATTTCAGACCTAGAAGGTACTAGGAAATTGTTAAGTGTTAAGATGGTGAAAGAAAGAGAATCATGATGTTTTAGGTGTTAAGATGCCATGGGCATTGTCTTGGAGGACTTAGAGATCAATGGGTGTTGTAAACACACCAAAGTTATGTTGTATGAAATGCCAAGTTTTGTGCAAGTTTTGGTTATCAAAGGAAAAATAATTCCTTGTGAAGACTAAGTGTGAACTAGTGGAAAATAAAAGGAGATTGTGTATGGGGGGTGTAAGTGTGAAATAATGCCCTTGGATAGTGGTAATGGTGGTAAGGTAACATTTTGGTTAGTGGAGTTATAAGCATGACTCACCACTTAGATATCCTAAGGAGAAAACATTGCAAGTGCTAGGAATTTTGTAAGAAATTTGTGGAATGATAAAGAAGGTTTTGGTGTGTGATTTAAGGAGTTTAGTACATGGCTAAAGGTGTGTTTGAGGTGCCCAAATGAGGTTAGAACATACTAGGATACATGAGGTGAATTTTGGAGTCAAATGGGAATTTAGAAACAAAGGTCTGGAGCCGACCGACCTTAAGGACCGGACTTGTAAGGTCGGTCGAGCTCAGTTTACACTACCGGAAAGAGTTTCTGGAATGGACCGACCTTGGGGACCGGACTTGTAAGGTCGGTCGGGCTTATATTTTTGGTACGGATTAAGTTTCTGGAATGGACCGACCTTGGGACCGGACTTGCAAGGTCGGTCGTGTCTAAATTTTTGAACGGGAATTGTTTCTGGAATGGACCGACCTTGTGGACCGAACTTGCAAGGTCGGTCGGAGTAGAATTTTTGACGGTAATTTGTTTTGGAATGGACCGACCTTGTGTAAGGTCGGTCGGACCAAAATTTGTAAAAAAAAAAAACAAACAAGAGTGACTTAAGTAGTAAACCCTAGTGCGTATAACAAGGATAATCAAGTGTGAATTAAGTAAGGAAACATGACATATAATCATGTTAAAACACTTAGTATTCAAAAGTTAAATAAATTAATTAACCGACATTACTAATCATGTTTAGGAACTACGTTTGGCGGGACTCGTATGCAGCAAGGGCCAAGGTATGGTTTTCTTGCAACCTGTGTCCTACCGGATTTCACCGGCTTGTATGCCAATGTGTTTTTCTGTATGTTTGCCACGTTGTAAGATAAAACATGTAATGTGTTTACAGTAATTCATATATGTGGCGTGTCTAGTTCCGATACCATTTAATCTCGAAAGTGTTAAACTTTAGCTAACTGAGTCTAGGATCACATGAGAGATCGGTATTCGGATTTAACGACCTGAACCATGGGACGTTCTAACCACGGCTATGCGTGAGTTAATTGTGTGATGTTTGTGTGTGAATGTATGGACCCCCTCGTGTGTTTAACCTAGTTGAAATACCTTTTTGGTGTGTGGATGTGATAGATCCCATAGTGGGGCTCTAACTATTTATCTACAAGTAAATATGTACTAACAGGGGTGAGGAATCCGGTCAGGCCGGTCGGCGCGTTGTTTGGGAGTGGGTATCCTTTTTAGCCTTACCCTCCTCTCTGTTATGGTTGTTTCCCTCACGGGTTACGATCTCCCATTAGCTTACTCCAAAGCTTAGCTATTCTGACTTATGATCGGTTTAGGGGGAACATGTGTTTGTGTGGTGTGTTCGGGTCACTATATCCGAACCATCTTAACTTAAGTTACTCGTCCGACTATTAGGACGGTAATGAGTGTTGTATAACGAGCTTAACATGAGGGTAATATCATTCTCTAGGCTCACAGGTGAATTAACTATGTTTAGGTTGGTTCCTTAAGAGAACCGAACCCATTGTGTTATGTGTTATTGTTGTGCCGTAACTCTTATAGCGGTGTGATGTTATATGTTGTAAAATGTGGAGTATGTGGATCATGGATATGAATCCCAGTGTATGATAAGAGGCGTTTAAGGATAACCCGATTAATGGGTAAGTATCGTCTATTAAGGAAGTAGCTCCATTAGAGGAGAAACACTCTAGGGTTAGGAAAACAAGGATGATTTGTTAAGTGTAATGCGTTGGCTGTTTTGTTGAGCCCAACGTGGTGAATGTTATGTGTTGTGTGTTGATAGTTTACATGCATGATTCAAATATAATCAACCGCATGCTAAGACGAAAATTAGTTGTGCGTGGCCCGGTAGCATGCGGGCTGCGGGATTACCATACCAGCAAAGGTGCTGAGCCCCTGGGGGGCCACCCTTTTCTCTTCTTTTCCTATTTCAGGTACAAGGAGCTGGAAGCCGTTCGAGAGTAGGACGGGTTCGTTTGTACATGGTAATCATTTAAGTTATATATGTACAGTAGGTGTAGTAAGACCGAAATTGTTATCGGCATTAGTTGTGAATACTCGGTACAGTAGAAAGGTGTATGTTGTTGTTGTTGTTAATGGAAAGGGACAATAATGTGTAGTCGCTCGGGAATCTAGTCCATCAGACCGGTACAATGTATATGTAATAGCCTTGTTAGCCACGTGGGTGGTTAACGGCGTGTAACACCAACGAGTTAAGTAATGTGATGAAGTATGTTTTCCGCTGCAGTTTGTTGTTAAGTGTGTTAATGTTGGATGGGGTGTTACAGTAATAACTTAGTTTTAAATAAATATAGGTCCCATGTGGATATTTGGAGGAATTAGAAAGAAGAATTCTGGTTTAAGGGATTATGGAATTAAAACTATGGCTTAAATAGTTATAAGGAATTTAAAGGTAACCAATAAATATTATTTATGGTTAAAAAGGGGAATAACAATAACTATAAGAATATTATGTCTATGTATGGCATATAAATATAGTTGAGAAATTATAAAGTTATTATGTCATGTAGGCAATTAAAAATATGTACCATAAATAGTACATGAATAAATATATACATATGCGTACATTAAAGGATTTATGGAATAGAACTATACGATATACACGTACAAGTAATTTACTTGTAAAAGAAATAATATTATTTGGGGTGAGTTTATGACTAATAAAAGATATGGGAATAATATGTCCATGTGTGACATGTAAATATAATTTGAGGATTTATTAAGTGGATATGTCATTTAGAAAATTATATATAGTATCATAAAAAATACATGTGTATAAAATATATACATTTTAGATTTTCATGAAGTAAATCGGAAGGAAATAAATATAAGGAATTTAATGTGGAAACGTCAAATAATATTTGGAGTTATAGTATAATTAAAAATAAAGTTAAGAGGAGAATTAATTAACAAACGACCAATAAGGTCATTGATAAAATTATAAATTATTATGTCATTGGGACAATTGCAAACATGTAACATAAATAGTACACGAATATATAGTTATATACATTAAAGGATTTAAGAATAAATCACAAGGAATAACAAATAAGTTATACATCCAATCATAAGGTAATTAAAAGGAATTACCACACAATATAAGTTTTATAAATTAAGGCTACATGATTTGGAAATATAAAAATACCTTAAATAATGATAAGGAAAAGAGGGTAAAGAAACTACCTAAGTATAAAAAATAAACCTCACATGAAATAACGAATATTGAATCGTTTCATGAATCAATAAAGTTATTATATGAGAGTTACATAAATTAACACTCTCAGATTAATCCTATTCTAGGACTTTGTTTGACCAGACGTTGACCGGGAACTAAACAAGTACAGTCTACGGTGAACGGTATGGAATTCTTGCAGTTTGCTTTCTACCGGATTACACCGGCTTGTGTGTTATCTGTTGTTTGAAATAATGACCAAGATAAATGTATGTAAAATGTAGTATTACTCTTGTGCACTGTTGTGTTGCTTTATGTGCGTGAATGATACTAATAACTGTATGTCCCACGCATACAACACTACATTACCAGTGGATTAAATACCTGTGTATTATTATACCGAGAACTTGTACTCAAGTTTCTCACTAACTTCACTTTATAACAAACGTCGTTGTCCTAAACGAGACAACTGACAATACACATTGTGTTCTTGTTTAACGTCCTTGAGTGACATCTAATAAATTCTATACTACGAGAACGAGGAGCCCAGTTGGATCTGGCCATGCATGCTACAGGAGTTGTACCTGCCTCAGGTTGTCTCCTATTCAATTTACGTCGCGACGGGAGTTTTGGGTGCACTATGTCACTCACCGGCTGCGTACTGGAACAGTTCAAGTTGGGGGGAAGACTTTATTCCTCTCAAGGGTTCGATTCCCACCTCTTTTAAGTACAGGAGTTAACTACGTTATCTTCTGAGGGACTAATTACCCACCTACTTGTACGAGAGTCCCATCTCGTCTAAGGGTTTATCATACCCGACCATCTTACTCCATGAAGGAGTTTAACGAGGTCACTATACCTCCACTGCTGCGAGGTACTCTTATATACATGTTAGTCCCATTGTGAGGATCTGACTACTGGTGAATGATTACAAGACATCTAACTTGACCTTCTGCAGTCTTGTTCTATGTGACATTGTTATCCTTATATGGATGCTTGTTATGATTATGTTATGATGCTTATTTACAACTTTATAAAAATGACTTGCATGTATTCGACAAAATAGTTGGTGTGACCCAGTAGCTTGTGGGCTGCATGTTTTTCATACCGGCAAATTATTTTGCTGAGCCATTTCATGGCTAAACAATTCCAGGTACCTGAAGATTGAAGAGATTACCCGACCGAGTGTAGGCGGGGTAGAATTAAGACAAGGATTATTATTACCGACATCAATCTACAGTACTGTATTTTTACTATTGTCTTTTGTTATTATAGAGGTTTGTATTCAGCGCGCAGACCGCATCATTTGTAATTTATGTTGGAGTTAGCCTTGTTAGTCACATGGGTGACTAGCGGCGTTGTAACACCACCCGTTGTTATGAATATATTTTCCGCTGCATTTCTAGTTATTTTTGGGAGCTATCATCATTCAGGTTATTGGATTTCGGGTTGGGGTGTTACAAAGTCAGAGGCGTTCGGCGGATTAGGCGAACGTGGGATTAAGAGCTAGCCAGTCTCCGGTGTACGGTATGGGATTCTTGTAGCTTGTTTGCTAACGAGGTCTACCTTGGTTTGTGTGCTATGTGTTATTGTGATACGACCAAGCAAGATTAAGCATGAAACCGATTTATTGTATTGTTATTTTGTGTCCATTGCACATTAACACAAGTTGATTCAGAGCTTGTTCATTAACTATGTTTAATAAACAATTGTATAAGGTTATAAATACTCCCTGTTATTAGTTGGTTAATACCGAGAGAGGTTTAACTAACAAATTGTCGATGAGACTTCAGCTAACTGGAACTTGGGAGAAGAGGAATTCGGGACTGACTCCGGTCATGCATGTTCAGGTTAGGAGGTCGGCATCTGTATCAGATCTATCTTCCGCCTAGGGTCGACAAACTGACCCGACCATCTCGAGTGAACAGTTCGAGATGGGAGGCAAATTCAGGAGGCGCAGGAGGGTCAAGCCTACACCCCTCATAACTTAAGAAATAATGTTTATTAACTCAATGGAGCTAATAACTCATTGGCTAGGGTTACTATGACCCGACAAAAATAAACAATTCAGTTAGAGAACAACCAGTTCTAATAAGAGAACGGTTGACACTTATAAGGTATGGTCAAACACGAGAACTAAATAATTCTCAGGCCTCAGGAGTTAGCAATCTAGCTTACTCGTTATGGCGTCCATTACGACGTTCAATTTATTTGAGCTTGAATGTTTCACATAAATGTGTGTTTGTTATCGTACTTCTTATTATTATTGTATGAATAAACAATGTATGTATATGACAAGTAGTCATGTGTACCCGGCTAGCTTGTGGGCTGCACGTTTTCTGTACCAGCCATGGCTGCTGGGCAAGAGGAGCCCCTTGGGCCTGTGATTTAAACTTTGCAGGTAGGTACCAGACGAGGACTCAACCTGAGAGTAGGAGCGGGTAGAGTACTGCAGGTTGCTTTTACATTTGTTTCACGAGTTGTGCATGTACACTCGTTTTGTAAATTGATGAGATGTTAGTATGATGTATTAGGATATGAGATACTCGGAATAAGTTGTGGTTTATGAATTGTAATGTTTTAGATGCTCGAGTAATTATCCGGTTAATCAGACCGTGACTTGTTAAGAGAATAGGCCTAGTTAGTCACGTGGGTGACTAACGGCGGTAACACCAATTTAGTAGAACTTTTCCGCTGCGTTGTTAATGTACGAGATGGACTTAGGGAGACAATCATTGTTTTTTGAGATGGGGTGTTACAAAAAGTGGTATCAGAGCGTAGTTACGCTCTGATGACTGGGAATTACCGAGCTTAGGAATTACCGAGTTAGGAATAGTAGACTTTGGGATAAGGGTTGAGTATTAGTGCGAGAGGTGTGTTAGTTAGGATTCCCCGATGTGCGTCGGATGTCTGTAATACCTGACCCGCCCTCCGTGCCCCTGGTTCTAAAGATACTGGAAATGAACGCCAGAGAGAAGACAAGCTTTCTCTTACTCGGGAAAACCCGATCTGGCGATTACTTAGTATTATGCAATATGAGAAACACCTCGTTATGCAATAGTCTTTCAAGACTTGAAGGTCCTAATTGGAGCGCAACGTTGAAACAGGCGCTACCAACGGAATCCTACCAATGAGAGAATAATAAATACCGGCAACTTGGGTCGACATGCTATGCAGTTGATATAACCCCGCCATACCAGTAAGAAGGAAAGCACTACGAGTGCAATGGGAGGACAAGAGAAGCGACAGAAACACCGGACAACAGTCCAAGGGAGCAATAATAGTGGGATAATACCGCGCAAGAGCATAGGGACTACATAAAAGTCAATTATGCAGTGGATAACTACGAACCTATACAGAAAGGGGTTGCAAAGACCTAACTGCAACAGCTCAGACGACTACGAATGCATATGGAAGTCATACTCCAAGATAGGACTACGACGTAGTGCCTAAGGAGAGTCAATACTCGATAACCTCGACGAAGGTATGGAAATGAGAGTGAGAACCATGGCGAAAGCAAAAGAAAAAGGGTCCTCTCAGAAAGAGGAATACCCTGATAAGTAACAACACTAACAAAAGCAGTCAGGAAGCTGCCCAAATAATCAATTAACCAAAGCCAAAAAGGGCAAAGAAGGAGTCCCATGGACTACCACCTACAAGGAGTTTAGGAGAATGTACCATTGCCGACGTACATAGTACCGATAGCCCATCTTGCATGGCGCACTTGCCTTGGCAAGTGCCGCCGCAATAAAGCTTTACAAGAAGCCGTGAAGACCAAATTGTAAAAACCATGGATTTAATACATATGAACACCGGATTGCAAATCCTTAATACTGAAGAGCGAAATATTGGGAGGGCCTGACGGCCTGACCATGACAACTAAATCAATACACCAGTCAGCAGGGAGCTGGACTTGGTCAGGAAACTAAACGACGTGATCATCAATAACAGACAACCGACACTACAGGTAAGAACATCAACCCAAAACCAGGCCTAACCTTGAATGAAATAACTGAAGAGATTACTCAACAATGTGAGAAGACGGGATGTAAGTAATAACCTACAGGAAGGTATTACGACATACAATGAAGATGGAGGACATAACAACTTTAAAAAAAATGGGATGAATTCCCAGAATAATACCATTAACAGCACTCTTCATTGAAGATGTTGATAAAACCTGGAAACAGAATCAGAGAAAACAAATTTAAGCAATGACCTACCTAGAATTAAGGACGTGAAATCATAAAAGAGAGAACCTCAAAAGGACTACACCATAGAGTTGGTATAGTTGAGCAGAAAAAGGACCCATAAACGATGGTTAATATTGCTTGCCTAACTCACTAACACCCAAGTATGATTAATCATTAACGGGTGGCGTAGTCAACGAAAGTTGAACAAAGTATTGACATGGAAGCACATGATAGTCAGGGTAATTATCCGACTTAGACACCTAAAGGCAGAGGCCTAATGAAAACTAACCCTTAATTGCTAAAAGACGCAAGTCTATGAGAGCGAAAGTATTGTCACAGACACTGATAAACATCAGATTACCTAAGCGAACTTCCACAGTAGGAAGCGAGATACAACAACTTAATGTGAAACCCAATATTACGTCCAATGATGTGACCTAACGTTGGCAGAGTTCAGAGAATAAGAGAATCACGTGGATAACCTACAGATGATTAAGAATGCAACAGTGAACCGAACATCAGCTATCACTTGAGACTAATCAAGCATAAAGGGCCTACGAGCCAAGATGTTAAATATATCAGAGCTCGAGGCACAGGAAGCATAAAAGGCTGATCTAGGCCATGAATGAACTACAACTCGTACATACGAGTGGTTATGAGAACCTATACTAAATTGAGGAAGAATTGCCAGTAAAGGGCACCAATGAAATTGTTGAGATAGTGCTATTGACAGGGGCGGAGAACGAACCATTCCTTTTAGGGTGGGGATACCTCTCCTAGTTGTGAGGCCATGAGTGGGAATAAGCCCCTCAAAAGGGCTTCCACTTCTTAAATATTGAATACTCTCTATTGGAGAATGGGAACCGTAGAACTTGAAATTACCTTAGAACATTCTAGTTACACATAAATAATATGGAAGGCTGCAGAGACAGACCTCATATCCAACACCCAGGATTCACTACAAGAAAACTGCATTATAGTGACACACGTTTTTTGTGACATACATTTAAGTGTCAGTATAAATAATTTATATTGACATATACATGTGTTACTAAAAATCTATTAACTTTTACTGACTATCCTATATAAGTGTCAATATATATGTATTTTTACTAACTTAAAATTCATAACAAATTTAACTTTACTGACTTATATTTTTATAAGTCACTACATATATACCACTACAACTAAAAACTTTTTAAAATAAGTCATTAAAAGCTACTTTGTTTTACATTTCGTTTAAACCTTACAAAGACTATCTCCTTCTTCCTCACGCTACGCCAGACGCACAGGGTCTTCATTCTTCCCCCCACTCACTCCCATGTCTGTTCATCTTCTCCTTTCTCTGTTTTTCCACTTCTTTTTTCTTGATTTTCCCCTTCTCCTTCCTCGGGTTTTCCCATTCTCAACATCGGTTGAAAACTTAACCCTAGAAATACTGCCTAATCATGTCTCTTCGTTGCTTTTCTTCCTTCAGGCTTGAAGAGAATATAGACCAGTAGCCAACAGCGTCGACCTAATTGCAGGTTAGTAAGCTCCTCCACTCTATGTCTCCGCACTTTGTTGAAAATTTATCGATGAAAATCCATTTCCCGCAAGTTCTGGATTGTAGAGATTTCTAGTGGTATTGAACCAAATTTTAGCAGCGAATGATGTTAAATATCCTCTGTATTCTTGTTTCATCCTGGTTGGATTTATCCTCTGTGAAATTCGTCTCTCTATTCACTGCCCTGCAAATTGGTGCAGCTTTCAATTTCTTTATTTAATTTTAGTTGCTATTACGGGTAAAGTTCATTACTTAGCAGATTGGTGAATCATGCTTTGCTATTTACTGCCATGAATAGATATATTTATACGGCTCTTATCACTTCTATGTATGAGTACTAGCATTCGAAATTATATGCAAATGTCAAGTGCGCAGTATGGCACGTCAAGTGACCAACGCTCAAAAGAGCTTGTGATTCAACGGATGACTTCTTCAGTAACCGGTTAAATTACATGGTAAATAACATCATAAAGGATGAAAGAATGTGAGAGAATTAGCCTACTTACGAACCTGCGATTGAAGCAGAACACCTTCATATTAAGAGATAATCATTTTACAACACGATACGGCAACTGCCAAACATCAAAATTAGAGAACCCCCAGTGTGGTTACACCATGAAAGGGATTAAAAATAAGACAAGACGTTGAAGTAAAACAATTGAAGAATTGTGCCATCAATGGGCAGTATGAGAAAGCTAAAGCTACTTCGATAGCAGAGGCCATGAGAATAATACCTATCAGGTGGATTAAGTTACAATGCGCAGTAAAGCAACCACTATATATAAGCCATCAAATATTGACACGAAAGCAATCAGATTTATGAATTAAAACCCGATGTAAGAAAAGGGATGAAATGGGAGACAGACTGTGCAGTAACACCAGTAGTCTGGACCATGTGATGAAAGATTTCACAGGAAGCACACTGTTCATTCCGTGAGAAGCTGGAAGTGAATTCCTAGTGGATCGACATGAGAAATGAGATAAGAGGCTCTAAGGAAAGAGACCTCAAGTTACTAAAGGATCGAGTCCGTATTAAATACAAGGTATAATGTAATTATGAACCCAGTAGATGGATATTCCTTGATTAAGTTCAAGAAGAATGACATGTGTGTTATCAAGGATTGATGAAGTAGGGGATCGACAACAGAATACTTCACAAATTAGCTATAACCAAGCGTGTGACGAGCACTACGAGTATACTTAAACGAGATGTGGGACGACCACACTCCAAAGGAGCTTGTGGACCTGATGGACTTATTTATAAGTTAGTCGGGTAAGTGGCATTGTATCGGTAAGGTACCCCATATATGTAAACGAGTAGTGTAAGGAACACGAGAAGTAGTCGACTCCGTACGACAGTCAGAGATGCAAACTCACACCAGAACGACAAGTTACCATGAACAATGGAGGGAAAGAACTCAGTTAAACTAATGAGATTAAAAGAGTCAGAGAACTCATTCCAGGAGGAAACAATTAAGAATTATGAAGTGCGAGAAGCACTAATTAGTAAGTACGAACAGTTTATATGTCTCAAGATTTTCAAGGAAACTGTGAAGAGTAATAAGCACTGAACAGTAAGTCCAGATTACACAGGAATCTCAGACTGAGAGTAAGTTAGTAGGAAACAATTCAGACGCTGGAACACACAATAACAACATGAACATCAGATCTCCAGAGAACTGGATAGACAAGCTATAACTCATTGAGACCGTGTATACATAAAGATACCACGCGTCCATTGAGAGACCTTTATTCCTAAATTCTAAGGATACAAAGGAGCTGTAAAATATATTGAAGAGGAAAGAAAGGGCAAACTAAGCCCCAAGATTATCAGAGTCGCGCAGCAGAAGCTAGTGGACCGAATCTTAAAGGTTTGATATGCCTAACAAAAGGGAAAAAGGAACGATGTATTGCACATCTTCCAATCGAATAAAATATACGACTTATCTATCAAATACTTTGGAGCCTTAGAGACTACACTTGAACCAGTTGTAAGATTGGTATAAACACCAATAAGAACCCTTGATACAGAGACTAAGCCATTACCTTGGTGAAGATCCTCTGACCCAATCATAATGTGAGATAGACTACATGGAACCTAGAATGCTCCATGACACATAAACATCTTGAACCTATGTTCAAGGATGATATAATGTTGATTACGTGGGCGTAATCCATTTTAAGGGGGGTAGAGCGTACAATCGCTTAGCCTATATTTCACGTATTGAGTACGTAACCTACAGTGTGCATAGCACAACACAATTAGTTGTGATGTTTGATACGTATGTTATATAAACACATGTATTCATTCTTATGAGGTTGTGGTTATTACGCATGGTTAAATGCGAATACCAGATGTATTAGAGGACGACCTCGTTAACTTCGGTGCGAGAATTCAGGATAAGAGGAGTAGAAACTCCAGGGGAATTAAAATCCCTATGATATGTATTGATATGAGACCAAATATGGTAATGTTATGAGGTATGAATCAGTATGAGACCGATGTAGAACCTGGTAGGAATTAAATTCTCTAAGGAATTGCTGAGAGGTGAGTTAAGCATGACTGATGGACTGAGTTCCATAATTTAGAGATGTATTGATTTATGATTATGACTAGAAGGACTAAAAGATATAAAATGCTACATGAATAATTATTTGATTGTTTGAAGTAGACGTGGGAGGTAGAACTTGATCTTGGCCAGATCAAGGAAAACTGAACACAAATTGGGGTGAAAGGATAGTTCAACACCGATGCTGATCACATCAGGGTCGGATGATTCCTGAAACTCCCTACAAGTGGTCACAATTAACCACGTTAAGAGTAGATGCAGTAGCATAAAGTGGAATTGGAGTTGACATGTATTTTCTTTACTAAGACTTGCTCATGAACTCGAGGACATGAAAACCTTTGTCTCCGAACCGGTTACTTGAGGAGTATACATCAAAGAATATACAAAGAGTATTTTGATTACTAAAACATGCAAAAGACATGTTGTGCGACAAGTGTGGTAAATATATATATATATATATATATATATGGCAGACCTTATGAGTCAGAATGCCTATACAGATATTGAGTGATCCATGTGATCTTTTAGTGTGAAGTTACCTGTGTGTTCTAAGAGATATAGATACATAGGAACTTTGGGGACAAAGTTCTTTTAAGGGGGGTAGATTGAAATACCCCAAACCTTAATATATTAATGAACTATCTAATTAGGATATACTAAGGTTAGAATGTGCCTTAGAAACATTAGAAGAAGTGTTAAATAACAATTACACCAAAACATGTTTTAGGAACAATTAGAGTAAAAGGTGTTTTAAAGAGTATAAATAAATTAGGGAACTACCAATAAGTTCCCAAGAGATTTCAAATGTGAAATACCTCTAAGATTAGTAACAAACATTAAGCGGAATTAGCGTTTAAACCGAAAACGCACCTTAGAGCATAAAAATGTGCTTTAAAGGAAAATGTGCTTTAAAGGTAAATGTGCCTTAAGCATTTATACATGGAATTAAAAGGCTAGTGAGCCTAAATACCAATAAGGAATAACGGAACAACAATAAAATGGTCATAGGAGCCATAGCGTATACACACAAATTAAGTATACAAAGTCCACAGTAAACAGGTACTAAACTGACAAAAGTCAAGGAGAAACCACCAAACGACTTGGTTTAAATTGGAAATAGCAACATGCTATTTCATGAACAAACTTTCTAAAGGTTGTAAATATATTAAGGAAACATTTAAACTAGCCAAAAAAATTGCAAAATCAATGTGAACCCGGAAACACATAAAATGTGTTTTAAGGCATTTTTGGCCTTGTAACATACCTATCACATGGTATAAGTCATTAGGAACAAGTTTAATGTATCAAATATTACATAAAAACATTAGAGAAACAAAATTTAAGGTCAAAAAGGACCTAGGCTGGCCGACATCAAGCATGAGTCACCATGTCCAAATTTGCTTTTAAGTTTACTATTTCAACAACCAAGACTTCCTTGGATTGCCATATCATCTTGTCCCCTTGGTAAATCATTAATCAGACTCTTACCTGTCAAATGAGAGCTCCCAAGGTCATAGCTCATCCTCTCTTTGAAGAAACAACACAAAACAACTCAATGTTCTTAGTTTTGAGCCTTAAAGAACACCTTGCCTTGTAGAAATCATAACTTTCTCGTCCTAGCTCCACATCACAAGCTTGATAGCTCATTGGAATCCTCTCTTCAAGAGATTTACAACCATAGCTCATGAGCCCTCAGATTCTCAGGAAAAACCACAAAGAAATGCCTTTGATTCTCGAGGTAAAACATTGCCTTCTTGAAAACTTCTTGTTCTTTGGTTTTTGTTACAGCCGATTGGCATGGGATACTAACCCATCTTATTATTCATCTTGTTGTATAATTTTGGAGCCAATTTCTCTAGCAAATTGCTGTCAAAATTTCTAAGGAAATCAAGCTTAAATATTAAGCTAATGGTTAATATACAAGGTAAATCCTACAGCTACCTATTTTAAGGTTCTAATTGTTGATCTATATATGATCTAACATATTGTTCATCTTATTATTTATTGCCGAAATTTTGGTGATTAATATTCAGTTTTTAACTTATTAGAAGTTAATGTTTATTAAATCTATGAATAGATATATACTCCTTATGATATAAGCTTCAATATAAGCTATCATAATATACAAGGAAAATTCGTAAACTAAGGTTTATATTATGGCCGAAAATTAAGGGTATTAATTGAGTTAGGAAAAAATATCTAACTTAGTTAAATTAAAGGAATTAGTATTTAAGAGTAATATGTAAAATTTGAGAAGTTTTGGCTATATATTATAATTGCCGAAAATATATATGAGCTATTATGAAATTTATGAAGTTTAGATGATGGGAAAATAATTGTAGAATTAAGTCTACAATTTATAAAGAGTTTATAAGTGTTATAAGGAATTTATAAGGTTTTTAGTATATTTAAGGATAATAAAGGATGGTATATATATACTATAACATTAGATAATTAAATCTGGTGGTTTAGAGATGTTTAAAATGATTTTTGATGTTCAAAAATCTGTAGAAAAATTAGTTACGAAAATTAGAAATTAATTAGAGTTAAATTGGTTAATAAATGAGTTAGGATAAAAGAAAAGACCACAAGGGTAAAATGGTAATTTCCCTGGTCAAACGTGGTCAAACATGGTCAAACATGGTCAAACTTGGTCAATGACAGTTTATAAAATGTTTAGAGGAGCTAGAATAAAATTGGTAGCAAAATTAGATATTAAAAGGATAAGGAATAAAAATTAAGTTAAATTAACTTTAGGGGTAATTTTGTAAATTATGGAAAGTTAGGGGGTTTGACCATAAAAGACTGGTCAAACATGGGTATATTTTGGTAATTGACCAAAAGTATAAAGAAATTAATTAAGTAAGACTTTGGAAGAAATTAGAAATATAAATAACAAGTTTAGAACTTATTATGAGTAAAATAGAAATTAAGAGAAAACTATGAGTAAGGAATGTAAATAACACATTTTTATGTGTTTAGAAGGTTAAGGAAATTAAATAAAGAATTTAGAAACAAGTTGTAAAAGAAACAGAGTTAAGACGGGTTTAAACGAGACCCGTATATAAATTAAGGTATACGAGGGGTATACCCGTAATTTAGTAAGTATAGGAGAAATCAATACTTAAAGTATTTTAATGAAAATACAAGTTATACTGGAAAAAGAAATAAATACGTATGATACGGAGTATCATACAGGCGTATACGAAAATTTTTAGTGTACATGAATAGTACTCGTATACGTGAATAGTATATGTATACATGAATAGTAAATATGTATACATGAATAGTAAATACGTATACATGAATAGTTAATATGTATACATTAATAGTAAATACGTATACATGAATAGTAAATACGTATACATGAATAGTGAATATGTATACATGAATAATAACTACGTATATATGAATAGTCAAATACGAGACGCATACGTGAATAGTAAAATACATATACGTGAATAGTGAAATACGGTGAATAGTAAAATACAAGGCCGTATAAATGAATAGTAGAATACAAGACCGTATAAATGAATAGTGAAATACGGATGAATAGTGATGAAATACCCCGTAATTAAAAATAGTGATTAATTAGGCTAATAAGTAATTTAGAAGCTTAATTAAGTATAAATAATCATGAGGGAACAAATCCCGAAGAAAACGGATCCTTAAAACGGATTAAAATCACTAACGAACCTTAAAGCGCGTTTTTCGAGGTAACCGGGAAAACGTGTGTTTAAGCGGGTCAAATAGACTCGTAACAATTTTGGTCAACTAAATAATCATTAATAAATATTAGTGAAGCTTTAGAACCAATAAAAATCAATAAAAACGAGAGATTAGTAAAAACTGTCAAAAACAGAAAGTTGTGGGGTAGAAACATAAATAACCAAAACTTATGTGTCCACTTTGAAAATAAAAAGTAAAAGTGGTATGTGTGTGCTGTGTGTGTCCGATTTGGACCCCCTCTCACACACCCTCACTTATCTCTTCTTATTTACAAACAAACAAAATAATAAAGTAACCCCACACACTCACTTTTACCACTCTCTCTCCAATTCCCTCATTCTCCTCACAACACTCACGTACACACCCATCTCCCTCACTCTCTATTTCTCCTTCCTCCATGCGACATCAATGGAGATCTAGCAACCCCCACAAAACCTCTACTTCTCTCCTCTTGTAACCCCCTTAAACCTTCTCCAAAAATTGTAAAAATTACACCATTGTCATCCTCTCCTCAAGAGCAACATTTCCCTCTTTTGAAAAATCAAAAAGGAGAACTTTCGTTTTTATGGGTATGTCCCATTTGGAGCTTCAAGACCACCATTAGAAGGCCCTCCTTCTCCTTTTTCTATTGAGGTAAAAATATTCTTAAAAACTCCATCTTTTTCTAGCCTCAAGGGCAAAACGAAAATGTAAACTAAAACCCTTGCTTGCTTCTTTATGCTAGCCGATTTTGGCCTTGTTGGTGGAGTTGGAATTTTGTTCTTGAGCCACTCCAAGCTTCATTTACACCCTTCAAGCCTTGGAGGTTTGATTTGCAAACCGGTGGAGGGAGAGAGAAAAGAGAGAAGAAAGAAGAAGGAAAGAGGAAGGAGGAAGAAAGGAGAAGCTAGTAAGGTACCAAGGTAAAATATGCTTGTCTTTAAGTAGTCTTGTATAAATATGTGTAACAGATTTTAGAAGTTTGAAATGAGTAATGAAAATGGTATTGTGTAGTAGTGTAATGTGTAGGAGAATACAAGTGTTTTAAACCTTAAAAGACATTTCAAAAACTGCTACAAATTAGATGGTGAAGTAATAGCGAGTGCAGGAATTTTAATGTTGTTTTAGTATTGGAATTGTGTATGGGAGCTTGTATATGGTTATTGTTTATAAATAGGTGAGATGATGATAATGAGAGTGTAAATAATGTGGTGAGAGTATAAAAATGTAGGGGAGACTATGGCAAAATTTACCTAGGAATAGAACACTTAGTGTGTTAGAAACTAGGTGAATAACATGAGTTGTAACAGATTTTGTTTGAGGAAGATGGAGGGTAGATTGAGAGAGATAGATAATGTATTCTAAATACACTAGGAGGGTTAGAAATGACATTAGAAGAGGGATCTATAGATGGGGAGAGTAAGTGTTAAAATCTGTAGCAAATGCAACTAGGAAAGAACTAGTGTAAGTGTTGAAATGAAACTTGGCAATTGAGTGTGTAAGTTAGTATAGAAATGTGTAAGGAGTTAAGGAATGAACTAAGGTGTATTAGGAGGCTTAATTAGTGTTATAACATGTGGAATTAAGTGTAGGAACAATGGGGAAGTAATGGGTGAAAGAGAGGACTGAAAACAGAAATAAAAATGCAAATACTGGGCCGGACCGACCTTGGGACCGGACTTACAAGGTCGGTCGAGCCCAGATTTACATAGACGGGAAAGCTTCTGGAATGGACCGAACTTGCGACCGGACTTGCAAGTTCGGTCGGACCAGAAAATTCTCCCGTCTGTAACCTACTGGAATGGACCAAACTTGCGACCGGACTTGCAAGTTCGGTCGAGCCAGAAAAATTCACCGATGAAACCTTCTGGAATGGACCGAACTTGCGACCGGACTTGCAAGTTCGGTCGAGCCAGAAAATTTCCGTAATGTGAGCTACTGGAATGGACCGGACTTGCGACAGGACTTGCAAGTTCGGTCCAGTAAAAAAATAATAATTATTCAAATTAAATAATAATTGTATATATATATATATACCCATATATATATATATACATATGTACACGTATGCAAGTATGCCAATAATAAGTAAGAAAATAAAACTTAAGGTATTGAAAAAAATAAGTAAGTAATGTGTAAGTGTAAGAAGTATAAGGACATAGTAAGTATGAGTTACGTTAATGATAGTTAGATTAATCATTCAATTGTATGTATATCATAGGATTTGATTTGTGACACCGAAGGAAAATTGGGATACAAGTACGACGGTGAACGGTATGAATTCCTCATGCCCCGTATGCTATCTTGGTTACTCTGATTTGTGTGTTGTGTGTTGTGTGCTAATTGATCACCAAATAAGATAAATGCATGAATCGGAGTTACTATGCATACTTGTGAATATGTAGTGCTGTATGTTGCGAATATTTTCTTAAATCTTAGTTTGTATAATTCATGAAATGTATGGATGAATATGAATGCGTGTATGTATGATGTATCGTATTGTGACCGATTATCATTTGTGTTTGGACTTCTAACTTATTCCTAACAAGCTAACCTATCTAACTTAAATTGGTAATTAAATTGGAATGAGTAGAAGTCCGATATAGTTTCGGCCACGCGTGAGGATGAGGAGACACAAGAGGTTGGATCCGATTCCTGACTCTTAAACTGGTCCGTGGCCCAAATCCCTTAAATGGGTAGCATCCCGGATTGGTGAGTCAAGTAAATCCCGGAGGTGGGACGGAGTAGTCCCCAGGGCCGGAGGTCCCGACGACTTAACTTGAGTATAAGTAAGTAAGTAAGAATGAGTAAGTAAGTAATTGGAAGTAAGTAAGTAAAGTAAGAGTAAGTAATGTGAAATGAGTAAAAGAGTAATAGCATTCCGATTAACCCGGATGCGTAACTTGGCTAACCCGGTGAAGGTAAGTATTGTGTGTATGCTATTGTATTGTTGCCTTGGAGTGTATAATGTATTACATATGTATGTATGTTGTATGCAAAGCATGTATGTATGAAAGTTATGAATCGCATGTTTAGTGAACGTCAAATAGTCGGCGTGCCCTAGCTAGCACTCGGTATATGCGGAGTTTATGCGCAGCTTTTGCTGAGCCCCTTGGGGCACCGTTTTTAATATGAATGCAGGTGCAAGAGAGGTATGAAGCTGCTGAAGACTTAGTTATTTCTTTTGTCTTCTTTTTGTCTGTAAACAATGAATTTGAGAATGGTGTACTAAGTAGTACACGGCTGTGAGTTTTGTTAGCCGGTGTACCATGGGGTACACCTTTTTGGACATGGATAGAATGGAGCATTGGTATAGATAAGTAGGTGATTAAACTCATTCTTTTGGTAGGTTGGAAATGGGAATGTAATTGAATATACTTTAAATACTCGGTGATCCCAGAATGTAAGAATGTTATTTTGTATTCGGTAAGCATTAAGGTAGTGGCTCGGTATACTATGTTCATCAGACCGTCACTGTAAGTAGTAATAGCCTTGCTAGCCGTATGGGCGGTTAGCGGCGTTGTATCACCCGCCGTAGTAGGTAGTATTTCCGCTGCAAGTAACTCTGAATTATGGGATGATTGGACGGTAAGCATAGGATTAACGGTAGGGGTGTTACAAGTGAAAAATACGAAAATCTAATACAAGGTCCGTATGAGTCTAAAGGTGCTAACTGTGCAACTAAATAACTGCTAACGACGTTAGTATGTTAATGAATTAGAATTGAGCTTGAAAACGCTCCTAAAGGAACGAACCCGTTTAACAGTATACTATTATACCCGGGTTAACCTAGGAAGAGGTTTAAGTTGAAAAGAGAACCAAATTAGTTCTAAGACACAGGATACTAATACTAGTTCTGGTTACAGATCTAGATAAGTCAGAGGCGTTCGACGGATTAGGCGAATGTGGGATTAAGAGCTAGCCAGTCTCCGGTGTACGGTATGGGATTCTTGTAGCTTGTTTGCTAACGAGGTCTACCTCGATTTGTGTGCTATGTGTTATTGTGATACGACCAAGCAAGATTAAGCATGAAACCGATTTATTGTATTGTTATTTTGTGTCCATTGCACATTAACACAAGTTGATTCAGAGCTTGTTCATTAACTATGTTTAATAAACAATTGTATAAGGTTATAAATACTCCCTGTTATTAGTTGGTTAATACCGAGAGAGGTTTAACTAACAAATTGTCGATGAGACTTCAACTAACTGGAACTTGGGAGAAGAGGAATCCGGGACTGACTCCGGTCATGCATGTTCAGGTTAGGGGGTCGGCATCTGTATCAGATCTGTCTTCCGCCTAGGGTCGACAAACTGACCCGACCATCTCGAGTGAACAGTTCGAGATGGGAGGCAAATTCAGGAGGCGCAGGAGGGTCAAGCCTACACCCCTCATAACTTAAGAAATAATGTTTATTAGCCAATGGAGCTAATAACTCATTGGCTAGGGTTACCATGACCCGACAAAAATAAACAATTCAGTTAGAGAGCAACCAGTTATAATAAGAGAACGGTTGACACTTATAAGGTATGGTCAAACACGAGAACTAAATAATTCTTAGGTCTCAGGAGTTAGCAATCTAACTTACATCATTAATGGGCGTCCATTATGACGTTTAATTTATTTGAGTTGTGAATGTTTCACATAAATGTGTTGTTTGCTATCGTACTTCTTATTATTATTTGTATGAATAAACAATTGCATGTATACGACAAAGTAGTCGTGTGTAACCCGACTAGCTTGTGGGCTGCACGTTTTCTGTACCAGCCATGTGCTGAGCCCCTTGGGGCATGTGATTTAAACTTTGCAGGTAGGTACCAGACGAGGACTCAACCTGAGAGTAGGAGCGGGTAGAGTACTGCGGATTGCTTTTACATTTGTTTCACGAGTTGTGCATGTACACCCGTTTAGTAAATTGATGAGATGTTAGTATGATGTATTAGGATATGAGATACTCGGTATAAGTTATGGTTTATGAATTGTAATGTTTTAGATGCTCGAGTAATTATCCGGTTAGTCAGACCGTGACTTGTTAAGAGAATAGGCCTAGTTAGTCACGTGGGTGACTAACGGCGGTAACACCAATTTAGTAGAAGTTTTCCGCTGCGTTGTTAATGTACGAGATGGACTTAGGGAGACAATCATTATATTTGGAGATGGGGTGTTACATAAAATCAATCCAAAAGTTATCCTAAATTCATAACAAACCCCTAAGGTCCTTTTACTCTCGGTTTTGACCCCATAGTTTGGTTAATTACATATTAACCACATAAGTTTTATAATTGTTACAATTTGACCTTAAAACTATATATTATATCCTTTAATTTATTAAATCACCAAAATCATCCCAAAAGTCATACAAATCCCAAACAGACCCCTACTGGTCATTTATATTACATTCCAGCACTATATTTTCTGAAATTACATAAAACCCCCAACTAGTTTTATAAATTTCATTTTTAACCTAATACTTTATTAAATCACCAAATTAATTTCTCCTTTTTTTTATTTTGTTCATACCTCAATATTGGTCAAGGTTGACCACCAGATTACTCCCTTGACCATAAATCCCATAAATTACGAATTTACCCCATTTTTATTATTAATCTACATTTAGGTCCTTTAACTTATAAAATTCATTTTTAATATTCCAATCTACCAAACAACACCCAGTTCGACTTTTATACAGTTTAAAAACCTCATATTTTGCTTAATTACAATTTGACCCCATTAATGAATCTTTTATTCTTTTTAAATACTTATAAGGCTTATAATTCCTTAAAAATCACATTTCCAACTTTATAAAATATTACTTAGCACCTATATTCACCAATATTTACTTTTATGTTCCTAAGTACTTATTTTTACCAAAATTATTGTTTGTACCCAGATTTTTACATAATTCATTTTAACACCTCGAAAACTTTATATCTTGTCACTTAAATGCCTTAAAACTTAACCAATCATTCCAAATGAAATACCCCGAACTTAAAAATGGTGATTAAATTATTATAATATGAATTTTAGAGGCCTAATGATGCCTAAAGAATATTGGTGAAGAAAATAAATCCGAAAGAAAAGAGAAAATGCTTAAAAAGCAAAAAAACGCAAAAATGAGCGTTACACAACCATAGGAGGTATATGACCTCAGTTAGGGTCCTAGACGGATTCCTAGGGCTTAATTATGCCTAAATAACATGTGGTAACAATTCCCGAAGAAAACGGATCCATATAGTGGATTAAAAACACAAACGAGCCTTAAAGCACGTTTTTTGAGAAAACCCGAAAACGTGACTTTAAGTGGTCAAACAGACCCGTAAAAATTGTAGTTGACTATATAACAATAATTAAATATTAATGGAAGCTTAGGAACCATTAAACTAAAAGAAACAAGAAAATCCAGAAAAACGGGCCTGGTTAGTGAATAGTGCTCAAACCAGGAATTTAACGAGCGTTTCTTGTAAAAAGACGAAAAACGCCCCAGCTTAAATATTAATAGGGTGCCATTTTTTACTGAGTGTGCAACACTCCCCCTCTCAAATAAATAAACTAGTCAAAAAAAAAGTAGAAAAAGTTACAAAAACCCCTTTTCCCCCTCTCTCCTCTCATTCCTCCTCTCCCATCAGATTTTTCCCTCTCTCTCTCTTCTATTTCTCCTTCCTCCAGCCGCTAGGTTGCACAGGTACGGGGACGGGGATGGGACAACGTCAATTATTTAAATTTAATAAAATGCGGGGACGGCTAGAGAAATATATAGATATATTAAATAGAACAAAATAAGTTTTGTAATTAAATGTTAACATTATGAATAACAAAATTATTTAAAGAAAAACGAGTACAAAAGTATTAACCTAAAAGAAAAATATAAAAATTATCAATCTAAATGAGTAATGTTGTTTTGATCAAAGTACACACTTTCTAATTCTAGATCATCAAGCGACAACTCAGAAAGTTCTAATAATTCTTCCTCTTCAAGAGTTCCAAAGTTATCTCCAGCTACATCCCACTTCTTTGTATTTTCTTCTTTGTATTCAGCACTATTCCTTGACAGAAGACGAAGGTTGCTGTGAATGAAAACCAATGATTCAACACGATGTGACATCAGTTTATTCCTTTTAACATAATGAATAAATGAATAGGTGCTCTAGTTATGTTCACAACACGAAGATGATGCAGGTTGCCCAAGTAGTTTGAAAGCCAAAGCTTGAAGAGACGGTACTTGAGCACCAAAATTAGCCCACCATGTCAAAGGATCCAAAGTGTTTCTCGTTGAAAGAGAATAAATATCTCCAGATGGTCCAGTATTTGTTGAAAAATAACGATACTCTGTCGTAATTGCTATGAACTTATCATTATTCTGAAAAAGTCTTGGGAAGCATTTTATTCTCTCTCTCTGAAATTTCTGAATCCTTGTGGGGAGCCACTCTGGTTGAGTCCTCGCTTAGCCAATCATCACTATAAAATCTAAAAATTATATCCAAAAAATTTAGTAATCATGTTTAAATTATTCAAAAAAAGACACACAAATATATGTACATATATATATATATATATATATATAAAATTAATACCTTGGATTCAATGCATATGCAACACAGTGGAGTGGTGTATAACTTTTCGTCCATCGAGCAATAAGAATTTCATACACAACATTGTAAAACGAACTATCTTCATCTTCTGTCTTTCTCTCATGCTTATAGATCTCCAACTTCACCTTCTCAATCATTGAGTCCCATAACTCATAAACTAAGTGTAGGCAAGGTTTATCAGTATCATAAACTCTAATCATCTCATAGATAGGTGACGTAAAATCGATGATGTATGTGATTTGATCCCACCAAAATTCATTCAGCACCTTCTCTCTAACAGTTCTAGCTCTTTCTTGATTATCATCCCGATAAGAATTCTACTCATCACCATAGCCTCAAGAGCTCGATGAATTATCTTAAATCTTTTCAACATGACAACAACTGAAGCAAAACGAGTGTCGACTATAGAAAGCAATCTGAGAGATGAGAACTTGTTGAACATACACAACCGCATAGAATGCATCATTATAAAGTTTTTGATGAACAGTGCATCATCATGGATCTGAGTAATCCAATGACACTCAAGGTATGTGTCCATATTTTGCTCCACATTTTTTGCATCACATATATTTTTCAAAGCCAGATTCAAAGTGTGCACCACACAAGGAGTCCAATATATGTGACCTGCTCCTCTACAATTATAAGCATTGTCAGTAATTACCTGGACCACGTTTTGAACTCCAACATCGTCTATCACATCCTTCATCAAATTTGCAATAAATTGCTTATCTTTCACAACTCCAGAACAATCAACCGCCTTGAGAAAGATCAGACCATTACAAGAAGTAGCCATGAATTTGATAAGTGGCCTCCTTTGCGGGTCACTCCATCCATCAGACACAATAGTCACCCCTTTCTCAGACCAAGTACATTTGATTGGTTCCAATAATCTCTGCACATTTTGTTTCTCTTGTTGAAGTAGAGAAGTTCTCAATTTGTTGTAGTTGGGAGGCACATATCCACCCAAAGCATGATTAGCAGCAAATTTATACGACTCAATGAAATAAGGATTCTTAGCTAGATTGAAAGGTAACCCAGACGTGTAAAACATTCTCGCAATCAGTTGATCTAGTTGATTTTTGTGTTCACCATCAAACACTTTTGCTAAAGGAGACTGCTCAACTTTTTTTTTCTCAGAGATAATTAGTGAACCACCAGGTAAAGGTACATCTTTAGGTTGACAGCTGCTTTTTTTTCTCAAAATCATCCTCCATTTTTCTTATTTCAGACAATTCTGAAGGTTTAACCTTTTTACATACCGCAATTCCTTTGCCTGGGATTTGAAGTAGGTGGGCTTTTACTCTGGAAAAACTCCCTTGCTTTATAATCCCGCAGAAATTGCACTGAAATTCAACTGTTCCCCCATTGAGTTTTTTAATATTTGTGACAAAATTTCACAACGGTGATTTCTCAGCGCTGTTAACACTTCCACTTCCACTCCCACTAGAAGAAGCTATGATGAAATTACAAAAGATTAAGCATTAGGTATTACAAAAACCAAAGAGAATGAAAAAGGAATACAATTATAGAAATATCACCTGTAGTCTTGTTCTTGAAGAACTGGAAAACTCTAATAAAAGAACCGAAGAAGCAGGAAGATTTTGATTTGTTCTTTGAATGTCAATTGCGTATGATATTGAGGTTTCGTGTGGTGAGTTTATATAGAATTTGATTTGAAGTTAAAAAAAAATTGAAAGTTAAATTTTTAAATGTTACATTTATTCATGATTTAGTTTTGTAACTCTCCTTATTTAATAATAACTGTTTAAATAATAATAACTCTCCTTATTCATTCAGATATAGCAACTCTTCTTCATAGGGTTTTAATAATAATAACTCTCCTTGTTAAATAATAATAACTCTCCTTATTCATGTTATAGTAACTCTTCTTATTCTTAGGGTTTTAAAACTAATAACTCTGCTTATTAAATAATAATTGTTTAAATAATAATAACTTCCCTTATTCATTCGGTTATAGTAACTCTTCTTATTCTTAAGGTTTTAATTATAATAACTCTCCTGATTAAATAATAATTGTTTAAATAATAATAACTCTTCATATTCATTCAGTTATAGTAACATTTCTTATTCTTAGGGTTTAGTTTACATATTTATTAAATAATAGTAACTCTCTTTATAGATAATGAACTATCGGTTCAGTTTATATATTTTTAAGATAATAGTAACTCTCCTTATTAATAGGCTTTAGTTTACAAACTAATAAAAAAATATTCCCATTACATATCTAGCTTACAAAATAATAATATAAAAAAATATTCTTCCTCTATATCATATATTCTCTTCTCTACGGGATATTCTACACGACTGCACAACCACAGATGAAATACCCCAAACCTTGGTATGTTTTGTAAATGTTAAAATATGGTATTTAAAGCCTAAAAAGTGCCTTAGAAACATAAATGAACCATTTAAACCATGGTAAAACACAATAAAACACTAGGACACGGTGTGAGCAAAAACATGCTCTAAGCTTGGAGTGAACTTGGTTAGGACCCAAATAGCCTACCAAGGCTTAATAATATTCAAGTATGATTTAATAAGGCTAATTAAGTCCTTATGAAACTTTGGTAGACAATGAAACCAAACAAAACACAAATAAATGCCTTAAAGTCAATAAGAGCAAAAATGTGCTCTAAGCTTGGGATAAATTTGTATAAGACCTAATGGTCATACCTATACCTTATAAATATGTTAATGAACATATTAAAGCAATTACCAAAGAAAACCAAGCTTGAAAACAAGTTAAAACACAAAATGTGCTTTAAGAAGTCTTAAAGCACGTTTTTGAAAAATTGTCTTGTAAATGAGTTTTGAGTGGCTAAATGTCCATCATTACTCTTTAATTAACATGTGTACTATATAGTATCACATTTGGGTGGCTATATCAATGGGAAATCAAAAATTTCACTTCTATGTGCCTTGTTTTGTGAATAGTGATTTTTATAAACTAGTTTGTAACATATAATGTTATAAGTAATTAAATTGGTCAACAAAGACTATTATACCCTTCTAATAATAAGGGGGCCGGTTTTTGGTAGTAATGAGTCACCAAACATGTTAACTTGTTAAGTAAATAAAGGTGACTCATAGGTTACTATTTGCTTTAAGTTATAATATCCTTAAAGCAAAACCAATCTCATTTCTCCCTTCCTCCTTCATTCACACGGTTTCTAAGCCTTCTTCTACCTCTCTTCCTTCTGTTCTCACGGTAATGCTACAGCAACAGCACCAAAGGCCATCTTCCATTGCCAATATTTCTTGGCTCACTTAACCAAATCAAAAACAAACACCACCATTCTCTTCCTCTCATCAAGCTCTTCATTTCTATCTTCTCAAAACTTCAAGAGCCCCATTTCGGTGCCATGGAGTTCCACCATTGAAGGAGCTTGAGCTTGTCTTTCCACATATTATTGATCTCCTTTGCTTCTAGGTAAGGAATCTCAAAGAAAAATCAAGTTTCCTCCATGTTTTGTGTGTGACCAAAAATACTCATTGATGGAGCTCTTTGTGTGACTTTGTTCTAGCTTCATTCCAATCTCTTATGGACTAGGTGGAGTCCTCTCTTCATAGATATTCAAACTCCCTTCAAAGACCAAGGTAAAACAACTACATTAATGTTTTTGAAATAATGTAAACCTAGGGTTTACAATGAGATGAAGCATAAAGCTTATATACTCATTTCAATGTTGGTATATTGTCTAGAAATTGACAAGGAATGAAATGCCTTACCGGTTTTAAGAGGAAACAAGAAAGAAGTTTGTGTGGAAAAGAGGTAAACATACTATCTCAATGTGGTTTAATGCCTTAGGAGAAATGAGCTTATAATGCTTGTTAAAACTACCTAAAGAGCAAATGGTGAATGACTTAGTAAAGTGTTCTCAAGGAGACTAGTAAAGGAACATATGTCTTGGTGTGTGTAATTGCAGGTCAAAGGCTTATATATTGTGGAAATTCAGTGTTTAAGGATTATGCAGTTTAAGGGCCTAAGAGCCATGTTATTTAAGGGCCTAAGTGCCAAGCAAATTAAGTTAAGCACTATATTGTGATGTAGTGCTAAATGTGTGAAGTTTGTGTATAAAGATGTGTTTGATGGATTTAGGTGTTCTTGAGTGTTTAATGGTGAAAACTATGAGTTTTGGAATGATGATGTGCTAAGAGAACCCATGGCAAAATTTGTAAAATGTATAAGGAGTTTTAAGTGCTTGAATGAACTTGGGTGAATTAGGAATTGTTAGGAATGAGTAAATGTCTCACTAAGGAAGAAAATGTGCATTAAGGTGTTCTAAGGTGCTATAAGGATTTAGGCATTGTCTTGGAAGTTCTAGGAATTCAAGGTGTGTTATGAGAATGTATTTAAGTCTTGGAGAAGTTTGTTTAAGGTTTAGGTAATGTTGGTATCCAAGGAATAAATGATGTTTAGATAAGGTTTTGAGAAAGGAATTCAAGAAGTTGTGAAAAGAGGATTTGGTTAGTAAGAGGAGATGCTTGGGAGATGATGTTATGAAGGTGAAGAAGCATTTAAGTGTAGTGGTCATTTAAGGTGAAACACCACTTGGAAAACCAAAAGGAAATGTTACAAGTGTTAAGAGATTTGATAAGAAGATTGAGTAACACGTTGGACCATGTTTTAAGGTGAATCAAAGTGATATTCTAGTATTAGAATATGCCTAAGTTCATGTATGAAGCTTGGGTAATTAAAGGATGAAGATAAGAGGTGAAACAAGACTTGGAAAATGAGGTTTTGGCCCGTCCGAACTACCGTCTGAACGTGGACGTTCGGACGTGCCTGTGTGCGCGTGAGTTTTCTGACCTTCGATTGATGTCCGAACTACCGTCCGAACATGGGAAGTTCGGACACACATAATTCATTCTCTGGTTTGGCTTCGAACGGCGTCCGAACTTGGGAAGTCCGGACGCAAGTTCGGATGTCCACCAATTTGCACCCTTAGAGTCTCGAACGGTGTCCGAACTTGAGAAGTCCGGACACAAGTTCGGACAAGGCGCTGTATGGACCGAAAACATTGTTTAAGGTATGGAAATGGTGTGTAATGATGGGGATTGATGGTTAATGATGTTATGAGGATGTTAAGGACATGTTAGGTGAGCTTTAATGACAATTAAGTGGGTGAAAAGTTGTAATAAAATGTGAAAGTAAAACAAGTTAAAAAGTGAAGTTATGTAACTAAGTTAACGGGGAAAAATTATAAGCATTAGACATTAAATAATCAAGCAACCCCGATGTTAATATAAACACATGTGATGTTAACAGTTGTTCGAGAATTGCTCGAGGAACATAAGTGGACGTGGTAAAATGGACTCCGGTGACAGGTATGGTTTTCTTGCAACCTGTGTCCTACCGGATTACACCGGCTTGTATGCCAATATGTTTTACTGAGTGTTTGCCACCTTGTAAGATTAAAACATGTAATGAGTTTATAGTAATTCATTTATGTGGCGAATTTGGCCTCCGATACCATTTAACCTCAAATATGTGTTAAACCTTAGCTAACCAAATCTAGGAACACATGAGTGATCGGTATTCGGAGTGACGGCCCAAACCTTGGGAACGTGCTAACCACGGCTATGTGTGAGTTAGTTGGACATTGTTGTTGTATGCAAGTGTGTGAACCTCCCTTGTGTGCTTAACTCGGTTATGATACCGTATGGTGTGTGGATGTGGTAGGCTCCATAATGGATCTCTAACTACTTATTTATAAGTGTATATGTACTAATGGGGGGTGAGGAGTCCGGTTGTTCCGGCCACACGTGTGATGGACGGGAGTCGATATCATATCCGGTTCGGCTCTCTTGGTGTATGTATAGGTGGTATTCCAATTTGGTTTCTACCTTCCCTTAGCTTATCCAAAGCTAGTTACTAACTCACGTCGGGCCACAGGGGCATACGAATGTTATTTCGGTGTGCTTGGGATCACTATATCCGACACACCTTGGGTATAAGTTAACCGTTCTATATAACTGGACGGTAACGAGGTTGGTAACGAGCTTAACATGGGATTGGCAAAATCCCTAGGCTCACATGGTATACTAACTATGGTGGAAGGTTCCTTGTGAGAACCGATTTTATGGTGTTATGTAATGTTATGGTGCTATGCAAATTCCCTTGCTATGCTATGGTATATATATATATTGGATGTTTTAAATGAATGCGATGTCATCATATGTACGTCGAAACAAGAAAGGTGTTGTTATGTTTTATTATGTGAGAAATGAGATATGTTGTATGATATGGAGTGTGTGGATCATGGAAATGAATCCCAGTTTGTGACAAGAGGCGTTTAGGGATAACCCGATTAATGGGTACGTGTCGTTCATTAAGGAAGTAGCTCCGTTTTAGAGGAGAGCCACTTTAAGGTTAAAGGAATCATTGGATGGTTTGTTAAGTGTGGATGTGTTGGATATATGTTGAGCCCTATCGTTGGGTGTATGCAAAGTGTTGTGTGTTTATGGTTTGTATGCATGATTTAAATATAATCAACTGCATGCTAAGACGACAATTAGTTGTGCGTGGCCCGGTAGCATGTGGGCTGCGGGATTACCATACCAGCAAAGGTGCTGAGCCCCTTGGGGGCCACCCTTTCTCTCCTTTTCTATTTCAGGCACAAGGAGCTGGAAGCCGTTCGAGAGTAGGACGGGGTAGGTGTTTGTACATGGGTAGCCATTTAATGGCGTAAGCATTGTAGGCGTAGTAAGACCGAAATTGTTATCGGCATTAGTTGTAAATACTCGGTACAGTGGGAATGTATGTAATAATAAATGTTGGAGACGGAATAAGGATTGTATTGTGTAGTTGCTCGGGAATCTAGTCCATCAGACCGATACAATGTACATGTATTAGCCTTGTTAGCCACGTGGGTGGTTAACGGCGTGTAACACCATTGAATTAAGTAATGTGATGAGTTGAATTTTCCGCTGCAATTTGATGTTATGTGTACGGTGGTAGGTGGGGTGTTACAACAGAGATATTTTTCTAAAAAAAATGAAGCGACATCCCTCCGTGTTTTATGCTTCCCCAAGTACCTGGTACGTTTCCGGTACGCGGTACGCTTCCAATTAGCCGTACCAGTGCATCATTGTCCAGCCGTCTCCCTCCTCCCATCTCTACTGATGGACGATTTTGAAGCCCCATCCATGGCTTCTCAAGCTTCCTTCACTTGCCCAAGGTGCTACACCACTCCAAATAAAAAACCAAACATAGATTCTTGCTCCTCTCATCATGATCTATCTTTCTCTCTATTCAAAATCCCCAGAGCTTGAAGTTCATCTCCATGGGTATAGCACCATTGAAGGAGAAAATCACATTTTATGGAGCTTGGGTGTCTCCTCTCTCACTTAAGGTAAAAAGATTCAAGAAAAACTCATTTTTCTCCCAATTTTTGCCTTGGCCGATTTTTGCCCCTCTTGATGCCTTGTTTTCTTTCTTGTTTTGGAGCATTGGTTCAAGTCTCTAATGGTGGTAGAAAGCCCTCCTTTGATTCATGGCAAAAATTGATTCTAGGGCTTCCAAAGGTAATGTCCAACTTTTGTGCCTTAAGCCCTCTTCTTGAATTCTAGGGTTGTTTTCATAATCTAAGGGAGTTAATTAGTACTCATTATTCCCATTTGAACATTAGTCTAGAGTGTTGGCAATTGCATTGCCCATGACGGAAAATGAATGAGAAAGAGAAGAGGAGAAGAGAAAAGGGAAACTTGGAAGATTAAGGTAAAAAGCTTACCTTAACTACTATCTCAATGCTTTAGAAATTTCGGGATGGGAAATTAAAAGAATGAGCCAAATATATGCTAGAAATGTATTTGGGTGGTTTAGAAGAGAATTGTGAATTTGTGATGATTTCAGGGCCTAAGTGTCATGCATTTAAGATACTGCATTATATTGTGTTTGATGAGTTTTGAATGAATCTTGTGTGCTGGTATGATCCACTAGGGATGTGGTTAGTTGGATTGATTAGGAAGTGATGAAATGATGCATTTGGGAATGCTAGTTTAGTAACGAAGTTATGGCGAAATTTCTGTAGAAATGGAGTGTTTGAGGTGGCTTCATGAGTTTGAATGACCTAGGGGTTAACTAGGAGTTTATGGGGAATTGTAATGAGTTGATTAATCACCTAGAGGTGTTAATGGTGGGATGGTGTGGAGTATGTAAAATCTGTAGCAAAGAGGGATAAGAATGCCTTGGAATAGCTAGAAAAGAGCTAGAGTGTAAGACTTTGAAAATAAGGTTAAACTTGTGTAATAGAGATGCATTTGTCTTATAAGAATTTGGAATGGTCAAATGGGATGAGAATAAGGTAAAAACTATCAAGGGAAGTTTGGAAATGCACTAGTGTGCATAAGTGTTGAAAATGGAAATTAAAATTAGTAGAATTGAACAAGAATTGGATGATGAGTTTGACCAATGATTTGAGAAGGTTTAAGGAGTGTTTGAGGTGTTTAACATGTTTGGAAACATGTGGAAAGATTAGGAAAAGTTTGGATGAGGATTAAGGTTGGATTAGGGGTTGAAAAATGTAATTTTAGCAGCTTTTTAGCAGGGTCCGGGACTTAGGAGCCGGACCAAGTCCCGGACCAACCTTAAAAACATGCCAAAAGTGAAAACTGCAACAGGTCTGGGACCTTAGTCCAGGACCAAGACCCGGACCAGGTAAGAAATTGAGCCGAAAGTTACAAAATGCATTGGTCCGGGACTTTAGGTCCGGACCAAGTCCCGGACCACCCCCAGAATTGTACCGTGAGTGTTTTTAAGGCATTAAAAGGTGGGGGTTTGAATGGTAATGGTTTTAGATGATGATTAGGACTTGTTTGGTGACTAATAATGGTCTTTAGAAGGATAAACAAGTGCTAGAAGTGAATGGGGAAGTTGAGAACTTAAGAACACTTTAGCAAAGATAAGACTAACGGGATAACGGGGTTAAATACGGGTGTACAATCGTTTACAAACCGTAATCGTCTTGATGTTGATAGAACCCTTAAAATGTTATCAGTGAATCGAGAGTAACCGAGGAATGTAAGGTGACACGGTAGAGTAACTCCATGGTGACAGGTATGGATTTCTTGCAACTTGTGTCCTGTCGAGTCCTCTCGGCTTGTGTGTTTTTTGCTTGTGTGCCGACCTAAAAAGATAAATGCATGAAAAATGTTTATTGCATTGTTATGTGCCTTGATGCATGTTGTATGTGCTAAACATCCATGTTTGATTGTGAGGTCTAACTTAATGTTGTAGACCAACTCATAAATGAGTGTTGTTTGGTTAGTGACTTGTAGAAAGAGTCATTCCACAAATAATGTGAACGTAGAAAACACACGCGAGAACTATCGATTAGAGAATAATGATAATGAAACCTTATGAACTCACTAGAACATGAAAGAGATGTACGAGATTAGTAAAACTCCCATTAACGGTTAGAGCACCGAATGAAACAATCCTCGAAGTAAGTAATAGTGGAAAGATATAAGAACCTCTAATAAGAGAACAAAGATAGTTCAAAGATATGAACTCATGACAAAAGTAAAAGAGATACAAGGGACCATCAAACTTCCTTAAGAGATGGTCGACCTCCTACATGAGGATCCGACCCGGTATGAGAAAATGAATTGAACGTATAAGTATACAAAATGATGGGGCAACCCTTAAAATTGAGAATACAAGAATTCAAGTAAATTCCCTAAGTCATTACAAGACATCGAGAGTGATGCTTCTAGACTAATATACATAATTATATTATCACTCCGAGAGAGGAGTATTTGGGAATGTGAGAAGTCCAAGAGAGATTCGGATTTAAGTGAAAGAAGTAGGAACTAAGAGAGAGTTTCTGTTACTAGTTGAGCCTTCCCACCATGCTAGACCCAGAGTAGGGTCGAAACCGGGGAAGTAAGACTAGGCATGAAAGCCCGGTGGTGAGTCTTGTGTATGACTCTGCCCGGAGGCCATGAGTATTGGCTTAAGAATTTTGTAAGAGAAAAACAATTGAGAACGTATGAATGAGACTGTAGTGTCTAAAGAACTAAGAGAACAAGTAAGGTATCCGAAGTGATCTACGAAGTGAAGGATAAGGTATTGAATAATAAGAATGAGGCGTTAGTGAGGTAGAAACCCTCAAAGCCAAAAGAGTAAGAAAATGTAAATCAACTAACTTAATGTGTTAGTTTGTGATTGTATTCTTAGTTTGAATACAAGTATGAATGCGAGCATGTTGTATGTTTATTGCACTTCATGTTTTGATTTAAAAAAATCAACCGCATGTTAAGATGAGAATTAGTTGAGTGTGGCCCGGTAGTAGCGGGTTGCACGACTTCCATACCAGCAAAGGTGCTGAGCCCCTTTTGGACCACCCATTATTTTTCAGGTACCCGAAGATGACTACCGTTTGAGAGTAGGACGGGGAATGCTACGGCATGGGTAGTAGTAGATTTATTTACATTGTAAATGTTGTAATCATGTAAGACCAAAGTTGTATCGGCATTTGGATTGTAATAGAAACTCGGTATAGTTTGTATTGTATGAGACTCGGTTTAGAAATGAAAGGAGTTGAATTGTAATGTGCAGAGTACTCGGTTATTCCGGTCCATCAGACTGATATTGTATTGAGTTAGGCCTTGTTAGCCACGTGGGTGGCTTACGGCATTGTTTCACCCGCCGGTTGTATAGATTATCCGCTGCAAGTGTATTGATTTATGAGGCAATTGTGCGTTAATGACGGGATTAGCGGTAGGAGGTGTTACAAAAAGTGGTATCAGAGCGAAGTATCGCTCTGGTGACTGGAAATACCGAGTTTAGGAGATACCGAGTTAGGCATTAGAGACTTAGGGCTAAGGGTTGAGTGATAGCGTGAGAGATGCGCTAGATAGGAACTTCCAGTATGTTCTGGATACCTACAATATCAAACCCGCCCTCCATATCCCCCGTTTAAAGGCTCGGGAAAGAATGCCAGAGAGACGGGAAGTCCGCTCTTACTCGGGAAAGCCCGATCTGGCAGTTATGAAATAATTCTGTAAGAACACAAGAACCTGTCATACGGTAGATTCAAGAACTGGAAATCCCGGAGACGGTTCTGTTTGAACGACAACAACCACACCTAATAGCGGGAGATTGAGAAATTCTATCAATAGGAGACTGAAATTTACAACAGCATGGGGCGACATGCTTAGCAGTCGCAAGAACCTAGCTGGCCAAACAGCAGTAAGAAGGAGAGCACTGATCGTGCAACGAAGCGAAAAGGAGCAGTAACAAAACCCAAGACACGAGTCTACGGGACCGCAATTGTTTGATAATACCATCAACGGTATCTAACCGACTAAGGGAATAGTTAGGAATGGTTAACTCCAAAACTACAACGCCAACGAGGTTACAATACCTGGCCGACATAGCTCAGACAACTACAAGAACAATTGCGGAATACACTCCGATAGGACTACAGAAGTAGTGCCTAAACAAGTTAAGTCTCAGTAACCACGGTAAATGTGTGGGAACAAGCAACAAGGAAAACACCGAACTAAGTAAATAGGGGTCTCCGAGAGTGGAGAAGCACCTGGATCGATGACTACTATGTCAAGACAAATGAGAAGCATCTCAGAAGATTAGTTATCAAACTAAGAAATCAAAGGAAGATCCAATAAGGCTACTGAATACGCTTGGGAACAATACCGTTACTGGTATATATTAACCCCAAAGACCACCTGTATCGCGCACTTGCCACGGCAAGTGCAGTAAGAACAGGACTATTCAAAGAGCTTTTAACAAGCAACAAGTACTTAGTGAAGTACCAAGATGGCAAAGGGAGCAAATATAGGAACTCAAAGCCTAAGAAACCAAAGAACAAAACCTTGGAAGGGCCTAACGGCCTGACCATTGTATTAAAGAATATATGAGTTGGCGAGAAGCTAGACTCGGTTGACCCCCAGACATGGTAATACCATTAAGATTTTTCTTCAAACTCAAAATTTTTCTTTTAAAACTCAAACTTTCTTTTAAACCTCAGATTTGTTTTTAAAACCGAAACCAGAAGAACCATAGTAAATATCATAGGACGATATAAGAGGAGTCAACAACAGAATACTTCACCTATGCGTGTGACGATCATTACGAGTGTACAAAAATGAGATGTGGGACGACCGCACTCCGATAGGAGCTTGCGGGCCGGACAGACCTACTTATAGGTTAGTCGGGTAAGTAGTAATGTATCAGTATGGTACCCCACATATGTATACAAGTAGTGTACGAAACACAGGAAGTAGTCAACTCCGTACGACGGACCACAAGTAAGTTCAAACCAGAACAGTTGACACCTTGGACGATTGAAGAGGAAGAACTCAGTCAAGTTAACGAGACTAAGGGAATTAGAGAATCCATCTAAGGGAAATGAATAAGTGTTAGGAAGTGCGAGAAGCACTAGTCATTGAGTATAGACATCGGATATGTCTCAAGAATTTCGAAGAAATGCATGATAGCCGGAATGAATACCCAGCCTCAAACAGTAAGGCAGATGCCTAGCATGGACACATTAGTGTTCAATGAACGGGATAGAATTCCCTAGAACAATCACCACAGCTACCGGGAATATTATTCTTCACGAAAGAGGATATTAAACCTAGCCAAGGATGCAAGGAGAAAGCATTAGTGGTCTATCCGAGGATGGGAGACGTTATAACACCCTAAACGGGATAGTCCAGAATACGGTGCTACAATGCGATATAACCAACCAGACATACTCATAAATTGTAGGGAAACCCCTCGTTATTATGAAACCGTTGGAGCGGTGATTAGGTGGACCCTACAGAAAGAGGCTCCCACCAATTAATATTGAAACTTGGGCATGTAGATATTGCCAAGGGATAATGCTAATAGGAAAATTGTAGGGAAAAACTATATACAAAATGAATAAAATAATAAACTAATCCTACAACTCTACTACGGGTAGCAAACAATCCCCGGTCGAAGTATAGCGTGAGCAAATTACGACCGAGAGTATCTGTAATACCCCCGAATAAACCAACAGTAGTCCGAACGATGCGCCACATGATGATACAACGTAAATATATGCCGCGGATTCGTAACTCCATCCGGGTGCCACAGACGTCAACCACCCACGTGGTTGACATAATCACACTACCAACACCAAGTTACGGTCTGAATGACTGGAATTAAAACTTAACCAAATCCAAGTACATCAGAAAATACAGACCAAGTACCGAGAGTCTACATCATAAGTTCTTACTCAAGTTACACAAACCGAAACATACAACAAAGGTTTAGAGTTACATAATCACAACCCCCACATCAAAACATACTACTCAAAAGTCTTGCCCCGGTGGGCTACCCCTATGGTTGTCACCCTTGCCTACTCCCCGTCTGCTTCCCGTTTCATACCTGTAAAAATAAAAGACTCAGCAAAACTTTGCCGAGTATGAACGTGTGAAGCCCGCATGTTACCGGGCTACACGACTACTTGGTCAAATATGATTAAGTCCAATTTCATGCAATAGAAAAGCATTAACACACAACATAAAACAACAATTTAGCAACTCTCAACATGTTGGTCATAAAGATAACACCAAACACCTCAAGCATGTAAAACAAGTGGATCTTACATAGAATTTGAATAATGATGACCCACGCAGTGGGATCATTCGATGTTGAGTGTTTTTGTCTCTTTTCTTTGTTTCCATCATGTACTACTCTTTCTTTTCTTGCACCAGGTCTGGGGATGTAGGTCGATTCCCGTGACCATATCATGTAGGTGCCAACCTTTCCTTGATTCTTTAAGGTTTATTTGCGAGTTCTCTTATCACCACATATTGAAGAGCGTCTTCTCCATCGCCAATCCTCCATTTCAGGCGTAATGCGTCGAGAAAGCGGGGTCGCCTCAGTACCCCAGTATGGGTTCCACCAACTGGTATTTTACTATTCATTATCGTTATAAGTTCAACACGATAGTGGGTGTCGTTAGAAGTCCTCTATAATTTAAGAGGAGTGTTCCTTTTATGTAGTTCCTTATTTGTTTACGTAATTTGTGGTGTTTCACCTCTAGGTTTCATCAACGAGAAGGGACTACACTACTGTGTGCGCGCAAGTAATATGCAGCAATGATATATGTAACGAGCAAGTCATAACAAGCAATCAAATTCCATGATAATCTTATGGTCATTGTCAAACAAGGCACATAACACACAAGCAGTGTAACACGGCAACATACGAACCACACATGTCCATACCTTATTCAGAAGCACATGTCGCCTCACACACGGGGTCTCGATTGGCATTCGTTACGGCCCTAACGTCGATTAAAAATAGCGTGTCAGTTCATGATTTCATGTGGTGACACTTCTCTAGTGTATCTCATTTATACCGGTGTTATCCCCTAGGTGAGTCGTTGAATGTACGGTTTATTCTAAACCTTAGAGCTTCCCAAGTATTCACCTTAGACTTTTATTTATCTCCAAGGATGTTTACACCGTCGGTTACAAGTTAACTAAGCCCTCTCCTCTAGTTATCGTTTTAGAGCATACTAGACACTAATATGTAACGACTTTATCTAAAACGGATTTAACTTGTCTTGAGTATATTATCTCCTTAGCTAAATAGGTTATCAATGTTTTAAACCTAGTATCATAATAATATAGTCTTTAAAATACCTCTAAAGCCTTATTATACTGAATTCACAAGTTCCTCAAATCTGAAATGCCAGCTCCATGTGCCACCTTATCTATTTTCACTTCCAAGGTAGTAAACCGATGTTTAACCTTCTCAATAGATTTTGCTAACCTAGCTGTATCTATCAGCTATGATTTAGGTTCATTACTAAGTTAGCACCACACTCATAATGCTTCTGTAAATCAGTATACCAAACCACAAAATTATTGAAATCTGGAACAACCCTCTCCATATTCCTTTGAAATCCTTGGTTCTGTTCAGTCCAACTGATGTGTAATTCTCTCCCCAATAATCTAGCTACCCAGATAGATGCATTGGTATAGTTTTCATCTTTAAAACAGACTAAGAACAACATGGACCAACACCCTGAAAATTCTTATACAGGTAACAACAAGAGAAAAAAAAACTGAAACTAGACTATGCATCTGCTGTAGACTCTTTTCTACTGCTCAGTTTTCTGTTACCTAACCTATATTTAGCTTCCCCAACTTTTTTCGTTACTTGGTTATATGTTTTGATACAGCTCCAACTGTAAGAAAGCCCAAGGCGATAATACATAACTACTGTGAAGTCCTCAAACTGAGTCGAGAAAAAAAAAACCTGAAATCATATACTGTTGTAATCCCTGGTTTGGCTCTCCTTTTTTGTTCTTTCTAATTTTCCCAGTGTGTCCCTACTTTTAATTAGGGGTATTAGTAGAGTTTAAATTCATCTACAGATCCATCAACATCTTTAAAGCTTCTGCACTTCTTTGTACAGAACCCACACATTCAAGCCCACTGAAATAAACAGAATCGGTGCATTCTGTTTGACCATTACTTGCAGTTGGTTATACTGACTTCTAACCTTCCCTTTAGTACCTATGAACTTACTAGGGTGTATTAGGTGTGTTTCAGATTCATTAGAAATTCATTACAGCCCCATCAATTCCCTCTGTGACAATGTTACTCGGACACTCAAACTTTCAGGAGGATTATAAAACTGAAACATCACATTCTGATATGCTTGCTTTTATTTCCTTCTGTTAGTTCACCAACTGTCCCTCAAACTATCCCAATTTACTGGTTCTGTTCATTAAGGTCTTGATCAAGATTCTAAACTCAAAAACAAACCTACAACACCTGGGTTTATGTTACTGATAAAACCTCACACTGAACTGAAATCTGTAAACCAAAACCATAAGCTGTTGCACTTCTCTTCTGTTGCTTTTATTAATCTCACCTTTCCACTTCTCCCTCTATCTTTTCTTACGTAGTTAAGTGTAACACCCCTAAAACCGGCCTAAGAGTTAAGGGTATTACACGCCGCGTATTACTACCAATAACGCAAGGCTCTAAATGATCAAAAGCAATAAAGGCCCAAAACAGAGTTCACTTAACATTGCAAACCAAAGTATTCAAATACAGCGGAAGTAAACGGATTCCAAATACATATCCGAAACAGAAACTCAAAGTAGAGGAAGGCCCGAGGGCTACAACGTCATAACAAAAGTTTAAACAGTCAAATGAGCTAAGCACTACAGCTCCAGAACTCAAGATGATCCTCGCTGATCAATCTGCAAAAATGTTAGAAGTAGGGGAATGAGCACACAACTATGCCCAGTAAGCAGCGACCGTCATCAGCAAGGTCGCTCAAAACAATTAAAATCAGAAGAAGAGAAGAAAAACATCTTATGCACAATTCTCAAATAGTCAGAAGCTTTCAGAAACAGAAGTAGAGTGGAACACAAGGGATTCCCATTTCAGAAACAGTCAGAGCACTTAAACAGAAAGGGGACAAGACACAATGCACACACTCAGAAGGGTCGAAGACCCATAGACCATACCATGTCTCTCGGCAACGCAGAAATGACTCGAAAGAGCCAAAGGGTTCGTCAACCCCACAGAACAGAAAGGGAATGACCCACACTCAGAACGACGTCTACATGGTATACCACGGAATAGCTCGACCCAGCCATTCACGGCTCAGAAACAAAGTGCAATGTCCCAAAACAGAAAGGTTGCTTAAACAGAAGCAAAGTTACATTTAAATATGCCAAAACACTCATAAATCAGTAGCACAGATCATAAGGAAACCAACGCCACAAACGGCACTCAAATCGGAGTTCAAACGAAGAAGTTATGTTGAAAACAGAGGGGTGTCCGAACTTGTGTCCGGACATTGAAGTTCGGACACAAGTCGAGACTCGGAAACCAGAGAAAGCCAAATGTCCGAACTTGTGTCCGGACATCAATGTTCGGACACAAGTCGAGTTGAAATCAGACAGAGGAGTTCAGCATGTCCGAACATCCAAGTTCGGACGGATGTTCGGACAGGTTTTACGGGAAAACACGCGGAAGGTCCGACCTTGTGTCCGGACGTCGAAGTTCGGACACAGGTCGTAAACCAGAGGGAAAACCTGAGGGTGTGTCCGAACATCCATGTTCGGACAGATGTTCGGACATACCCCGAACTCGCAAATCAGAAAGGCAGAAACACACTGTCCGAACTTCAAAGCTCGGACGGAAGTTCGGACAGTGCGAAAAATACAGTTTCCAGAAGACGAACAGAGCAGAAAAACAACACAAATCAATGCCTCAAAATGCCAATGAAGCACACACACCAAATCAGACATTAAAACAGGAAACCATGGGGGTTTAGCCATTCCAAAACGCAACCAACAGGCATCACAAACAGAAATCACACACGAAACAGAACCGTTGCAATCCCCATGGCTGAACTTCCAAACTGAATCGAGTAACCACCTACCTCAATTAGCAGAAGTGAAGCAACGATCTGAATCAATGGGCGCAGTCCGAACAACTCTTCAACCAGACCCGAACACAATCACTGAACAACACAACCAGACAGCCCACAATCAGAAACAGGCAAGAACCCTAGAATACAACATTCCTCAAATCTGTAATCCAAACCTGAACACGAGACCAGACGCAGAACCGCAGCAGAATCTTAATCCGAATGCAGCCGACGACAACTGATTCGAACACAATCAGAATCCACAATCAGAAAGCTGGATAAAACGAAGAAAATAACGGAGTCCCAATTCTGCAATTCAAACCTGAAATCGAAGGGAGGACCACGCGGCACTGGGGACGAACAATTCAAAGCAGTAACACGCTATCAGCAACACACGATCTTCAGCAGAGTACAAGGTCTGAGAGAGAAGAAGAGAAACTTGAGTTGTTCAAAGAGAGGCGCTCCACTACGAGAAAACTGACGACTAAACTGATCGGGGAAGTAGTGGATTGAATTATTACTCTTTAATAATTCCACTTACCTTAATTAAACCGAAGGGGAAAAGACCTACTTAGCCTCGCCTTTTAAACTAATGCCTCTGGAGCCCCAACTGACATAAGCAATTAATTAATCAAACTTAGGATAACATAGTAACGGATATAATGTAAAGTAGGAATATACGGGTTATAACATCACCTCCCCCTTAAAAGAATCTCGTCCTCGAGATTAACTCACCTTACTGCTCGAACAGAGAGGGAAACTTGGCACGCAGCTCATCTTCGAGCTCCCAAGTAGCTTCACTCTCTAACTGATCTGACCACTGGACCTTCACCATAGGTAGGGTCTTGCTACGAAGCCGACGGACATCCCTGGCTAAAATGCGAGTAGGCACCGCCTCGAAACTGCAATCCTCTCTCAGCTGAAGCTGGCTGTAGTCGATCACGTGAGACGGATCATGCAGATACTTCCTCAACATAGACACGTGGAAAACTCCGTGGACAGCAGACAAAGCAGGTGGCAAAGCCAAACGGTAAGCCACAGGGCCAATCCTCTCCAGAATCTCAAACGGTCCAACGAACCTTGGGCTAAGCTTCCCACGCTTCCCAAACCGGACCACGCCTCTGACCGGCGACACTCGCAGATAGACATGATCTCCAACATCGAACTCAAGCGGCCTGCGCCTCTGATCTGCATAGCACTTCTGTCTGCTCTGGGCAACAAGCAAACGCTCCCGAATCGTCCTGATCTTCTCTACTGCTCCCTGCACAAGCTCGGGTCCAACCAAGACCCTCTCCTTCTGGCCATCCGACTGAGGATGGTAAGCTGAACTGAACGCTAAATTCGTACCCAAGGCCTTATGCAAACTGCGCCAAAATCTCGAAACAAAACGTGGGTCACGATCAGACACAATAGTAGTAGGCACACCGTGAAGCCTCACTATCTCATCCAGATATAAACGAGCTAGGCGCTCCAGACTGAAGGTCTTCTTCACCGGCAGAAAATGAGCAGACTTCGTCAGACGATCAACTATCACCCAAACAGCATCACAACCCGAAGGAGTCCTGGGCAAACCCATGACGAAATCCATCCCCACACTCTCCCACTTCCACTCAGGAATGGGAAGGGGCTGAAGCAAACCCGCTGGCCTCTGGTGCTCAGCCTTAATCTGCTGACAGGTCTGGCACTTCGAGACAAACTCTGAGATATCACGCTTCATCCCAGACCACCAGAATGACTCTCTGAGGTCTCGATACATCTTCACCCCTCCTGGGTGAACTGAATAAGGCGCTCCATGGGCCTCCTGAAGGATCTCTCTGCGCAGCACTGCATCGTCTGGCACACATACACGGTCTCTGAAACGCAGACAACCATCGCTGGAGACACTGAAATCTGAACTCTGCTCTGCAGACAGCCCCTCTCTAATCCGACATAAAGCTGAGTCTGACTCCTGACCAACCCGAATCCTGTCGACCAACGAAGACTGCACCTGAAGCGCTGCTATCACACTGGCACTGGCTGGTCTGACTACCCAAACACCCATACGCTGAAGCTCTAAGGCGGACCTCTGAACTCCTGACAAGGCACAAGCTACACCCGAAGCACCTCTCCGGCTCAAGGCATCTGCAACAACATTCGCTCTACCCGGGTGGTAGAGGATCTCTAAATCGTAGTCATGAAGTAGCTCCAACCACCTCCTCTGTCTCAAGTTCAGCTCCTTCTGAGTGAACAAATACTTGAGGCTCTTGTGGTCAGTGTAAACCTTACACGACGCTCCATAAATAATGTCTCCAAATCTTCAGCGCGAACACACAGCTGCCAACTCCAGATCGTGGGTAGGGTAGTTCTTCTCATAGGGCTTAAGCTGTCGAGAGCCATAAGCCACTACCTTACCCTGCTGCATCAAAACACATCCCAGTCCCTTATGGGACGCATCACAGAAGACCTTGAACCCCTCGGTCCCAGAAGGCAAAGTCAGAATCGGTGCCGTCGTCAGTCTCTTCTTAATCTCCTGGAAACTCTGCTCGCAAGCCTCGCTCCACTCATACTTGATCTCCTTCCTCAACAGACGGGTCAGCGGGGATACAATCTTAGAGAACCCTTCAACGAACTTCCTGTAGTACCCAGCTAACCCAAGGAAACTGCGAATCTCAGCAACATTCGTGGGCCTCGCCCACTCCATAACGCTCTAATCTTCTCAGGATCCACTGAGATACCGTCCTTCGAGACCACATGTCCCAAGAATACTACGCGATCAAGCCAGAAGTCACTTCTTCAACTTAGCATACAGCTCACGATCCTTCAGCGTCTGCAAAACAATCCTCAGATGCTCCTCATGCTCCTCTGCGCTCCTGGAGTACACCAAGATATCATCTATGAAGACCACTACGAACTGATCCAATAGGGTTTGAAAACCCGGTTCATCATGTCCATGAATACTGATGGAGCATTAGTCAAACCAAACGGCATGACTAGGAACTCGTAATGACCATAACGAGTCCTAAAAGCGGACTTAGGCACATCCTCGGCCTTAATCCTCAACTGATGGTAGCCTGAACGAAGATCTATCTTCGAGAACACTGTGGCACCCGCCAACTGGTCAAACAAATCGTCGATGCGCGGAAGGGGATAGCGATTCTTGATGGTCACCTTGTTCACTCTCTGTAGTCGATGCACAAACGGAAGGTCCCATCCTTCTTCTTCACAAACAGCACTGGCGCTCCCCAAGGCGAAACACTAGGGCGTATGAAGCCCTTATCCAACAGCTCCTGAAGCTGGACCTTTAGCTCCTTCAACTCCGCCGGACTCATACGGTAAGGGGCCCTAGAGATGGGCTGAGTCTCTGGCGCTAAATCGATGGTGAACTCCACCTCTCGCACTGGTGGAAGTCCGGGCACGTCGTCCTGGAAGACCTCAGGAAACTCTCTGACAATCGGGATGCTCTCCAAGCTAGATCCCTCACGCACCTCTGGCAGATAACATAAGAAGCCCTGGCAGCCCTTCCTCAAGAAACTGGCTGCCTGCATCGCTGACACAATCACCGGCGCACATGGAACTGCATTCCCAGAGACAAAACGAGACCCGTCTGGCAAGTCGAAACACCCTCTCGCTGCACAATCTATATGGGCATGGTGCTCTGCTAGCCAATCCATGCCCAAATCACATCAAAACAGGTCATCCGCATCGGGATGAGGTCAGCAAAGAAAGTCTTGTCCCTAACTACTATGGGACAAGCCTTACACACAGAATCCAGCACACAAGGGGCAACCCCACCTAATGGACTACTCACACAAGTCTACCTCACTAGGCACAGCAGTCAGTCCAAGGTCACCCAACAAATCACAGCAGATAAAGGAGTGCGTAGCTCCAGAATCAAACAGACAAAACACATCTCGAGAATGGATCTGGAGAATACCTGAGATGACGCGATCACCAGCACGATCACGCTCTCCCGCCATAGCATAAACCCGGGCCTGAGTCTGAGGCTTCTTCTGATCGGACCTCGCCCCTGAATCTGAGCCGGTACCTCTATCCCCTGAGCCTCTACTGGACGCCTGAGGGCACTGAGCAATCCGGTGCTCCATCGACCCGCACTTAAAGCAGGCACCGGTCTTCTTGTAGCACTCCCTACCAGGATGGGAGCGACCACAAGACCCACACTTCGTCCCAGCTGACGAAGATGAAGAAGCTCCCCGGCGATCTCCATAGGTCTGCTTCTTCTGAGGGGAGCTCCTTCTTCTGAGGCTCCTCAGCACGCCTCTTCCCTTATGGTCCTTGCCGCCTGTCTGCCCTGATGTCCGCCTCTACCAGCAAGGCGACATCCGCCACATCTCTGAAGGTCCGGTGACGAAGAGGTGTCACCGCCGACCTGATGTCTGGCCTCAATCCGCTCTCAAACTTACGAGCCTTCCTGTGCTCATCCGGCTCTGGAGCATACTTCGACAGCGTCACAAACTTCCTCACATACTCCTCTACAGACATCTCTCCCCTGGCGCAGCCGGTTATACTCATTGATCTTCTGGTCTTTGTACACATCCGGATAGAACTGCTTGTTGAACTCCAAGCAGAACTGATCCCAGGTCCAAGGCTGGGGATGCCTACCCATCACCATGCGCCACCACTCCTTCGCCTCCCCCTTAAAGAGGAACGTAGCGAAGTCCACCTTCTGGTCATCCTCCGACCCCATCACTCTCAGCAGGTCCTCGACCTCTGTAATCCAGTGGCTCGCCTCCTGAGGGTCACCACAGCCATCAAAGGATGGAGGCTTAAGCTTCATGAACTCCTGGAGAGCTCGGACTCGGCCTCCCACGGCATTCGCTCCTGCTGGGCCAGCACCACCAGCTCCTCCACCAGCTCCCCCAGCAGCTGCAGCCATCGTCTGCATCAACTGCGTCACAAACTGCTGCACTACATCCGCAGCATCTCCCTGAGGGGTCACTGGTGTCCTACGAGGAGCCATTCTGAGATATACAAATCCAAAACTTGTCAGAACTAACTCATACAGTCAACCACTGTCACAACTGACTCTCACACAAGCAAACACGCCCACAGACACCAAAGAAAGCCAAACCTGGCTCTGATACCACTAAATGTAACACCCCTAAAACCGGCCTAAGAGTTAAGGGTATTACACGCCGCGTATTACTACCAATAACGCAAGGCTCTAAACGATCAAAACAATAAAGGCCCAAAAAGAGTTCACTTAACATTGTAAACCAAAGTATTCAAATACAGCGGAAGTAAACGGATTCCAAATACATATCCGAAACAGAAACTCAAAAAGAGGAAGGCCCGAAGGCTACAACGTCATAACAAAGTTTAAACAGTCAAATGAGCTAAGCACTACAGCTCCAGAACTCAAGATGATCCTCGCTGATCAATCTGCAAAAATGTTAGAAGTAGGGGAATGAGCACACAACTATGCCCAGTAAGCAGCGACCGTCATCAGCAAGGTCGCTCAAAACAATTGAAATCAGAAGAAGAGAAGATAAACATCTTATGCACAATTCTCAGATAGTCAGAAGCTTTCAGAAACAGAAGCAGAGTGGAACACAAGGGTTCCCATTTCAGAAACAGTCAGAGCACTAAACAGAAAGGGGACAAACACAATGCACACACTCAGAAGGGTCGAAGACCCATAGACCATACCAGGTCTCTCGGCAACGCAGAAATGACTCGAAAGAGCCAAAGGGTTCGTCAACCCCACAGAACAGAAAGGGAATGACCCACACTCAGAACGACGTCTACATGGTATACCACGGAATAGCTCGACCCAGCCATTCACGGCTCAGAAACAAAGTGCAATGTCCCAAAACAGAAAGGTTGCTTAAACAGAAGCAAAGTTGCATTTAAATATGCCAAAACACTCATAAATCAGTAGCACAGATCATAAGGAAACCAACGCCACAAACGGCACTCAAATCGGAGTTCAAACGAAGAAGTTATGTTGAAAACAGAGGGGTGTCCGAACTTGTGTCCGGACATTGAAGTTCGGACACAAGTCGAGACTCAGAAACCAGAGAAAGCCAAATGTCCGAACTTGTGTCCGGACATCAATGTTCGGACACAAGTCGAGTTGAAATCAGATAGAGGAGTTCAGCATGTCCGAACATCCAAGTTCGGACGGATGTTCGGACAGGTTTTACGGGAAAACACGCGGAAGGTCCGACCTTGTGTCCGGACGTCGAAGTTCGGACACAGGTCGAACTTAAACCAGAGGGAAAACTGAGGGTGTGTCCGAACATCCATGTTCGGACAGATGTTCGGACATACCCCGAACTCGCAAATCAGAAAGGCAGAAACGCACTGTCCGAACTTCAAAGCTCGGACGGAAGTTCGGACAGTGCGAAAAATGCAGTTTCCAGAAGACGAACAGAGCAGAAAAACAACACAAATCAATGCCTCAAAATGCCAATGAAGCACACACACCAAAACAGACATTAAAACAGGAAACCATGGGGGTTTAGCCATTCCAAAACGCAACCAAACAGACATCACAAACAGAAATCACACACGAAACAGAACTGTTGTAATCCCCATGGCTGAACTTCCAAACTGAATCGAGTAACCACCTACCTCAATTAGCAGAAGAAGCAACGATCTGAATCAATGGGCGCAGTCCGAAAACTCTTCAACCAGACCCGAACACAATCACTGAACAACACAACCAGACAGCCCACAATCAGAAACAGGCAAGAACCCTAGAATACAACATTCCTCAAATCTGTAATCCAAACCTGAACACGAGACCAGACGCAGAACCGCAGCAGAATCTTAATCCGAATGCAGCCAACGACAACTGATTCGAACACAATCAGAATCCACAATCAGAAAGCTGGATAAAACGAAAAATAACGGAGTCCCAATTCTGCAATTCAAACCTGAAATCGAAGGGAGGACCACGCGGCACTGGGGACGAACAATTCAAAGCAGTAACACGCTATCAGCAACACACGATCTTCAGCAGAGTACAAGGTCTGAGAGAGAAGAAGAGAAACTTGAGTTGTTCAAGAGAGGCGCTCCACTACGAGAAAACTGACGACTAAACTGATCGGGGAAGTAGTGGAAGGAATTATTACTCTTAATAATTCCACTTACCTTAATTAAACCGAAGGGGAAAAGACCTACTTAGCCTCGCCTTTTAAACTAATGCCTCTGGAGCCCCAACTGACATAAGCAATTAATTAATCAAACTTAGGATAACATAGTAACGGATATAATGTAAAGTAGGAATATACGGGTTATAACATTAAGTGTCTTATTAAGAACTTGAATCCCCGCTCACCCTTGGTCATATCACAGACACAACCCAAAACAGGAACTGGACATAAACTGGTAGAACTGAAACCTAAATAAGAACCTGATAACTCTCTTTTGTTTTCTTTCAGTTCTTGAATCTGATTACTGACTCCCCCCCACTGGACTTAGGTGTGTAATAGGTATTATAACTCCTAGACAAACCAAAACCACATAGACAATACCTCTGAAACATGGTTGTACAGAAATTGACCCATCTGAGAACTGAACCTTATAACCTGAAAACTGAAGTAGAGACTGAAACATAAAACCCATGGCTTTACTTTTCTCTAATTTTTTTTGTTGCTAACGGTTCCTTCCTCTAGCCTCCCAGGTTGTTTTCTCTTAGTTTCACGTTAGCAAGCATTTATATCAGTGATTAAGCCAATACCAGTTTTAGGTCACTTCTGAGAAGCTGACATACAGAGAAACGAAACCCAGCAGAAACTGAAACGAAACTCTGCATTTCACTTCATTGCACTACAGTTTTAATTCACTGACTAACTACTAAACTCTCAAGCAACTACACTAACTTAGGTGAGTGCATTAGCCATCATTTAAGTCCACTAGTAAACCTCCCCGACCTGATTAATCAATCTTGTAACTCATTTCCACAGAGCTAGAAACTGAAACACTAACACACCAGGTCTGAAACTCTACATTTTATTCCTCTTTGTTATCCATCAGTTTGACTCATAACTCTTTTCCCAACATGCTTACCCAATTAACTTAGTGTTTCATCAGAGTTTTAACTTCGTCGCAGTTTCATAACAATATCGTTTAACCCTCTCCGATTTCATTTATACAGAAAACCAAGTTCCTGAAACTGCAACACAACAGACAGCATACTGATGCGTTTGTTTCTTGTTTTATTAAGTTGCTATCTGTTTTTTTATCTAATCACTACAAAGTTAACTACTAGTGAACTGTTGTGATAAGTCTAACCCTCAAGCAACGTTGTTACTCCTACTGAACATGTTTATACCGAAACAAGGCATTCAGAAACTAAAAACTGAAACTGAGATTGTGGTTCCTCTTTTTTTTTGTTCTGTTGCTTACTTCTGTTTATGTTGTTGACTAGTAATGTACTAATTGTATCTATGTTCATAGAAAATCCACAAAACGAACAACCTCTATAGAATCCAATGTACTTAATAATTGAACTTGACAATCTTGTTTTGTTTTCTGATCATAGTTTCAGGTTAGAGTTAGCTCACCAGTTCAGTAGCTTAGTTGTTTTCCCTTGGCTGATTCTTGGCACACATGTAATGTCTCAGGCCCTTGATAACTGAGAAGGAGTGATCACTTGTTAGGTCCTCTCATAACCAGCAAAAGTGGAAAAGTTACAGGAACCAGAGGCTTGGTTTCTTTTCTTTTTATTTCGACCTCACCTTCAGGTTGTGTTCCAAAGAGGAACGGGTAGCTTTTACCCAGGGATCTCTTGTGAACAAGCCTAGGGAGCTGCATGGGAGTTCACGCATGAGAGGGAACAAGTGCTTGGGGTGAGTGATCTTGTAGTGCTTCGGACATCAGAAAAAAGAAAACAAAGAACAGAAAGAAAGACCTGCACCAAGATTTGTCTCAAGGTCTCACCGTGAGTTGAAGTGCTGTAGTTGTTTCTGTTCGTGAAGAATCAGGGGAGCTTAAGGAAGGTTTCTTGTTGCTGTTCGTAGGAGCTTATTACACCCTTCATGGATCAAATTCCATGACCGAGTTATGCAAGATTGAAGAGATAATGAGTTAGACCGCAGAGACAATCTCGACATGAGACAGAGAAGAAAGAAAGGACTAATGACTGATGTTCACCTTGCTGGGATCAGCGACTGGTGTGTCTGCTCCAGGACTTGCACACTGAGATCGGCTCTCGTGAGCGACAGACACAAGTTGAATTGTCCAGTGAAGTAATGACTTAAGAGGAGAAGTTGGGTGGGTTTATTTCCCGCGACTAACCATGCCAGAAGAAAAAGGAGGCACTGGTGCAAGCAGGTGCGGGACTTCCGGTGCCAGGCAGAGTGTAATTTGCATGCAGGAGACATCACCTAAGAGTTTGTTAAAGTGTGTTTGGTGGAGAATAATCTCCCATGGGTTGTGGGGTAGTAACTGATGAAATGTTCCACCGAGCCTGACCTCTGTTCTCGGTCACGTAAAACGTGGGAACAAGGAGAGCGTGGGTGAGGAAGCTGCAGTCCGACATTGAGCAAAACAAAGGGAGAGTGGCGTGAAAAGAAGGAGAGGTGATAGTGGGAACTTGTACTGTGTTCTGCTATTAGTGATTAGCCATTTGTTACTGCTGAAAAAAAAAACAATGTCGATGGTGGAAAACAAGGAAGGCATGGTGGGGTATTATGTTTGTTAACTATCCAGTGGTTCACTTTAGTCGGTGATCCAATAGTCTAATTCATCTAATGATATGTATCAGCACTCTTGTGTTTAGAGGTGTGATTTGTTACCGAATACGAGCCTAGCTCAACCGGTTAAGACGTTTATGAAGGTACGGGAGGTACCAGGTTCAAATCCTAGTTAGAGCAGGTTTGCTCTTCTTTTTTTTTTTATAAGTGTATATCCATGCTTATTTTATCGTTGTTACTTATATATATACATACGCAACTATTTGACCTTGTAACGTTATTGCTTATACCTATATATATATATATACATACGCAACTATTTGACCTTGTCGCGTTTTAGTTATAGGTACCTATGCGACGTTACTGGTTATATGTACCACGTTGTAATTTTATATCGTTGCGTACATGTAATTCCATATACGTACTTATATATATATATATACTAGATTTAATTGTTCGTATGTTATTTAATGTCCGTATTATAAAATGCGTTTAATGTTCAGGGTATTTCAACTTACCCCCCTTAAAAGAGACTTTGTCCCGAAGTCTTACTTTCTTAGTCAATGTTTTCTCTGTCTCGTTAATCCTTGGGATCAAGTCCCATGTTCATTCTTTCTAACTAGGGTATCATGTCCCGCGATTCACAGTTTTATTTCACCCTTTGTGCTTATAAGCACCACGCCACAACTTTGGCTTCACCAATACTCAATAATATTTCGATGTACCCGTAACATTCATCTACAGTGCTTCCTAATAATCAGGAGGACAAGTCATTCCTTCATAACCACAGTGCATCCAAAACAATTCGAACACAGTTCACACATATAGCAACCAAACATAACACATCAAACGAGCAGCAACATAGCAAAAGCGTAACACGCCTACCCCCCTTAAAATGGATTACGCCCGCGTAATCCTTTTGTATCATAGTAGAACCTTGGATAGAGATGTTTAATCCTCATGGGCATTCTAGCTTCTATACAATTTTGCCCTTGTTAATGGCTTAGTTTATGTCACAAGGATTCTTATCGGTACCCATACCGATCTATAACGGATTCGGGTTTAACCCCTCTGGGTCTAAGGTAGTGGCCGATATGTCACTTGTTATTCAACCGGAAAATGGGAGGTACGGTCCACCAGCTTCTGCTGTGCGACTCTGATAACCTTCGGCTTCCCAATGTGGTGCAGGGCTCAATGATATCCTTATAATAGTAGTAAAGGTCCCTTGACTGACACGGGGTATTCTTAATTTATATGGGTTGTAATTTGTCTATTCATTTCCTTTGGAGGTTGGATATTCATGATTTTGGTTCGCTTTTAAGCGTCTGAATTGTTGTTTCTGGCTGACCCTTTTGGGCTTTAATAATTTAGTGTTTTGGTATTATAATGTTACCGACGTGTCGTTGTTACCACGATTTGTTTAGTTTATATTACCGCTCATATTCAGGGGTAGCTAGCTAGATTACTCTCCTAGCATTCTTAATGTGTACAGCCAACTTAGATGTTTTTCCGTCTCTAAGTAATCTTTATTCTTCAGCCCAAAAGGTTACTAAATTATATATGTTAGAAGTTTCTGTGGTTGTAGCCTCTAATTCCGCATCATGTATCAATGTATTCTACCCGCTCGTATCGTCTACATCGATTTCGCATTCTTCATTTTTTTTTTGTAGTTCATGTGTCCACTTGTAGGAGGTTTCGAGAGTTATCCAACCCTTACGTGGTCAGCGTAAGTGTTGAACTATCCTTCCACCCCAATTTGTGCTCAGTATCACTTGACCTGACCAGGGTTAAGTTCAACCTCGCACGTCCAACTACCAATCCACCAATTGAATTTTTCCAACTATGTATATATCTAAATGTGTACATATATAAATTCACTCATTCTTGTATCCATAATATATGTATGCTTATGTCTTATAAGTTTCAAGGTCGTTTTTTTTTTTTTTTTAATTATAATACCCCTTTTGTCTTATATATGCACATATGGTTGTTTCCATTAATTAATTGGTATATTGGTACATACATTCGTATCCTTCTGATATTATGAGTTCTTTTCATTCCAAGTTCTCATATAGGGAGATGTAGTATGGATATAAGTGATCCATCCGCACCGTATTCATAGATATAGTATGGATATAGGTGATCCATCCGCACCGTATTCATAGATATAGTATGGATATAGGTGATCCACCCGCACCGTATTTATAGATATGGATATAAGTGATCCATCCGCACCGTATTTATAGATATGGATATGGGTGATCCATCCGCACCGTATTCATAGATATAGTATGGATATAGGTGATCCATCCGCACCGTATTTATAGATATGGATATAGGTGATCCATCCGCACCGTATTTATAGATATAGTATGGATATAGGTGATCCATCCGCACCGTATTTATAGATATGGATATAGGTGATCCATCCGCACCGTATTTATAGTCTCCCCATATGATTAGGTTCTCTTAATCTTCTTGCCTTAGGTTCAACCCCAGGTGTTATAGTGAATAATTTGTCCAGTGTATACAAGCCTTTTAGGTCCTAGTGTATGCCTAGAATTTATCTAGGGCATCGCCTGTTCGAATATATTTGTATTGGAGAACCGTATTACCGTTACATAGGATAGTAAAGCCCACGTCATTGTCCTTTTTATGAGTGATATTTTCTTATCACTACTTATATCTTAATCCAAGATTTATATTCGGTAATTGCCCCTTTTTTTTGTCACGGTTGTTATACAAAATAGGAGAAATTAAATTATACGATATTGTATAATTGAATTTGAATCATAAGGTTGGAAATTGCTTGGCTAAGTAATATTAACCTTGACAAACATTGAAGTAAGAAGATGTATATATATATACTTCTACATATACAATTGGTTTTTAAATTGGATATAATACGTGTATAAGTAAGACTATTCCCATAAAACAAATGTGATAATAATGAATAAATGAACTTACAAAATAATGAGTATAATGAATAAACTTTAAAAGGTTATTATGGTATTATTCAAATGTTACATGATATTAAGATAGGAATCTTAATATAAGTTTGTATGATATATTACAAACTAGTGAAATAATCACCTTACATAAAATAATGAAATGTAACATTTAATGAAGGGAGTTTTATAAGTTATGTATATTTGTATGTGCATAAAGGCGTGACTAATATTGTAGGAAATGCGTATAAAATATGGTTGAGAACCATACAATATTAAATGATGGGTGTATTAATGACTAAAGTTGATAATTTGTAAATTATGCAATCAAGGGTAGCATATTGCAAAATACATGCATTACTTAATACCATGTATTATGATGAATGTTGTAAACTAAAGTACTTGGATGAACTAGTCAAGTCAACATGCTTGACTAAGTCGACTAATTTGACCAAGAGGTCAGGTTGACCAACTTATACCTTGAATGGGGGTTTACGAAATAACACTGTCACAATACATGCAACTATATATTATATAATTAAATCAAATAAAAATTACATATATAAATATATATGTGTAAAACCGAGAATATATGTATATATATATAAGTATATACAATATGGTTTTAATGTCATGGAATGATATATGACAAGTGTTATGTCATTAGTATAAAGATATATATTCTATAAGTCATATAGTGTAATTTAAAGTATGGTTATTAAAATGAATAACGTGATATGTAATATATGGTACAATACTAAATGGTTAAATAATACTATCATATAACGTTAGTGCATGAGCATTAAATGCTATGCACAATAACGTTGTAGGTGTGGTCACTTCCTTCATACCCATAGTTAATGATATACATATGATCCAAATGGTTTATCTTTTATAACATTGAATTCCACAGTTACCCGTTGCATTGCTTGCGGGCGTTTTTAACAGTTCCCCTTTCGGAACTTGTTCCTCCATGATCGGAACTTAATTCTCTATGGTACACAACTCCTTTTATTTGGTTCGCTTGAACAAAATATTCGATATATGTGATAACATTTTGCAGACGTGTATATCTGAGTGGTTAGAACTGGTGTAATTAAAATAAAAGAAAAGAAATTAAAACTCAAAATAAACGTCGGGCTGCAAACAAATCCCGGTCGTAGTAGTATAGTAAAGTGTAAGCGACCGGATATCGAACCGTGGGACTAATGTGAATATTATAGTACCTAAGCATGTCACAAAAAGGGGGGATTAATTGACTTGTTTTTATAAATAAAAAGGAAAGATAAAATAAACTAAGCTAATGGATAGATTAAATGGGACTCTGGTTCAGGTTAATATTATCTGCTTAATTATGCTAACTCTACCGGTTTAATGTAATAGTTTGGCAAGATTCCTGTTTTTATCTTAAGGTCCGATGAAAACTCATAAGAACTCGTTCCAGAAATGCAAGGTCCGATGAAAACTCAAGCAAGCACTAGTAGACGGCAGAGGAGTATGAGGAATTTTATTCTTGCAACTTGTACTAACTTATCCGATGAAAATAAGTTCCTACAGTTTTACGGCTTAATTAACCTATCTGTTTGTCACCGATCAGATTAGAAACAGATTTAGTAAAGCTTTCTAATAAATCGATGAAATTTATTAGAAAGGGAGAGAGATAAACTTTAATCGTAACAAACTGTATTTAAATTAAAACCAGTAAAAATATTGCATAATTAATACAAACACATAATAACCATTCCCAGAGTATAAATATTCTAGCCTAACATATTAAATAGATAAACAGAAACAAGAGTAGTAGAAATCATCTGTAGTCACTCCTGCATTCGTTCTGCTATTTTGTATACGTAGGACTAGAGGTGGATATGGTGGAATGAAAAGAAAACAAAATGAAGAAGACGGGAGAAGAAAATGGAATGATGGATGATGGTAGTCTGTGGTATGTATTATCTAGTAGAAGGGACTGGTTATTGAAGGCAGAAGGAGCGTGGGTTTTATAGAAGATAAGAAGAGGAAGCAGACAGAGGGAACACCGCGTGAGGAAATTAAGGAATGGATTGGGTGGCTGAACGCGTGAGTACTGTCGGTAGGCGCCTGATATTGTTGAAGAAGTAGACGGATAAGTTGCAGGCACCGCGAAGAAGATAAACAACACCGAAGTCTGTCGCGTTAATTATCTGGACATTTACACGCGTCCGCGTAGATGTCCGCCTTGTTTTATGCGGACACACCCATGTCCGCCTGTGTGTCCGCCTAATATCACGCGGACGTCTCACGTCCTCGCTTGTGTCCTCGCTTGTGTCCGCCTAATATTACGCGGACGTGTCTTGTCCTCCCTTCTGTCCGCCTGATTCTACGCGGACAACACTAGTCTTATGCGGATACATTCCTGTCCGCCTGTGTGTCCTCGCTGTTTTGGGCGGACGCTCATGCGGACACCATGCGGACACAAACTTTGACCGGCTCTAGATTCTTCGTTTGGACTCCGTTTTTCGAGCCGTCTGCGCCTATGCGTTCGTCTCTTCGTGTACTTTGCTCCTAGCTTGGTTTTTCCTCATGTTTTAAACAATAAATTTGTGAGATAACAATAAAACATAAACTAGAGGAAAACTAACCGAAGTGGAGAAATGAGCAAGAAAAAGTGCTAATATAATATATGAAATACACCTATAAATCATGCTCATTTGGACACTTATCACACCCCCACACTTATCTTTTTGCTTGTCCTCAAGCAAAACCACGTACCCAAGTAAGTAGGGAATGCTCAATACTAACAAATATTATTATGAAGGGTAGGATAAAGAGGTGAACAGTTCATGATCTTTTTAACTTATTGAGGAGTGTGATCCATCAACTGCTGGTGGCATAGGTGTGCTCAGGGTAAAAATAAAATATAGAGTTTCAGGGTATGATCCAAGGTACTTCAATGTTTCTTTTGTTTAGGTGACTCTGAGAACTTTTACCATGGCCAACTTCTCTCAAGAATGGGCATTGAGGAGAAAACAAAAGGAAGAATAGATTTATGCATTTGTTTCACTTTTGCATAAGGGATGAGAAGTGATGGAAAAATATGTGACTACTTCTACCACATAGGCAGTGTACCTAATCGTTTTGCGGGATAGTAGATTCGTGGGGTTGTCGTACTCTTGGGGACCTCGCTGTGGATAACTGAAAGTGGATTAAATTTACTGAGACTTCTAATAAATAGATTTTATCATTTTTTAAAGGAGAAGAAATAATCGAAAGCTTAATAATAATAAAAACAATTAAAACAAAATAATAAGAATAGAAATTATAAATCTTTTTGTCTTTTAAGAAAACATCCCGGGTTGTTCTGCTCACCTATTTTATCAATTATATTAATGTAAACTTTACCACTTAAGTAATAAACTCAGAAACTATAAATAATTCGTTGACGACTAAATCTAACGAACCCTAACCAGTTGCTAGAACTAGCAGCAGACTAATGCTCTAATCCGGACACAACCAATCGCATAAAGAACAGCTTCTATTTGAGACTAATTAACCTATAGGCCGGATCAGGCTTCTAGCTGTTAATCAGGTTTAATTCCTATGTCTTGTTATCTATCTCAGCTCTCGCATGTTGATTAGAAAACTACAAATATTGCTTTAATAATTGATCAGAGAATTAAAGCAGATCAAGAACTGGAATTAAACTACTACTTTAGATAAAATCATAGTGGAAAGCTTAACATAACATAATTATATGAAATAGGCTCGCATCCCAAACCTGGGAGGGCTTAAGTTTATTAATTAAACATAACTATATATAAACAACGTTTAAACAAAATAAGAGAAAGGGTAGAGAAAACTCCAGCTAGCAAGTTGACTCTGAATCCTAGCTCCGCCTCTGTATCCACGTCGTCCGTAACTAATTAATGGCAGAGATGTGGTGTGGTGGTAAAACAAATAAAAATGGAGAAAACGGGGAGAAAAGAAATGGAGTGGTCGACGTGGTGAGCGAGTGTGGTGAGTGAGTGCTGTGAGTGAACGAGTGATGGACTTTGGATTAAAGAAGGGATCAATAATACTGAGGATGGGCGTTGGTTTTTATAGGCAGAAGAAATGGGAAGCAGACAACGGAGCAGGCGGTGGAAATTGATGAACAGATCCACGAAGATTTGCAGTCAGAGAGTGATGGGGCAGCAGGAATTGATTGCAGACAGAGCCATCGTCACGCGTCAGTGAATTAAGGTGGGCACCGTCTGCAATTAATGAAGGAGCAGTTCGAATGCGGCGCCGGCGAAAGAAGAAGAAGATTGTTCGCTGTGTCTCTTGTCGTGTCCGCTCGAAAACAGGCGGACACCTCTGTCCTCTCTTGTCCGCGCGATAACAGGCGGACTCCTCTGTCCTCGCTTGTGTGATGTCCACGCCAAAGGAGGCGGTCGCAGCCTTCTCGTGTCCGCGCCTTATCAGGCGGACTCAGCTTCCTTCCGTTCCGCGCCTTATCAGGCGGACTCAGCTTCCTCGTGTCCGCCACTTCTTGTGATGTCAACATGTGGATGATGAGTGAAATATGAATGGTTCTAATGGTCTTTAATGTCTAATTTGTATACGCGAATTGATAATATTCCACACTTATCTTACGTTTTTCTGTGGTTTGTTGTTTGTTAAGGCTTGATACACTTTTTCTACGTTAAATGCAGAGAAAAGCCAAGGAAACACTAGATTAACTCACAAGGGAGGTAATGCAACAAACGGGGGTCGAATCGGAGTCAAAATGAAGAAGTTAGAGGATTTTTAAGGTGTGTCCGAGCTTGTGTCCGAACTTCCAAGCTCGGACACAAGTCGAGAGTTTGTATGCTGCGCCTGATGGGATGTCCGAACTTCGGTCCGAACATCGAAGTTCGGACATAGTCGAGAAAAGCCGGAGGCCTGAAGTACGGAGCATGTCCGAACTTGTGTCCGAACATCAAAGTTCGGACACAGGTCGAAACTTTCTGAATTGAAGCGCTCAAAGCATTGTGTCCGAACTTTGAAGTTCGGACCAATGTTCGGACGGCACGAAAATTACAGCACAAACTCGGCGTTTTGAAGGGAAAAAGAGGGAGAAAGGTCTATTTAAATGACCTAATCAGAGGGAGAAGGCATTCACTCATCATCGATCATTACCACACACGCTCTCTCACTGATAAACGAGGTTCTCTCCATTCATCCACGCCAATTGCATCAGTTCACCTCCATTCACATTCACCAAGCATATCACCACCATTCTAGAGGAGCATCGACAGAGGGAGTGTGGCCATCATCTTCAACCTTGCGCCGACAGCCATTGAATTCTGGATAGTCGTTCAACAGAAGGGTTTTTCTTCCTTTAAATGTTTTCCCTGTTGATTGTATCTATCTGTTCCTTTGCAATGGCTGGCTAGTAGGGATTTAACTCTGGGGTAGGGTTTGTTCAAGATGGATTCAATGTAGTTAAAGGTTCTGCAATTTAATTATGAGGCTGTAACGGATTGCTTTCAGGTTAATGATTATCAATTTTCTTCTCTATTAATTTCGCGAGTTATAGAGTTGTTTTGCGAAACCTATTAAGATCAGACAAGGTGATTAATAGGGAGTTCGAATTAACCTGGGAATTTGGGGAAGGATTAGTCGGATAGATAATCTTTCCTACAAACGCTAACAATTCTTTGTGCTTATGCCACCTGTATGTGTTTTGCCAACTGCTAGATTAGAGTTGACATGTTCTGATAGGTGAGCTCTTCAATGAACTAGGATTTAGCATTGAAGAGATAGGAAGAATTGGCCTTTCCGTTCTCATAATTAAATTGTAGGATGTACTAGATTCAACCATAAAAGAACAACCCAAACCCGGAGTTCCACTCATATTATCAAACTCATCATTCATTTTTACCGATTGCTTATTTCAATTCTGATTTGCATTTATTTGATTCAGTTTCAGAAACAATTCACAACCCCCCTGAATTTGCAGTTTTCTTAGGATTTAGGATAGGACTTAGGCTTATTTATTCAAGTCCCACGGTTCGATACTTGGTTGCTTAACTTTCTATACTATAGTGACCGGGATTTTTGCAACCCGACAGACTTATTGATTTATTATTTTCTAGATTAATTTGTTTAGTTTTAGTAGATCAGTCAATCTGTTTGCAAAATGGCGCCGTTGCCGGGGACTTGACTTTGTCTAGTCCTTTGCCCTGGTTGTCAATTGTTTTTATTTTATTTTTATTTATTATTTTTGTTCTATTTATATTTATTTATTTTACTTTATTTTATTTTGTGTTTTGTTTTTGTTTTATTTGATTCCGTTTTGTTTAACTGTGCAGGTGTTGGTGAATGCACGGTACTCGATCTCGAGGTCCACCAACATTCAATCTAGACCCAGAGATCAACCGTACCGCTCGAAGGGTGAGAAGAGCACTTCCCTTCACCATGGCTGCTAACGGACCAGCCAATCCCAATGCCAATGCTGAGCAGTCCACTCTGGGAAGAATAAATCGCCCTCCAGCTGCTCCTAGGAGAGGACCTGTGACTCTACCTAACCTCACAGCTGAACTGACAGCAGAATGGCAAAGTTGAAACCAAGCCATCAGACAAATGCTGTCAGGAATCATCCAGCAGGGACCTTCTCAGGCGCAGACCCGGCTGATGCACTCGACCATGTCCATCGGTTTTAGTCCATTGGATTCGTTGGGCATGTCCCAGGGGCTTGAGGAATATGCTCGGCTGTGCTTATTTCAGCACAGTCTATCAGGGGAAGCCTCGAAGTGGTTCCACCGTCTACCACCAGGTATCATCACTACCTGGGAGCTGCTGACAGAGAGGTTCTATGAGAAGTATATCCCCATCTCCAGGACCAGGCAGATGATAGCTGATCTGACCGCTTTCAGACAGTCCGGCAACGAGACGATCTGTGAAGCTTGGGATAGGTTCAAGGAGCTGCTCCGCCAGTGCCCGCATCACGGTCAGAACATGACATCTTTGGCCCAGGGGTTCTTCCAAGGGCTGAGAGATGAGCACAGAGCCGAGGTCAGAGCTGCATTGGGTGGTAATTTGCTGGCTAAGAGTGGAGAGGAATTTATGTCAGCCATGGAGTCCTACTGCGAGGAGCTCCGCCAGTGGAGCAACAGTGGTGGTAGGGTCTTCACAGTTGGGCAGACCTCTTCTCGGGCTCCAGATCCTATGATGGAGCAGATTGCTGCTGAGCAGGCCCATCTGAGTACCACAGTGGGCAATATGGCGAAGATGCTCGAGCGGCTCACTATGGGACAGACACCGGTGCAAGCCGTCAAGAAGGTGTCTTCTGGTCCGAATGAAGTATGCTGTTCTCAGTGTGGAGACAGCCATGACTACGAAGACTGCCCGATGGTTGCTGAGATGAGGCAGACTGAGGAAGCAAATGTAATTGGTCAGTACAACAGGCAGCCTTGGATGCAGAACCAGCATCCAAACCTGAGGTACGGTAATCCAAATAATGCCCTCAACTCACAGCAGATGCAGCCTCAGAGGGCAAGTCAGGGAGCACCACCCGGTTTTGTTAGGCCCCCATTCAATCAGTTTAGGCCACAACAGTCTCCAGCTCAGCCATCGTCACTGAGCTCGAATAATGCTAATTTAAGGAGATGATGGATAAACTGATGGCTTCTCAAGAGCAACAAACAGTGATAAATCAGAACCTGGCAGCTGGCCAGCAGAAGCTTGAGAACGCCATGGTTGAGATGCAAGGAACGATGAGTCAGTTGACTCAGTTCCTCCTACAGCAGAGACCGTCTGGCTCACTGCCTTCCCAAACAGACCCCAATCCTAAAGCTCAGTTGAAGGCAGTGACGGTCTCAGAAACCGTGGTAGTAGAGGATTGCTCAGATACAGAAGAGGTGGCAGCAGTTACTTTACGAAGTGGGAAGCAATTAATCAATAGAAAACAAGTGGCTGAGGATCAAGCTGATGAGGAGACCGGTCGCCCTTCTTCTAGCACTGGTGCACCATCAGGGCCCTCAGCCCCTCCTGAGGTAGTTGTTGAGGAGACCCAGGCTCCTATTTCTTCCCCTTCTATTTTGAATGCTAAAAACTCCAAGGGTAAGGCGGTTCCTAAGGACCTTCCTTTCCCTAATAGATTAAAAGAAAAAGAACTTGATGATCAATTTGGGAAATTTCTGAGTGTATTTTCAAAGCTTACTATTAACATTCCTTTAATTGATGCTATCAAGCAGATGCCTAACTATGCTCGCTTTGTGAAGGATTTAATTTCTAACAAGCGAAGGTTCAAGGAAAAGGAGATTGTTCAGCTGACAGAGACGTGCTCTGCAGCTATCCAGCAGAAGCTCCCTCCGAAGTGTGGAGACCCAGGCCAGCCCATCATCCCTTGCACCATGGAGACATGGACTGTGGGTACGGACTCTGCGACCTTGGAGCAAGCATAAATTTGATGCCATAATGTTTAGGAAGCTTCATGCTGGTGAGCTTATCCCTATTAATTTTAATTTGCAATTGGCTGATCGTTCCTCAATCAAACCTCGTGGTATGGTTGAGAACGTTGTGGTAGGTGTTGGTAACTTCTTCTTCCCTGCTGATTTTGTTATTGGATATGGATGAGGATGTTGAAGTACCATTAATTTTGGGTAGACCATTCCTGCGAACTGCTAAAACTGTCATTGATGTTGACAAAGGAAAAATCACCCTGAAATTTAATAATGAGGAGCTTAGTTTTGATATCACCAAAATGATGAGAACGAATGCTTCTTCTCATGCTGTACTTTCTATTGATGTCGACTATACTGATGATTTTGATGCATTTGTCGCTGAAAGTACTGATGACTCTTCCTTCCTGTTTGAGAATTCTGATCTGTTAGAACAGGTGTTATGCCATTCGATTGAGGATGATAAGGAGAGCACTGAGGTAGCTACTGTTGTCCAGCAGCTTAACCAGGGACGAACCTATTTTCGCCCTCATGCTCCTCCTGTGGAGCCACTGGACAGGCCTACTCAGAGGCTCATTCCTTCAGTAGAGAAACCCCCTACTCTTGAATTAAAAACTCTCCCTTCAAATCTTAAATATGCTTTCTTGGCAGAGGGTAGCGCCCTGCCGGTTATTATTTCTTCTTCTTTGTCTGTTTCGCAGGAAAGCAGACTTCTGGAGGTATTGAGAAGGCACAAGGGAGCGTTGGGGTGGTCAGTGGCAGACATAAAAGGGATCAGTCCAGGGTTCTGCACTCATCGGATCTACATGGAAGACAGTATCAAACCAGTGAGGCAACCCCAAAGGAGATTGAATCCCAACCTGAAGGAAGTAGTGAAGGCTGAGTTTTAAAGCTCTTGGATGCGGGCATCATCTACCCCATCTCTGACAGCCGCTGGGTTTCTCCTGTGCAAGTCGTTCCCAAGAAAGGAGGAATTGTGGCGGTACCCAATGACAAGGGAGAGCTGGTGCCTCAAAGACAGACCACTGGCTGGAGGATTGTGCATAGACTATCAGGCTCTGCTCGATCAGTTCCAGCAGTGGCAGGCGTACTATCCGCCTCCACAGTGATTAGGATGCTGCTTGCTGTTTTTGTTTAGAAAGCCATTCTTGGACTTCTTTCTGGATTTGTTTTTAGTGTTGAATCATTACTTTTATTTCGATTGGGTTGTAATTTTCTTTTGATTTTCGTTTATTTGAATCTTAACTCTGAATATTGGCTGTCACTAATCGATGCTTCTAGCACACTTTTATGTTTGTTTGAATGTGTGCAAGTGTACCTTATTGGGCTGACTCCATGCCGGACCCTAGCTTCAAGCGAGTGTGAGGAAACATTCTCCCCTGCGAGGACACTAAGTGTGAGGAAGAATCACTTCCTCAAAGCATCACAAAAGAAATCAGGGGAGTTTTTAGTTTCTTTTTCTTTTTGGTTACTGTTCGGCCTGTGCTTTAAATTGTGAATAACTTTGTCTGTTCAATTCACCCTTGTGAGTCTGACACATTTAGTCCGATCTCCTTCTTGTGATTAATTTCTGAACAATGCGGACATTGTTCTTCATTAAGTGTGAGGAAGGGGGAGATCTTTCTGAATGTGTCAGTCATTTTTCCCTTACCTAATTTTTGTTTGGTTTTGGGCTATGTGGGGGTAATTCCCTTAGAGTGCTTCTTAGTGTTGAATACTTGGGTGGATCTTTAGTTGTGGAGTGAGTCCGGTACTGACCTTTAGAGTTGGTTTGCTCAAAAATTGTGTGCTCTCTTATCATATTTTCAAATGGCTGAATTTTGTTAAATATCTGTGAACAAGTTGGTTGTGAAGTTAGAACTGGTTTAACTTGGAACCCTGGGAATGATGAGAATGTCTGGAATGAAGGATAAAGGCAAGGTACTCCTCTGATCTAAGTTTCTTTTTCTGAACCAAAAACAGGCCTCTTCCATCCGGTTAAGTCCTAGGGGTGTTTCATCACCCATTTACCTAAGGTCGTCTGATCTGGGATAAAAGACCCAATACCGTTACAAGGATGGAGAGAAAAGTCTGGGGGATGAATTATTTGCGAAAAATTGATATATATGCAAGGAAAAAAAAGGGAAGTTCTTTAAAGTCTTATGTTTATGGTAATTCCTTAAATTAGATCATGAGTACGTGGTGTTGAAAGGTTCTGCGGAATATGGCATAACTTCACACCCCTTGTCATCCACGGGTTTGAGAAGAGAAAAGGTTGGAAGGTTCTGGGTTACTCTACGTTTTGACTTCATGATTTAGCTTCTTCATCATTTTTTGTTTTAAAAAGCGTACTTCATTGTTTAAGAGACATGCAGTTAAGAGCAGATCGATTCTTGGGTGATTATTGTGTCTTGAGCTCCTTATTTTATGCAATCCCAAGGTTTGGCCCTGAGGCATTCTGAGACATTTTACTCCTGCTTTGCTTGAGGACAAGCAAAGGTTAAGTGTGAGGAGGTTTGATGAGTGTGAAATATGAATGGTTCTAATGGTCTTTAATGTCTAATTTGTATACGCGAATTGATAATATTCCACACTTATCTTACGTTTTTCTGTGGTTTGTTGTTTGTTAAGGCTTGATACACTTTTTCTGTTAAATGCAGAGAAAAAGAAGGAAACACTAGATTAACTCACAAGGGAGGTAATGCAACAAACGGGGGTCGAATCGGAGTCAAAATGAAGAAGTTAGGGGATTTTTAAGGTGTGTCCGAGCTTGTGTCCGAACTTCCAAGCTCGGACACAAGTCGAGAGTTTGTATGCTGCGCCTGATGGGATGTCCGAACTTCGGTCCGAACATCGAAGTTTGGACATAGTTGAGAAAAGCCAGAGGCCTGAAGTACGGAGCATGTCCGAACTTGTGTCCGAACATCAAAGTTCGGACACAGGTCGAAACTTTCTGAATTGAAGCGCTCAAAGCATTGTGTCCGAACTTTGAAGTTCGGACCAATGTTCGGACGGCACGAAAATTACAGCACAAACTCGGCGTTTTGAAGGGAAAAAGAGGGAGAAAGGTCTATTTAAATGACCTAATCAGAGGGAGAAGGGATTCACTCATCATCGATCATTACCACACACGCTCTCTCACTGATAAACGAGGTTCTCTCCATTCATCCACGCCAATTGCATCAGTTCACCTCCATTCACATTCACCAAGCATATCACCACCATTCTAGAGGAGCATCGACAGAGGGAGTGTGGCCATCATCTTAAACGTTGCGCCGACAGCCATTGAATTCTGGATAGTCGTTCAACAGAAGGGTTTTCTTCCTTTAAATGTTTTCCCTGTTGATTGTATCTATCTGTTCTTTGCAATGGCTGGCTAGTAGGGATTTAACTCTGGGTGGGGTTTGTTCAAGATGGATTCAATGTAGTTAAAGGTTCTGCAATTTAATTATGAGGCTGTAACGGATTGCTTTCAGGTTAATGATTATCAATTTCTTCTCTATTAATTTCGCGAGCTATAGAGTTGTTTTGCGAAACCTATTAAGATCAGACAAGGTGATTAATAGGGAGTTCGAAACCTGGGAATTTGGGGAAGGATTAGTCGGATAGATAATCTTTCCTACAAACGCTAACAATTCTTTGTGCTTATTGCCACCTGTATGTGTTTTGCCAACTGCTAGATTAGAGTTGACATGTTCTGATAGGTGAGCTCTTCAATGAACTAGGATTTAGCATTGAAGAGATAGGAAGAATTGGCCTTTCCGTTCTCATAATTAAATTGTAGGATTACTAGATTCAACCATAAAAGAACAACCCAAACCCGGAGTTCCACTCATATTATCAAACTCATCATTCATTTTTACCGATTGCTTATTTCAATTATGATTTGCATTTATTGATTCAGTTTCAGAAACAATTCACAACCCCTGAATTTGCAGTTTCCTTAGGATTTAGGATATGACTTAGGCTTATTTATTATTAAAGTCCCACGGTCGATACTTGGTTGCTTAACTTTCTATACTATAGTGACCGGGATTTTTTGCAACCCGACAGACTTATTGATTTATTATTTTCTAGATTAATTTGTTTAGTTTTAGTAGATCAGTCAATCTGTTTGCAGTGGACGTGTATGTTTGTGTTGCCATTTTTGACCGGCTCCAGATTCTTCGTTATAAGTCCGTTTTGCTCCCCGTTTGTTGCGTTGGAAAGCTCATGAGATTATCTATCCATTTACATGGCTTTTTCCTACATTTAACACATAAAATATATCAATTCATATCAAAACATAAATCTAGGAAAATCATATGATAGTGAGAAATACGACACAAATTGCTATGAAAATAGGAAGAATTAAAGCCCTAAAAGTAGATGTATTTCTCGCTTATCAAGAAGATAAAATGTAGGCATCATGCCTTTGTATTTAAGAACACCCAACTCTCTTTGTTGGTTACCAATGGTGTCTCGCAAGTCCCTTATTATTTTTTTTTGTATTTTTTCTTTCTTTTTTTTTTTTAACAGAGAAGCACCCCTTAGCAATCTCTAAGAGAGAAGACAGAAAGAAACCCTGAGCAATAAAATCCAACCATTTGCAGAACATTTGGTCACACTGCATATAAAATGCTCCTCAAAAGTAATCAAAATTTTAAAATTTTGTACCATTTATCCCATAATTCATAACAGTATTTATTCTTAAAGAGAACAACCCACATATGAGGGGTCATGATATTGAATTGGACAAACGCAAGATAAGTAGAGAGATTAAGCATTTAAGCACAAAATTCCACCGAAAGGGCACACTCCCCCACACTTAATTTGAACAATGTCCTCATTGTTCACCAGAAAAACAAGGGAAGGTTTCAGAAGACCTTTTCGGTTAGTAGATAAAATAGAGATAACATAAAGGTCACAAATAAACATTTAAGCACATAAACGCTCCTCTGCAGTTTTTATTTAAATAAAAGCATAATTAAAGAAACCGGTACTCCCCTGATATTATTTTTGCTAGTTGGTAAAGGAGTTCCCCCACACTTGAGCTTCAGCCTCAAGTAGCGTAGCTTGGTTGCAGTGTAGACATGAATTTGCACCTGCATAAGACACTAGAAGCAACCATACTACAAACGGAGTTAAAAGTTAGCAAAAATAAAATTTAAAGAGAACCTGAAAATTAAAGAGCATAAAAGCAAAATAAAATAAAAGTTCATCCGGGTTGCCTCCCGGGAAGCTGCCCTTCTTTAACGTCTTTGGCTAGACGCCCGCTTCGTTATCCTGGATCAAAAATATAAGTAGACAACAGTTCCACAGGACAGTTGACAATAATTAAAAGCAAACCACCTGGATCAAAACAAAACGTTACTTTGGCATATAAAATAGGAAAATGGATACTCCACGAAACCTGGTGTTTGAGGAGGTACTGCCGGTAACGTAGTTCTAATAGAAGACCCGGTGGTGATGACTTTTCTTCCTTAAATTGGAGGATGTAAACATCCTCCTCTTGTAGGTGAGGCTCATAGAAAGAACGCTGATCGATATCATGTTCAGAGAAAAATGATTCTTCGAAGGTGATAATGGCGTTTTGTTTGGATATCTTGGCGGGAGGTGATGGCAATTCCTTCTCTTCATTTTCGAGGATGTAAGTATCCTCATCTTCTGGATAGAGCATAGAGAAGGATGGAAACTGGCATTAGGTGACTGTAGAGGGAAGAGAGTAACTTACATCCGTAGTGGGGTGTTCTACCTCATGAACTGTTTCGCTCTTTGGTTGCTGTTCTCGTTGAGCGATTCTCTCCAGGTAGTATGGTTGATCTTCTAGCCAGAGTTGCTCTTGGAATACGAGACAATCCTCATAATCATGAGTTCCCCTACATACGGAGCAGTATAAATACTGTGAATAGCAAAACTCTTGTTCGAGCTCCTCCTCCATTTGCCGCGTAAAGATTTTTTTTTTTGTGTTTTCGTATATAAAACGAAACTACTGAAACAGATTAGAAAATAAAATGATTAGAAACAAACATAATAATAATATAAACAAAATATAAAAGATAATTAATATAAACAACAAACAAAAAAATAGACAAAATATTCTAATATAACAAGTGAATAATCCGGGGCTTAGGGACTAGAATAAATCTAGTCCCCGGAAACGGCGCCATTTTGCAGACGTGTATATCTGAGTGGTTAGAACTGGTGTAATTAAAATAAAAGAAAAGAAATTAAAACTCAAAATAAACGTCGGGCTGCAAACAAATCCCGGTCGTAGTAGTATAGTAAAGTGTAAGCGACCGGATATCGAACCGTGGGACTAATGTGAATATTATAGTACCTAAGCATGTCACAAAAAGGGGGGATTAATTGACTTGTTTTTATAAATAAAAAGGATAGATAAATAAACTAAGCTAATGGATAGATTGGGACTCTAGTTCAGGTTAATATTATCTGCTTAATTATGCTAACTCTACCGGTTTAATGTAATAGTTTGGCAAGATTCCTGTTTTTATCTTAAGGTCCGATGAAAACTCATAAGAACTCGTTCCAAAAATGCAAGGTCCGATGAAAACTCAAACAAGCACTAGTAGACGGCAGAGGAGTATGAGGAATTTTATTCTTGCAACTTGTACTAACTTATCCGATGAAAATAAGTTCCTACAGTTTTACGGCTTAATTAACCTATCTGTTTGTCACCGATCAGATTAGAAATAGATTTAGTAAAGCTTTCTAATAAATCGATGAAATTTATTAGAAAGGGAGAGAGATAAACTTTAATCATAACAAACTGTATTTAAATTAAAACCAGTAAAATATTGCATAATTAATACAAACACATAAACATTCCTTCCCAGAGTATAAATATTCTAGCCTAACATATTAAATAGATAAACAGAAACAAGAGTAGTAGAAATCATCTATAGTCACTCCTGCATTCGTTCTGCTATTTTGTATACGTAGGACTAGAGGTGGATATGGTGGAATGAAAACAAAATGAAGAAGACGGGAGAAGAGAAAATGGAATGATGGATGATGGTAGTCTGTGGTATGTATTATCTAGTAGAAGTGATTGGTTATTGAAGGCAGAAGAAGTGTGGGTTTTATAGAAGATAAGAAGAGGAAGCAGACAGAGGGAACACCGTGTGAGGAAATTAAGGAATGGATTGGGTGGCTGAACGCGTGAGTACTGTCGGTAGGCGCCTGATATTGTTGAAGGAGTAGACGGATAAGTTGCAGGCACCGCGAAGAAGATAAACAAAACCGAAGTCTGTCGCGTTAATTATCTGGACATTTACACGCGTCCGTGTAGATGTCCGCCTTGTTTTATGCGGACACACCCATGTCCGCCTGTGTGTCCGCCTAATATCATGCGGACGTCTCACGTCCTCGCTTGTGTCCTCGCTTGTGTCCGCCTAATATTACGCGGACGTGTCTTGTCCTCCCTTCTGTCCGCCTAATTCTACGCGGACAACACTAGTCTTACGCGGATACATTCCTGTCCGCCTGTGTGTCCTCGCTGTTTTGGGCGGACGCTCATGCGGACACCATGCGGACACCATGCGGACACAAACTTTGACCGGCTCTAGATTCTTCGTTTGGACTCTGTTTTTCGAGCCGTCTGTGCCTATGCGTTCGTCTCTCGTGTACTTTGCTCCTAGCTTGGTTTTTCCTCATGTTTTAAACAATAAATTTGTGAGATAACAATAAAACATAAACTAGAGGAAAACTAACCGAAGTGGAGAAATGAGCAAGAAAAAGTGCTAATATAATATATGAAATACACCTATAAATCATGCTCATTTGGACACTTATCAAGATGTTTGAACATAGTGGCAGATCCATTGCCATCTTTCTTATCTGTTTGCCTTGTGTTGGGGTAGGGAATTAATTGAATTCCGTAAAATTATACTTTAGTGTGTAAAATTGTGTCATGCTTTATTAAGCATTATAGGTTGTACCAATTTTATGGTGTAATTTCGTCTCGAACTATATCCTCTCATTTCATGGTTTTACAAGGGGTTTTCTAAAATTAAACTCTCGAGTGTACGAGTTGAAGAATTTATCTCAATCCCATCCTTAGCTTATTTAATTGCTTATGTAAGCTTTATTTATTTCCTAAATTTTAGGGTGTTTCGACCCTCTTCGCTTGCAAGGTAGGGTCATGTCGACTGCTAAGCATGTCGACCCAAGTTGCCTCTAATATTGGTCCCTCAATGGGTATTATTCTTTTGGCGACGTCTTTGTACTTCACGCTCTAGTCAGCGCTTCGAGTCTTAGGCTATTATACAGTATAGTTTTTTTTTTGTGGTACTAGTAACCTACCAGATTTCATGCATGGTCATACAACTTGGCACACAAAGATTTGGTCATGCTTTACAGCCTTTTGAGGTTTTTAGGTTTTACCTGTAGCTGAAGGGGTGTCTGGTCCTTCGGTGCGGTCCATGATGTTTAAGGACGCCTCCCCTGGCTTCGGAGTAGATGCCTTCTGGGGGTCTCGAGATCCCGCTCTCTGGTCACCTCTCGCACCATAACTGGGCTTATAGCTCTCGTTCTCGGGATTTGCGAAGCACTCAAAGGCCCTGTGCCCATGCTTCTTGCAGTAAAAGCACTTTACCGGTTCGCCCTGGCAATTAACTCCGGGGTGGTTCTTCGAGCATCGCCTGCACTTGAAGCGGCGCTCGGTCTTTTTGCTTGGGCCAGCTCCAGACCCTGAAGAAATCATTTGGTTAGTCAATACTAGGTCCCGTCAATAGTATAGGTATTCAGGTATTAGCGTTTGGTTCATTTACCCTTGGGTGGGTAGGAGCGTAGCGGCTTAGCCGCAATAGCCGGGTGGCCTAGCTGAGGTGTCTCTGTAGGCTTGCTCCATGGTATTTCGCTCGCCTCTTGCTCGGGTATCTTCTTCCTCCCCGCACCCTTCCGTTTACGGTCCTCTGAGTCACCACCTTTCGTCTCCCTCTTCTGGGCGAAATCCTTGTCCCGCATTTGGACGGTGATCTCGACCTGGAATGCTGCATGGTAGTAGTCCCGGTCGTGGCGTCACGGTCTCGTCCTTGACCTCGTCGCGCGGCCATCTAAGAATGTCGTTTGTTAGTTTATAACATACACAAGAATCTTACTGCAAGTTGTTATCGCCCTTGCTGGCGGTTTAAATTGGTGACGTCGTGCCTCACATTACTAACCCTTAACCCAGTTTCCCAAATTTAGGTTTCCCTATTCTCGGTACTTCTCTGTTCCAGTCATCAGAGCGTAACTACGCTCTGATACCACTTTCTATAACACCCCCGAATAAACAACAGTAGTCGAACGATGCGCCACATGATGATACAACGTAAATATATGCCGCGGATTCGCAACTCCATCCGGGTGCCACAGACGTCAACCACCCACGTGGTTGACATAATCACACTACCAACACCAAGTTACGGTCTGAATGACTGGAATTAAAACTTAACCAAATCCAAGTACATCAGAAAATACAGACCAAGTACCGAGAGTCTACATCATAAGTTCTTACTCAAGTTACACAACCGAAACATACAACAAAGGTTTAGAGTTACATAATCACAACCCCCACATCAAAACATACTACTCAAAAGTCTTGCCCCGGTGGGCTACCCCTATGGTTGTCACCCTTGCCTACTCTCTATCTGCTTCCCATTTCATACCTGTAAAAATAAAGGACTCAGCAAAACTTTGCCGAGTATGAACGTGTGAAGCCCGCATGTTACCGGGCTACATGACTACTTGGTCGAATATGATTAAGTCCAATTTCATGCAATAGAAAAGCAATAACACACAACATAAAACAACAATTTAGCAACTCTCAACATGTTGGTCATAAAGATAACACCAAACACCTCAAGCATGTAAAACAAGTGGATCTTACATAGAATTTGAATAAAGATGACCCACGCTGTGGGATCATTCGATGTTGAGTGTTTTTGTCTCTTTTTCTTTGTTTCCATCAAGTATACTACTCTTTCTCTTTCTTGCACCACGTCTGGGGATGTAGGTCGATTCCCGTGACCATATCATGTAGGTGCCAACCTTTCCTTGATTCTTTAAGGTTTATTTGCGAGTTCTCTTATCACCACATATTGAAGAGCGTCTTCTCCATCGCCAATCCTCCATTTCAGGCGTAATGCGTCGAGAAAGCGGGGTCGCCTCAGTACCCCAGTATGGGTTCCACCAACTGGTATTTTACTATTCATTATCGTTATAAGTTCGACACCATAGTGGGTGTCGTTAGAAGTCCTCTATAATTTAAGAGGAGTGTTCCTTTTATGTAGTTCCTTATTTGTTTACGTAATTCGTGGTGTTTCACCTCTAGGTTTCATCAACGAGAAGGGACTACACTACTGTGCGCGCGCAAGTAATATGCAGCAATGATATATGTAACGAGCAAGTCATAACAAGCAATCAAATTCCATGATAATCTTATGGTCATTGTCAAACAAGGCACACAACACACAAGCCGTGTAACACGGCAACATACGAACCACACATGTCCATACCTTATTTAGAGGCACGTGTCGCCTCACACACGGGGTCTCGATTGGCGTTCGTTACTGAAATACCCCAAACTTAGATATGGTGTTTAAATGATAAACTAAGATATAAGGAGGCTAAATAATGCCTTATAAACATTAAGAAACATTTCTAATCAAAGAAAATATAAGGAAACACCAAAAGAGCAGTTTTAGCAAAAACGTGCTCTAAACTTGGAGAGACATGGGAGAGTACCCAAATATTGTTCTAAGACCTTAGTAATATCCTAATGGTCATTTTAAATCAATTACCAAAGAAAACCAAGCTTGAAAACAAGTTAAAACACAAAATGTGCTTTAAGGAGTCTTAAAGCACGTTTTTGAAAAATTGTCTTGTAAATGAGTTTTGAATGGCTAAATGTCCATCATTACTCTTTAATTAACATGTGTACTATATAGTATCACATTTGGAAGTCTATATCAATGGGAAATCAAAAATTTCACAACAATGTGCCTTGTTTTGGTGAATAGTGAATTAATTAAGCTAGTTTATAACATAAGTCTATATAAGTGAGACATTTGGTCAACAAAGACTTAAGTACCATCTATTAAAAGGGGGCCGGTTTCTTAGGAGGTGAGTCACCACCTTCATGAGTCATTAAGCAAATAAGAAAGCAAATGAGAGTTATAAAGTAAAAGCACTATTCACCTTTTACATAAATATCACACTTTATTAGTTCTCTCTCCTCACTTCTTCATTCTCCTTTGTTTTCCCACGGTTTGAGCTGCTCTCTCCCTTCTCCATTCACGTAAAACTCAACCTCCATGAAAGCTCCATCCTTCCTTGGTCACATCTTGCTCATTTTAGCTCCAAATCCAAAACAAAATACATATTCTTCTTAGTTAGCTCAAGCTCTCTCTTTCTATCTTTTCAAAACTTCAAGAGCTTCATTTTGGTGCCAAGTCAAACCACCATTAGAAGAGGAAATTCAAGTTTGGAGACTCCATTGGCATCTCCATTCTCTTAAGGTAAAGAAAGTGTAAGAAAATCTAGGTTTCCACCATTTTCTTCACATGTCCGAAAATTAGTACTCATGGGACTCCATTTGAATGCCTTATTCTAGCTTGTTTCTACTCTTCAAAGGAGAGAGGAGGTCCTTCTTGCTTCATATCCAAGCTTGTCTTGAGGAACTAAGGTAAAGCAATCAATTCAAAACCTTAAAACACATTTTAACCTAGGTTTTATTCCTTAAGGTAAGTGTGTTGTTTAGTGCTCACAAGAGTTATTGGACATTAATTAGAACATTGGCAAGGAGAACTATATTGGTGTCCGAGATTTGGTAAGAGAAGTCTAAGGAGAAAAGCTTGTGAAGCTTGTGAGAGAACAAGGTAAAATACTTACCTTAAGATGTCTTGTTGTTTAAGGGAATGGGATTTAGGTATATGATGAGTTTAGTGTAGAGTTTATATTGGGAAGGTGTTATAAAACCTAGAAGAAGCAATGACTATACTTGTGAACTTGTGACTAAGGAGCAAATGAGAAAAAGAGATAGTTTAAGAATATCAAGGTGAAGTACAAGAAGCATTTTATTTCAATGGGAGCCTTGTTGTGTGTATTCGCAGGTTGAAGGCATATATATGTGGAAATTCAGTGGTTAAGATTATTGTCATTTAAGGGCCTAAGTGCCAAGCATTTTAAGTTTAAGCACTATATGATGATGTGGTGAAATTTTAGTGTAAATTGTGTGTTAAGGTGTTGTGATGAGAATTTGGGTGATGTTGGTTGTTTGATGGAGAAAAACCATGTGTTAGGATGTGCTATGTACTAGAGAACCCATGACAAAAATTTAAAGGAGAACTTAAGTGTTTAAGATATTATAAGGAGATTTCATGACTAAGGAAGTACTAGGAAGTTTTAGAGGTTGTCTCGATGAAAAAGGGGTGAGTTTAAGGTGTTTAATGAGTTATAATGACTTAGGCATTACTATGAAGGATTTAGAAATCAGGAGAATGTATTTGGGTATTTAGGACTTAGGCAAATGTTGATAAACAACTAGGAAGGAAACAATGTGTTGATTGATGGAAGTTTAAGTTGTGAAGGAACATTAAGAAAATGCATAAAAGAGTTTTAGATGGTGAAAGATGCTTGGGAGATGATGTTATAGTGGTGAGGAAAACATTTGGCATAGTGGTTACACTAGGTATGAACCACCACCTAGAAACCTAGAGGAAAACATTACAAGTGTTAGCATTATTACAAGGAAAATGTATAATGATTAAGGTGAATCTTGGTGAATGATTTAATATGGTTGGAGGATGCTCTAAGGTGGGTTTAAGGGTCTAAATGATGTTAGAACACATTGGATGGCTTGAGGAAAGGTTTAGTGAAGATTTGGCAAAGTTTGGGCATGTTTTGGTGGCGTCCGACCCAGGGGTCCGACCCAAGTTTGGGTCGGACGGCCTCTGTTTAACGCCAGGGAAAGGTTCTGGAATGGTCCGACCCAGAGGACTTGGGTCGGACATGGGTCGGACGGGTGAATTTTAGAGGGCAAATAAGTTTCTGGAATGGTCCGACCCAGAAGGTTGGGTCGGACGTGGGTCGAACATGGGAGGTTTTAGAAGACGGAAAGTTTCTGGAATGGTCCGACCCAGTTGGTTGGGTCGGACGTGGGTCGGACATGTAGGGTTTTCCAAACCCGAAAGTTACTGGAATGGTCCAACCCAGAGGGTGGGTCGGATGGTGGGTCGGACATGTAGGGTTTTCTAAGAATGATAAATGGTGATAAGGTATACCTTTGGTAGGGTGGTAAAGATTGTGACCCTAAGAACTTAAGGGCTTAAGTTAAGTTAAGTTAAGTTAAGTATAAATATTAATGTTTAAAGTTAAGTTTGTAAGCTAAGCGGCAAAGACTTGAGAGGTTATTAAATGGGAATCTTAAGAGACTAAGTGAGTTAAGCAAGATGCAAATAACTAATGACCTAAAAATGAATGAATGTTTTAGGTTTGTGAATTGGGACCCCGAAGAAGGTTAAACAAACAACGATCGACGGTGAACGGTACAATCCTTCATGTGACCTGCTTGCTAACGAGGTGTCCCTCGGCTTGTGTGCTATCTGTTTAATTGCTATGACTAAAACAAGATAAAGCATGCAACCGGATATTTTTGTTCTCGTTGTGTTTGTGTTATCTTTACACTAACCCGCGAGACTTAAGATTGTTACTAACCAAGTTTAGTACTTACTGAGTTAAGAATAAGAGTTAAGTTTGGTGGTTGTTGGTTAATGCCCGATAAAGCTTAACTAGCACATGATGTTTAAGATTTCTACTAACTGGAACTTGAGTGAGGAAACCCGGGACCGATCTCCGGTCATGCATGCTAAGGAAAAAGGGGGACGGTATCTGAATCAGATCCGCCCTCCGCTTAAGGACTTGTCTTCGGACTTGTAGCCTAGGGCCGGTTGCCGGCTCAGCTACGCTGGACTCCCGTCCAGAGTAGGTGGCATTAAGATGGTGCGGTGGGATCACCTAAATCCCAGGTTCGAATTAAGCTACAACCAATCCCTTCCAGGAAAGGTTTGTGAACTGAGATTAAGATTAAGATTGAGATTAAGATAAGGTAAGGAACTGAGATTAAGGAAATGAGGACTAAGGAGGGGGTTACTAACCCACTTGATAAGGGAACGCTTGAGTCGTTCATTGTTTGTGAACTATATATGTTCATCTGTGGTTATTGTTATTGCACTTCATATTATGCTTGTGTATGTAATCAATTTCCATGCTATCGACAATTAGTCGTCGTAGCCCCGTTAGCTTGGGGGCCATGAGAGGGTGTACCAGCATTCGTGCTGACCCCCTCGGGGGCTATTTTTACACTTGCAGGTAAGAGACCCATGAGGACGCACTACGAGAGTAGGAGCGGTTAGACTTAGGGTGGGATGTTTATTTTGAGTTCGGGTTGCACCTGTGCACCCGACTGTTTATATTAAACTGATGTAAGGTTGAGTTTGTGATTGAGATACTTGTACTCGGTTGGTTGTGGTGTTGAGGTTAGTGATGTTTTGAGTGGGTTAAGTATTTTAGATAAGTATTGTAAATGTTAAGGCCGGTATATTCTAACGATCAGACCGTGGCGAGGTCCAGGTGTTATTTATTTCCGCTGCGACGTATTCGATTAAGTGTTCAGTTTTGGCGATAACCACGAATGGCTTTGGATGGGGTGTTACAAAAGTGGTATCAAAGCGTAGTTACGCTCTGATCAAGAAATACCGGACATGAGTAACCACCGAGTTAGGATATAAGTTAAGGAATAAGTGTTGGGTTAAGGGTGTGAGAAGTTAGAGTGAGTAGAGTCAGATGACCACTAATAAGTGTGGATCGTCTTTATCGTCTACGGACGTTATAAATTCGTTAACCGAAACAGTGGTGAATACAAATCTAATATGAGTAATGCTTGTTCAGATGGCAGGACGTCCTAGGGGAAGCCGAGGTCGCGGCCAGGGTGAGGACACTTCAGGAATACCTGGAGGGCAGACGATCGCAGAGATCGTAGCTGCCGCATTAGGGCATTTGGGCTATCAGCCTGGTGCGGGTGTACCACCTCCACCACCACAACCTAGGGAACCAAACTGGGTGAAGAGTCTAGCAGATCTTCGACCCGCTCATTTTAAGGGGGAGACCGATCCCGCCAAGCTTGAGGCGTACATCTCCGAGCTGGAGACCGCCTTCGAGACCCTTGATGTCCCTGCTGGGATCAAGGTGCGCCTAGCTGCTTTCTATCTGAAGGGGGCGGCAGGCAATTGGTGGAAGCTGGTGAGGGCCGAGCATGTCACTGGTGGAACGGAAGCCTTTAATGACGGTGGTTTAATCACGGCTTTAACAGAAACCGTAAATAATATGAAGGCCGGAGTTAATTAATGACGTTTATTAAATTAACCGTAAGCAATAATCGATCGGAGGTAGGCGCGCCTTTTTTAGGACGGACTTTAGATGACGGTTATTTGTGAAACCGTAATCTAAAGTCCCGTGTTGACGCGCGCTTTACGGTCAACGGACTTTAGATTACGGTTTTACTAATAACCGTCATCTAAAGTCCCCGCCCACTGATGGTCAACGACGTCGTCTTGACCTGACGCCAAATATTTCCCGCATTATTTGATTTTTTCGACGCCGCGCGTAATCTAAATTACAGTGAACGACGTCGTCTTACCAGCTTATTTTAGATTAAAAATAACTTTATATTAATGTGTTACATTTGTTTGATCGAATAAGACTCATGGCTCAATGGCCGTGGGTACATGAGTCAACACCATCGATCTTGAGTTCGAAACCCAGCATAGGCCAAATAATTTTCGCGCTATTTTATTAATTTCGTTACACTTTAGATTACGGTTCTTTAGGAACCGTCATGTAAAGTGTGACTTTACATTACGGTTTTCATGTAAACCGTAATCTAAAGTCCTTTTAACTACAACATTTGCCCGTTTACTCTGCACACTGTACTTACAGTAACTCTTCTCTTTCGCGCTATCTTCCTCACTGAAATCGCCTCCTCTCTCCCGTCACCTTGCTAACGGCCATCGCCACCATCGCTCCCACCACCTTTGTCACCCATCGCCGCCGGTCACCACCCATCTACCACTGGTCTCACCGTCGACCTCTCTATCGCGTATTGGGTATGCGATCGATTGATTGTCGTTTTTTCTAACTTTGTTCATATACATGCATTTCGATTGCAAGTTCTAACTTTGTTCATATATTTGTGCCCAGATTCACAGTTAATTGCAACCTAGTTCGTGGGCTGATTTCTACACTACTTGCCCACTTCGGTGCTTAGTAACGGTAATTTTGCAAAGCAAACTGTAAACTGCTGTATTTATTATTCTTAGCATTTAGTATTACAATTAATAAATAATAGTGTAGTTTAAAAATGCTACTACTTAAAACTGCCACAGGAAAGAAAGTAAGTTCAAGTATATTACCGATTCCTGAAAATAGCTCATTTTCAACTGCTCAATCTGCTATGCCAGATGCTCTCTGTTTGATTCACAATCTGTGACAGGAATCAACAATGCTATTGTTATAACCACCAGAAAGAATAAGATGAGTTTCGGTATTTTAATGGTTCTAGAATGACTAGTTTCAGTCCTTCAATCTGAAGTACTGCAGAGAAGGTCATAAATAAACTTCATTTATAGTAGAAGATAAGTTTATGTATGTTACTAGTTCTAGATGGTGCGTGCAAATTTGACTTTGATAAAACTGATTTGGAGACGTTAGAAATATAGGGGAGATGCTGTCGATTTTTTTCCGCGGTTTAGCTAGCATTTAACCTTGATTTTTTGATGAATTCTAATGTTGTCGTTTTTCATTTATGCATCAGGACTACGACTTTATTTTGGCTTCCGACCTCAACCGTCTTAGCATCGGCTAATCGTCTACCAGAGGTAAGATTTACATATATACATATAATATTTGACAAACTACCAAACATAGTTATCCGCCCAAGATATACCTAATAGAGGTATATCTTCGGCAGTCCCTGTCGGGACTGTCCATGATTGTTAAATCTCACACCTAGGGTGTGAATGTGTTTTTAATTGTACTTTATTGATTATTTCAGCAGTATCTCTTTATTGTTCTTCGAATGCATATATTATTGATTAATATCATAATATCGTGCATTTGAAGAACTGTAGGGAGATGCTGCCGAAATTTTCAATAAATTACATATTAAAAACACGTTCACCGGTGGGATTTAATACTCATGGATGGATTTAGGTTGATAAGATACAAAAGTGTAAAGACTCTGCCACGGGTGACGGTATGAAATGGCTGCCTTCATATAAATAGCTAGAAGGAGATGGAACGTTCGTGGATTTACAGCGGAAATTTGGACGACAAGTTTTTAGAAGGAGTTGATAAGTTATGCACGGTGTTGGCGAACAATCTGAAACCTACAGACAAGGGATACATATTTTGTCCGTGTATCGACTGCCAAAACAATCTGAGATATCGCGGCGTTGAAACAATTAAGGAACATCTGATCCGCCGCGGTTTTACAAAAGATTTCCAAGACATAATCCGATGGCATGGTCAGAGTGCGTTCGATGTTATTAAGCCTGACGAAGGGGATAATGGTCAGGCAAACACAGAAACAGAACTTGGAGATGATACAGTTGCTGGTGACCCAGAAGACGTTACAGGGAACGTTGAGCCAGATTTCTGGGATGATGACATTGAGACTATGCTCGAAGATGTGGAACGACATTACTCTAACACGCCAGACAAGCATGAAAATTTGTTGGATTCATCCAAAACACCGTTGTACCCCGGGTGTGACCCTACAAAGTTAAGCAAGTTGAGTGTCGTCCTCAAGCTATTCAACTTGAAAGCGAAACATGGCTGGAGCGACGTAAGTTTCACTGACCTCCTGGAACTATTGAAATACGTTCTTCCGGTGGACAACGTTTTACCAACGACTACGTACTCAGCCAAAAAAATGATGTGCCCAATGGGTATGGGGTACCAGAAAATTCATGCTTGTCCAAATGGTTGCATGCTGTTTTGGAAATCGGATGAATTTGCTGAAAGCTGTTCAGCATGTGGAGCGTCACGGTATAAGAAACAACAAACTCACATCAGCGGTAGTAAGAAAGGTTCACCAGCTAAGGTACTGTGGTACCTGCCCATCATTCCAAGGTTCAGACGTTTGTTCTCCATTGAGAAAGACGCAGAGAATCTTCGGTGGCATTCAGTTCACAGGAAAAAGGATGGCAGATTAAGACATCCCGCTGATGCACCACAGTGGAGAAACATAGACGTAAAATTTCCTGAGTTTGGTAACGAACCGAGAAACCTAAGGCTAGGCTTGTGCACGGATGGGATGAACCCTTACGGTACTTTGAGTAGCATACACAGTACCTGGCCTGTGCTTTTAGTTATTTACAATCTACCGCCATGGTTATGCATGAAACCAAGACACATCTTGTTGTCTTTGTTAATATCTGGTCCAAAGCAACCGGGCAACAAAATTGACGTATTCCTACAACCTTTGATAGAGGATCTACAACTCTTGTGGAATGAAGGGGCTACGGTTTACGACTCATTCAGTAAAGAGGACTTCAATTTGCGTGCCATGTTGTACTGCACAATCAATGATTTCCCCGCCTATGGTAATCTTTCAGGCTATTCAATCAAGGGGGCGTTGGCGTGTCCGATTTGTGGTGAAAACACTTGTAGCATTCGCTTGAAACATAGTGGGAAAACCGTGTATATGGGCCACCGAAAAATGCTTCCAAAAGGACATAAGTATCGAAAGATGGCGAAAGAGTTCGATGGGAAAACTGATCACAGCATGGCGCGCCAGCCTTTGACAGGTACAGAGATTTACAAAAAGTTGGATAATATTGTGAACAACTTCGGGCCGCCAACCAAAAGTGGTGAAAAAAGTGTCTGGAAAAAGAAATCAATATTTTGGGAACTAGAGTACTGGCAGCATCTGGAGGTTAGACATTGTATCGATGGGATGCATGTCGAGAAGAACGTGGGTGAAAGTGTCACTAGCACTCTTTTGAACATAAAAGGAAAGACAAAGGATCATTTGAAAGGAAGAAAAGATTTAATTGAGTTGGGCATACGCACAGAGCTTGGCCCGCAAGAACGTGGAAAACGCACATTCTTGCCTCCTGCCTGTCACACTCTGTCTAAAGAAGAGAAACATAGTCTATGCAGTACCCTTTACAACATCAAGGTACCATCAGGTTACTCCTCAAACATAAGAAACCTAGTGTCCATGACAGATTTCAAATTAGTAGGAATGAAATCTCACGATTATCATGTCCTACTTCAAGAATTTTTGCCAATTGCACTACGTGGGATCTTGCCGGATGCTGTCAGACACACAATCACAAACGTCAGTGTCTTCCTCAAATCCATTTCGTCTAAGGTTCTTGATGTGGACACTCTGTCTAAATTACAAAAGGATCTTATTGTGACAATGTGCCAGCTGGAGATGTATTTTCCTCCATCGTTCTTCGACATAATGATACATCTCCTCGTGCATCTTGTAAGAGAGATTCTGATGTGTGGTCCTTTGTACCTTCGCTACATGTATCCGTTCGAAAGGTACATGGGTGTCCTGAAGAAGAAAATGAAGAACCGTCGTCACCCAGAGGGTAGTATATAGAGGGCACTATCACAGAGGAAGTTGTAGACTTCTGCACCAATTACCTAGAAGGTGTCGATACCATTGGACTTCCACGTTCTAGACACGAGGGCAGATTGAAGGGTGTTGGCACGGTTGGAAGGAAACTGAAAAGAATTGACATAGACACTCTTAACAAAGCTCATTTAGTTGTGCTAAGTCATCTTGAAGATGTTGAACCATACTTTGATGAACACTTGTGTGTTTTAAGAGCACAATATCCAAACATGAGTGACGTTAGACTACAAAATGAGCAGAATAGGACATTTGTCCGATGGTTCAAAGAGAGAGTGTTGTCCGATCAGTCCACGAATGTGCCTGAACTGATTAAAGTAGTTGCATTTGGACCAAATCTGGATGTAATTTCTTATGAGGGGTACGATGTCAACGGATTCACCTTTTTCACAGAACGTCAGGATCAGAAGTCAACGAATCAAAACAGTGGTGTAGAGCTTGAAGCTTATCAAAACTTATATGACATCGGTGTCGTGGGTCATAGTCCTGTCTCGGTACAACAATCATATTTCGGTGTTATACAAGACATCTGGGTATTGGACTACAACAGCTACGAAATGTGTGTTTTCCGCTGTAACTGGGTTAACAACAATCATGGCTACCGTGAGGAGGAGCATGGTATGAAACTGGTTGATCTGTCTAGAGCTACTCCCACGGTTGAGCCATTCGTTGTTGGGACGAAGGTTAAGCAGATATTTTATGTAACTGATCCCTGTAATCCTAGATGGTCTGTTGTGCTTAAAGGGAGAAGAGGAATAGTTGGTGTGGATGGTGTGGTTGATGAGGATGAGTATGATGCAGAAGATGAACCTCCAACTGTTCCTATTTCATTGGAAGAGGCTGAGGTCACAGGTCATCGTGAGTATATACGATCAGACCATAACGAGGGAATGTGGGTTGAGAGATAATGGTGTATGTAAGTTATTACTATAAAAATTTATATGAAATTAACACTCTTTTATTTATTGCTTGTTTATGACCATTATGAAATGCTTAATTTAATTCAAATTGTATTTCAATCCTTGCAGGCATGGCTGATCAGGACATGGCTGATGAAGAGTTCGATTTATTTTGTCGTGAGGAGGAGGAAAATGAGCAGCAAATGGTACCGGTCCCATCTACATCTGCCGCTGCTGCTGTTGCCCCATCCACATCTGCCGCTGCTGCTGTTGGCCCTTCCATGAGTGCACCTTCTACGAGTGCTACTCAGAGACCCAGAGGTAGAGGTCCGACCCGTGGGTTGAAACTGCAGAAACCGGATCAGATTAGTCTTCTGTGGGACCAGTATGGGAGGTATGGTGGGGGCAGCAGGTCAGAGTTCGCTAGTATGCTAGGGACTCTGGCCAGATCACATTGCTGCATCAACCACACATGGAAACAAGTCCCGGAAAAAGTAAAGGAGACCATCTGGAAGAAGGTGCAAGAACGGTACAAGATCCCAGAAGAAGTGAAGAAGACCGTTCTTTCTTTGGTGGCCGGCAAAGCTAAATCATTCCGCCACTACTTGGTTGAGCATTGGATCAACAGGGTGCCCCCACGTGAGCCTCCGCCGTATGTTGTATACAATGGCATGATAACTGAAGAGGAGTGGAAGGAGTTCGTTGAGCGGCACGCCACCCCCGAGTTCAGGGTATGTTTGTGTGTACTCTTTTCTTAATTAATGCTCATAATGCTTTATCCCTGATTTTCTAATTAATTTCCTGTTGTACTTTCTTAACAGCAAGTACAAGAACAAGCACGACAAAACCGTGAAGCTAATCTCTACCCCCACACCATGGGACGAAGGGGATATGTGGGCAGCCTCGAGGGATGGAAAGAAGCTGGTTTGCTGACACGGAGGAACGAGGATGGAAGTGAATGCCCGATCGAGGATGTCTCTGAGGCGAGGAGGGTGCAGATGTACATACTGGGACGCCAGAAAACGACCAGCGAAGGTCAGAGGATATTTCCTAATGCTGCGATGGAACAACTGGCAAACCAAATTGTAAGTATTTGAAAGTAGCTGTTGAATAATTTACTTATATACTCAAGTGTTTGTTGATCTTAAATCTCGTCATTAACTTCTTTGAAAATTGGACAGTACGATGCGGCACAGAGAGGAGAAGTGGACTTACACGCTCCTCCTTCTCAAGACGACGCGCTGAATCAAATGCTTGGGAAGAAGGATCACCCGGGGCGTGTTAGAGGATTTGGGGGAGAAGTACGTCAGAAGAACGTATTCCCGCCATCTGCTAGGAAGGGTCAGATGAGTGCTGCTGAAGTCGAGGCGATGGTAGAGCGTAAGTTCGCTGCTGAGCGCCAAGCTAATGACGAGAAACATGCTGCTGAGCGCCGGGCTATCGAGGAGAGGCTGCAGGAAGCGTTGAATGCGATTGCACATGCGACTACTCAGCAGCAGCAGCTAGATCCTCCTCGAATGTCTTCCTCGTCTAGTTGTGCTCCGGCCGCTGACCCGTACCCGTTTGCCAACATCCAGGTTAACTTTGTTTAACTATTTTTCTTCTAAAATAAAGTTATTTAAATAGTATTAGATTGGACTCACTTATTTATTTCACGTATTATCTCTGTTTATTAAAGGAGCAAAAAAAATGTCGTCTCCAAATACCATTAGACGGGCACCCTGTAGATGCGGCCTACGGGACGGTGTTGCCATCAGGTCCACTCACGCTCATCAGTTTCGTACGTCTACCCCCATTCTACGCGCGTGTGACCTTGGACCTGATAGTTGATGGATTTGAGCATGCATACCTTCCGATGGCGATTGACAACAAATGCACGCTGATCGAAGCGAAGGGAGACATATTGCCCTGGCCAGCATGTTATATTGTTGTCACCGATGAGGTAAGACTGTTTGACAACCATTTAGTATCTAATAAAATGCATTATTTAGCATTAAGTGTCTAATCTAATCTATTATAGATCCCTGAGCTTCCTCGCCGCGTAACCCGGCCCAGACTAGAAGAGACCAGCGCGCCGGCGAATCCTGAGATCCCTGAGGTTCCTCGCCGCGTATCCCGGCCCAGAGAAGAAGAGATCAGCGCGCCGACGAATCCTGCCAGAAGGGTATGTTCTAGATAAATGTTTAATGTTACTATAATAATCAATTAGTAATTATCTTTACATTTATGCTTTACTGATTGTGTGTGAAGGGTAAGAATCCAGTGAGTCGGGGTGCGAAAGGTAAGAATCCAGCGCCCGTCCGGGGTCGCACCAGGACTTCTGAGGCGCCTAAAAATAAGCTCGCACTGCCACAAAAACTTGTTAATGTTTTGGGGGCCAAGCAGATGAATCTCTACGACAAGATCATGGTGAAGTCATCTCAAACTAACAACTTCATGATGACGCTTCCAAAGTCGATGTTTCACTACGAAGAAGATATGATGACGGCAATCAACTTTGAGGACATCAGAGAGATGATGTGTGGAGATTATCTGAACATTAACATTATTCAAGCTTATCTAAAGTAAGTGTTCTTTCCTCATACTGTAAAAACATATAGAATAAGTATCTATGAAGTTGCATTGGCTAACTTTTTATAGTACATGTGATATAATAGATGTCTGCTTGAGAGATGTGTTGAGAAGGACATGACATGCGTTACTGCGGTGTGCCCGGAGCGTTTATCGTACGACAATGTCACTAGGGACCCTGGGAGGTTTTGTAACTACATGATTCATGTCTTCAATGTTGTTGAACAACAGAATAAATTATTCATTCTAATGCCGTATCACCAAACGTGAGTTCTAATATAAAATTACATACTAATTAGCTAACTTTGTTACCTTCATTTCTCATTTCATTTTGTATTTGACATTGTAGCCACCACTGGGCTTTGTTTATATTCTGCGCTGCCACCGCTACTCTGCTTGTTCTAGATCCACTAGGGCAGTGGAAAGAATTCAACACTGAAGACTTAATCAAAGAGTAAGTTTTTTTACTATTTAATTGTTTGTAAGTTTTTTGAACCAAAATTAATGTACTTGTTCATTTTGCTAAACGCTTTTGTTAATATATGTAACAGTTGTTACAAAAAAACCCCTCAGGGAGAGTTTGGTGATTTGACCGTCGATTACATCAAGGTTTGGTAATTGTATTTCATGTATTTCATTCGTGCTGCTATTATCTTTGTACAATTGTTTTACATTTGTGAATTTGGTGATTTAGTGCCCTACCCAAAAGATTTAAGAGTTTGCGGGTACTACGTGATGCGGTATATGTACGAGTTCTGCGGGTACTTCCCAAGTTTTAAGAATGATATTGACAAGGTAATACGAACGCTGTCTTGTATTTAATTCTTTCGGCAGATTTTTTGTGTCTTTATCTTAATCTCATTATGTGTTCCATTCCTTTTCTTGTTGCAGATTAAAGAGCATTATGCCAGATTCAAGACTTATGCTCCTGCCGACTTGTTGCATGTCAGAGAGAGCATGGCAGCCATGTTTATGAGAATGGAGTGGTAGACTAGCTAGCTGCTGCTGTAACATATATTTTTTTTTAGTTGCTGCTCTGATTCTGTTAGTTGCTGCTGCAACAGATTATATTGTGTAACAGATTATATTTTTTGTTAGTTGCTCTGATTCTGTTTGTAATGAATTATGCTAGCTGCTGCTGTAACAGATTCTAGCTGTTGTATTGAATATTTCTGTTGCAATTGTGCGCAGAAATGAATTTGCAATTGTTATCTCTGTTGCAATTGTGTAACAGATTGAATATGTTACAGATTTTCGATCTGGTGCTTTATTAGATGTTATCTCTGTTGCAATTGTGTAACAGATTGAATATGTTACAGATTTTCGATCTGGTGCTTTATTAGAATGAATTTGTGTTGTTGGTATTTGATTCAGGTGGTTCAATTGTGCAGTTTCTGCCCTCTGTTGCTTATCTGTTACAATTCTGTCTCTGTTGCAATTGTGTAGATTTGTAAAAAAAATAAAATAATAAAAAAAAATTACACTTTAGATTACGGTTCTAACAATAACCGTAATCTAAAGTCCTTTGGGCGCGCGCGCCAAAACACTTTAGATTACGGTTATTGTTAGAACCGTAATCTAAAGTGTCGACTTTACATTACGGTTATTTGTAAAACCGTGATCTAAAGTCCTTTGGTTCGCGCGCGCCAAAGGACTTTAGATCACGGTTTTACAAATAACCGTAATGTAAAGTCAATGACACGCGGGCCGGAAAAGGGCCATTAATTACGGTTTAAAACCGTAATTAAAGACGTCGCCATCTTTATTGACGCCCGCGTAGATTACGGTCCAGAACCGTAATGTAACACGGTTTTGGACCGTAATTAAAAGCTCGCGTTCCACCCGTGTGGGCCAATCCAGAGTTCGGCTGGGAGCAGTACACTGCCTGCTACGAGCAAAGTACTACCCGCCCATGTCCAGACGAAGAAGCGCTTGAATTGGATGCGCTTAGGCAGACGGACAAGATGACAGTGGACGAGTATTACTCAGAGTTCACTGCCTTGCCCGTCTTCTGCCAAGTCTTGGATATCTGACCAGATCTTGGTGGACCGCTTCTATGGCGGGCTTAGCCATCGACTCCGCTACGGCATGGGGCCGACGAGTTATACTACCTTGCAGGTAATAAGAATGATTGAGATTTGAGAAGTGATGAATAAGATTTAGATTATGAGAAATAAGAGTGACTAATACCATGGAAAAGTATGGAGTGCTATCATGCCGCTGCTAAGGTTGAGATAACCGTCCAGACTGAGGGACGAGGAGAATGCTAAGAGGAAGAGTGCTGGTAAGAGCTCAGAAAGTCAAGGGCAAGGAGGGTACAGAGAAACAAAAGTCAGCCTCAGGCCCAGAAAAATCAGAACCCAAAGGGGAAGGAGGAAAAGGAGAAGGCTTCGAAGAGCCATTGAAGCTGACATATGCTATTGCAGCTACACCCCTGCGCTCTAAGGCGCCAAAGGGTAAGGAAATTGATATTGAATGAGTTAAGAAATAAATTAGTAACCGTTTGAGATATGAGAATTGACAATATGAATCATCAGGATCTGAGACTGAGACGGGAGCCGGTGGTGGCTACCAGCGACGCTTCATCTGTAGATGGTGTCACAAGGACCACCCCGGGCTCGACTGTAAGGGGAATAAGGTGGAGTGCAACTTTTGTGGAGTCTAGGCATCGAGCGTATGAGTGTTACCGGAATCCTGCTAGCAGAGCCTATAGGCCCGATACCAGGGGTAAGGGCAAGACCGATCAGGGAGCTGGATCTGACGGTCAGAGGAAGGTGCAGCAGCCGGCGGACAAGAACCCACGGGTGACCCAGAATTCGGGACCCACATTACACATGGTGGACCGGGACGATGAGCCTGAACCCTCATCGAGACCAGGTACCACTATAACCATTTAGTAATAAAAACTACCTGTTTACCGTATTATCATGCATGCTTGGTGAATAAATGAGTTAAGTAAGAATAAGATGAGATTAGAACTTAAGTAAGATGTAATCTACTACCACTTTAGGGAGATTCAACATTTGCTACCCAATACCGTCTACACCTAACCCGGAGCACACCGACATCGAAACCATAGACTTTCCAACCGAACAATGTCAGGTTATCCGCCCAGGTATGATTTTATTAAGGGGATACCTGACACCCGAAGCACAAATAGCCATCATCAGGAGATGCAATCAACTAGGAATGGGACCGGGAGGTTTTTACACACTGGAGTACCCAGGGGGAGCAAGAATGAAATTAAAGATAATGAGCTTGGGCAAGGATTGGAATCCGTATGCCAAGAATTACCAAACCATGAGGGAGCAAGATGGAGTCTCACCACCGGGAATACCCGAAGAGTTCCACCCAGTTATTACACAAGTCGTGGAAATCGCTCAGCAGTTGGAAGCTGAACTGATTCCAGACATCCAGGCAGACATTTGCATTGTAAACTTCTACGGGAAAGATGGGAGACTGGGACTACACCAGGATAAGGACGAGACAACGGAGTCTCTCGAAAGAGGGATACCCGTAGTGTCTTGGTCCATTGGGGATGATGCATAATTTTTATACGGCGAGCAGAAGCGTGCGGACCGTGCAGATAAGATAGTACTTAAGTCAGGTGATGTATTAATTTTGGGAGGAGAATCAAGGATGTTATACCATGGGATTAAGAGAATCAAGCTGAATACAGCACCGTCAGCAGTAATCAATGCGACGCATATGAGACCAGGGAGATTAAACCTAACCTTTAGACAATATTAGCCATGCAATGATAGAATGAGATGAGGAATGAGATGTAAGATTGAAGCACATGTTGTAAACAGGATGGTCATGAATAAAATAACAGTGTTGTTCATATAAATTGTTACGACTCTTGTTATACCATCAATACTCATGAAGCTTGTGAACACAATTAGGTTATGGACTCGGTACGGAAGGTGCGTTAAGCATACTTACAGAGGCACAGACCGACGCTAGCGGTACTATCCTCACCGGCACCTTTCCGATTAATGGGATTGAGGCATCGGTTCTCTTCGACTCAGGGGCCTCGCATACCTTTGTCTCGGCATCATTTGCGAGCAGGTTGGGGCTAGACGCTGATGAGCTACCCGACTTCATGGTTACGCTCCCGTCTAAGGAGAAGGTTCGTTGCACTCGTTACTACCGAGGGGCCACCATCAGAATTAAGGGGAAGACTTTCCAGTCAGTTTCATTGAGTTCAGTAAGCTAGGATTTGATGTTATCTTCGGGATGAACTGGTTGGAGCGGCACAAGGGACGTATCCTCTGCGCCGAGCATAGATTGCTGCTCAGGAGTCCGTCTGGGCTAACAATATCATACCGCCAGAGGCCCAGAGAGCCTTCGACTAGGATCATCACCGCCATGGCAATGTATAGAGAATTAAGGAGAAAGGAAGAAGTATACCTCTGCTATGTACAGGACATAGAGAGAGACCTTGAGTTCGACCCCGACTTACCGGTAGTGTCAGAGTTCCCCGACTTATTTCCACGGGAACTGCCCGGCATGCCACCCACTCGGGAGGTAGAGTTCACCATTGAGCTGCTACCTGGTACCGGACCGATAGCCAAGGCACCATACCGTATGGCTCCGGCAGAAATGACTGAATTAAAGGAACAATTGAAAGACTTGTTGGATAAGGGATTCATTAGACCAAGTGTGTCACCATGGGGAGCGCCAGTCCTCTTCGTGAAGAAGAAGGATGGTAGCCTCCGCCTCTGCATCGACTACAGAGAGCTGAATGCAGTAACAGTGAAGAATAAGTACCCACTACCCCGCATTGACGATCTGTTCGATCAGTTGAAGGGAGCATCTGTGTTTTCCAAGATTGATCTCAGATCGGGGTATCATCAGATAGCCATTAAGGAGGGAGACATTGAGAAGACGGCATTCCGGACACGATACGGCCACTATGAGTTTACAGTGATGCCGTTCGGTTTGTCGAACGCACCGGCGAAGTTTATGGATCTGATGAACCGCTTGTTCCGGGAGCAGCTGGACAAGTCGGTTGTGGTGTTTATTGATGACATTTTGATATATTCGAAGTCTAAGGTTGAGCATGAGGAACATCTGAGGAGAGTATTGGAGATATTGAGGGAGAACCAGCTATATGCTAAGTTCTCCAAGTGTGAGTTTTGGCTTGACCAGGTCTCTTTCCTAGGTCATGTCATCTCAGATGCTAGGATCGCAGTGGATCCAACAAAGATTGATGTCGTACGTACTTGGCCAAGGCCGAAGACTGTTACCGACATCCGGAGCTTTCTCGGTCTGGCAGGTTACTACAGGAGGTTTGTTAGAGATTTCAGCAAGGTCGCGAAACCGATGACCAGTCTGATGAAGAAGGACGCACCATTCTTGTGGTCAGTTGACTGTGAGAGATCATTTCAGCGCTTGAAGGACTCACTGACCACTGCACCGGTCCTGACCATTCCAGACGGTACAGAGGGCTTTGAGGTTTATTGTGATGCATCCGGCAGAGGGCTGGGTTGCGTGCTCATGCAACATGGCAAGGTGGTGGCATATGCCTCTCGCCAGTTGAAGAAACATGAGGAGAACTACCCCACAGATGATTTAGAGCTAGGAGCTGTAGTCTTCGCTTTGAAGATATGGCGCCACTACTTATATGGGGTTAGTGTCACGATCTACATCGATCACAAGAGTTTGAAATACATATTCACTCAGAAGGAGTTAAATCTTCGACAGAGGAGATGGTTAGAGTTTCTAAAAGACTGACATTGACCTCCAATACAAAGAGGGAAGGCCAATGTTGTAGCAGATGCCCTGAGCCGTCGAGCACACTCACTCCATTCGCTAGTTTCTTTCTCCAGCTTGGTTGATGAGGTGCGAGAGGCTCAGAGGACAGATGAGTACATGAAAGAGGTCAGACAGAAGCTGACAGATGGTACCTTTGAGAGTCAGAAATACGACTTCAGACTTCATGATGATGATCTGATCAGACTTAAGGGCCGATTGTGCATACCACGAGGCAATACGGATCTGAAAGACCGTATACTTAGAGAATCACACTGTTCTTCAGTTTCCATCCATCCGGGAGCCTCTAAAATGTATAAAGACATGAAGAGATACTTCTGGTGGTCGGGGATGAAGACAGATGTTACCGAGTTCGTCTTGAGGTGTCTCACATGCCAGAAGGTGAAATTCGAGCACCGACGACCGGGCGGAATGGTACAGTCGATGCCAGTTCCGGAGTGGAAGTTCCATGATATCTCCATGGACTTCGTAGTTGGGCTTCCACCTGCTAGGGGAGGTCTCAACATGATATGGGTGGTGGTGGATCGCCTTACCAAAGTAGCCCGATTCATACCGATGAAGGATACTTGGAAGGTGACCAAATTAGCTGAGTTATTTGAGAAAGAAATCATGAGACATCACGGCATACCAAAGACCATAGTGCCAGATAGAGATACCAGATTCCTTTCGAGGTACTGGAGAGCTACCAGATAAGCGTTGGGTACAGAACTCAAGCTGAGTACCGCGTTCCATCCTCAGACAGATGGTCAGACTGAGCGTACTATTCAGACACTCGAGGACATGCTGAGAGCATGTGCCTTAGACTTTCAGGGCAGTTGGATTGACAGATTGCATCTGATCGAGTTTTCATACAACAACAGCTATCACGCTTCGATCAAGATGGCACCTTTTCAAGCGTTGTATGGTAGACCATGTCGTACACCGCTGCTGGATGAGTCGAGTGAGAAGGTCATTATAAGACCAGAGTATTTAGAACAAGTTAAGGCTGAAGTTCAGCAATGGGAGAACATGAAGCTGCTCAAGATAGGCAGAAGTCGTATGCTGATGTCGACGACGGGACCTGGAGTTCGCAGTGGGCGACCAGGATTTCTGCGAGTTTCACCGATGAAGCGTGTATTCAGGTTTGGGCAGAAGGGCAAATTAAGCCCGAAATTTGTTGGTCCTTATGAGATACGGAGCGGGTGGGCCCGGTTGCTTACAGGTTGAATTACCTGCTGAGCTGGGTAAAGTGCATGCTGTTTTTCATGTTTCACAGCTAAAGAAATACATGCACCACCCCTCCCATGTGTTAGAACCTGAGAGGTTGACTTTAGAACCAAATATGAGATCCGTGGAGACTCCTCAGAGAATCTTGGACAGTAAGACTAGAGACACTCGCCATAAGTCAGTGCGACTGGTGAAGGTTATATGGTCTAACCAGGATGTCGAAGAGGCCACGTGGGAGTTAGAGGATAAGATGAAGGCGAGGTACCCTTCTTTGTTTACCGACTAGATCGTCTGTATAGGGTACGGGGCGTACCCCTTTTTAAGGGGGGTAGAGCTTCCTCGCTTTTGAGTTAGGAAACGATCATGTTTGTCGTTTGTTTGGTTGTTTAAGGTGTGAATTCGTGTAAGTTGCTACACTTCGGTGTAAGTTTGAGTTATGTATAATACTTATGTATTGTATTTGAGATTGACCATTGAGTCTTGAGATGTGTGAATGTGGATATAAGATGTGGCATTAAGATTAAGAAAATTGAGTACCGTGAATGATTAAGCACATATGTGAACTTTGAGGACAAAGTTCTTGTTAAGGGGGATAGATTGAATACCCCAACTTAGATATGGTGTTAAATGATAAACTAAGATATAAGGAGGCTAATAATTCCTTAGAAACATTAAGAAAACATTTCTAATCAAAGAAAATATAAGGAAACACCAAAAGAGCAGTTTTAGCAAAAACGTGCTCTAAACTTGGAGAGACATGGGAGAGTACCCAAATATTGTTCTAAGACCTTAGTAATATCCTAATGGTCATTTAAATCAATTACCAAAGAAAACCAAGCTTGAAAACAAGTTAAAACACAAAATGTGCTTTAAGGAGTCTTAAAGCACGTTTTGAAAAATTGTCTTGGTAATGAGTTTTGAATGGCTAAATGTCCATCATTACTCTTTAATTAACATGTGTACTATATAGTATCACATTTGGAAGTCTATATCAATGGGAAATCAAAAATTTCACAACATGTGCCTTGTTTTGGTGAATAGTGAATTAATTAAGCTAGTTTTATAACATAAGTCTATATAAGTGAGACATTTGGTCAACAAAGACTTAAGTACCCTCATTATTAAAAGGGGGCCGGTTTCTTAGGAGGTGAGTCACCACCTTCATGAGTCTTAAGCAAATAAGAAAGCAAATGAGAGTTATAAAGTAAAAGCAATATTCACCTTTTAATAAATATCACATTTATTAGTTCTCTCTCCTACTTCTTCATTCTCCTTTGTTTTCCACGGTTTGAGCTGCTCTCTCCCTTCTCCTTAACGTAAAACTCAACCTCCATGAAAGCTCCATCCTTCCTTGGTCACATCTTGCTCATTTAGCTCCAAATCCAAAACAAAATACATATTCTTCTTAGTTAGCTCAAGCTCTCTCTTTCTATCTTTTCAAACTTCAAGAGCTTCATTTGGTGCCAAGTCAAACCACCATTAGAGGAGGAAATTCAAGTTTGGAGACTCCATTGGCATCTCCATTCTCTTAAGGTAAAGAAAGTGTAAGAAAATCTAGGTTTCCACCATTTTCTTCACATGTCCGAAAATTAGTACTCATGGGACTCCATTTGAATGCCTTGTTCTACCTTGTTTCTACTCTTCAAAGGAGAGAGGAGGTCCTTTTGCTTCATATCCAGCTTGTCTTGAGGAACTAGGTAAAACAATCAATTCAAAACCTTAAAACACATTTTAACCTAGGTTTTATTCCTTACGGAAGTGTGTTGTTTAGTGCTCACAAGGTTATTGGACATTGTTTAGAACATTGGCAAGGAGAACTATATTGGTGACCGAGATTTGGTAAGAGAGTCTAAGGAGAAAAGCTTGTGAAGCTTGTGAGAGAACAAGGTAAAATACTTACTTAAGATGTCTTGTGTTTAAGGGAATGGGATTTAGGTATATGATGAGTTTAGTGTAGAGTTTATATTGGGAAGGTGTTATAAAACCTAGAGAAACAATGACTATACTTGTGAACTTGTGACTAAGGAGCAAATGAGAAAAGAGATAGTTTAAGAATATCAAGGTGAAGTACAAGAAGCATTTTATTTCAATGGGAGCCTTGTTGTGTATTCGCAGGTTGAAGGCATATATATGTGGAAATTCAGTGGTTAAGATTATTGTCATTTAAGGGCCTAAGTGCCAAGCATTTTAAGTTTAAGCACTATATGATGATGTGGTGAAATTTTAGTGTAAATTGTGTGTTAAGGTGTTGTGATGAGAATTTGGGTGTGTGGTTGTTTGATGGAGAAAACATGTGTTAGGATGTATGTACTAGAGAACCCATGGCAAAAATTTAAAGGAGAACTTAAGTGTTTAAGATATTCTAAGGAGATTTCATGACTAAGGAGTACTGGAAGTTTTAGAGGTTGTCTCGATGAAAAAGGGGTGAGTTTAAGGGTTTAATGAGTTATGACTTAGGCATTACTATGAAGGATTTAGAAATCAGGAGAATGTATTTGGGTATTTAGGACTTAGGCAAATGTTGATAAACAACTAGGAAGGAACAATGTTGTTGATGGATGGAAGTTTAAGTTGTGAAGGAACATTAAGAAAATGCATAAAGAGTTTTAGATGGTGAAAGATGCTTGGGAGATGATGTTATAGTGGGTGAGGAAAACATTTGGCATAGTGGTTACACTAGGTATGAACCACCACCTAGAAACCTAGAGGAAAACATTACAAGTGTTAGCATTATTACAAGGAAATGTATAATGATAAGGTGAATCTTGGTGAATGATTAATGTGTTTGGAGGATGCTCTAAGGTGGGTTTAAGGGTCTAAATGATGTTAGAACACATTGGATGGCTTGAGGAAAGGTTTAGTGAAGATTTGGCAAAGTTTGGGCATGTTTTGGTGGCGTCCGACCCAGGGGTCCGACCCAAGTTTGGGTCGGACGGCCTCTGTTTAACGCCAGGGAAAGGTTCTGGAATGGTCCGACCCAGAGGACTTGGGTCGGACATGGGTCGGACGGTGGTGAATTTTAGAGGGCAAATAAGTATCTGGAATGGTCCGACCCAGAAGGTTGGGTCGGACGTGGGTCGGACATGGGAGGGTTTTAGAAGACGGAAAGTTTCTGGAACGGTCCGACCCAGTTGGTTGGGTCGGACGTGGGTCGGACATGTAGGGTTTTCCAATCCCGAAAGTTACTGGAATGGTCCGACCCAGAGGGTGGGTCGGACGGTGGGTCGGACGGCCCTTAATCACGATATAATCCCTCTCGTAGCAATAAATAAAACATCTCGCAGCGGAAAAATAAATAATAATTACAAAACTCACACGGGTGTCACCGGCCATTACTCGCCCATGCGAGCAACGTAGCCAAACCACATCCAACTTCCAAAATAAACAAACTGCTAACCGCAGTGATAACGAGAAAACTCCTATACATCATACTAAGTCCATAAACCATAAACGTCGACAAGTGAGCGTCTACCCAATCCTGAAAAATACATAACCTTACAATAAGACCATACACCATCTTCATTACTATACAACATCTCCAATTACCCTGTTCCTGCTCTTCAGCTCCGACAATGATCAACAACCTGAAATTGTGTTGTAGTATCAGCGATAGACGCTGAGTATGCCGGGCCTGGACCCTAATGGTCACATGTCATTTTAACCATCTTATTATTAGAGGGTTTCATGTTTTTCCTTTTTACATTATAATCAAAACTGAAGCATAAATGTATAATATACATAATCAACCATCCAAATATTCAAACATTAATCATCCATTTCTAATATTCATAAACATTAATCATCCATTCTAATATCATAAACATAATCATCCATCCAAACCAAAATTCATAGAATACTTCAAACAACATTTGTATATCGAACGTATCGAGCAATAACAACAATATTTTGTACAATGTACAATCGTCGTAGTGTTCACCATCCGCTGTCAATTTATTTTAGTTTGGCTTTCAAGCCCCATCCATATGTACAATGTACATTCACCATAGCGTACAGTTCCCATAGTTAATTTACCTTTGCCTTGTAGGCTCCATCCAACCATGTTTAATTAATGTCAGTAGGGCGTCATGTAGGACAACCCGATAACCTCACCATGGACAGTAGTCCCCCGTACACACAAAGGTGCTCATTTCGCCAGAGGTCCGGAGGCCCCTGACTCACTTATGTCTCGTAAGACGTCCATAAAAAGGCCGTAGCCACCTGATCCACGAACCTATTTGGGCTCGTTGGATATATCCTGGAGCGGAATCCAATTAGGAAACCCCTCAGTGATCACAAATGCGCAACCAAGTGGTTCGTAAACCACCGGGATTCTCCACCTCAATCTCATACCATCACTCTCTCATGTTGTTCAAGATATGCTCTTAGTCTTATGGAGAATATATTTATTAACCAGCGGCCCATGGGTCACGCATACCTAGAAGTCATCTAGGTGATATTTATGTTAGAGATCCATGCTCTAGAGACCGACAATGTCGTGACTCGTCCCTAAGTGTTTTACTTAGGTTACCTATACTTAATATTAATATCAGGTATTATATCAAGTAACCGTCATGTCATCACAACGCATATGTATGTTTATATAAGTCGATCTATAGTCGAGTAGTGTTAGTCCCGTAGGCGCTCATGCATAAATAATTAATGCAGTAGCACACAATCACATATATGTATCCACAATATAACACACAAGTTATATCAACCAAATCCGAGCCCAAGGAGCAACCTTAGGTCAACTCGGCAAACCCCTTTACATACCGTTCACCCTGATGTATTACGGTGGAGTATGAATCAGCAAGATCCTACGCTCCGGTAGTCCGTTAGCTCGTCAAGCGTCCTTGTCAGAAGTACACTCTAAACGGTAATAATACTATTAGTCAGTCTCCATGACTAACTACATCCGGTATTTCCGAATAATAAGCAACCCCGACAGCTCACCCCTGTTTTCTACAGTTGTTTGTTACAGGTTTTCTGAAACAGTCGGCTTTGTTACTCAAAACGTGTACGTCAAAACTATTTCAACTGTTAAGTTTAATTCCTTACATTTCTTTTAATCTTATCCACATCTAGTTTAGGTACGTAACCTATAGTTGTATGTATGCATGATTCTTATATTATATTTTTTCCATCATCCATTATAATTCTTTGTATTCATTACCCATTATCTTAGCAAAATTCATAGCTTACAGTTTGAACTATATTTTTTCCAAATAACCACCACCATTAAATCGTAAGGTTTTCAACCAAAATATATTTATCCCCTTATATACATTATTCTTGGGTATGTATATATTTTTACCACGTAGGTAATTCTCATGAGTTTCATAAACTCTTGTATTTTATGTTACATTTTATCATCTTTTATTGGATGATTTTTTTCCCATTAGTTGTATTATATTATACAACTTATATTAAGATTATTATCCTAAATCATGTAACATCTTATGTTGTATAATTAAACTCCTAAGGTTTATCCATAAACACCTTAGTTTATAATCTCATTTATTTATAGTTTGTCAATGAGTTTATGTGAGTACCTTCCTGATATTAATTCATCTAAACCATATCATTGTCATAACATTTATAACATTATAGACCTTAGTCTAAAATTCATCTTTCAACTCTTATTAACTCAGTATAGCCCTTAATTAAAATTCCGTTTTGACCACATAACATTATGTAATGATACATATTCTAATATCATTTGATATGATATTTTATTTCCCTTAACTTAATAACCTAGTTTTGGATAAAAACTAATTATGCCTCTTAGGCACCATAAGAAAATCTTATTCTTCTATAAACCATAGTTCCTTTATTACAAAATCACCCCATTCTTGTGCCATGTTATATAGTACCATTTAATATAACATTTCTACTTACAAAAGAGTATAACTATGGTTATTTTTTGTAAATTCCGAACAGACTATATACATTTTATATTGTCATAGGCCCATTTTATAACCTACAGTTTGATATCATAAAACGATATATATTATACATATATCTCAAAAAACTCTTAGATAATTCTAAAAGTCCAAATTTTACCAAAGGGTTATAAATATCCTTATTAACCCATATACTCTTGGTATTTTACCATTCCACCATCTATATTCTCCAAAGTGTCAAATGAACATAATAACTATATATTATACTTATATAGTTCATTTTAATTCCAAAAACACCAAATAATTCCTAAAAATTCCTAATAGCCCGGGTGTTTAAAATACCATTGACACCTTTATTTTTGGTAATAACATATTTACCACATATGTTATAAAATATTACCATTAAATACATAACTTATTATAAAACCTTAAATAAGTTATCTAACTTACTTCTTTTGGTCAAAACCTAGCATATGGTCAAGGTTGACCACCTTAATATTTCCTTGACCATTAATTCTTAATAATTACGGTTTGCACCCAAACTTTCTAGAAATCACCATTAAACCCCAAAACTTTATAAAATCTTATAAACTTTATTTTAACTCCTTTTTAACTCTAATTTTCGGCCTTATTATTCTAAAGCCCCCAAATTTAATTTAATTACACCTAATACCCCATTATTTTCGGTAATGCATTTATACTACTTAAACTTAATTAAAAGCTTGTAAATGCATAAATAAAATGGCCTAAAATACATGGACTTATTACAAACATTGGCTTGCAAATAAATTACACATAAATGTCCCAAAACACTTATAAAATTTCGGCCTCACCACATATTTTTATTTATTTACCAAACTTCCACATAATGTCTTAAATTTGACAATTATGTTAATTAAATCTCTTAAATGACTAGCTTAATTTATCTTAGTCATTTTTTTCCATTCCTAGGTCAATATAACCTATATGTGTAACTTCACTCTCGGCCATATATATATATATATATATATATATATATATATATATATATATATATATATATATATATATATATATGCTTAAAAATTATAAAAATCATAAGTTTAAGGTGTTTATACCTTGATTATTCCTTGTATGAGCTCGGTCACTTGTAGGAAAATTCACCACTTGATTTAGACATGTTTAATACACAAAAACAAGATATGGTTACACTCCAAGCTTGAGCTTAACCATAAGGAATAATTAATGTAGATTTAAGGCAAAAATCACCTTAAAAATGCAAGGGAAGTTCTAAGTGGTTTCAACCTGAACCAAACACACCACAAGGTGTTAGATCCACCATATTGACATAGGAAATAGTTAGATCTCGAAGTGATACCTTGTTATTAGGTTTTACCTTGGAAAAATGCCTTAAAAGAGAGTATTTCCTTTGGATCTCGGCCACCCTTGCTCCAAATGGATAACCAACAGATTCCACATGAAAAGGAGAAGAAGATGAGGCTATGACCAAAGTTTCACATCCAAAATCGAAGGGAATCAAAAGTTATGAGCTTAAAGCACATTTTTACCTTAAAATGTAGATTTGAACAACCTTGGTCCCTCTACTGGTCTCAACCGAGTTTAGCTCTTTTTCTAACCTTAGAACACTGAGAATAAGCCATATGAATTGTTGAGCCACGAAATTTAGGTGTTGGTAGTGAAGAGATGAAGAAAAAGAGCTAAAAATGACATTAAAACACTTACATTAGGAGCTTAGGAGCTAGGCTTGCCTTCCATGCTCGAGAACAAACTTTGAGAGCTTGAGAGGAAGGGAGAAATCGGCTGGGAAGGAGAGGATCGGACAAGGAAGGAAGGAGAAGGTGGGAAAGCTTGATTAATTTGAAAAAAGTAAAGTTACTATTGCAAATTGAACATTAGGTAATGATTTGTCTCCAAAATCATTGTATGCTGTCTCCTCACTTATTGCAGCCGGCCTCCTTGGTCCAAATGGGTCAATTAATTGACCATTGACCATGCTTGGTCAATATTGACTCATGTGGGCCACACTTTAGGGTTTTATTAATATTTTAATATTAAATTTGTAAAAATCTGTAAATTTCTGGAATTAAATTCCTAATATCATATAATATGGTATTTTATTATATTTAAAGGTATTTATAACCTTTTTGCCCATTTAAGACCAATTTAGAAGGCGATTACACAAAAACGTGCTTTAAGGAGTTTTAGTGCACATTTTGTGTCGCAAGGTGTTTCTGGGCTTGGTTTTCTTGGACAACGGTTTTGTTGTGTTCCTTACATGATATTTGATCATTTAATTCAATTTTATATCATTTAGAGGTCCTTTGATTTTTAAGGTTTTCTTAGAGCACCTTTTTGCCCTTTTTGACCTTGAAGCATGTAAATGCTTTTTCTTTGTGTTGGAGTGTTGTCCAACGGTTATAATATGTTTAGTAGTATTTTAATATGCTTAGGACAAATTTTTAGGTCCTAAGAAGTTTATTTGGGTATTTATTTACCCTTAGCAGTCAAAGGGTGCAACATCTTGTTTTATGTTGACCACTGTTGTTCTCAGTTGACTTTTAAGGCATGTTTAGGCCTTAATTAATATGATTAAATATTAATCCATGCTTTAATATTTGGGGTATTTCAGTCTACCCCCCTTAAAATACTTCGTCCCGAAGTCTCTTAATCAAATAGGTAAGTATATATAAATGTATAACTACCCATTGTTCCCATAATGTATATCTATGTGATATATCATTTACACACATCATAGCGCTTATACAGCACATAGCCATCACGTAGTGGCATTAGTTCAATCATATATGGATATAGGTGATCCATCAGCACCATCATTTCCTATCAGTTCTACAAGTCCTGACAACCTTCCTGAGGTGTCCATAACATTCCATTGTTCCACATTCCATATCTAATGATTCATTTCGTATCTAGGCAATACCATATGTAATCATTCTATAAAGCAATATGAATGCATATCACAGATAGCATAAGAAAAGTACTACACACATGGTGTACATACAATCATTCAAACAAGTATCTCATAGGATACATACTTTCAAGTGTACATCACCCCCAAACAACCAAACAACGCACGCCCCGCGTACCCAACCGTAACCAAGAAAACCAATTCACTGTATGCTATGCATACTAAAATTCAATACTAATCAAACAACCTCGTATGCCCCGCACACCACCAATTCTCTTTTTTTTTGCATGCAATGCATATCAAACAGCCAAAAATAAGTGCACACATGTGCACAGCCAAGAGGCTCTACCCCCCTTAAAAAGGGTTCCCCCGTACCCCACAAGTATACAAAGCCGCTCAACAAGGAGCGCTGGATACTTGGCTCTCAAAGAGTTCTCCAACTCGTGGATTATCCTCATATCAGAGAGACGGGTATAATTCTAGCCCTTCAGGGCTCCACAAATATAAAAGGTGAGGCACTGATCTTTTTGTGCTCTCTCCCAAGTTCATTCTTTTGGGCCCACTCGCTCTGTATGAGGTGTAGACCCATGAACAAAGGCTCAATTTGCCTTTTTTTTTTTGCTGTGAATCCACTGGTTTGGATCACTAGCATATATGCGTGTGTCTTCCCTCACTGATATTCAGTTTGAGATGTAATGTGACATTGGCTACTGTTAGTACTTAGTGCTCTTTGCACTTGTCTTTGTAATACTAAGACGTACCAGCCTATATGTCCACAAAGATGATGTTTGTCATCCATGTCTCCTGGTGATTTTGCTCCGGAGTAACACACTGTTGTAGTTCTTTTTTTTTTACACTCTTGTTGATATCCACTTTATCTTTCAGCATTTCCACAAGATTAATAACTGCACGAGTGCAATACCAAAACACTCAGTCATACAGAGTGCAGAGGCGTAAACGCTCAACAGCTAATATTCATGAGTCCAACAGATAAGATGTGCGAATTGTCCTATGAGTGGTACATTCCAAATCCATTGTTCTTTAAGCAAGATTTCTGCTATCATATAGCTTTATCTTTTCTTCTCGCGTAGTCACGCGTTTATATCCATATCATCTGGTAGATTTCCTCTGGATTGTAAGAATTACTCGATCCTTATGAGGATTCTACATATTTTCGTCCATAATAGGTTTTCTTGTTGCTTTTTTTTTGGGTTCCTATCCTTGAACTGTTTCCTTGTCTTCCCTGTATACTGTCCACTGTTCTCTTGAAGGTTCTTTTTTTTTTTTTAGCCCGTTGGTTTAACTGCGGTTCTTCTCGTCCATCTTCGAGGTAATCCGTCTTACTGTCGGTAAATGGAGTTGACTACTTCTCGTGTTCCTAACACTACCTGTCTACTTGCATGGGGTACCGTACTGATACATTACTACTTACCCGACTAACTTATAAATAAGTCTGTCAGGCCCACATGCTCCGAACGGAGTGCGGTCGTCCCATGTCTCGTTTAGAAACTGGTAATGTCTGTCACACGGTTGTTGTGAATTATTCTTTTGTCAATCTCCCTTTGATGGATATCCCTCTTTTCTGTTCTTTTTTTTGGTCTTCTTTTTTGCTTCTGCCCTTTTTTTTGTCTAATAGTTCGTGTTATCGGTTTCGTAATAAGTGTTATTGCCTTTGTGGCATCCGTGGTAATTCGTATCATAGACTGGTATTATTCAACTCGGTGGAAGTAAAATCCGTGCTATATTAGCAAACTTGTTTCTCCTCTTTTTTTTTGATCTCATTGAGTACAACGCATTTTCCTTTTTCTCCCTGTTTTTTTTTTCTGATCATGTCTCATCCATAGTTCAATTCGTCCCTCATCCATGTAATTGGATGTATTGCAGATTGCATAATAGCTTGAGCAACTTGGCTCTTTACTTCCCAACCATCCTCACTGACGGTGGTGCATCTACAAAGGGTATGCTTGTCCATAAGGAAAAACAAAATGTATCACCGGTAGTGATTAGCATTAAATGCAAGTATACTCTAATGGTATTTGGCTAAATAGCCCTGTCTGAAACTTCCTCGAACGTTAAACTGGTGTGTGTATGTGTTTTTTTTTACAGTCATAGTGGCTGTATAATGTGTCCAGTGCAGTGGTTGGACTATCGTCCTTCCAAAATTGCATAGGTTTCTAATCTCCAGGTTTCAATGAAAAGGTTGAACAACAGTTTTTTTTTTTATAAAAGGTTAAAAGGTAGTAGTTGTTGCAGTTGCATTTGCAGTAGTTGTTGCAGTTGCATTTGCAGTAGCTGTTACTGTTGCTGTTGCTGTCGCTGCACTTGCTGTAAAGTGCGCAAGGCAGATGGAAATTTTAGTGGTTTACTGTCATAGCGCTTGCAATAGCAAGTGCGCCATGCAGTGGAAATTCTGGTTCAGTAATTCCCCGGCCTCATTGACTCTGTGTTGTAGAGTATAGCTACAATGGTAATGTAAGCATTAACATCCTGTTCATATATATATCCGTCAGGTTTAAAGCTTTTGGTACTGAGTACACACAACTAATCCCAAAGTCTTACACAAAAGGCGAGTGGTCAATGACACACTCCCACATACTTATAACATAGCTCCTTCTAACATTCAAGGTAAGCACACAACATAGTAAGTAAAAGTCTTCCACTAGCGGTCTCATGGAGTATGGGTACTCATGCCTATCTACTCCCTTGCCCTTCTGGGCTCCAGCATCAGCAGATGTCTAGCCATCCTGACCGCCTCGTGGTACTCCAGATCCTCCAGCTGAGGTCTTCTGAGTATTCTTTGGTGGCCTGTAATTAACGGCTCTCTGGGTTCATCCAACATTCAAATTCCCTATGGCCCTCTTTGTGGCAGTACCGACACTCGACTTGCGGCCTTCGCAGTCGACCCCTGGATGGTCCTTTCCCACAACGCTTACAGTAAAAATGGCGCTGGGGCTGTCCGGTGCCTGATGATAGTATTTAAGTTTAAGTTAAATCTGTTGGGTATATGGGTTAAGATTATATTTGAATTAAGAGGTAGGTGTCTCACCCTTAGGAGGTGCAGATCTCAGAGGCTTAGCATCAATAGCTGGGCCGGTCAACTGCAGGACGGGCTCTTTCCTTTCTTTCCCTGGTGACCCTGCTGCTTTCTTTGGAAAGAATTTCCTGTTTAAGGTTTCGGGTCAGCATTCGTAAGGATTTAGTATGATAAGTATTTAAGCTTGGGTTAAGTCCCTTACTTTTCCCTTTTTTCTGGCCCATCGCTTGAAGAGCTCCCACCCTCAGACTCCTTCAGGGTTCTTCCCTTTTCTTTGCCCCTAGAGTCTCTTCCCGAGTCTGGAGCATTAGCTCCGTCCTCGAGGCAGCGTCGTAACACTCCTGGAATCTCATTGGTAAGTTCTCACAAGGTTATACGGTACTATAGTAAGTAAAGAATTTATGGCATTCATGTTAATACCTGTATGGTAGTGTAGAGGGTAGCACCCATCGCCATCTGGATGCGAAATAATAGTCCTCCCCGGAACTTCTCGATCTTTACGGTTTCTGAGTAATCCACACCGGGGATGAAGTCCAGTAGACCAATGAATCGAGCGTAATACTCGTCCACGGTCAGACCTCCCTGGGTCAATGTTTCAAACTCATGGCGCTTCTTCTGTTTGAGGTGCGCCGGGTAGTACTTCCCTCTTAGTAACTCAACAAAGGCAGCCCACGAAAAGTCGGGCGTAGCCAGGTGCTGGTCCTTGACCAACCTCCACCAAGTGCTGGCTGCATCCTTCAGATGGAAAGCAGCAATAGCGACCTTCTTGTCGTCAGGTACTGTAACGCTTCATAGGCCTTCTCATGTTCAACGATGTAACGTTCCAAAGCTACGGGGTCTGGTTCCCCTGAATATGTAGGTGGTCGGGTCTCTGTAACTGACTTCAGCCAGTTTGTTTCCCTGGGCTGTGGGTGGGCTGGTGCTCCTCCTATCTGAGTACCCAGCTGTGCAAGAACGGCTGCAACCGTCTCAGCAACTCCTGGAATGCCGGGGTCACCGCCTCTACCTCTTCCAGCACCACGCCCTCTAGTACCACCAGACATCTGTAGTACAGTATGTCACATAAATACTTGGTAAATTACGTACACAACCAATAGATATTAAGTTGCCTTAAAGGCTATCCTGTCACGCATTTTGCGTTCTAGACACAATATCTTTTGAGACGAATCGTCTCGTACCTCCTAAATGTTTCCCAATATTTCCCAAGTCCTAAGCTCACTGTCTTAACCTACTTTCTCGTCATCAGAGCGGTACTCCGCTCTGATACCACTTTTGTAACACCCCTCTCCATAATCACGATATAATCCCTCACGTAGCAATAAATAAAACGTCTCGCAGCGGAAAAATAAATAATTACAAAACTCACACGGGTGTCACCGGCCATTACTCGCCCATGCGAGCAACGTAGCCAACCACATCCAACTTCCAAAATAAACAAACTGCTAACCGCAGTGATAACGAGAAACTCCTATACATCAAACTAAGTCCATAACCATAAACATTGACAAGTGAGCGTCTACCCAATCCTGAAAAATACATAACCTTACCATAAGACCATACACCATCTTCATTACCATACAACATCTCCAACTACCCTGTTCCTGCTCTTCAGCTCCGACAATGATCAACAACCTGAAATGGTGTAGTATCAGCGATAGACGCTGAGTATGCCGGGCCTGGACCCTAATGGTCACTTGTCATTTTAACCATCTTATTATTAGATTGGTTTCATGCTTTTCCTTTTTACAGTTATAATCAAAACTGAAGCATAAATGTATAATATACATAATCAACCATCCAAATATTCATAAACATTAATCATCCAATATTCATAAACATTAATCATCCATTCAATATTCATAAACATTATCATCCATCCAAACCAAACATTCATAGAATACTCAAACAACATTTGTATATCGAACGTATCGAGCAATAACAACAATATTTTGTACAATGTACAATCGCCGTAGTGTTCACCATCCACTGTCAATTTATTTTAGTTTGGCTTTCAAGCCCCATCCATATGTACAATGTACATTCGCCGTAGCGTACAGTTCCCATAGTTAATTTACCTTAGCCTTGTAGGCTCCATCCAACCATGTTTAATTAATGTCAGTAGGGCGTCATGTTAGGACAACCCGATAACCTCACCACGGACAGTAGTCCCCCGTACACACAAAGGTGCTCATTTCGCCAGAGGTCCGGAGGCCCCTGACTCACTTATGTCTCGTAAGACGTCCATAAAAAGGCCGTAGCCACCTGATCCACGAACCTATTTGGGCTCGTTGGATATAACCTGGAGCGGAATCCAATTAGGAAACCCCTCAGTGATCACAAATGCGCAACCAAGTGGTTCGTAAACCACCAGGATTCCTCACCTCAATCTCATACCATCACTCTCTCATGTGTTAAGATCTGCTCTTAGTCTTATGGAGAATATTTATTAACCAGCGGCCCAATGGGTCACGCATACCTAGAAGTCATCTAGGTGATATTTATGTTAGAGATCCATGCTCTAGAGACCGACAATGTCGTGACTCGTCCCTAAGTGTTTTACTTAGGTTACCATATACTTAATATTAATATCATGGTATTATATCAAGTAACCGTCATGTCATCACAACGCATATGTATGTTTATATAAGTCGATCTATAGTCGACGTAGTGTTAGTCCCGTAGGACGCTCGTGCATAAATAATTAATGCAGTAGCACACAATCACATATGTATCCACACATATAACACACAAGTTATATCAACCAAATCCGAGCCCAAGGAGCAACCTTAGGTCAACTCGGCAAACCCCTTTTACATACCATTCACCCGGATTGTATTACGTGGGTAGAATCAGCAAGATCCTACGCTCCGTGTAGTCCGTTAGCTCGTCAAGCGTCCTTGTCAGAAGTACACTCTAAACGGTAATAAAACTATAAGTCAGTCTCCATGACTAACTACATCCGGTATTTCCTAATAATAAGCAACCCCGACAGCTCACCCCGTTTTCTACAGTTGTTTGTTACAGGTTTTTCTGAAACAGTCGGCTTTGTTACTCAAAACGTGTACGTCAAAACTATTTCAACTGTTAAGTTTAATTCCTTACATTTCTTTTAATCTTATCCACATCTAGTTTAGGTACGTAACCTATAGTTGTATGTATGCATGCATTCTTATATTATATTTTTCCATCATCCATTATAATTCTTTGTATTTCATTACCCATTATCTTAGCAAAATTCATAGCTTACAGTTTGTAACTATATTTTTTTCCAAATAACCACCACCATTAAATCGTAAGGTTTTCAACCAAAATATATTATCCACCTTATATACATTATTCTTGTGTATGTATATATTTTACCACGTAGGTAATTCTCATGAGTTTCATAAACTCTTGTATTTTATGTTACATGTTATCATCTTTTATTGGATGATTTTTTCCCATTAGTTGTATTATATTATACAACTTATATTAAGATTATTATCCTAATATCATGTAACATCTTATGTTGTATAATTACAACTCCTAAGGTTTATTCCATAAACACCTTAGTTTATAAATCTCATTTATTTATAGTTTGTCACATTATTTTATGTGAGTACCCTTCCTTATATTAATTCCATCTAAACCATATCATTGTCATAACATTTATAACATTATAGACCTTAGTCTAAAATTCATCTTTCAACTCTTATTAACTCAGTATAGCCCTTAACTTAATTTAAATTCCGTTTTGACCACATAACATTATGTAATGTTATACCATATTCTAATATCATTTGATATGATATTTTTATTTCCCTTAACTTATAACCTATAGTTTTTATACAAAACTATTTATTATTGCCTCTTAGGCACCATAAGAAAATCTTATTCTTTTCTATAAACCATAGTTTCCTTTATTTACAAAATCACCCCTTTCTTTGTACCATGTTTATATACCATTTAATATAACATTTCTAACTTATAAAGAGTATAACCTATGGTTATTTTTTGTAAATTCCGAACAGACCTCAATATACATTTTATATTGTCATTAGGCCCAATTTTATAACATACAGTTGATAATATCATTAAAACTATATATTATACATATATCTCAATAAATACTCTTATATAATTCTAAAAATCTCCAAATTTTACCAAAGGGTTATAAATATCCTTATTAACCCATATACTCTTGGTATTTTACCATTCCACCATCTATATTTCTCCAAAGTGTCATAATGACATAATAACTATATATTATACTTATATAGTTCATTTTAATTCCAAAATCCACCAAATAAATTCCTAAAAATTCCTAATAGCCCATGGGTGTTTAAAATACCATTGTACACCCTTTATTTTTGGTAATAACATATTTACCACATATGTTATAAAAATATTACCATTAAATACATAACTTATTATAAAACCTTAAATAAGTTATCTAACTTACTTCTTTTGGTCAAAACCTAGCATATGGTCAAGGTTGACCACCTTAATATTTCCTTGGCCATTAATTCTTAATAATTACGGTTTGCACCCAAACTTTCTAGAAATCACCATTAAACCCTAAAACTTTATAAAATCTTATAAACTTTATTTTAACTCCTTTTTAACTCTAATTTTCGGCCTTATTATTCTAAAGCCCCCAAATTTAATTTAATTACACCTAATACCCCATTTATTTTCGGTAATGCATTTATACTACTTAAACTTAATTAAAAGCTTGTAAATGCATAAATAAAATGGCCTAAAATACATGGCCTTATTACAAACATTGGCTTGCAAAATAAATTACACATAAATGTCCCAAAACACTTATAAAATTTCGGCCTCACCACATAATTTTTATTTATTTACCAAACTTCCACATAATGTCTTAAATTTGACAATTATGTTAATTAAATCTCTTAAATGACTAGCTTAATTTATCTTAGTCATTTTTTTCCATTCCTAGGTCAATATAACCTATATGTGTAACTTCACTCTCGGCCATATATATATATATATATGCTTAAAAATTATAAAAATCATAAGTTTAAGGTGTTTATACCTTGATTATTCCTTGTATGAGCTCGGTCACTTGTAGGAAAATTCACCACTTGATTTAGACATGTTTAATACACAAAAACAAGATATGGTTACACTCCAAGCTTGAGCTTAACCATAAGGAATAATTAATGTAAGATTTAAGGCAAAAATCACCTTAAAAATGCAAGGGAAGTTCTAAGTGGTTTCAACCTGAACCAAACACACCACAAGGTGTTAGATCCACCATATTGACATAGGAAATAGTTAGATCTCGAAGTGCTACCTTGTTATTAGGTTTTACCTTGGAAAAATGCCTTAAAAGAGAGTATTTCCTTTGGATCTCGGCCACCCTTGCTCCAAAGGGCTAACCAACAGATTCCACATGAAAAGGAGAAGAAGATGAGGCTATGACCAATGTTTCACAGCAAAACTCGAAGGGAATCAAAAGTTATGAGCTTAAAGCACATTTTTACCTTAAAATGTAGATTTGAACAACCTTGGTCCCTCTACTGGTCTCAACCGAGTTTAGCTCTTGTTCTAACCTTAGAACACTGAGAATAAGCCATATGAATTGTTGAGCCACGAAATTTAGGTGTTGGTAGTGAAGAGATGAAGAAAAAGAGCTAAAAATGACATTAAAACACTTACATTAGGAGCTTAGGAGCTAGGCTTGCCTTCCATGCTCAAGAACAAACTTTGAGAGCTTGAGAGGAAGGGAGAACTCGGCTGGGAAGGAGAGGATCGGACAAGGAAGGAAGGAGAAGGTGGGAAAGCTTGATTAATTTGAAAAAAGTAAAGTTACTATTGCAAATTGAACATTAGGTAATGATTTGTCTCCAAAATCATTGTATGCTGTCCTCACTTATTCAGCCGGCCTCCTTGGTCCAAATGGGTCAATTAATTGACCATTGACCATGCTTGGTCAATTGACTCATGTGGGCCCCACTTTAGGGTTTTATTAATATTTAATATTAAATTTGTAAAAATCTGTAAATTTCTGGAATTAAATTCCTAATATCATATAATATGGTATTTTATTATATTTAAAGGTATTTATAACCTTTTAGCCCATTTAAGACCAATTTAGAAGGCGATTACACAAAACGTGCTTTAAGGAGTTTTAGTGCACATTTTGTGTCGCAAGGTGTTTCGGGCTTGGTTTTCTTGGACAACGGTTTTGTTGTGTTCCTTACATGATATTTGATCATGTAATTCAATTTTATATCATTTAGAGGTCCTTTGATTTTTAAGGTTTTCCTAGAGCACCTTTTTGCCTTTTTTGACCTTGAAGCATGTAAATGCTTTTTCTTTGTGTTGGAGTGTTGTCCAACAGTTATAATATGTTTAGTAGTATGTTAATATGCTTAGGACAAATTTTTAGGTCCTAAGAAGTTTATTTGGGTATTTATTTACCCTTAGCAGTCAAAGGGTGCAACATCTTGTTTTATGTTGACCACTGTTGTTCTCAGTTGACTTTTAAGGCATGTTTAGGCCTTAATTAATATGATTAAATATTTAATCCATGCTTTAATAATTTGGGGTATTTCAGTCTACCCCCCTTAAAAAGACTTCATCCCGAAGTCTCTTAATCAAATATGTAACACCCCATACAACATTAACACACTTACAATAAACTACAGCGGAAAAACAGACTTCATCACATTACTTAACTCGTTGGTGTTACACGCCGTTAACCACCCACGTGGCTAACAAGGCTATTACATATACATTGTACCGGTCTGATGGACTAGATTCCCGAGCGACTACACATTACTGACTCTTCCATTAACAATAGAAACAACATACACTTTCCAACTGTACCGAGTATTCACAAACTAATGCCAATAACAATTTCGGTCTTACTACACATACTGTATATATACAACATAAACGATTACCCACGTACAACGACTACCCCGTCCTACTCTCGAACGGCTTCCAGCTCCTTGTACCTGAAATAGAAAAAAGAAGAGAAAGGGTGGCCCCCAAGGGGCTCAGCACCTTTGCTGGTATGGTAATCCCGCAGCCCACATGCTACCGGGCCACGCACAACTAATTGTCGTCTTATCATGCGATTGGTTATATTTAAATCATGCATGCAACTGTAAACACACAACACATAACATTTCGCCTCAATGGGCTCAACAAACGGATAATACATCCTTACTTGATAAGTCACTCATGGTATTCATTATCCCTAGAGTGTTCCTCCTCTAATGGAGCTACTTCCTTAATAGACGACACTTACCCTTAAGTCGGGTTATCCTTAAACGCCTCTTATCACAAACTGAGATTCATTTCCATGATCCACACACTCCATATCTTACACCATATAACATTCCTCACATAACAAACATAACACTTTTCACGTTTCGACGTGCACATGATAACATCGCAATAGGTATTGCATTACAACAACATCACATAACATAACGGGAACGGTCTCTTAGGAACCGACCCAAACATTGTTAATTCACTGGTGAGCCTAGAGAATGGTGTCACCCTCATGGTAAGCTCGTTATACAACAACAACAACAATCATTACCGTCCTAATAGTCGGACGAGTAACTTAAGTTAAGATGGTTCGGGTTTGGAGGCCCGAACACACAACACAAACACATGTTCCCCCTAAACCGATCATAAGTCAGAATAGCTAAGCTTTGGAGTAAGCTAATGGGAGATCATAACCCGTGAGGGAAACAACCATAACAGAGAGGAGGGTAAAGCTAGAAGGATACCCACCCCAAACAACGCGCGACTGTGCCTAACCGGATTCCTCACCACTGTTAGTACATACTTACTATTAAATATTAGTTAGAACCCCATTATGAAGTCTATCACATCCACACAACATACAGTATTACAACTGAGTTAAACATACAAGAGAGGTCCTTACTTACACACACACAAACATCACATAATTAACTCACGCATAGCCGTGGTTAGAACGTCCCATGGTTCGGGTCGTTTAATCCGAATACCGAACTCTCATGTGATCCTAGACTCAGTTAGCTAAGGTTAACACTTTCGAGGTTAAATGGTATCGGAGTTGAACACGTCACATAAATGAATTACTATAAACTCATTACATGATTTATCTTACAACGTGGCAAACATACAAAAAAACACATTGGCATACAAGCCGGTGTAATCCGGTAGGACACAGGTTGCAAGAAAACCATACCTGTCACCGGAGTCCACTTTATCATGTCCACTTATGTTCCTCGAGCAATTCTCGAAAACTGATAACATTACAATTACTTTCATTAACATTGGAGTAACGTGCTTGTTTAACGTCTAATGCGCCCATAGTTACCCCGTCATTATTTAATTTACACTTGTGATCTTAAGTTCACCACTCTCACATCAAACCTAACATTTGTTTACACACTTTAAGACCTTTACATGTCACCAAACAAGGCCTAAACATCATCTAAAACCATTACCATTCAATCCCCCATCATTAGGAGCCTTAAAAAAATTTTTTTCTTCATTTCTGGTCTGGACCGCCCCTGGGGCGGTCCCAGGGGCGGTCCACAACAGATGCTACACGTTTGTTTTTTTTTTCACTTCTCTGCACTGGACCTCCCACAGGGGCGGTCCGTAGGGGCGGTCCACTGCAGAACCCATTTTCTAATGTGCTTTTCTCCTCTTTTGAACTCCAAATTCATCCCAATTTTTTTCCTATGCTTTACACATGTTCTCCCACATGTTTTAACATCTTTTGGGCACACTTAAACCCTCTCGAAACATCCCAAAAATTCCTTAAACTTTTACTCAACTTTTACTAAGTCCTGAACACTTAGAACATTTTTTTCTTACACTTGTAACTTGTATTCTTGCCTAAAACTTCACCTAACCAAAGTACTCCCTCACTACCTTATAACCCACCCTTTTAAACATCATTTGCACTACACTCATCCCTTTACACACACTCCTCAAGTCTTTCCCACAAGTTCATAATTAAACCTTCACAAGGCGTTACACTTTCATTGTTCACCAAACTTTGCACAAGACTTTACGACACCTCCACCATCACCTTGGTGTATCAAGAAATCATCCATTAGTTCCCTAAATCTCCAAGACTATGCCTAAGGCATCTTAACACCTAAGAACACCTTAATTCACTTTCTTTCACCATCTTAACACTTAAAAATTCCTAGTACCTTCTAGGTCATAAAATCTCATTACAACACATAAACTCTTTTGTTTATCAACTAAATTTCGCCATAGCTTCCCTTGTATCACCTTACACCAAACACATTGTTTTTCACCTTTAGACAATCAAGAACATTCAATCTCTAATACACATTCTTATACACAAAACATATGGTTTTTCATCCTTTAACCATCAAACACATTCACCTTCACAAGAGATGTCTTTACACACAACTAAACCTTTAAACTACACTACATCACAATATAGTGCATAAACTTAAATTGCTTGGCACTTAGGCCCTTAAATAACATGGTCTTAGGCCCTTAAATTGCATTAAACTTAAACACTAAATCTCCACATTTAAATGCCTTCAACCTGCGAATACACACAACAATGCTCCCATGTCTTTTTAGTCCACCTTGTGGATAGTTTTCTAGCTCATTTCCCATTGGCTCTTTAGGTTAATTATAAGAAAATATAGCTCAATTTCCTAGTACATAAAACTACATTAAGAGAGATCATTTACCTCTTTGTTTTTAAAGCTTTCTCACTTGTTTCTCTTGTTCTTTCTTGGTTGAAAATCGGCAAGGAATTTATCATTGTCACCCTTCTAACCAATACACATATAAAGGTAATGAGCATTAAGTTTAATACTCAAAACTCATAATTAAAACCCTAGGTTTACAAGTGTCTTGAAATACCAAAATTTGATGATTACCTTTGGAATTCGAAAGAAAGCTTGGTTAAGTAGCAAGATAGGACTCCTCCTAGTCCTTTGAAGTTTGAATTAAGCTATGAAGAGAGCAAGACAAGGCACCATTAAGGGGTGAATTTTCGGCTATACACAAAAATGAAGGAAACTTGGTTTCTTTGATTTTCCTTACCTTGAATGAGAGAAGAAGCAAAAGAGCTCTTAACAGAACTTTCCCCCTTCAATGGAGTTTCTTCATGGAATCAAACATGAGCTTTTGAAATTTGAAAAGAGAGGATGAAAGGCCTTGACTCAACTAAGACAAAATGTGCTTAGTTTTTGATTTGGAGCAATATTGAACATTTGGTGAGCAATTGAAGTTGGAGAAGAGATGTGCTGTAGCAAGAACGAGATTGGGGGGAGAATGGAGGAAGAAACGGTGGGGAACAAGAGGAAATGAAGAAAGGAGGTGAGAGGTATGCTTTGTTAAGATATTTGACTTATAAAGGTAAATAGTAACTTTACTTTATTTCTTTTTCTTTTCTTAGTGTGGCTGGTTGGTATGGTGACTCACACTCTAAAAACCATGCCCCTTCATTCTAAAAGATATTTATGGTCTTTGTTGACCATTTAACTAATCAAAGTGACTTAAGTCAAAACTAGCACTATTTGAGCACTATTCACATATTAAGGCACATATTGTGAAATTTTTTATTTCCCATTGATCTAGACTTCCTAATGTGATACTAAGTAGTACACATGTTGATTAAAGAGTAATGATGGACATCTAGCCATTCAAAAACTCATTTACAAGACAATTTTCAAAAACGTGCTTAAGACTCCTTAAAGCATTTTTGTGTTTAACTTGTTTCAAGCTTGGTTTTATTTGTAATTGATTCAATATGTTCATTAACATATTATAAGGTATAGGTATGACCATTAGGTCTTATACAAATTATCCCAAGCTTAGAGCATTTTTGCTTTATTGACTTAAGGTATATTTCTTGCGTTCTGTTTGGTTTAATTGTCTACCAAGGTTCCTAAGGACTTAATTTGCCTTATTAAATCATAATTGAATATTATTAAGTCTGGTAGGCTCTTGGGTCCCAACCAAGTTCACTCCAAGCTTAGAGCATGTTTTTGCTCAAAACTGTATCTTAGTGCTTTATTGCATTTTACTATGGTTTAAATTGTTCATTGATGTCTCTAAGGCACTTTTTAGCCTTTACATACCATAGTTTAATATTTAAACCACATATCAAGGTTTGGGGTATTTCAAAATAGGTAAGTATATAAATGTATAACTACCCATTGTTCCATAATGTATATCTATGTGATAATCATTTACACACATCATATTGCGCTATACAGCACATAGCCATCACGTAGTGGCATTAGTTCAATCATATATGGATATAGGTGATCCATCAGCACCATCATTTCCATCAGTCTACAAGTCCTGACAACCTTCCTGAGGTGTCCATAACATTCCATTGTTCCACATTCCATATCTAATGATTCATTTCGTATAGGCAATACCATATGTAATCATTCTATAAAGCAATGAATGATATCACAGATAGCATAAGAAAAGTACTACACACATGGTGTACATACAATCATTCAAACAAGTATCTCAGGATACATTACTTTCAAGTGTACATCACCCCCAAACAACCAAACAACGCACGCCCCGCGTACCAACCATAACCAAGAAAACCAATTCACTGTATGCTATGCATATAAATAATTCACATACTAATCAAAAAACCTCGTATGCCCCGCACACCACCAATCTCTTTTTTTTTTGCATGCAATGCATATTAAACGCCAAAATAAGTGCACATGTGCACAGCCAAGAGGCTCTACCCCCCTTAAAAAGGGTTACGCCCCGTACCCCACAAGTATTACAACAGCCGCTCAACAAGGAGTGCTGGATACTTGGCTCTCAAAGGTCTCCAACTCGTGGATTATCCTCATATCAGAGAGACGGTATAATTCTAGCCCTTCAGGGCTCCACAATATATAAAAGGTGAGGCACTGATCTTTTTGTGCTCTCTCCCAAGTATTCTTTTGGGCCCACTCGCTCGTATGAGGTGTAGACCATGAACAAAGGCTCATTGCCTTTTTTTTTGCTGTGAATCCACTGGTTTGGATTACTAGCATATATGGTGTGTCTTCCCTCACTGATATTCAGTTTGAGATGTAATGTGACATTGGACTGTTAGTATAGTGCTCTTTGCACTTGTCTTTGTAATACTAAGACGTACCAGCCTATATGTCACAAAGATGATGTTTGTCATCCAGTGCTCCTGGTGATTTGCTCCGGAGTAAACACACTGTTGTAGTTCTTTTTTTTACACTCTTGTTGATATCCACTTTATCTTTCAGCATTTCCACAAGATTAATAACTGCACGAGTGCAATACCAAAACATCAGTCATACAGAGTGCAGAGGCGTAAACGCTAACAGCTAATATTTCATGAGTCCAACAGATAAGATGTGCGAATTGTCTATGAGTGGTACATTCCAAATCCATTGTTCTTTAAGCAAGATTTTGCTATCTATAGCTTTATTTTCTTCTCGCGTAGTCACGCGTTTATATCATATCATCTGGTAGATTTCCTCTGGATTGTAAGAATTACTCGATCCTTATGAGGATTCTACATATTTCGTCCATAATAGGTTTCTTGTTGCTTTTTTTTTTTGGGGGTTCCTATCCTTGAACTGTTTCCTTGTCTTCCCTGTATACTGTCCACTGTCTTGTGAAGGTTCTTTTTTTTTTAGCCGTTGGTTTAATTGCGGCTCTTCTCGTCCATCTTCGAGGTATCGTCTTACGTCGTTAGAATGGAGTTGACTACTTCTCGTGTTCCTAACACTAACGATCTACTGCAGGGGTGGTACCTAACTGATACATTATACTTACCCGACTAACTTATAAATAAGTCTGTCAGGCCCACATGCTCCGAACGGAGTGCGGTCGTCCCATGTCTCGTTTAGTAAACTGGTAATGTCTGTCACACGGTTGTTGTGAAGTATTCTTTTGTCAATCTCCCTTTGATGGATATCCCTTTTTCTGTTCTTTTTTTTTTGGTCTTCTTTTTGCTTCTGCCCTTTTTTTTTGTCTAATAGTTCGTGTTATCGGTTATCCCGTAATAAGTGTTATTGCCTTTGTGGCATCCGTGGTAATTCGTATCATAGACTGGTATTATTCAACTCGGTGTAAGTAAAATCCGTGCTATATTAGCAAACTTGTTTCTCCTCTTTTTTTTTTGATCTCATTGAGTACAACGCATTTTCCTTTTTCTCCCTGTTTTTTTTTCTGCTATCATGTCTCATCCATAGTTCATATTCGTCCCCTCATCCATGTAATTGGATGTATTGCAGATTGCATAATAGCTTGAGCAACTTGGCTCTTTACTTCCCAACCATCCTCACTGACGGTGGTGCATCTACAAAGGGTATGCTTGTCCATAAGGACTAAACATGTATCACCGGTAGTGATTAGCATTAAATGCAAGTATACTCTAATGGTATTTGGCTAATAGCCCTGTCTGAAACTTCCTCGAACGTTTAAACTGGTGTGTGTGTGTTGTTTTTTTTTACAGTCATAGTGGCTGTATAATGTGTCCAGTTGCAGTGGTTGGACTATCGGTCCTTCCAAAATTGCATAGGTTTCTAATCTCCAGGTTTCAATGAAAAGGTTTGAACAACAGTTTTTTTTTATAAAAGGTTAAAAGGTAGTAGTTGTTGTAGTTGCATTGCAGTAGTTGCAGTTGCATTTGCAGTAGCTGTTACTGTTGCTGTTGCTGTCGCTGCACTTGCTGTAGCAAGTGCGCAAGGCAGATGGAAATTTAGTGGTTTACTGTCATAGCGCTTGCAATAGCAAGTGCGCCATGCAGGTGGAAATTCTGGTTCAGTAATTCCCGGCCTCATTGACTCTGTGTCGTAGAGTATAGGCTACATGGTAATGTAAGCATTAACATCCTGTTCATATATATATCCGTCAAGGTTTAAAGCTTTTGGTACTGAGTACACACAACTAATCCCAAAGTCTTACACAAAAGGCGAGTGGTCAATGACACACTCCCACATACTTATAACATAGCTCCTTCTAACATTCAAGGTAAGCACACAACATAGTAAGTAAAAGTCTTCCACTAGCGGTCTCATGGAGTATGGGTACTCATGCCCTATCTACTCCCTTGCCCTTCTGGGCTCCAGCATCAGCAGATGTCTAGCCATCCTGACCGCCTCGTGGTACTCCAGATCCTCCAGCTGAGGTCTTCTGAGTATTCTTTGGTGGCCTGTAATTACGGCTCTCTGGGTTCATCCAACATTCAAATTCCCTATGGCCCTCTTTGTGGCAGTACCGACACTCGACTTTGCGGCCTTCGCAGTCGACCCCTGGATGGTCCTTCCCACAACGCTTACAGTAAAAATGGCGCTGGGGCTGTCCGGTGCCTGATGATAGTATTTAAGTTTAAGTTAAATCTGTTGATATGGGTTAAGATTATATTTGAATTTAAGAGGTAGGTGTTCTCACCCTTAGGAGGTGCAGATCTCAGAGGCTTAGCATCAATAGCTGGGCCGGTCAACTGCAGGACGGGCTCTTTCCCTTTCTTTCCCTGGTGACCCTGCTGCCCTTTCTTTGGAAAGAATTTCCTGTTTAAGGTTTCGGGTCAGCATTCGTAAGGTATTTAGTATGATAAGTATTTAAGCTTGGGTTAAGTCCTTACTTTCCCTTTTTCTGGCCATCGCTGAAGATGCTCCTCCACCCTCAGACTCTCCTTCAGGGTTCTTCCTTTTCTTTGCCCCTAGAGTCTCTTCCCGAGTCTGGAGCATTAGCTCCGTCCTCGAGGCAGCGTCGTAACACTCCTGGAATCTCATTGGTAAGTTCTCACAAGGTTATACGGTACTATAGTAAGTAAAGAATTTATGGCATTCATGTTAATACCTGATGGTAGTGTAGAGGGTAGCACCCATCGCCATCTGGATGCGAAATAATAGTCCTCCCCGGAACTTCTCGATCTTTACGGTTTCTGAGTAATCCACACCGGGGATGAAGTCCAGTAGACCAATGAATCGAGCGTAATACTCGTCCACGGTCAGACCTCCCTGGGTCAATGTTTCAAACTCATGGCGCTTCTTCTGTTTGAGGTGCGCCGGGTAGTACTTCCCTCTTAGTAACTCAACAAAGGCAGCCCACGAAAAGTCGGGCGTAGCCAGGTGCTGGTCCTTGACCAACCTCCACCAAGTGCTGGCTGCATCCTTCAGATGGAAAGCAGCAATAGCGACCTTCTTGTCGTCAGGTACTGTAACGCTTCATAGGCCTTCTCATGTTCAACGATGTAACGTTCCAAAGCTACGGGGTCTGGTTCCCCTGAATATGTAGGTGGTCGGGTCTCGTAACTGACTTCAGCCAGTTTGTTTCCCTGGGCTGTGGCGGGTGGGCTGGTGCTCCTCCTATCTGAGTACCCAGCTGTGCAAGAACGGCTGCAACCGTCTCAGCAACTCCTGGAATGCCGGGGTCACCGCCTCTACCTCTTCCAGCACCACGCCCTCTAGTACCACCAGACATCTGTAGTACAGTATGTCACATAAATACTTGGTAAAATTACCGTACACAACCAATAGATATTAAGTTGCCTTAAAGGCTATCCTGTCACGCATTTTGCGTTTCTAGACACAATATCTTTTGAGACGAATCGTCTCGTACCTCCTAAATGTTTCCCAATATTTCCCAAGTCCTAAGCTCACTGTCTTAACCTACTTTCTCGTCATCAGAGCGGTACTCCGCTCTGATACCACTTTTGTAACACCCCTCTCCATAATCACGATATAATCCCTCACGTAGCAATAAATAAAACGTCTCGCAGCGGAAAAATAAATAACAATTACAAAACTCACACGGGTGTCACCGGCCATTACTCGCCCATGCGAGCAACGTAGCCATACCACATCCAACCTCCAAAATAAACAAACTGCTAACCGCAGTGATAACGAGAAACTCCTATACATCAACTAAGTCCATAACCATAAACATTGACAAGTGAGCGTCTACCCAATCCTGAAAAATACATAACCTTACCATAAGACCATACACCATCTTCATTACCATACAACATCTCCAACTACCCTGTTCCTGCTCTTCAGCTCCGACAATGATCAACAACCTGAAATGGTGTAGTATCAGCGATAGACGCTGAGTATGCCGGGCCTGGACCCTAATGGTCACTTGTCATTTTAACCATCTTATTATTAGATTGGTTTCATGTTTTCCCTTTTTACAGTTATAATCAAAACTGAAGCATAAATGTATAATATACATAATCAACCATCCAAATATTCATAAACAAATCACCATAATATCAAACATTAATCATCCACAATATTCATAAACATTAATCATCCATCCAAACCAAACATTCATAGAATACTTCAAACAACATTTGTATATCGAACGTATCGAGCAATAACAACAATATTTTGTACAATGTACAATCGCCGTAGTGTTCACCATCCGCTGTCAATTTATTTTAGTTTGGCTTTCAAGCCCCATCCATATGTACAATGTACATTCGCCATAGCGTACAGTTCCCATAGTTAATTTACCTTAGCCTTGTAGGCTCCATCCAACCATGTTTAATTAATGTCAGTAGGGCGTCATGTTAGGACAACCCGATAACCTCACCATGGACAGTAGTCCCCCGTACACACAAAGGTGCTCATTTCGCCAGAGGTCCGGAGGCCCCTGACTCACTTATGTCTCGTAAGACGTCCATAAAAAGGCCGTAGCCACCTGATCCACGAACCTATTTGGGCTCGTTGGATATAACCTGGAGCGGAATCCAATTAGGAAACCCCTCAGTGATCACAAATGCGCAACCAAGTGGTTCGTAAACCACCGGGATTCCTCACCTCAATCTCATACCATCACTCTCTCATGTTGTTCAAGATATGCTCTTAGTCTTATGGAGAATATATTTATTAACCAGCGGCCCAATGGGTCACGCATACCTAGAAGTCATCTAGGTGATATTTATGTTAGAGATCCATGCTCTAGAGACCGACAATGTCGTGACTCGTCCCTAAGTGTTTTACTTAGGTTACCATATACTTAATATTAATATCATGGTATTATATCAAGTAACCGTCATGTCATCACAACACATATGTATGTTTATATAAGTCGATCTATAGTCGACGTAGTGTTAGTCCCGTAGGACGCTCGTGCATAAATAATTAATGCAGTAGCACACAATCACATACATGTATCCACACATATAACACACAAGTTATATCAACCAAATCCGAGCCCAAGGAGCAACCTTAGGTCAACTCGGCAAACCCCTTTACATACCGTTCACCCTGATTGTATTACGGTGGAGTATGAATCAGCAAGATCCTACGCTCCGTGTAGTCCGTTAGCTCGTCAAGCGTCCTTGTCAGAAGTACACTCTAAACGGTAATAAAACTATAAGTCAGTCTCCATGACTAACTACATCCGGTATTTCCGAATAATAAGCAACCCCGACAGCTCACCCCTGTTTTCTACAGTTGTTTGTTACAGGTTTTTCTGAAACAGTCGGTTTGTTACTCAAAACGTGTACGTCAAAACTATTTCAACTGTTAAGTTTAATTCCTTACATTTCTTTTAATCTTATCCACATCTAGTTTAGGTACGTAACCTATAGTTGTATGTATGCATGCATTCTTATATTATATTTTTTCCATCATCCATTATAATTCTTTGTATTTCATTACCCATTATCTTAGCAAAATTCATAGCTTACAGTTTGAACTATATTTTTTTCCAAATAACCACCACCATTAAATCGTAAGGTTTTCAACCAAAATATATTATCCACCTTATATACATTATTCTTGTGTATGTATATATTTTTACCACGTAGGTAATTCTCATGAGTTTCATAAACTCTTGTATTTTATGTTACATGTTATCTCTTTATTGGATGATTTTTTTCCCATTAGTTGTATTATATTATACAACTTATATTAAGATTATTATCCTAATATCATGTAACATCTTATGTTGTATAATTACAACTCCTAAGGTTTATTCCATAAACACCTTAGTTTATAAATCTCATTTTTTATAGTTTGTCACATTATTTTATGTGAGTACCCTTCCTTATATTAATTCCATCTAAACCATATCATTGTCATAACATTTATAACATTATAGACCTTAGTCTAAAATTCATCTTTCAACTCTTATTAACTCAGTATAGCCCTTAACTTAATTTAAATTCCGTTTTGACCACATAACATATGTAATGTTATACCATATTCTAATATCATTTGATATGATATTTTTATTTCCCTTAACTTATAACCTATAGTTTTTATACAAAACTAATTATTGCCTCTTAGGCACCATAAGAAAATCTTATTCTTTTCTATAAACCATAGTTTCCTTTATTTACAAATCACCCCTTTCTTTGTACCATGTTATATATACCATTTAATATAACATTTCTAACTTATAAAAGAGTATAACCTATGGTTATTTTTGTAAATTCCGAACAGACCTCAATATACATTTTATATTGTCATTAGGCCCAATTTTATAACATACAGTTTGATAATATCATTAAAACTATATTATACATATATCTCAAAATACTCTTATATAATTCTAAAAAATCTCCAAATTTTACCAAAGGGTTATAAATATCCTTATAACCCATATACTCTTGGTATTTTACCATTCCACCATCTATATTCTCCAAAGTGTCATAATGACATAATAACTATATATTATACTTATATAGTTCATTTTAATTCCAAAATCCACCAAATAAATTCCTAAAATTCCTAATAGCCCATGGGTGTTTAAAATACCATTGTACACCCTTTATTTTTGGTAATAACAATTTACCACATAGTTAAAAAATATTACATTAAATAATAATTATTAAAAACCTTAAATAAGTTATCTAACTTACTTCTTTTGGTCAAAACCTAGCATATGGTCAAGGTTGACCACCTTAATATTTCCTTGACCATTAATTCTTAATAATTACGGTTTGCACCCAAACTTTCTAGAAATCACCATTTAACCCCAAAACTTTATAAAATCTTATAAACTTTATTTTAACTCCTTTTTAACTCTAATTTTCGGCCTTATTATTCTAAAGCCCCCAAATTTAATTTAATTACACCTAATACCCCATTTATTTTCGGTAATGCATTTATACTACTTAAACTTAATTAAAAGCTTGTAAATGCATAAATAAAATGGCCTAAAATACATGGCCTTATTACAAACATTGGCTTGCAAAATAAATTACACATAAATGTCCCAAAACACTTATAAAATTTCGGCCTCACCACATAATTTTTATTTATTTACCAAACTTCCACATAATGTCTTAAATTTGACAATTATGTTAATTAAATCTCTTAAATGACTAGCTTAATTTATCTTAGTCATTTTTTTCCATTCCTAGGTCAATATAACCTATATGTGTAACTTCACTCTCGGCCATATATATATATATATGCTTAAAAATTATAAAAATCATAAGTTTAAGGTGTTTATACCTTGATTATTCCTTGTATGAGCTCGGTCACTTGTAGGAAAATTCACCACTTGATTTAGACATGTTTAATACACAAAAACAAGATATGGTTACACTCCAAGCTTGAGCTTAACCATAAGGAATAATTAATGTAAGATTTAAGGCAAAAATCACCTTAAAAATGCAAGGGAAGTTCTAAGTGGTTTCGACCTGAACCAAACACACCACAAGGTGTTAGATCCACCATATTGACATAGGAAATAGTTAGATCTCGAAGTGCTACCTTGTTATTAGGTTTTACCTTGGAAAAATGCCTTAAAAGAGAGTATTTCCTTTGGATCTCGGCCACCTTTGCTCCAAATGGCTAACCAACAGATTCCACATGAAAAGGAGAAGAAGATGAGGCTATGACCAAAGTTTCACAGCCAAACTCGAAGGGAATCAAAAGTTATGAGCTTAAAGCACATTTTTACCTTAAAATGTAGATTTGAACAACCTTGGTCCCTCTACTGGTATCAACCGAGTTTAGCTCTTGTTCTAACCTTAGAACACTGAGAATAAGCCATAGGAATTGTTGAGCCACGAAATTTAGGTGTTGGTAGTGAAGAGATGAAGAAAAGAGCTAAAAATGACATTAAAACACTTAAATTAGGAGCTTAGGAGCTAGGCTTGCCTTCCATGCTCAAGAACAAACTTTGAGAGCTTGAGAGGAAGGGAGAACTCGGCTGGGAAGGAGAGGATCGGACAAGGAAGGAAGGAGAAGGTGGGAAAGCTTGATTAATTTGAAAAAGGTAAAGTTACTATTGCAAATTGAACATTAGGTAATGATTTGTCTCCAAAATCATTGTATGCTGTCTCCTCACTTATTGCAGCCGGCCTCCTTGGTCCAAATGGGTCAATTAATTGACCATTGACCATGATTGGTCAATATTGACTCATGTGGGCCCCACTTTAGGGTTTTATTAATATTTTAATATTAAATTTGTAAAAATCTGTAAATTTCTGGAATTAAATTCCTAATATCATATAATATGGTATTTTATTATATTTAAAGGTATTTATAACCTTTTAGCCCATTTAAGACCAATTTAGAAGGCGATTACACAAAAACGTGCTTTAAGGAGTTTTAGTGCACATTTTGTGTCGCAAGGTGTTTCTGGGCTTGGTTTTCTTGACAACGGTTTTGTTGTGTTCCTTACATGATATTTGATCATGTAATTCAATTTTATATCATTTAGAGGTCCTTTGATTTTTAAGGTTTTCCTAGAGCACCTTTTTGCCCTTTTTGACCTTGAAGCATGTAAATGCTTTTTCTTTGTGTTGGAGTGTGTTGTCCAACGTTATAATATGTTTAGTAGTATGTTTATGCTTAGGACAAATTTTTAGGTCCTAAGAAGTTTATTTGGGTATTTATTTACCCTTAACAGTCAAAGGGTGCAACATCTTGTTTTATGTTGACCACTGTTGTTCTCAGTTGACTTTTAAGGCATGTTTAGGCCTTAATTAATATGATTAAATATTTAATCCATGCTTTAATAATTTGGGGTATTTCTCTACCTACCCCCCTTAAAAAGACTTCATCCCGAAGTCTCTTAATCAAATATGTAACACCCCATACAACATTAACACCTTACAATAAACTACAGCGGAAAAACAGACTTCATCACATTACTTAACTCGTTGGTGTTACACGCCGTTAACCACCCACGTGGCTAACAAGGCTATTACATATACATTGTACCGGTCTGATGGACTAGATTCCCGAGCGACTACACATTACTGACTCTTCCATTAACAATAGAAACAACATACACTTTCCAACTGTACCGAGTATTCACAAACTAATGCCAATAACAATTTCGGTCTTACTACACATACTGTATATACAACATAAACGATTACCCACGTACAACGACTACCCCGTCCTACTCTCGAACGGCTTCCAGCTCCTTGTACCTGAAATAGAAAAAGAAGAGAAAGGGTGGCCCCCAAGGGGCTCAGCACCTTTGCTGGTATGGTAATCCCGCAGCCCACATGCTACCGGGCCACGCACAACTAATTGTCGTCTTATCATGCGATTGGTTATTTTAAATCATGCATGCAACTGTAAACACACAACACATAACATTTCGCCTCAATGGGCTCAACAAACGGATAATACATCCTTACTTGATAAGTCACTCATGGTATTCATTATCCCTAGAGTGTTCCTCCTCTAATGGAGCTACTTCCTTAATAGACGACACTTACCCTTAAGTCGGGTTATCCTTAAACGCCTCTTATCACAAACTGAGATTCATTTCCATGATCCACACACTCCATATCTTACACCATATAACATTCCTCACATAACAAACATAACACTTTTCACGTTTCGACGTGCACATGATAACATCGCAATAGGTATTGCATTACAACAACATCACATAACATAACGGGAACGGTCCTCTTAGGAACCGACCCAAACATTGTTAATTCACTGGTGAGCCTAGAGAATGGTGTCACCCTCATGGTAAGCTCGTTATACAACAACAACAACAATCATTACCGTCTTAATAGTCGGACGAGTAACTTAATTAAGATGGTTCGGGTTTGGAGGCCCGAACACACAACACAACACATGTTCCCCCTAAACCGATCATAAGTCAGAATAGCTAAGCTTTGGAGTAAGCTAATGGGAGATCATAACCCGTGAGGGAAACAACCATAACAGAGAGGAGGGTAAAGCTAAGAAGGATACCCACTCCCAAACAACGCGCGACTGGCCTAACCGGATTCCTCACCACTGTTAGTACATACTTACTATTAAATATTAGTTAGAACCCCATTATGAAGTCTATCACATCCACACAACATACAGTATTACAACTGAGTTAAACATACAAGAGAGGTCCTTACTTACACACACACAAACATCACATAATTAACTCACGCATAGCCGTGGTTAGAACGTCCCATGGTTCGGGTCGTTTAATCCGAATACCGAACTCTCATGTGATCCTAGACTCAGTTAGCTAAGGTTTAACACTTTCGAGGTTAAATGGTATCGGAGTTGAACACGTCACATAAATGAATTACTATAAACTCATTACATGATTTATCTTACAACGTGGCAAACATACAAAAAAACACATTGGCATACAAGCCGGTGTAATCCGGTAGGACACAGGTTGCAAGAAAACCATACCTGTCACCGGAGTCCACTTTATCATGTCCACTTATGTTCCTCGAGCAATTCTCGAACAACTGATAACATTACAATTACTTTCATTAACATTGGAGTAACGTGCTTGTTTAACGTCTAATGCGCCCATAGTTACCCCGTCATCCCGTTATATTTAATTTTACACTTGTGATCTTAAGTTCACCACTCTCACATCAAACCTAACATTTGTTTACACACTTTAAGACCTTTACATGTCACCAAACAAGGCCTAAACATCATCTAAAACCATTACCATTCAATCCCCCATCATTAGGAGCCTTAAAAAAATTTTTTTCTTCATTTCTGGTCTGGACCGCCCCTCTGGGGCGGTCCCAGGGGCGGTCCACAACAGATGCTACACGTTTGTTTTTTTTTTCACTTCTCTGCACTGGACCTCCCCACAGGGGCGGTCCGTAGGGGCGGTCCACTGCAGAACCCATTTTCTAATGTGCTTTTCTCCTCTTTCTGAACTCCAAATTCATCCCAATTTTTTTCCTATGCTTTACACATGTTCTCCCACATGTTTTAACATCTTTTGGGCACACTTAAACCCTCTCGAAACATCCCAAAAATTCCTTAAACTTTTACTCAACTTTTACTAAGTCCTGAACACTTAGAACATTTTTTTCTTACACTTGTAACTTGTATTCTTGCCTAAAACTTCACCTAACCAAAGTACTCCCTCACTACCTTATAACCACCCTTTTAAACATCATTTGCACTACACTCATCCCCTTTACACACACTCCTCAAGTCTTTCCCACAAGTTCATAATTAAACCTTCACAAGGCGTTACACTTTCATTGTTCACCAAACTTTGCACAAGACTTTACGACACCTCCACCATCACCTTGGTGTATCAAGAAATCATCCATTAGTTCCCTAAATCTCCAAGACTATGCCTAAGGCATCTTAACACCTAAGAACACCTTAATTCACTTTCTTTCACCATCTTAACACTTAAAAATTCCTAGTACCTTCTAGGTCATAAAATCTCATTACAACACATAAACTCTTTTGTTTATCAACTAAATTTCGCCATAGCTTCCCTTGTATCACCTTACACCAAAACACATTGTTTTTCACCTTTAGACAATCAAGAACATTCAATCTCTTAATACACATTCTTATACACAAACATATGGTTTTTCATCCTTTAACCATCAAACACATTCACCTTCACAAGAGATGTTCTTTACACACAACTAAACCTTTAAACTACACTACATCACAATATAGTGCATAAACTTAAATTGCTTGGCACTTAGGCCCTTAAATAACATGGCTCTTAGGCCCTTAAATTGCATTAAACTTAAACACTAAATCTCCACATTTAAATGCCTTCAACCTGCGAATACACACAACAATGCTCCCATGTCTTTTTAGTCCACCTTGTGGATAGTTTTCTAGCTCATTTCCCATTGGCTCTTTAGGTTAATTATTAAGAAAATATAGCTCAATTTCCTAGTACATAAAACTACATTAAGAGAGATCATTTACCTCTTTGTTTTTAAAGCTTTCTCACTTGTTTCTCTTGTTCTTTCTTGGTTGAAAATCGGCAAGGAACTTTTATCACTTGTCACCCTTCTAACCAATACACATATAAAGGTAATGAGCATTAAGTTTAATACTCAAACTCATAATTAAACCCTAGGTTTACATAAGTGTCTTGAAATACCAAAATTTGATGATTACCTTTGGAATTCGAAAGAGAGCTTGGTTAAGTAGCAAGATAGGACTCCTCCTAGTCCTTTGAAGTTTGAATTAAGCTATGAAGAGAGCAAGACAAGGCACCATTAAGGGGTGAATTTTCGGCTATACACAAAAATGAAGGAAACTTGGATTTTCTTTGATTTTCCTTACCTTGAATGAGAGAAGAAGCAAAAGAGCTCTTCAAACAGAACTTTCCCCCTTCAATGGAGTTTCTTCATGGAATCAAACATGAGCTTTTGAAATTTTGAAAGAGAGGATGAAAGGCCTTGACTCAACTAAGACAAATATGTGCTTAGTTTTTGATTTGGAGCAATATTGAACATTTGGTGAGCAATTGAAGTTGGAGAAGAGATGTGCTGTAGCAAGAACGAGATTGGTTGGGAGAATGGAGGAAGAACACGGTGGGAACAAGAGGAAATGAAGAAAGGAGGTGAGAGGTATGCTTTGTTAAGATATTTTGACTTATAAAGGTAAATAGTAACTTTACTTTATTTCTTTTTCTTTTCTTTAGTTGGCTGGCTTGGTATGGTGACTCACACTCTAAAAACCGTGCCCCTTCATTCTAAAAGATATTTATGGTCTTTGTTGACCATTTAACTAATCAAAGTTGACTTAAGTCAAAACTAGCACTATTTGAGCACTATTCACATATTAAGGCACATATTTGTGAAATTTTTTATTTCCCATTGATCTAGACTTCCTAATGTGATACTAAGTAGTACACATGTTGATTAAAGAGTAATGATGGACATCTAGCCATTCAAAACTCATTTACAAGACAATTTTTCAAAAACGTGCTTTAAGACTCCTTAAAGCACTTTTTGTGTTTTAACTTGTTTTCAAGCTTGGTTTTATTTGGTAATTGATTCAATATGTTCATTAACATATTTATAAGGTATAGGTATGACCATTAGGTCTTATACAAATTTATCCCAAGCTTAGAGCACATTTTTGCTCTTATTGACTTTAAGGTATATTCTTGCGTTCTGTTTGGTTTAATTGTCTACCAAGGTTTCCTAAGGACTTAATTTGCCTTATTAAATCATAATTGAATATTATTAAGTCTTGGTAGGCTCTTTGGGTCCCAACCAAGTTCACTCCAAGCTTAGAGCATGTTTTTGCTCAAACTGTATCTTAGTGCTTTATTGCATTTTACTATGGTTTAAATTGTTCATTGATGTCTCTAAGGCACTTTTTAGCCTTTACATACCATAGTTTAATATTTAAACCACATATCAAGGTTTGGGGTATTTCAAAATAGGTAAGTATATATAAATGTATAACTACCCATTGTTCCCATAATGTATATCTATGTGATATATCATTTACACACATCATATTGCGCTTATACAGCACATAGCCATCACGTAGTGGCATTAGTTCAATCATATATGGATATAGGTGATCCATCAGCACCATCATTTCCTATCAGTTCTACAAGTCCTGACAACCTTCCTGAGGTGTCCATAACATTCCATTGTTCCACATTCCATATCTAATGATTCATTTCGTATCTAGGCAATACCATATGTAATCATTCTATAAAGCAATATGAATGCATATCACAGATAGCATAAGAAAAGTACTACACACATGGTGTACATACAATCATTCAAACAAGTATCTCATAGGATACATACTTTCAAGTGTACATCACCCCCAAACAACCAAACAACGCACGCCCCGCGTACCAACCATAACCAAGAAAACCAATTCACTGTATGCTATGCATACTAAATAATTCACATACTAATCAAACAACCTCGTATGCCCCGCACACCACCAATTCTCTTTTTTTTTTGCATGCAATGCATATCAAACAGCCAAAAATAAGTGCACACATGTGCACAGCCAAGAGGCTCTACCCCCCTTAAAAAGGGTTACGCCCCCGTACCCCACAAGTATACAACAGCCGCTCAACAAGGAGTGCTGGATACTTGGCTCTCAAAGAGTTCTCCAACTCGTGGATTATCCTCATATCAGAGAGACGGGTATAATTCTAGCCCTTCAGGGCTCCACAATATATAAAAGGTGAGGCACTGATCTTTTTGTGCTCTCTCCCAAGTTCATTCTTTTGGGCCCACTCGCTCCGTATGAGGTGTAGACCCATGAACAAAGGCTCAATTTGCCTTTTTTTTTGCTGTGAATCCACTGGTTTGGATTACTAGCATATATGCGTGTGTCTTCCCTCACTGATATTCAGTTTGAGATGTAATGTGACATTGGCTACTGTTAGTACTTAGTGCTCTTTGCACTTGTCTTTGTAATACTAAGACGTACCAGCCTATATGTCCACAAAGATGATGTTTGTCATCCATGTCTCCTGGTGATTTTGCTCCGGAGTAACACACTGTTGTAGTTCTTTTTTTTTTAGACTCTTGTTGATATCCACTTTATCTTTCAGCATTTCCACAAGATTAATAACTGCACGAGTGCAATACCAAAACACTCAGTCATACAGAGTGCAGAGGCGTAAACGCTCAACAGCTAATATTTCATGAGTCCAACAGATAAGATGTGCGAATTGTCCTATGAGTGGTACATTCCAAATCCATTGTTCTTTAAGCAAGATTTCTGCTATCATATAGCTTTATCTTTTCTTCTCGCGTAGTCACGCGTTTATATCCATATCATCTGGTAGATTTCCTCTGGATTGTAAGAATTACTCGATCCTTATGAGGATTCTACATATTTTCGTCCATAATAGGTTTTCTTGTTGCTTTTTTTTTTGGGTTCCTATCCTTGAACTGTTTCCTTGTCTTCCCTGTATACTGTCCACTGTTCTCTGTTGAAGGTTCTTTTTTTTTTTAGCCCGTTGGTTTAACTGCGGCTCTTCTCGTCCATCTTCGAGGTAATCCGTCTTACTGTCCGTAGAATGGAGTTGACTACTTCTCGTGTTCCTAACACTACCTGTCTACTTGCATGGGGTACCATACTGATACATTACTACTTACCCGACTAACTTATAAATAAGTCTGTCAGGCCCACATGCTCCGAACGGAGTGCGGTCGTCCCATGTCTCGTTTAGTAAACTGGTAATGTCTGTCACACGGTTGTTGTGAAGTATTCTTTTGTCAATCTCCCTTTGATGGATATCCCTCTTTTCTGTTCTTTTTTTTTTGGTCTTCTTTTTGCTTCTGCCCTTTTTTTTTGTCTAATAGTTCGTGTTATCGGTTATCCCGTAATAAGTGTTATTGCCTTTGTGGCATCCGTGGTAATTCGTATCATAGACTGGTATTATTCAACTCGGTGTAAGTAAAATCCGTGCTATATTAGCAAACTTGTTTCTCCTCTTTTTTTTGATCTCATTGAGTACAACGCATTTTCCTTTTTCTCCCTGTTTTTTTTTCTGATCATGTCTCATCCATAGTTCATATTCGTCCCCTCATCCATGTAATTGGATGTATTGCAGATTGCATAATAGCTTGAGCAACTTGGCTCTTTACTTCCCAACCATCCTCACTGACGGGGTGCATCTACAAAGGGTATGCTTGTCCATAAGGACTAAACATGTATCACCGTAGTGATTAGCATTAAATGCAAGTATACTCTAATGGTATTTGGCTAATAGCCCTGTCTGAAACTTCCTCGAACGTTTAAACTGGTGTGTGTGTGTGTGTTTTTTTTTACAGTCATAGTGGCTGTATAATGTGTCCAGTTGCAGTGGTTGGACTATCGGTCCTTCCAAAATTGCATAGGTTTCTAATCTCCAGGTTTCAATGAAAAGGTTTGAACAACAGTTTTTTTTTTATAAAAGGTTAAAAGTAGTAGTTGTGTTGCAGTTGTTGCATTTGCAGTAGCTGTTACTGTTGCTGTTGCTGTCGCTGCACTTGCTGTAGCAAGTGCGCAAGGCAGATGGAAATTTTAGTGGTTTACTGTCATAGCGCTTGCAATAGCAAGTGCGCCATGCAGGTGGAAATTCTGGTTCAGTAATTCCCGGCCTCATTGACTCTGTGTCGTAGAGTATAGGCTACATGGTAATGTAAGCATTAACATCCTGTTCATATATATATCCGTCAAGGTTTAAAGCTTTTGGTACTGAGTACACACAACTAATCCCAAAGTCTTACACAAAAGGCGAGTGGTCAATGACACACTCCCACATACTTATAACATAGCTCCTTCTAACATTCAAGTAAGCACACAACATAGTAAGTAAAAGTCTTCCACTAGCGGTCTCATGGAGTATGGGTACTCATGCCCTATCTACTCCCTTGCCCTTCTGGGCTCCAGCATCAGCAGATGTCTAGCCATCCTGACCGCCTCGTGGTACTCCAGATCCTCCAGCTGAGGTCTTCTGAGTATTCTTTGGTGGCCTGTAATTACGGCTCTCTGGGTTCATCCAACATTCAAATTCCCTATGGCCCTCTTTGTGGCAGTACCGACACTCGACTTTGCGGCCTTCGCAGTCGACCCCTGGATGGTCCTTCCCACAACGCTTACAGTAAAAATGGCGCTGGGGCTGTCCGGTGCCTGATGATAGTATTTAAGTTTAAGTTAAATCTGTTGATATATGGGTTAAGATTATATTTGAATTTAAGAGGTAGGTGTTCTCACCCTTAGGAGGTGCAGATCTCAGAGGCTTAGCATCAATAGCTGGGCCGGTCAACTGCAGGACGGGCTCTTTCCCTTTCTTTCCCTGGTGACCCTGCTGCCCTTTCTTTGGAAAGAATTTCCTGTTTAAGGTTTCGGGTCAGCATTCGTAAGGTATTTAGTATGATAAGTATTTAAGCTTGGGTTAAGTCCTTACTTTCCCTTTTTCTGGCCATCGCTGAAGATGCTCCTCCACCCTCAGACTCTCCTTCAGGGTTCTTCCTTTTCTTTGCCCCTAGAGTCTCTTCCCGAGTCTGGAGCATTAGCTCCGTCCTCGAGGCAGCGTCGTAACACTCCTGGAATCTCATTGGTAAGTTCTCACAAGGTTATACGGTACTATAGTAAGTAAAGAATTTATGGCATTCATGTTAATACCTGGATGGTAGTGTAGAGGGTAGCACCCATCGCCATCTGGATGCGAAATAATAGTCCTCCCCGGAACTTCTCGATCTTTACGGTTTCTGAGTAATCCACACCGGGGATGAAGTCCAGTAGACCAATGAATCGAGCGTAATACTCGTCCACGGTCAGACCTCCCTGGGTCAATGTTTCAAACTCATGGCGCTTCTTCTGTTTGAGGTGCGCCGGGTAGTACTTCCCTCTTAGTAACTCAACAAAGGCAGCCCACGAAAAGTCGGGCGTAGCCAGGTGCTGGTCCTTGACCAACCTCCACCAAGTGCTGGCTGCATCCTTCAGATGGAAAGCAGCAATAGCGACCTTCTTGTCGTCAGGTACCTGTAACGCTTCATAGGCCTTCTCATGTTCAACGATGTAACGTTCCAAAGCTACGGGGTCTGGTTCCCCTGAATATGTAGGTGGTCGGGTCTCTGTAACTGACTTCAGCCAGTTTGTTTCCCTGGGCTGTGGCGGGTGGGCTGGTGCTCCTCCTATCTGAGTACCCAGCTGTGCAAGAACGGCTGCAACCGTCTCAGCAACTCCTGGAATGCCGGGGTCACCGCCTCTACCTCTTCCAGCACCACGCCCTCTAGTACCACCAGACATCTGTAGTACAGTATGTCACATAAATACTGGTAAATTACCGTACACAACCAATAGATATTAAGTTGCCTTAAAGGCTATCCTGTCACGCATTTTGCGTTTCTAGACACAATATCTTTTGAGACGAATCGTCTCGTACCTCCTAAATGTTTCCCAATATTTCCCAAGTCCTAAGCTCACTGTCTTAACCTACTTTCTCGTCATCAGAGCGGTACTCCGCTCTGATACCACTTTTGTAACACCCCTCTCCATAATCACGATATAATCCCTCACGTAGCAATAAATAAAACGTCTCGCAGCGGAAAAATAAATAACAATTACAAAACTCACACGGGTGTCACCGGCCATTACTCGCCCATGCGAGCAACGTAGCCAACCACATCCAACTTCCAAAATAAACAAACTGCTAACCGCAGTGATAACGAGAAACTCCTATACATCAAACTAAGTCCATAACCATAAACGACAAGTGAGCGTCTACCCAATCCTGAAAAATACATAACCTTACCATAAGACCATACACCATCTTCATTACCATACAACATCTCCAACTACCCTGTTCCTGCTCTTCAGCTCCGACAATGATCAACAACCTGAAATGGTGTAGTATCAGCGATAGACGCTGAGTATGCCGGGCCTGGACCCTAATGGTCACTTGTCATTTTAACCATCTTATTATTAGATTGGTTTCATGTTTTCCTTTTTACAGTTATAATCAAAACTGAAGCATAAATGTATAATATACATAATCAACCATCCAAATATTCATAAACATTAAATCCATCTAATATTCATAAACATTAATCATCCATTCTAATATTCATAAACATTAATCATCCATCCAAACCAAACATTCATAGAATATTCAAACAACATTTGTATATCGAACGTATCGAGCAATAACAACAATATTTTGTACAATGTACAATCGCCGTAGTGTTCACCATCCACTGTCAATTTATTTTAGTTTGGCTTTCAAGCCCCATCCATATGTACAATGTACATTCGCCATAGCGTACAGTTCCCATAGTTAATTTACCTTAGCCTTGTAGGCTCCATCCAACCATGTTTAATTAATGTCAGTAGGGCGTCATGTTAGGACAACCCGATAACCTCACCATGGACAGTAGTCCCCCGTACACACAAAGGTGCTCATTTCGCCAGAGGTCCGGAGGCCCCTGACTCACTTATGTCTCGTAAGACGTCCATAAAAAGGCCGTAGCCACCTGATCCACGAACCTATTTGGGCTCGTTGGATATAACCTGGAGCGGAATCCAATTAGGAAACCCCTCAGTGATCACAAATGCGCAACCAAGTGGTTCGTAAACCACCGGGATTCCTCACCTCAATCTCATACCATCACTCTCTCATGTTTTCAAGATATGCTCTTAGTCTTATGGAGAATATTTATTAACCAGCGGCCCAATGGGTCACGCATACCTAGAAGTCATCTAGGTGATATTTATGTTAGAGATCCATGCTCTAGAGACCGACAATGTCGTGACTCGTCCCTAAGTGTTTTACTTAGGTTACCATATACTTAATATTAATATCATGGTATTATATCAAGTAACCGTCATGTCATCACAACGCATATGTATGTTTATATAAGTCGATCTATAGTCGACGTAGTGTTAGTCCCGTAGGACGCTCGTGCATAAATAATTAATGCAGTAGCACACAATCACATACATGTATCCACACATATAACACACAAGTTATATCAACCAAATCCGAGCCCAAGGAGCAACCTTAGGTCAACTCGGCAAACCCCTTTACATACCGTTCACCCTGATTGTATTACGGTGGAGTATGAATCAGCAAGATCCTACGCTCCGTGTAGTCCGTTAGCTCGTCAAGCGTCCTTGTCAGAAGTACACTCTAAACGGTAATAAAACTATAAGTCAGTCTCCATGACTAACTACATCCGGTATTTCCGAATAATAAGCAACCCCGACAGTTCACCCCTGTTTTCTACAGTTGTTTGTTACAGGTTTTTCTGAAACAGTCGGCTTTGTTACTCAAAACGTGTACGTCAAAACTATTTCAACTGTTAAGTTTAATTCCTTATATTTCTTTTAATCTTATCCACATCTAGTTTAGGTACGTAACCTATAGTTGCATGTATGCATGCATTCTTATATTATATTTTTTCCATCATCCATTATAATTCTTTGTATTTCATTACCCATTATCTTAGCAAAATTCATAGCTTACAGTTTGTAACTATATTTTTTTCCAAATAACCACCACCATTAAATCGTAAGGTTTTCAACCAAAATATATTTATCCACCTTATATACATTATTCTTGTGTATGTATATATTTTTACCACGTAGGTAATTCTCATGAGTTTCATAAACTCTTGTATTTTATGTTACATTATCATCTTTTATTGGATGATTTTTTTCCCATTAGTTGTATTATATTATACAACTTATATTAAGATTATTATCCTAATATCATGTAACATCTTATGTTGTATAATTACAACTCCTAAGGTTTATTCCATAAACACCTTAGTTTATAAATCTCATTTATTTATAGTTTGTCACATTATTTTATGTGAGTACCCTTCCTTATATTAATTCCATCTAAACCATATCATTGTCATAACATTTATAACATTATAGACCTTAGTCTAAAATTCATCTTTCAACTCTTATTAACTCAGTATAGCCCTTAACTTAATTTAAATTCCGTTTTGACCACATAACATTATGTAATGTTATACCATATTCTAATATCATTGATATGATATTTTTATTTCCCTTAACTTATAACCTATAGTTTTTATACAAAACTATTTATTATTGCCTCTTAGGCACCATAAGAAAATCTTATTCTTTTCTATAAACCATAGTTTCCTTTATTTAAAATCACCCCTTTCTTTGTACCATGTTATATATACCATTTAATATAACATTTCTAACTTATAAAAGAGTATAACCTATGGTTATTTTTTGTAAATTCCGAACAGACCTCAATATACATTTTATTGTCATTAGGCCCAATTTTATAACATAGTTTGATAATATCATTAAAACTATATATTATACATATATCTCAATAAATACTCTTATATAATTCTAAAAATCTCCAAATTTTACCAAAGGGTTATAAATATCCTTATTAACCCATATACTCTTGGTATTTTACCATTCCACCATCTATATTTCTCCAAAGTGTCATAATGACATAATAACTATATATTATACTTATATAGTTCATTTTAATTCCAAAATCCACCAAATAAATTCCTAAAAATTCCTAATAGCCCATGGGTGTTTAAAATACCATTGTACACCCTTTATTTTTGGTAATACATATTTACCACATATGTTATAAAAATATTACCATTAAATACATAACTTATTATAAAACCTTAAATAAGTTATCTAACTTACTTCTTTTGGTCAAAACCTAGCATATGGTCAAGGTTGACCACCTTAATATTTCCTTGACCATTAATTCTTAATAATTACGGTTTGCACCCAAACTTTCTAGAAATCACCATTTAACCCCAAAACTTTATAAAATCTTATAAACTTTATTTTAACTCCTTTTTAACTCTAATTTTCGGCCTTATTATTCTAAAGCCCCCAAATTTAATTTAATTACACCTAATACCCCATTTATTTTCGGTAATGCATTTATACTACTTAAACTTAATTAAAAGCTTGTAAATGCATAAATAAAATGGCCTAAAATACATGGCCTTATTACAAACATTGGCTTGCAAAATAAATTACACATAAATGTCCCAAAACACTTATAAAATTTCGGCCTCACCACATAATTTTTATTTATTTACCAAACTTCCACATAATGTCTTAAATTTGACAATTATGTTAATTAAATCTCTTAAATGACTAGCTTAATTTATCTTAGTCATTTTTTTCCATTCCTAGGTCAATATAACCTATATGTGTAACTTCACTCTCGGCCATATATATATATATGCTTAAAAATTATAAAAATCATAAGTTTAAGGTGTTTATACCTTGATTATTCCTTGTATGAGCTCGGTCACTTGTAGGAAAATTCACCACTTGATTTAGACATGTTTAATACACAAAAACAAGATATGGTTACACTCCAAGCTTGAGCTTAACCATAAGGAATAATTAATGTAAGATTTAAGGCAAAATCACCTTAAAAATGCAAGGGAAGTTCTAAGTGGTTTCGACCTGAACCAAACACACCACAAGGTGTTAGATCCACCATATTGACATAGGAAATAGTTAGATCTCGAAGTGCTACCTTGTTATTAGGTTTTACCTTGGAAAAATGCCTTAAAAGAGAGTATTTCCTTTGGATCTCGGCCACCCTTGCTCCAAATGGCTAACCAACAGATTCCACATGAAAAGGAGAAGAAGATGAGGCTATGACCAAAGTTTCACAGCCAAACTCGAAGGGAATCAAAAGTTATGAGCTTAAAGCACATTTTTACCTTAAAATGTAGATTTGAACAACCTTGGTCCCTCTACTGGTCTCAACCGAGTTTAGCTCTTGTTCTAACCTTAGAACACTGAGAATAAGCCATATGAATTGAGCCACGAAATTTAGGTGTTGGTAGTGAAGAGATGAAGAAAAAGAGCTAAAAATGACATTAAAACACTTACATTAGGAGCTTAGGAGCTAGGCTTGCCTTCCATGCTCAAGAACAAACTTTGAGAGCTTGAGAGGAAGGGAGAACTCGGCTGGGAAGGAGAGGATCGGACAAGGAAGGAAGGAGAAGGTGGGAAAGCTTGATTAATTTGAAAAAAGTAAAGTTACTATTGCAAATTGAACATTAGGTAATGATTTGTCTCCAAAATCATTGTATGCTGTCTCCTCACTTATTGCAGCCGGCCTCCTTGGTCCAAATGGGTCAATTAATTGACCATTGACCATGCTTGGTCAATATTGACTCATGTGGGCCCCACTTTAGGGTTTTATTAATATTTTAATATTAAATTTGTAAAAATCTGTAAATTTCTGGAATTAAATTCCTAATATCATATAATATGGTATTTTATTATATTTAAAGGTATTTATAACCTTTTAGCCCATTTAAGACCAATTTAGAAGGCGATTACACAAAAACGTGCTTTAAGGAGTTTTAGTGCACATTTTGTGTCGCAAGGTGTTTCTGGGCTTGGTTTTTCTTGGACAACGGTTTTGTTGTGTTCCTTACATGATATTTGATCATGTAATTCAATTTTATATCATTTAGAGGTCCTTTGATTTTTAAGGTTTTCCTAGAGCACCTTTTTGCCTTTTTGACCTTGAAGCATGTAAATGCTTTTTTTTGTGTTGGAGTGTTTCCAACGGTTATAATATGTTTAGTAGTATTTAATATGCTTAGGACAAATTTTTAGGTCCTAAGAAGTTTATTTGGGTATTTATTTACCCTTACAGTCAAAGGGTGCAACATCTTGTTTTATGTTGACCACTGTTGTTCTCAGTTGACTTTTAAGGCATGTTTAGGCCTTAATTAATATGATTAAATATTTAATCCATGCTTTAATAATTTGGGGTATTTCATATACCTTTGGTAGGGTGGTAAAGATTGTGACCCTAAGAACTTAAGGGCTTAAGTTAAGTTAAGTTAAGTATAAATATTAATGTTTAAAGTTAAGTTTGTAAGCTAAGCGGCAAAGACTTGAGAGGTTATTAAGTGGGAATCTTAAGAGACTAAGTGAGTTAAGCAAGATGCAAATAAATAATGACCTAAAAATGAATGAATGTTTTAGGTTTGTGAATTGGGACCCCGAAGAAGGTTAAACAAACAACGATCGACGGTGAACGGTACAATCCTTCTTGTGACCTGCTTGCTAACGAGGTGTCCCTCGACTTGTGTGCTATCTGTTTAATTGCTATGACTAAAACAAGATAAAGCATGCAACCGGATATATTTGTTCTCGTTGTGTTTGTGTTATCTTTACACTAACCCGCGAGACTTAAGATTGTTACTAACCAAGTTTAGTACTTACTGAGTTAAGAATAAGAGTTAAGTTTGGTGGTTGTTGGTTAATGCCCGATAAGGCTTAACTAGCACATGATGTTTAAGATTTCAACTAACTGGAACTTGAGTGAGGAAACCCGGGACCGATCTCCGGTCATGCATGCTAAGGAAAAAGGGGGACAGTATCTGAATCAGATCCGCCCTCCGCTTAAGGACTTGTCTTCGGACTTGTAGCCTAGGGCCGGTTGCCGGCTCAGCTACGCTGGACTCCCGTCCAGAGTAGGTGGCATTAAGATGGTGCGGTGGGATCACCTAAATCCCAAGTTCGAATTAAGCTACAACCAATCCCTTCCAGGAAATGTTTGTGAACTGAGATTAAGATTAAGATTGAGATTAAGATAAGGTAAGGAACTGAGATTAAGGAAATGAGGACTAAGGGGGGGGGGGTTACTAACCCACTTGATAAGGGAACGCTTGAGTCGTTCATTGTTTGTGAACTATATATGTTCATCTGTGGTTATTGTTATTGCACTTCATATATGCTTGTGTATGTAATCAATTTCCATGCTATCGACAATTAGTCGTCGTAGCCCCGTTAGCTTGGGGGCCATGAGGAGTGTACCAGCATTCGTGCTGACCCCCTCGGGGGCTATTTTACACTTGCAGGTAAGAGACCCATGAGGACGCACTACGAGAGTAGGAGCGGTTAGACTTAGGGTGGGATGTTTATTTTGAGTTCGGGTTGCGCCTGTGCACCCGACTGTTTATATTAAACTGATGTAAGGTTGAGTTTGTGATTGAGATACTTGTACTCGGTTGGTTGTGGTGTTGAGGTTAGTGATGTTTTGAGTTGGTTAAGTATTTTAGATAAGTATTGTAAATGTTAAGGCCGATATATTCTAACGATCAGACCGTGGCGAGGTCCAGGTGTTATTTATTTCCGCTGCGACGTATTCGATTAAGTGTTCAGTTTTGGCGATAACCACGAATGGCTTTGGATGGGGTGTTACAGTTACGGCCCTAACGACGATTAAAAATAGCGTGTCAGTTCATGATTTCATGTGGTGACACTTCTCTAGTGTATCTCATTTATACCGGTGTTATCCCCTAGGTGAGTCGTTGAATGTACGGTTTATTCTAAACCTTAGAGATTCCCAAGTATTCACCTTAGACTTTTATTTATCTCCAAGGACGTTTACACCGTCGGTTACAAGTTAACTAAGCCCTCTCCTCTAGTTATCGTTTTAGAGCATACTAGACACTAATATGTAACGAGTTTATCTAAAACGGATTTAACTTGTCTTGAGTATATTATCTCCTTAGCTAAATAGGTTATCAATGTTTTAAACCTAGTATCATAATAATATAGTCTTTAAAATACCTCTAAGCCTAATTATACTGAACTCACAAGTTCCTCAAATCTGAAACGCCACCTCCATGTGCCACCTTATCTATTTTCACTTCCAAGGTAGTACACCGATGTTTAACCTTCTCAATAGATTTTGATAACCTAGTTGTATCTATCAGCTATGATTTAGGTTCATTACTAAGTTAGCACCACACTCATAATGCTTCTGTAAATCAGTATACCGAAAACACAAAATTATTGAAATCTGGAACAACCCTCTCCATATTCCTTTGAAATCCTTGGTTCTGTTCAGTCCAACTGATGTGTAATTCTCTCCCCAATAATCTAGCTACCCAGATAGATGCATTGGTATAGTTTTCATCTTTAAAACAGACTAAGAACAACATGGACCAACACCCTGAAAATTCTTATACAGGTAACAACAAGAGAAAAAAAACTGAAACTGGACTATGCATCTGCTGTAGACTCTTTTCTACTGCTCAGTTTTCTGTTACCTAACCTATATTTAGCTTCCCCAACTTGTTTCGTTACTTGGTTATATGTTTTGATACAGCTCCAACTCTAAGAAAGCCCAAGGCGATAATACAGAACTACTGTGAAGTCCTCAAACTGACTCGAGAAAAAAAAAACCTGAAATCATATACTGTTGTATTCCCTGGTTTGGCTCTCCTTTTTTGTTCTTTCTAATTTTCCCAGTGTGTCCCTACTTTTAATTAGGGGTATTAGCAGAGTTTAAATTCATCTACAGATCCATCAACATCTTTAAAGCTTCTGCACTTCTTTGTACAGAACCCACACATTCAAGCCCACTGAAATAAACAGAATCGGTGCATTCTGTTTGACCATTACTTGCAGTTGGTTATACTGACTTCTAACCTTCCCTTCAGTACCTATGAACTTACTAGGGTGTATTAGGTGTGTTTCACATTCATTAGAAATTCATTACAGCCCCATCAATTCCCTCTGTGACAATGTTACTCGGACACTCAAACTTTCAGCAGGATTATAAAACTGAAACATCACATTCTGATATGCTTGCTTTTATTTCCTTCTGTTAGTTCACCAACTGTCCCTCAAACTATCCCAATTTACTGGTTCTGTTCATTAAGGTCTTGATCAAGATTCTAAACTCAAAAACAAACCTACAACACCTGGGTTTATGTTACATATAAAACCTCACACTGAACTGAAATCTGTAAACCGAAACCATAAGCTGTTGCACTTCTCTTCTGTTGCTTTTATTAATCTCACCTTTCCACTTCTCCCTCTATGTTTTCTTACGTAGTTAAGTGTCTTATTAAGAACTTAAATCCCCGCACACCCTTGGTCATATCACAGACACAACCCAAAACAGGAACTGGACAGAAACTGATAGAACTGAAACCTAAATAAGAACCTGATAACTCTCTTTTGTTTTCTTTCAGTTCTTGAATCTGATTACTGACTCCCTCCCCCCCCCCCCCACTGGACTTAGGTGTGTAATAGGTATTATAACTCCTAGACAACCAAAACCACATAGACAATACCTCTGAAACATGGTTGTACAGAAATTGACCCATCTGAGAACTGAACCTTAAAACCTGAAAACTGAAAACTGAAGTAGAGACTAAAACATAAAACCCATGGCTTTACTTTTCTCTAATTTTTTTGTTGCTAACAGTTCCTTCCTCTAGCCTCCCAGGTTGTTTTCTCATAGTTTCACGTTAACAAGCTTTTATATCAGTGATTAAGCCAATACCAGTTTTAGGTCACTTCTGAGAAGCTGACATACAGAGAAACGAAACCCAGCAGAAACTGAAACGAAACTCTGCATTTCACTTCATTGCACTACAGTTTTAATTCACTGACTAACTACTAAACTCTCAAGCAACTTCACTAACTTAGGTGAGTGCATTAGCCATCATTTAAGTCCATTAGTAAACCTCCCCGACCTGATTAATCAATCTTGTAACTCATTTGCACAGAGCTAGAAACTGAAACACTAACACACCAGGTCTGAAACTCTACATTCTATTCTTCTTTGTTATCCATCAGTTTGACTCATAACTCTTTTCCCAACATGTTTACCCAATTAACTCAGTGTTTCATCAGAGTTTTAACTTTGTCGCAGTTTCACAACAATATCGTTTAACCCTCTCCGATTTCATTTATACAGAAAACCAAGTTCCTGAAACTGCAACACAACAGACAACATACAGATGCGTTTGTTTCTTGTTTTATTAAGTTGCTATCTGTTTTTTTTTATCTAATCACTACTAGGTTAACTACTAGTGAACTGTTGTGATAAGTCTAACCCTCAAGCAACGTTGTTACTCCTACTGAACATGTTTATACCGAAACAAGGCATTCAGAAACTAAAAACTGAAACTGAGATTGTGGTTCCTCTTTTTTTTTTGTTCTATTGCTTACTTCTGTTTATGTTGTTGACTAGTAATGTACTAATTGTATCTATGTTCATAGAAAATCCACAAAACGAACAACCTCTACAGAATCCAATGTACTTAATAATTGAACTTGACAATCTAGTTTTGTTTTCTGATCATAGTTTCAGGTTAGAGTTAGCTCACCAGTTCAGTAGCTTAGTTGTTTTCCCTTGGCTGATTCTTGGCACACATGTAACGTCTCAGGCCCTTGATAACTGAGAAGGAGTGATCACTTGTTAGGTCCTCTCAAAACCAGCAAAAGTGGAAAAGTTACAGGAACCAGAGGCTTGGTTTCTTTTCTTTTTATTTCGACCTCACCTTCAGGTTGTGTTCCAAGGAGGAACGGGTAGCTTTTACCCAGGGATCTCTTGTGAACAAGCCTAGGGAGCTGCATGGGAGTTCACGCATGAGAGGGAACAAGTGCTTTGGGTGAGTGATCTTGTAGTGCTTCGGACATAAGAAAAAAGAAAACAAAGAACAAAAAGAAAGACCTACAGCAAGATTTGTCTCAAGGTCTCACCGTGAGTTGAAGTGCTGCAGTTGTTTCTGTTCGTGAAGAATCAGGGGAGCTTAAGGAAGGTTTCTTGTTGCTGTTCGTAGGAGCTTATTACACCCTTCATGGATCAAATTCCCAGACCGAGTTATGCAAGATTGAAGAGATAATGAGTAAGACCGCAGAGACAATCTCGGCATGAGACAGAGAAGAAAGAAAGGACTAATGACTGATGTTCACCTTGCTGGGATCAGCGACTGGTGTGTCTGCTCCAGGACTTGCACACTGAGATCGGCTCTCGTGAGCGACAGACACAAGTTGAATTGTCCAGTGAAGTAAGGACTTAAGAGGAGAAGTTGGGTGGGTTTATTTCCCACGACTAACCATGCCAGAAGAAAAAGGAGGCACTGGTGCAAGCAGGTGCGGGACTTCCGGTGCCAGGCAGAGTGTGATTTGCATGCAGGAGACATCACCTAAGAGTTTGTGAAAGTGTGTTTGGTGGAGAATAATCTCCCATGGGTTGTGGGGTAGTAACTGATGAAATGTTCCACCGAGCCTGACCTCTGTTCTCGGTCACGTAAAACGTGGGAACAAGGAGAGCGTGGGTGAGGAAGCTGCAGTCCGACATTGAGCAAAACAAAGGGAGAGTGGCGTGAAAAGAAGGAGAGGTGATAGTGGGAACTTGTACTGTGTTCTGCTATTAGTGATTAGCCATTTGTTACTGCTGAAGAAAAAAACAATGTCGATGGTGGAAAACAAGGAAGGCATGGTGGGGTATTATGTTTGTTAACTATCCAATGGTTCACTTTAGTCGGTGATCCAATAGTCTAATTCATCTAATGATATGTATCAGCACTCTTGTGTTTAGAGGTGTGATTTGTTACCGAATACGAGCCTAGCTCAACCGGTTAAGACGTTTATGAAGGTACGGGAGGTACCGGGTTCGAATCCTAGTTAGAGCAGGTTTGCTCTTATTTTTTTTTATAAGTGTATATCCATGCTTATTTTATCGTTGTTACTTATATATATACATACGCAACTATTTGACCTTGTAACGTTATTGATTATACCTATATATATATATATGTACGACTATTTTATTTTGTCGCGTTTTAGTTATAGGTACCTATGCGACGTTACTGGTTATATGTACCACGTTGTAATTTTATATCATTGCGTACATGTAATTCCGTATACGTACTTATATATATACTAGATTTAATTGTTCGTATGTTATTTAATGTCTGTATTATAAAATGTGTTATGATTTTATGCGTTTAATGTTCAGGGGTATTTCAGTATCGAACCCAAGGGACTTATAGAAAACTAGTCCTAATCCCAGTAATTACCTATTCTTTAATAAAAGGGGGGGAATGTAAAACATTTCCTAAAACTAACTAATAATCCTAACTAAGTAAATATTTATCCTAGATTTGGGATTACATCAACCAAGAATCAATATGATCACGCAATGAACTTCAAAACTCGAACTTAACCAACCAACATGAATGCGCTAGACCTCCTTCCGGACACCAGATGCACGGCATATTCAAAGACGTTGAATGTGCCGGACACAGGAGACCCGGCAGTACACCCGGCAGGTTCAAATTGTAAATGCCACTTTCTTGCTCCGGAATCGAACACAAGAAACTCATCACCTATTAACGAATCGAGCATATGTCATGCCACGAAATGAACAAGGTAATGGGGGAAGATAGGTTAATTCGTAATCTTTTATGTTAATTCCTAAATCATAGAAGAAAGCAAAAAGACCATTAAGATTTGTCTAACCTACCCTACTCTTGGGCTTTTCTCCCTCAAGTAGAATTTGCATAAAGAGAATGAGTGATCGATCAACTAATTCACTTGCAATAAGAACCAAAATATTAATGAATGCTTGAAATTATATTAAAATAATCATATTGTTACAAGGAAAGAATTCATCCCTAACCAATAACTAGCAAGGCTTCCTACTTCACCATCCACTCAAATAAAGAAGAAATACATAAGGGAGAAGGAGATTGGTCATAGCCTTAACCCTGACAAAGATCTTCTCTTCTTCTTCGTGGATGGATCCGTAGAAATGCCTTGGACACCAACAATGGAATGAGGGCGGAATTTAAGTATGAATGGAGTGTTTGTGGTATGTTGAAGTGTAAGAATTGATGCAGACTCTCGGCCTATTTATAAGCCTCAATCGTGCCTTTGCCGGGCGTCGTGCCGGATCAGGAGTAGCCGGCACATGTGAAAAACGTGTCAACTGTTTAATGGTCGAAATCGCCAAATCCGCGCGAAAAGGTACCTGTGCCGGACAAGAGATGCCTGGCACCAGCCAATTTACCAACTGTCAATAACTGCCATCGTTTGGTCAACCGTGGCGACTCTTCACCTATGCCGGATGGAATGTACCGGGCATCGTGTCCGGCAAAGCCTCTTTTCTACTCTACGCTTGTGCCGTGCAGGAGTTACCCGGCCTCAAGTCCGGCATCTAGGTCAGAAATTATTTCCTTGTACAAAAAACATGTAAAAACATAAATCTGAACAAATAATAGACTTTATACAAAATATAACATAATTACTAACTATTTAACCTCATTCAGACTAAATTATCTATAAATCTATTACATAAAATATGATAAGTCTGCGGCTTATCAGATAATTGAACAAGAAAGAGAGATTCCAGGAGTAGCATGGACAAAGAAGTTGTTATAGCAATTGTTGAAAACCGAAGAGTAGTCGGTTAGAGCAAACACAGTATGTGTACAATGTGGATTGTAGAGTGAACAACACTCAAGGAGCATAGAAACTTAAGGAATGATATGTCCAGTAACCAGCCAAGTAATGGCAAACCGTAGTAAAATGACGGAAGTACATGAGCAGAAGCTAATGTAGTAGCGGATGCCGTGTAAATTAATGTTGTTAATGAGTAAGAACATGGTGCGCAACAAGTGACCATTGTAAGAGTATAGTCAGACAAAGATATGACAACAAGCATAATTATGAATTAGACTTAGTGGAGTTGTGAAGCAAGAGATGGTAGATAGAATGGGCAGTTAAGCGCGTAGCCTGTACCATGTGACGAAAGAACTCACAGGGAAGGCATCGTCATTCCTATTGCAACTGCATAAGGAATTGAAAGAGTACCACTAGAGGATCAGATTAATAACAGAAGTAATTAACATCGGGACAAGAGTACCCAATTACAAAATAATCAACCGTACTGAATACGGAAGGATGTGCAAACATACCAAAGAACATGGCGCAAGCCAGTTAAGCGAATAGCTAGTAACAAAACCTTTAGGCCATTGGCCAAAGAAGCACGAGGAGTGTTGGACATACCAACAACTATAACAAACAAGTTTCACTAGAATGGCAGCGAAGAGAAACCTATGAACACTAAGAGGACCAATGCATAGAAAATGCAAGGTCGTACAAGTAAAATAATTCTTGTACGGAATCAGTTAAGTGAACATAATTCAGAAGCCACTAACAACAGAGGAAGCACTACACATTAGGTAGTAGCTCAACCTCAACCGACAATAAGTTGGAGGAACCAAGTGAATAATCACAAAGGTACACAACGGTATACGAATAGATTTCCAGAGAACTAGATAGAAAATCTATAACTCATCGAATTCGCATACGGTAAGAAATACCACACGTCGATTGAGAGACCTTTATTCCCTAGGCAAAAGGTATAAAAGGGAGATGTATAATACATTGAGAATAATGAAAAGGGCGAATCAAGCTCTAAGTTATCAGGGTCGCGCAGCAGAAGCTAGTGGGCCATGATTTTAAGGATCAATGTACCTAGTAAGTATGAGTAAATGGCTAATTATCAATGCCTTGAAGCCTGAGAGGCTAGAACCGAAACCGGTTATGAGTAAACAAACTCGAATGAGAATTCTTGGTGCAAGGACTAAACCATCAAAATGGTTAAGACCCTTGACCAGGATACATTGTATAATAGACTGCATGGAAGTTAAGACACCCCATGACGCCCGTATTGAATGAAACAATGTTCAATAGTTATACATGGTAGATTACGTGGGCGTAATCCCTTTTAAGGGGGTAAAGCGAAAAACCGCGAAAGAATTGTTTTGATGATTGGAACTTATGTTACATAAACATATGTATTCATTCATAGTGAAATTATGGTTATTGCGCACAAGAGATGCGAATACCATGTATATGAATATACTTATCTTGTTAACTCGGGTGTGAGTATACAGGTGGAAAGGAGTAGAGAAACTCCCGGGGAATTAAAACCCCGATAGTATTTGTCTATTTGAGATTAGATATGAGATATGATGAGTATGAATCGGTATGAAACCGATGTAGAACCTAGTATGAATTGAGTTCCCTAGGTGATTTGATTTGAGAACGAATGATGGAGTGAGTTCCATCCTTTGGAGTTGTGTGATGTATGCTTTGATTGGAAAAATTGATCAAATAAGCCCATAAGTATTGAATGCCTAGGTAAATTAATTGGAAGTAAATTGAGAATGATGGATGACCTAGGTTCTATGATTTAGAGATAAATTGAAATGGATTATTTTGTGATTATGACTAGAAAGAGTAAAAGATAGAAAATGAATAATTATTGACTAGTTGATTGTTTGAAACTGACGTGGGAGATGGAACTTGATTTGCTAGCAATCAAGGGAAACCGAACACAAATTGGGGTGCACTACAAGAAAACAGCATATTAGAGATGGAATTCGCGACGGACAGAAATCCGTCGCTAATTAGTGACGGATTAGAGAGGGATTAGCGACGGATTGGAGAAAGATTGGCGATGGAAATTGAGCGGGTGTGGTGGCGCGAGATTTTCGGCCCTGACGCCTTATTTAGCGACGGAATGTCCGTCGTTAAAATGGCGAGGGACGACGGTCCGTCGCTAATGCCTTTAAGATTAAAAAAAGAAAAATAATATTTAGCAACGGAATATGTCCGTCGCCAATCTTAGCACAACGACGTCCTTTTGTTTTTGTCTATTCTCGTGTGTCGTTAAGTTTTACTTAACCAAACGACATCGTTTTAATACCAATTAGCGACGGACTGGCGACGGACCTGCCTGTCGCTAAATTCTTTAGTTTAATCAGTCGCACACGACTTCTTCTTTTCTTTTCTTCTTCTTCTTACTTTCTTCTAGTCGCGAACTCAGGCGAGAGGAGCAGCATGCCAGTCGACGGATCCGGCGAATTTCAAGCAGTTTCCGGCCACCAAACGCGTACCGGAGTGCAAGGCGACCATCAGCTGCTATTCTACATTTGTTCTGGTCAAGGTAAGTCCTTAAAACCCTAACTATTTAGTTCCCAAAATTAAATTAGGGATTTCGAAAATTAGCTTAATTGTACCCGAATTTCAAAAATTAGATTGTCATTTGCTGCTATATGCTGATAACTTGGTTGAGTTCCCCACTGCAATTTTGTTTTTATTCGAACTTGGAAAAGGAAGTGGTGAGGGGAAGTTTTCAAGCTGCTGTATTGTTAATTGTTTCTCTTGATCTGTTCCTCTTTTGTGGAGTGTGGTGGTTTGATGTTATAAGAATAAATACATAATACAATTGTACTTTCAATAGAACTACTGCAAAAGATACCGTGTGTGACAAATTTACAATGGTTAATCTCATGAACATCGGAAAAGATTGATTTATCTGTTAGAAAGGCTTGTGTTGTATTGTATGGACATTAATTGTTCCTTGCTGACTGATGACACCCATGATAAATAACTGTTTATAGTGATAAGTGGCATACAAATTTATCCACATAAAACTGTTATGATGTTAAAAATTGTGGGTGAAGTGCATAAGAACAACGTGAATCACATTAAATTTTCTAATAAGTAAGCCGATATAGAACAGACCATATGATTAAACTAGCTTTTGCTATTTGATAAACTTACTTAGCCAAATCCCAAAGGATATTCCAATTAAAAACTGAAGTCTTGTAACAGAAGACGAGGGAGAAGAGTTAAAGAACAAAAAAATAGAATAATGGTGAGCCTACTTTTAGTTAAGGCTGTACAGTTGATGCATAGAGGTACACTGGTATCCTTTTCATTTTTCATGTATCTAACATATAAGTTTTCAGATTCTCCAAGGTGTTTATTTTGATGGACAAAATGTGTGGATAGTTGGAGACTGAGCTAACATATTTTTTCTTCACAATGTAAGTTCTAATTGGCCCAGGTTGGCTGCACCATAATGTAATTTAGCATATCAGCTAACCCTTTTTCTTTTTTAATTCCGTTTTTATATAGCCAATTGATGTCTGTATTTGTTATTATTTTCTGTTTCAGTGGTACTGTGGAGAAAATCATCTTCTGAGGTTGTGCGGATCTTACAGTCCTTTTTTTGAGGTTTTGCGGATCTTACTATGGAGAAAATCTTCTTATGAGGTTGCATACAGTGCAGCACTAAGCTCTTTCAGGTAATTGATCTGATCTTCTGGTTTAGGGTATATATTATAATATCTAACGAGCTTTATTTTTTTGGAATAAGAGTCTCACAATGGGTTTATGTAGACACATCTGAGAAACGGAAACATACTTTGGATGAAGACAGACAAAATTTACCAGTGAACTAGTTATGTAGAGAGTTTTCTTTGGAGCAAGGGAACAGAGAACTCAACCCAGCTATCTTTAAAAATACTAAGGAGAACTTTAGGGGCTACCGCTACTCATGACTACTGCTGATAACTGCTCTTGTGCAATTAATTGTATCCAAACACAATAGACTAAAACAAACAATAGGTAAATATGCACTGCCAGTGCACAAGATGGCAATCTAGTATGACGTTAGGGGTTGTTTTGTGCTGGACTTACTGAAAGGGTTTGTAACACCCCAACCGTTAATCTCGTCGTTACCTCTTAAACAGTCACTAATTACTCCTACACACGCAGCGGAACTCTAAATACAACGAGGGGTGAAACAACGCCGTTAGCCACCCATGTGGCTAACCAGGCCTTTCTTACATACCGTAACGGTCTGATGAACTGGAACAACCGGTACTTCATACAAATACAATACTCACTACATTTCTTTACTATACCGAGTCTACCATATACGGATGCCGATAACATACTCGGACTTACACCTCATTCTAATGCATAAATAAATATATTCTAACCACCCATGCTACATAGCAGTCCCCGTCCTACTCTCTCGAACGGTGGTCAGCTCCAAGTACCTGCACACTAAAAACGTTCCCCCTAGGGGGTCAGCTTACGCTGAATATGAATTTCGCATATACCGCGTGCTAACCGCGGTACGCCGACTACTTCTGGTCGGATATACATGGAGTTCATTTAAATCAAACAACATGCATCATGGTAATACAATAAATAGTATATTACACAAGGGATCTACATCCAATCATGGAACACAATTCCTAACTAACATAACAGGTTGTTAGTTGTATTATTTCACTCTTAGGCCTTGAGGGTTATACCTCTCTCGCCTTGGTTACTCATTCTATAACTCACCCACTCTCTCGGGTTACTCATACTTTTACTCACCCGCTCTCCCGGGTTACTTCTTCTTATACTTACCCGTTCTCTCGGGTTACTCATACATATACTCACCCCTTTCTCTCGGGTTATTTATACTCATTATCTCACCCACACTCTTGGGTTATTCGTACTAAAGCTCTTGTAGATTCTCGAGACACTACAGGTCTCCTACGTCACACTTGTTACTCTTAATACATACTTATGCCAAAACTCATGGCTCTCGAGCATAGTCTTACTTCCCCGGTTTCGACCCTACTCTGGGTCTAGCATGGTGGGAAGGTTCAACTAGCTCCCGGAACTCTCTCTTAGTTCCTATCTCTTTTTACATGGGTCCGACTACTCTCGGACTACTCACATTCCCATACACTCCTCTCTCGGAGTTATATTAATATCATGTATGTTAGTCTAGAAGCATCATTCTCGATGTTTCTAATGACTTTGGGAACTTTACTTAAAATCGGGTAATCTTAGGTTTAAGGGTTACCCTCACAATCATGTGCTTGTACATTCGGATATTTTCTTATACCGGGTAAAATCCTCATATAAGAGGTCGACCGTATCTCAAGGGAGTCACATAGTCCTTAGGTCTCTTTTACCTTTCTTGTATGTTACATTATTGGATTAACTTCAATCCTCTCGATGGAGGTCATTTATCTCTCCACTCCTATTTATTTCGTGGATTGTTTCAATGAGGTTCTCTAACCATTATCGGGTATATACTCAACCCGTACATCTCCTCGCGTTTTAGGGAGTTCATATGTTTGTGTTATCGTTATACTTTAATCGATAGCTTGTGTGTGTTTCCATAATACCATTGGTTATGTGACTACCCGTTCAACGGGTTTCTAGTCAATCAGTACTCACTAAGAGACGGTCTATGCACTAAGTTAGACCACACCGGCATATAAGTATGTTAGCTCATTCAACATACATCAAGGCATACATAATCAAACAAGGGATTATTTTCATGCTTTAATCTTGATTAACCGGCACACAAACACACAAATCAGAGTAACTCGGTTAGCATACGGGGCATGAGAAATCATACCTTTCACCGGGTTTTCACTTTTACCTGTCATTTCACAATCACTCATTTCACCGTCCCTCGGGTCACGCACGACTCTCTGATAATGTTTCAAACATTATTATTAATACTAAGCTCATACGGAACATAATTAAATGTTACTCCCATAGTTACCACCCCGTTATCCTTATCTCGGTTTCACTTTTATTACTTTGAGCTCTCACTTCTCAACAACTTCTAATACTTTCCTAACACTTCTTAGGGGCCTTTACATGTCACCAAACAAGGCCTTAACATCTTATAACATCATTAACATTCAATCCCCCATCATTTAACCCTTAAAACACTCTCTGTACGTTTCTGGGGTGGTCCGGGACTTGGTCCCCACCCTAAGTCCCGGACCATTACAAGGCATAACTCTCGGGCATTATTTCACTTTGGTCCGGGACTTCATTCAGGAGCTAAGTCCCGGACCATAAAGCAGGAACTCTCGGTTTAAAAATGGTATGTGGTCCGGGACTTGAGCATGGAGTTAGGTCCCGGCCAAACAAGCGAACACTTCGGGGGTAATTCTAGGGGTGGTCCGGGACTTTGTCCATGGACTAGGTCCCGGACCCTGCTACAGATTTACAAATTTTGACAGTTTCTGTCTCTGTTCAGGGCCCTCTCTTTGCCCATTAATTATCCAACCTTCACCAACTAAAATCTTCATGTTTTAGTGACTAATTACCCTTCTTAATCACCTCAAACCAAGCACCAAGTACACTCACCAATCTAGACAATTTCCCTTGGGTTATTTTACACTTACAAACTAGTTTTCCACTTGTTTTTCTATCAGTTTGCAACAGATTTGGTTTCTTCTTTAAACCATTCAAACCTCTCCTACTGATGCCATAACTATCACTCAAATGACATTATTTTGCTCCCAGCACACTCCTCTTCTTAGTTCGATTCTCAAAACTTAAGCCACTCAACCTAACCATCTTAAACAACCTAGTTTCTTCCTTTAAAACAGAACACTCAAGGCCATAATTCCTAGGTGAATTTTGACAGCACCTACTTGCTTTCCTAAGCATTTCCACCACACTAAAACAGCTCACAACACCACTCTCACCTGTTTGGTTTAGGCATTATAAACTCACCAAATTCCCATGGTTCACACATATACACTAGTTTAGTTTCTAGGTTTATTTGCACACATAAACCTCATTAAAACATTCTCATTCACTAACAATATTGTAGTATCATTACTACCCAAGTTCAAGGTTGTTTATACGGCACCCACATAAGTTTTACAAGGAAGATAAAACCAACACAAGGTAAGCTCTTTACCTTGTTCATTTCGGTTTTCACCTCTCTTCTCCTCTTTATCTTGTTCCCTCTTTCTCCTCTTGCTTCCCACACCACACAAGGGCTTTGGTTTGCCATCTACAACCGCAGCCCATCACACACATTCAACAGCCAATTCATTTTTCCTCCTCAAAACCTAATATGTATATTAAGTGCTAGTTTTCAAAGTTTAATCTATATTTTACCTTAGAGAAACCAAATGGTTGGATTAGCAATCAGTTGGAGAAGTTTCCAACGCCCCACAAAACATATGCTCTCGGCTGAAATGAGAGGGAAATTTCCCAACGTGAGGAAAAGTCTCACAAATGGTAGATTAGGCTTGAAATGGTATAAATACTTACTTATATATACCTTAAGGCACTAAGGAAGAGAAGGAGGGTTGAAATCTCCTCTTCAAGCTCCAAAAGCTCCCACGTCCATGGAGATGAAAATGGAGAAATCAAAACTTTGATGGGTGGAGATCGAAGCCCTCACCGATACGAGTCCAACGGTACCAATTTCGTGCGATTCGGTGGAGAAATGAGTAAGATGGAGGATGATGAAGGTGGAGGTTGTGTGCTGTTGGTGTCGCGACTTACAGAGGAAGAAGAAGAAGAATTTGCAAGTCTGGAGCAAATCGATACGTGAATGAAGAGAATAGAAGGTGAGAAGGTAAGTAACTTACCTTTTTACTTTTACTTTATACTATTGCTTTATCTACTTATTTGTCTTGTTATTACTTAATAGCTAGCAAGCTATTAATGGATGTACACTTATTAATTAAAACCGGCCCACCTTAATTAATAGCCCGGGTCGTTTTTCGTCTTTTCGAATTAAACACGTTTCGTCTCCCGGTTTTGGCACTATTCACTTACCGGGTCCGTTTTCCGGAATTTTCTCGTTTAATTTATTTTAATGGTTTTAAGCTTCCATTAATACTTAATATAGTTATTTAATCAACTATAATTTTTACGGGTCCGTTTGACCACTTAAAGTTGTTTTGGGTTTTCTCGAAAACGTGCTTAAAGCTTTAGCGTTTTAATCCATTATTTGGATCCGTTTTCTTCGGGAATATTCCCATAATAATTAGGGTAACTAAGCCTTAGGAATCCATCTCGGACCCTTACGAGATCTTATATCTCTTATTTAAATTTAATGCGCATTTTAGCGTTTTTCGCTTTAGCGTTTTCTCTTTTCTTTTGGTTTTTCCTTTTTACCAATACTCTGGGCACATTTAGGCCTTAATAATTTATTAGAGTAATTAAATCACCATATTAGGTCCGGGGTATTAAAATCTACCCCCCTTAAGGAACTTTGCCCTCAAAGTTGGCGAATCTAATATGGTTACTCTATGGTGTACTATGCCAAGTTATAATACATGTATAACCTTACAGACTCACAAGTCCGTCTCATTTCACACCACACATACCACACATATATCACAGCATGTATAGCAATCAAAAATACTTTGTTCTCTCCATGGAATCCCGAAGACAAGAAGGCACTACAGTCCTCGAATCCATGTTGAGTAATATACTACTGATCCCTCAGGTACCGGTCACGTTGAACACTTACTCTTTCTGGTTCACGGCCGTTTCATGACAAATGGGCACTTACTCTCTGGCCCACGGTCCCTTCGGTTCTGATCAAAACATTCCACATATACATATCCTCAGGCACTCTGGTTGACTCACTCAACACAGGAACATCTCAGGTACTCTCCCCGTCCCGCTGCCTTTGGAAAAATCACACACTGACACCGCCCCAACCGGTCACTTAGGACCGCCGCACGTACGGTGCAATGGTTTCAAAACTAATACTCGCCCACCGTTCTACCGGTCATCAAGACTTAAGGCCAGCCATCGGCGGGTGATAGCGGTTTCAAAACCATTTCGTTTCCATCTTCATACTTGAAGAAAATTCTTTTTCAAAATCTGTTTGAAAATTCTTTTTAAAACATCACACAACTCCAAATCAAATTTATGGTGCTGTATCTTTCCTTAGCGTGATTACTTGTGACCACTTATAGGGAGCTTCAAGAATCATCCAACCCTGATGTGATCAGCATCAGTGTTGAACTATCCTTCCACCCCAATTTGTGTTCGGTTTCCCTTGATCGCTAGCAGATCAAGTTCCACCTCCCACGTCAGTTTCAAACAAACAGATAGTCAAACATTTTCGTTTTCTATCTTTTACTCTTACTAGTTAAATTCATAAAACAATCTGTTTTAACTTTTCTTTTTTTTTATGGAACTTAAGTCATCCATAATTCTTCATTTGTTTCACTTAACTTGCCTAGGCATTCCATACTTGTGGCCTCATAGTCAAATTATTACTCAACTTAAAACATAACATGCACTCCAAGGATGGAACTCACTCCATCAATCATTCACAAATAAAATCACCTAGGGAACTCACTCCCTCTAGGTTACACATCGGTTTCATGCCGATTCATACTCGTTATATCATGTCTAATCTCATAGACAATATAAAGGGATTCTCATTCCCCAGGAGTCTCTCTACTCCTCTTTATAATTTTATTGCTCGTTGCTGCATCACTTATGCACACAATCATAATTACACAATGAATGGGTACATGTTTATGTAACATGGTTCCAATCATCAAAACAATTTCTTTGTGCTATGCACATAGTAGTTTACGCACCTATACGTAAAACATACTCTAAGCGGTTTCTCGCCCTACCCCCCTTAAAAGGGGTTACGCCCGCGTAACCAACCATATGTTATCACGAACATGGTTCATTAATTCGAGTACATGAAGTGTTTAACCACTGCGGTTAATTAACTCATAACCAGGTTGGTTCTAGCCTCTAGGCTTCAAGGGGTTTATAATATATTATATAGGTATACTCAACCTGAATACAGTCCACAAGCTTTGCTGCGACCTGATAACTAGAGCTTAATTCGCCCTTTGGTATTCTCAATGTATATCAATCGTCGCTTGGTATCTCTTACCGTATGCGAATTCGATGAGTTATAGATTTTCTCTCTAACTCTCTGGAAATCTATTTGTATAACTTGTATACCTTCGTGGTTATTCACTTACTTTTCCCGACTTGCTGTCGGTTGAGGTCAAGCTACTACTTAGCATGTAGTGCTTCCTCGTTTTATAGTGGCTCATGGATTATGTTTGTTTCTTGGTTCTATACCAGAGTTCTTCATTCATACTACTCTGTATTTTTCCACATATCGATCCTGGGCCCTGTGGGTTACTGCCCACGTTCTTTGTGCATCTTTGGCCAATGGCCGCACGGTTATCTCTCTAGATTCTCACTCAACAGGCTTCGTTGACATTTCTCAATTCCTGGCTCTCCCACTTGATCATTACCGCACAAGTGCAATACCAAAACACTCAGTCATACAGAGTGTAGAAGCGTAAACCCTTGACAGTAAATCTCTCATGGAATAGGAATGATTATGTCTCCTTACCACATTTTCTCGTCAACTTCATATCATGAACTGGCTATACTCTTACAATGGTTGCTTGCTGCGTACCATATTCTTTCTCATTTCCATGGCATCCGCTACTACTTTAGCTTCCGCTCAGGTGTTCTCGCCATTTACACGATGGCTTGCCATTCACTTGGTTCAACAATATACGCTATTCTTAAAATCTCTCTGCGCGCTTGCGCACTGCTTACTCTGCAGTTCATACTGTACACATACAATGTTCACTACTCATCCGATTACTCTATCGGTTTCCTTTGTACTGCCATCAAGGTTCCTCTATACACACTACTACAGTTCATATACTCATTGGCAATATACACATGCTCAAGTTTTGCTACACCGCTCTAGCGGTTTCACATTACATACTTAGGTGGTAGCCTTTCTCTGGAGGATTCACGCAAATGCCGCTCCATAGGCCCCATAATCACAAGTGGTATCCCCACTCTAAGGTAGTGGTTCATTCACCACTATTCCTCTTATGCCTTTATGCATATGTTTTACAATGTTTGGATCTACGTATTGTAGTTGGTTTTATCGGCTTACAAGCCACCTTGCCTCGAGTCATGCTCCATGCGGCTGTTTATATAGGTTTCTGCTTCTGGGTCTTAGGTATGGTTATCTCATCACACTTCCAGACATGGAAGGCCCTTTTAAATAACTTGTTAGTTGTTTATGCCCTCTGGCAACCTAGGGTATCCCGTGTTACGAGGGATCCCTTCGGGTTCTACCCGAGTGTTTGCTTAAACGCTTGTGTTCTCAACACGATATTTCGTTCAACTACTGTTGACTCCGACACCCTTCTCGGATTGCTCCTGGGTGTTACTGAGTAATGCCATTACATTTGGCTTGTACTCATGGTTATGTTCAGTTGTGACTTCGCCTTGCGGCTATGTCCTTGACTATTCCGTTTAGGGTCGTAATGTCTCCCATTATTGGGTAGATCCTTGGTACTTTCTAATACCTACTAGGTCTGGTCATTATTCTCTTCAGTGAGGTATAAAGTGGGAATCCTATCCCGTTTATCGTACATTAATAAGTTCATTTAGGCATTCGCCGTAGTATTACACTGGTATATATTCCAGTTATTAGGTATTTCCTGAGACATATCCAATGTCTATGCTTAATACTCTGTGCTTCTCGCACTTTTTAACGTTATGTTCTTAGATCCATCATCTTGCTGGATTCTTGACTTCTTTAGCTTGATAAGCTTCTTGTGTTCTTCGATCATCCAGGTGTCCAACTGTCTTGTTTGAATGGTTCTTTCGTCCGTAGTATGGAGGGCTACTTCCCGTGTTCCGTGCTCTACTAGTATACATACATGGAGTATCTTATTGATACGTTACCACTTACCCAACTAACTCATAATGGGTCTGTCAGGCCCGCAAGCTCCTTTGGAGTGCGGTTGTTCCATGTCTCATTTGTGTACACTTGTAGTGTCGGTCACGCCTAAGTGAAGTATTCTGTTCCCAACTCCTCTTATATCGTCCTATGATAACTTACCGTCATTCTCTGGTTTAGTTTAAAAATTCGGGGGTTTTGGGAAAAATTTCATGTTTTGAAGAAAAGTTTGAGTCTTGAAAGTAAACTCCTTGCGGCATTTCAATGCCGGTTGCTTTTTACCAGGTCTAGCCTCTTGCTGACCGGTATATTCTTTATACAGTGGTCAGGCCTTTAGGCCTTTTCAAGGTTTCGTTTCAGAATTCATTAGGGTTTGTAGTGCTATATTGGCTTCTCTTGCCATCTGGGTACTTACTAAGTGCTGGTCGCTTGTCAAAGCTCTTCTTATTGGTTCCGCTATTACTGCACTTGCCGTGGCAAGTGCGCGGTACTGGCGGTTTTTAGGTTAACTCATACCGGTCACGGTATTGTTCACATTGTATTTGGTAGCCTAGTCGGCTCTTCCTTGATCCCGCAGTTGGATAACTGCTCCTTGGAGCTGATTCTCATTCCTCTTGACATGACTGTCGTTCATACCTCGTTGCTCGTTCCCACATCTTTACTGTGGTTACCGAGGTTAAAGTCATTTAGGCACTACTTCTGTAGTCCCATTCGGGTATACCCCGTAGTTATGCTCGTAGCTGTCTAAGCTATATCAGTTAAGTATTGCAATCTCTTTGGGTGTGGCAGGGTGGGTGCCTCTACTCTTGACTAGATTCTTAGTCGGTTGATATACCATTGGTGGTATTATTTAGTTATGGCGGTCCGTAGACATGTGTCTCGGTTTTTGTTATCATCATGAATCCGCCTTGTTGCGCGGTTGGTGCATCCTTTTTGCTGTTGCTCGGCCAGCTGGGTTCTCGCGACTGCTAAGCATGTCGCCCCAGGCTGCCACCGATTCTGGTCTCCTTTAAACAGGATATCTCGATCTCCCGCCATTGAGTGCGGTTATTGTCGTCCCAGCGGGATCCGTCTCCGGGGTTTCCGGTTCTCGGGATTTACCGCCTGACAGGTTCTGGTTCATTTTGAAATATTAGATAACTGCCAGATTGGGTTTCCCCGTCTCTCTGGCGTTCTTTCCCAAGCTTTCAATGCGGGGATTGTGGAGGGCGGGTATGGTTTTGTAGGTATCCAGACTATGCTGGAAGTTCCTATCTAGCGCATCTCTCACGCTACCACTCAACCCTTAGCCCTAAGTCTCTATATCCTAACTCGGTATTTCCTAAGCTCGGTATTTCCAGTCATCAGAGCGATACTTCGCTCTGATACCATTTTTGTAACACCCCAACCGTTAATCTCGTCGTTACCTCTTAAACAGTCACTAATTACTCCTACACACGCAGCGGAACTCTAAATACAACGAGGGGTGAAACAACGCCGTTAGCCACCCATGTGGCTAACCAGGCCTTTCTTACATACCGTAACGGTCTGATGAACTGGAACAACCGAGTACTTCATACAAATACAATACTCACTACATTTCTTTACTATACCGAGTCTACCATATACGGATGCCGATAACATACTCGGACTTACACCTCATTCTAATGCATAAATAAATATATTCTAACCACCCATGCTACATAGCAGTCCCCGTCCTACTCTCTCGAACGGTGGTCAGCTCCAAGTACCTGCACACTAAAAACGTTCCCCCTAGGGGGTCAGCTTACGCTGAATATGAATTTCGCATATACCGCGTGCTAACCGCGGTACGCCGACTACTTCTGGTCGGATATACATGGAGTTCATTTAAATCAAACAACATGCATCATGGTAATACAATAAATATGTATATTACACAAGGGATCTACATCCAATCATGGAACACAATTCCTAACTAACATAACAAGGTTGTTAGTTGTATTATTTCACTCTTAGGCCTTGAGGGTTATACCTCTCTCGCCTTGGTTACTCATTCTATAACTCACCCACTCTCTCGGGTTACTCATACTTTTACTCACCCGCTCTCCCGGGTTACTTCTTCTTATACTTACCCGTTCTCTCGGGTTACTCATACATATACTCACCCCTTTCTCTCGGGTTATTTATACTCATTATCTCACCCACACTCTTGGGTTATTCGTACTAAAGCTCTTGTAGATTCTCGAGACACTACAGGTCTCCTACGTCACACTTGTTACTCTTAATACATACTTAGCCAAAACTCATGGCTCTCGAGCATAGTCTTACTTCCCGGTTCGACCCTACTCGGGTCTAGCATGGTGGGAAGGTTCAACTAGCTCCCGGAACTCTCTTAGTTCCTATCTCTTTTTACATGGGTCCGACTACTCTCGGACTACTCACATTCCCATACCTCCTCTCTCGGAGTTATATTAATATCATGTATGTTAGTCTAGAAGCATCATTCTCGATGTTTCTAATGACTTTGGGAACTTTACTTAAAATCGGGTAATCTTAGGTTTAAGGGTTACCCTCACAATCATGTGCTTGTACATTCGGATATTTTCTTATACCGGGTAAAATCCTCATATAAGAGGTCGACCGTATCTCAAGGGAGTCACATAGTCCCTTAGGTCTCTTTTACCTTTCTTGTATGTTACATTATTGGATTAACTTCAATCCTCTCGATGGAGGTCATTTATCTCTCCACTCCTATTTATTTCGTGGATTGTTTCAATGAGGTTCTCTAACCATTATCGGGTATATACTCAACCCGTACATCTCCTCGCGTTTTAGGGAGTTCATATGTTTGTGTTATCGTTATACTTTAATCGATAGCTTGTGTGTGTTTGCATAATACCATTGGTTATGTGACTACCCGTTCAACGGGTTTCTAGTCAATCAGTACTCACTAAGAGACGGTCTATGCACTAAGTTAGACCACACCGGCATATAAGTATGTTAGCTCATTCAACATACATCAAGGCATACATAATCAAACAAGGGATTATTTTCATGCTTTAATCTTGATTAAACCGGCACACAAACACACAAATCAGAGTAACTCGGTTAGCATACGGGGCATGAGAAAATCATACCTTTCACCGGGGTTTTCACTTTTACCGTGTCATTTCACCGTCCTCGGGTCACGCACGACTCTCTGATAATGTTTCAAACATTATTATTAATACTAAGCTCATACGGAACATAATTAAATGTTACTCCCATAGTTACCCCGTTATCCCGTTATCTCGGTTTCACTTTTATTACTTTGAGCTCTCACTTCTCAAACACTTCTAATACTTTCTAACACTTCTTAGGGCCTTTACATGTCACCAAACAAGGCCTTAACATCTTATAACATCATTAACATTCAATCCCCCATCATTTAAACCCTTAAAAACACTCTCTGTACGTTTCTGGGGGTGGTCCGGGGTTTGGTCCCCACCCTAAGTCCCGGACCATTACAAGGCATAACTCTCGGGCATTATTTCACTTTGGTCCGGGACTTCATTCAGGAGCTAAGTCCCGGACCATAATGCAGGGGAAATCTCGGTTTAAAAATGGTATGTGGTCCGGGACTTGAGCATGGAGTTAGGTCCCGGACCAAACAAGCAGAACACTCTCGGGGGTAATTCTAGGGGTGGTCCGGGACTTTGTCCATGGACTAGGTCCCGGACCCTGCTACAGATTTACAAATTTAGACAGTTTCTGTCTCTGTTCAGGGCCCTCTCTTTGCCCATTAATTATCCAACCTTCACCAACTAAAATCTTCATGTTTTAGTGACTAATTACCCTTCTTAATCACCTCAAACCAAGCACCAAGTACACTCACCAATCTAGACAATTTCCCTTGGGTTATTTTACACTTACAAACTAGTTTTCCACTTGTTTTTCTATCAGTTTGCAACAGATTTGGTTTCTTCTTTAAACCATTCAAACCTCTCCTACTGATGCCATAACTATCACTCAAATGACATTATTTTGCTCCCAGCACACTCCTCTTCTTAGTTCGATTCTCAAAACTTAAGCCACTCAACCTAACCATCTTAAACAACCTAGTTTCTTCCTTTAAAACAGAACACTCAAGGCCATAATTCCTAGGTGAATTTTGACAGCACCTACTTGCTTTCCTAAGCATTTCCACCACACTAAAACAGCTCACAACACCACTCTCACCTGTTTGGTTTAGGCATTTATAAACTCACCAAATTCCCATGGTTCACACATATACACTAGTTTAGTTTCTAGGTTTATTTGCACACATAAACCTCATTAAAACATTCTCATTCACTAACAATATTGTAGTATCATTACTACCCAAGTTCAAGGTTGTTTATACGGCACCCACATAAGTTTTACAAGGAAGATAAAACCAACACAAGGTAAGCTCTTTACCTTGTTCATTTCGGTTTTCACCTCTCTTCTTCCTCTTTATCTTGTTCCCTCTTTCTCCTCTTGCTTCCCACACCACACAAGGGCTTTGGTTTGCCATCTACAACCGCAGCCCATCACACACATTCAACAGCCAATTCATTTTTCCTCCTCAAAACCTAATATGTATATTAAGTGCTAGTTTTCAAAGTTTAATCTATATTTTACCTTAGAGAAACCAAATGGTTGGATTAGCAATCATTGGAGAAGTTTCCAACGCCCCACAAACAATGCTCTCGGCTGAAATGAGAGGGAAATTTCCCAACGTGAGGAAAAGTCTCACAAATGGTAGATTAGGCTTGAAATGTATAAATACTTACTTATATATACCTTAAGGCACTAAGGAGAGAAGGAGGGTTGAAATCTCCTCTTCAAGCTCCAAAAAGCTCCCACGTCCATGGAGATGAAAATGGAGAAATCAAACTTTGATGGGTGGAGATCGAAGCCCTCACCGATACGAGTCCAACGGTACCAATTTCGTGCGATTCGGTGGAGAAATGAGTAAGATGGAGGATGATGAAGGTGGAGGTGTGTGCTGTTGGTGTCGCGACTTACAGAGGAAGAAGAAGAAGAATTTGCAAGTCTGGAGCAAATCGATACGTGAATGAAGAGAATAGAAGGTGAGAAGGTAAGTAACTTACCTTTTTACTTTTACTTTATACTATTGCTTTATCTACTTATTTGTCTTGTTATTACTTAATAGCTAGCAAGCTATTAATGGATGTACACTTATTAATTAAAACCGGCCCACCTTAATTAATAGCCCGGGTCGTTTTTCGTCTTTTCGAATTAAACACGTTTCGTCTCCCGGTTTTGGCACTATTCACTTACCGGGTCCGTTTTCCGGAATTTTCTCGTTTAATTTATTTTAATGGCTTTTAAGCTTCCATTAATACTTAATTATAGTTATTTAATCAACTATAATTTTTACGGGTCCGTTTGACCACTTAAAGTTGTGTTTCCGGGTTTTCTCGAAAAGCGTGCTTAAAGCTCCGTTAGCATTTTTAATCCATTATTTGGATCCGTTTTCTTCGGGAATTATTCCCACATAATAATTAGGCGTAACTAAGCCTTAGGAATCCATCTCGGACCCTTACGAGATCTTATATCTCTTATTTTAAATTTAATGCGCATTTTTAGCGTTTTTCGCTTTACGAGCGTTTTCTCTTTTCTTTTGGTTTTATCCTTTTTACCAATACTCCCTGGGCACATTTAGGCTCTTAATAATTTATTAGAGTAATTAAATCACCATAATTAGGTCCGGGGTATTAAAGGGTTGTAAGTCCATTGTGCTATTGACTTTTATGAGCAACTTCTGTGATTTCCTTCACTTTTTGCTCGTCAATAGGTGATGGTCCTAGTCCAAACTCATAGTTCTACGGATAGATCGACGTTGCTGCTAGGTGCTAGCTACAGATTAGCTCATTTACTATTGATTCAACATTGCATCTATTATAATAATATAGTACCATATGAGCTTAATCATACCTTTATATTTTTAATATATACTTTTTGTATGTGTGTTTTGTTAGTTACTTAATTTCCGTTGATGAATCAAGTGGTTGTATCTGTATGTTGTTGAAGATATTGTGTGGACAATCTGTTGGGTTCTGTTGATAACTGTTGTAGGTATTTGTGACTTGTTCTTGTGGGATGCTAAGAAATAAGCGGAAAAGTAAAAAAAGAGGGGAGACTATGTCGAATTTTTTAAAAATTTTATTAGTTTTAACTAAAGTAGTGTTTGATTAAAAAGTAAACTTACATACAACTACTATGCAACATCAATATATTATTGTTTTCATTTGTTTTTTAATTAGTGTATACCAATATTTATTCTACTAAGTGTTTAATGTGATGTGTGTCATGGATTTTCATAGTGATGGCAGGTGGTAGGAGTTTTTTTAAATCTGGGTGGTCATTTGGTCGAAGCAGAAGCAGGGCCAGCACTTCTACTCCCCCAGGTGATTCTCAGCAGGCTGCAACTGATCATGTGGATGGTTCCGGTCATGGATCCTCGTTGGGTTCTACACATCCGCCCCCTTCGCTCCTTGTCAGGACGAGCACCCATAGGGACCCCTTATTTCGACTCTCACCCACACTATTATTCTATTGTCCCGGATTCACAGCCGTCTGTTGAGAGACGTCGATCTATATCTCTACCTCTACGCCGGCAGACCACTCCTCCACCTCCACGGCAGCCTACTCCTCCACGTCGGCCTACTCCTCCACATCAGTCTACTCCTCCACGACATGATGATTCACCACCATCTAACAAAGCACCGCATAGCTCAGAGGCTTCACACGGTGGTGGTGTTGATCCCCGCGTGGTCATTACTATCTCTGACAGGTAAGTACTATGTAAGTACAAAACAATTCTCAATAAACTTTGTTTTAAATATATATATATATATATATATGCGCTAATTGTCAATTTGTGACGCATTATATAATTATAGGGAGCTACTACCTACAAACAAGGTTGCTCGTTCTTTTCTTCCTTGCTTTGAGATGAGGTGGTTTCCATAGGGTTATAGTTGGGAGGGTTTAGGCCAAGACAGCCATAGATTCTAGTTCAATGAATTCAAGGTACTTAACCATTCTTGATCTTTAACTTCTTTTTTTTATATGTTATGCTTACACTTACTAATTTATGCAGAAGCGCTTCCGTTGGGATCTTGACCTTGAGAATGTCGTCCATGAGTTATTCTGCGCCTTGGGCAGAAAACGATAATCAGACACACTCTACAAGATGATGGCTAGGAAAATGAAGAGAAAAGTCAGAGATGAAATCTGGCAGGCTTAGGAACAGCAGTGGGCGAATGAGAAGTTTAAGAAGATCAGCGAGACTAACTCTCACAACCAGAGGACTGAGCACACACTTGGTGGTGGTCTATCTACTCATGTGTGCGGTTCTCGCACGATAAAGGAGCATAAAAGGGTTCTGGTGAGTCTTTTTGTTTTGCAAGTGTATATGAAACTTGATGCAAGTACATGTGAATGTGAATATGATAATGCAACTTTGAATGCATGATGTGAGTTGTGATTGTTATCAGATTCTGATATATGCAATATTGGATTATATATGTGTGGGCAAATGCAAAAAAAAAAAACAGGGGAGGTTATGTCCAATTTTTTTAAGCCTTGATCGATTAATCATTATCTGATTCTGACTGAACAATCTTGGTTTGTATGTGTAGGAAAATGTAAAAAAAACAGGGGAGGTTTTGTCAAATATTTTAAAGGCTTGATTCTAATTTAATCAAGTGTTTTTTTGTGTACACATTGTTCATACACACTCATTCGGGCAAGGATAAGCATGGAAACAGTGTGCCAGTATGCTCCAAGGTCGAGGGCACTGTTGTAAGTGTTTTAATTTAACTTATTTAAGTTGAGCTACATTATTGAAATTTATTCATTATATCATTGTGTTATGATTAGGAAGCATAAATACGAAGAGCTGTTAGATGCTGCCACTCAGGAGTCAACCACTCTTGATGATCCATCTCTGCAAGCCACACCAGTAGACCCTAATCAAATTTTTTATAAGGTTGTTGAAGGGAAATCCAGAAAGCAAAGGGTCTATGGTGTGGGCGAGCTAGCACCAGCGTACTTCCCTGACTCATTTCACAGCACCGTCACTAGCTCACGTGCTTCCGGCTACGACCATAGCACATACGAGTCCATGAAGACAAAGATTGAGCGGGATCTGAGTCAGAAGTTCAATGATAATTACAGGCAGCAGGTTCGTATTGAGGAGAGGGAAGCGATCCGCCAGGAGATGTTCAGCGAGGAGATGCAGAGGATGATACGAGCGCAGATCTCCCAAATGTTTCCCTCTCAGCAGCGTCCGTACGGTGATCCTGGCGCTGGCTCTAGTACGGGTGGATGGGGTTAGTGGCCTAGAGGTCCGCATGATGGCTCAGGTGGTTCGGGTGGTCCGGCTGATCATACGGGATATCGTCCAGGGGATGGGCATGGTTGGGGGGCAGGTATTAGATATATATGACATTTGACTTTGTTAGCTTGAACTATGTCTGTATCAAATTCGACTGCACTACTTCATATTTTGTGCTGATTGAACATTTATTTTTTGTTTGATTGTGGGATTAATGAGTACAACTCTTTATGGTATTGCATATTAAAGGTGGATATGAATAAAATGTATTATATGTCAACATTTAAAGGTGAAAATATTTCTACAAATTAAAATATTAAATATTTTTTTAAAAAATGAAAGCAGTTTAGCGACGGAATAGTGACGGACATTCCGTTACTAAATATTAACCAGAAAAAACCAAATTTCCGTCGTCAAATTAGCGACGGCCTTTTCCCTCTCTAATCCGTCGCTAATATATATTTCACGACGGACAAATCCGTCGCTAATCTGTCTCTATTTGGCGACGGAAGACGGTGTCCGACGCGATATAAGTGGTCACAAGTAATCACGTTGGGGTTGGATGATTCTTAAAGCTCCCTATAAGTGGTCACAAGTAATCACGATTAAGAATAGGTGTAATTGGTATAAATTGGTATTGGAGTTGTATTGAGTTTCAAAAGAATTTCCAACTGATTTTGTTGCAAAAAGGATTTCCTTCAAACTTGAGAATGAGAACTGCTTTTGAAACCACTACACCGGACGAGCAACGGTCCTAAGTTGATCGGTAGGACGGTGGGAGTGAGGATTAGTTTTGAAACCATTGCACCGAACGAGCAATGGTCCTAAGTTGACCGGTAGGACGGTGGCAGTGTGTGTATTTTCCAAGGGCAGCGGGACATAGAGAAGTCCTGTGTCTGGATGACCTAGAGTGCCTGAGGATATCTAGAGATGGAAATGTTTTGATCAGAACCAAAGGGACCGTGGGCCAGAGAGAGTAAGTGCCCATTAGTCATGAAACGTCCGTGAACCAGAAAGCGTAAGTGTTCAACGTGACCGGTACCTGAGGGATCGGCATTGTATTACTCAATATGGGATTCAAGGACTGTAGTGCCTTCTTGTCTTTGGACCGACCCCATGGAGAGAATACAAAAGAGTATTTTTGTTTGCTATACATGCTGTGATATGTTGTGTGATGTGTGTAGAATATATAGAGACTGACTTGTGAAGTCAGTAAGGTTATATAGATTATAACCTTGGCATGGTATGCCTATGCGACTAACAATATTAGATTCACCAACTTTGAGGGCAAAGTTCCTTAAGGGGGGGTAGATTGAAATACCTTGAACTTAAAAATGGTGATTAAATTATTCTAATATGAACTTTAGAGGCTAATGATGCCTAAAGAATATTGGTGAAGAAAATAAAGCCAAAAGAAAAGAGAAAATGCTTAAAAAGCACAAAACGTAAAAATGAGCGTTACACAACCATAGGAGGTATATGACCTCGGTTACGGTCCTAGACGGATTCCTAGGGCTTAATTACGCCTAAATAACATGTGGGAACGATTCCTGAACAAAACGGATCCATATAGTGGATTAAAAATGCAAACGAGCCTTAAAGCATGTTTTTCGAGAAAACCCGAAAACGTGACTTTAAGTGGTCAAACAGACCCGTAAAAATTGTAGTTGACTATATAAATATAATTAAATATTAATGGAAGCTTAGGAACCATTAAATCAAATAAACGAAAAAATCCAGAAAAACGGGCCCGGTTAGTGAATAGTGCTCAAACCGGGAATTTAACGAGCGGTTGTTGTAAATAGATGAAAAACGCCCCATCTTAAATATTAATAGGGGGCCGGTTTTTACTGAGTGTGCAACACTCCCCCTCTCAAATAAATAAACTAGTCAAAAGAAGGCAAAAAGCAAAAGTAGATAAAGTGACAAAACCCTTTTTCACTCTCTCTCCTCTCATTTCTCCTCTCCCATCAGATTTTTCCCCCTCTCTCTTCTATTTATCCTTCCTCCAGCCATCTCCCTCCTCCCCTCTGTGCTGCTGGACGATTTTGAAGCCCCATCCATGGCTTTTCAAGCTTCCTTCACTTGCCTAAGGTGCTACACCACTCCAAATCAAAAACCAAGCATAGATTCTTGCTCCTCTCATCAAGATCTATCTTTCTCTCTTTTCAAAATCCCCAAAGCTTGAAGTCCATCTCCATGGGTATAGCACCATTGAAGGAGAAAATCACATTTTCTGGAGCTTGGGTGTCTCCTCTCTCACTTAAGGTAAAAAGATTAAAGAAAAACTCATTTTTCTCCCAATTTTTTCCTTGGCTGATTTTTGCCCCTCTTGATGCCTTGTTTTCTTTCTTGTTTTGGAGCATCGGTTCAAGTCTCCAATGGTGGTATAAAGCCCTCCTTTGATTCATGGCAAAAATCGATTCTAGGGCTTCCAAAGGTAATGTCCAACTTGTGTGCCTTAAGCCCTCTTCTTGAATTCTAGGGTTGTTTTCATAATCTAAGGGAGTTAATTAGTACTCATTATTCCCATTTGAACATTGGTCTAGAGTGTTGGCAATTTCATTGCCCATGACCGAAAATGAATGAGAAAGATAAGAGGAGAAGAGAAAAGGGAAACTTGGAAGATTAAGGTAAAAAGCTTACCTTAACTACTATCTCAATGCATTAGAAATTTTGGGATGGGAAATTAAAATAATGAACCAAATATATGCGAGAAATGTATTTGGGTGGTTTAAGAGAGAATTGTGAATTTGTGATGATTTAAGGGCCTAAGTGTCATGCATTTAAGATATTGCATTATATTGTGTTTGATGAGTTTTGAATGAAGCTTGTGTGCTGGAAGGATCCACTAGGGATGTGGTTAGTTGGATTGATTAGGAAGTGATGAAATGATGCATTTGGGAATGCTAGTTTAGTAACGAAGTTATGATGAAATTTCTGTAGAAATGGAGTGTTTGAGGTGGCTTCATGAGTTTGAATGACCTAGGGGTTAACTAGGAGTTAATGGGGAATTGTAATGAGTTGATTAATCACCTAGAGGTGTTAATGGAGGGATGTGTGGAGTATGTAAAATCTGTAGCAAAGAGGGATAAGAATGCCTTGGAATAGCTAGAAAAGACCTAGAGTGTAAGACTTGAAAATAAGGTTGAACTTGTGTAATAGAGATGCATTTGTCTTAGTAGACAAGTGTTGAAAATGGAAATTGAAATTAGTAGAATTGAACAAGAATTGGATGATGAGTTTGACCAATGATTTGAGAAGGTTTAAGGAGTGTTTGAGGTGTTTAACATGTTTGGAAACATGTGGGAAGATTAGGAAAAGTTTGGATGAGGATTAAGGTTGGATTAGGGGTTAAAAAATGTAATTTTAGCAGGGTCCGGGACTTAGGGGCCGAACCAAGTCCCGGACCAACCTTAAAAACATGCCGAAAGTGAAAAATGCAACTGGTTCGGGACCTTAGTCCAGGACCAAGACCCAGGCCAGGAAAGAAATTGAGCAGACAGTTACAAAATGCATTAGTCCGGGAATTTAGGTCCGGACCAAGTCCCGGACCATCCCCATAATTGTACCGTGAGTGTTTTTAAGGCATTAAAAGGTGGGGGTTTGAATGGTAATGGTTTTAGATGATTATTAGGACTTGTTTGGTGACTAATAATGGTCCTTAGAAGGATAAACAAGTGCTAGAAGTGAATGGGGAAGTTGAGAACTTAAGAACACTTGAGCAAAGATAAGACTAACGGGATAATGGGGTTAAATACTGGTGTACAATCGTTTTATACCGTAATCGTCTTGATGTTGATAGAACCCTTAAAATGTTATCAGTGAATCGAGAGTAACCGAGGAACGTAAGGTGACACGGTAGAGTAACTCCATGGTGACAGGTATGGATTTCTTGCAACTTGTGTCCTGCCGAGTCCTCTCGGCTTGTGTGCTGTTTGCTTATGAGCCGGCCTAAAAAGATAAATGCATGAAAAATGTTTATTGCATTGTTATGTGCCTTGATGCATGTTGTATGTGCTAACCATCCATGTTTGATTGTGAGGTCTAACTTAATGTTGTAGACCAACTATGAAAGGAATGATGTTTGATTAGTGACTCGTTGAAAAAGTCGTTCCACAAATAATGTGAACGTAGAAAACACACGCGAGAACTATCGATTACAGAATAATGATAATGAAACCTTATGAACTCACTAGAACGTGAGAGAGATGTACAGGATTAGTAAAACTCCCGTTAACGGTTAGAGAACCGAATGAAACAATCCACGAAGTAAGTAATAGTGGAAATATATAAGAACCTCTAATAAGAGAACAAAGATATTTCAAAGATATGAACTCGTGAGAAAAGTAAAAGAGATACAAGGGACCATCAAACTTCCTTAAGAGATGGTCGACCTCCTATATGAGGATCCGACCCGGTATGAGAAAATGAATCGAACGTATAAGTATACGAAATGATGGGGCAACCCTTAAAATTGAGAATACAAGAATTCAAGTAAATTCCCTAAGTCATTAGAAGACATCAAGAGTGATGCTTCTAGACTAATATACATAATTATATTATAACTCCGAGAGAGGAGTATTTGGGAATGTGAGAAGTCCAAGAGAGATTCGGACCTAAGTGAAAGAAGTAGGAACTAAGAGAGAGTTCCGGTTACTAGTTGAGCCTTCCCACTATGCTAGACCCAGAGTACGGTCGAAACCGGGGAAGTAAGACTAGGCATGAAAGCCGGTGGTGAGTCTTGTGTATGACTCTGCCCGGAGGCCATGAGTATTGGCTTAAGAATTATGTAAGAGAAGAACAATTGAGAAAGTATGAATGAGACCTGTAGTGTCTAAAGAACTAAGAGAACAAGTAAGGTATCCGAAGTGAACGGATAAGGTATTGAATAATAAGAATGAGGTGTTAGTAAGGTAGAAACCCTCAAAGCCTAAAGAGTAAGAAAATGTAAATCAACTAACTTAATGTGTTAGTTGTGATTGTATTCTTAGTTTGAATACATGTATGAATGCGAGCATGTTGTATGTTTATTGCACTTCATGTTTTGATTTAAATAAAATCAACCGCATGTTAAGATGAGAATTAGTTGAGTGTGGCCCGGTAGTAGCGGGTTGCACGACTTCCATACCAGCAAAGGTGCTGAGCCCCTTTGGGGTCACCCATTATTTTTTAGGTACCCGAAGATGACTACCGTTTGAGAGTAGGACGGGGAATGCTACGGCATGGGTAGTAGTAGATTTTTTCCATTGTAAATGTTGTAATCATGTAAGACCAAAGTTGTATCGGCATTTGGATTGTAATAGAAACTCGGTATAGTTTGTATTATATGAGACACGGTTTAGAAATGAAAGGAGTTGAATTGTAATGTGTAGAGTACTCGGTTATTCGAGTCCATCAGACCGATGCTGTATTGAGTTAGGCCTTGTTAGCCACGTGGGTGGCTAACGACATTGTTTCACCCGTCGGTTGTATAGATTATCCACTACAAGTGTATTGATTTATGAGGCAATTGTGCGTTAATGACGGGATTAGCGGTAGGGGTGTTACACCAAAACTTTTAACATAGGTTTATATATATATTTAGGTCATTAAGGACCCCTAATTACAGAATATACTCAACTGTACACTGCTTATACCCCATATTTTATAAAAAATACATTTTAACCACATAACTTAATAAACTTGCTACTTAAATGTTTAAACCTCATTCCAACCTATCCAAAACTTATAATATAACTTTATAAACATATCTAGGTCATTATAACCCATTTTATACATAAAGTTTTCGGCCATAACCAGAACTTACCCATAGTTCACAAAAATTACATTTTAACCCCTTTTTACATATTCCTTTGTACATATAAATCTCCTAACTCATATTAATGTTATAACTTGATCCTAAACACAGTATGTACTCAAAATAAAGCATAATATACAGTAGGATCTCGGCCTTAATTATTACAACCCTAAAACTTACCAAAATGACATTAAATCTTAGTTTAAGGAGATTTACCTCTTAATATTTTTTCCCAGAAGCTTTGTAGCTTGAGCTCCTTGTATTTTCGGCCCTAAATAATCAGAAGGGGTTCACTTAATTTTTCTGTTCATATTTAAGGCTTAATGGAGCTTTAAACACAAAACTAGCTTAAGAGTTTACCTTCTCTAAGATGGATTTTTTCACTTGTTTCCCCCTTGGTTGAGCACGGTTTTGGAAGGCTAAATGGCTCAATATTTCAGTAAAGACACTAAGGAAAATATTCCAGAATTAATACCGCTTCTAAGCTCCTTAAACAAAGGTAGAAAGCTTAAAGCACAAAAACATTACCTTTGGTAGATCTAGTGGTGTTTTCGGCCTATATGAAGTTTGGTGGTCAAGGGCTGCTCCATGGATATAATGAAGGAAATGAAGTCAATAGGAGGTGGTATTTTCAGCCAAAACAAGTCTTGTGAAAGGATGAGATTAGATCACATTTTACCTTTGATTTGTGTTCAACTTGTTTCCCTTCTTCCCAGCCTCTTTTCCGGTTTCTTGCAGCTCTTTTTGGAGCTTGGTTTCGGCCTCAACAAGTGGGAATGGATGAATCTTGACCATAGAAGAAGAAATGAAGAGAGTTGGAGTCAAAATAAGCTAAAAACACTTAAGTGTTCTATGAAGTTCAAAAGTAGAAGAAGGAGGGGGTTGAGTGTCTTACCCATGGCTGGATCAAGAGAGAGGGCTGGCTAGGCTTAGTTGGTGCCGGAAAAAATGAGAGGAAAGGGTGAGAGAGTGTTATGTAGGGTAAAGTTCTCTTAATGCTATTCTAGGTAAATTCAACTTTCTTCTTTTTCTTCTTCCTTACTTCTTCTTTTTTCTTTCTTCCTTGTCTCCAATGACTGAATAAGGCTTGAGAAGGCTGGTCTCTGATTTTTTGGGGATCATGAGAGGAGAAGAAGATATTTATGAGATATAGGTGATAATAGGTGTGTAAGCTATATGCATTTGTTCTCTTATTTTTATTTGTCCAACATTTGACTTTTCTTCCTCTTTTGAACCTTTGCAGCCGGACACCATTGGCTTTGGAGGGAAAATTGGAAATTTTGTAACATTATTATGTTACACTTAATTGTTGAACATAAGGTTAGGTTCATGTGTTATATTATGGCATATATTATTTCCTTGCTAAGTGAGTGTATTAAAGTGATTAACACACTAGGAATTTAGTTTTGGTTATATAAAATAATTTATATACTCTTTCCACATTGTTTGTGGTATTTTTACATGTATTGATGTATTACATGTTTAGTTGATTTCTCCTTAGTAGTGTTCTCTCCTTGTCTAGAGAGTTTATGTATAGTTTAGTGTCCATCTTGGACTATACATTTTTATAGTAATATTCCATGGTGAATATTGATCCATACCCGGACTAGGTGTCAAAATGGCCAGTAAGTTACAGTCTTGTGTGGACCGGGTTTGTAAATCTGGGTGAATACCCAAACCATGTCATGAATTAGGAAGAATGTTCTCCATGGTTGGTCCAGGTTTGTAGATCCGGACACATACCCGGACCATATCATGAATTGAGCAGAAAGACTTCTCCGTGGTTGGTCCGGGTTTGTAGGTCTGGACACATACCAGAACCAACTACAAAATGTGCTAGAATCCTTGTTTTGACTCCGTTCTTGATCCAATTCACTCCCTGTCTATACCGTTGTAGACACCAAAAATTCTCACCCCATAAAGCAAAATTCAGACAAATAAATAAAAAAGAGGGTCGTCGCCTTTCTTTTCAAAACTTATTCATGTGCATACCAAAATGAAACTGTCATTTTATGACAAATTTTCATTAAAATCAATTCTCAAAGCATCCATTTTCAAACCAGTCCCTTTTCGTTACTTACTTATTTCACCATATTATTTTTTGATTTATTTCATGTTAGTCAGTGACATTTTATTCTCTTATTTATTTGTCTATTCGCTTTATTTTAGTTCATTCTATTTCGTTACTTGTTTATTTCATCTCATTTCATTTCATTGATACATTTTCTTATATTTTCTTTTTAGTACTTGTTTTTATTTTGTCTTTATCATTATTATTTTAGCACTATTTTCATCATTTTATGCACCTTTTCACTACATTAGCACATTTCGTTTTCGCTAAGTCAACTAAACTTCCTGTCATCTCATCTTATTTTGTTACTTACTGCGGTTCGTACATATCTAATTCAATTTCCTTTTTTTACGATATTCCCTTGTATTCTTACTTTCATCATACTAGTAATATTTTATTATTTCATGTATACTTATCATCGCTATTCCATTTATTTTATATTTTTATTTTGATTGGTATTTTATTATTTACATTCTATCATTTCATAACTCTAAAAAAAAACAATTCATTAGATAAAACCATTTGTTTTGCTGTATATTGTGGCTTAGAATGTTAGTTTTCTTGAAATAATTTTGCAGCTCCAAATAGAACTCTAGTGTTATTTTTCACGTTGGTATAGCATGACTGATAGTATAACATGGGAGAACACTACACACTTGAGTTGAAACCTGAACATGGGCAACCTATGCTTTTTATTTTCTTTTAGTCATCTCTCAAATCGGGTCAAATACAATCCAACCCACATTGAAAATCAAACATGGCCCATCTCTAACAGGCCTTCCCTCACCTTCAGCTGCATCTTCGAACACAACCCAAAAACAAAGAAAAAATACCTAATCCACTCTAAGTAGCCGACACATACTGTTCTTTTATAAAAGAACACAGATCCCTAAAACCCTACTGTACCCCGTCTCCCTCATGGTCTTCGTGGTTCTTCCGTCGGCAGCCAAAAAATCCCCACATTCCTACTGTCGACATTTTCACTCATACCCACATAAAAAAAAACTCCCGGAGCCAGACGTTCTTGATCCTCTTCACATCCACAAGAAAACAAAGAACAAATTTGCTGCTCTGTTCATCTTCTCTTTCTCACGTTAATTTGCAACCCAACAGGCGAACAAAGAAAATGTGCTACAACTCTCTCATTCTCTTCACCTTGGATGGTGAACAGGGAAACTCACGGTCATTATGCACTCCCAACCGGTGAACAATGAAACTCACGGTAATATTGCAGACCCGCTGATTAACCAGGAACATACATCCCTGCTCTCTCTTCCTCTTTTCCTCACGTTGGCGAACAACTTCACACATCACTGGAGCTGCTGCACCGCCTAGATCATCTTTGTTTTCTTCACGCACGAGACGACTCGCTGGAGCTGCTGCACCACTTCAGTTCATCCGCTTCACTCACGGTAGTCTTGACGAACTTGCTGGCAAACAAGGAGAACATACTGCTGCTGGACGAGGAAGAAGCTGCTACCCTCTCTTCATTTCTCTTCAACGCGAACAAGATGACATACGCACAAGCTCCTCTGCATATTCTCTTCACAAGCTCTCTTCATTCTCAGCACAATGGAAATTTTTGCAACCCAACCGACGATGAAGGAACATACAGCTCCAGCTCTCTACATTTCTCTGCATCGACGGTAATTTTGGCAAACCCAAACTGGCAATCAGGAAACATACATGCTGTGCTCCTCAGTCTCCTTCATGCAGCACTCACGGTATTCTGTAACCCAAACTGGCGACAAGAAAATACCTCCCTACCTCTCTATTTCCTTCACCCTGAGAAATTTTGCAATCTCACTGGCCACCAGGACCGCATACATTCTGTGCGCTTGCTTCATGGTCTTCACTTACGGTTGATTGCAGCCCCACTTTCGAACAAGAAAACATACGTCACGCCCTCTTCGTTCTCTTTACTCTGGGTAATTTTGCAACCCAGTCTTCATTCTCTTGCTCACGATCGCTTTGGTGAACAAGAAATCTACGGCTACCTCTTCATTCTTCACTTCCGAGCAGACAGCCCTATATTCTTTCGGTCTACTCACGTGAAACAGTGCCTGGAGTAACCTCGGAGAGGTCCTGTGGTAGAGTCGACCTCCATCTACAGGTTCTTGTCCCAACCGTGACATGTCAGTTCCCAGGGTAAGAGTATCGGATTTTTTTCGTGATTCCGTTTTCTCATTTCTATACTCATGAATCTCTTGACAAGTCTCCAGGATGGGTTTATCATCCTGCTTGTTGTGCTCCGTTCTCTTGTGTTGTACGTGTTCTTCCTTTGTTTGAGGGATTACCCTCTCAGACTTGTGAAACTTTGCTGCTGGACTTTCGAACGAACACTGTTCAGGGAAATTTAGCTCAACCTGCAAAAATGTCTGCTCTGTTTTTGGTTTCAGGAGACAATGGTTTTCTTCAAAGTTATCTCATTCGAAGGATTCCCATGTTGTTTCATGCTCATGTGCAAGACTGATCTAATCTCGATAATTATCATGGTTAATGTTGGTGGTTTCAGAGTTATGTGTTTTAGCGTTAACTCAACTCACCGTTTGTTGATTGTATTTTGACTGCAGCCATTTATGGCATGTTTCCTTATCTGTTTAATGCCATCAATTTGGACAAAGCTTATGTTGCTATCTCTCTGTCTAGTATGATTTATTTATGATCGAGACTGTAGATTTGTCTGGCTAATATAATTCTTGGTTCTATTTCGGCTTTGGAAATCTTATCGTGCTTAAGTATTAATTCATATGTTTGGCTTGATTTCCGTACGTGTTTTGATTGTGCGATGTTGTCATGAGCTTGGTATTTAGTATTTTTTCTGAGAGGAACTTTGACTTTGGGATTCAATTTTTTCGAAGAAATTACTAGCGTGAATCGTCTCTAGTTTAACTGTCATTTGTCTCCTCTTACCCAGCTTATATGCTCTTATGCAGTTCTATTGGGTTTGATACCTGTTCAACTTAACTGTGGCTTTGTTTCATCGCATACTAACATTCCGATATTGGTTTGAATAATCGGAAGTTCAGTTTGGTCTTCTCCCCCTTGGATACTTGGTTGTTGGTTTCACTATACTGTAGCTAAATTATTCTCTATGTCCAGCGCATTCAGTTCGTTATTGTTCGCTTACTACTTTGCCCTATGCCTTGTGTGAGGTACCTGTATGCGATTGAACATTGGTTGCGGTTTGTTTAATCTGAGCTGTGCTGGTTTGACCTTGGATTATGCAATTTGACAACACCCGTGTGCTTCGTTGTGATCGAGGTTGACGTCCGCCCATTATTGTTGAGATGGCTTGGAGGCTATTTAACCACCCGATGCAGCTAGATTTCCCATTTGAATGATAAACCGGGGGCAGGCCACCCCGTAGGTTGGTTTCCTATGACCTAAATCTCTTATTGGTCATGATCAACAATATGTTTTCATTTTTAGCACTGCTATTTGCCCCTTGCATATATTTCAGTTTAGAAAATTAAATTATGTACAGTTTTGATTCTTTCATTTGAGGTCAACAATTTTAGCCTTAATAATCAGTGTTTGATTTTAATTCTATGTAATCAACAACCTTGAACAACAATTGAATCTGCCACTTGTTTCTTTCTGCTACAATCTGTGTCGATTTTCCATGTTCATTTTCAACCTTCGTGTTTATTTTGCTATCATTGTAGTATATCACCAACTTGTATGTATGATTGTTGCTTTGCTTTAATGACTAATGAGGAGGGCCCGTTTGGGCTGTTGTAAACTCTCAGCTCAAATCCAACTTTAAACTCGGGTCCAACTCATTACTAGCCAAACCGGGCTAGAACAGGTGACCATAGATAGCCTTTTAGATTGACCCGGTTAATTATGGATTCTCAAATCCGGTGTAGAGAAACCTTAGAAGGTACCTCACAGCTAGCTCATTTCTATTTGCTTTGTGGGGAACAATACCTTCCACATTTTTAAAGCCTATCCCAAACCACCCCTTAATTTCATTAAAAAACTTTACCAAAAAAAAAAAGAATAAATTCAAAATCCAAATTCAAATTCAATTTCAATCTGGTCCAACATTGAAAAGCCCAATCTGGCCCAATAAAAAAGACCAATCCGGCACCAAAATCAATAAGGCCCATCCGGCCCTTTTTTCAAGGATCCAAAACGAAAACCCAATTTGAGGCCCAAGCCCAAATCTCAACTTTGGCCCAACAAGTCCAAAATCAGTCCCAAGCTCAAAACATCCCCATAAATCGTTTCAACTCTACTATCAAATCAGTCCATCTTTACCTCCAAAAATCAGCCCATTGGTGAAGCCCACTTTAGCCCAAATTCAAAAGGCCCAATTCGGCCCAAAAAGCCCTTCAGGCACAAAAAACCCAACTTTGACTTGGTCCAACTTTGACCAATCCGAACTTTGTCCTAGGTCCAACTTTCACCAATCCGTACTTTGACCTTGACCTAACTTTAACCTGGTCCAACTTTGACCGGTCCAACTTTGACCAGCCCAAGTTTGACCTTGACACAACTTTGACTCGATCCCACTTTGACTCGGTCTAACTTTGACCCGACCCGTTTTCCAACCCCAACCCAAATTCAATTCAAACCCAATTCATTCACCCAAATTCAATTCAAACCCAATTTCATTCAATTCAAATCTAAAATCAGCCCAATTCAATTCAATTTTCAAATCGAATTCCATTTCAATGCCAAATAATTCCAATTCAAATTCTATTTCAATTCCATTCCAATTTCTCCTACACTCTAATTGTCTTATAGACCCGAGCGTCTCACAGACTTTGTCATTCCAATGATTCGAATGTCTCATAGACCTGAGCGTCTCACAGACCCGAGCGTCTCACAGACCCATGCGTCTCATAGACTTTGGCATCTCAAGGTTTTAAATCTCACAGACCCGAGCGTCTCATAGACTAGCATACCAAACCCGAAATTTCATGAAACTTCGAACCCTTCTAAATCTTAAAATCCTCAAATATCTTCAAACTCCACGAACACCAAAAATTCCCAAAACCCAAATTCTGAACTACGTAAGGTCTGATCTCAACAGGGAGTTGAGTACGTAGGCAACCCACACAGGGTGCGACCCCACATCAATCAAAATTCCATTTTTCACTCAGTCATCTCACCTCCAAACAACCCCGTATTGTCTCACAGACCCGAGCGTCTCACAAATTTTGTTATCCCAATGATTCGAATATCTCACAGAGCAAAGCATCTCACAGGCCTGAGCGTCTCACAGATCCGAATGTCTCACAGACTTCGACATCTCAAGGTTTCAAACGTCTCATAGACCCGAGCGTCTCACAGACTAAAACATCCCATACTTCAAACATCCCAGGAGGATTCAAGCATCTCCTAATAACCCTGAACTACGTAAGGTCTGATCTCAACAGGGAGTTGAGTACGTAGGCAGCCCATCTAGGGTGCGACCCCATTCCAAACAAAAACTCTTTTCCCCCTCTAAGGTGGCTTTCATATCTCTCAAACACTCAAACCTTCTTCGGCTCCCACAAACTTTAAACCATCAGACTTCAAGTCTTGTCTACTCACTCAACCTCTGTCTCTTTCCAAATCTTCATCCTATACTCATCCGAGTTCGTCAATTCTTCTTCTTGGCAGAAAAGCTTGCCTCATCCACTTGTTTACTCTCGTCCCATCCTAATCCTATCCTTGGCTTTTAATTGAATCTCTCTAATAAGGTTTTGAAAGAAGACAATCCCGACAATTGGAGACCGAGGTTTCCTCGGGCACCAATCCGAAGTCGTGGTCGTTGCCACTTCTGAGGGGTGTAACCCAGTGCGAACCCACAACAGAATCTCTGCAAATGACCAGATAGTCCCTATCCATAGGCAATAAATCATCAGAGTCAATTAACGGTTCTTAGAACCCTTCTCCTCCCTTCCTAGTTCCTTAGGTCAAACTAGGTGGCGACTCTAGTCAATTTCATCTTATAGAGGCATAAGTCCGCGTGGAGCCCATTGAGAGCGGGTGTAGTGTTCACTAACACTCCCCCTTTATGCTTTCTGGGAAAGACGGACGATAGAGTAGGTATTTGAGGGATGCCAGAATAACGGGGTTTCACCCTCCACAGAATGACATTTTAGGATTTAGGCTTCTTAGTCAGATCATATTTAGATAGACCCCCCCTCATACCGAAAAATCACCCTCCACAGAATGGCGACTCTGCTGGGGAAAACTTGAGTAAGTTTTTCTCAAACTCAAGGAAGACTGAACTCCATTCAAATTTGTCGGGACTTCCACACTTCTTTCAAAACCTTCAAGAGATTTCTTTTCAAAGCCTTCAGGATTATTCTACTCCACACTTAGAGTGTGTATCTGATGAGGACAGATAGGATTTATTAGATCCTCAACAAACATTGCAGCAATTGGGTTAATAATTAGCTCACACTTAGAAAGAGACATTTAGGACTGAATAAAGCTAACTTCCCTTTAGGTTAATAAACAACCAATTTGGAATCACTATCCTCAAGATAAAACTCTTAGCAAATAGGTTGTTGCTAACTTCATTTTGGTTTATTTACTGCTTTCATATTGCGATTGTGGGGTGCATGGGTGGGTAGCTTAGGACATGCATTCCTCTGTGTCACCCGATTTACCCACGATGTCACGGGATCCCGACCGGTCCACGGTTGATTCCCCATGAGCTAGGGTCACTCTCTCAGTGAACAAACCCACGAGGCGGTACGATCTCCGATCAACACCTCGGGCTCATGATCCAAAAATATCCTCCATTATCCGAGTCAAAGCCAGCATATAGTGAACTCTGAGCTTTCAGTGTCCAGCTACCTGATCCGGTGTCTAAGACGGGTTTATGGGAGTCACCCCTTTGTATGCCGCCTGTCTGACCGTCCTTCTGCCTTACCCTGAAGATTGTATGGGCTCAGTTCTCCATTATTCACCTGCACCACGAGTGTCTCTAAAGCCCAATCTCACGCTATACGTCCATAGAGGATATCGTATTTACCGGATACCCACACATGGCACAACGTAGTCAGTGAATAATTTGGACTTTAGACACACTTGACCGTGCAGGTGACGAGAGACCCGTTCCCATACAATACTTCCCCAGTTTCCCGAAAAGTGGGGTGTTGTCGGATCATCACTGGCCGTGGCGTATGTTTCCTTATCATCTCGGGTGTCCTGACCTTTCGAACTTAAGCACTCCGGACTTTCTTGATAACGTGCCCCGCAAAGGCATAACAGGGAAAAAAAAAACCCGAGAGATGAACAGTGAAGGGACGATGGTTCCCCGGTGAAACGGAATCATAATTGACCTGGAAAGTGATTATCCCAACATTAACACTTACAGCTCCACATCAAATATAGCCACGATTTACTTTATGCTATACATGTGTGCAAACCACTTTTTCAAACCAGTCTGTTTTATAACGTTCGGAATTCTCTTTCACATATCTTTTAAAGAGGTTTTACAAGCTCGTTCAATTTAAAGTCTCACCTCAGTTTTGCTCCCAAACATTTGGGGTTTTAAAACCCGTCACTTCATCCTTTAAAACCTTATTTTCCAAACGATTTTCAAAAATAGATTTCGAAAAACCTATTTTCTACAAACGAATTTCAAACAACTTTCTTCACCAACATTATTTCTTAATGGTTTTCGAAAACAGTTTTCAAATGTGGATTTTCACAAATGTATTTCAAAATAAATGATTTAGTCCCCATGTCATGACCCGCTATTTTTGAAGTTCTGCCCACCTTCAAGAGCAGCGGTCATTACCGTGGAGCGTACTAGTCATTTCGTGTTTTCACAAAAGTGGTGGATTTTCACATAAAAATTTCGTGTTCGATCATTCATCTTTCCTTTCTCAAAAACATCCCCCATTCCTCTAGTCGGAACAAGTGAAGCAGCATGAAGATCGACTACGCAGATCGAGCTGAAGGCCAGAGGCACACCAACCCGTGGAGCTAACCGAGCGACATGAAGACTAACACCAACCATTTAAATACAAAATCAGAGGTGTACCAGCCCGAGCCAAGCGACATGAAGGTCAGCAACACTGATTCGAGTTCAAACTGTTAAAAATCAGAAGAACACCAACCCGTTTTGCTTGATCACAGTACCGCTCCGCTGCAAGAGCCTTAAAACGAACAAGCAGCCGGTCAAGAGCCCGAAGATGAGCAAGCAGCCGGTCAAGAGCCCAAAGATGAGCAAGCAGCCGGTCAAGAGCCCGAAGACAAGCGAGCAGCCAACCAGGAGCTTGAGCGTGAGCAGTCAGCTAGAAGCCCGAAGACGGACCAAAAGAGTTCAGAAGAAGTTCAGCTCAAAATTCCCCCTTTTAATGACTTTAAGGATTGATGATGTATAGGTTTTTCCCTATGATTCTTTTCTCGCTTGTCCATTTCTGAATAGATTACATGTAAAGGTTTATACATTCCCTTCGAGTTTATTTAGATCAATGTGTATAGGGTTCCCCACTCCCTACTTTATTTGTGAATGACCGAGCATCAAAATTCCTACTGAGAAATCCACCACTTCGAAAACACGTGTTTTCAAAACTGTTTTTCACGTGTTTTCAAAACTGTTTTTCTAAAAACTTGATTTTTTTTTAGCACATACGATTTGCTTCTTCCCATTTTCGGTCATTTTACATTCATCAATCATGCATGAATCACACCCATCTCAGAAAAATTGCATAATCACAAGTTGCATTCCCAACACATCACACACAAGCATTCATCTCATTTTTTCAAAGCATACTAACATTCACATTTGTCATATTCTTTTTTCTGTTATAATGATTGTGTTTGCAGGTGATTAACTGCGTTTGCCCACGAGAAAGCGTGACTCTCGAAGCGATAGCAAGAAATACCAGGGATTCAAGCATCTTCTCATTCGGCATACCATGTACATAGAGACCAATACCAACAAAAGAGCATAATCCAAAAAAATCATACATCCAAAAATCCAAAAAAAAAATCATATTCCAAAAAAAAGCATACATCCAAAAAAAATCACACATTCAAAAATCCAAAAAAAAAAATCATACATCCAAAAATCCCAAAAATGCAGGCATTTACTATCATATCGCGGGACTACCATGCGGGAGTTGTCACTCCCTAAAAGTCCATAACTCCAGGAGCCAATAATCAACCGAATATCATTCCAGAACAATTTCTCTCACATCACACCCAACAGCTAGGCCATCTGCAAGGTCGATATTGACAGGACGAGCTTCATGGACCATCAGCTGGAACTGATTCAAGCGAGACTAGGTGTAACCTTACCATGCATTGCATCCAAGAAAAAGCATAAAAAAAAAAAAACATTCGGTCAAAATCCAAAATCAACCATCTCCATTCATCGTTGTCAGCATTTTATGCATCTATACATAGTAATTCCATATTACCACAACATAATCCATTGTAGATAGTTGCATTTGCATACTTCCGTATCGAAATGACATCTTTGAAAAAAATTTTTTGAGAGATTGATTGAACAGATTGCGTGAACCACTGAACTCTTGACCCGTCAATGAACACAAGGGTCCAATCAAAATCGGCACCACAAACCAAGTGTGTAGTGTGCGAAGAGCGGTATTTTCCCTTGAATTTCAAATGAGAGTACTGGACAATCCATTGAGTGATGAGGGCAGATAGAGAGATCCAATGGAGGTAAAACCCCGAGCGACATGTGCATTCCTTCAGCACATGGAGAGGCACAATACATAGAGAGACCAGTGTTGATAAACAAGATATGAACTATGATTCATGCAAAGATCTGAGAATAGTAAGAAAACAATCATTGACTAATGAGAATGACGAGGCACTTAGGAATAAAATCTCCACAAAACCAAAAGCTTTGACTGCCCTGTACATAATCCCTTAGTGAGCCCCGCTGAGCCTTTCATGATAAACCTTTTTCTGCGAACTCCACAACATGCCAACTCACATACACATATTTACTCACCCTTGCAATAGAGGATCTCAAAAGAGCCGGAGCCATGGTCTCTCCCCCACCATCTTTCGTAAACACAATAAATGAAATGTTTGAAGAAATCAGTGAGTCAATGCAACTCTCTCCAAAGCCAAACACAAAAAAAAGAACACCAAAAATGTTCAAGAAGATCGATGAGTCAATGTAACTCCAAAGCTCAAAGCCAAAATACAAAGCAGAGAATGCTTGAGAAAGTTGATGAGCCAAATGCAATTTCAAAAGAAAAATGAGAAGAAAGTTCAAATCATACGCCAGAAGAGGCAAGAAGGAGAAATCCAAACCAAAAGGACCATAGATGTCCCGAAGAAACTGATAAGGGGTTATCGAAACCCGTCTAATCATTCCACCCATGGCAAAGGCGAAACATGTCCTCTATTGCACAAAAGCTCCACAATTCCTAAACAAATCCTCCAGTCCTATGCAACGTACATCATACCTCTCAGCCCCATTATAACCCAATAAAAGACCTCTGACCCGTTAGTTGATGAGCGTTTACTGAAAGTATCGGATCTGAAACATGAATCATAAGCTTCATACTTGTTATCAACATGTCCCGTCATATTAAAGGGACCATGAGCGAATGAGTGTGACCTCACCCCACTAGGTCTTCTGAGTGCGAGTGAACCTCCAGTCTGAGCACCAAATCATAAACTGCCTACTCCATTGCAGGTGAGGACTTTGTAAGGATCGGAAAGTCTATAACCTCAAAAAGAAATTCTCAGGAAAATACTGCTCCGAGCATCAAGAGTATCATCACGAGATTAGCACACACGACCATACTCACGAGAGATTGACCCGCATCTCTCCGTGAGAGGAAAGTGATTCACGCATTCGAGCTCAACAATCACTCAAGATCAAACCGAAGATGTCTTATATTCGTAAGCCTCATATTAATAGAGATAGGACTGTACCTTCTCTCGAAAAACTACACATGCATTTTGCATATCCTCTGGCATTTAGTATTTGCATGCATCATAACCACTTCATTTTCAACATCCGACTGGTAAGAACTCCACCTAGTCTCGCTGAAAGTCGACTTCAGTTGCAGCTGTTGAAGCATAACTTTTGATGTCAACCGGAGCCATCCTGGACCATCATCGAGCTATATTTAGCATCTTCGGAGCCATCTCGGGTTATCACCGAGCTACATCAAACCATTCAAGAGCTATCCGGAGCCACACGAAGACCATTCAGGTCACATCCACTGCCATACTCAATCCCTATCGACACCGCTTCTAAAGCCAATCTGGAGCCATGCAGGAGTCACCCTCAAAACATTGAGACCATCCCTAGAGCTACACAGGGGCCATCCCGACAGTTTGAGAACAATACGAGAGCCACCTCATGTCGGAGCCATTTCATCACCAAGGCCTTGCCTGCAGAGTATCGAACTACGTATGGTCTGATCTCAATATGGAATTGAGTACGTAGGCAGCCCGCCCAGGGTGCGACCACATCAAAAGCGAAAACTTCCATTTTCCCCTCGGTGTCATTAAAGTGAACCAACCAAAGCATTGTCATGCTCAATCAGCACAAGGTCATCCCGGAGCCATCCTTGGAAATCCTGGAACCATGATGGGAACTCCCAATAGAGTCATGCAACTGTGTTTCATCATTCACCCGTGAAAACCCATTCACTCACTACAAAGTCCACAACAAATCCCATCAGACCACAATAAATCCATCACCGAAGCCATCAAGCCACAATAAATCCATCACCAGAGCCATCAGTGCATACCAGAGCCATCAGTGCATACCGGAGCCATCAACGCATGCTGGAGCCATCTCAGATCCTTGAAGCCATGCCGGAGCCACCAGAGCCATCCCGAAGTTTTGATGTAACTCTAAAGCCATCTGCCCACACAAAAACCTACACCCACAAACAGGGAGTTTGATTCAATTAATACATTTGTTAACCATCTCACATCGCATATCACTTGCATATACCCTCAAAATTTGTTCATTATCTAATGCATCTTCACACCCGCTAGGCAGCTATTGCGCTACTAGTGCGGCCGCCTTTTCATTTTACACCTGCTAGACAGCTATTGCGCTACTAGTACGGTCGTCTTCATTTTACACCTGCTAGACAGCTATTGCGCTACTAGTACGGTCGCCTTTCGTTTTACACCCGCTAGACAGCTATTGCGCTACTAGTGCGGTCGAATTTTTTGTTTTACACCTGCTAGACAGCTATTACGCTACTAGTACGGTCGTCTTTCATTTTACACCTGCTAGACAGCTATTACGCTACTAGTACAGTCGTCTTTCATTTTACACCCGCTAGGCAGCTATTACGCTACTAGTGCGAGATCGTTCATCTCATAACCCGCTAGGCAGCTATTACGCTACTAGTGTGGTCCCGCCATTTTTCCTCCACTAGGCAGCTATTACGCTACTAGTGCGAGATCGTTCATCTCATAACCCGCTAGGCAGCTATTACGCTACTAGTGTGGTCCCGCCATTTTTCCTCCACTAGGCAGCTATTACGCTACTAGTGCGAGATCGTTCATCTCATAACCCGCTAGGCAGCTATTACGCTACTAGTGCGGTCCTAACCTTTTTCCTCCACTAGGCAGCTATTACGCTACTAGTGCGAGATCGTTCATCTCATAACCCGCTAGGCAGCTATTACGCTACTAGTGCGGTCCTAACCTTTTTCCTCCACTAGGCAGCTATTACGCTACTAGTGCGAGATCGTTCATCTCATAACCCTCTAGGCAGCTATTACGCTACTAGTACGGTACTCAATCAAAGTATTATAGGCTCGTCATAAGTCCTATAGCTAGATGTCAAGAGGTCTAGTTGAGGCACTCCTAAGTCCTCGTACTCTCAATTGCATTCTAGGCCCGTCATAAGCCCTAGGACTGGATATCAAGAGGTCCAGTTGAGGCACTCCTAAGTCCTCGTGCACCCTAACAACCCTATTGTAGTATACTAGGCTCATCATAAGTCCTAGGGTTAGATGTCAAGAGGTCTAACTGAGGCTCGTCATAAGTCCTCGTACTTTCAATCGTCTTCATACACTCATAGTCGCATCCCAATACACCACAAAACCGTTGTGAGAATTTTTGGCGCCTCGTCAACCTTGATCCAATTCTGCAAGGGTTTGCAGAATTGAATCAAGGGGAGCCATCTGTAGACACCAAAAATTCTCACCCCATAAAGCAAAATTCAGACAAATAAATAAAAAAGAGGGTCGTCGCCTTTCTTTTCAAAACTTATTCATGTGCATACCAAAATGAAACTGTCATTTTATGACAAATTTTCATTAAAATCAATTCTCAAAGCATCCATTTTCAAACCAGTCCCTTTTCGTTACTTACTTATTTCACCATATTATTTTTTGATTTATTTCATGTTAGTCAGTGACATTTTATTCTCTTATTTATTTGTCTATTCGCTTTATTTTAGTTCATTCTATTTCGTTACTTGTTTATTTCATCTCATTTCATTTCATTGATACATTTTCTTATATTTTCTTTTTAGTACTTGTTTTTATTTTGTCTTTATCATTATTATTTTAGCACTATTTCATCATTTTATGCACCTTTTCACTACATTAGCACATTTCGTTTTCGCTAAGTCAACTAAACTTCCTGTCATCTCATCTTATTTTTGTTACTTACTGCGGTTCGTACATATCTAATTCAATTTCCTTTTTTTTACGATATTCCCTTGTATTCTTACTTTCATCATACTAGTAATATTTTTTTATTTCATGTATACTTATCATCGCTATTCCATTTATTTTATATTTTTATTTTGATTGGTATTTTATTATTTACATTCTATCATTTCATAACTCTAAAAAAAACAATTCATTAGATAAACCATTTGTTTTGCTGTATATTGTGGCTTAGAATGTTAGTTTTCTTGAAATAATTTTGCAGCTCCAAATAGAACTCTAGTGTTATTTTTCACGTTGGTATAGCATGACTGATAGTATAACATGGGAGAACACAACACACTTGAGTTGAAACCTGAACATGGGCAACCTATGCTTTTTATTTTCTTTTAGTCATCTCTCAAATCGGGTCAATACAATCCAACCCACATTGAAAATCAAACATGGCCCATCTCTAACAGGCCTTCCCTCACCTTCAGCTGCATCTTCGAACACAACCCAAAAACAAAGAAAAAATACCTAATCCACTCTAAGTAGCCGACACATACTGTTCTTTTATAAAAGAACACAGATCCCTAAAACCCTACTGTACCCCGTCTCCCTCATGGTCTTCGTGGTTTCTGGTCTTCCTCGGCAGCCAAAAAATCCCCACATTCCTACTGTCGACATTTTCACTCATACCCACATAAAAAAAAACTCCCGCCAGACGTTCTTGATCCTCTTCACATCCACAAGAAACAAAGAACAAATTTGCTGCTCTGTTCATCTTCTCTTTCTCACGTTAATTTGCAACCCAACAGGCGAACAAAGAAAATGTGCTACAACTCTCTCATTCTCTTCACCTTGGATGGTGAACAGGGAAACTCACGGTCATTATGCACTCCCAACCGGTGAACAATGAAACTCACGGTAATATTGCAGACCCGCTGATTAACCAGGAACATACATCCCTGCTCTCTCTTCCTCTTTTCCTCACGTTGGCAAACAACTTCACACATCACTGGAGCTGCTGCACCGCCTAGATCATCTTTGTTTTCTTCACGCACGAGACGACTCGCTGGAGCTGCTGCACCACTGTCATTTCATCCGCTTCACTCACGGTAGTCTTGACGAACTTGCTGGCAAACAGGAGAACATACTGCTGCTGGACGAGGAAGAAGCTGCTACCCTCTCTTCATTTCTCTTCAACGCGAACAAGATGACATACGCACAAGCTCCTCTGCATATTCTCTTCACAAGCTCTCTTCATTCTCAGCACAATGGAAATTTTTGCAACCCAACCGACGATGAAGGAACATACAGCTCCAGCTCTCTACATTTCTCTGCATCGACGGTAATTTTGGCAAACCCAAACTGGCAATCAGGAACATACATGCTGTGCTCCTCAGTCTCCTTCATGCAGCACTCACGGTATTCTGTAACCCAAACTGGCGACAAGAAAATACCTCCCTACCTCTCTATTTCCTTCACCCTGAGAAATTTTGCAATCTCACTGGCCACCAGGACCGCATACATTCTGTGCGCTTGCTTCATGGTCTTCACTTACGGTTGATTGCAGCCCCACTTTCGAACAAGAAAACATACGTCACGCCCTCTTCGTTCTCTTTACTCTGGGTAATTTTGCAACCCAGTCTTCATTCTCTTGCTCACGATCGCTTTGGTGAACAAGAAATCTACGGCTACCTCTTCATTCTTCACTTCCGAGCAGACAGCCCTAATCTCTTTCGGTCTACTCACGTGAAACAGTGCCTGGAGTAACCTCGGAGAGGTCCTGTGGTAGAGTCGACCTCCATCTACAGGTTCTTGTCCCAACCGTGACATGTCAGTTCCCAGGGTAAGAGTATCGGATTTTTTTCGTGATTCCGTTTTCTCATTTCTATACTCATGAATCTCTTGACAAGTCTCCAGGATGGGTTTATCATCCTACTTGTTGTGCTCCGTTCTCTTGTGTTGTACGTGTTCTTCCTTTGTTTGAGGGATTACCCTCTCAGACTTGTGAAACTTTGCTGCTGGACTTTCGAACGAACACTGTTCAGGGAAATTTAGCTCAACCTGCAAAAATGTCTGCTCTGTTTTTGGTTTCAGGAGACAATGGTTTTTCTTCAAAGTTATCTCATTCGAAGGATTCCCATGTTGTTTCATGCTCATGTGCAAGACTGATCTAATCTCGATAATTATCATGGTTAATGTTGGTGGTTTCAGAGTTATGTGTTTTAGCGTTAACTCAACTCACCGTTTGTTGATTGTATTTTGACTGCAGCCATTTATGGCATGTTTCCTTATCTGTTTAACTGCCATCAATTTGGACAAAGCTTATGTTGCTACTCTCTGTCTAGTATGATTTATTTATGATCGAGACTGTAGATTTGTCTGGCTAATATAATTCTTGGTTCTATTTCGGCTTTGGAAATCTTATCGTGCTTAAGTATTAATTCATATGTTTGGCTTGATTTCCGTACGTGTTTTGATTGTGCGATGTTGTCATGAGCTTGGTATTTAGTATTTTTTCTGAGAGGAACTTTGACTTTGGGATTCAATTTTTTCGAAGAAATTACTAGCGTGAATCGTCTCTAGTTTAACTGTCATTTGTCTCCTCTTACCCAGCTTATATGCTCTTATGCAGTTCTATTGGTTTGATACCTGTTCAACTTAACTGTGGCTTTGTTTCATCGCATACTAACATTCCGATATTGGTTTGAATAATCGGAAGTTCAGTTTGGTCTTCTCCCCCTTGGATACTTGGTTGTTGGTTTCACTATACTGTAGCTAAATTATTCTCTATGTCCAGCGCATTCAGTTCGTTATTGTTCGCTTACTACTTTGCCCTATGCCTTGTGTGAGGTACCTGTATGCGATTGAACATTGGTTGCGGTTTGTTTAATCTGAGCTGTGCTGGTTTGACCTTGGATTATGCAATTTGACAACACCCGTGTGCTTCGTTGTGATCGAGGTTGACGTCCGCCCATTATTGTTGAGATGGCTTGGAGGCTATTTAACCACCCGATGCAGCTAGATTTCCCATTTGAATGATAAACCGGGGCAGGCCACCCCGTAGGTTGGTTTCCTATGACCTAAATCTCTTATTGGTCATGATCAACAATATGTTTTCATTTTTTAGCACTGCTATTTGCCCCTTGCATATATTTCAGTTTAGAAAATTAAATTATGTACAGTTTTGATTCTTTCATTTGAGGTCAACAATTTTAGCCTTAATAATCAGTGTTTGATTTTAATTCTATGTAATCAACAACCTTGAACACATTGAATCTGCCACTTGTTTCTTTCTGCTACAATCTGTGTCGATTTTCCATGTTCATTTTCAACCTTCGTGTTTTTTTGCTATCATTGTAGTAATATCACCAACTTGTATTATGATTGTTGCTTTGCTTTAATGACTAATGAGGAGGGCCCGTTTGGGCTGTTGTAAACTCTCAGCTCAATCCAACTTTAAACTCGGGTCCACTCATTACTAGCCAAACCGGGCTAGAACAGGTGACCATAGATAGCCTTTTAGATTGACCCGGTTAATTATGGATTCTCAAATCCGGTGTAGAGAAACCTTAGAAGGTACCTCACAGCTAGCTCATTTCTATTTGCTTTGTGGGGAACAATACCTTCCACATTTTTAAAGCCTATCCCAAACCACCCCTTAATTTCATTAAAAAACTTTACCAAAAAAAAAAGAATAAATTCAAAATCCAAATTCAAATTCAATTTCAATCTGGTCCAACATTGAAAAGCCCAATCTGGCCCAATTAAAAAAGACCAATCCGGCACCAAAATCAATAAGGCCCATCCGGCCCTTTTTTCAAGGATCCAAAACGAAAACCCAATTTGAGGCCCAAGCCCAAATCTCAACTTTGGCCCAACAAGTCCAAAATCAGTCCCAAGCTCAAAACATCCCCATAAATCGTTTCAACTCTACTATCAAATCAGTCCATCTTTACCTCCAAAAATCAGCCCATTGGTGAAGCCCACTTTAGCCCAAATTCAAAAGGCCCAATTCGGCCCAAAAAGCCCTTCAGGCACAAAAAACCCAACTTTGACTTGGTCCAACTTTGACCAATCCGAACTTTGTCCTAGGTCCAACTTTCACCAATCCGTACTTTGACCTTGACCTAACTTTAACCTGGTCCAACTTTGACCGGTCCAACTTTGACCAGCCCAAGTTTGACCTTGACACAACTTTGACTCGATCCCACTTTGACTCGGTCTAACTTTGACCCGACCCGTTTTCCAACCCCAACCCAAATTCAATTCAAACCCAATTCATTCACCCAAATTCAATTCAAACCCAATTTCATTCAATTCAAATCTAAAATCAGCCCAATTCAATTCAATTTTCAAATCGAATTCCATTTCAATGCCAAATAAATTCCAATTCAAATTCTATTTCAATTCCATTCCAATTTCTCCTACACTCTAATTGTCTTATAGACCCGAGCGTCTCACAGACTTTGTCATTCCAATGATTCGAATGTCTCATAGACCTGAGCGTCTCACAGACCCGAGCGTCTCACAGACCCATGCGTCTCATAGACTTTGGCATCTCAAGGTTTTAAACGTCTCACAGACCCGAGCGTCTCATAGACTAGCATACCAAACCCGAAATTTCATGAAACTTCGAACCCTTCTAAATCTTAAAATCCTCAAATATCTTCAAACTCCACGAACACCAAAAATTCCCAAAACCCAAATTCTGAACTACGTAAGGTCTGATCTCAACAGGGAGTTGAGTACGTAGGCAACCCACACAGGGTGCGACCCCACATCAATCAAAATTCCATTTTTCACTCAGTCATCTCACCTCCAAACAACCCCGTATTGTCTCACAGACCCGAGCGTCTCACAAATTTTTTATCCCAATGATTCGAATATCTCACAGAGCAAAGCATCTCACAGGCCTGAGCGTCTCACAGATCCGAATGTCTCACAGACTTCGACATCTCAAGGTTTCAAACGTCTCATAGACCCGAGCGTCTCACAGACTAAAACATCCCATACTTCAAACATCCCAGGAGGATTCAAGCATCTCCTAATAACCCTGAACTACGTAAGGTCTGATCTCAACAGGGAGTTGAGTACGTAGGCAGCCCATCTAGGGTGCGACCCCATTCCAAACAAAAACTCTTTTCCCCCTCTAAGGTGGCTTTCATATCTCTCAAACACTCAAACCTTCTTCGCTCCCACAAACTTTAAACCATCAGACTTCAAGTCTTGTCTACTCACTCAACCTCTGTCTCTTTCCAAATCTTCATCCTATACTCATCCGAGTTCGTCAATTCTTCTTCTTGGCAGAAAAGCTTGCCTCATCCACTTGTTTACTCTCGTCCCATCCTAATCCTATCCTTGGCTTTTAATTGAATCTCTCTAATAGGTTTTGAAAGAAGACAATCCCGACAATTGGAGACCGAGGTTTCCTCGGGCACCAATCCGAAGTCGTGGTCGTTGCCACTTCTGAGGGGTGTAACCCAGTGCGAACCCACAACAGAATCTCTGCAAATGACCAGATAGTCCCTATCCATAGGCAATAAATCATCAGAGTCAATTAACGGTTCTTAGAACCCTTCTCCTCCCTTCCTAGTTCCTTAGGTCAAACTAGGTGGCGACTCTAGTCAATTTCATCTTATAGAGGCATAAGTCCGCGTGGAGCCCATTGAGAGCGGGTGTAGTGTTCACTAACACTCCCCCTTTATGCTTTCTGGGAAAGACGGACGATAGAGTAGGTATTTGAGGGATGCCAGAATAACGGGGTTTCACCCTCCACAGAATGACATTTTAGGATTTAGGCTTCTTAGTCAGATCATATTTAGATAGACCCCCCCTCATACCGAAAAATCACCCTCCACAACCGTGGCACTCCCTGAGATCTAAACTGTGCATTACCTATGCTGTTTCCTGCTTTAAACACATGAATACGCATCATTTCCCAATAAACAAGAACTATAGGAAAATGTACTAGATAAGTGCGAAATTTAACCCAAATCATTACGAATGAGAAGTAAGAAAAATCTTGAGAGTATATAAATTTCATTCTTATCAAACTTTCTCACACTTAGCTTTTGCTTGTCCTCAAGCAAATAGAGAATATGACTAACTTTAAGCACCGTAGTATCGAAACTCAGGATCAAACAACTGCCGATGGAAAACGGTAAAAATGACAATCAAAATTATAGTTCTACTATTTACTGTAGGTTTTCACAATCAGTGTATAAGCCTCGGTTTTCAAACCACTCCTATAATGATTCGGGTTGACTAGGATCTGATCGGGTTCTAGGTCCACTTATAACCTAAGTTTAGTAACTAAGTCATATAATTATAATTATTAAATTCTAAGTTAGCTCACTGCAACCTAATTAGAGTTGCCACCTAATTTTAACCTATGATAAATTAGGAAAGGTAAATTTCGGGTTTGGGGGCTTGGTATTCGACTTTTCAGGGTTCAAATTACTTTCACTACCCTTCTAAGTCATTTTTCCTCTACTTCTATCGTTTACGGCTTATTATGAAGTCGGTTTAACCAAAGTGCATGAATTTATGATTTTTTTTGTATCTTTTGACATTTTTAGACTGAAAATTAAAGTGGAAATTGGAATAACTTGAGTTAGGGTTTAAGAAGCCGGATTTGGTCAAATTTAGTTTTGTTTGTGCCCACGAAAATAATATCTGAACATGCGGACCCTAATTAAGAAAATTGTACAGAAAAGTCAAAATTGTAGAAAAAAACAAATTTTGAAAAGTCCAGGGCCACGGACAGGGTGTCCGTGGGCTCAGACATAAGTTCGGAAAACCTAAAATTTGAAAAAAAAAAATTGAATCCCGCCACCGTCTGAGGCTTTCCGCGGCCATATACGGGCATTCTGGGACCTCGGACAGGCCGTCCAAGGGCATGGACTAGCCACAAACGGTGGCTTTCTTGCACTTCCCGATGGTGTTTTCGGCTCAAATTTTATGGAGATGTAGCCTAAAAGATCCTAGTATGTTAGTGCTTGATCGAAAACAATTTGATTTCAAATTAATAATGAAACTTAACGAACAAGTTATTAAGCGGAAATGGAAACAAACAGTAACTCAGAAGCCAGGAAAGGTCGGTTCGACCCCAAATAACTGAGAGTTAAGTAAGTCGAGGACAGTTAGAAAAATATAATTTTAACCTGTTTTACCTTCAGAATTGATGGGATCCTTCATGTCGGGATTCTTCAGAAGCCACGGTGATGCCGGTTCCAGATGGAATTCAACCCGAGCTTCTGACTACTAGCGATTGGTGGTGTTCTTCACATTTTGATGGGGGTTTTGTGGCTATTTGATGATTTTGGTAGCATTAGAGTTGGAAAACATGTTTATGTGGTGATTTCGTAAGATTTTGGTGCTTGGAAGTTGAAAAACGTGAGAATTTTGAGACAGCTGGGTATCTGATTGTTTAGGATTCTTGAGGTTTTGATTTAATGAAGAGAAAAGATCCCTTATATAGACAACACTAAAGATAAAGTAAACTCGGTAAAAACTGAAGTTTACCAGGATTTGGTCGGGTGACTTCTGGAGGGAATCTCGCTATGAAATTTTACCAGCATGTAAAAGAAGATACTTCTGATTTTATAAGGAAAAATTGGAATTTTTGGATAAAGAAATATTTTTAAATTCAATTTCTTGTCAGATCTGTTCAGAAATTACTAGGAAATTATTGGAAATTTGAAAATTCAAAATTCAAAAGCCATTGAGCTCTAAATTTCATCATTTACCATGTGTTAAAGTTTCAAAGCATTCCAAGTTGATTTGAGTCATTTTTAAAGGAGAGAGAGGTCTACGAGGTGGCGAAGGAGCCCTGAAAATTATGTAAAGTGCCCCTCATGATGACCAAGTTGTCACCAATGTCCTGAAACGTGCTAATCAACCCGGGATTATGCGCTCTTTGATCAAATCACCCTTTATAGCACTTGTGTCTTGAAGTACCCTTTTCCGGGGTCAAAATCTTGGGTATGCCAAATCCCCTCCCCCGGTCAACTAGTCTTTGTAATGGAAATGAAAGACTAGTTGATGCTTGAGTGACACCCAAAAAATTTGCCCGATCTTGAGGAATGAACTCCCCGTCTGCCAAAAGTCTGTTGGTTATGCCAAGCTATTCTGAGGCACTGGCTAGCTAAAAGAAAAGTCTAAGTTTGTTGGACTATGTTGAGGCGCCAACTACCTAAAGTAACCTGAATTAAAAACGACTACACCGAGCATCTAAGGTGTTAGGAACCTGAAAAAAATAAAACTACGCCGAGCATCCAAGGTGTTGGGAACCTGTAAAAACTAAAACTACGCCCAGCATCTAAGGTGTCGAGAACCTATAATTGAATGGAGTGAAAATGTGGATGATATGCGAATGATATGCAGATGAAAATGATGTGAGGATGATATGAAAATGATGTGAGGTGCATCTGGGGACCAATACCCATGCCAATGCTCCTGGTTGGACCCTCTGTGGACTTATTGTCATTGCCCTTCAAACCGATGTGCAAGGATAACTTTTAGTTTACCAAAGGGTCTTATTGCCACTGCTGCTAGTTGTTACTCCCTAAAAAGCTGAGATGAAGATGGGGTCTTATTGCCACTGCCCCGCCAACTTGGATCACGTATTGTCTTGTACTTGTCTCTCACTGAAGTCTCGCACTGATCTCGTACTTATCTCGCACTAAAGTCTCATACTAGAAAGATACTAGGTCTTGCATTGATTATGGGTCTCGCACTGAATGAAGATGCTAGGTCGCACACTGATTCTGGGTCTCGCACTGAATGAAGATGCTAGGTGTCGCACTGATTCTGAGTCACGCACTGAAAATTATGCTAGGTCTCACACTGATTCTGGGTCTCGGACTAAAAATGATGCTAAGTCTCGCGCTAAATCTGGGTCTCACACTGATCTCACACTTAAAAAGACGAAAACATTGGCCTTACACTGATCTCGTACTGAAAATGCTGGGTCTCGCATTGAAAAAGATAAATGTTGGGCCTCGCACTGATCTTGCACTGGAAATGTTGAGTCTCGCACTGAAGCTGAATTGGACTCTCATACAAAAGTTGGGTAGGTAACTTACATATGAGGTGATGCAATGATAATGGTCTCGTGCAAATGATTATGATGAAAACCGATTGTGAAACTGCCAAACGTGGAAATGATGAGGTGTTATGCAGAAAACATAAAATGCATACGATGTGCCTGTAGGGACCGTAACTTGTATAAAACAATAAATCATTAAAAAATGTGCCAAACGTGGCAATGTTTAAAAGAAATTTTGTCTATTGTAAAGGAAAGTGAAATTATGACTTTTTGACTACAAATTTCATATTTGTGACTTGTTTCCTAGAAAACGAAAATTCTGCCGATGGAAGAGTGTGGTGTTTGTTGTGGGGGTTTGAGCCTTTTGAGTGGTGTTTAGGGCTTATGACAAGCCTGGGAATTTATATGGAGGTTAAGGTTTGTGGGTGATGTTCAGGACTTATTTCGAGGCTATGGGTGTTTGTGTGGAGGTTATGGCTTATGACGGGCCTGCTGTGAAGTAGTGTTTGTGTGGTGGTGGTGCTTAAGACTTATGACGAGCTTAAGCTTCAAGTTTTGGTTAGTGTGGTCATGGCAATTGTTGCCCATATTTTCCAAGGACAATCTGAGCAAAAGTTCATGACAATCGATCAGAATGATCGATTGCCCTTAGTATTTTGTTCGATTAAATATGTGAGCAAATCTCATCCTCACAGGGTTAAGGCTTGTGTTTAATGTGGTGCTTCCTAATCTACACTCAATGTGTTTGGAATTTACACTTGTTTCTTACTTATGGTCAAAACTTCTAGACCATTAAATTTGAAATTTGATCGATTTACGCGTTCGATCTGTAACTTTCACATGACTATATACACGTCTACTAAGTCGGAAGTCTATAAAGCTTATAACGTGGCCATGGTCAGTGATGAAAGACAATGGGACCATGGAGGGATGTTTATGGTATCTTGAGTTATAAGGGTGACCAAAGCTGCAACTTGCGCCTTCTTCTGGATTCGCCTTTTTCCGTCTTGAAGTTTTTTGGCTGCTTCATGCTAACTTTGTTTTCAAGCTTCGGAATTTTAGCACTTTTGAATTCGTCCTTTACACCATTTCTCTTATTTTCCAGAATTTTGATTTCTTTAAGGCTTTTCAGATTTGTCTTTCTTTTATCCACTTCTTTTTCTTTTCTCAGGACTTTTTGTGTCTCCCGGCTTTGGACTACGAGAGTTTTGCCCGACAGTTGGGCACTGGTTGAATGGTAAAATCCGCTAGTCACCAAGCGATCTTGATACTCCTTATTGCTTAAAGCACTTAACAAACACATTAAACCACAAGTACAATTTGCTATCATCAAAACAATAAGGAACATGACTTAACAATCCGCCGCTGTCCGTGGGTGGCCTGGTACCCTAGACGGCAACCGGACAAGGAATCCTTGGGTTCGAACCACCTTTAGACAACCTCAAAATGTTAAGCTAGGGTGAGTTCCCTATGGGCTTCTAAGTCTACTGTGGAAGAAAAGATTTCAATTTGTTTTCAGGTTTGTGAGAAAACTTAGCAAACAAGTTATTGGACAGAAAACAAAGAAACTTAAAAGATAATTTGAGCTCGGTTTTCGATAGAGAAATGTGGGGAGTGTGGTGAGGTCGTAGGTTTAAGAATTTTGGGTTTCTAACCTATTTAGAGCTCTTTAACAAATTCCCCACATTCGTCGGGATTCTTTGATCGATTCGTCGATTGACTTCTGGTTGGGAAACAACCGTCAGCTTCTGGTGGTGCTTCCTATGTGTTGTTCTTCACATTTTGTTGTCGATTTATTAATGGTTTGGTTATTAAGACTTCTATGGAGATTCAAAGAACAAATTTCTTATGATTTCTACAAAATTTTGATAGGATTTCGATGGAATTTTGTGGCTAGAGAGTATGATTTTGTGAGAGGCGGATGGGGTAGAATTTCTTCTTACTTCTTATTGATTGTTTGGTCATAGAGAAGTGTTGTTTATATAGGCAAAGGTCCAGGGAAATAGATAAAAGTATACTTTAGTAAAAGATCTAAGTTACCATGTTTGATAAATTAACTTTCAAGCCGAATTTTATTTTGAAATTCCAGATAAAGGAAGTTCTTTACGATTTTGAGAGTTGGAATCGCCTCATTGGATAAACGATTGAATTTATTAAAATCTTGCGATCTGATGCCTTTAATAATTTGTAAATAAATATTGAAAATTGAATTTTTAAAATTCCAATGGGATTCTTCTCCAAATATGGTCATTTTATCATTCATTAAAATTTCACAGTATAGAATTAATTTGGATACTTTACAGATGAGAGAGAGAATTTAAAAATTGTTTGAACTTTCTCTTCGAAAATCTGAATTCTGCTCTAAACGAATTTCACCAGGTTTATGTCTATGAATAGAAATTTTTTCCATGTGGAAATTATACTTTTAGGAAGTGGAAGCCTTTTTTCTATTTTTGGAAGTTTAGGGGCATTTTTGATAGAATTTAGCTTAAAATAAATGTTTAAATATTTATTTCAAGAATAGAACTTATCCTAAAATTAGGATGATTGCCCTTTCTGATAAATATGATGTCCAAATCATTTTTATGTCTTGAACAATCATATAAAAATAGAAAGTTCAAAAAGTACCCTTTTAACACTTGGAAAGATTCTCGACCTTATGTATTTTGACCATTTTACCTTTGACTTTATCCATGTGAGTTTGGACCTTTCCTTGGGATCAAAGTTTTGGGTATAAAAAGTCCATACTTGAATCCACCCAGACTCCATTTGGAATACGCAAAGGTTGCAGCAAATCAGCTGGCAACAATGTGTCGTATTTAACTCGTTAACAAATATCGCATGAAGCAACAAACTCCTTGATCTTCTTCATCATGCCAAACCAAAATACGACACCAGCAATTCTATTGTAAGTCTTCAAGTAACCAGAATTCCCACCACGAAGCAGTCAATGATATACATGAAGTGTCTCAGGAATCAGATGATAAATTTGAGGGAGAACCAGCTTCCTTTTATAGAATAAGAACCCTAATCGAAGATCAAATCTAGGATTCAAATTAGAATCCACCAACAGTTGTTAGGTTATTTTCAATAGCTTATCATATTTCTCCACCTCTTTAGCCAAGTGTTTCCAGCCATTAAAATTAATTGTGAACGAATGTAATTTTGTAATTCTTTTGACTTTTGGTAATGTATCACCTACATTATCTTTCCCGACCCGATAATATATCTCCAAATTGCATTTCAGCAGCTTTAAAATGTCGCCTTTAGTAAGTAATGTCTTTACTTTTGTACTGCCAAAACCACTACCATTAATTCCTATTCGTAAATAGACTTTACCAACACTCGAGAAGACAATGACTTGGTGAGGGGTCTGCCCTACTGCATCAAAATAGTCACATCCCCCTTGCCTGAAGCGTCAGTTTCTGCCACCGGAACATATGACAACGCATGTTTCAAACCCTCAGATGCTTCCTGAGTCGTAGAACTCCACTGAAACACAACTTTAAATAAAATTAGTCTAAGTCAACATCCCACAATCTTTCACAAGTCGGATTAGGCAAATAACCCCAAAAAGGAACACAGTTCTTCGGTGACTTTGGGATGGGCGACACTTGTATACAATAGATCTTGGAAGGATCTACCTCGTCCCCCTGACCAGAAATGAAATGACCCAAGTATTCAACACGAAATTGACCAATCTACACTTCTTGAAATTCATCTTTAACTGAGAATCACACAAAACTTATAGAACTTGTTGCACATTGTTGGAACATGAAGGTGTTGCTGAGATAGTCAGTCGCTACAACGGAGATAGTCAATCAACAACAGGAGATAGCCAATCACTACAACAGAGTCAATCAAACATTACAACGGAATCAACCGATTGCTGCAAAACACAACACAGTCTGTACAACCCAAGAAGCAAGATAGAATCCCTCAAGATGTTGCTACATTTAAGGAGCCACGTTGCCAACTCCCAAAACGCTCCAACGGATGGAAGACCATTCAAGTTACTCCCGAAGATTTCGCTTGAAGACTGACGCAACTCAACCCAATCCACGCTCAACTAAGTTAGTTCCAAAATTTGCGGAACTAACTCTTTGTAATGGCTAATCTAGAAACTGTATAAATATGGCTGTAATCATTAGTGAATTTTTGCGCTTTCAGACAGATTTCATTGACAAGAGTTGTAAGAGAGTTGTGTTCTGTTCTAGAGAAAGAAAATGTACCAAAGTTAGTTAGAGCTTCTAGATAGACTCATACTAGGTAGGTCCTAGTTTCACTACACATATCATTGAGTCTATCAGAGATTGTATTGGCTGAGTGAGTGAAAACCACAAAGTAGATTTCTTCTACGGAGTGGGCATTGTAAGTTGTTTTGTTTTGGCCAGGAAATAAAATAACTTATTTTGTGTACCTTGCTAAGTTCACTTAAGTCTTTCCATCTTTCGAATCCACTTCGAATTCTTTTGTCTAAGTCCTTTTACATTGCAAGTTCGAATAACTACTTCAACACACTTAGTTTAACTAAGTCTTTTCACAACATCAGTGCTTCCGCATACTTAATTCGATTGAGTCAAGCCATCTCACAGACTAACACCTTGAGTTGGTTTGAGTCAGCCGTCTGATCCTACACGTGGTATCAGAGCCTCGTCTAGCTGACATTCAATCAAGTAGCAATGGCAGATCTTTTCGCCAATCAAAACAACAAGATGCACTTTGAGCATCCCAGACTCACTTCCACAAACTATGATCATTGGAAAAATGAGATGGAGCAACACATCGAGTCCGTCAACTCTGAATTGTGGGAGATAGTCATCGGAGGAGATCTCGCGGTCAATCCAGATCGATCTACATGGACTACGGCGGATCGCAAAAGGTATGAACTGAATCGATAGGCCTTTCGAGCCATCTACACATGCCTATCCATCCCAGAACAGAGAAGAGTCCATCATTGTAAGTCAGCAAATGAAATCTGGACTTTCCTTCAAGCAACTCACGAAGGAGTCACTGAACACAAGAAATACAAGGCCCAAGAATTGAGAATGGACTCTGAGAATTTTCTGCCAAAACCTAGTGAGTCTCTAGAAGATGTACTTGATCATTTTTACCTACTAAAAAATACTATGCAGGAAGTTAATATCCTACCGGATAGAGTGAATGTCTTGCACAAGCTACTCGACAGTCTCGAAGAAGAATGGGCAGAAACCGTAATCTCCACCAAAGCTTGCAAAGATCTCTCCAAATGGATTGTCAGGACTTGGGTTCTTATCTACAGTTGTAGCAGAAATATGTGTGACTATATCTCTACCTAGACAGTGTACCTATCGTTTTGTGGAATAGTGATTAAGTGGGTTGTCGAACTCAGGGACCTCTTTCAATTAACTGACAAATTAAATTAACCTAATTAAGAAAACTAACCTAAACTAATAAAACAGGAAATTGTCACTTTTCAAAGGAATTTTACTCGTCTAAGCAAATTTAAATAACCAAAGAAATTAAGAGAACAAATAAACCAAATAAAGCCAACTTAAACATATAACAATTTAAAAATATAATAATTAAAAGGCACTCCCTCAGTTGTTCTACTCACCTAATTCTTCAGATTT